>CM038673.1:182082974-183449788 GCA_021605145.1 Aegilops bicornis
ATGCGCTTATTCGTTGGCTGGTGTGTGCATGGAAGGTTCCGTGCCCCACATGCAAGGGAGCTCTTGAGTTTCGTTGGCTTCGGGCCGGTCGCAAGTTTTCTTGCTTCGACATGCATAGACAGTTCACGGATCCTCGCCATAAGTTCGTGAAAGACAAGAAGAACTTCATCGGGCGTAGAGTTGTCAAAAACTCTGCACCACCTGCGTTGACAGCCAATGCACCACTGGATCGCTTAAACGCTCTCGAGCCAGATCCAGAGCGTCCAGGGTACTTCAAGGGGTATAATTCTAAACACGCCTGGACTCACAAGACATGCTTATGGGATCTGCCTTACTTCAAAGACCTCCTTTGCCCACACAACATCGACGTGATGCACACTGAGAAGAATATCGCCGAGGCACTTTTTGGTACATTGTTCGCATAGATGGGAAGTCAAAGGATAATACTAAGGCTAGAGTCGATCTGAGGCGCTATGTGATAGGCCGTTACAAAACATGAAAGAACCGAAGGAAAGCAGAATCGGACGAAGCCAAAGGCATGGTTCAATCTTGGAAGGCCAGCTATGAGGGAAATTATCTTGTGGGTGCAACAAATAGTTGATGTTCCCGATGGGTATGCAACGAATCTAAAGAGGGAGAGAATCTTGATAAATTGAAGATATTTGGTCTCAAGAGTCATGATTGGCACATATGGATTGAGCGGTAATGTCGGTGATGTTGCGTGGCTTCATCCTCGAGCATGAATGGCTAGTAATCTTGGCGATTTCAGCTATTTCTTCCGTGTTCTTTGTCGAAGAACTATTGCTGGCGTGCTAGAAGAAATGGAAGAGTTGGCGCGGAGTTGATCTGCAAGTTAGAGAAGATCTTTCCACCGGGCTTCTTTAATCCAATGCAGCATTTGATTTTGCATCTCCCGACCGAGGCAAGATTGGGGGCCCCGTGAAAAATTGTTGGTGCTACCCAACTGAGAGGATGCAGAAGACGCTTCGACAAAAATGTAAAAATAAACATAGAATTGAAGCATCGATGGCTGAGGCATTCATCACTGAGGAGGCGGAAAACTTCGTGACAGCACACTACGAAGCCAAAAATTGTCATTTGCATAATCCGAAGCCTCGGTACAATCTTGTGAACCTCAAAAGGGTGGACCAACCTCAGCCTATTCAAAGGGAATCTCGCACCAGCCAGTGGTTCGAAACCAGTATCTTTGGATAACGAAGAATGGCGGACCATTACGTTGTATATCTTCAACAACCTGACAGAAGTGCGGCCGTACATCGAGTAAGTTCTCGATACATTGTTTCGCAACTTCTGTTTCCTTTGAACTGCTCTTATTCCTGGATATATCATACAGTCGATACGTCGCCATATTCTCGTATGGAGCGGTAATCCAAAAGGATTCTGTCGAAGAGTATGAGCTTCTCGCAAAGCAAGGAGGCGGCTATCCCGGTTTCATCTCTTGGTTCAAACAAACGGTAAATTCTATTAGACCATTTCATTTCATTCGCTAATTTGTGCCTAATGCAACAATCCTTTCGTATTAAACTTGTAGGCTAATTCAGAGTCTATGGACGCCGAATTGAGACAAGTCGCTAATGGTTTTGACTATAAGGTCCGTTCATTTGACAAATACGACATCAACGGGTATCACTTTCGTACCTATGGCAAAGAGCTATCTATGGCCGACCGAAAGTCTACAAATTGTTGTGTATCTGCTATCGGCAAAGGAGGTACCGAGTATTATGGGAGAGTTGAAGCAATTTATGAACTTCTATTCTATGGTGAAAACCCACCGAATGTCGTACTCTTCAAATGTTATTGGTTTCAAATTTGAAGGAGACTAGAAGGACTCATGAACATATAGGGCTAGTTGAAATCAAACAAAGCACCCATTTAGATGTTCACGATGTCTATATTACGGCTCAACAAAGCGACCCAAGTATTCTATCTACCGTGGGCCTGCCAAACTAATCCAAATCTGAAAGGTTGTGATGTCGTTTATGAAGTGCCGCCACGTGCTAGACTATCTCCCCCAAAGGAAGAGGATTATGAGCCTCACATTAACCTAGACACATATGAAGGAGCATTCTTCGAAGAGACACGTCTTTCCAAAAAACGTTTCAAGAACCGCTATACTTCACCCCCAAAACATTGAAGTAGACAGCGACAGTGAATCCGGCATCACCCCAGAGGAGGAACAAGAAGAGCTGGAACAAGAAGAGGTTACTGCTGCGGATGACCTGTCAATGCTTGACCGATTACGTCAAGGTAGTCTTCCACATTTTGATGTCACCAACCATATGAGCACGTCATTGATGATAGTGATGATGATGATTATGCATTTATTGATGATAGTGATCGAGATTATTAGTAGCCCGCTCCTACACCTCCATGATCACGGTAAGTTTCTCTAGTGTTTTGCTTAACAAATGCATAAAGACCTAGACTTAGCTTTATTTCCTCCAAAATGACTTAATTAGCTTACTAACCTCCAAAAACCATCCATTTTACCTAAGTTAGCTCTAAAAAGATCTATACTTAGCTTTGTTTCCTCCAAAATGACATGTACTTAGCTTACTTATGTCAAAAATGGCATAATTAGCTTAGTTAGCTCATAAACGATCCATTTTACCCAAGTTAGCTCTAAAATGACCCATTTTACCTAGGTTAGCTCCAAAATGACCCATCTTACCTAGGTTAGCTCTAAAATGATGCATTTTACCTAAGTTAGCTCATAAACGATCCATTTCACCTAGGTTAGCTCATAAACGATCCATTTCACCTAGGTTAGCTCATAAACGATCCATTTCAACTAAGTTAGCTCATAAATGACCCATTTCACCTTAGTTAGCTCATAAACGATCCATTTCACCTAAGTTAGCTCATAAATGATCCATTTCACCTAAGTTAGCTCATAAATGACATATACTTCTTCTTCTAGTCACCTTTTTCTAACTTTCTTATTTGCCATTTTGCGTATCTCATTCACTTCACGGAAGCTAGCTTGCTATGATGGAGTGCTTGTTTTTCTTTCATTCTCTTCTAGTATTCTTAGCTTGCTATGATGGAACAATGTGTATGTGCAACTTGCTATGCATGAATGGATGGAACTATATATGTATGTACGATGAAACTTATGTGCTGGATATGTCATATGTTTCCTGTGAAATAACCCTGTGAAATATATCTATATATGTCATATATATTTGCTGTGAAAATTGTTGGATTAAAAAAACAGAAAAAAGAGCCAATGCAGGCTCTTTGCCGCCAGCCACGGACGGCAATGGGCTCTTTGCCGTCTGCGACAGACGGCAAAGAAGCCACGTGGCAGCCAATAGCTTCCGAGCCACCCATTTGGTCAGTTTTCCTACAGTGGCGGACGACAAAGCCTTTGGCTACAGCGGCGGACAACAAAGACTTGCTGGGCAGTGACGTCCAACTGACGTCATTAGCTAGGCGGACGGCAAAGGCCTGATGCTATTTGCCGTCAGCCGCGGACGGCAAATACTGTTGTTAGCCACCTAACGGACTAACGGCGAATTTATTGCCGTCGGCTTTCTTTGCCATCAGCCGCTGATGGCAAAGGCCTTTTTGCCGTCCGCTTCAGAAAGCAGACGGCAAAGAAGTTCTTTACCGATCCTTTCTTTGCCGGTGCATTTTGCCGCCCGCGACGGACGGCCAAGGCCTTTGCCGTCCGCCTTGGCGGACGACAAATTAGCTGATTCCTGTAGTGGGGGGGGGGGGGCTTATGTGTGTTACATGTTTCTCAAAGCTCTCATACATTTCTTATTACATCTTTATTTGAAGCTTTGATGTATGTTGTCATCAATTACCAAAAATTGGGAGATTGAAAGCACATCTGCTCCCTTGGTGGTTTTGGTAATTCATGTCAACATACATGTTTTGGACTAACACTTTTATCTAGTATATTTAATTTCAAGAAAAGTTCAACATTGGCATGTCAAGGACATGTGGATGTGAACCCTTCAAAATGCTATGGAAACATATTGGCATGATAGCCCACAAGTATAGGGTTTCGCAACAGTTTTTAAGGGTAGAGTATTCAACCCAAATTTATTGATTCGACACAAGGGGAGCCAAACAACATTTGAAGGTATTAGCAGCTGAGTCATCAATTCAACCACACCTAGAGATTAAATATCTCCAGCAAAGTGATTAGTATCACAGTAATATGATAGTTTGATAGTGATAGCAATAGAAGTAACAACAACAGTAATGGTAACAACAGTAGTAGTAATTTTGTAGCAGATGTAACAATAGCTATAGTAATAGTAACGCAACAAGAACAATATGTGAAAAGCTCGTAGGCATTGGATTAGTGATTTCGTTGGATAATATTCATCATATAATAGTCATAACCTAGGGCGACACAAAACTAGCTCCAATTCATCAATATAATGTAGGCATGTATCCCGTAAATAGTCATACGTGCTTATGGAAAAGAACTTGCATGACATCTTTTGTCCTACACTCCCATGGCAGCGAGGCCCATAAGGAAACTAAGGGATATTAAGGCCTCCCTTTAATAGAGAACCCGGAGAAAGTATTAACACATAGTGAATACATGAACTCCTCAAATTACGATCACCGAAAAGAATTCCAATTATTGTCACCTTGGGGTATGCGGATCATAACACGTAATAGGTGCATATAACTTGCAAGATCGGATCAAGAACATATATATAATGGTGAAAACATAAACGGATCAGAGCTAAAATCATGGCCCTCAGGCCCTAGTGACAAGCATTAAGCAAAGCAAAGTCATAGCAACGTCAATCTCAGAACATAATGGATGCTAGGGATCAAGCCTTAACAAAACTAACTCTATTACATGATGAATCTCATCCAGCCCATCACTGTCCAACAAGCTTACGAAGGAATTACTCACTCCTGGCGGTGAGCATCATGAAATTGGTGATGGAGGATGGTTGGTGATGACGAAGACCGAAGATCCCCCTCTCTGGAGCCCCGAACGGACTCCAGTCTGACCTCCCGATGAAGAACTAGAGGTGGCGGCGTCTCCGTATTATGAAACACGATGAAACTTCCTCTCCTATTTTTTCTCCAAAAATAGGATTTTATAGAGTTAGAATTAGGGTCAGCGGAGCCTCGTGGTCCCCACTACCCACCAGGGCACGCCAGAGGGGGGTGGCGCCCTGGTGCCTAGTGGGCAGCTGCCCCCCCTCCAGTGGGTCTTGGTTCCAGTAATTTATATATACTCCAAAATAATTCTCCAAAAATCTTCGTCCAATTCTGAGAACTTTTATTTCTGCACAAAAACAACACCATGGTAGTTTTGCCGAAAACAACGTCAGTTCGGGTTAGTTTCATTCAAATCATGCAAATTAGAGTCCAAAACAAGAGCAAAAGCGTTAGGAAAAGTATATGCGACAGAGACGTATCAACTCCCCCAAGCTTAACCCATTGCTTGTCCTCAAGCAATTCAGTTGACAAACTTAAAGTGATAAAGAAAACTTTTATGAACTCTTTTGTTCTTGTGTCCATATATATGCTTAAATAGCACCCAGGTTTTCAGCAAAGGTCATGACTAACCATGCAAGCAATTCTCAGAAATTATATTCACTCATATCAATGGCATAATCAACTAGCGAGCAATAATAAAATATTTCAAATTCCAACACTTTTTCAGAACAATCATGATATAATATGAAAATAGTGGTATCTCGCTAGCCCTTTCTGAGACAGCAAAACATAAATGCAGAGTACCTCCAAAGTTCAAGCAGCGACTAAAGATTGTAATTCGTGGTAGAAGAGATCCAGTCATGATGCACACAATACTAACTAGACACAATGCATGAGGATGACAATAGTGCTCTCAGGACTGGTGCTTATTTGTGAAGGTGATGACTCAATAATAAAAGTAAAATGACATAAAAGTAAATAGATAGGCCTTTTGCAGAGGGAGGCAGGGATCTATAGAGGTGCTAGAGCTCAAAGTTTAAATCAGATATAAATATAATTTTGGGAGGTATACCTTTCCTGTCAACGTGACGACCAAGAGTTTTCAATATCTTCCATGCTAAACAAATTAGCGGCGGTTCCCAAGCGGTAAAAGTAAAGTTTACTCCCCCTCCACCAACAAACACAAGCCATGGCTAGCCGAATCCTCGGGTGCCCTCCATACCAACAACAGTCCGATGGAGTTTTGTTTAATTATTTGCAATGTTTTATCGTGGGACTGGGCATCCTGATTACCAGCCCCTCTCGTGCAAGGATGAGTGAATAAACACTCATCATGAGAATAAACCGCTTAGAATGGAAGATACTGGCCACCCCCTGTCGCTCCATGAGCGGTACATGCACACAAAATAGATGTTCATTTGAATATTTAGAGGCGGCACATGCAAATTTACTTGGAACAACTGGGTAATACCGCATATAGGTAGGTATACTGGACTCGTCTGGAATAACTTTGGTTTAAGGATTTTGATGCACAAGTAGTATTCCCGCTTAGTACATGCGAAGGCTAGCAATTAGGTTGAGAAGCGACCAACTAGAGAGCAAAAACGATCATGATCATGCATTATGAATAATTAACATTGAGTACTAGCATGAGTAGGATATAAACACCATGAACATAAATATCGTGGAGGCTATGTTGGTTTTGAATCAACTACATGAGTGAACATGTGCCAAGTCAAGCCACTCGAAATGTTCAAAGGAGGATACCATATCATCATACTACGCCACAATCATTTTAATGCATGTTTACACTCAAGATAAATCATTATCCACTCCTAGCTACTTAAGCATGGCATGTGCAACTATAATCTCTAATTGTCATTGCAAACATGTTCAATCATAATATGCTGAATCATGGATACTGAGTTAAACATATTTACAAAAACAAAATCAAGTTGAGTTCATACCCGCTTTTCCTGCCACAGTCACTTCATCATAATCGTCATTATTGCCTTTCATTTGCACGACCGAATGATATGAAAATAATAATAGTGCAAGAGTGCCTTGGACTAAGCTGGAATCTGCAACAGTTTATTCAGAGGAGAAGACAGAATAACATGGGCTCTTTGTTAGATCAACAATAATGCATACGAGAGCCACTCAACATTTTCATCGTGGTCTTCCCCTTGGTACGACTCAACAAAGAGAAAAGAATTTCAGAGAAACACACTGAAATATTTTTGGAGTTTTTAGTTTTTCTTGAAAGAAGCAATTTAAAGAAAGAAAAACAAGAACGAGAAAAACTATTTACACGGGAAAGCTCCTGTCGGGGCAGGCTGATCTGACCCACGAACACCTATGGGACCGGCGGACCAAGCCCCTTTTGGTTCGGCGAGAGGCGGAGGTCGCACGAAGAGCAGATCGAGGCGAAGCACACGAGAGGTTTACCGAGCTTCGGAGCTCTCCGGAGAGATAACACTCCTACTGCTGCATGTCTAGGTGTATTGTGTTCTTGCTCAGGAGCGCTGAGTGCTACAAAGACACACAAGCTGCTAACGAGACTGAGCGTGGGGGAATCGGCCCCCCACGCTATGCATGGGCCTCCTTTTATATGCTCAAGGGGTCTCCGACAGGTGGCAACGTAGACAAGGGTACAAATGGAAAAGTAGTGGTTGGTACAGCTACCTGTACAGTGTACAGTGTACAGTGTATCATACCTAACCCTGACGGCAGGGGACAAAGGCATTAAATGCCCGTCTACGTCGCCCTAATAAAGGCAAACAGAGACCGTCAGGGCGCCACCGCTTGCCACGATGGCAATCTTGTCAGCGTCGCTTGCCACCTCGCACCGCTGGCTGCACAGCCTCTCGCCACGCGCGCCTGGAAAGGTCCCAGGGCGACACGTTAGTGGATGTGCTGGAGCGCAGGTACAGAGTGGTGGTTCGCCGCGGCAAGCGCCTTGCTGCGGTTGTTTTCTTGTCGCGTCCGGAAGCTTGTCGCTCACCGGGCCTTCCCGGCAAGCTCCTCTTGCCGGGGCCTTGTCTCCTAGGTGCCTCGGGTGGCCTTCCCGGCAAGCTCCTCTTGCCGGGGCCTTGTCTCCTTGGCTTGAATACTTTGTTCTTGAATGGCTCCAAAGGAACCACGGAGGACCTTGGCGGTCACCCGGTAAGCCTTGCCGCGGAGGGCTGCAACTGCCGTGCACAAGTTCGGGATACTAGGGTACCCCTACTCTAGTACACCGGCAGAGCCCCGAACTGGGCCACACGGTGCAGCGCTGTTGGGCTAGGCCCAAAAGCAGGCTGCGCACACGCGGCCCGGGTCACGCCAGTAACTCACCCCGGACCCACCACGCCCTCCACAGGCAGCCTGCGTCGAGTGCGGCGTCGTGTGAGAGATCGTGGGCGAGATCGTGGGGGTTTCTTTATTCGAAAAAGCGGATCGTCCGCCCCTCCTCTTTATAAGCAGGGGAAACAGGGTAGTCCGCCCACCTTGCCGCTTCTTGTCCCATCTCGAAAACCTCCGCTGCTCCCCTTCCTCCCAAAGGTCAAGAGAGCAGCGCTCACTTCATCGCCACTCAGCATCACCAACGCCGTCGATCTCCTCCACCGCCTCCGCCATGGCTCAAAGCCGATGGGGAAGGGCGTGAAGTCGGCCGAGGCGCAGCGTTTGCGGCGCCGGAAGGAGCGGGCCATCTTCCCCCACCGCCGCGAGGGAGCCGAGGGAGAACTACTACCTCTTCTCGTCGACGGAGACGCGAGCGCATCCGAAGACGAAGGTACTTCCATTGCTGCTTCGAACTAGCCCTGAATGGATATCCCTTCTTCGCTCTTCTTCTCTGCGGGCTCTGCCGCTTTTCTTTGAATTCTTCAGGACATCATGAACACCTACGGGTTCCGCCTCCTTGATTTCACCCCCAATGCCGTTCTGACCATGGCAGTTTTCGCACATCTCTGCGAAAACTTTGTCGGAGTCCATCCAAATGTAGCCCTTTTCCGCCAATTCTTTATACCCCGAGTTGAGAGAGGAGAGCCTCTTGCCGGAGGAATCGCTTGGATCTCGAGGGTCGGCAAGAAGGAAGCCTATCCGGAGGAGAGCTCCGTAGCAAATGGGAGGAGTGGAGGGCGGATTGGTGCTGGATTGTCGAGGAGAACCCGCAGCCATTTACCGCCCAAATACTAAACCCCAAAGAGGCGCGGCAACGATTGGAGCAATCTGGCCCCGGAAGACGCTAGGCTGAAGATTGCAGTCACCCGAATCCTTCGCCTTAGACTTGCCGGGCTTACTGTAGGCACCGTTGGCGCAGACTTTCTTCGCCGCCGCATCGCCCCCTTGCAGGAGAGGAGGAGGCCTGCCAGGGAGTTTCGTAACGGCAGATATCATGAGGCTGCGCCCAGGCCTCAACTTCAACTTCACCGTCTTGGAGCTTGACGCGATGCTCTTGGAGCTGTTCAAGCCCGATCCCGATCATCCAGAGATGTTTAGGTTGCCGAGGCGTCGTTGCTGTGCAACAATTCCGCTTGACCGCATCCGCGCAATGATGCCGTTGTGCGACTCGCATGGAATTGTCCCAACTTGGCAAGAGCCGCAGATGACGCCGTGCGGCAGCTTCTTTGACAATCTGGTAGAAATGCCGGTCCGCCCGATGAATGTAGGGGCCTCACCCGCGACACCACCGATGATGAGATGCAGCACATCGCCACCAGGCTGGAAGAGGCGGCAGCAGCTGCTGCCGCGGGCGAGTTTGGCTTCACCGTGGAGGAGGCAGAGGTAGCAGAGGCGGCAAGCCTTGTCGAGCGAAAGGAGTTTGCCGGCGAGGAGGAGCTTGCCGAGCCTGAAGCTGAGTCGAGCGATCCCGCCGAGGGCGCATCCTCGCCACCTTCAAGCAGCTTGCCGCGAGCGGAGCCCTGCTCCACCAAGAAGGCGTCTTCGCAAGGCCGGAGACGAAGCGGGCGGCAGACGGGTCAGCCGAAGGCTACGCGCGCTTCCACCGCGGCAAGCACTGCTGTTGCTGGAGCACCTCACGCCGCTGCGGCAACCGGAGCGGGGCCCTCACAGACCACCGGTTCCGCTCCCGCCAAGCGTCCAAGGGAACCCACTCCTCCGCCTCGTCGTACTGGAGGCGGGCCAGAATTTGACCTCTCCGCGCTCAGCTCTGACGAGGAAGAAGAAGAGTAAGATTATTTGCTATACTTGTAATTCTTTGATTTGTTGCTTTGTCTTGTATCTGACTTGCTTCATTCTGAACCCATTCCTTTTTAGGACGCTGGCCCAGAGGGTGTCGAAGAGGGCCAAGACCCCGGTGATTGTCGTCGAGGATGAACCCATCGCGACAAAGCAGGAGGCGCGTCTGAGACCACCTTGCCGGATGCGGCAACTCTTCTTCAAAGCAGCCCAGCCGCAGCCCCCCCAGAAGTATATGGTCTACTTCTTGCTGTTCTCGCGTGCATGGGTGCTCTTTCTTTGCCGATATCTCGATCGCTGATTTGTGTAGGAGCAGAGTAGCCTCCTTCCGCTTCGACTACGCCGCCAAGGGAGGATTCTCAAGGAGGCGTTCTCCGACAAGGGCAGCTCTCCGGCAAGGGACAGCACCAGCGATCCCCTGGCGGCGGAGACCATGACTGTGGACCCTAGCACATGTAATCCTCTTGCCTGAAAACTTACCTTGTGTTCTTCTTCTTCTGATTTTGTTTTTGAATATTTGCTTGACTTTTCTTCATTTTCGTCAAATCCATCCGCCACAGAGCCAATGGAGACCGAGGCCGCCGGCGAGGAGGACGCGCGCGGCAATATTGACGACGCCGCTGCCACCGAAGAAGGAGCTGGCGCTGACGAGCCCGCCGGCGAAGAGGCCGCCAAAGCTGCCGCCGCAGAAGCTGGCGAGGGGTCCGGCGATCGTACTGACGACCCTGAGGCCGCAGGAGCGCCAGGCGCTACGCCGACCGCCGATCCCTCCGCCACTGCTGTTGCAGCTGGGTTCAAGAGCCCCAGCCCGGCGCTTATTTGAAGGCCGGGCGATGGCGTCTTCATCAAGCTCCCATGGGCGCCGAGCTCCAGGGCGCCGCCGGCGAGAAACCTTCGATGAAGAGCTGCTCGCCTCATTGGATCGACGCTGGTCGACGCCAGCAAAGCAGAATGGCGAGCTCGCGGAGGAGCAGGCCGCGAAGCCGCTGCCGCTCTACCGCGCCCGACAAGGCAAACTGGAATCCCGGGAAGCGCTTGTCGCGAAGGCGGGAGCAGACATCGAGAAGCGTGCGGAGGAGCTCCGGGGCCTCAACCAGGAAGCTCTCCGGGCCTTGGCAGAGGAGCGGGAGCAACTTGCCGAGGAGCGCAAGGCCTTCCTCCTTGAGAAGGCTGAAGCTGAGGAGGAACAGCGGCTTGCCGCCGAGAAGCTGTCTGCGCAGGAAGGCGAGTTGGCGCAGCGGAAGGTTAATCTTGACAGCCATGAGGAGGATCTTGCCATGCGCGAGCAAACATTTGGCGGGGCTCTCAAGGAAGCAAAGGATGCTGCCGCAGGCCGAGGCCGCCAAGAAGGAGCTGGAGATGAAGGTGGCGCAGTTGGAGGCCAGTCTCAAGGAGAGCGGCGAGGAGCTTGCTGCACTCAAGCACGAGCGCGAGAAGGATGCCTACACTCTTGGCAAGCTGCAGGGCCGTCTCGCCAAGAGGAGCAAGGAGCTCAGCGCCGCCAAGGACTCCAATGCGGATCTTGAGTTGAAGCTAGCCACCTTGACCCAGGCGCTGGACGGCGCCAGGGAGCAGGAGGTGGCCTTGAAGGAGAAGATCAAGGCCGACGAGGCGCTGGCGAGTCTTCTTGCCGCCCGAGTGCCTTGAGGGAGAATGTGGAGCACCTGGACCGAGGGTCTTGTGAATGTTGCTGCAGCCATCGACGAGGAGTCATGCAGCTGGGATGGTGGATCTTGGATATTCTTCCGACGAGCACCTCCAACCCAGCGCCAAGCTCAGCTTGTTCTTCAAGGGCGCAGGACGGCCCTCCAGCGACTCGGGAAGAAGTCCCAAAGCAGCTGGCCGAGGAGCCGCGCCAAATCTGCTGGAGCTCTTCAAAAGGTGCTGATGAAGGTGGCCTTCCGCAACCCAGGCCTCAACCTCACCAACGCCCTCAAGTCCTTGCCGCCGGATGTCGATGTGGAGGCGCTCAAGAACCTTGTCGCACCCATCGTGGACAGGGTGAGCGGGATCAAGAGGGTTGAGGGCGATCGCGTAGATTAGGCCGCCCGCTTTCTCTTTTTCTTGCCGCTCCTGGTCGTGTCATAAGAACAATCCATTAGAGCTGCGGCAAGCTATCTTGTAATATAACTCTATTTTGGGTATCAATTGCTATGTTATTTCCTTTACTTGATTCCTTCCTTTGTATGTTTTTGCCCTACGCTTTTTAGGGAACTTGTCGGCACAGACAGCACTGGCCGCGGCCGAAAAGTGCGGACGTCAGCCTGCTGGCGGTGCCGCTTCCGACAAGTAACCTTGTCGCAACTAGTCGCAGCTCACTTAAGTTGTTGAGCGGACTCGAAACAAAGTAAGGGCGTAACTAGCTACGAGTTAGTTCCTCCGCGCATAGGTTTTCCATACAAAGTACGGTCGTTCGAGGAAGATAACTTAAAATTTTTAAAACTGATTGCTCAAACTTTAGCAACTTAGCTTTTCTCGTTGCTTGCTTCCCTGAAGGCTAGACTTCCTTGAGCGATGCTTGGTCCACACCATTATCTTCTCCCTTCCCCCCGGCAAACTTGTGTGCGAGGGAACCTTCCCTTCTTTGAGAAAGAGAAAGAAGAGAAAATAAAGATATGGAGCCTTATGGATCGTTATTGCTTACCGGGGTAGGTGCTGCACAAAGTGTCAGATAACGCATGCAAAATAGAAGTAAAAAGCATGAAATTGACAAGGTGTGCGAAGCACGCTAGCTTTACTTATGCACGGGGTCTGCGCCCGGCTTTGTACAAAGGATTACATGCAACAGCGGCAAGACTTGTACAAAAGGTGGTTGCTGGAACAGGTTCCGGCAACCGCGCTTCTGAGTAAAACTTACGAAGATGCTCAATGTTCCAGGAGTTGCTCACCGGAATGCCATCTTCGGTCTCAAGGCGGACAGCGCCAGGCCTAGTGACTCGTTTCACCCGGTAAGGGCCTTCCCACTTCGGCGTCAACTTGTTGGAATTCTTGGCGGACTAAACGCGCCGAAGAACAAGGTCGCCTTCCTCGAGACTTCTGGCATTAACTTTGCGGCTATGGTAGCGGCGCAAAGCTTGCTGGTATCGAGCAGCTCATACAGCAGCCTGAAGACGATCCTCAGCAGCGCATCATCTTGTCGCAGCTGCTCTTGCTCAAGCTCATCATAAGCGAGCACTCGAGGTGATCCGTGATCTGAGTTCCGTGTGGAGAACTGCCTCTGCTCCATAGACTAGAGCGAAAGGTGTCCGGCGGTGGCTCGATTTGGCGTCGTCTGATCGACCAAAGAACCACCGGCAGCTCCTCAATCCAGCTTTCTTCCGCACTTGTGCAGCCTGTCGAAAGTTCTGGTCTTGAGCCCACGCAGCACTTCAGCATTTGCCCTCTCCGCTTGACCGCTGCTTCTCGGATGAGCAATGTAGCGAAGCGCACCTTTGGCGCCAAGATCTTGGACGTCTTGCATGAAGGTGCGGCTTGTGAATTGCGTGCCGTTGTCGGTGATGATCCCGTTAGGGACTCAAACGGCAAACAATCGACCAAGAACTTGATCACGACCGTCTTGTCACCTTCCTCATCGCTTCCACTTCCGGCCACTTTGTGAACTTGTCGATTGCAACGCATAAGTACTCAAAGCCCCGACAGCTTCGGGGAAAGGGGCCGAGGATGTCGAGCCCCGGACCGAAAATGGCCAGGATAAAGGGATCGTCTGGAGAGCTTGAGCTGGCTAGTGTATTTGCTTGGAATGGAACTGCACGCTTCACACTTGGTTACTTGTGCGCTTGCATCCTGGAGGGCGATCGGCCAAAAGAAACTTGCTTTAACGCTTTGCGGCAAGTGCCTCGGGCGCCAATGTGGTGACCACATATGCCTCCATGTATCTCTGCCAACAGCTTTTGTCCGTCTTCCGTGAATACACTTCAATTTCACACCATTGAGTCTTCTTCTTACATGCAGTCTTTGTCGACAAAATGGTACATACTTGATCGCCGGGCTACTATTTCCGCTTCTTCTTGATCTTGAGAAGCTCTCCGTCAAGGAAATGGACAATCTGTTGTGCCCATGCTGGAGCTTGCGGCTCGACAACAAGGACTAAAGGCACATTCGATGCTGCGGGAACATCCGCTTCTCTGGCGAGAACCTGCGGCTCAGCCGAGCTTGACGTTCCCGGCAATCTTGCCGAGCAAAACTTGTCGGGAGCGTCTGCTTCAACGTAAACAAACCACAGGGCTTGTCGAGCAGATCGCTCCTCAAGATCGCTGGTGTCGATCTTGGGGACCTTCTTGGCGGCGGCTTCGGAAGCTCACGAAAGTAGTCACCAGAGATCAACTTCCTCTTCTTGCTCTGTCCGATTGATGGCGTCCACAGACGGTTGAGTCAGCTTGAGCACAAAATTCCTGGTTCCACGTGTAACTTAAGTGCGGCGCACTTTGACAAACCATCGACAATGTCGCTCGAGCCCTTGGAATATATTCCATCTGTAGGCCGTCAAAGTGTCCTTCCAGCTTCCTCACTTCATCAACATATGCCTCCATCAACGGACTCTGATAATTCTTGTTCACTTGGCGGATGACAAGTTGTGAGTCACCCCTGACAATGAGCTTCTTGATCCCAAGGTCTACTGCGATCCTGAGACCGGCAAGCAAACCTTCATACTCTGCAGTATTGTTTGTTGCTTGCTCCTTGGGAAAGTGCATCTGGACTACGTACTTGAGGTGCTCTCCGGTGGGTGCAACAAGTAGCACGCCCGCACCGGCGCCTTGCAGCGAGAAGGCACCATCAAAGTACATCAGCCATTCTTTGCTTGCCTCCTTGACGGGGATGCTCGTTTCTGGAATTTTTTCGTCTTGTGTTGGCGTCCATTCTTCTATGAACTCCGCCAATGCTCTGCTTTGGATAGTTGAAGTGCTCTCAAACTTGAGGCCAAAGCTTGACAGTTCCAGTGCCCACTCGACAATCCTGCCTGTTGCCTCTGGATTTTGCAGTATCCTTTTCAACGGAAAAGCAGTGACGACTGTGATCCCATGTGCCCGGAAGTAATGGCGCAGCTTTCTTGAGGCCATGAGGAGGCCGAAGCAATTTCTGCACACCAGTAGTACCTTGACCTAGCCTCACAGAAGGGAACTGACAAAGTAAACTTGGCGCTGCACCATTCTTTTCTGTATCTTCTCATGTGTCTGCGCAGATCCATCCTTGTCGGGACCAGAACTTGCCGGTGAAGCCCCCTGCTTGTCGCTGGATGCATCTGCCATGGTTGCTAGCTCATCATCCGCCTCCCTCTCCGCTACTAACGCAGAACTAACCACTTGATTGGTTGCCGCTATATACAGCAAAGAACTTCTCTTGTGGCCTAGGTGCGACAAGTGTTGGAGTGGAGGACAGGTATCTCTTCAAGTCTGCAGCGCAGCCTCCGCTCGAGTCCATTGCATCGGACCTGCCTTTTTCAAAATTTTGAAAAATGGCAGGGCTACCAGAGACCTAGAGATAAACCTGCCGAGAGCAGCTACGCAACCGCAAGCCTTCAGACATCCTTGACGCGCTTTGGTGCTTCAATTTGCTCAATGGCCTTGATCTTGTCGGGATTGGCTTCAATTCCCTCACGAGACACGAAGAACCCGAGAAGCTTGCCTAAGGGACTCCAAACACACACTTCTCGTGGTTGAGCTTGAGGTTGATCTTGGCGCAGATTTGCAAAGGTTTCGTCTAAATCTTGAATCGTAGTCGCCTTTGTCCTTGCTTTTGACCACTATGTCATCCATGTAGGCTTCCACATTTACGTGCATTTGCGGCTCAAAAGCGCCATGGACTACTCTTGCAAATGTTGAACCAGCATTCTTTAATCCGAAGGGCATCCGTACAAACAAAGATGTGCCACATGGGGTGATGAATGCGGTCTTCTCCTCATCCTCTTACGCCATGAAGATCTGATGATATCCTGAGTATGCATCAAAAAATGAAAGCAAATCACATCCGGCCGTGGAGTCAACAATCTGGTCGATGCGCGGCAAGGGAAATGGGTCTTTGGGACAAGCTTTATTGACATCGGTAAAGTCAATACAAAGTCTCCATTTCCCATTTGCCTTGCGTACAACTACAGGATTGGCCAACCACGTAGGATGGAGCACTCCTCTGACAAGGCCTACCGCTTCCAATTTCTTGATTTCTTCTGTGATGAACTCTTGGCGCCCACCGCACGCTTCGACTTTCTTCGCTGACGGGCCGCGCATGAGGACAAACGGCAAGATGGTGCTCAATTACTTTCACAGGAACACCGGGATGTCGACGGTCGCCACGCAAACACGCCGACGTTACCGCAGAAAGCAACGAGCCGCTTTCCTATTTAGGGTCGAGAAAGGCACCGATGGTGAAGGTACCACCGCTGCCGTCCTCCTTGGCGGACACCTTCTTGGTCTCTGGCGGAGCTGCCATCGCCTTTCTTACACTTGCCGGTGGAGCTCGATGGTGCGTCCTCGACGGTAGTGCAGCACTCCGAAGAGGTGCGCTTGCCGGAGTGGGCAACAGAGCTCTTGCCGGACTTGGTCTTCTTCTTCCCCCCCGGAGCTTCAGCGGCAAGTGGCTTGCAATCTGTTGCAGCTGCTGCTTCTTAGATCTTGTCGACGCAGATGAGAGCATCCTTCTTGTCGCCAGGACAGAGATGACACTTATCGGGCACCGCATCTTCAAAGATGTTGTATGCATAGTGAGAGGCTGCCATGAATTTGGCAAGTGCTGGACGGCCAAGTATCCCATTGTAAGGCAATGGAAAGTCAAGAACGCCAAAAGTGACCCTCTCAGTCCTAAAGTTCAACTTCATTTGCCAAATGTCACCGGCAACGTGATCTTTCCCTTCGGCTTGCTCCTTCCCGGATTGATTCCTTGGAATGTGCCGGTCTCTTCGAGCTCACCATCAGGGATCTGGAGTTTCTGGAGCACCGCGGAGGAGATCAGGTTCAAGCCGGCCCCGCCGTCAACTAGCATCTTAGTGACCTTGAGGTTGCGGATAGTTGGTGAAACCAACATCGGCAAGCATCCGACCGCAGTTATGCGATCAGGGTGGTCCTCAATATCAAAGATGATAGGTGTGCTGGACTATTTCAGAGGTCTGCGTGACTCGACGGATGGTTCTGCCGCATTGACTTCCCGCATCCACTGCTTGAGCTGGCGGTGTGAAGTATACAGAGAAGCACCGCCATCAACGCACAGGACCTTTGTGGCTTTCTGGAACTCCTGCTCATCGGTCTCGTCGTCATCCATGTCTTCTTCGTCGTCGTCGTCTTCATCCTTGTCGCGGCCGCGGGGAGGTCTGTCTCCTTGCCGCTGCTTGGCCTTGCCGCGGCGTCCTCCCCGGCCGGGATGTTTCTTGCTAGCTCCTCCAAAGACCCTCCTGGGCCTTCTCCTTGTCGCCGTCAGATTCAGCCTTCGCTGCCGACAAGCTGCTCGACCTTCTTGCAGCTCGGAGGTCATGACCCTTGGTGCGGTGGATCTTGCGCATCGCTTGTTGGAGCTATCCTGCTTGTCGGCGACCGCCACAGCCTGGCAGTTGGTGCCAGCGGCAACCTCCTTGCCGGAGCTGCCAGCCTTGGCTTTCTTGGCGCCACCTCCGTTGCCGGACTGCTCAACAACTAGTACATCTCTGCCTTTCTTTTTCCTGTTGCCCCGCCGCCGGCTCTTCCTTGCCGGAGCGGTCTCCTCACTATCAGATCCTCCTGCTTCAGTATTCTCTCCGGGGAGTCTCCTCCCTTCCTCAGCACGTGCACACTTGTCGGCCAGGGCATATAGCTCATCGACGCCTCTCGATCTTGCACATCGCCATCTCCTCCCGCATCCTGCGGGTCCGCATGTTCGATGGAACGCGCTGACATCAAGGCCGTGGTGGACATCTGGGATGTTGTGCTGTACCCGGCTGAATCTCTGAATGTACTTGCGCAGGGGCTCTCCTTCCTTCTGGGCGAGCAGATGAAGATCGCTTTATTGGCCATGAGGCTTGTGGCCGCCCTTAAAGGCGCCGACAAACTGATGGCATAGATCTGTCCAAGAGGATATGAAGTTGTCCGGCAAGTGCATGAGCCAGGATCTGACATTGGGCTTGAGCACCAGCGGGAAGTAGTTAGCTAGGATCTTGTCGCCTCGCCGCAGCTCGCACCGCGATGGTGTAGATGCTAAGGAACTCCGACGGATGCGCCTTGCCGCTGCATTTCTCTCGACACGCCCGCTTGAAATTCTTTTCTTTGGGCCACTTTGGACTTGCCGCAGCTCACGAGTGAACGCAGGGCAACCTACCGCGTCTGGCAAGTCGCCTGGTTCCTCCGGGCGCATGCATGTCAACAGAGGGCCCAGCGCGCTTGTCGGATTGACGCCGCTTCTCTTCGCGCCGGCGCGAAGTTCGAAGCGTCTTCTTGCTGTTGTTCGTGAAGAACTTGGCGCTGATCGCGACGAGCTCGTGGATCCGGCGATGCGGTGGAGTCGCTGTCGAGGTGGATCCGGCGAGTCGGCGATCTTGGCCTTCGGGGCGGAGAGTGCATGGTGGTTGCACCCGCGCCGGTCTCGTCGCCACCGACTCGCGTTTGGCAGTCCTGCCGCGGCAACGATGCACTCGGCTGCCGTGGAGCATCGCCGTTGGCGAAGCCGATGATACTCTGAATGGTGGCCCTCCATTCATCGACCTTGTCGGCTGTTGGAGGGTAATCTAGGAGCAGTTGTGCTCTCGCTAAAGCTTCTGCTGGAGTGGTGGGTGGCAGTGGCGAACGGCGCGAGGAGCGGGATATGCTCGGACTTCTAACTATGTTAGAAGGAGCGATATCCCGCCCAGCGATGCCTCGCTTCGCCGCCGCCAAAGATGTTGGCGCCGCGCATGCTGGTCTTGAGCATCCCGAGATCCACCAGCTCGATCTTGGTCCAATGAGTGTATGGCATTGTGAGTACCATGACGCCGTCGGTTCCGCGCCTCCTGAGACGGGCGCGGTGCATGCACGGACGCCGAGGTCTGCGCAGCCTTGTCCTTGGACTTGGCAGCACCGTGGGCTCCTCCATCGACGTCCAATCTTCCGCCGGCGTCTACCCCACCACCCGTTTGCTCCGGTGGCGGTGGGTTCGATGCGGACGGAGCATCTGCCGCCGAAGCCTTCTTCTTCGGTGGCATGTCGATGAAGGTGATGAAGATCTAGCTCACATGGACACTGGATCAGGTTCGCACAACCTCGACGCCCCCTACCTGGCGCGCCAAAGATGTCGGGGCAGGCTGATCTGACCCACGAACACCTATGGGACCAGCGGACCGAGCCCCTTTTGGTTCGGCGGGAGGCGGAGGTCGCACGAAGAGCAGATCGAGGCGAAGCACACGAGAGGTTTACCCAGCTTCGAGCTCTCCGAGAGATAACACTCCTATTGCTGCATGTCTAGGTGTATTGTGTTCTTGCTCAGAGCGCTGAGTGCTACAAAGACACACAAGCTGCTAACGAGACTGAGCGTGGGGGAACCGATCCCCCACGCTATGCATGGGCCTCCTTTTATATGCTCAAGGGTCTCCGGCAGTGGCAACGTAGACAAGGGTACAAATGGAAAAGTAGTGGTTGGTACAGCTACCATGCATAAAGGTACGGTGTACGATGTATCATACCTAACCCCGACGGCAGGGACAAAGGCATTAAATGCCCGTCACGCCGCCTCTAACAAAGGCAAACAGAGACCGTCAGGGCGCCACCGCTTGCCACAATGGCAATCTTGTCATTGCTTGCCACACTCAAGATCACCGGGCCGAGACCTCTCGCCACGCGCTACCGGAAAGGTCCTGTAGGCGACACGTTAGTGGATGTGCTGGAGCGCAGTACAGAGTGGTGGTTCGCCATGCAAGCGCCTTTGCCGTGGTTGTTGTCTTGTCGCGTCCGGAAGCTTGTCGCTCATCGGGCCTTCCGGCAAGCTCCTCTTGCCGGGCCTTGTCTCCTAGGTGCCTGGGATGGCCTTCCCGGCAAGCTCCTCTTGCCGGGCCTTGTCTCCTTGGCTTGAATACTTTGTTCTTGAATGGCTCCAAAGGAACCACGGAGGACCTTGGCGGTCACCCGGTAAGCCTTGCCGCGGAGGGCTGCAACTGCCCGTGCACAAGTTCGGGATACTAGGGTACCCCTACTCTAGTACACCGACAGCTCCCAACGAGCAAAAGAGGAAATGAGAAATCTTTTTGGATTTTCTTTTAATACTACAACTAAATTAAACTAGGAAGAAAAAACTGAAAAGGAGAAATATTTTTGGATTTTTATAAAATTTCTCAAACACACAAGAAGAGAGCGAGAAAAATAAAATTAACATGGATGATATAATGAAAAAGTGTGGACACCGACAACTGAAATGAAATGTGTGAACATGCATGTCATGTCGGTGGAAATACGTACTCCCCCAAGTTTAGGCTTTTGGCCTAACTTGGTAATCACCATCCGTAGTAGCCGTCTAGTCCCATGTAAAAGTGTTGCGACGGCGACACCTGAGCGTCCCACTCCTGGGGCTCCTCCTCCATCTATTCCTGGGCGTTCCGGTAAGCAACAATGTCCGCTGGTAGGACGGTGTATCTGTTCCTGTCATGAGAATCAAACAAAGCAGGTGCAGGCAACCGAATAATGTCACGGGCATTCTCACTGAATACCAAGTTATAGCGAAGAGGGTTTAATGGCTTAGTGGCATCAAGAAAGTCCTGGTGGTCCACCATCAACTAGCGATCTAAATAGACTCTATGCAACAGAAAGTCCTGGTGGTGAATCTGAACATTAAAATGTCTCGCTAAGCGAGTGGCATAAATACCACCATAGATTTTACCCTTAGTTCTGTCAGTGTGTAGACGACGTGCGATAAGAGCCCCTAGGTTATAGGTGTGGTCATTGTGAAGTGCACGGCATAAAATGGCGAGGTTAGGGGCACTAAGTATACTGCCCTTCTCTCCAGCAGTCAAACACTTTGTAATAAATAAAGCAAAGTAATGCATAGAAGGAAATTGTAGACTGGTGGCTGTGGCTTTCGACACGCCTCTTTCCTTGCCCACTGTTAAAGTGAGGAGAAAGTCCTCGAACTCTGCCGGTCTAGGCTCTCTTAATTCCATATCAGAGGGAATTAGACACATATCACAAAATTCAGTGAGCGGTATCTGATGTGTTTCAGTATATAAATTAAACCGCACGGTAGGAGGTTCAAGCCTATTTAGGAAATAAATTTTTTGTACAAATGAATTCATGAGGGTGTGGTGTTGGTCACACTCATCTGCGAGGAAGTTGGTAAGTCCAGCATTTGCAATGAATTGCGAGAACTCTTGGTGGAATCCGGCTTCTTCCATGAAGGCAATGTGCGGCCATTCGCACGGCCGGACCTCCGTCCATCACGGAGTGTTGGTGTCACCGCCTGATGATTCACCGGTGACTCCCTTGGCATTCTTCTTAGATGAACTCCTTCAAAAATGGTCCATCTTCCTAAGAACAAATTTCTGAAATTTTGGGCCACAAAATTTTATCAACAAAACTTCACAAGATTGATAGCAACTATTCATATGGATGTCTAGAGGCTATATCAACATTCAAACTACTTGGAACTCAAAGAATTCAACATGCAAGCTCATTTACAACAGCACCAAGAGTAGATAATTACTAAAAATATAAACCAGTAGAACGAAAACTAATTGGAGCAATGGAGGAGTAACATACCAAATAGCAATCCCCCAAAACTGTTTCGGAAACGGAGCTTCGAGCAAAGAGATCGAAATCCGTGGGTTTGTGAGCAAGAAGGCGCACGCGAGAGAGAGCTAGAGAGATTTTTTCTAGAGGTAGGTGATGAAGTGAGCTAAAGGGACAAGTGAGGGGGCCTTATGGGGCCCACTACCCGCCAGGGTGAGCCAGGTGGGTGTGGCGCGCCCTGGTGCCTAGTGGGCACAGGGGCACCCCCTATGATGTTTTCAGTGCCAGAACTTCTTAAATATTCAGAAAAAATCCTGTTAAAATTTCATAGCATTCTGAGTAGTTTTATTTTCGGGCACTTTTTTTATGCACGGATAATTCAGGAAACAAGATAAACATGGCACTTTATTGTATTTAACTAAAAAAATGTCAAAAAACAAAAAGTAGGGGCAGAAGGTTGTGCTTACTAAATTCATCGACCACATGTCTTTCGGAAATAATCCATTAATAAGGTTGATCAAGTCTTATTAACAACCACTTTCGATTAGCATGAACCTGAAGAACTTTCGCAAAACACTAAATTACCTCAACGGGAATACGCATATCCCCAACAATAAATATTTCATATTTTTTGGCAGTAGGTAGAGGGAGTTGAAAACTTCCAATAGTAATTGTCGGAGCCTTTTCAATAACATTAATACCATTCACGTGAAATTGTTTCTTCGGAAAGTGCATCGTATGTTCATTACCATTGATATGAAAAGTGACTTTGCTTTTATTGCAATCAATAACATCCCCTACAGTGTTAAAAAAGGGTCTACAAAGGATAATCGACATGTTGTCATCCTCGGGCATCTCAAGTATAACAAAGTCTATTAAGATAGTAACATTTGCAACAACAACGGGCACATCCTCACAAATATCGATAGATATGGCAGTTGATTTGTCAGCCATTTGGAATGATATTTCAGTAGGTGTGAGTTTAGTCAAATTAAGTCTTTTGTATAAAGAGAGAGGCATAACACCGGCTCCCAAATCACACAAGAAAGTTTTGACATAACCTCGTTTAATGGAGCATGGTATAGTTGGTATTCCTGGATCTCCTAGTTGTTGGGCAACGTAGTAATTTCAAAAACTTCCTACGCACACAAAAGATCATGGTGATGCATAGTAATGAGAGGGGAGAGTGTTATCTACGTACCCTCGTAGACCAAAAGCGGAAGCGTTATGACAACGCGGTTGATGTAGTCGTATGTCTTCATGATCCGACCGATCCTAGTACCAAAAGTTCGGCACCTCCGCGAGCTGCACACGTTCAGCTCGGTGACGTCCCACGAACTCTCGATCCAGCTGAGTGTCGAGGGAGAGCTTCGTCAGCACGACGACGCGATGACGGTGATGATGAAGCTACCGGTGTAGGGCTTCGCCTAAGCACTGCAACGATATGACCGAGGTGGATTATGGTGGAGGGGGGCACCGCACACGGCTAAGACAATGCCTGTTGTTTTGTTCTAGGGTGCCCCCTTGCCCCCGTATATAAAGGAGCAAGGGGGGAGGCCGGTCGGCCCTTGGGGCGCGCCAAGGAGGGGAGGAGTACTCCTCCTAGTAGGAGTAGGACTCCCCCTTTCCTAGTCCAACTAGGAGGAGGAAGGGGGAAGGAAGGAGAGGGAGAGAGGGAGGGAAAGAGGGGGCGCTGATACATCTCCGTTGTATCTACTTTTCCAAACACTTTTGCCCTTGTTTTGGACTCTAACTTGCATGATTCGAATGGAACTAACCCGGACTGACGCTGTTTTCAGCAGACTTTCCATGGTGTTATTTATGTGCAGAAACAAAAGTTCTCGGAATGACCTGAAACTCCACGGAACGTCTATTTGGAAATAATGAAAAATCGTTGCAAAAGATGAAGACCAGGGGGCCCACACCCTGTCCTCGAGGGTGGGGGGCGCGCCTTCCCCCCTAGTGCGCGCCCCCTACCTCATGGCCCCCCTGGAGCTCCTCCGACGCCAACTCCAACTCTATATATTTGCTTTCGGGGAGAAAAAAATCAAGGAGAAGAATTCATCGCGTTTTACGATACGGAGCCGCCGCCAAGCCCTAAAACCTCTCGGGAGGGCTGATCTGGAGTCCGTTCGGGGCTCCGGAGAGGGGGATTCGTTGCCGTCGTCATCATCAACCATCCTCCATCACCAATTTCATGATGCTCACCGCTATGAGTGAGTAATTCCATCGTAGGCTTGCTGGACGGTGATGGGTTGGATGAGATCTATCATGTAATCGAGTTAGTTTTGTTAGGGTTTGATCCCTAGTATCCACTATGTTCTGAGATTGATGTTGCTATGCTTAATGCTTGTCACTAGGGCCCGAGTGCCATGATTTCAGATCTGAACCTATTATGTTTTCATGAATATATGTGAGTTCTTGATCCTATCTTGCAAGTCTATAGTCACCTACTATGTGTTATGATCCCGCAACCCAAGTGACAATAATCGCGACCACTCCCGGTGATGACCATAGTTTGAGGAGTTCATGTATTCACCATGTGCTAATGCTTTGTTCCATTACTCTATTAAAAGGAGGCCTTAATATCCCTTAGTTTCCGCTAGGACCCCGCTGCCACGGGAGGGTAGGACAAAAGATGTCATGCAAGTTCTTTTCCATAAGCACGTATGACTATATTTGGAATACATGCCTACATTACATTGATGAATTGGAGCTAGTTCTGTGTCACCCTATGTTATGATTGTTACATGATGAACTGCATCCGGCATAATTCTCCATCACCGATCCAATGCCTACGAGCTTTTCACATATTGTTCTTCGCTTATTTACTTTTCCGTTGTTACTGTTACAATCACTACAAAACACCAAAAATATTACTTTTGCTACCGTTACTTTTGTTACCGTTACCACTACTATCATATTACTTTGCTACTAAATACTTTGCTGCAGATACTAAGTTATCCGGTGTGGTTGAATTGACAACTCAACTGCTAATACTTGAGAATATTCTTTGGCTCCCCTTGTGTCGAATCAATAAATTTGGGTTGAATACTCTACCCTCGAAAACTGTTGCGATCCCCTATACTTGTGGGTTATCAAGACCATTTTGTGGCGCCATTGCCGAGGAGCATAGCTCTATTCTTTGAGTCACTTGGGATTTATATCTGCTGATCACTATGAGGAACTTGAAAGACGCTAAGACAACAATTTATCCCTCAACTACGAGGGGATGTAAGGAACTGCCATCTAGCTCTGCACTTGATTCACCTTCTGTTTTGAGTAAGCTTGCGACACCTAGACCTGCTTCTGCTATTCATTCTGATATGTCGCATGTTATTGATGATGCAACTTCTGCTATGCATGATACTTATGATGAAACTACTTCTATGCTTGATACTACTGTGCCCCTTAGTGAATTTCTTGATGAACAAATTTCTAGGGATAAAGAGAAAGAAATTATTGAGACTGATTATATTGATGAAAGTGATGATGAAAACTTGCCTGTTTTTCCTGAGGGTTATATTTTTGATAAAGAAGCTTCTGCAGCTATTTTAGCTTGCAAAGATAGAAATGAGCTTAAGAGATTATTAGCTAAATGGAATAAGCAATCTCTTAATGATAAAATGAGACGACCTCCTTTTGCAACTTCACCTATCTGTGTTACCGATAAGGATTATGAATTCTCTGTTGATCCTGATATAATTACTTTGGTTGAATCTGATCCTTTTCATGGCTATGAATCTGAAACTGTTGTGGCACATCTTACTAAATTAAATGATATAGCCACCATGTTCACTAATGACGAGAGATCTCTGTGATGCCCCTGATTTAGTCGTACACTAATCATGCACGCAAATGTGTACGATCAAGATCAGGGACTCACGGGAAGATATCACAACACAACTCTAAAACATAAATAAGTCATACAAGCATCATAATACAAGCCAGGGGCCTCGAGGGCTCGAATACAAGTGCTCGATCATAGACGAAGTCGGAAGCAACAATATCTGAGTACGTACATAAGTTAAACAAGTTTGCCTTAAGAAGGCTAGCACAAACCGGGATACAGATTGAAAGAGGCGCATGCCTCCCGCCTGAGATCCTCCTAAACTACTCCCGGTCGTCGTCGGCCGGGCTGCTGCGTAGCGATGAAGCACCTCCGGTGTAGTAGGAGTCGTCGTTGATGGTGGCGTCGCCTCGGGTTCCGGCATCTGGTTCCGACAACCGTGAAGAAGGGAAAGGGGAAAAGGGAGAGAAAAGCAACCGTGAGTACTCATCCAAAGTACTGCAAGCAAGGAGCTACACTACATATGCATGGATATATGTGTAAAGGGCCATATCGGTGGACCGAATCTGAGAATGCCGTAATAAGAGGGGATAGCTAATCTTGTCGAAGACTACGCTCGCGGCCTCCGTCTTGCAAGATGTAGCGTAGAGTAGATCAAGTCCTCCAAGTAGCATCACATAGCAATAATCCTACCCGGCGATCCCTCCTCGTAACCCCGAGAGAGCGACCACCGGGTTGTATCTGGCACTTGGAAGGGTGTGTTTTATTAAGTATTCGGTTCTAGTTGTCATAAGGTCAAGGTACAACTCCAAGTCGTCCTTTTACCGAAGATCACGGCTATTCGAATAGATTAACTTCCCTGTAGGGGTGCACCACATAACCCAACACGCTTGATCCCATTTGGCCGGACACACTTTCCTGGGTCATGCCCGGCCGCGGAAGATCAACATGTCGCAGCCCCACCTAGGCACAACAGACAAAGACGCCGGGTCTAAACCTAAGCGCACAGGGGTGGGGCCCATCACCCTTAGCACACCAAGCATGTTGCGTGGCGGCCGAAGCGTAACTAGCCCCTTAATACAAGAGCAGCCTACGTTCCAATCCGGCGCCAGCCGGCCGCCGACGTCCACGAAGTGCCGGTGATACCACGACGTCGAAAGTGCCCATAACTGTTCCTGCGTCGTTGGCTAGTGCGTATAGACCAAATGGCCGGACTCGGATCAAATACCAAGATCTCGTTAAGCGTGTTAAGTATCCGCTGACGCCGACCAGGCCAGGCCCACCTCTCTCCTAGGTGGTCTCAACCTGCCCTGCTCCGCCACAAAGTAATCGTCCGGGGCCGTCGGGAACCCAGGCCCACCTCTACCGGGATGGAGCCACTGTCCTTTCAAATTTCCCCATCTCCGACAAGATTGCACAGGTAATGTAATAGTGTAAAGTATATAGTATATGCCCGTGATCACCTCCTCAAGTGATCACAGCCCAAAGAGTATAGCATGGCAGACGGACAAGAGTGTAGGGCCACCGATGGAACACTAGCATCCTATACTAAGCAAGATGATAGCGTGTAAAGGTAACAACAAGAGTAGCAAGGACAAAGCTATGCAAGAAAGATAGGATTAACCGAAAGCAGTAACATGCTACACTACTCTAATGCAAGCAGTATAGAGAAGAATAGGCGATATCTGGTGATCAAGGGGGGGGGGGGGGCTTGCCTGGTTGATCAGACAAGAAGGAGGGGTCGTCGGTGACGTAGTCGACCACAGGGGCATCAGCATCGTCACGGGGTCTACCGGAGAGAAGAGGGGGGAGAAAAAGTAAGTACATAAGCAAGCAGATGCATAGCGATGCATGCCATGACAAGTATCGGTGCTAGAGGTGCCTTAACGCAGTATGAGGTGATACCGGTGAAGGGGGGAAACATCCGGGAAAGTATCCCCGGTGTTTCGCATTTTCGGACAGATGAACCGGAGGGGGAAAGTTGCGTGTTTGCTACGCTAGGTATGTGTGGCGGACGAACGGGCTGCGTATCCGGATTCATCTCGTCGTTCTGAGCAACTTTCATGTAGAAAGTATTTTAATCCGAGTTACGGATTAAAAGATATGATTTTCTAAAGATTTTATTAATTTCTAGGATTTAATTAATATTTTATTTAATTCGTAAATGGATTTATGACATCAGCATGAGGTCATGCTGATGTCAGCAGTCAACAGGGTTGACTGGTAAACCTGTCCAGTGGGTCTTACTGGTCAGTGACACATTTTTAATTAAACATTTTAATTAACCTAATTAGTATTAATAGGGGGTGGGCCCCACTGTCATATCTGTTAGCTAATTAACAATAGTTAATTAGGTTAATTAGTCATTAGATTAATAAATCTTAATTAGCTAAGTTAATCAGAATTAATTAAGTTAATTAATTAATTATTATTTTTCTATATATATATTTTTAAATTCCTTTTTTTAACAGAAACGTTCTCTGGGGGCGTGGGGCCCATATGTCATAGGCCCCAGGGGCCGCGGGTTTCGGGGCTACAGGTGGTCAGGCGTTACGTCCGATCAAGTTCGCCAGTCGCCGGGCGAGGAGGCCGGGCACCGGCGAACAGGCGCGGGGCGACGACCGGCGGAGCAACGGGGTTGGGGACGCGCTCGGCGCCACAAGACCGGCCAGCCACGGCAAGGGGCAGCCGCAGGGAGTCGGCGAGGGAGAGCGGGCGGGACCAACAGGCGCAACGGCGCTGGAGCGGGCCGCGCGAGGCCGAGGGCGAGGCTGCAGTGGTGGGCGCAGTCGACGCGGCCAGACGCCGGAGAGCGGGGCGGGCGGCGTGGTGAGTGCGGTGACCACGCACGACGGGGACGGGGAGGGAAGAGGGACGCGTGCTCACTGTGGCCGTAGGGGAGTGGCAGTGGGGCGCGGGGAGGAAGACGGGGACGACCGGCGACGGGGAGGCAGTCCGGTGGGGAGGAGGAAGCAGGCCGGTGAGGTAGTCCGGCGAGGAGGAGTCGAGGAGGACGTGGATGCGAGGCGGCGACGGTTGGCGGCTCCGGGCGACGGCGGACGACGAAGGGCGGCCGCAGGGCGTCAGGGGTGACGGGGACGACGAGGATGATGTGGCGGCGGCGGGGTGGCGTCGGTGCGATGGCGTCGGGGACGCGTCGGGGCGGGAGTCGGGCTCGATCCATATCGGGGCTGGGAGCAGGGGAAGGAGTGGGGAGAGCGGGGGGGTTCATGCGGGGCGCCGGGGCTGCGCGCCGCGGGGTGGAGGCGGGTCCGGCGTGGTGGCTCCGGCGATGGTGTCGTGCGGCGAGGGCGAGGCGGAGTTGGGCGGCGTGATTCCCCCCGATCCATATCGGGGGAGGGAGAGGCGATGGGGCGAGGATGGGATAGGGCTCGGGGTTGGGAGAGAGGTGCGGGGGTTAAGTACCCACAGGCGCCGGATGGGCCCGTTCGGATGGGCCGACTGGTGGCCCGGGCCGTGGCCTGATGAGGGGAGGAGGCCATTTCTCTTTCTTTCCTTTTGTTTTGTTTTTCTCTTTTGTATTTTAATTCAATTTAAAATATTTATGCATTTTATAAAACTGTGTCTTCTACACCATAATTATCTATGTAATATTTAGTACAAACCGAAGATTTTTATTTTAATGTTTGAAAACTTTTATTGTTTTCCTGTAATTAAATTTTGATTTTGTTTCGGTTTTGAATTATCTAGAGTTTATCAAGAGTAACCGTGGTGACGTGGCATCATTAGCGGGGGATCACTGTAGCTTAATTATCCGAGCGTCACAATTCTCCTCCACTACAAGAAATCTCGTCCCGAGATTTAAGAGGGGTGCAAGGGGGAAAGTTTTGGTTACGAAATTCTAGCGAGTGTTCCCAGTCTTGGTTGCTCTTCTCGAAGAGGTCGATCCATTACATTGATGCCTTCATTTTTCTACTTCATGTCATCAAGATGAAGTCGGCATGCTTTCTTCGGGGGTTCCATCGTACTTACGAAAGAATAAGGGGGGGGGGTATTCCGGGAGAACGAACCTCTACAAGGTTGATTATCTGGTCGATAACATCGGGGAAGGTGGCAGAACGTAACTCTCGAATTGAAACTTAAGAAAATATCGAGAGCAAAGTAATGAGGTTTCATGGGAAGTTTCGAGCGAGCAGGCAACCGTTCTATGCCTAAAATAGGGCGCGAAAGGGGCTCAAAGCAATCGGGAATAAATATTGTGTCCGGTAACAGATTTGATGATCCCTCGGAAGATGGCTCGTGAATTACATACTAGGCCACACACGAGGGACAACCTTGGGAACAGGGGGGGTGCAGGAGAGTCAGGTTTCGATCCTGGGACCTGTGGGTTATGGGCCCACCATGTGGGTTAAAGGTAGGAAGGGGGGGCTAACATCTTACACGGTCACAATAGCAAGGCATGCCAGAGGGTAGCCTGTTAGTTATGTCGGCAACAACATCGATACCAAGGGCGAGGGACGAAGAGAACCATTTTCCTGCTCATTGAACGAGGCGGACCATTAGGCAAAGTTCTCGTCCATCGGTGGTTACCGGAATGTCATCAACAATAGTAACAGGGTCTTACTGACAGAGTTATACACCGAGGTGTTTTCGTAAGCAGGAAATCATTACTGCTTAGATCATATCAACCTCAAGAAAGGTTAAACTAAACAATGGAAAGGATAATATGATTATCAAATTAATCAGAACAATGGAAAGGAAAATGTGTTTAAACACATATATCAGGGGTATATCCTCCCCAAAGTCAAGCCGAGGATGATATCCAAGATAGGATATATAAAGTAGAAAACAATTTAGGTAATGGGAGAGGAATTTTCATGGCATTATCCATACAACGGTGTTTGGATAATTGATAAAGAAAAATTAGCATGGTGCTTCAAATGTTCTTATTGAAGATCGGAGTACCACAGACATGCTTCGAGATAGCATTGACATGGTCTTCAAGCAAAGGTCGGACTTTGGATACACAAAGGATCCATCAGGATAACTTATTAAACAAGGCATTCAAGTTCCTCATGGAAAATTGGTTAACCTTGTTAAAAAGGAAACTATAACAATAGGCCCTTCGGCCAAGTGGGCTAGGCATGACATCACCTTACCGAGTCATATAAAGACCGATGTTATAACTCTTGGAAATATGTTCCAACCATCATATCTGACCGAGGTTCAGATCCGATTGGTGTCAGGATACCTCCGACTTAGTATGCCTGAGAACAAAAGGTGCAACACAATTGACGAGATGACAATGTAAGATTCTCGGGAAATGAACTATGAAGTGATTTTCGTTAACAAGAGTTCATCATTAACCCAAGGAGAGGACAAGGAGGTGTCCGTGAACTCAACGGCAATTCATCGAGATTTCCAAAAGATGGATTTCCACAATTGAGTGAATAAGGAGATAACATTTGTCGATCAAATGATATAAGGAAGTATGCTCATGAAAACATACACAATTAAACATTGGTTGAAAGGTGCGCCCAAAATATGGGTTGGGTTGCACGACCAATGTCAGAATGGTGATTCAATAATCAATAGTCTAAGAATGAACGGCCGACCATTAACTTCAAAGCAATAGGGTTGCTAGAAGTGCAAAATCCAAACAACATCTTTAGCATAATGGTATCCCGGTTAAAAACAACACGGGGACCAAGGAAGAATGGTGATGGTGAGAAGTATCATCATACCAAGAATTCTTAAGAGGTGGAGTAATCCTCATGACAATCTCGACATAAAAGATGGTAATACTCCAAGGTAAAGAAGAACAAATGTTGGATAGCAAGGAACTCAAGGTATAACACAGAACATGAACAAGTTTTTGTTGGAGGGAAGGCAATAAAGTGGTCGATGACAACACAAATCATTGAGGGCAAGGATGATATTTCTCATCATGAATTCAATTGATATACTGGAAGGAGCCAAAAATTGTTGATGATGATCACGACAATTATTGTCGAGAGGCTCCACGGAGAAGCAATCGAACAACGACTGCATCAAGCAAAAGGACTGATGCAACGAAAGTTTATTTGAACCACATATATGACACAAACTCGGAATCAAGTATGTGGTTCGAGGTGAAACGATAAGATGAGGAAATCGATGTAAGCTTAGCTTATATTCGAAAGCTGTGCTCCGAGAATAAGGACCGAGTGGCACAGTTAAACTATAGCACGATAATGATATAGCCGAACAGGCTAGGAATGACGTGATCGGGTACAAACCCGTAAGTAAAGAAGATTACTAAAAAGTTGTTGAACCGTAGTGCGGCCTCGGTTCAGTTATCGGTGTCTTTGAGTGTTTAATAACTCAAAGCCCGTGAAAAATTGGAATCGGTGAGAATATAGTACTTGATGGAGAACTCATAAGAAGTTATGCAGTTCCATGATAATCTCGAGATACCGTGGGGTAATACTCGGCGATGCATCAAAGTAGAAGTTGGACTGGGGTATTGCTCTGCCGAAGACAAGTGCTTAAACTTGCACGAGAAATGGTATTTAAAAGAGAACATGGTCGGAACCACGATTGCAAAAGGCTAGATCCCAGATATAAGATGAACTTATACCAAAGGAATAATTAATTTAAGAGAAGCTTTAATATAAGATCTACATCGTGTCCATGGGCATGAACACAAGTTCAAGGTCGACTCCCACTTCTCCAATGCATAACCTTTCATTTACTTCTCGCTTTCGATGAAGTTGCAGTGTTGAAATTTTATCCGCGAAATACCGGATGAGTATGACCCGTGAAAACTTTCGAGTTCACACATATTAAGGAAGGCATAGGTTCAACCCATCGAGGCATCTTAGAATCATATACCGTAATCTTTAGAAGTAATTAACTCAAGCTCGAAGGCGAGCATAGTTGAGAAAGCAGAGGATACAATTTACCAAAGGCATTATGTATCGAGGAAAGGATCACAAGGTTATTGAATATGAAGGGCGTTGTCGATAAAATCCAACAAAGGATCCGGTGGTCCACAAGGGATCCGACGTAAGCATCGGTACTCAACTAGAGGAAGAAGAATGCAAGGAGATCAGATTATAGAAAGAACTGACTAACTCAATTGTCAAATGCAAAGGAATTATGATTTCCAAATCAAGGGATCAGAAGCAATGCTCTGATTAGGGATGGATAAGTTGAATAGCCTTAGGGTACAATCGATGGCAATTTGATTGGTCGAGAACCAGCTCACGTTTAAAATGACGTCTGAGCCGGAAGGATGAATTCTAGGATCTGATTGAGGATTGCGAGCATTCGCAACAAATTGAATCAACGGACTCAAAATGATAATGACAAGAGATGCCAATAAGATTATAGACTTATGGGATTAACCATAATGCAAGCAAGTAAGAATTTCAAGTGCAATAGGCGACTCAGGATTTTCGGAAGTTCAAATAGTATTTTGAAGACGTTTGTGTAACACATGAACAACTGGGGGATGAGCGGATACTTGATAAGTGTGAGGAATTATCCATAGGGGGTATTCATGTGGCAAAGATCTGCAATGCAATGGCTCAAGAGATTCTTAAAAGTCGAAGAACAATTCGATGCATCTTGTAATAACAAGAGCAGCTAGGGATGATTGTAAGAATGGCAAGGGTAAGAAGTCATCCATAAGGATTTATCGGTGGTAGGGAATTGCAAAAGAAGTGGGCATAAAGTCTCGAGAGAACTTCAGAGAGTATCTTCGGAATCTTCTGGTGCAGCAAGCGATCATCGGGAGTGAGGGACTCTCCAGGAGAAAGTATTTTCGAGAACCTAAAGTTAGTTTTGTTTTTAGCAAAATCATTTAACCCGAATAGAAGAGAGATCAGAGTCCCAGAGTATAGGCCGAGGAATAAAAGATCCTAACACCACCCAATGGCGACGTTGGCCCGTAAGCCGCACAGCCATGTTAGTAAAAGCTTTGCAATGACTAGACTCAACTTCGGCCAAGGAGTTGGAATGGGGGATTCCTATAGGCAGTCGGCTCTGATACCAACTTGTGACGCCCCTGATTTAATCGTACACTAATCATGCACGCAAATGTGTACGATCAAGATCAAGGACTCACGGGAAGATATCACAACACAACTCTAAAACATAAATAAGTCATACAAGCATCATAATACAAGCCAGGGGCCTCGAGGGCTCGAATACAAGTGATCGATCATAGACAAGTCAGCGGAAGCAACAATATCTGAGTACAGACATAAGTTAAACAAGTTTTCCTTAAGAAGGCTAGCACAAACTGGGATACAGATCGAAAGAGGCGCAGGCCTCCTGCCTGGGATCCTCCTAGACTACTCCTGGTCATCGCTGGCCGGCTGCACGTAGCGAGGGCACCTCCGGTAGTAGGAGTCATCGTCGATGGTGGCGTCTGCTCACGGGTTCGGCATCTGGTTGCGACAACCAAGAAGAAGGGAAAGGGGAAAAGGGGAGAAAAGCAACCGTGAGTACTCATCCAAAGTACTGCAAGCAAGGAGCTACACTACATATGCATGGATATATGTGTAAAGGGCCATATCGGTGGACTGAATCGCAGAATGCCGTAATAAGAGGGGATAGCTAATCCTCGTCGAAGACTACGCTTCCGCAGTCTCCGCCTTGCAAAGATGTAGCAGAGAATAGACTGAAGTCCTCCAAGTAGCATCACATAGCAAAAATCCTACCCGGCGATCCCCTCCTCGTAACCCTGAGAGAGAGCGACCACCGGGTTGTATCTGGCACTTGGAAGGGTGTGTTTTAATAAGTATCCGGTTCTAGTTGTCATAAGGTCAAGGTACAACTCCAAGTCGTCTTGTTACCGAAGATCACGACTATTCGAATAGATTAACTTCCCTGCAGGGGTGCACCACATAACCCAACACGCTTGATCCCATTTGGCCGGACACACTTTCCTAGGTCATGCCCGGCCACGGAAGATCAACACGTCGCAGCCCCACCTAGGCACAACAGAGAGGTCAGCACGCCGGTCTAAACCTAAGCGCACAGGGGTCTGGGCCCATTGCCCTTAGCACACCTGCACGTTGCGTGGGCGGCCGGAAGCAGAACTAGCCCCCTTAATACAAGAGCAGGCCTACGTTCCAATCCGGTAGCGCCGCCGGGCCACGACGTCACGAAGTGCTTCGATCGATACCACGACGTCGAAAGTGCCCATAACTGTTCTGCGTAGTTGGTTAGTGCGTATAGACCAAATGGCCGACTCGGATCAAATACCAAGATCTCGTTAAGCGTGTTAAGTATCCATGAACGCCGACCAGGCCAGGCCCACCTCTCTCCTAGGTGGTCTCAACCTGCCTGTCAGCTCCGCCCTAAAGTAACAATCGGGGCCGTCGGGAACCCAGGCCCACCTCTACCGGGATGGAGCCACCGTCCTTTCAAATTTCATCTCCTAACAAAGATCACGAGTAATGTAATAGTGTAAAGTATATAGTATATGCCCGTGATCACCTCCCAAGTGATCACAGCCCAAAGAGTATAGCATGGCGTATTTGACAAGAGTGTAGGGCCACCGATGGAACACTAGCATCCTATACTAAGCGATGGGATAGCGGTAAAGGTAACAACAAAGAGTAGCAAGGACAAAGCTATGCAAAGAAGATAGGATTAATCGAAAGCAAGAACATGCTACACTACTCTAATGCAAGCAATAGAGAGAAGAATAGGCGATATCTGGTGATCAAGGGGGGGCTTGCTTGGTTGATCAGACAAGAAGGAGGGGTCGTCGGTGACGTAGTCGACCACAGGGGCATCAGCATCGTCACGGGGTCTACCGGAGAGAAGAGGGGGGAGAAACAGTAAATACATAAGCAAGCAGATGCATAGCAATGCATGACATGACAAGTATCGGTGCTAGAGGTGCCCTAACGCGGTATGAGGTGATACCGGTGAAGGGGGGAAACATCCGGGAAAGTATCCCCGGTGTTTCGCGTTTTCGGACAGATGAACCAGAGGGGGAAAGTTGCGTGTTTGCTATGCTAGGGATGTGTGGCGGACAAACGGGCTGCGTATCTGGATTCATCTCGTCGTTCTGAGCAACTTTCATGTAGAAAGTACTTTAATCCGAGTTACGGATTAAAAGATATGATTTTCTAAAGATTTTATTAATTTCTGGGATTTAATTAATTATTTTATTTAATTCGAAAATGGATTTATGACATAAGCATGCGGTCATGCTGACGTCAGCAGTCAACAGGGTTGACTGGTCAACCTGTCCAGTGGGTCCCATTGGTCAGTGACACATTTTTAATTAAACATTTTAATTAACCTAATTAGTATTAATAGGGGGTGGGCCCCATTGTCATACTCTGTTAGCTAATTAACAGTAGTTAATTAGGTTAATTAGTCATTAGATTAATAAATCTTAATTAGCTAAGTTAATTAAAATTAATTAAGTTAATTAATTAATTATTTTTTTATTTTTTTCTCTATATATATATTTTAAAATTCATTTTTTTAACAGAAACGTTCTCTCGGGGCGTGGGGCCCATATGTCATAGGCCCTGTGGGCCTTATGGGTTTCAGGCGCCACGGGCGGGTTATGCGGGCGCCGACTGGTGTTCGCCTGCATCGCCGGGCGAGGAGGCAGGGCACCGCGAGCAATGTGCGGCGACCGGCGAGCAATGGGGTTGGGGACGCTGGCTGGCGCACAAGACCAGCCACGGCAATTGGGCAGCCGCAGTAGGAGTCGACGAGGAGAGTCAAGGGACCAACAGGGTGCAACGACGCTGGAGCGGGGCCGCGCGAGGCCAGGAGGGCGAGGCCGCGGCCGCGGTGGGCGTAGTCGACGCGGCTAGACGCCGGAGAGCGGGGCGGGCGGCGTGGTGAGTGCGGTGACCATGCACGACGGGGACGGGGAGGGAAGAGGGACGCGTGCTCACTGTGGCCGTAGGGGAGTGGCAAGGCGCCGAGGAAGACGGGGACGACCGGCGACGGGGAGGCAGTCCGGTGGGGAGGAGGAAGCAGGCCGGTGAGGTAGTCCGACGAGGAGGAGTCGAGGAGGACGTAGATGCGAGGCGGCGACGGTTGGCGGCTCCGGGCGACGGCGGACGACGAAGGGAGGCCGCAGGGCGTCAGGGGCGACGGGGACGACGAGGATGATGTGGCGGCGGCGGGGTGGCGCCGGTGCGATGGCGGCGGGGACGCGTCGGGGGCGGGAGTCGGGCTCGATCCGGATCGGGCCGGGAGCAGGGAAGGAGTGGGGAGAGCGGGGGGTTCATGCGGGCGACGGGGATGGGCGCCGTGGGTGGAGGCGGGTCCGGCGTGGTGGCTCCGGCGACGGTGTCGTGCGGCGAGGGCGAGGCGGAGTTGGGCGGCGTGATTCCCCCCGATCCAGATCGGGGGAGGGAGAGGCGATGGGGCGAGGAGGGGATAGGGCTAGGGTTTGGGAGAGAGGTGCAGGGGGGTTAAGTACCCCTGGGCGCGGATGGGCCCGTTCGGATGGGCCGGCCTGGTGGCCCGCTGGGCCGTGGCCCAGTGAGGGGGGAGGAGGCCTTTTCTCTTTCTTTCCTTTTGTTTTGTTTTTCTCTTTTATATTTTAATTCAATTTAAAATATTTATGCATTTTATAAAACTGTGTCTTCTACACCATAATTATCTATGTAATATTTAGTACAAACCGAAGATTTTTATTTTAATGTTTGAAAACTTTTAATGTTTTCCTGTAATTAAATTTTGGTTTTGTTTCGGTTTTGAATTATCTAGAGTTTATCAACAGTAACCGAGGTGACATGGCATCATTAGCGGGGGATCACTGTAGCTTAATTATCCGGGCGTCACAATCTCGCTACTTTTATATCCTTAAAATGTTTCCGTTCTCATTAAAGGGTGATGCTAAGATATGGTTTAAATCTCTTGATCCTTGTTGTGTGCGTAGTCCCCAGGATATGATTTATTACTTCTCTGCTAAATATTTCCATGCTCATAAGAAACAAGCTGCTTTGAGGGAAATATACAACTTTGTGCAAATTGAAGAAGAGAGTCTCCCACAAGCTTGGGGGAGGCTTCTCAAGTTACTTAATGCTTTGCCTGATCATCCTCTCAAGAAAAATGAAATACTTGATATCTTTTGTAATGGGCTAACCAATGCTTCCAGAGATTACCTGGATAGTTGTGCTGGTTCTATTTTCAGGGAAAGGACACCGGATGAAGCTGAAATTTTATTGAATAATATGTTGGCAAATGAAAATAATTGGACACTTCCTGAGCCAGCTCCTGAGCCAACTCCTGAGCCTATTCCTAAAGCAACTCCGAAGAAAAGAGGTGTTCTATTTCTCAGTCCTGAAGATATGCAAGAGGCAAAGAAATCTATGAAAGAAAAGGGTATTAAAGCTGAAGATGTTAATAATTTACCTCCTATTGAAGAAATACACGGTCTTAATTTACCGCCTGTTGAAGAAACATATGATCTTAATCCTTTACCTACTGAAGAACCTCCTGGTCTTAATAACCCGACACAGGTAGTAAAGGTAAATTCTCTCTATAGATTTGATGAAGGTGATATTCCTCACTATAAGTCTGCTAGACAATGCTTAGAAGAGTTTGATAATTTTATTGTCAAACAAGAAAACTTCAATGCTTATTTTGGTAGACAGTTGAAATACAATTCCGATACGCTTGAACACTTGGGTGATTATATGTCTAGAGTTAAAGGTGAACTTAAACTCATTACTAAACATGCTTCTATGGTTACCACTCAAGTAGAACAAGTACTTAAAGCTCAAAATGATTTGCTCAATGAAATGAATAGTAAGAAAAATGATTATGCTGTTAGAGTGGCTACTAGAACTGGTAGAATGACTCAGGAACCTTTGTATCCTGAAGGCCACCCTAAGAGAATTGAGCAAGATTCTCAGAGTAATAATATAGATGCACCTAGTCCTTCTAAAAAGAAGAAAAAGAAAAATGATAGGACTTTGCATGCTTCTAGTGAACCTATTGCTGAACCACCTGAGATTCCAAATGATATATCTATTTACGATCTTTGAAACACAATCTGCAATGAACATGAACCTAGTGAAAATGTTAATGATGATGTTCATGATGATGCTCAACCTAGTAATGATAATGATGTAGAAATTGAACCTTCTGTTGATCTTGATAACCCACAATCAAAGAATCGACGTTATGATAAGAGAGACTTTGTTGCTAGGAAACATGGTAAAGAAAGGGAACCATGGGTTCAGAAACCTATGCCTTTTCCTCCCAAACCATCTAAGAAAAAGGATGATGAGGATTTTGAGCGCTTTGCTGAAATGATTAGACCTATCTTTTTGCGTATGCGATCAACTGATATGCTCAAAATGAATCCTTATGCTAAGTATATGAAGGATATTGTTACAAATAAGAGAAAGATACCGGAAGCTGAAATTTCCACCATGCTTGTTAATTATACTTTTAAGGGTGGAATACCTAAGAAACTAGGAGATCCAGGAGTACCCACTATACCATGCTCCATTAAAAGAAACTATGTTAAAACTGCTTTATGTGATCTTGGAGCCGGTGTTAGTGTTATGCCTCTCTCTTTATACCGAATACTTGATTTGAATAAGTTGACACCTACTGAAATATCTTTGCAAATGGCTGATAAATCAACTGCTATACCTGTCGGTATTTGTGAGGATGTGCCTGTTGTGGTTGCAAACGTTACTATTTTAACGGACTTTTTTATCCTTGATATTCCCGAGGACGATAGTATGTCTATTATTCTTTGAAGACCTCTTTTGAATACCGCAGGGGCTGTTATTGATTGCAACAAAGGCAATGTCACTTTTCATGTTAATAGTAATGAGCATATGATACACTTTCCGAGGAAACAACCTCAAGTTCATAGTATCAATTCTATTGGAAAAGTTCCATCAATTATCTTTGGAGGTTTTGAATTTCCTCTTCCCACTGTCAAGAAGAAATGTGATATTCTTATTGTAGGGGATGTGCATATCCCCGTTGAGGTAACATAGTTTTATTGGAAATTTCTCCGGTTCCATGTTATTCGGAATGAGTTTGTTAACAAGACTTGATCAACCTTGTTAGTGGATTCCTTTTGATGAGCATGAGATGGATGAAACTAGAAGGCACAACCTTCTCGCATCTCTTTCTACTTTCTGTTATTTAGTTGAAATAAATTAAAAATAGTATTTTCCTGTCTGTTTTCTGATTTATCCGTGCAATATAAAAATACCCCGAAAATAAAAGTTCTCCAAATGCCCTGAAAATGGAATATGATTTTTCTAGAATATTTGAGAATTTCTGCATCGAGAACACAGCAGGAGGGGCAAGCACCTGGCCACGAGGGTGGAGGGCGCGCCCTACCCACTGGGCGCGCCCCTACCTCGTGGGACCACGGTGGCCCTCCTCCACTTATTCCTGCACCCATACACTCCTTCTTCCTCCCACAAACACCAATATCCAGCTCAAGCACGAGTTCTAGCTCACTTTGCTGCAATTTTCGATCTCCTTGCTCAAAGCTCCTCTCACAAAACTGCTTGGGGAGATTGTTCCTTGGTATGTGACTCCTCCATTTGTCCAATTAGTTTTTGCTCTAGTGCTTTACTCATTGCAAATTTGTGCTGCCTACGTGACCATGTTCTTGAGCTTGCATGTCAAATTTATATGGTTCCAAATAGTTATAATGCTTGGTATAGGCTCTAAACACTTGTAGGAGTAGTTGCTATTAATTTTTATTGAGTTTGGTTCACTTTTGTTTGAAGTTACTAAAAATTTCAGAATATTTCAGAAAATAATGAAGAGATTTTTGAGGGGCTCATCTAGCCGAAGCTCGAAGGAAAAGCAAAATGAAGAAGCACAGAGGCCCAAATATAATTTGCCTCAAGATCATGGAGGTCCGGCCATGTGAATGGCCTTCCGATGATTTCTTGAGAAAAGCCGGGATTTATGAAGATTTCTATTCTTTGGCTGAGAATGCAGGCCTCACCGACTTCCTCCGTGACCAACGTCATCAGTATCTCTTACTCACCAATACTTTTGTGCAAAACTTCTACTATTTTCCTAAGGAATCACCTCCCTCAGTAGAGTTTCATTTATATGATGTTGTTAAGAAAATACCACTAGCTGAATTTTGCGAGGTTTGCAAAATATCTTTCGAGGGTACCTTAGATGAACAACATCGCAAGGATATGGATGGTTTTATTGACACCATTACTGTGGGGGAAACCAGGAAGGTTTTCGATGCAAGAATCACTAGCATACATTTTCCTATTTTACGCTACTTTGCTATATTTGCTAGCCGTTGCTTAATTGGTCGCGGAAACTGTGGAAACCTTAGTGTTCCTGATATTATCATTTTGCTCCATGGTTTATATTCCGACAACACTGTTAGTATGGGCGGTATTATTGCTAAATGGTGAAGTTTGAACCATACTAAGGGCCCCATCTTTGGAGGTATTTATGCTTCACGCCTAGCTGCGCGTTATAACATACCTATTAGGTTCTATGAGAAAGAAGAAAAATTGTTGCCCAATGCTTATTTAGATTATAAGAGTATGTTAGCGCATGATTTTATTGTTAAGAATAGGGAAGGGGCGCTTAAATATAAATTGTACTTTGATAAACATCACCCTGAGACTATTATCTTGCCTGTTCCTTCCTTGTTTAATTTATCCGAAGGTCTCAGATCTCGTTATGGCGGCCGTTCAAGCCTACCGGAACCCTACACCAGCCCCGGAGCCGGAACCACAATTTGAGCCTCCATGACAGTCTGATGATTTTTGGGATCCGGAGATGACTGCCAGCCAGTGGCAGTCAAAGTCCTCTTCATCGCAGTACGACCCCAGCTACACCTACGGGTATCCGCCAGGCCATCCGTGGCAATGAACCAACTTAGGCCAAAAGCCTAAGCTTGGGGGAGTACGTATTTCTCACCGACATTACATTTATGTTTACACACACTCATTGCTAGACGTCGGTGCTCATACTCTTTCATTGTAATATCCATGCTAGTTTATTTTCTTTTTCTTGCTTTCTTCTTGTGTGTTTAATAAACCTTAAGAAAAACCAAAAAAAATTAGTAATAGCTTCTAGTTAGTTTACTTTTCTTGCTGTAGTAGTAATAATTAAAAAGAAAACCCAAAAAGATTTCCCGTTCTTCTTTTGCTTGTTGGGAGCATTCCCGTGTAAGTAGTTTTATTTCTTTTCTTTTCTTTGGGGGTCGATAGGCGAAGACCATGATTAAATTGTTGAAGTGGCTCTTATATGCATTATTGTTGATTTAACCAAGAGCCCATATTGCCTTGTATTCTCCTGTTTATTGAATGCTCGCAGATTCCAGCTTAGTCCAATGCACGTGCACTCATATTATTATTCACTTCGTTCGGTCATGCAAGTGAAAGGCAATTATGACGATATACGATGGACCGACTGAGATGAGAAAAGCTAGTATGAACTCGACCTCTCTTGTTTTTGTAAATATGATGAGTTCATCGTTCCTGATTCAGCTTATTATGTATAAACATGTTTGCAATAACAATTGGAGATCATAGTTGCTTATGCCATGATTGATTAGCTATGAGTTATAATGGTATTCCTTGCATGCCAACATGCTATTAAAATGGTTGTGATGTGGTACAGTGGGGTGGTATCCTCCTTTGAATGATTTAAGTGACTTGACTTGGCACATGTTCACACATGTAGTTGAAACAAAATCGACATAGCCTTCACGATATTTATGTTCATGGTGGATTATATCCTACTCATGCTTGCATCCAATGTTTATTAATGTTAATGCATGTTCATGATTGTTGTCGCTCTCTAGTTGGTCGCTTCCCAGTCTTTTGCTAGCCTTCACTTGTACTAAGCGGGAATACTGCTTGTGCATCCAATCCCTTAAACTCCAAAGTTATTCCATATGAGTCCACCATACCTTCCTATATGCGGTATCTACCTGCCTTTCCAAGTAAATTTGTATGTGCCAAACTCTAAACCTTCAAATAAACATTATGTTTTGTATGCTCGAATAGCTCATGTATCAACTAGGGCTGCCCTTATCTTCCATGTTAGGCGGTTTATTCTCAAGAGGAGTGGACTCCGCTCCTCATTCACGAGAAAATGGCTGGTCACCGGGATGCCCAGTCACATGCTTTATGCAAACTAAATCAAAATAATTGCAAACAAAACTCCCCACAGGACTGTTGCTAGTTGGAGACACTCGTTGTTTCGAGCAAGTCATGGATTGATGCTTGTTGGTGGAGCGGGAGTATAAACTTTACCATTCTGTTTGGGAACCGCCTATAATGTGTGTAGCATGGAAGATATCGCCATCTCTTAGTTGTTATGTTGACAATGAAAGTATGCCGCTCAAAATATTATTTATCTCTATTTCAAAACCGAGCTCTGGCATCTCTACAAATCCCTCCTTCCCTCTACGAAGGGCCTATCTATTTACTTTTATGTTGAGTCATCACCCTCTTATTAAAAAAGCACTAGCGGGAGAGCGCAGCTGTCATTTGCATCCATTACTATTAATTTATATTGGGTATGACTATGATTGGATCTCTTATACCATGAATTACAATGTCTAGTCAGTCCTTGATCTTTAAAGGTGCTCTGCATTTATGTTTTAAGGTCTCGTAAAGGGCTAGCGAGATACCATCCTGTTATATCATATTATGATTGTTTTGAGAAAGTGTTGTTATCCGATATTTATTATTATCGCTCGCTAGTTGATTATGCCATTGATATGAGTAAACATGAGACCTAAGAGTTACTGTGAAGGTGGTTAGTCATAATCTTTGCTGAAAACTTGAATGCTGGCTTTACATATTTACAACAACAAGAGCAAACAGAGTTTGTAAAAGTTTTTCTTTATCACTTTTAGTTTGTCAACTGAATTGCTTGAGGACAAGCAAAGGTTTAAGCTTGGGGAGTTGATACGTCTCCGTCAGATCTACTTTTCCATTCACTTTTGCCCTTGTTTTGGACTCTAACTTGCATGATTTGTATGGAACTAACCCGGACTGACGCTGTTTTCAGCAGACTTTCCATGGTGTTATTTATGTGCAGAAACAAAAGTTCTCGGAATGACCTGAAACTCCACGGAACGTCTATTTGGAAATAATAAAAAAATCATTGCAAAAGATGAAGACCAGGGGGCCACACCCTGTCCACGAGGGTGGGGGTGCGCCCCCCTACCTCGTGGGCCCCCTGGAGCTCCTCCTATGCCAACTCCAACTCTATATATTTGCTTTCGGGGAGAAAAAAATCAAGGAGAAGAATTCATCGCGTTTTACGATACGGAGCCGCCGCCAAGCCCTAAAACCTCTCGGGAGGGCTGATCCGGAGTCCGTTCGGGGCTCCGGAGAGGGGGATTCGTTGCCGTCCTCATCATCAACCATCCTCCATCACCAATTTCATGATGCTCACCGCCGTGAGTGAGTAATTCCATCGTAGGCTTGCTACACGGTGATGGGTTGGATGAGATCTATCATGTAATTGAGTTAGTTTTGTTAGGGTTTGATCCCAAGTATCCACTATGTTCTGAGATTGATGTTGCTATGACTTTGCGATGCTTAATGCTTGTCACTAGGGCCCGAGTGCCATGATTTCATATCTGAAACTATTATGTTTTCATGAATATATGTGAGTTCTTGATCCTATCTTGCAAGTCTATAGTCACCTACTATGTGTTATGATCCCAAGAACCGAAGTGACAATAATTGGGACCACTCCCGGTGATGACCATAGTTTGAGGAGTTCATGTATTCACTATGTGCTAATGCTTTGTTCTGATACTCTATTAAAAGGAGGCCTTAATATCCCTTAGTTTCCGCTAGGACCCCGCTGCCACGGGAGGGTAGGACAAAAGATGACATGCAAGTCCTTTTCCATAAGCACGTATGACTATATTCGAAATACATGCCTACATTACATTGATGAATTGGAGCTAGTTCTATGTCACCCTATGTTATGATCGTTACATGATGAACCGCATCCGCATAATTCTCCATCACCGATCCAATGCCTATGAGCTTTTCACATATTGTTCTTCGCTTATTTACTTTTCCGTTATTATCAAGTACAATCACTACAAAACACCAAAAATATTACTTTTGCTACCGTTACTTTTGTTACCGTTACCATTACTATCATATTACAATGCTACTAAATACTTTGCTGCAGATACTAAGTTATCCAGGTGTGGTTGAATTGACAACTCAGCTTCTTATACTTGAGAATATTCTTTGGATCCCCTTGTGTCGAATCAATAAATTTGGGTTGAATACTCTACCCTTGAAAACTGTTGCGATCCCCTATACTTGTGGGTTATCAGGCGCCACCCCCCCTCCTTGTCCAATTCGGACTCCCAAGGGGGGGGGGGGTGGGCGGCCAGCCCTATGGCCCCCTCCTCTCTCTCACACAAGGCCCATTAGTCCCCCCGGGGGTTCCGATAACCCCCCGGCACTCCGTTAATTATCCGGTGACCCCCGGAACTCATCCGGTGTCCGAATATAGTCATCCAATATATCAATCTTTATGTCTTGAACATTTTGGGACTCCTCATCATATCCGTGATCACATCCGGGACTCCGAACTATCTTCGGTACATCAAAAACACATAAACTCGTAATACCGATCGTTAAGCGTGCGGACCCTACGGGTTCGAGAACTATGTAGACATGACCGAGACACGTCTCCGGTCAATAACCAATAGCGGAACCTAGATCTTCATATTGGCTCCCACATATTCTACGAAGATCTTTATTGGTCAAACCACATAACGATATACGTTGTTCCCTTTGTCATCAGTATGTTACTTGCCCGAGATTCGATCGTCGGTATCTCAATACCTAGGTCAATCTCATTACCGGCAAGTCTTTTTACTCGTTCGGTAATGCATCATCCCGCAACTAACTCATTAGTCACATTGCTTGCAAGGCTTATAGTGATGTGCATTACCGAGAGGGCCTAGAGATACCTCTCCGACAATCGGAGTGACAAATCCTAATCTCGAACTATGCCAACTCAATAAGTACCATCAGAGACACATGTAGAGCACCTCTATAATCATCCAGTTATGTTGTGACGTTTGGTAGCACACTAATTGTTCCTCCGGTATTCCGGAGTTGCATAATCTCATAATCATAGGAACATGTATAAGTCATGAAGAAAGCAATAGCAACATACTAAACGATCAAGTGCTAAGCTAACGGAATGGGTCAAGTCAGTCACATCACTCTCTAATGATGTGATCCCGTTAATCAAATGACAACTCATGTCTATGGCTAGGAAACTTAACCATCTTTGATTCAACGAGCTAGTCAAGTAGAGGCATACTAGTGACACTATGTTTGTCTATGTATTCACACATGTACTAAGTTTCCGGTCAATACAATTCTAGCATGAATAATAAACATTTATCATGATATAAGGAAATATAAATAGCAAATTTATTATTGCCTCTAGGGAATATTTCCTTCAGTCTCCCACTTGCACTAGAGTCAATAATCTAGATTACACAGTAATGATTCTAACACCCATGGAGTCTTGGTGCTGATCATGTTTTGCTCGTGAGAGAGGCTTAGTCAATAGGTCTGCAACATTCAGATCCATATGTAATTTGAAAATCTCTATGTCTCCCTCCTTGACTTGATCGCGGATGGAATTGAAGCATCTCTTGATGTGCTTGGTTCTCTTGTGAAATTTGGATTCCTTTGCCAAGGAAATTTCACCAGTATTGTCACAAAAGATTTTCATTGGACCCGATGCACTAGGTATGACACCTAGATCGGATATGAACTCCTTCATCCAGACTCCTTCATTTGTTGTTTCCGAAGCATCTATGTACTCCGCTTCCAGATCCCACCACGACGCTTTGCTTAGAACTGCACCAACTTACAGCTCCACCGTTCAATATAAATATATATCCGATTTGTGACTTAGAGTCATCCGGATCAGTGTCAAAGCTTGCATCGACGTAACCATTTACGACGAGCTCTTTGTCACCTCCATAAACGAGAAACATATCCTTAGTCCTCTTCGTATTTCAGATGTTCTTGACCAACACCCGATGAGCCATTCTGGATTACTTTGGTACCTCCCTACTAAACTAATAGCAAGGCACACATCAGGTCCGGTACACAGCATTGCATACATGATAGAACCTATGGTCAAGCATAGGGAATGACTTTCATTTTCTCTATATCTTCTGCAGGTGGTCGGGCATTGAGTCCGACTCAACTTCACACCTTGTAACACGTGCAAGAACCCTTTCTTTGCTTGATCCATTTTGAACTTCTTCAAAACTTTGTCAAGGTATGTGCTCTGTGGAAGTCCAATTAAGCGTCTTGATCTATCTCTATAGATCTTAATGCCCAATATATAAGCAGCTTCACCGAGGTCTTTCATTGAAAAACTCTTATTCAAGTATGCTTTTATGCTATCCAGTAATTCTATATCATTCCAATCAACAATATGTCATCCACACATAATATTAGAAATGCTACAGAGCTCCCACTCACTTTCTTGTAAATATAGGCTTCTCCAAAAGTCTGTATAAAACCATATGCTTTGATCACACTATCAAAACGTTTATTCCAACTCCAAGATGCTTGCACCAGTCCATAAATGGATCACTGGAGCTTGCACACTTTGTTAGCATCCTTTGGATCGATAAAACCTTCAAAGTTGCATCATATACAACTCTTCTTCCAGAAATCCATTCAGGAATGCAGTCTTTACATCCATTTGCCAAATTTCATAATCATAAAATGCGGCAATTGCTAACATGATTTAGACAGACTTAAGCATCGCTACGGGTGAGAATGTCTCATCGTAGTCAACTTCTTGAACTTGTCGAACACCTTTCGCAACAAGTCGAGCTTTGTAGACAGTAACATTACCGTCAGCGTCAGTCTTCTTCTTGAAGATCCATTTATTCTCGATGGCTTGCCGATCATCGGGCAAGTCAAACAAAGTCCACACTTTGTTCTCATACATGGATCCCATCTCAGATTTCATGGTCTCAAGCCATTTTGCGGAATCTGGGCTCATCATCACTTCCTCATAGTTCATAGGTTCGTCATGGTCAAGTAACATGACTTCCAAAACAGGATTACCGTACCACTCTGGTGCGGATCTTACTCTGATTGACCTACAAGGTTCGGTAGTAACTTGATCTGAAGTTACATGATCATCATCATTAACTTCCTCACTAATTGGTGTAGGAGTCACAGGAACAGATTTCTGTGATGAACTACTTTCCAATAAGGAGCAGGTATAGTTACCTCATCAAGTTCTACTTTCCTCCCACTCACTTCTTTCGAGAGAAATTCCTTCTCTAGAAAGGATCCATTCTTAGCAAAGAATGTCTTGTCTTCGGATCTGTGATAGAAGGTGTACCCAACAGTCTCCTTTGGATATTCTATGAAGACACATTTCTCCGATTTGGGTTCGAGCTTATCAGCTTGAAGCTTTTTCACATAAGCATCGCATCCCCAAATTTTAAGAAATGACAACTTGGGTTTCTTGCCAAACCATACTTCATAAGGTGTCGTCTCAACGGATTTAGATGGTGCCCTATTTAACGTGAATGCAGCCGTCTCTAAAGCATAACCCCAAAATGATAGCGGTAAATCAGTAAGAGACATCATAGATCGCACCATATCTAGTAAAGTACGATTACAACGTTCGGACACACTATTACATTGTGGTGTTCCGGTTGGCGTGAGTTGCGAAACTATTCCCCATTCTTTCAAATGAAGACCAAACTCGTAATTCAAATATTCTCCTCCACGATCAGATCGTAGAAACTTTATTTTCTTGGTATGATGATTTTCTACTTCACTCTGAAATTCTTTGAACTTTACAAATGTTTCAGGCTTATGTTTCATCAAGTAGATATACCCATATCTGCTGAAATCATCTGTGAAGGTGAGAAAATAACGATACCCGCCGCGAGCCTCAATATTCATCGGACCACATACATCAGTATGTATGATTTCCAACAAATCTGTTGCTCGCTCCATTGTTCCAGAGAACGATGTTTTAGCCATCTTGCCCATGAGGCATGGTTCGCAAGTACCAAGTGATTCATAATGAAGTGATCCCAAAAGTCCATCAGAATGGAGTTTCTTCATGCGCTTTACACCAATATGACCCAAACGGCAGTGCCACAAATAAGTTGCACTATCATTATCAACTCTGCATCTTTTGGCTTCAATATTATGAATATGTGTATCACTACTATCGAGATTCAATAAAAATAGATCACTCTTCAAAGGTGCATGACCATAAAAGATATTACACATATAAATAGAACAACCATTATTCTCCGATTTAAATGAATAACCGTCTAGCATCAAACAAGATCCAGATATAATGTTCTTGCTTAAAGTTGGCACCAAATAACAATTATTCAGGTCTAAAACTAATCCCGAAGGTAGATGTAGAGGTAGCGTGCCGACGGTGATCACATCGACTTTGGAACCATTTCCCACGCGCATCGTCACCTCGTCCTTAGCCAATCTTTGCTTAATCTGTAGTCCCTGTTTCGAGTTGCAAATATTAGCAACAGAACCAGTATCAAATACCCAGGTACTACTACGAGCATTAGTAAGATACACATAAATAACATGTATATCACATATACCTTTGTTCACCTTGCCATCCTTATAAGCCAAATACTTGGGGCAGTTCCGCTTCCAGTGACCAGTCCCTTTGCAGTAGAAGCACTCAGTCTCAGGCTTAGGTCCAGATTTGGGCTTCTTCACTTGAGCAGCAACTTGCTTGCCGTTCTTCCTAAAGTTCCCCTTCTTCCCTTTACCCTTTTTCTCGAAACTGGTGGTCTTGTTGACCATCAACACTTGATGCTCTTTCTTGATTTCTACCTCCACAACCTTTAGCATTGCGAAGAGCTCAGGAATTGTCTGATCCATTCCTTGCATATTATAGTTCATCACGAAGCTCTTGTAGCTTGGTGGCAGTGATTGAAGAATTATGTCAATGACACTATCATCAGGAAGATTAACTCCCAATTGAATCAAGTGATTATTATACCCAGACATTTTGAGTATATGTTCACTGACAAAACTATTCTCCTCCATCTTGCAGCTATAGAACTTATTGGAGACTTCATATCTCTCAATCCGGGCATTTGCTTGAAATATTAACTTCAACTCCTGGAACATCTTATATGCTCCATGACGTTCAAAACATCGTTGAAGTCCCGGTTCTAAGCCGTAAAGCATGGCACACTGAACTATCGAGTAGTCATCAGCTTTGCTCTGCCAGACGTTCATAACATCTGGTGTTGCTCCTGCAGCAGGTTTGGCACCTAGCGGTGCTTCCAGGACGTAATTCTTCTATGCAGCAATGAGGATAATCCTCAAGTTACGGACCTAGTCCGTGTAGTTGCTACCATCATCTTTCAACTTAGCTTTCTCTAGGAACGCATTAAAATTCAACGGAACAACACCACGGGCCATCTATCTACAACAACATAGACATGCAAAATACTATCAGGTACTAAGTTCATGATAAGTTAAAGTTCAATTAATCAAATTACTTAAGAACTCCCACTTAGATAGACATCCCTCTAATCATCTAAGTGATCACGTGATCCAAATCAAATAAACCATGTCTGATCATCACGTGAGATGGAGTAGTTTTCAATGGTGAACATCACTATGTTGATCATATCTACTATATGATTCACGCTCGACCTTTCGGTCTCAGTGTTCTGAGGCCATATCTGCATATGCTAGGCTCGTCAAGTTTAACCCGAGTATTCTGCATGTGCAAAACTAGCTTGCACCCGTTGTATGTGAATGTAGAGCTTATCACACCTGATCATCACGTGGTGTCTCGGCAGGACGATCTTTCGCAACGGTGCATATTCAGGGAGAACACTTGTACCTTGAAATTTAGTGAGAGATCATCTTATAATGCTACCGCAGAACTAAGAAAAATAAGATGCATAAAGGATAAACATCACATGCAATCAATATAAGTGATATGATATGGCCATCATCATCTTGTGCCTTTGATCTCCATCTCCAAAGCACCGTCATGATCACCATCGTCACCGGCGCGACACCTTGATATCCATCGTAGCATCGTTGCCGTCTCGCTAACTATTGCATTTACGACTATCGCTACCGCTTAGTGATAAAGTAAAACAATGACATGGCGATTGCATTTCATACAATAAAGCGACAACCATATGGCTCCTGCCAGTTGCCGATAACTCTGTTACAAAACATGATCATCTCATACAATAAAATTTAGCATCATGTCTTGACCATATCACATCACAACATGCCCTGCAAAACAAGTTAGACGTCCTCTACTTTGTTGTTGTAAGTTTTACGTGGCTGCTACGGGCTGAGCAAGAACCGTTCTTACCTACACATCAAAACCACAACGATTTTTTGTCAAGTATGTGCTGTTTTAACCTTCAACAAGGGCCGGGCATAGCCACACTCGATTCAACTAATGTTGGAGAAACTGACACCCGCCACCAATTGCAGCGGCTGCACGTCGGTAGAACCAGTCTCGCGTAAGCGTACGCGTAATGTCGGTCCGGGCTGCTTCATCCAACAATACTACCGAATCAAAGTATGACATGCTGGTAAGCAGTATGACTATGATCGCCCACAACTCACTTGTGTTCTACTCGTGCATATAACATCTACGCATAAACCTGGTTCTGATTCCACTGTTGGGGAACGTACTAATTTCAAAAAAAATCCTACGCACACGCAAGATCATGGTGATGCGTAGCAACGAGAGGGGAGAGTGTTATCTACGTATCCTCGTAAACCGAAAGTGGAAGCGTTATGACAACGCGGTTGATGTAGTCGTACGTCTTCATGATCCGACCGATCCTAGTACCGAAAGTACGACACCTCGTCGATCTGCACACGTTCAGCTCGGTGACGTCCCACGAACTCTCGATCCAGTTGAGTGTCGAGGGAGAGCTTCGTCAGCACGAAGGTGTGATGACAGTGATGATGAAGCTACCGTCGCAGGGCTTGTCCTAAGCTCAACAACGATATGACTGAGGTGGATTATGGTGGAGGGGGCACCGCACACGACTAAGACAATGTCTGTTGTTTTGTTGTAGGGTGCCCCCCTGCCCCCGTATATAAAGGAGCAAGGGGGGATGCCGACCGGCCCTTGGGGCACGCCAAGGAGGGGAGGAGTCCTCCTCCTAGTAGGAGTAGGACTCCCCCTTTCCTAGTCCAACTAGGAGGAGGAAGGGGGAAGGAAGGAGAGGGAGAGAGGGAGGGAAAGATGGGGCGCCGCCCTCCTCCTTGTCCAATTCGGACTCCCAAGGGGGGGGGCAGCCCTATGGCCCCCTCCTCTCTCTCTCACAAGGCCCATGTTGGCCCATTAGTCCCCCCGGGGGTTCCGATAACCCCTCGGCACTCCGCTAATTATCCGATGACCCCCGGAACTCATCCGGTGTCCGAATATAGTCATCCAATATATCAATCTTTATGTCTCGACCATTTCGAGACTCCTCATCATGTAGGTGATCAAATCCGGGACTCCGAACTATCATCAATACATCAAAAACACATCAACTGATAATATCGATCGTCACCGAACATTAAGCGTGCGGACCCTACGGGTTCGAAAACTATGTAGACATGATCGTCACCGAACTATGATATAAGGAAAGGAAATATAAATAACAACTTTATTGTTGCCTCTAGGGCATATTTCCTTCACTAGTTTCTTAGGTACTCCATCCTTAAAGGAATAATTAGCAAGCATGGTGGAGATTTCAGCCTCAGGTATTTTTTTTCTTTTATTAGTGACAATATCCTTCATGTATTTATTGTAAGGGGCTATCTTTAAAATATTAGTCAAACGAGTACGCAAAAGACTGGCCTAAGCCCAAAGAAAGCGTTCAAACTCTTCCTCATCTTTTTTCTTACATGGTTTAGGTGGAAAGGGCATGGGTGTCGCGGGAAACCGTGGCCACCTATGGGACCAAGGGCCCCTTTCTGGTTCGGCAGGGGGGATGTCACGTTGCACAAAGAGCGGAGAGACATCGCACAACACAACAGAGATCACACGGGCAGATTTTACCCAGGTTCGGGCCGCCGTGAGGCGTAAAACCCTACTCCTGCTTTGGTGGATTGATTGAGGATGATGGTGGTGAGCACAACACACTCGCCCGGCAGGGTCGCCTCGGGGCGAAACGGCTACGCGCGTATGGGTGTGTGTGAGGGTGGATTAGCCAACCATTTCTACGGTTGCCATGGGCCTCCTTTTATAGATTAAGGGGTCACCATAGTGGCCAACTAGTCTTTATGCACTGATATGATAGAGAATAGTGATATCATACCTAATTCTGCAGGCTGATAGGCGCATTAAATGCGCCGCTTAACGTCACATCACAGCTTGCCCGGCAGGCTCTGCCGGGCTAATTTGCCAGCTTCGCGCCTGCTCGCTGGACACGTCTCAAGACGGGTGTCACCTGGAGGCATGTTCTGTAGGAAGTGGCTGCCATGTGGCAAATGGCAGCCACTTAGTCACTTTGCGGCTTGACACCGCACTGATGAATGACTTGGGTCGTTCGTGAGGTGGATCGGTGGCGTGGTTTGCCTCCGCTAGTCCCAGCAGGCCTACCGGGATGATTCAGTAGCTTGCTTCCGGGGCGAAACCTAAACTTGCCGTGCTCGCCTGCCCGAGGCTCTTTCCTTAGCGATATCTTGCTCCTCTGGCTCACCTTGGTCTTCTTGACTTGTTCTTGGATCCTTCAAAGAATTGATCTCGTGTGCTGCAACTTGCCCTTGGCGCTTGTAATCTTGTCCTTTAGGAATGTGCACAGTCTGGGAACGGACCCAAGGTTTGTTGTACCGACAGTAGCCCCCGGGTCTGGCATGAACGCGCTGCCTGGTGTCGTCGGGGCAGGCCCTAACCAGTGTACAGGTGAAGGCGCGTAGAGGTTGCTGGCCCCTTGAGATATTCTTTGCTTCTCCATTAACTCGGGCTTGAGTCAGTTTCTGCTTCTCCTATGCGTCGTGCGGGTCGTTAAGGGGGAATCCAAACCACGACCCGCGGTTTACCCACGTCTCACTATCACAGGGTAGAAACTGCCATTCCACTTGCTCCTGCCTCGAATGCTTCCGCCAAGTGTACCGCATGCATTGTGTGGGTTTGGTGGCGGATGCGGAGGGCATGGGAATGCATGCCATGGAAGAAAGCAAGGTGTCATGGATTGGCATAGAGGGCCGGCCTTGATTCCTCAAGACGTTTGTGGGCATAGTGGTGCTTGATTGGAGGAGTGGGGCGGCCGTCTTCTGGGTGAGAGGTCAGCCCCTCGCCTCGCTCCCTTATAAAAGGGGGTAGGAGCGGTGTGTTCGTTCACACACTCCTTTTCTCTTCTTCTTCTTTGAGCATCCTTTCTCCACCTTGGTGAGAGGGCACAGACGTGGTGGTACTTTGGTAGAGGCGACGAGAGCTTCTGCTCGACAACGCCTCCCTCTCCTATTGAGAGTGAGGGGGCGGAACCCGCTGTGAGAGGAGGCGGGAGAGGACGAGGTTGTGGTTGTCGGGGCGCCCGGGGAGGAGGAGGACGAGGCGGCGCCCCTACCACGCTTCTGCCGGAGGCTCCTCCTCCGATGGAAGGCCACGTCGGAGACCAACCCCTGGAGTTCGTCATGAGGCTGTACAAGCCCCCGTGCGGTCACCTCCGCCTCCCTACTCCATTCGCAAGGGTGATGGAGCTCGAACAGCCGCGTGCGCTGAGGTTGCACATGAGGGGTTGTGGGAATGGTGGCATGTGGGTGGATGTTGACTTCCCTGCTCCTCATGTAATGTACCTCCACCGTGGCTGGAAGACCTTTGCTCGAGCCCATAGCTTGTCGGAGGGGCATGTTCTCCAGTTTAAATTAATGGAGAGCAGCTTGCTTTCCGTCAAGATCTTTGGGCGCTCAGGAATTCGCTTAGGGTACTGCGCGGAGAGCTCGATCGACGATGAAAGCTCCTCCTCGAGCGAAAGCGACGAGGAGGACAGTGACGGCGATGACGACGGTAGCGACTGGGAGGGCGACGACTCTGACACCGGCTGAGCGTCGCCTGCACCATCTTCATCAGGTGGCAGCACCATCATCTGCACCTGGATCTCCTTCCCGGCAAGGTGTTTTGCCGGGGAGTTGGATGCAGAGGTGGGGATGGCGCCTCCCGGCTTCCTCCAGCAGCCTTCCAGCTGGACCCCGGCAGGCTTCCTCGCGGGCTGCAACTCCGTTAGCCCTGTCGTGTCCTGCTGGCCCTGGTGGTGGCTGATAACCCACAAGTATAGGGGATCGCAACAGTTTTCGAGGGTAGAGTATTCAACCCAAATTTATTGATTCGACACAAGGGGAGCCAAAGAATATTCTCAAGTATTAGCAGCTGAGTTGTCAATTCAACCACACCTGGATAACTTAGTATCTGCAGCAAAGTGTTTAGTAGCAAAGTAATATGATAGTAGTGGTAACGGGAACAAAAGTAACGGTAGCAAAAGTAATATTTTTGGTGTTTTGTAGTGATTATAACAGTAGCAACGAAAAAGTAAATAAGCGAAGAACTATCACGCCCAAGATGCGACCCTATCCTAAAGGAACGCGAAGGTCCCACCAAGGATAGAAACGCATCTTGAAGACGCTTTTGCAAGGTGGATATCATTACATCAACATTACATAATAGATGGGGATACATACAAAATGCATACAATGCCACACGAATATAACATCATCTTACATAAGAGCACCATCCGACTACGGATGAAACACAAACAGAAACTCAAACGACATCCACCCTGCAAGCCCAAAGGCCGACTGGAACCTATCCCCGATCGAAGAAGAAGCGTAAGGAGAACTCCAAAACAAGCAAACATCGCTCTCGCGTCATGATCATTGCATAACCTGTACACTGCAATCGTTGTTGTAGTAATCTGTGAGCCACGAGGACTCAGCAATCCCGTTACCATGGGTATCAAGACTAGCAAAGCTTAATGGGAAAGGAAGGGGTAAAGTGGTGAGGTTGCAGCAGTGACTAAGCATGATATGGTGGCTAACATACGCAAGTGAGAGCAAGAAGAGAAGCAAACGGAAAGGTCATGAAGCTAGCAATGATCAAGAAGTGATCCTGAACTCCTACTTACGTCAAACATAACCCAAAAACCGTGTTCTCCTCTCGAACAATCCCGAAAAGAGACACTCACGCGATTCACGCACGGTTGGTGTATTTTAGAAGAGTTTACTTCAAGTTTACTACAACCGGATATTAACAAATTCCCATCTGCCACATAACTGCGGGCACGGCTCTCGAAAGTTTAAACCCTGCAGGGGTGTCCCAACTTAGCCCATGATAAGCTCTCGCGATCAACGAGGGATATTCCTTCTCCCGGGAAGACCCGATCAGTCTTGGAATCCCGTTTACAAGACATTTCGACAATGGTAAAACAAGACCAACAAAGCCGCCTGGATGTGCCGACAAATCCCGATAGGAGCTGCACATATCTCGTTCTCAGGGCACACCGGATGAGCAAGACGTTGGGTTGAAATAGACCCTGATTTCCCAGGGGGCGCAGGACATCGCTCGGTTTGGACCAGCATTCAGAGGAGCACCGCCCGGGGGCTAAAATAAAGATGACCCTCGGGCTCCGAAACCCAAGGGAAAAAAAGGGAATAGGTGAGGCAAATGGTAAAACCAATGTTGGGCCTTCTTTGGAAGAGTTTTATTCAAAGCGAACTGTCGGGGGTCCCATAAATCACCCAACCGTGTTAGGGACGCAAAATCCGGGAACATAATACCGATATGACGGAAACTAGGGCGGCAAGAGTGGAACAAAACACCGGGCATAAGGCCGAGCCTTCCACCCTTTACCAAGTATATAGATGCATTAATAATATAAGAGATATTGTGATATCCCAACATAAACATAATCCAACATGGAGCAATCTTCATCTTCACCTGCAACTAGCAACGCTATAAGAGGGGCTGAGCAAAAGCGGTAACATAGCCAAACAACAGTTTGCTAGGAAGGGTGACAAAGGTTAGAGGTTCATGGCAATTTGGGAGGCTTGATAAGCAAGTGGTAGGTAGCGCGGCATAGCGAAAGCATCGAGGCAACTAGCATAGCAATGATAGTAATGAGATCCAAGGTGATGGTCATCTTGCCTGAAATCCCGCTAGGTAGAAGAACGAGTCCATGAAGAAGACGAATGGGCGAAGACGAACCAAGCGTAGTCGAACGAATCCTCACGATCGCAACGAAACATGAACTATCAAGAAGAAGTACAACCGGAAAGAAGCAAACAACATGGTAAACAACCAACACATGAACAAGGCATGATGCACAACCAAGTATGATGCATGTCCGGTTTAATGAGGCATGGCATGGCAAGGTGAAGCAAACAACACTACAATTTAAAAGGAGCTCGATATGCAACGAGTTGCATATTGACGAAACACCACATCAATTATTTAGTTCGCTCTCGTTTAGGTACACATCAATATTAAATGTTGGTTAACATGGTAAGAGGTGAAGCATATGAAAACTACCTATCTAGACAAGTTTAGATGAGGCCGGAATAACAAACAACGATTCCAGAAAATCCTCATGAGCAATATTAGAATTTGGTATTGTTCTTCCCTAAACCATATTTTATTATTTTTAAACAGGAAAATAAACTGCACCATGTTAAACTAGGCATTTTCCCACCCCATTTACATATAAAGTTTACTTAAAACCGAGCTACGGTTATTTAGTTATGAAATAAATCATTTTAGCATGACATGTGAGCAAATTTAATCAAACAACATTTTAAACGTTTCAAACATGGATGAAAGTGGCATAATGTGAAACTAGATGAAATTCTAAGCATTATATATATATAAATTATTTACATAAGATGCACCACTTGTGAGTTATTAATGCATGAACTCTAGGGGTTTTTCTGCAAAACTGCACTCTCTGGAAAAATACTAAATCGCAGATCTGAAAAAAAACAGGAACTGGGCCGAAACAGGGGGCGGCTGAGCGCTCACCATGGGCCAACAGGCTGGCTGGGGATGGCGGCTGCGCTGGGCCTTGGCGCAAGAAGTGGCCCAAGCGCGGGACGGCAGAGTCAATGGGCACGGGCGAGCGTTCTCCTGCTCGATTCCGAAGAATAGGAACAACATCAGGTGCTAGCGAGGCGGAAGACAACGCAAGGAGGCGTCGAAGCAGAGGAGGCAGGGCGAGGCCGCACGGGAACTGGTCGGATCCGAGGCCACGACAGGCGAAGCAAAGGAGATCGGGGCCGGACGCGAACTTGACGGCGGCTGGGACGAGCGGGCGCTCGCTGGATGTGTCGTCCTCCTCGCGCAGCAGAAGCAGGGGAGGCCGTCAGGGTCCTGGACGGCGACGTGGGGACTGGACGACGAGGTGGGAGACGGCAGCTTGGCGCGGTTCGGAGGAAGGGCAACGCCAGAACGGGTCGTACGCCTTGTGCAAGGTGGAGGAGCTCGGCGGCTGTGGACGGCTTCGGCTGATGGTTCTCTGACGAACAAAGGAAACGAGACAGAGATGTGAGAGGGAGAAGAGAGAAGCAGGAAAGGAAGGGGCGGCGCAGGGCTTATGTGCAGGTGGTGGTTGCCGGTGGCGAGGTTCGCCGGGGCAGCGGGGTCACGAGGTTGGAGGAGCTCGGACCTCAGGAGCGCTCCACGAGGCTGGATCGAGAGCGGCTGTTCTGGGAGGCTGGATCGGGGCTTCACGATCAGACGAACCGGGGGCACGGGAGCCATTGGATGTCGAACTGACGGCTCCAGATGGGTGGACGGTTGGTGGATCTGTTGAGGTGGCTGGCTGTGCGTGGGTTGGTGAGGAGGGGATCTAGGAGGATCCGAAGGGAGAGAGTAGCGGCGGCGCGCTCGGGATTGGAGGGAGTTTGTCTGGCTAGGGTCTAGGGTTTAGACTAGTATATATAGCGGGTGGGTTAGGCTAGGGGCTATTTCGTCCCTCCGATCGTAATCGGACGGACGGAAAAATAGGCTAGGGAGAGTCCAACAAATAACCGAAAATACTTTCGGGATGTTTGGGGATGATCCGGATCCATCGGTAACGACAGAGCGGGTCGGGTTCGGAGCAGGTTTCGGGCGCGCATGCGAGGGGGCTTGAGCACTTTACAGAGAGACTCCAGCTTAGGCAAGAGGGAAAAATGAAGAACAAGGTTGGTCTCGAAACGGTCAACAAAAGCAAGGGGGACGCGGCAACTACGAGCGAATGCATGTTTTAAAAACAATGGCAGCAACGAGTGCTGATGCAATGCAAATGATGCGATGATGAAATGCAACAAACAAACAAAACACACGACGACAACGAAAAACATGAAAGGCGTCTAGAGCGTCGGTCTCGGGGCGTTACAACACTCCACCACTACAAGAGGATCTCGTCCCGAGAACTAGGATGGCACCGGAGGGAAAGGAAGAGGAAGAGGTAAAACAAAGTTGCTTCTTGTACAAACGAGTGAAACCAAAGAACCTTGAGAAGTTGAAAGGTTGAAAGAAAGAACACAACGGAAATGAACGCAATTGAGAGCACTGCGGTAGAAAATAGAAACTAGGAAAACCATATGAACCTTCGAGGTTGCAAATCTATAAAAGACGAGTACAATGGACAAGAAGGAATAGGAACCACTCTGGTTGAAACGAGATAACAAGGAGCAAGGAAGAACAAATTCGGACATCACTCCGGTTGAAAAGAGATGCAAGGCTTGATAAGATGAAAACAACTTGAAGAGATGACACCACACTCCAATTAAATGGATAAGTATGAAAAGAACACGATCCTCACAATTCGAGATGATGAGTGAAGAGAGCAACAACACAATGCCTTCGGAAGAAAGAATAGAAGATAGATCATTGGAATAACAGAATGGAGATGAAAATGCCAACTTCTGCCACAAATGAGCTTGGAAAGTACCCTTCCAAGAAGGTAATAACGGAGTTGTTGGAAAACCAACACCGAAAAGAATAAGCTTGTAGTGGGCTTATGGAAACATCTCAAGACTATGAGGTGACAACCGGCCACTAATGGAAACCATCGATTTGATTGAGAGCACTAAAAAGATGAAAAAACTTCTTCACCGAGATGAGAAGGAGAAAATTGGGTCATAGATACGCACCACAAATAGCAACATTCCTTAGGGAAGGCTTTAGGTGAAATATGACCCAAGATAACTCCAACAAAGGGATTGATGGATTTAAAATACCTCATTCTTGACAACAATATGAATCATGAAACATGAAGGAAATTGTCAAGAGTGACATAACACCACCTTGAAAGATAAGGTAGGAAGAATTGCACTTCGGAATGCAAGATGAAGAATACTTGAACTCCTCAAAACAAGACATGTGTTGAACACCATGTTTATTTTAGAGTATAGCTTTGTGGATCATAACTTCGAGAGAAATCTTGAAGAACAATTGAATAATGAAGAGAATCCTTGATGAACCACCATGTAGAGCCCCATGAAGAACTCCGGTAATAGAAGGATGATGAAAAGAAAGAGAAGTTGAAAACACAAGGTGAAGCCTTGCAATGATTTAGATGGAGCTTCGCGATTATATAACCAAGAGAACTTGGAACTCCAGAAAGAAAAGATGAACATCTTAGAACCGATAATTTATTCCTCATGAACAAACTCTGAAGGAAAGGATTAATCACTTGGATGAAACAAGAATAAGAATTACGTTATGCGTATCCTTCACCAATTTAAATTGATGGCAAGCAACGAATTTGGCATACTACTTATTCTTCTTGAGGGATTAAGGATAGAGAAAGCGCAAACTTGAGAAGGTATTGATGGAACCACCGGTGGGATTTGGGAACAACGAATGAAATGATATGGTAGCAAAGGAAGAGGAATCTTGAATGAACCACCGTAAGAATTGAAAATGAAAGTAGCAAAGGCACAATTCAGCGGGAAGAATTGGAGAAAAAGAAAACGAAGATACTTGAGAGGATTTAGATACATGAGAACGAAGAGATCATGAACTGATTAGAGGATATTTGAACAATTCACCGGTAAGATTTGGAGAACGATAGCTACACGCTGAGAATGAAGAATTATGACATGATGGCCTTCGGAGGAAAGAAATGGAAACAACTCATGAAATGCTCCCGATGGGTGAAAAGAATTCCCACAACCGAAAACAATTATGAGAGGATGGCATCAAACTTGAACTACGCATCTTTGGAAGAACGGGTAAGGATTTAAGAGGAACTCTTCTTCGGTCTTCACATGCTGAGAATGACGAGGAGAAACACCTCCAAATTGTTGAGAAACTCCTAAGGATTAAAAGAGGAAAGGTTGAGCCAAAGATGAAAAGAGTTTGAAAGCGACCTTGGAGAAGGCATAGATCGATGAAAATTCATTCTTACGTCAAACTTTGAAATGAATTTGAGAATAGTTCGTGAAAATTAGAAGAGTCGTAAGATCACTCGAAAAGACCTGTGGGTTAGGGCCCACTCAAAAGAAAACACTGTTGAACAATTTTAAAGAGAGGTTGCACCGGTTGAATTAAATGGCTTGAATGGGATAACAACCTTGAAATATCTTGAACGGATTGAGAATGGAAACACAAGTCTTGTGAGATATTTTCAGCACTCCAGAACAAATGAATGGCGAGAAGTGAATGATTAAGAGGTGCATCGGCAAGAGAAAGCATTTGCAACAAGGAAAGGAATATGATCAACACTGAAATCTTGAGTTAAATCCACCGGAAAAGAATACGAGAATGAAGAATGATGAACTTGGAGCCGTTGAGCATCTTCATGAGGGATCACTGGATCAGAAACATTGATTGAAAAGAGTGAAGAGACTTCACATGAATAAATGGATACCTGATTAAATATATAAGTCCTTGCAGAAAAGGGTGGAAGGGCGGGAAAATAAAGACAACTTGGGACGGATGAAACAAACACCGTTGAGAAAACTTAGATTTGATCTCGCAAATGTTGAAATGATCGGATCCACTTGAAGAGAAGCACGCCGGTTGGGAAAAGAATTGACATGACAATCTTGATAATCAAGAAGGATTAGCACTCTCATAGAAATATGAGAACACCGCTTGAAAGGTATGGATTCAACATTTGACTTCGAAGCAACTCGAATACCACAAATAAAACAAAACAAAGGATTTGGCTTGCAGAATAAGCCGGAACAAATACATATGATATAGATTTACCCAATCCCATATCAGGCATCTGTCGGAAAGATATTCTAGGAGCTACTTGAATTCCCACCTATAAACTCCGAAACTTTCTCGGTTATGCAATCTGGTGTTGGGGATACAAGGGACACAAAATATATCACCCAAACTAACAATACCTAGATCCAAATTGTATCCATCCTTCAACACATAACCAAGAAAACTCCAGAAATCGTGTACCTCAACCTTCGAAAAGCATCCGTTATACAAGCTATGGCAATACTCCCGAACTCCCCAGTACTGGGTGGCGTCGAGGTTGTCTCACCAACAACTGCATAAAAGAGATTTTCGTTGTCGGCAAAACTCAGGTATTCCAGAACTGCAATGATAAAATTGTGATGACAACACCTCGGTGCTCAACTCCCCGGGACACTGCCACAACCCCTAAATGTCAAGAGTCACCAAGAACAATGTTCTCGTCACAAGAATATCGAAAGATCCCAAGATACCCGCGTGATCCTAAAAAAATTGTGAAAAATTGAGGAGAGGAAAGACAAAACATCTACGTCAGGAGGCCTCACCAGAGCGATGAGGGACTGAGGAGTAAAAAGAATCCTACTCTCCAATATATATAATCCTAAGACTCAAAATAGTTTTTTCTAGACTCAACAACGGCCAACAAACAAGGGGCTCCTACGGTCGGTCGAGGCTCTGATACCAACTTGTCACGCCCAAGATGCGACCCTATCCTAAAGGAACACGAAGGTCCCACCAAGGATAGAAGCGCATCTTGAAGACGCTTTTGCAAGGTGGATATCATTACATCAACATTACATAATAGATGGGGATACATACAAAAGGCATACAATGCCACATGAATACAACATCATCTTACATAAGAGCACCATCCGACTACGGATGAAACACAAACAGAAACTCAAACGACATCCACCACCGCTTAGCCCAGGCTGCCGACCAGAACCTATCCCCGATCGAAGAAGAAGCAGAAGGAGAACTCCAAAACAAGCAAACATCGCTCTCGCGTCATGATCATCGCATAACCTGTACCTGCAACTGTTGTTGTAGTAATCTGTGAGCCACGAGGACTCAACAATCCCATTACCATGGGTATCAAGACTAGCAAAGCTTAATGGGAAAGGAAGGGGTAAAGTGGTGAGGTAGCAACAGCGACTAAGCATGATATGGTGGCTAACATACGCAAGTGGGAGCGAGAAGAGAAGCAAACGGAACGGTCGTGAAGCTAGCAATGATCAAGAAGTGATCCTGAACTCCTACTTACGTCAAACATAACCCAAAAACCGTGTTCTCCTCTCGAACAACCCCGAAAAGAGACACTCACGGTTTCGCACATGGTTGGTGTATTTTAGAAGAGTTTACTTCAAGTTTACTACAACCGGATATTAACAAATTCCCATCTGCCACATAACCGCGGGCACGGCTCTCGAAAGTTTAAACCCTGCAGGGGTGTCCCAACTTAGCCCATGATAAGCTCTCGCGATCAATGAAGGATATTCCTTCTCCCGGGAAGACCTGATCAGTCTCGGAATCCCGTTTACAAGACATTTCGACAATGGTAAAACAAGACTAGCAAAGCCGCCTGGATGTGCCGACAAATCCCGATAGGAGCTGCACATATCTCGTTCTCAGGGCACACCGGATGAGCAAGACGTCGGGTTGGCGTAGACCCTGATTGCCCATGGGGCACCGGACATCACTCGGTTTGGACCAGCATTCAGAGGAGCACTGGCCCGGGGGGGCTAAAATAAAGATGACCCTCGGGCTCCGGAAACCCAAGGGAAAAAAAGGGCATAGGTGAGGCAAATGGTAAAACCAATGTTGGGCCTTGCTGGAAGAGTTTTATTCAAAGCGAACTGTCAAGGGGGTCCCATAAATCACCCAACCGCGTTAGGGACGCAAAATTCGGGAACATAATACCGATATGACGGAAACTAGGGCGGCAAGAGTGGAACAAAACACCATGCATAAGGCCGAGCCTTCCACCCTTTACCAAGTATATAGATGCATTAATAATATAAGAGATATTGTGATATCCCAACATAAACATAATCCAACATGGAGCAATCTTCATCTTCACCTACAACTAGCAACGCTATAAGAGGGGCTGAGCAAAAGCGGTAACATAGCCAAACAACGGTTTGCTAGGAAGGGTGACAAAGGTTAGAGGTTCATGGCAATTTGGGAGGCTTGATAAGCAAGTGGTAGGTAGCGCGGCATAGCGAAAGCATCGGGGCAACTAGCATAGCAATGATAGTAATGAGATCCAAGGTGATGGTCATCTTGCCTGAAATCCCGCTACGAAGAAGAACGAGTCCATGAAGAAGACGAACGGGCGAAGACGAACCAAGCGTAGTCGAACGAATCCTCACGATCGCAACGAAACAGGAACTATCGAGAAGAAGTACAACCGGAAAGAAGCAAACAACATGGTAAACAACCAACACATGAACAAGGCATGATGCACAACCAAGTATGATGCATGTCCGGTTTAATGAGGCATGGCATGGCAAGGTGAAGCAAACAACACTACAATTTAAAAGGAGCTCGATATGCAACGAGTTGCATATTGACGAAACACCACATCAATTATTTAGTTCGCTCTCGTTTAGAAACACATCAATATTAAATGTTGGTTAACATGGCAAGAGGTGAAGCATATGAAAACTACCTATGTAGACAAGTTTAGATGAGGCCGGAATAACAAACAACAATTCCAGAAAATCGTCATGAGCAATATTCGAATTTGGTACTGTTCTTCCCTAAACCATATTTTATTATTGTTAAACAGGAAAATAAACTGCACCATGTTGAACTAGGCATTTTCCCATCCCATTTACATATAAAGTTTACTTAAAACCGAGCTACGGTTATTTAGTTATGAAATAAATCATTTTAGCAAGACCTGTGAGCAAATTTAATCAAACAGCATTTTAAACGTTTCAAACATAGATGAAAGTGGCATAATGTGAAACTAGATGAAATTCTAAGCATTTTACATATATAAATTATTTACATAAGATGCACCACTTGTGAGTTATTAATGCATGAACTCTAGGGGTTTTTCTGCAAAACTGCACTCTCTGGAAAAATACTAAATCGGAGATCTGAAAAAAATAGGAACTGGGCCGAAACAGGGGGTGGCTGAGCGCTCACCATGGGCCAACAGGCCGGCTGGGGATGGCGGCTGCGCTGTGCCTTGGCGCAAGAAGTGGCCCAAGCGCGGGACGACAGAGTCAACACGCACGGGCGAGCGTTCTCCTGCTCGATTCCGAAGAACAGGAACAACAGCAGGTGCTAGTGATGCGGAAGACAACGCAAGGAGGCGTCGAAGCAGAGGAGGCAGGGCGAGGACACACGGGAACCGGCCCGATCCGAGGCCACGACGGCGAAGCAGAGGAGATCGAGGCCGGACGCGAACTTGACGGCGGCTGGGACGAGCGGGCGCTCGCTGGATGCGTCGTCCTCCTTGCGCAGCAGAAGCAGGGGAGGCCGTCAGGGTCCTGGACGGCGCCGCGGGGACTGGACGGCGAGGTGGGAGACGGCAGCTTGGCGCGGTTCCGAGGAAGGGCAACGCCAGAACGGGGTCGTGCGGGCGCGCGCTGTGCAGGGAGGAGCTCGGGCGACAGGGACGGCTTCGGCTGATGGTTCTCTGACGGACAAAGGAAACGAGACAGAGATGTGAGAGGGAGAAGAGAGAAGCAGGAAAGGAAGGGGCGGCGCAGGGCTTATCTGCAGGTGGTGGTTGCCGGCGGCGAGGTTCGCCGGGGCAGCGGGGTCACGAGGTTGGAGAAGCTCGGAACTCAGGAGCGCTCCACAAGGCTGGATCGAGAGCGGCTGTTCTGGGAGGCTGGATCGGGGCTTCTGGATCAGACAAACTGGGGGCACTGGAGCCATTGGATGTCGAACTAACGGCTCCAGATGGGTGGATGGTTGGTGGATCTGTTGAGGTGGCTGGCTGTGCGTGGGTTGGTGAGGAGGGGATCTGGGAGGATCCGAAGGGAGAGAGTGGCGGCGGCGCGCTCGGGATTGGAGGGAGTTTGTCTGGCTAGGGTCTAGGGTTTAGACTAGTATATATAGCGGGTGGGTTAGGCTAGGGGCTATTTCGTCCCTCCGATTGTAATCGGACGGACGGAAAAATAGGCTAGGGAGAGTCCAACAAATAACCGAAAATACTTTCGGGATGTTTGGGAATGATCCGGATCCATCGGTAACGATAGAGCGGGTCGGATTCGGAGCAGGTTTCGGGCGCGCACGCGAGGGGGCTTGAGCACTTTGCAGAGAGACTCCGGTTTAGGAAAGAGGGAAAAATGAAGAACAAGGTTGGTCTCGGAACGGTCAACAAAAGCAAGGGGGACGCGGCAACTACGAGCGAATGCATGTTTTAAAAACAAGGGCAGCAACGAGTGCTGATGCAATGCAAATGATGCGATGATGAAATGCAACAAACAAACAAAACACACGACAACAATGAAAAACATGAAAGGCGTCTGGAGCGTCGGTCTCGGGGCGTTACAAGAACAATATGCGAAAAGCTCATAGGCATTGGATCGGTGATGGAGAATTATGCCGGATGCGGTTCATCATGTAACAATCGTAACATAGGGTGACACGGAACTAGCTCCAATTCATCAATGTAATGTAGGCATGTATTCTGAATATAGTCATACGTGCTTACGGAAAAGAACTTGCATGACATCTTTTTTCCTACCCTCCCGTGGCAGCGGGGTCCTAGCGGAAACTAAGGGATATTAAGGCCTCCTTTTAATAGAGTACCGGAACAAAGCATTAGCACATAGTGAATACATGAACTCCTCAAACTATGGTCATCACGGGAGTGGTCCCGATTATTGTCACTTCAGGGTTGCCGGATCATAACACATAGTAGGTGACTATAGACTTGCAAGATAGGATCAAGAACTCACATATATTCATGAAAACATAATAGGTTCAGATATGAAATCATGGCACTCGGGCCCTAGTGACAAGCATTAAGCATAGCAAAGTCATAGCAACATCAATCTCAGAACATAGTGGACACTAGGGATCAAACCCTAACAAAACTAACTCGATTACATGATAAATCTCATCCAACCCATCACCGTCCAGCAAGCCTATGATGGAATTACTCACGCACGGCGGTGAGCGTCATGAAATTGGTGATGGAGGATGATTGATGATGACAATGGTGACGAATCCCCCTCTCCGGAGCCCCGAACGGACTCTAGATCAGCCGTCCCCAGATGTTTTAGGGCTTGGCAACGGCTCCGTATCGTAAAACGCGATGAATACTTCTCTCTGATTTACCAGGGGGGCCACGACGTAGGGGGGCGCGCCCTAGGGGGGCAGGCGCGCCCCCCACCCTCGTGGCTAGGGTGTGGGCCCCCTGGTCTTCATCTTTTGCAAGGATTTTTTATTATTTCCAAATAGACGTTCCATGAAGTTTCAGGTCATTCCGAGAACTTTTGTTTCTGCACATAAATAACACCATGGAAATTCTGCTGAAAACAGCGTCATTCCTGGTTAGTTCCATTCAAATCATGCAAGTTAGAGTCCAAAACAAGGGCAAAAGTTTTTGGAAAAGTAGATACGACGGAGACGTATGAGTGGCGGTTGACGGTCGCCTCCGCCGTGCTCTCCATCGACGCTTTCGCCGGTGCCCTCCCCTTCCTGCCAGGCTACCTCTCCTGGAGCCCGACAGGGTCAGGCTGGGCTTCTGCCCAGGCATTCCTTTTGCCTTCTTCACCTCCTGCCACAGTGCCTGGGAGGAGAGGGACAAGAAAGGGAATTACGTTGCACTTATATTTTTTCAATCTTAAATCTGTAGGCACTTGCCAAATTTTAGTTCAAATAATGTAATCCCTTGTACCCATGTGTGTGTTCTGTAAGGTTTGTACTTGTTTGAAGCATATTAATGAAAAAGATGAACCTTGTCGGGGACTCGTGCATGTATATGTCCATGCAGAGGTGGGATGCCTCTGTACTATTAAATAAACAAGTTTCCCTGGCAGGCTATCCTGCCGGTACCCTTTGCTCTATTGCAGGGGAGTTAAGCCTACCGGGCACAAGTCGCAAGAAGGGACCAGCCCCCTTGTCGGTGTCAAAACCGGCGGATCTCGGGTAGGGGTTCCCGATATGTGCGTCTTAGGCTGATGGTAACAGAAAGCAAGGGACACAATGTTTACCCAGGTTCGAGCCCTCTCGATGGAGGTAAGACCCTACTTCCTGCTTGATTAATATTGATGATACGAGTAGTACATGAGTAGATCTACCGCGAGATTGTAGAGGCTAAACCCTAGAAGCTAGCCTATGATGATTATGACGGTGATCGTGATCGGCCTTCTAAGGACCATCCTCTCCGGTTTATATAGACACCGGAGAGGGCTATGGTTTACATGGAGTCGGTTACAAGGAAGGAAATATATTGTCCGGATCGCCAAGCTTGTCTTCCACGCAAAGGAGAGTCCTATCCGGACACGGGACGGAGTCTTGAGTCTTGTATCTTCACGCTCAAATAGTCCGGATGAAGTATATAGTCCAGCTGTCCAGATACCCCCCAATCCAGGAATCCCTCAGTATCCCCTGAACCAGACTTCAATGACGACGAGTCCGGCGCGCAGTCTTATCTTCGGCATTGCAAGGCGGGTTCCTTTCTCCTAATACTCCAAAGTAATTATTGAACACTTAAATCGTGTCCGGATCTGCAAAAATGATCTTCACATACCATTGTAGAGAGAATGATATTTCACAAATGCAATCTGCTGACAACTTTTTAGACAACATGACATGTCATTACGGTCGGGTCATTATTCAAACCGTTTTCCCACAACCAGCCACAACTCATATTGCGAGGCGGTTTCCTTGACACGTCTTGTCAAATCAGAGATCGTGTCCCCTTATCACGGGATTCTCATCAATACGGGTATGGGTAACCCAACCGCGTCATCAATCGTGGCGCTTGGGAAATAAGCGATTTTCAACGGGCAAGTGGGGAGGCGCACCGCTTTCGTCGCCTCTATAAAGGGATAAGGGTTCCCCATTTTCACCCACGCCTTCTTCCTCCTTTGGTCACCCTTGCCTCCTCGAGCTCCAGCGCCCTAGCCCAAGTCTTCTCCGCACAACTAAACATGTCCGGAGCAGGAGGCAAGTGGGTGGCCTCCATCGTGAAGGAGAAGCATATCGTGAATCTTCGGGAGGCCGGATACTTGGCCGACATCGCGGACCGGCTACCGGACGCCGGGCAGGTCATTCCAACTCTAGAACCTCACGAGAGGGTCGTGTTTGTCGCCCACTTCATCCGTGGACTGGGATTTCCACTTCATCCGTTCGTCCGCGGGCTCATGTTCTACTATGGGCTAGATTTCCATGATCTAGCCCCAAATTTCGTCCTGAACATCTCGGCGTTTATCGTCGTGTGCGAGGCCTTCCTCCGCATCAAGCCTCACTTTGGCTTGTGGCTACAAATCTTCTGCGTGAAGCCAAAGATTGTGAGCGGCCAGCAAGCAGAGTGCGGAGGGGCCATGGTGGGCAAGATGCCTAACGTCACCTGGCTTGACGGCTCCTTCGCGGAGACCGTGAAAGGGTGGCAATCGGGGTGGTTCTACATCACCGAGCCGCGCGACGCCAACTGGGCGGCGGCCCCCGAATCCCGATCCGGAACCCCCACGCGGCTTACCTCCTGGGAAAGGAAGGGCCTGGCCTAGGGCGAACCTGCAGAGCTGACCGGACTCCAGAATTGCATCAAAAATATGAAAGACAAGAACATCAAGCTTGTCAACGTGATCCAGGTCATGCTCGTCCACCGGATCCTTCTGTGCCAAAGACGTGTATTCAATCTGTGGGAGTATGTCCCGGCCGAACACCAGACGCTTCGAAAGCTCTACGACATGACGCACAAAGGCGCATGGAAGGTGTTGTTCAAGGCCTCCGAAGTACCTCCCCCCACATCCGAGGACCGCGGACTTCATGCCCCCCCCCCCCCGTCCGGTGAGTTTTATGACTACCACCGGATTCAGTTCTTCCTAATATATTCATGGGGGAGTCTTAAGTCATTGTGTGTATTTGATCAGGATTATGTGGAGACAGCGGAGCGGATTGAATGTTCGGCTCCGCTGCCAGAAGGTCCAGCCGATGCTCTCCTGACGGAATGCTAGTCCCGGCGCCCTACAAGGCACCGGAAAAGAAGGCCCCGGGGGCTAGGAAGGGTCTCCGGCGTAAGGTCGTACCGGACGCCTTGTCCGAGGACGACGAGGCATACTCCTTCCCCGAAGGGGAGGAAGAAGAAGAAGAGGCCGCCCCATCCGGAGAGGATGGGGGACCTAGGAAGGCAGACCAGGGGGTTGGGAAAGTCTCCCGGCGCAAGGCCATCATACCCACGTCGTCCGAAGACGACGAGGCAGATTCCTCCCGCGGAGGCGGGGGGAAACACGAAGAAGTTCTGCCTCCCCGCACTGGGGAGGAGAAGAAGAGAAAAGCTGCCCCGGAGTGGGAGGCTAAGACGTCCAAGAAGGGAAAGGCGTCCCTTCTGGACTACTCCACCACGGCTGCTCACAGTGATGAAGAGTGGCTGCCCAGGGGGAAGCCCCTAGCGAGATCGTAAGTCTCCGCACTCTATTGTACTTTAGCGCGACTTTGTTTCATAGTCCTGTTATAACACCGAACATATATGCAGTCCGGCCAGGGCCCATCCCGAGGTGTCGTCTTCGGATGGGTCTTTGAGTGGTTCAGAGATGAACTCGCTCCCGACGGCCACCACTCCTCGACCTACGGATGACACGGAGGTGTTGTCCCAAAGGCTCCCGGAGCAGGGGGAGGTGACTCTGGAGACGCCCCAAGGCAGGATTCCAGACGCCGGGCACACAGGGTATAGGATCCTCGCGGATCGTGCCGATGAGAGACGCAACCAGACGGGCTCTCAGCCGGATACTGTGTCGGAACCTTCGATGGTTCTGGATTCGGGCAGGCGGCCCCCTTTAGGGAGGGCGAGCCGTCCGTGCCGATGACTTCCGTCTTGCCAGAGGCGTCGGATAGTCTGCTAGAAGCGCTTCGCGGCGCTTCCATGGACGAAGAGCACCGTACTCTTATGAGTGCGGTGATTCAGAAGGTTTTGTCCGCCAAGAGCGGACTAACCGAAGCTTGCACCAGCCTCCTGACAGGCTTTGAGGTAAGTAATAAAAATGTGTGAAATTACCACCCGATAGGTAGTAGCCCCGATACTGCTTTGGTGCTCGGAAAGAAAAACCAAACGGAGGGTCAATTATAATCCGCAGGAGTCTAATAAATAAGTGTGCATGTGAATAAGCAGGGCTGTCTTTGCTTGCCGCTGTCCCAAGACAGCCGAGGTCGCCGGACTAAACCGGGACCTGGAGCAGGCATAGGGAGAGCTCGACCTCACGAAGAGGCAGCTCGAAGAGAACAAAGGTGAGTAATTCCCCGCTCTCATATAATGAAGAATAGGCAAAATTAGTTATTCTAACGACAAAGCATCGTGACTTTGTAACAGGGGCCACCACCGAAGTGGCGTCTCTTAAGAAAGCGTTGTCCGAGGCCAAGGACAAGGCGGCTCTGGAGCGCAAAGAGCACGAGAAGCAAGATGCTAGAGTGGGCGAGGTACAGCAAGAGCTCCAGGAGCTCGGTAAAAAGTTTGAGTTCTTGGAGCATGATCTTAAGGTGAAAGAGGCCGAGCTTGCGAAGGCCCTTGCGAGTATGAAAGATGGCAAGGCCGAAATTGAGAAGGCACAGCAGGAAATCCAGGCGGCTAAGAAGATAGCGGCGGGTAAGAAATTCTTTATGCAAAGCAAGCATGTGGAGGAGGCGTTTCTTTTACATACCCGAATTCGGAGCTCTCCAGGGGCACTCGCAAATCTGCCACGCAGCGTATCAGATGCCGTGGAGTTCTACCGTGCCGAGGAGGGGAGCGCAGCGGAGAAGCTATTCTGGTCCCAGTATGCTGGGGCCGAACATCCAACGCCTCTGAGTGATCAACTGAAGTAGTTGGTTGAACTCCACAGGGTGGACGAAGTGGCTATGAAAGATTTCATAGTCCGGATGTGGCCTGGTGAGCCCCTGCCCACTAGCTACTTCGGCCTAATCAAGCGGATGGTGAACGCATGTCCGCGGCTTGAAGTTATCAAGCGATCCGTTTGCATTGAGGGTGCCCGCCGGGACTTTGCCCGCGCGAAGGTGCATTGGGGCAAGCTGGATGCGGAGAAGCTGGTGAAGGACGGGCCGCCGGAGGGCAAGGCGCATCACTGTCCCGAGAAATATTACGATGGCGTTATGAAGGGCACTCGTCTCGTGGCCGATGAATGTACCAAGGACACAATCCTTGAGTAAATGTACCTCTGTCGTTGCTGTATATAAAGCCGAAGTTACTTGCACTATGTAGCGATGTTTGATTTAAAATATTACCTTATGTGCGGCTGTTTATAAAATTCTGAAAGTAGGCCAGTCGTCGGCTTCCGCCCCCACGTAACTAGTACTGGGGTGTTCCTGGAAAACCCGGGATACTCTTTATCCAAATTTTTGGTCCCTTAAGGAGGTATCCGGCGCAGTGAACAAGGCAATCGGACTATTCGGCTTTATAACTTTCACTTAGCCATAGAAGTCTACAATTTTAAATTTCGGCGAAGCCCCTAGAATTCGGAAGGCCGAATTGGAGCGCTATGTATGCCTAAATCGGACGAGGCCGATTCCTCGCCTAAAGCGGAAAAAATCTTTAAGGATTTTAATACGTCTCGAACAGCGACCAGCTCTCGCCGCATCATGCCGGTTAGTTTTCGGCTTTCTCTACTGAGATGTTCGTCCGGAAGAACCAGGACACAATCGCAGTAGTTCTCCCTGCTCTACCTTAGCCGATATAACGGAACATAAGGTACCAAAACAAGGGAGCCGGGCAAACCCAACTATTGACCCAAGACATGATTCGGAGCTGATGCATATAGTGTTATAAGTTCGGGGTGCCGCACTGTTGAAAGTGTTCGGACTTGTTTGGCAGTATTATGGGGCATCATAAGAAGCCCCTGGCCAACTGATCGTACCAAGGTGTACGGATGCAATATTAAATAAACATTTGTAGGAAAAATGCGCAAATAGGAATAATAAGCTGACGCTATATATTATCTCCCATTGATGAATAATACATTTAAGCGTATGTTTACAATGGGTGCGTTTAAGCAGAGGTAAATAGGACTATTTGACATGTCCTATTCGAAGGCAGGCTGCACGTAGGTGTATAAAACAGGTATACCGATCGTGAACAGATTCCACCTGGGTATTTCCTTCTGTGCTCAAAGCCTATTGCCTCCTTGGTTTTCTCTCCTGCGTAAGTCCGACCATCCGGCTCTTCTGAAGAGGCTGCCCAAAGCAAGGTCTCGAAGATACAAAGGGAGGGTTATGAAGGTATGTTATGTTATACCGCATCGTAGATCGAGTCCCTGCTGCGCCTCCGCCTATGCCCATGGTATTTTGAGTGCGTAATTGTGTACGCGTGGCACGAATGCTGCTTTGATGGGGCTTGAGTGGAGGCCGGACTACTAGTCGCGCTCTTTGCGTGCCTGATGATCCTCTCGCGGTGTGCTCCGGACTCGCTTGACGGTGCTCGAGGTTGTCGTTGCCGGATTGGTGGTTTGTCGGAGGAGGCCGCATTGTACTTCCGCCGCGAGGGCTGCAGTATGCTCTTCTGTTCGGAGAGAGCGGTCCATGTTTCCGTTGACTGTTATGACCCCGCGCGGTCCTGGCATCTTGAGCTTGAGGTATGCGTAGTGTGGTACCGCATTGAATCTAGCGAATGCGGTTCGTCCAAGCAGTGCGTGGTAACCACTACGGAAAGGGACGATATCGAAGATTAAATCTTTGCTTCGGAAGTTATCCGGAGATCCGAAGACCACTTCCAATGTTATAGGGCCCGTGCAACGGGCCTCTACTCCAGGAATTACACCTTTAAAGGTGGTTTTGGTGGGCTTGATCCTTGAAGGGTCGATGCCCATTTTGCGCACTGTGTCCTGATAAAGCAGGTTCAGGCTGATGCCGCCGTCCATGAGGACTCACGTGAGGTGGAATCCGTCGATGATTGGGTCTAGGACCAATGCGGCTGAGCCGCCGTGACGGAGGCTGGTAGGGTGATCCCTACGATCAAAGGTGATCGGACAAGCTGACCATGGGTTGAATTTGGGGCGATCGCTCCATCGCATAGACGCCCCTTAGTGCTCGCCTGCTCCTCGCTTGGGAATGTGGGTGGCGTAGATCATGTTGACCGTTTTCACCTGGGGAGGAAATTTCTTCTATCCCCCCGTGTTCGGACGCCTGGGCTCTTCGTCGTCGTCGCTGTGCAGCCCCTTATACGTCTCCAACGTATCTATAATTTTTTATTGCTCCATGCTACTTTATCTACTGTTTTGGACTATAATGGGCTTTATTTTCCACTTTTATATTATTTTTGGGACTAACCTATTAACCGGAGGCCCAAGCCAGAATTGCTGTTTTTTGCCTTTTTCAGTGTTTCGAAGAAACATAATATCAAACGGAGTCCAAACGGAATGAAACCTTTGGAAACGTGATTTTCTCACTGAACGTGATCCAGGAGACTTGGACCCTACTCCAAGGAACGAAAGAGGCGGTCACGAGGGTGGGAGGCGCGCCCCCCTGCCTCGTGGCCCCCCTGTCGCTCCACCGACGTACTCCTTCCTCCTATATATACCTACGTACCCCCAAACGATCAGAACAGGAGCCAAAAACCTAATTCCACTGCCGCAACTTCCTGTATCCACGAGATCCCATCTTGGGGTCTATTCCGGAGCTCCGCAGGAGGGGGCATCCACCACGGAGGGCTTCTACATCAACACCATAGCCACTCCGATGAAGTGTGAGTAGTTTACTTCAGACCTTCGGGTCCATAGCTAGTAGCTAGATGGCTTCTTCTCTCTTTTAGGATCTCAATACAATGTTCTCCCCCTCTCTCGTGGAGATCTATTCGATGTAATCTTCTTTTTGCGGTGTGTTTGTTTAGACCGATGAATTGTGGTTAATGATCCAGCTTATCTATGAACAATATTTGAATCTTCTCTGAATTCTTTTATGTATGATTGAGTTATCTTTGCAAGTCGCTTCGAATTATCCGTTTGGTTTGGTCAACTAGATTGGTAGTTCTTGCAATGGGAGAAGTGCATGGCTTTGGGTTCAATCTTGCGGTGTCCTTACCCAAAGGATGTAAAGGGTTGCAAGGCACGTATTGTATTGTTGCCATCGAGGATAACAAGATGGGGTATTTATCATATTGCATGAATTTATTCCTCTACATCATGTCATCTTGCTTAAGGCGTTACTCTGTTTTTAACTTAATACTCTAGATGCATGCTGGATAGCGGTCGATGAGTGGAGTAATAGTAGTAGATGCAGAATCGTTTCGGTCTACTTGTCTCGGACGTGATGCTATATACATGATCATACCTAGATATACTCATAACTATGCTCAATTCTGTCAATTGCTCAACAGTAATTTGTTCACCCACCGTAGAATACTTATGCTCTTGAGAGAAGCCACTAGTGAAACCTATGGCCCTCGGGTCAATTCTCATCATATCAATCTCCATTACTTTAATACTTGCTTTGTTTTTACTTTGCTTCTACTTTTTGCTTTGCATCTATATACCAAAAATACCAAAAATATTATCTCTATCAGATCTCACTCTCGTAAGTAACCGTGAAGGGATTGACAACCCCTAATCGCGTTGGTTACGAGTAGCTATCGTTTTGTGCAGGTACAAGGGACTTGTGCGTGGCCTCCTACTGGATTGATACCTTGGTTCTCAAAAACTGAGGGAAATACTTACGCTACCGTGCTGCATCATCCTCTCCTCTTCGGGGAAAACCAACGCAAGCTCAAGACATAGCAAGAAGGATTTCGCTACTGCTGTCGGGAGTCTACTTAAAAGTCAACATACCAAGTACCCATCACAATCCCTATCTCTCGCATTACATTATTTGCCATTTGCCTCTCGTTTTCCTCTCCCCCACTTCACCTTGCCGTTTTATTCGCCCTCTCTTTCCCAATCTCCTCCTCTCTTTTTCGTTTGCCTTCCCGTTGCCATGGCCGAATCAAAAAGAACGACGGGTTTTCTCCCGAGCTCTAGTGCCTTGGATAACCCCTCTATCCTCTCTAAGCTCATAAATAATGATGCTATAGAAAGACCCACCGGGGTCACCAATGAGAGCTTGAATAATTTGATGAGGATGACTCTGGAATTTTTTGCTATTTACTTGATGAGTCTTTAAAAGATGCTTGGGATAGGTTACTTAGGATTCGGGCTAGCTATGTGCCACAATATCAAATTGAAATTTACTTAAAAAGTTTTTATGTTGGCTTGCCCGCTTCCTTCAAACAAGTTTTAGATTCCATCTTTGAAGAAGGTTTTCTTGAAGGATGCCATAGATACCTACGAAAGAATGAAAACTATATTTGGGCACCCCATGAATGATAAGGTTGAATCAACTACTCTCTTGTGCTTTTATCAAAATGAAATTATTAAAGAGATGAAGTCTAGTTTAGAGGCAAATTTCCGTAACGTGCTTAATCATACTTCTTCCATTAATGGCCATGTGCTTAACTTAAATAGAAGAATGAATGCCATAGAAAGGAGATCCTCCTTTCCGAATAGCAAAGATGGCAATACCTAGATCTATCCTTGCTTTTATGCCTAGCTAGGGGCGTTAAACGATAGCGCTTGTTGGGAGGGAACCCAATTTTATTTTTTGTTTTTTTTTGTTTTTGCTTCTGTTTAGGAATAAATAATCCATCTAGCCTCTGTTTAGATGTGGTTTTATCTTTTTATTAGTGTTTGTGCCAAGTTAAACCTATTGGATCTTCTTGGATGATAGTTATTTGATCTTGCTGTAATTTCCAGAAACTTTGCTCTCAGTGCCCGAATTTTTAAAAATCACCAGAACGTGATAAAATACTGATTCCAATTGCTTCTGATCAATAAACAAATTTTCCAGGTTGTCTAATTTTGGTAGAATTTTTTCAGTTCCAGAAGTTTGCGTTAGTTACAGATTACTACAGACTGTTCTGTTTTTGACAGATTCTGTTTTACGTGTGTTGTTTGCTTATTTTGATGAATCTATGGCTAGTAAAATAGTTTATGATCCATAGAGAAGTTGGAATACAGTAGGTTTAACACCAATATAAATAAAGAATGAGTTCATTACAGTACCTTAAAGTAGTCTTTTGTTTTCTTTCTCTAACGGAGCTCACGAGATCTCTATTGAGTTTTGTGTTGTGAAGTTTTCAAGTTTTGGGTGAATTCTTTTGATGGATTATGGAACAAGGAGTGGCAAGAGCCTAAGCTTGGGGGTGCCCATGGCACCCCAAGATAATCCAAGGACACCAAAAGTCAAAGCTTGGGGATGCCCCGGAAGGCATCCCCTCTTTCGTCCACTTCCATCGGTACTTGGAGCTATATTTTTATTCACCACATGATATGTGTTTTGCTTGGAGAGTCTTGTATTATTTGTGTCTTTGCTTGTTAGTTTACCACAATCATCCTTGATGTACACACCTTTTGAGTGAGCCATACATGAATTGGAATTTGATAGAATACTCTATGTGCTTCACTTATATCTTTTGAGCTTGATAGTTTTGCTCATAGTGCTTCACTTATATCTTTTGAGCGTGATAATTTTTGCTCTAATGCTTCACTTATATCTTTTAGAGCATGATGGTGGATTTGTTTTAAAGAAACTTGATCTCTCATGCTTCACTTATATTATTTTGAGAGTCGTTAATAGCATGGTAATTTGCTTAATGTTAATATACTTGGTAATCAAGATATGTGAAACTTTCTTTTGAGTGCGTTGAATACTAAGATAAGTTTGATGCTTGATAAATGTTTTGAGATATGAAGATAGTGATATTAGAGTCATGATAGTTGAGTAGTTGTGAATTTAAAGAATACTTGTGTTGAAGTCTGTGATTCTCGTAGCATGCACGTATGGTGAACCGTTATGTGATGAACTCGGAGCATGATTTATTTATGGATTGTCTTCCTTATGAGTGGCGGTCGGGGACGAGCGATGGTCTTTTCCTATCAATCTATCCCCCTAGGAGCATGCGCGTAATACTTTGCTTTGATAACTTCTAGATTTTGGCAATAAGTATATGAGTTCTTTATGACTAATGTTGAGTCCATGGATTGTACACACTTTTTCCCATCCTTCCACCATTGCTAGCCTCTCTAATACCACGCACTTTTCGCCGGTATCATACACCCACCATATACCTTCCTCAAAACAGCCACCATACCTACCTATCATGGCATTTCCATAGCCATTCCGAGATATATTGCCGTGCAACTTTCCACCATTCCGTTTATTATGGCACGCTCCATCATTGTCATATTGCTAGCATGATCATGTAGTTTACATCATATTTGTGGCAAAGCCACCATTCATAATTCTTTCATACATGTCACTCATGTTTCATTGCATATCCTGCACACGCCGGAGGCATTCATATAGAGTCATATTTTGTTCTAAGTATCGAGTTGTAATTGTTGAGTCATAAGAAAAATAAAAGTGTGATGATCATCATTATTAGAGCATTGTCCCAAGTGAGGAAAGGATGATGGAGACTATGATTCCCCCACAAGTCGGGATGAGACTCCGGATGAAAAATAAAAATAAAAAAGAGGCCAAAAAAAGAGAGAAAAGGCCCAAATAAAAAAATGAGAGAAAAAGAGAGAAGGGAAAATGTTACTATCCTTTTACCACACTAGTGCTCCAAAGTAGCACCTTGATCTTCATGATAGAGAGTCTCTCATTTTGTCACTTTCATATACCAGTGGGAATTTTTCATTATAGAACTTGGCTTGTATATTCCCATGATGGGCTTCTTCAAATGCCCTAGGTCTTTGTGAGCAAGCGAGTTGGATGCACACCCACTTAGTTTCTTTTGTTGAGCTTTCATATACTTATAGCTCTAGTACATCCGTTGCATGGCAATCCCTACTCACTCACATTGATATCTATTAATGGGCATCTCCATAGCCCGTTGATACGCCTAGTTGATGTGAGACTATCTTCCCTCTTTTTTTCCTTCTCCACAACCACCATTCTATTCCACATATAGTGCTATATCCATGGCTCACGCTCATGTATTGCGTGAAGATCGAAAAAGTTTTGAAAATGTTAACGTATGAAACAATTGCTTGGCTTGTCATCAGGGTTGTGCATGATTTAAATATTTTGTGTGGGGAACATGGAGCATAGCCAGACCATATGATTTTGTAGGGATAACTTTCTTTGGCCATGTTATTTTGAGAAGACATAATTGCTTAGTTAGTATGCTTGAAGTATTATTATTTTTATGTCAATATGAACTTTTGTCTTGAATCTTTCGGATCTGAATATTCATATCACGGTTAAGAAGATTTACATTGAAATTATGCCAAAGTATCACTCCGCATCAAAAATTCTCTTTTTATCATTTACCTACTCGAGGACGAAAGGTGAATTAAGCTTGGGGATGCCTGATACGTCTCCAACGTATCTATATTTTTTATTGCTCCATGCTACTTTATCTACTGTTTTGGACTATAATGGGCTTTATTTTCCACTTTTATATTATTTTTGGGACTAACCTATTAACCGGAGGCCCAGCCCAGAATTGCTATTTTTTGCCTTTTTCAGTGTTTCGAAGAAACAGAATATCAAACGGAGTCCAAATGGAATGAAACCTTCGGAAACGTGATTTTCTCACCGAACATGATCCAGGAGACTTGGACCCTACTCCAAGGAACGAAAGAGGCGGTCATGAGGGTGGGGGGCGCCCCCTGCCTCGTGGGCCCCCTGTCACTCCACCGACGTACTCCTTCCTCCTATATATACCTCGCACTTCAAACGATCGTAACAGGAGCCAAAAACCTAATTCCACCGCCAAGCAACTTCCTCAGATCCACAAGATCCCATCTTGGGGCTCGTTCCGAGCTCCGCTGTGGGGGCATCCACCATGGAGGGCTTCTACATCAACACCATAGCCTCTTCGATGAAGTGTGAGTAGTTTACTTCAGACCTTCGGGTCCATAGCTAGTAGCTAGATGGCTTCTTCTCTCTTTTTGGATATCAATACAATGTTCTCCCCCTCTCTCGTGGAGATCTATTCGATGTAATCTTCTTTTTGTGGTGTGTTTGTTGAGACCGATGAATTGTGGGTTTATGATCCATCTTATCTGTGATCAATATTTGAATCTTCTTTGAATTCTTTTATGTATGATTGAGTTATCTTTGCAAGTCTCTTCGAATTATCCGTTTGGTTTGGCCAACTAGATTGGTAGTTCTTGCAATGGGAGAAGTGCATGGCTTTGGGTTCAATCTTGCAGTGTCCTTACCCAGTGACAGAAAGGGTTGCAAGGCACGTATTGTATTGTTGCCATCAAGGATAACAAGATGGGGTATTTATCATATTGCATGAATTTATTCCTCTACATCATGTCATCTTGCTTAAGGCATTACTCTGTTTTTAACTTAATACTCTAGATGCATGTTGGATAGCGGTCGATGAGTGGAGTAATAGTAGTAGATGCGTAATCGTTTGGTCTACTTGTCTCGGACGTGATGCCTATATACATGATCATACCTATATATACTCATAACTATGCTCAATTCAGTCAATTGCTCAACAGTAATTTGTTCACCCACCGTAGAATACTTATGCTCTTGAGAGAAGCCACTAGTGAAACCTATGGCCCCCGGGTATATTCTCATCATATCAATCTCCATCACTTTAATACTTGCTTTGTTTTTACTTTGCTTTTACTTTTTGCTTTGCATCTATATACCAAAAAAATCAAAAATATTATCTCTATCAGATCTCACTCTCGTAAGTGACCGTGAAGGGATTGACAACCCCTAATCGCGTTGGTTGCGAGTAGCTATCGTTTTGTGCGTGTACAAGGGACTTGTGCGTGGCCTCCTACTGGATTGATACCTTGGTTCTAAAAAACTGAGGGAAATACTTACGCTACTGTGCTGCATCATCCTCTCCTCTTCGGGGAAAACCAACGCAAGCTCAAGACGTAGCAGCCCCCTGTCCTTGTTTTCGGCATTTATTTTACCGGCCTGTTTGAACACCCAGCAGTCTCTATTAGTGTGGTCCGGGGTGCCATGAATTTGGCACGAGCGTTCCAGTATGCGGTCTAGTCTGGACGGTCCCTGATTGTTTCTTTTGAACGGCTTCTTCCGCAGACCGGACTTGGAACCGCTGAATCCGGCGTTGACTACCGTGTCTTCAGTGTTGTCGCCGTTGTTCCGTCGCTTATGTCTGTTGCGTCGTGGCTTGCCGTTATTGTCACGAACATCCGAAGTGCCAGAATGTGGTGTAGTGCTGCTGCGAGCCAACCAGCTGTCCTCGCCCGCACAAAAGCGGGTCATTAGTGTTGTGAGGGCTGCCATGGACTTGGGTTCTTCCTGGCCAAGGTGTCGGGCGAGCCACTCATCACGGATATTATGCTTAAAGGCCGCCAGGGCTTCGGCGTCCGGACAGTCGACTATTTGGTTCTTTTTAGTTAGGAACCGAGTCCAGAATTTCCTGGCTGACTCTCCGGGCTGTTGAGTAATGTGGCTCAAGTCATCGGCGTCCTGTGGTCACACATATGTGCCCTGGAAGTTGTCGAGGAACACGTCTTCCAGTTTTCCCAACTGCCAATGGAATTTGCGGGCAGGCTATTTAGCCAGTGCCGGGCGGGTCCTTTGAGCTTAAGGGGAAGATACTTGATGGCGTGTAGATCGTCTCCGCGGGCCATGTGAATGTGGAGAAGGAAATCTTTGATCCATACCGCTGGGTCTGTTGTGCCATCGTATGATTCGATGTTTACGGTTTGAACCCTTCTCGGGAATTCATGATCCATCACTTCGCTGAAGCAGAGGGGTGTCTGGCGCCTCTGTCGGGCTATGTGGCTCTGTGATTCAATTGCTCGGTGGCTGTATTCGGCCCGACCGGATTTGTTGATAGTGTATTCGGCGTGACGGTCATCGTCGCGTGTTGGGGCGCGTCCCCGTGATCCGTAGATCGATCTTGGCTGTCGCGGGCCGTAGTGCCGCGGGCCGTAGTGTATTGGCGTGGGGGTGGAGGCTGGTGTTATGGCTGATACGTCGTTTTATCCCGGCCACGAGGTGGCCGGTCAGCCGTGTGGCGCTCGAGTCCATATTCCTCGGCTGCCAGTACTTCAGTCCATCTATCTGTGAGCAGGTCTTGATTAGTTTGGAGTTGCTGCTGCTTCTTTTTCAGGCTCCTCGCAGTGGCCATAAGCCGATGCTTGAAGCGCTCCTGCTCGACGAGATCCTCAGGCACGCCCAACTTGTCATCGCCGAGGCTGATCTCATCTTCGGAGGGGGGCATGTAGCTGTCCTCCTCCGGATATCCGTCCGTTGCCTATTCGTCTGGGCTGAATCGCCTCTTCCCCGCCGCCTGTTCAAGGCGGCTGATCAGGGTTGTATTCCTCTTCGGCACCATCCGGATTCTTTTCGTCTCCTGGGCCGGTATTGTTGTGGCGGGGCATGGAGCGGCGCCGATGATGCCAATGCTTTGCTTTTCTCCCTGAGAGGTTATCCTCCGTTGCCTTTTCGCTGTTGGTTTCCTTCAGAGTGTCCACCATATATATATCGTATGAGGAGGTAGCTGTCCACCGCCCTGTGAGCGGTGGTTCCTGTTCTTCTCCTGCATCGTTCTCCATACCGTTGATGTCTTCGGAGTCAAAATCAAGCACGTCGGTTAGATCATCGACCGTGGCAATGAAGTGGGTGGTGGGTGGGCCACGAATTCCTTCGTCGCCTGCTTCCCACTCAAGTCGGACATAGTTTGGCCGAGAGTCTCCTGACAAAGAGAGAGACTTTAATGAGTTCAGCACGTCACCAAAGGGCGAGTGCTGGAAGATATCCGCGGCGGTGAACTCCATTACAGGGGCCCAACTAGGTTCGGCGGGCTCAGGAGAGCGCGGAGTGGAACCTACTGCCGGATACGAGTCCGGGGGTCCGGTGTCACATGCTTCTTTGGTGGCGAGGCCTGTGTTCGGCTCTACCGCCGATGAGTGTGCGGTCTGCGGGGTGGGGTCCATCCCTCCATCCTTAGGCAACGCGGTCTTCTCGTTTAGGTCCGGGTCTGCCGCAGGGATGACATCCCAAGCATTGTCCGACAGCAGGCCTAAGCCGTGCTCATCGTGACCGTCCGGCGCTCCTGGCACAGGCCCGAATCCATTGAAGATCAAGTCTCCGCGGACATCATCCGTGTAGTTCAGGTTTCCAAACCTGATCTGGTGGCTAGGGGCGTAGCTGTCGATCTGCTCCAGATGGCCAAGCGAATTGGCCCGCAGTACGAAGATCTGTCCAGGGAGAAAAGTCTCACCCTGGACCGTGTTGTTGACGATGATTGAAGGAGCCATCGAGCCTTGCAGCAACGACACAGAGGAACTCTCAATGAAAGCACCAATGTCGGTGTCAAAACCGGCGGATCTCGGGTAGGGGTCCCGATCTGTGCGTCTTAGGCTGATGGTAACAGAAAGCAAGGGACACAATGTTTACCTAGGTTCAGGCCCTCTCGATGGAGGTAAAACCCTACTTCCTGCTTGATTAATGTTGATGATACGATTAGTACAAGAGTAGATCTACCACAAGATCATAGAGGCTAAACCCTAGAAGCTAGCCTATGATGATTATGACTGTGATCGTCATCAACCTTCTAAGGACCATCCTCTCCGGTTTATATAGACACCGGAGAGGGCTAGGGTTTACATGGATTCGGTTACAAGGAAGGAAATATATTATCCGGATCGCCAAGCTTGTCTTCCACGCAAAGGAGAGTCTCATCCGGACACGGGACGGAGTCTTGAGTCTTGTATCTTCACGCTTCAATAGTACGGACGAAGTATATAGTCCGGCTGTCCGGATACCCCCCCAATCCAGGACTCCCTCACCCCTGCCTGTCCTTTTTCCACAAAGGCCACTGCAACCACCCTGACTGAAGCAACGTTCGAGTCAAAGGGTGGGAGCACCTAAGTTTCAAAAAGGCAACAAGGTTTTCTCATGCACAAGACCTTACTTACATAACACATATGGATAAAAGAAAAAAAACTTATCTGTTTGGCTTGTCGGAGACCGCAGTGCTAGCTTGTCTTCTCATCTCCTCTTGGGGAATGAATCCACGGCAAGAGCCTGCAATTTATGCAGATGGAAAATCATGCCAGATGCAACCTATCTACATGCTCATGCAATCTATCTACATGAATCATGCGATGCTCATGATATGCTTATGCATGCATGCAACTTGCCGGGGCCCCCCAACGCTTCGTTTTTTCTCTGTTGCTTAGGGTCTGCGCCTGCTTTGTACAAGGTTACAGGCAACTGAGGCAAGACCTGTACAAAAGGGTGGCTGCCAGGCAGGGCCCGACAATCGTGCCTTATGGGTAGAACTTGTGGAGATGCTCAATATTCCATGAGTTCTGCAATTTAATGCCATCTCCAGTCTCCTGACGGATTGCGCCCGGTCTGGTGACTCAAACTACCCGATAAGGGCCTTCCCACTTTAGCGTCAACTTGTTTGTACCCTTGGTGGACTGAACCCGCCTAAGGACAAGGTCGCCTTCGTCAAAACACTGGGCATGAACCATGTGGTTGTGATAGCGACGCAGGGCTTGCTGGTAGGGTGCAGCACGCGTAGCAGCCTGGAGACGGTTCTCCTCGAGAACCACAGTGTCGTCACGCCGGTGTTGTTCCTGCGCTACCTCATGTAGGAAAGTACTCGAGGTGACCCGTAAATGAGTTCTGTGGGGATAACTGCTTCTGCCCCATAGACTAGGGAGAAGCAAGTCTGTCCGGTAGCTCGATTTGGTGTCATTCTGAGAGACCAAAGAACCACCGACAGCTCATCGATCCATCGCCTGCCGCACTTCTGCAGCTTATCAAATGTTCTTGTCTTAAGGCCTTGCATCACTTCAGTGTTCGCCCTCTCAGCTTGCCCATTGCTTCTGGGATGTGCAACAGAAGCAAATGATATCTTGCTTCCTAGGGCATGAACATATTGCATGATGGCGCGTCTCGTGAATTGGGTGTCGTTATAAGTGATGATTCGTGTAGGAACTCTGAAACGGCACACCAATCCTTTCAAGAACTTGATAGCTGACTCAGCAGTTGATAACCCACTAGTATAGGGGATCGCAACAGTTTTCGAGGGTAGAGTATTCAACCCAAATTTATTGATTCGACACAAGGGGAGCCAAAGAATATTCTCAAGTATTAGCAGTTGAGTTGTCAATTCAACCACACCTGAAAGACTTAATATCTGCAACAAAGTATTTAGTAGCAAAGTAGTATGGAAGTAACGGTAACAGTGGCAAAAGTAACAATACAAGTTTTTCTAGGAATCGTAACAGTGGCAATGGAAAAGTAACTAAGCAAAGATCAATATGTGTAGGATCGAAAGTATGTCTAGAGGGGGGGTGATTAGACTACTTGACCAAATAAAAATCTAGCCTTTTCCCAATTTTAGTTCTTGGCAGATTTTAGCAACTTTAGTACAAGTCAAGCAATCTTAACACAATTCAAGCAAGAATGCAAAGAGTATATGAGCAGCGGAAAGTAAAGCATGCAACTTGCAAGAATGTAAAGGGAAGGGTTTGGAGGATTCAAACACAATTGGAGACACGGATGTTTTTGTCGTGGTTCCGATAGGTGGTGCTATCGTACATCCACGTTGATGGAGGCTTCGACCCACGAAGGGTAATGATTCTTGCGAGTCCACGGAGGGCTCCACCCACGAAGTGTCCACGAAGAAGCAACCTTGTCTATCCCACCATGGCCGTCGCCCACGAAGGACTTGCCTCACTAGTGGTAAATCTTCACGAAGTAGGTGATACGTATCCGTCGTATCTACTTTTACAAACACTTTTGCCCTTGTTTTGGACTCTAACTTGTATGATTTGAATGGAACTAACCCGGGCTAACACTGTTTTCAGCAGAACTGCCATGATGTTGTTTTATGTGCAGAAAACAAAAGTTCTCGGAATGACCTGAAACTCCACGGAATATCTTAGAATAAATAATAAAAAATCATCACCAAAGATGAAGACCAGGGGGCCCACACCCTGTCCACGAGGGTGGGGGTTAGAATAAATAATAAAAAATCCTCACCAAAGATGAAGACCCGGGCGCCCACACCCTGTCCACGAGGGGGGGGGCGCACCCCCTGGGCGCGCCCCCTACCTTGTGGGCCCCCTGGAGACCCTCCGACGCCAATTCCAACTCCATATATTGGCTTTCGGGAGAAAAAATCAGAGAGAAGAAATCATCGTGTTTTTACGATCTGAAGCCGCCGCCAAGCCCTAATCTCTCTCGGGAGGGCTGATCTGGAGTCCGCTTTGGGGCTCCGGAGAGGATTCGTCGCCGTCGTCATCATCAACCATCGCCCATAACCAATTTCATGATGCTCACCGCCGGCGTGAGTAATTCCATCGTAGGCTTGCTGGACGGTGATGGGTTGGATGAGATTTATCATGTAATCGAGTTAGCTTTGTTAGGGTTTGATCCCTAGTATCCACTATGTTCGAGATTGATGTTGCTATGACTTTGCTATGCTTAATGCTTGTCACTAGGGCCCGAGTGCCATGATTTCAGATCTGAACCTATTATGTTTTCATGAATATATGTGTGTTCTTGATCCTATCTTGCAAGTCTATAGTCACCTATTATGTGTTATGATCCGACAACCCCGAAGTGACAACAATCGGGATACTTCTCGGTGATGACCACTGTCGGTGTACTAGAGTAGGGGTACCCTAGTATCCCGTACTCGTGCACGGACAATTGCAGCACCCCGCGGCAGGGTTTGCCTGGTCACCGCCAAGATCCTCCGTGGCTCCTTTGGATCCATTCAAGAACAAAGTATTTGACTAAGAAGACAAGGCCCCGGCAAGAGGAGCTTGCCGGGAAGGCCACTCAAGGCATGCAGAAGACAAAGCCCCGGCAAGAGCAGCTTGCCGGGAAGGCTCGGAGTGCGACAAGCCTCCAGATGCGACAAGGATTCGGCATGGCAAGGCGCTTGTCATGCAAGCAACCTCTCTCCATCTCCGCTCCAGCTCATCCAACAACGTGTCGCCATGGGACCATTCCATGCGCAGCGTGTCAAGAGGTCAGTGCAGCCAGCGGAGAGCAGCGATAAGTGGCGCCGACAAGCTTGCCATCGTGGCGGCGGTGGCGCACCGACGGTCTCTGTTGCACTGTTTGGGCGACACAGACGGGCATTTATTGCTTTTGTCCCTTGCCGTCGAGTTAGGTATTTTGCACCGCATGCCTTTGTTCAAGTAGGTGTACCAACCTCTGTTTTTACATTTGTACCCTCGTCTATGTTGCCACCTGTCCGAGACCCCTTGAGCATATAAAAGGAGGCCCATGCGCAACGTAGAGGAGGTTCAGTTCATTCGACTCACTCGAGACCAGATACGCTCACGCTAGGTTTTGTAGCTCGCATCGCTCCCTAGCAAGAACACAATACATCAAACAAGCAGCAGAGGAGTTTTATCTCTCCGAGAGCTCCGGCTGGGTAAAGCTGCTCGTGTGCCTCGCCTCGATCCACTCTTCGTATGCGATCTCCGCCCCCTCCGAACCACAAGGCCTGGTCCGCCGCCCCATAGGTGTTCGTGGGTACGATCAGCCTCCCGACATCTTTGGCGCGCCCGAGGTAGGGGCGTCGAGGCCGTGTGAATCTGATCCGACGCTCACACGAGCAGCGTCCTCAACATCTTCCTCAACATGCCACCGAAGAAGAAGGCTTCGCGGCAGCAGAAGCCGTCGCTCGCACTCCACCCTCACCGCAACAAACGGGTGGTGGGGCGTACGCCGGCGGAGGAACGGGCGACGAAGGTGTTCGCGATGTTGCCAAGTCCAAGGACAAGGCCCCGCAAACCTCGGCGTCCGCGCATCCCCCGCGCCCATCTTAGGAGACGCGGGACCAACAACGTCATGGCGTTCACAATGCCATACGTTCGTTGGATCAAGACCCTCAAGACCGACATGCGCGCCAACATGCCGCACGAGTGAGATACGATGCGCTGGGCGGGGTGCTGCTCCTTCTAACATAGTTAGAAGTCCGAGCATATCCCGCCTCGCACCGCTCGCAATGCCACCCACTACTCAGCAGAAGCTCTGGCGAGCTCAGCTGCTCATCGACTACCCTCCAACGGCCGAAAGGTCGACGAGTGGAGGGCCACTATCCAGCCTCATTGGCTTTGCCAACGGCGACGCCCGGCAACCAACGCCGTCGTTGCCGCTGCAAGACGACAAGGCACGAGCCGGCGGCGAAGACTGTCGGAGGTGCAACTACCATGCACTCTCCGCCCGAAGGCCAAGATGGCCGACTCACGGATCCACCTCGACATGACTCCACCGCGTCGCCGGATCCACGAGCTCGCCGCGATCAGCGCCAAGTTCTTCATGAGCGACAACAAGAGGACGCCGAACTTCGCATCGAGCGCCGGAGAGAAGCGCGACGTCAGTCCGACAAGCGCCGCTGGGCCTATCGTTGACATGCGCGCGCCGGAGGAGCCAGCGACTTTGCGACGCGGTAGGTTGCCCTGCGTTCACTCGCGAGCTGCGGCAAGTCCAAAGTGGCCCAGCCGTAAAAACTTCAAACCAGATGTGCCGGAGAAGTATGATGGCGGGGCGCATCCATCGGAGTTCCTCAAAGCATCTACACCATCAGCGGTGCAAGGCTGCGGGGACGGGACGACAAGATCCTCGCCAACTACTTCCCGCTCGTGCTCAAGCCCAACGTCAGATCTTGGCTCATGCACTTGCCGGACAGCTCCATATCCTCTTGGGCAGATCTGTGCCATCAGTTTGTTGGTGCCTTCACAGGTGGCCACAAGCCTCATGGCCAAGAGAGTGACCTTCATCTGCTCGCCCAGAAGGAAGGAGAGTCCTCAAGCAAGTTCATTCAGAGATTCAGCCGTGTGCACTACAACATCCTAGATGTCCACCCTGCCGCGGTGATCAGCGCGTTTCATCAGAACGTGCAGAACCGCAGGATGAGGGAGGAAATGGCGATGTGCAAAGTCAAGGACGTTAGTGAGCTGTACGCCTTGGCCGACAAGTGTGCACGCGCTGAGGAAGGGAGGAGACTCCCAGGAGAGAATGCGTAAGCGAGGATCTCGGCGGTGAGGAGGCCGCCCGGCAAAGAAGGGCCAAGGCGAGGCAACAGGAAGAAGAAAGGCGGAGAAGTGTTAGCTGTTGAGCAGTCCGCAACGGAGGTGGCGACAAGAACGCCAAGGCCTGGCGGCTCCGGCAAGGAGGTTGCGCCGACGCCAACCACCGATGCGTGGCGGCCGCCGACAAGCAGTGACGGTTCCGGCAAGCAGTACTGCAAGATCCACCACACCAAGGGCCACGACCTCCAGAGCTGCAAGAAGGTCGAGCAGCTTGTCAAACAATAGAGGGCTGAGTACGAGCGGCGCGACAAGGAGAAGGCCCAGGAAGGTGCTGGGGGAGCAAGCAAGAAACGTCCCGGCCGGGGAGGACGCCGCGGCAAGGCCAAGCAGCGGCAAGGAGACAGACCTCCCCGCGGTCGCGACAAGGATGAAGATGATGACGACGACGAAGATATGGAAGACGACGACGCCGATGAGCAGGAGTTTCAGAAAGCCACAGAGGTCCTCTGCATTGACGGAGGTGCTTCCCTGCATACCTCACACCGCCAACTCAAGCAATGGATGCGGGAGGTCAATGCAGCGGAACCATCCGTAGAGTCACGCAAGCCTCTGAAGTGGTCCAAAGACGCCTATCGTCTTTGATATTGAGGACCACCTGATCGCATAATCGTGGTCGGGTGCTTGCCGATGTTGGTCTCACCAACCATCCGCAACCTCAAGGTCACCAAGATGCTAGTTGACGGCGGGCCGACTTGAATCTGATCTCCTCCGCGGTGCTCCGAGCTTCAAATCCTCGACAATGAAGCTCGAAGAGACCGGCACCTTCCAAGGAATCAATCCGGGAAGGATCAAGCCGAAGGGGAAGATTATGCTGCCGGTAACTTTTGGCAGCGAGATGAACTTTAGGACTGAGAGGGTCACATTCGACGTTGCCGATTTCCCATTGCATTACAATGGGATACTTGGCCGCCCAAAGACTCGCCAAGTTCATGGCAGCCTCTCACCACGCCTACAACTTACTCAAGATGCCAGGCCCGATAAGCGCCATCTCCGTCCATGGCGACAAGAAGGATGCCCTTATCTCGTGCCGACAAGATCTACCGGGATGCAGCATGAGAGATTGCCAAGCACTTGTCACCGAAGCTCCGGGGAAGAAGACAAAGTCCAAGTCCGGCAAGAGCTCGATGCCCACTCCGGCAAGCGCACCTCTTGGTGCTGCGCCACCGTCGAGGACACACCATCGAGCTCCACCGGCAAGTGCAAGAAGAAGATGGTAGCCGCCAAAGACCAAGAAGGTGCTCATAAGGAGGACGGCCAGCCGGTGGTACCTTCACCATCGCGCCTCTCTCGACCCTAAATAGGAAAGGCGGCTCGTTGCTTTCCTGCGGGCGAATCGTCGACGTGTTTGCATGGCAACCGTCGACATCCCCGTGTTCCTGTGGAAGTGATTGAGCACCGCCGCCGTTTGTCCTCATGCACGGCCCGTCAAGCAAAAAGTCGTGAAGCAAGCAGTGGAGCACCAAGAATTCATAACAGAAGAGATCAAGAAACTGGAAGCAGCAGGCCTTGTTAGAGGAGTGCTCCATCCTACGTGGTTGGCCAATCCTGTAGTCGTGCGCAAAGCAAATGGAAAATGGAGACTTTGTATTGGCTTCACGGATGTTAATAGAGCTTGTCCCAAAGATCCATTTCCCTTACCGCAAGATCGACTGCATTGTTGACTCCACGGCGGGATGTGATTTGCTTTCGTTTCTTGATGCATACTCAGGATACCATCAGATCTTCATGGCTGAAGAAGATGAGGAGAAGACCGCATTCATTACACCGTGTGGCACATACTGTTTCGTACGGATGCCTTTCGGTTTGAAGAATGCTGGATCAACATTTGCAAGGGTAGTCCATGACTCTTTTGAGCCGCAAATGCACAGAAATGTAGAAGCCTACATGGATGACATATTGGTCAAAAGCAAGGACAAAGCAACTCTGGTTCAAGATTTGGACGAGACCTTTACAAATCTGCGCAAGATCAACCTCAAGCTCAACCCCGAGAAGTGCGTGTTTGGAGTCCCTTCCGGCAAGCTTCTCGGTTCTTTGATCTCAACGAGGGATTGAAGCCAATCCCAACAAGATCAAGGCCATTGAGCAGATTGAAGCACCAAAGCGCGTCAAGGATGTACGAAGACTTGCCGGTTATGTAGCTGCTCTCAAAGAGTTTATTTCTAGGTTCTGTTGGCCTACTCGCCGCTTTTTCAAGATTTTGAAAAAGGCAGGGCCAATGAAATGGACTCAAGCGGAGGCTGCGCCACAGGACTTAAAGAGATACTCTGTCCTCCACTCCAACACTTGTCGCACCTAAACCACAAGAGAAGTTGTCATATATATAGCAAAGCAACCAATCAAGTGGTTAGTGCTGCGTTAAAGCGGAGAGGGAGGCGGATGACGAGCCAAAGAACCATGACAAGCACATCCAATGACAAGCGGGGTCTTCACGACAAGCTCTGGTCCCGACAAGGGCGAATCCAGCCAGACGCATGAACAGATGCAAAAAGGATGGTGCAGCGCCCAGTTTACTTTGTCGGGCCTCCTGCAGGGGCTAGGTCAAGGTACTGTGTGCAGAAATTGCTTCGGCCTCCTCATGGCCTCGAGAAAGCTGCGCCATTACTTCCAAGCACATGAGATCACAGTTGTCACTCGCTTTCCGCTCAAGAGGATACTGCAGAATCCAGAGGCAACAGTGTGATTGTCGAGTGGGCATCGAACTGTCGAGCTTTGGTCTCAAGTTTGAAAGCACTTCAACTATCCAAAGCGAGCATTGGCGTAATTCATAGCGTAATGGACGCCAACGCCAGATGAAGAGATTCCGAGACGAGCATTCCCGTCAAGGAAGCAAGCAAAGAGTGGCTAATGTACTTTGATGGTGCCTTCTCGCCGCAAAGGCGCCGGTGCCGGCGTCTTTGCTTATCGCACCGACGGTGAGCACCTCAAGTCACGTAGTCCGGATGCACTTTCCCAAGGAGCAAGCAACAAACAATACCGCAGAGTATGAAGGTTTGCTTGCCGGTCTCGAGATCGCAGTGGACCTTGGGATCAAAAAGCTTATTGTCGTGGGTGACTCGCAGCTTGTCGTCCGCCAAGTGAACAAAGATTATCAAAGTCCGTTGATGGAAGCCTCGTTGATGAAGTGAGGAAGCTAGAAGAGCACTTTGACGGCTCGCAAATGGAACATGTTCCAAGAGCTCAGAATGATATTGCTGACGGCCTGTCAAAGTGCGCTGCACTTAAGTTGCCTGTGGAACCAGGGATTTTCGTGCTCAAGCTGACTCAACCAACCGTAACACCATCAACTAGACAAAGCAAGAAGAGGAGGTTGATCTCTGGTGACTACTTTCGGCAGAGCTTCCCGGCCGTCGTTGCGAAGGTCCCCAAGATCAACACCAAGCGGTCTTGAGGGGCGATCTGCTCCGACAAGCCCTGTAGTTTGTTTCGTTGAAGCGGGCGCTTCCGACAAGTCTTGCTCCGGCAAGCTTGCCGGGGAGCATCAAGCTCCGGCAGAACCGCAGGTTCTTGCCGTAGAAGCTGACGTTCCCGCAGCAGCAGATGTGCCTTTAGTCCTCGTTGTCGAGCCACAAGCTCCAGCATGGGCGCAGCCGATTGTCCTTTTCCTTCAGACAGGAGAACTTCCCGAAGAGCAAGAAGAAGCAGAAAGAGTAGCCCGGCAGTCAAGTATGTATCAGTTTGTCGACAAGATATCAGTATAGAAGAAGACTCAACGGTGTGAAATTGAAATGCATTCCTGTGGAAGATGGGATGTAAGTCTGGCGGCACATACATGGAGGCATATGTGGTCACCACATTGGCGCAAGAGCACTTGTCGGCAAAGCTTTCCGGCAAGGTTTCTTCCGGCCGACAGCCCTCCGTGATGCAACCGCACAAGTAACCAAGTGTGAAGCGTGCAAGGCCCATTCCAAACAGATACACCAACCAGCTCAGCTCTCCAGACGATCCCTTTATCCCGCCATTTTCGGTCTGGGGCTCGACATCCTTGGCCCCTTCCCCGAAGCCGGGGCTTTGAGTACTTGTACGCCGCCATCGACAAGTTCACAAAGTGGCCGGAAGTGGAAGCGATGAGGAAGGTGACAACACAACAAGAATCAAGTTCTTCAGTCGATTGTTTGCCGCTTTGAATCCCTAACAGGATCATCACCGACAACGACACACAATTTACGAAGTCGCACCTTCATGCAAGACGTCCAAGATCTTGGCGCCAAGGTTCCGCTTTGCTTCGCTTGCTCACCCGAGAAGCAACGGTCAAGCGAGAGGGCAAATGCTGAAGTGGTGCGCGGGCTCAAGACCGTAACTTTCGACAAGCCGCACAAGTGCGGAAGAAATCGATCGAGGAGCTGCCGGTGGTTCTTTGGTCGATCAGACGACGCCAAATCGAGCCACCGGCCGCACACCTTTGCTCTAGTCTATGGAGCAGAAGCGGTTCTCCCACGGAACTCAGATACGGATCGCCTCGAGTGCTCGCCACGATGAGCTTGAGCAAGAGCAGCTGCAACAAGATGACGCTGCTCCTTGAAGAGGATCATCTTCGTCATTGCGGCGAGCTGCTCGCTACCGACAAGCTTTGCGTCGCTACCATAGCCGCAGTTAGTGCCGAAGTCTCGAGGAAGGCGACCTTGTTCTTCGCCGCTCAGTCCGCCAAGAATTCAAACAAGTTGACGCCAAAGTGGGAAGGCCCTTATCGGGTGAAACGAGTCACTAGGCTCGGTGTCGTCGCCTTGAGACCGAAGATGGCATCCCGTGAGCAACTCCCGAACATTGATCATCTTCGTAAGTTTTACCCATAGAGCGGTTGCGGAACCTGTTCCGCAACCACCTTTTGTACAAGTCTTGCATTTGTTGCATGTGATCCTTTGTACAAAGCCGGGCGCAGACCCGTGCATCGATAAAGCTCATGTGTTGCGCACAACTTGTCAAATTCATGCTTTCATCATTTTATTGCATGTTTTGGCTAACACTTTGTGCAGCAACCACACCCGTAAGCAAAATCGAGCCGCTGGGCTCCATAACTTTATTTTCTTCTTTCTATTTTCTCAAAGAAAGGAAGGCTCCCTCGCGCACAAGTTAACCCGGGGGAAGGAGAAGATAATACTATGGACCCGGGCATCGCCGAGGAAGTTTCACTTTATCGGGAAGCAAGAGATGAAAAGCTAAGTTGCCAAAGTTTGAGCAATCAAATTTTAAATTTTCAAGTTATCTTCCTCGAACGAGAGTACTTTGTATGGAAAACTCCGTATGCGCAGAGGAACCAACTCGCAGTTAGTCGCTACTTACTTTGTTTCGAGTCCGCTCAACAACTTAAGTGAGCTGCGGCTAGTCGCGACAAGGTTGCTTGTCGGAGGCGGCATCGCCAGAAGTCACGACGTTCCACACTCAACGGCAAAGGTGCCCGCACCGACAGTCCCCCAAATGCGTAGGGCGTAAACGCATTACACAAGGAAGGAATCAAGTAGAGGAAATAACGTTGCATTGATCGCCTAAGATAGAGTATATTACAAAATAACTTGTCGCTGATCTAACAAAGTGTTCTAAACATGATCGCCAGCCGACAAGGAAAGATAAAATTGGCGGCCTATTCTACGCGGGTCGCCATCAATCCGCTTGATCTTGTTCACCTTGTCCACAATGGGTGCGACAAAGGGCTTTGAGCTCCTCCACGTTGGCATCTGGCGGCAAGGATCTGAGGACGCCGTTAAGGTTGAGGCCCGGATTGCGGAAGGCCACCTTTATCAACACCTTCTCGAGGGCTCCTGCACAGATCTGGCGTGATTCCTCGGCCAGCTACTTTGGGACCTCTTCCCGGAGTCGCTGGAGACCCGGCCACCACGCCTTTGAAGAATAAACTGAGTTTGGCTCTGGGTTGGAGATGCTCGTCGGAGGAGTATGCAAGGTCCGCCATCCCCAGCTCCATCACTGCGTTGTGGATGTCGATGGCGGTGTCCACAAGACCTTCAGCCCAGTGCTCCACACTCTCCCTCAAGGCGCTCTAGGTGGAGACAACATTCGCTAGCAGCTCTTCCTTGGCCTTGATCGTCTCCAACAAGCCCACCTCCCGCTCTCTGGCGCCGTCCAACGTCTGCGTCAGAGTGGTCAGCTTCAGCTCAAGATCCGCCTTGGAATCTTTGGCGGTGTCGAGCTCCTTGCCCCTATCGGCGAGACAGCCCTGCAGCTCGCCAAGAGTGTAGGCGTCCTTCTCGCGTTTGTGCTTGGCGCTGCAAGCTCCTCGCCACTCTTCTTGAGGCTGGCCTCCACTGTGCCACCTTCGCCTTCAACTCTTCCTTGGCGGCCTCGGCGGCTGCGGCAGCATCCTTCGCTTCCTTAAGCGCCCGTAAGTGACTCCTCGCGCGCGGCAAGGTCTTCTTCATGGCTGTCCAGGTTGACCTTCCGCTGCGCCAACTCGCTTTCTGCGCGGAGAGCTTCTCGGCAGCCAGCCGCTGCTCCTCCTCAGCTGCGGCCTTCTCAAGGATGAAGGCCGTGCGCTCTTCTGCAAGTTGCCCCCGCGCTTCTGCTACGTCGCGGAGAGTTTCTTGGTTGGCGCTCCGGAGCTCTTCTGCGCGCTTCTCCATGTCCGCTCCTGCCCTCGCGACAAGTGCTTCCCGGGACTCCAACTTGGCTTGCCGGGCGCGGTAGAGCGACAACAGCTTCTTCAAGAATGCTCCTCCTCAGACTTCGCCACGCTGCTGCTTGGCGCGTCCACCAGCGTCAGCCAATGAGGCGAGTAGCTCGCCGTCAAAGGTCTCTCCTTCGACCGGCGCCTGAGCTCGGCTCCTGTGGAGTTTGATGAAGACACCCTCGCCGGCCTTCAGGTAGGCGCCGGGCTGGGGCTCCTCGGAGCCTGCCGCTGCAGCAGCGGCGGGGGAGTCGGCTGTCGGTGTAGTGCATGGCGCTCCTGCGGCCTCAGGGCCGTCAGTGCGATCGCCCGACCCCTCACCAACTTCTGCGTCGGCAGCCTCGGTGGCCTTCTCGCCAACAGGCTCGTCGGCGACGGCCTCTTCTTCCACAGCAACGACCTCGCCGGCAGCCTCGACCTCCATCGGCTCTGCGTCAGACGAAGAAAGAGCAGTCAAGCAAATGTTCAAAAAGAGAAACAAAAGAAAACAAGCCCAAGGGAGATTTTCGTGTAAGGAAATTACCTGCAACGGGATCCGCAGCCACGGCCTCGACCACTGGAGGGTCACTGGCGTTGTCCCTTGCCGGGGTAGCCTCCCTTGCCGGAGTGGCCTCCCTTGTCGGAGGGCGCTCCCTTGCCGGAGAATCCTCCCTTGGCGCGAGTGGCAGCAGACAGGATTTCGGGGCGGCTTCCGAGCCCTCCCGATGAGGCTGCTCTGCTCCTACACAAGCAAACGATCGGTATCAACGAAGAAGGAGCACCCCTGCACACCTAATAGTAAGGAAAAACCGCACACTTACTTTGGGGGCTGTGCTTTGGGGCTGCTCTGAGGAAGGGTTGCGGGTCCGCAAAGGGGTCTCAGACGCCCTTCTGTTGCCATGGGTGGATCGTCCTCAACGACGACCGTCGGGATCTTAGCCCTCTTCGACGCTCTCTGGGCCAGCGTCCTGAAAAGAAAAGAGTCCAGAACAAAGCAAATCAGATTCAAGATGAGACAACAAAATTGAAGAAATACAAGCACAATCTCAAAAGCTTACTCTTCATCTTCCTCCTCGGAGCTGAGCGCAGAGAAGGCAAACTCCGGCTCGCCTCCGGTGCGACGAGGCGGAGGAGTGGGCTCTCTTGGCCGCTTGGCGGAGGCGTCGGCGGTGGCCTGGGAAGATCCCGCCCTAGTTGTCGCAGCAGTGTGAGGCGCTCTCGCGGCAACATCGCTTGCATGATGAAGCGCGTCAGCCAGGTGCTTCTTCTTGTGGGCGATCTGCCGCCCCGACTCATCTCCGGCCTTTCGGAGACGCCTCTTCGGCGGAGCCGGGGGCTCCGCTGGCGGTAAGTCGCTGGGTGGTGGAGAAGAAGCGCCCTCGGCGGGTCCACTCGACTCGGCCTCGGGCTCGACAAGCTCGTCCTCGCCGGCGATCTCCCTTCGCTCGGCAAGGCTTGCCGCCTTCGCCGCGTCCGCCTCCTCCACGGTGTACCCGAAGGCTCCGGTGGCGGCTGCCGCCTCCTCCACTGGTGGCAATCGCGCAATCTCCTCGTCGGTGGTGTCGCGAGTGAGCCTTTTTCGCTCGTTGGAGCGGATCGGCACCTCTTCCAAGTCGTCGAAGAACTGCTGCCGCACGACCTCGTCCGGGAGGCTCCTGCCAGTTGGAACGATCCCATGGGAATCGCACAACGGCATCATGGCGCGGATGCGGTGGAGCGCCGAGTTGTTGCACAATGGGACGACCCCCCTCGGCAACCTAAACCACTCAGGGTGATCGGGGTCGTTCTTGAATAGCTCTAGCAGCATCGCATCCAGCTCCAAGACGTTGAAATTCCAGTTCAGGCCCGGGCGCAGCCTCATGATGTCTGCCACATTTTGGAACTCCCAAGCAGGCCTCGTCCTCTCCTGCAAGGGAGCGATGCGGCGGCGAAGGAAGTCTGCGCCAACTGCGCCTACGGTTAGTCCGGCAAGCCTGAGGCGCAAAATCCGGGTCACAGCTATCTTCAACCTAGCATCCTCCGGCGCCAAGCTACTCCAATCTTTGCCGCGCACTATTGGGGTTTGGCGCACGGCAGTGAAGGGCTGCGGGTTCTCCTCTACGACCCAACACCAATTGGCCCTCCACTCCTCCCACTTGTTGCGGAACTCTCCTTCCAGATAGGCTTATTTCTTGCCGATCCCGGAGACCCAAGCTATCCCTCCGGCAAGTGGCTCTCCTCTCTCGACGCTGGGCACGAAGAAGTGGCGGAAGAGTGCCACATTTGGGTGGATCTCGACAAAGTTTTCGCAAAGGTGTGCGAAACTGCCATGGTCAAGACAACGTTGGGGGTGAAATCAAGGAGGCGGAGGCCATATGTGTTCATGATATCGCAGAAGAACTTCCGGAAAAGGCGGGCAAAGCCCGCAATAGAAGAAAAGGGCAAAGAAGGGTACCCGTTGGGGCCGAATCAAGCGGAGGCGGGGAGTACCTTCGTGCGCGGATGCGCACGCGTCTTCGTCGACCAAAAGAGATAGAAGAGCTCCCACAGCTCCTTTGCACCGAGCTGGGAGGAGAAGATGGCCCGCTCCTTGCGCGGCGCCGCGAGCCGCTGCGCCTCGGCCGACTTGACGCCCTTCTCCTTGTCGGCTTTCGGAGCCATGGCGAGGGCGGCGGAGGAGGCCGACGGCAGTGAGTGTGCTTGTGGCGAAAGGGGGCGGGGCGCTGCTCTCTTCGCACTGGAGAAGAAGGGGGGAGCGGCGGTGGTTTTCTTGACAAGACAGCAATGGCGGAGTGGACGACCTGCCCCTGTTTCCCCTGTTTATAAGGAGGGGGGAGGGGGCGGACGTTCCGCTTTTCTTAATAAAGAAACCCCCACGACCACGCCCACGATCTCTCGCACGACGCCACGTTCGGTGCGTGCCGTTAGTGGGGGTCGTGGTGGGTCCGGGGCGAGTTACGGCGTGATCGAGCCGCTGCGTGTGACTGCAGATCGCTTTTGGGCACTGCCCGACAGCTAAGACTGCAGTAGCCCAGCCCGGGCTCTGTCGATGTACTAGAGTAGGGGTACCCTAGTATCCCGTGCTAGTGCAGACGGACAACAGCAGCACCCCAGCGAGGTTTGCCTGGTCACCGCCAAGATCCTCCGTGGCTCCTTTGGAGCCATTCAAGAACAAAGTATTTGACTAAGAAGACAAGGCCCCAGCAAGAGGAGCTTGCCGGGAAGGCCACTCAAGGCATGCAGAAGACAAGGCCCCGGCAAGAGTAGCTTGCCGGGAAGGCTCGGAGTGCGACAAGCCTCCAGACGCAACAAGGATTCGGCCGCGGCAAGGCGCTTGCCGCGGCAAGCAACCTCTCTCCATCTGCGCTCCAGCTCATCCAACAACGTGTCGCCATGGGACCATTCCATGCGCGCGTGTCAAGAGGCTGTGCAGCCAGCGGAGAGCAGCGATAAGCGGCACTGACAAGCTTGCCATCGTCTTGCGGCGGTGGCGCACTGACGGTCTCTGTTGCCTTTGTTTGGGCGACACAGACGGGCATTTATTGCTTTTGTCCCTTGCCGTCAGAGTTAGGTATTTTGCACTGTACACTGTTCAAGTAGGTGTACCAACCTCTGTTTTTACATTTGTACCCTCGTCTATGTTGCCACCTGTCGGAGACCCCTTGAGCATATAAAAGGAGGCCCATGCGCAACGTAGAGGAGGTTCGGTTCATTCGACTCACTCGAGACCAGATACGCTCACGCTAGGTTTTGTAGCTCGCATCGCTCCCTAGCAAGAACACAATACATCAAACAAGCAGCAGTAGGAGTTTTATCTCTGAGAGAGCTCCGGCTGGGTAAACTGCTCGTGTGCCTCGCCTCGATCCGCTCTTCGTGCGATCTCCGCCCCCCTCCGAACCACAAGGGGCCTGGTCCGCCGGCCCCATAGGTGTTCGTGGGTACGATCAGCCTCCCCGACAACCATAGTTTGAGGAGTTCATGTATTCACTATGTGCTAATGCTTTGTTCCGGTTCTCTATTAAAAGGAGGCCTTAATATCCCTTAGTTTCCAATAGGACCCCGCCGCCATGGGAGGGTAGGACAAAAGATGTCATGCAAGTTCTTTTCCATAAGCACGTATGACTATTTACGGAATAGATGCCTACATTATATTGATGAACTGGAGCTAAATCTGTGTCACCCTATGTTATGATCATATACATGACGAACCGCATCCCAAGCATAATTATCCATCACTGATCCGGTGCCTACGAGCTTTCCATATAATGGTTCTCGCTTATTTACTTTTTCCGCTGCCATCGTTATAATCACTACAAAATACCAAAAACATTACTTTTGCTGTCTTTACTTCATTACCGTTACCACCACTATCATATTACTTTGCTACTAAACACTTTGCTGCAGATACTAAGTTTCGGTGTGGTTGAATTGACAACTCAGCTGGTAATACTTGAGAATATTCTTTGGCTCCCCTTGTGTCGAATCAATAAATTTGGGTTGAATACTCTACCCTCGAAAACTGCTATGCGATCCCCTATACTTGTGGGTTATCAAGACCTTTTTCAAGGCCATTGCCGGGAGCATAGCTCTATTCTTTGAGTCACTTGGGATTTATATCTGCTGGACACTATGAAGAACTTGAAAGACGCTAAGACAACAATTTATCCCTCAACTACGAGGGAAGGTAAGGAACTGCCATCTAGCTCTGTACTTGATTCACCTTCTGTTATGAGTAAGCTAGCGAGACCTAAACCTGCTTCTGCTATTCGTTCCGATATGTCGCATGTTATTGATGATGCCACTTCTGCTACGCTTGATACTACTGTGCCCCTTGGTGAATTTCTAGATGAACAAATTTCTAGGTCTAGAGAAAGAGAAATTATTGAAACTGAATACAATGATGAAAGTGATGATGAAAATATGCCTGCTATTCATGAGGGTTATCTTTTTGATGCGGAGTCTTCTGCAGCTATTTTTGCCTGCCAGGTTAGATATGAACTTAAGAGGCTGCTAGTTAAATGAAGTAAAGAATCTCTTAGAGATAGGATGAGACCTGACCTGCTTTTCCTACTTCACCTATCTGTGTTCTTTATAAGGATTATGAATTCTCTGTTGCTCCTGATATAATTACTTTGGTTAAATTGATCCTTTTTATGGCTATGAATCTGAAACTGTTGTGGCACATCTGACTAAGTTAAATGATATAGCTGCCCTATTTACTAATGATGAGAGATCGCGTTACTTTTATATACTTAAAATATTTCCGTTCTCATTAAAGGGTGATGCTAAGATATGGTTTAATTCTCTTGATCCTGGTTGTGTGCGTAGTCCCCAGGATATGATTTATTACTTCTCTGCTAAATATTTCCCTGCTCATAAGAAATAAGCTGCTTTGAGGGAAATATACAATTTTGTGCAAATTGAAGAAGAGAGTCTCCCACAAGCTTGGGGGAGGCTTCTCAAGTTACTTAACGCTTTTCCTGATCATCCTCTTAAGAAACCTGAAATACTTGATATCTTTTATAATGGACTAACCGATGCTTCCAGAGATTACCTAGATAGTTGTGCTGGTTCTCTTTTCAGGGAAAGAACACTGGATGAAGCTGAAATTTTATTGAACAATATGTTGACAAATGAAAATAATTGGCAACTCCCGAGCCAGCTCCTAAGCCAATTACTGAGCCTATTCCTAAACCAACTCCGAAGAAGAGAGGTGTTCTATTTCTCAGTCCTGAAGATATGCAAGAGGCAAAGAAATCTATGAAAGAAAAAGGTATTAAAGCTGAAGATGTTAAGAATTTACCTCCTATTGAAGAAATACATGGTCTTAATCTACCGCCTGTTGAAGAAGTGTATGATCTCAATTCTTTGTTCATCAAGAACCTCCACGATCCCGATATCCTCGACACGTAGTAAAGGTAAATTCTCTCTATAGATATGATAAAGCTGAAGTCCCTCCTACTAAAATTGCTAGTCAGTGCTTGGATGAGTTTGATAACTTTATGTTTAAGCAGATGACTCTAATGCTTATTTTGGTAGACAATAAAACAGAATACCTTTATGATTAAACGCTTGAGTGACTATATGGCTAATATTAGAGGTGAACTTAAACTTGTTAGCAAACATGCTTCTTTGGTTACCACTCAAGTAGAACAAGTACTTAAAGCTCAGAAAGAAGTGCTTGATGAAATAAATAGTAAGAAAAATGATTATGCTGTTAGAGTGGCTACTAGAACTGGTAGAATGACTCAGGAACCTTTGTATCATGAAGGCCACCCTAAGAGAATCGAGCAAGATTCTCAGAGAAATAATATTGATATGCCTAGTTCTTCTAAAAGGAACAAAAAGAAGAATGATAGGACTGTGCAGTGAACCTGTTGCTGAATCACCTGATAATCCAAATGATATCTCTATGTCTGATGCTGAAACACAATCTGGTAATGAACATGAACCTAGTGAAAATGTTAATGATGATGTTCATGATAATGCTCAACCTAGTAATGATAATGATGTAGAAGTTGAACCTGCTGTTGATCTTGATAACCCATAATCAAAGAATCAACGTTATGATAAAAGAGACTTCGTTACTAAGAAACATGGTAAAGAAAGGGAACCATGGGGTTCAAAAACCCATGCCTTTTCCTTCGAAACCATCCAAGAAAAAGGATGATGAGGATTTTGAGCTCTTTGCTGAAATGATTAGACCTATCTTTTTGCGTATGCGATTAACTGATGTGCTCAAAACAAATCCTTATGCTAAGTATATGAAGGATATCCTTACCAATAAGAGAAAGATACCGGAAGCTAAAATTTCCACCATGCTTGCTAATTATACTTTTAAGTGTGGAATACCAAAGAAACTTGGAGATCCAGGAGTAGCTACTATACCATGCTCCATTAAGAGAAATTATGTTAAAACTGCTTTATGTGATCTTGGAGTCGGTGTTAGTGTTATGCCTCTCTCTTTATATCGTAGACTTGACTTGAATAAGTTGACACCTCTTTGAAATATCTTTGCAAATGGCTAATAAATCAACTGCTATACTGCCGGTATTTGTGAGGATGTGCCTGTTGTGGTTGCAAACATTACTATTTTAACGGACTTTGTTATTCTTGATATTCCCGAGGACGATAGTATGTCTATTTTTCTTGGAAGACCTTTCCTTAATACTGCAGGGGCTGTTATTGATTGCAACAAAGGCAATTTCACTTTTCATGTTAATGGTAATGAGCATACGGTACACTTTCCGAGGAAACAACCTCAAGTTCATAGTATCAACTCTATTGGAAAAATTCCATCGATTATATTTGGAGGTTTTGAATTTCCTCTCCCTACTGTCAAGAAGAAATATCATATACTTATTATTGGGGATGTGCATATCCCCGTTGAGGTAACATAGTGTTATTCGAAATTTCTCTGGTTCTATGCTAATCGGAATGAGTTTGTAAACAAGACTTGATCAACCTTGTTAGTGGATTCTTTTTTATGAGCATGAGACAGATGAAACTAGAAGCACAACCTCTTTATATTTTCTGTTCCTTAGTAGAAATAAAGTAAAATAGTATTTTTCTGTCTGTCTCCTGAACTATTCGTGCAATATGAAAATATCCCAAAAATAAAAGTCCTCAGAATGCCATGCCAATTTAATATATTTTTTGGGAATATTTGAGGATTTACTGTGCAAAAATTACTGCGGGGGGAGCTGCCACCTGGCCACGAGGGTGGAGGGCGCGCCCTACCCCCTGGGCGCGCCCCCTGCCTCGTGGGCCCACGGTGGCCCTCCTCCACTTATCCCTGCACCCATCTTCTTCCTCTGCCTCACACAAACCCGAAAAACCAACTCAAGCTCGTGTTCCAGCCACTTTTGCTGTGATTTTCGATCTCCTTGCTCAAAGCACCTCTCGCCAAAACTACTTGGGGAGATTGTTCCTTGGTATGTGACTCCTCCATTGGTCCAATTAGTTTTTGTTCTAGTGCTTTATTCTTTGCAAATTTGTGCTGCATAGGTGACCATGTTCTTGAGCTTGCATGTCAAATTTATATGGTTCCAAGTAGTTCTAATGCTTGGTATATGCTCTAGGCACTTGTATGAGTAGTTGCTATCAGTTTTATTGAAGTTGGTTCACTTTTGTTTGAAGTTACTAAAAATTTCAGAATTATTTTTCAGAGAAAAAAATATGCCTAGGAAGATGTTCCAAGGTGGTTCTTCAAGGAAGCAAGGTCCCAGGCTTGCAATGCGTGATGCTGACGAGGAACCACCGAGAGACGCTCTTGTGAGGCCCTGTGAATGGCCTTCGGAAAAATTTATGGATCAAGCGAGAATCAAAGAAGAAATTAACGCATATTTGCGTAATGCCGGTCTTGAGGATTTTGAAGCTGACAAATGCCCCCAGTATCGTGATCTCACAAGTTCATTTGTGGGGAGGTTTGAGTTTTCATCTTCGCGTAATTCTCCTTCACCATGTTAGACCTTTATGACAAATCTTATACCATGGACTTAGAGGATTTCACTTTTGCGTGCAAACTTCCATCTTGGGGTAGTATCAGGGATCCCCCTAAATCTGAATATAGAGACTTTCTTGCTATAATAACTGTGGGGGAATCTAGAGATATAACGCAGGCTACTATAGGGAGCATTCACTTTCCTGCTATACATTATTTTGCTCTCTTCATAGGTAGATGCATAAACGCTAAGTATGAAGCATGTCACATGTGTGCCCCTGATCTCAGCATTCTCAGAAGTGCTGTGTTAGGAGACCAATCTTATCACATGGGAGCCATTGTAGCTCATAGGTTGCATCATAATAGACATAACGGAGATTTCTTTGGAGGAATTTATGCAACCTGCTTAGCTAATTTTCTTGAGATAGACATTCGTGAGGGTGATATGGAGTTACCCCCTACTTATTTAGATTTTGATTCTATGGTTTCCCACCAGTTTGTTGAGAGGACTGAACCTCCTCTCCAGTATCGACTAATCTTTAACAAACGACACGTTGTCCATGTTACTCTTCCTGCTCCTGCCTTCTTTGATTTTCATACAAAAGGGAGATATATTATTACCAGAGAGGAGGCAGATGAGTATGAGAGGAGAGCGGAGGCGGCTCGACGCCACGCTGCAGCTCAGCAGGCGATAGCCGCTGCATCTCAGTACGACCCCAGCTACACCTACAGGTATCAGCCAGGCTATCCCTGGCAATAGACCAACTTAGGCCAAAAGCCTAAGCTTGGGGGAGTACGTATTTCCCACCGACATTACATTCATGTTCACACACACTCATTGCTAGATGTCGGTGCTCATACTCTTTCACCGGTAATATCCATGCTAGTTTATTTTCTTTTTCCTGCTTTCTTCTTGTGTGTTTAATAAACCTTAAGAAAAACCAAAAAATTAGTAGTAGTTTATTTTTCCTACTGTAGTAGTAATAATTAAAAAGAAAGCCCAAAAATCTTTCCCGTTCTTCTTTTGCTTGTTGGGAGCTTTTCCGTGTAAATAGTTTTTATTTCTTTTCTTTTCTTTGGGGGTCAGTAGGAGAAGACCATGATTAAATTGTTGTAGTGGCTCTTATATGCATCATTGTCGATTTAACCAAGAGCCCATATTGCCTTGTCTTATCCTGTTTATTGAATGCTCGTAGATTCCAGCTTAGTCCAATGCACGTACACTCTTATCATTATTCACACCATTCGGTCGTGCAAGTGAAAGGCAATTATGATGATATATGATGGACTGACTGAGATGGAAAAACTGGTATGAACTCGACCTCTTTTGTTTTTGTAAATATGATGAGCCCATCGTTCTTGATTCAGCTTATTATGAATAAACATGTTTGCAATGACAATTAGAGATCATAGTTCCTCGTGCCATGCTTGATTAGCTATGAGTTATAATGGTTTACCTTGCGTGCCAACATGCTATTAAAATGGTTGTGATGTGGTATGATGGGGTGGTATCCTCCTTTGAATGATTTAAGTGACTTGACTTGGCACATGTTCACGCATGTAGTTGAAACAAATCAACATAGCCTTCATGATAATTATGTTCATGGTGGATTATATCCTACTCATGCTTGTATTCAATGTTTATTAATTTTAATGCATGTTCATGACTGTTGTTGTCGCTCTCTAGTTGGTCGCTTCCCAGTCTTTTGCTAGCCTTCACTTGTACTAAGCGGGAATACTGCCTGTGCATCCAATCCCTTAAACCCCAAAGTTATTCCATATGAGTCCACTATACCTTCCTATATGCGGTATCTACCTGCCGTTCCAAGTAAATTTGTATATGCCAAACTCTAAACCTTCAAATAAACATTCTGTTTTGCATGCTCGAATAGCTCATATATCAACTAGTGCTGCCCTTATCTTCCATGTTAGGCGGGTTATTCTCAAGAGGAGTGGACTCCGCTCCTCACTCACGAGAAAATGGCTGGTCACCGGGATGCCCAATCCCATGCTTTATGCAAACTAAATCAAAATAATTGCAAACAAAACTCCCCCTGTTGACCCGTTGAATGTTGGAGGCACTCGTTGTTTCGAGCAAGCCATGGATTGATGCTTGTGGAGGAGGGGGAGTATAAACTTTATCATTCTGTTTGGGAACCGCCTATAATTTGTTTAGCATGGAAGATATCATCATCTCTTAGTTGTTATGTTGACAATGAAAGTATGCCGCTCAAAATATCATTTATCTCTATTTCAAAACCGAGCTCTGGCACCTCTACAAATCCCTGCTTCCCTCTGCGAAGGGCCTATCTATTTACTTTTATGTTGAGTCATCACCCTCTTATTAAAAAGCACTAGCTGGAGAGCAAAACTGTCATTTGCATTCATTACTGTTAATTTATATCGGATATGACTGTGATTGGATCTCTTTTACCATGAATTACAATGTCTAGTCAGTCCTTGATCTTTGAAGGTGCTCTGCATTTATGTTTTATGCGGTCTCGTAAAGGGCTAGCGAGATACCATCTTGTTATATCATATTATGATTATTTTGAGAAAGTGTTGTCATCCGAGATTTATTATTATGGCTTGCTAGCTGATTATGTTATTGATATGAGTAAACATGAGACCTGAGAATTATTGCAAATGTGGTTAGTTATGATCTTTGCTGAAAACCTAAAAGCTGGCTTGACATAAGTACAACAACAAGAGCAAACGGAGTTTGTAAAAGTTTTTCTTTTTCTCTTTCAGTTTGTCAACTGAATTGCTTGAGGACAGGCAAGGGTTTAAGCTTGGGGGAGTTGATACGTCTCCGTCATATCTACTTTTCCAAACACTTTTGCCCTTGTTTTGGACTCTAACTTGTATGATTTGAATGGAACTAACCCGGATTGACGCTGTTTTCAGCAGAATTGCCATGATGTTGTTTTATGTGCAGAAAACAAAAGTTCTCGGAATGACCTGAAACTCCACGGAATATCTTAGAATAAATAATAAAAAATCCTCGCCAAAGATGAAGACCAGAGGGCCCACACCCTGTCCACGAGGGTGGGGGGGCGCCCCCTACCTCGTGGGCCCCTGGAGACCCTCCGACGCCAACTCCAACTCCATATATTGGCTTTCAGGGAGTTAAAAATCAGAGAGAATAAATCATCGCGTTTTACGATACGGAGCCGCCGCCAAGCCCTAATCTCTCTCGGGAGGGCTGATCTGGAGTCCGTTCGGGGCTCCGGAGATGGGGATTCGTCGCCGTCGTCATCATCAACCATCCTCCATCACCAATTTCATGATGCTCACCGCCGTGCGTGAGTAATTCCATTGTAGGCTTGCTGGACGGTGATGGGTTGGATGAGGTTTATCATGTAATCGAGTTAGCTTTGTTAGGGTTTGATCCCTCGTATCCACTATGTTCTGAGATTGATGTTGCTATGACTTTGCTATGCTTAATGCTTGTCACTAGGGCCCGAGTGCCATGATTTCAGATCTGAACCTATTATGTTTTCATGAATATATGTGTGTTCTTGATCCTATCTTGCAATTCTATAGTCACCTATTATGTGTTATGATCCGACAACCTCAAGTGACAATAATCGGGATACTTCTCGGTGATGACCATAGTTTGAGGAGTTCATGTATTCACTATGTGCTAATGGTTTGTTCGGTTCTCTATTAAAAGGAGGCCTTAATATCCCTTAGTTTCCAATAGGACCCCGCTGCCACGGGAGGGTAGGACAAAAGATGTCATGCAAGTTCTTTTCCATAAGCACATATGACTATTTACGGAATACATGCCTACATTATATTGATGAACTGGAGCTAGTTTTGTGTCACCCTATGTTATGACTGTTACATGACGAACCGCATCCAGCATAATTATCCATCACTGATCCGGTGCCTACGAGCTTTCCATATCTTGGTTCTCGCTTATTTACTTTTCCGCTTGCCATCGTTACAATCACTACAAAATACCAAAAACATTACTTTTGTTGTCTTTACTTCATTACCGTTACCACCACTATCATACCACTTTTGCTACTAAACACTTTGCTGCAGATACTAAGTTTCCAGGTGTGGTTGAATTGACAACTCAGCTGCTAATACTTGAGAATATTCTTTGGCTCCCCTTGTGTCGAATCAATAAATTTGGGTTGAATACTCTACCCCCGAAAACTGTTGCGATCCCCTATACTTGTGAGTTATCAGTAGGCGATCTCCTTGCCCTTACAAACTCCTTGGTTCAACTCCACAATCTTGTCGGAGGCTCCCAAGTGACACCTAGCCAATCTAGGAGACACCACTCTCCAAGAAGTAACAAATGGTGTGTTGATGATGAACTCCTTGCTCTTGTGCTTCAAATGATAGTGTCCCCAACACTCAACTCTCTCTCACAGGATTTGGATTTGGTGGAAAGAATATTTGAGTGGAAAGCAACTTGGGGAAGGCTAGAGATCAAGATTCAGATGGTAGGAGTGGAATATCTTGGCCTCAACACAAGGGTAGGTGGTTCTCTCTCAGAAAATGTAAGTTGGAAGTGTAGGTCCGTTCTGATGGCTCTCTCCACGAATGAAAAGGAGGTGGAGGGGTATATATAGCCTCCACACAAAATCTAACCGTTACACACAACTTGCCAAACTCGGTGGGACCGAATTGTTAAACTCGGTCGGACCAATTCAGCAAATCTAGTGACCGTTAGGATTTTCGGTGGGACCGACACGCAACTCGGTAGGACCGATATGGTTAGGGTTAGGGCATAGCGTAATCTTGGTGAGACCGATTACACAAATTCGGTGAGACCGATTTTGGTAATAAGCTAACCAGAGAGTTGGTCTGGTAAACTCGGTGGGACCGATTCGCTCATTTCGGTGAGACCGAAATGTTACAGAAGGGACACAGAGAGTTTACATTGCAATCTCGGTGGGTCCGATCGCTCATCTCGGTAGGACCGAAACGTTACGAAGGGAAACGGATATATTACAATCCCATCTCGGTGAGACCGAGATCCCTATCGGCGAGACCGATTTGCCTAGGGTTTGTGGCAGTGGCTATGACATCTGAACTTGGTGGCGCCGGATGGAAAGAATCGGTGGGGCCGAGTTTGACTTTTGGTTTAGGTCATATGTGGATGTGAGAAAGTAGTTGAGGGCTTTGGAGCATATCACTAAGCATTTTGAGCAAGTAATCCATTAAGCAACACCTCATCCCTCCTTGATAGGATTGGCTTTTCCTATAGACTCAATGTGATCTTGGATCACTAAAATATAAAATGTAGAGTCTTGAGCTTGAGCCAATCCCTTTGTCCTTAGCATTTTGAGGGGTCCACTTTTCTCATCCATGCCATGCCAATCATTGAGCTTTCCTGAAATATTAGTCTTGAAATAGTGTTAGCTCAATGAGCTATATGTTGTTAGGAATTACCAAAACCACCTAGGGATAGTTGCACTTTCAATCTCCCCTTTTTGGTAATTGATGACAACATATATATCAAATCTACGACAAAAGATAATAAAAGTCAAAAACATTTTCGCTATGAGAATTATGTGAAAAGAAAGAGCACACCTAAATTTTTCCATAGTTAAAGATTTGCTTTGGACTGCAAATGCACAATGAGTTAGGATCATGGGTTACTCTTCCATGTCACATACATCTTGGTGGAGCGCTCAAAATGATAATAAATAAATACATGCACTCATCACCAAGCAAAGTGAATGATCATATGGGAGATAAAAAGATAAAATCATCCAACAAGCAAGTAAAGTAGCATATGATCAAACACATGAAGTATCTCACAAACGCATAAAGTATCTCAAACAAGCAAATAAAGTTCAACCACCAAAACAAGAGAGAACAAAAGCAACACTCTCTCTCTCTCTCGAAGCCTATGATCTATACATTTTTCTCCCCCTTTGGCAACAAGTTACCAAAAAGTTCATAGAAAATGCATAGCACTAAATCGACTCTCAGGCTTGGTCTTCAGGTGGTGGTGTAGACAGAACTCCAAGAATGATGGCATCAGTCTATGTAGATGGTGCTATAGGAGTAGATGCTGGAGTTGGTTGCACTGAAGTTGTAGCTGGTGCAGATGAAGTTTCTCTGGTGTCTGTGACAGGCATAGCAGCAGACCTCTGGCTCCTGGGCACTCTGGCAAAAGCATCAGTAGTAGTCTTGCCCTTCCTCTCCTGCATATCATCCTGAAGTTGCTCAACAACTAACTGTACCTCAGTGACCTTCACATCCAAGTCATAGAACTTCTGCTCCATGATCCTCTCCAAGCTCTCCTGGTTTTGAGTCAGGGTGGCCAGTCCCTTCTCAATTCTCAGAGTGGAGGCAATCAAGTAGCCAAGCTGATCTTGCTTGCTCTTCAGAAGATACTGAGATGCCTCATCCATGGTTGGCATCTTTGCAGCCTTTTCAGTCTTTGCCATCTCCCTCTTTGCTTGTGCTTGCACAGAAGATGGTTCATCTTCATCCATCACCACTGTGTTGTCCTCAAAATCTGGATAGATGGGCATGTGTTCCTTGTCCAAGAGGTATGTGCCTGTACCCATCTTGGAGGTTATCAACTCCTGAATCTGTGGGGCATACCCACAACTCCTCTTCTGATCTGTAGCTGTTCTCTTTATGGTTTCCACAATTAGGCTCATTACCTTGAACTTTTGTGGGACATCAAAAATGTGCAGCAAATTGATGGAGTGACCTCTGATCATCCTGTGATCACCTGACTTTGGCAATAAAGTGTGCCTGAGGATCCAGTTGATTGTGGGCAGTCCAGATAGCAAGTGTTTCACAGAACCAAATTGGTGAGTCTCAAGATCTGCATATGGAATCTCCTTGTACATGCTAACCATTGAGTTGTGATCCTTCTTGTTCTTGGCATACACATCCAAGTCATCTTCTTGTTCTTCTGGGGCATTGATCAACTGAGCCCATTCTGCAACTGTTGACTGGTATCTAGTGCCTTCAGAGATCCAGACTATCCTTCCACCTGGGTAGAAATGAGCTGTGGAGTAGAACTGCATGATAAGCTCATCATTCCACTTTGTGAGCTTCTGAGCCACAAACTTATCAACTCCACAAGCCTTGAAACTATCATAGACTCCAGGATAGTGCTCTTCATTCTTCCTGATGTACTCCCAGTCCACCCATCTCATTTCACAGACTATAGGCTTCTTGTCAAGCAGAATTGTCTCATAGAAGTCCTGCTGTTCCTTAGTGTGGAATCTATAGTCCACAACAGTCCTTCTCCTGGTGGCATATGGATCTGACTCTCTCCATAGTCTCAGTCCTGAATCTTTCCTGATTTTCATGTTCTCAGCTACTGGATGAGCATCATTGTGATCTGGAATTTTTGGCTTCAGCTTTCTCAAGACATGTGACTCATCATCTTCTTCTTCCATTGCAGCCTTCGTGCACCGGGCCTTGTTCTTCTCTCAAGAATCAAATATTCCTGGTGCTCCTCTTGGGTGCAGATTTGGGCTTTGGAGCAGCTGCCTTAGGAGCTTCTTTGGGCTTTGATGAAGCAGCCCCTGACCTGATGGCATCACCCATAAGCTTCTGTGCGTTAGGTGCTGATGCAGCAACCTCTTCCTCTTCATCTTCTATCATTGAGGGCTTCCCAATTACTCTGGGCATGGTCTTCTTGACCCTTTCTTTTCCTTTCTTGCCATCTCCAGTTTCTTCAGCAACAGTTTTTGAGGCTTCAACAGTTGAAGTTCTGGCTTCGGACATTGGAACTCTTCTTGCTGCCATTTTTGTTTTCAGACCTGGCTTTAGTGGAGCTATTGTGCCAACTCCTTTCTTCAGCACTTTCCTCTTTGAGGTAGCTTCTTCCTCCTCAGCCACATAGTCCTCATCCTCTAAATCTGAGGTTCTTTTCTTGTTGGCTCTCGTGGCAGCCTTTGGCAAGTTGCTGGGTGTGCTCCTGCTTCCATCATCTAAGCTGCTAGAGGGACTAGTGCCCTCACTCATGTGAACCTGCTCCTCAGACTTGTTCTGACTGTCACTCTGATCTGACATGATGCAAACACTAACAGCTGACCCTGTGAATAGTTTATAGATGAGGTAGAGTGGATGAGCATCACAAAATACAAAGGTTTTTGCAAAAGAATGACTAAAAAACTTAGTTTTAGTTTTCCACAGAAAGCATTTCGGATCTACCGATTTGTAAACTCGGTGATACCGAAGCAGCTTTTGGAACCTAAACTGGTGAACTCGGTCAGACCGAGTCACAGTTTGGTGGCACCGAGACTGCTAGGGTTTCACAAAGTCCTGAACTTGGTCACACCGATTTGCAATTCTCGGACAGGCCGAGAATTACATGTGCAATGGCCTTAGCCGAATCGGTGGTACCGAGTTCTACAACTCGGTTGGTCTGAGATGGTTTCGGCGGAAACCTAACCCTAAATTTTCAATTCACATCTAATCTACGGAGTGTTTTCGGTGGATAAGATGATCTCAATCGTGGCAAGATTAATGATAAAACAATGTGCTAGGGATTTGGAGTTAGTAATAGCACAAAGATCAAGTCCATACCCTAGTTCGGCGATGGTGTCGGTGTCAAAACCGGCGGATCTCGGGTAGGGGGTCCCGACCTGTGCGTCAAGGCTGATGGTAACAGGAAGCAAGGGACACAGATGTTAACCCATGTTTGGGCCCTCTCGATGGAGGCAAAACCCTACTTCCTGCTTCATTAATATTGATGATATGGGTAGTACAAGAGTAGATCTACCACGAGATCGTAGAGGCTAAACCCTAAGAGCTAGCCTATGATGGTATGATTGTAATTGTGATCGGCCTACTAAGGACCAACCTCTCCGGTTTATATAGGCACCGGAGAGGGCTAGGGTTTACATGGAGTCGGTTACAAGGAAGGAAACATAATATCTGGATCGCCAAGCTTGCCTTCCACGCCAAGGAAAGTCCCATCCGGACACGGGACGAAGTCTTAAGTCTTGTATCTTCACTCTTCAATAGTCCGGACGTTGTACATAGTCCGGCTATCCGGATACCCCCTAATCTAGGACTCCCTCAGTAGCCCCTGAACCAGGCTTCAATGACGATGAGTCAGGCGAGCAGTATTGTCTTCGGCATTGCAAGGCGGGTTCCTTCTCCGAATACTCCAAAGTGCTTGTAACGACGAATAGTGTCCGGCCTCCAATCAATGTTGTGCTCCTCGGCTTTGGTGCCTCAGTAATGACCATCTCCACGTGTCGAGCGAATGCGAGGAGTCGAGGCATTTTTGCATTTGCCACCCTCGATCCTCCGGGAGAACCGTCTATTTGAAGGGACCTGGATTCTTAGATCCAAACGTCACACTCCCTCCCAGAGCCAGCATCCAACAGAGCGCTCCGCAAAAAGCCATTCCAACATGGTCGACCGTCACAGCTCTTCTGCTTGCCCTTCTCGTTCCAAGTCGGGGGACTGGGGAGAGTGTTCAGTTCCTCATAGCCGTTTGACAAAATTACAAACCCAAGGGTTTCTCCCACCGGCGTTCATTGTCTCCGTCCGAGCTGGTATAGCCACCTATGACGGAGGAGACCAGCCGAGGGATCCCCTAACCCATCTCGGAGGAGCGATATGTCTGATCCCTCATCTGCTGAGGGGCGTTGGGTTCCCTATCCACCTGTTTCTTCGCGGGCTCCTAGAGTTCTACGGCCTCCAGTTACATGACCTTACCCCTGGCTCTATTCTGCACATAGCGGGGTATGTTGCCCTGTGCGAGCTGTTTTTAGGCTGCGAACCACACTTCGGATTATGGCGGAAGCTATTCTGCCTCATCCCCCGCACCCAGGGGGAGTCCCTATGCCAAGTGGGCGGGGCTGAAGTATGGCGCATAGCTGAGACCGGATACCTGTCCGGCACTCCTAAGAAGGCACCAGAAAACTGGCCTTCAGAGTGGTTCTATATAAACGATGTCCCCCTTCCGGATCCAGTCCGGACAGGTCTCCGCAAGTTCAGCAACGCCCCGCCGAGGGCACGCCTAAGCTGGCGCCCCCGGGGCCCTCAAGAAGAGGACACGAGGGAAATATTCCTCCTGATGGACAGGATAAAGTTACTGGCCAAATCCGGACTGACGATAGTTGAGGTTATGGCGATATGTATAAGACGGGGAGTGCAACCGCTCCAATATCGGGGGAAGCCCATGTGGCATTTCAACGGGGAAGACGACGCCACCCGCTGCAGCCGTAAAGGTCCGGACTCCGCTGCCGCTCTGGCAAGGATATTGTTCGATCTGTACAAAGGGGAAGAGGAGGAATTCCTTCGCATAAAAACGCGGGAAGGATTCTCCATGTACAACCCCCCAGCATGGGTAAGTTGCCGTTCTTTTTCCCCGCTTTGCTCTAGCGTTCTTCTGCTAAGCTTACTTGCATCAATGCTTCTGGGCAGGAATTAAGGAGGGCCATAGAAGGAATCTTCAGCCCCTCCCTGCAACCAGAGGACCCTGGAAGGGCCCTAGATCTGGGACTTAAAGTGGATCCGGATATCACTTTGGAGCTCGTCAACGGGGTATTTTATCAGGCGAGCTGGGATGGCGCCCTAGTGGCCATTACAGCTGACTACCCCGGACTGCTCCCCGCCTCGTGTGTAAGACAAACTAGAAAGCCCTACCCTTCGAAGAGGACTCCCCCCAGGTGTTATAATTTACCTTTGAGGCGTCGTTCTATTTGCAGAAACGACGGCCGGAGCGAGGGGCCGAGCCCCTAGGGACTCATCAACCACGGGCGTCCAGATCGGGCAGGCTCAAGAGGAAGGCGGTGAGGGTTGACACACCGCTACAGAGGTAAAACAATAACCTGTCCTGTAATTATAGAATTTAAAATATGACAACGCCCTTTGTGTCTGGCAGGAAGAAGAATAACCGGACTATATCCGGAGACCTTACCAATCACGCCTCCACCAGCCGGGTTGCAGAACCGGCTTCAGGGGTGGATGCGGACACAGGGCCAACACCGCATAGCTCTCCAACAGAGAGTGCGGGCATGCTCTCAGCCACGAATTCCGAAGTAGAGAGCGCCATGAATCACAGGCGCCGACGTGCCGTACTTCGGAACTACATCTTTTCCAAATAGGCGTATAATGCCTTCAATTCGGCGGACGCGTACGTCCAAGCTGCTCGGGGCGGGCTTGCCCAAGCGACAAACTAGTATACCAAAGACATACGGGTGAGAAATTTTGATAAGTATGTATAGCAGTAGCCCCTGAGACTTGAAACGTTTGAAACAACAGTTTTAAGGATCAATTTATGTACATGTCCTTGTAGAGAAGAACTGTCAGGACCGCCTTTCTGGGATATTAATTTCCAGAAAATGGCTCTTGTGCTCACCAGCCCCAGGATTACTGTTAGCTGATGAGGCACCAACTTGATACAGGAATTCCAAGCAAAATACATAATATGCAGTACAAGACCATTCTGGCCTGTGAGTACAATAGATGGTTTCTAGTGGTTGATGGCAGAAGCAGTTTGTGGGTCATCAGCGTCTATGGGACTCCATTTCCCACAAGAACAGCTGACCAGGCTAACTCCTATCTTCGCAAGACTGCTGTCACCCGCGCGTAGGTTCCGGGGCTGTCAGTGCGGCGCTCCTCTCCATGCAAGAAATCTGGCCAAGACAATAGCCAGGGGCAAGCCAGTGAGTACTTTTGAATGTACTCGCAAACATTAAGAACACAGGTATATCATTCAAAATATAATCATGTTCCAAAATATTCTATGAGCACAACGTCAATCACAAAATAAAATCCATGACACACACAAGCAAGTTATTCTCATAACACCTGAATAATGCAATTAGAGAGTAGAAATAGAATGCCTCAGTCGGGCGTCTGAGCGACACCACATAAAGGGCTTATAGCATAAATAAATAACAGGCATGCCACAGTCGGGCGTCTCAGCGACACCACATAAAGGGCTTATATAGTAAGTACATAACAAGCATGCCACAGTCGGGCGTCTTAGCGACACCACATAAAGGGCTTATATAGTAAGTACATAACAAGCATGCCACAGTCGGGCGTCTTAGCGAAACCACATAAAGGGCTTATATATTAAATAAATAACAAGCATGCCACAGTCGGGTGTCTGTGCGACACCACATAAAGGGCTTATAAATAGTTACAGTGAATATCCAGGAGGTAGAACCATCCTAGGGATATTCGATAATACAAATAATATAACGGGTTAGTCCATAATAAATAATAATCATGATCATCACAAGTCACAAGTCATAATCTAAGTTCTGTTTTAATAGTTTCTCCTCCGAAGACCGACACTAAGACCGACAGTCGACCCATTCCAGACTGTAGTCCTTCACCATGGACACGGCTATTCGAATAGATTTAACCTCTGTAGAGGGTGTACTCTTTGCCCACGAGTTACGGATTCCTTTAGTCCATCGGGACTAATTCCGTCTACGGCCTTTTAATTGAAAACACACCTATCCGCACACCAGCTAACTTACCGGTGTCCGAATCACCCACGACACCTGTTAAGCGGAACTCTAAGTGGGGAGGCTACAACCTCGACTTAGCATGGGATCACAAAATTTATACCGCGCGCAAACTAGGGGAGCTACCCCTTCGGCTACAACGGAAACACCCATGCCCCCGGACCAGGTGGCATGCCTACCGGATGCCTCCAGTATCTTCCACCATGGCCTCTCTGTACGATGTGTGCTAGGAAAGGGGTTGACAACTTACTGAACCGTACCCTACCTATGGCAAGGACAAGTGGTAGTACGAAACAAGTATGGTACCGGAACAAGACTCGTTCTATGGTCGACTCAGGAGGTTTAAGTATTGTAACACCCCGGATGTAACTTTCCATATTTGTAACTCCAACTCTTGCCATTTTCGGCATTGTGATATGATATTCCCTCCGTGGTTGGGTTTTCTTCCTTTTGCATTTTGTCCATGTCATGCATTTTATATCATGTCATCATGTGCATCACATTTGCATACGTGTTCGTCTCATGATTCCGAGCATTTTTCCCGTTGTCCGCTTTGCAATCCGACACTCCTATCTCCCCGGCGGTCCTTTTACGTTTTTTCCGTGTGCGGGTATTAAACCTCCTCGAAATGGACCGAGTTTTGTCTAGTGGCCTTGGTATACCACCCGTAGACCACCGGTCAAGTTTCGGGTCATTTGGAGCCTGCTTTGGTACTCCAACGGTTAACCGTGACTCTCAAGAAGGCCTATTTTAAGTTGCAGCCCAACACCCCTCCAAAACAGCCCAATAACCCATCTAAGTCACTCCCATGCTCTCTGTCGTTCGATCACGATCGTGTGGGCGAAAACTACACCTCATTTGGACTCTCCTAGCTCCCTCTATGCCTATTTAAGCACCTCCCCCGAAAATCCGGATCATCCTCTTCCCCGAAACCCTAAAAAAATCCGTCCCCGCGCGCCGGACGTGTCCGCCGCCAGCCGGACGCTCCGCGCCGCCGCCCAGCATGTCGGCGCCACGTAACCCGCCGCCGCCCGCCCATGAACCCCACGGCCAAGCCCTCCCCATGACCCGTCCGCCCGCCGCCGAGCTCCTCCGCCCGCCCGTCGCCCAGCTCCGCCCGCTGCCTGCCTCGCCCGGCGGGCGCCGTCGCCAACCTCCCTCGCCCGGCCGCGCCTCCCGCCGCCCGGCCACGGCGCCTGCCAGCCTCAGCGCCGACCCGCGCCGCCGACCCTTCGCCGCCCGGCAACCCGCCGACCGCCTCCCCTCGCCGGCCGACCCCGCCGGCGAGCTCCTTCCTCCGCCGCAGCCCGCCCCGATCCGGTCCAGATCCGGCCCGGCCGAGCCCGTTGACCTCTTCTCTCTCTCCCCTCCATTTTCTCTAAGTCTTTGCATTTCTTGCTATTTTGTGCAATTTTCAACATGCTATATCTTCGCGTCCGTAGATCCGTTTTGCGCGTATGATATGTCAAGATGTTCGTCTCGAAGAGTAGATCATTTCATCTCATTGCATCATTTTTTTCGAGCTCATCTTGATGCCCGAAATGCTGTTGGAAGAGTGCTATATGTTGTTAGTTTCTGTTTCTTAACAGAACTTGCACTTTTGTTATTTTTGCCATGATTGATGTGTGCACCCTATGAATTGGAGTCCTACATGTGTTTTGTAATATGCCATGCCATCTTTCCAGGGGTGTATGCCATGTATTTTTGTGATCTATGTGGTGACTAGCACAAGCATGCAAAGTAGGTGTCCTGATGTTGCTGTTTTCAGCCCTGTTTAGCTGATATTTTGATGCCATGTTAACTTGATGATACCGAGAGATCTACGCATATTTTGCGATACTTCAGTAAGGATGTTTTGTTAAACATGTCTTGCGCTATCCGTCCATGTCCTTGTTTGCAATTATGGAGTAGCATAGCTTGAGTCAATCGAGCTCTACTTTTGCTATAAAATGTTTCCTGGCAGATTGTTTACATGTTATTCAATTTTGCCAAGGTTGTTGTGGTTGATACATGTATGATATGTTATTGTTCTTGCCATGTATGTCTTCTATGCCATGTCTTCTTGATGTATGTATGCTTAGTTTATCATATAAGGCTCTGTAGTGAGTGCATCGAGCTCTTAAACATGCCTACTTGTTATCAGTTTTTGACATGCCATGTTGCTGAATCTGTTAACTAAACTTTCAATATTGACATGGGTTTTACTATATTTTCGAGTCCTTTTTGGCTTATGGTCAGTAAGGGACTTTTGTTCTATTCTTTGAGTAGATTCATGCCATGCCATGTTTTTGCTATTTTAAGGTCCTGTAGCATGTAGTTTTGCTGCTCTGAACATTGTAACCTGATGCTGTTTTTGCCATGTCCAGCCTGATATTTTGTGCACTTTTGCCATGCTTGTTTGAACCTGTTATGATGTGTTTTAGCCGAAGATCAGTGCTTATCTTTTGTCAAGAATCTTGTGTAGATCACTGCCATGTACTTTGTTGATACGTTTGGGTGCAGTAGCTTAATTATTTGTTGCTTGCTAAGTGGCATCATGCTGTTAATGGCAGATTTGTGCCATTCTTGTTTTGCTTGCCATTTCCACACCGTGCATCCGATTCCGGTGATCTTTATATCGATTTCAACCGAAATCATCTCATATTTCCAGTGGCATGCTTGGTTTGCCAAGTTGATGCCTGGTTCATCATTTTCCTTCCGGAGCGCACATACGCATTGCATATCACATCCCGCATATCATGCCATGCTTCGCATCATGTTGATTGTGCATTGCACCGTGATTTATTGTGGTTCCTTTGTTTGTGTTGTTGCTTTGGGTAGAGCCGGGAGACGAGTACGTGAACGAGGAACCTGTTGAGAACGTTTTCGAGGATCAGGCTTTCAACAACTCTGAGAACATTGCAGGCAAGATGACCATACCCTCGAAATCACTTCTATCTTTGCTATGCTAGATGCTCGCTCTTTTTCTATGCCTATGCTGCCATGCCTACCACTTGCTATATCATGCCACCCATATTGCCATGTCAGCCCCTAACCATCCTTTCCTAGCAAACCGTTGATTGGCTATGTTACCGCTTTGCTCGGCCCTTCTTATAAGCGTTGCTAGTTGCGGTGAAGTTGAAGTTTGTTCCTTGTTGGAACATGGAGATGTTGTTCCTTGTTGGAACATGTTTACTTGTTGGGGATATCACAATATATATATGCTAATATTAATACATCTATATACTTGGTAAAGGGTGGAAGGCTCGGCCTTATGCCCGTGTTTTGTTCCACTCTTGCCACCCTAGTTTCCGTCATACCGGTGTTATGTTCCTTGATTTCGCGTTCCTTTCTCGGTTGGGTGATTTATGGGACCCCCTTGAAAGTTCGCTTTGAATAAGACTCGTCCAGCAAGGCCCAACTTTGGTTTTACCATTTGCCACCTAAGCCTTTTCCCCCGGGTTTTCGCGAGCCCGAGGGTCATCTTATTTTAAACCCCCGGGCCAATGCTCCTCGAGTGTTGGTCCAAACTAGAGCACCGTCTTGGGACCATTCCTGGGCAACTTGGATTACGCCGGTTCCTGTGACGCTTAGCTTATCCGGTGTGCCTCGAGAACGAGATATGTGCAGCTCCTATCGGGATTTGTCGGCACAATCGGGCGGCTTTGCTGGTCTTGTTTTATTGCCGTCGAAATGTCTTGTAGTCCGGGATTCCGAGATTGATCGGGTCTTCCCGTAGAAGGAATAATCCTTCGTTGACCGTGAGAGCTTATAATGGGCTAAGTTGGGACACCCTGCAGGGTAATATCTTTCGAAAGCCGTGCCCGCGTTATGAGGCAGATGGGAATTTGTTAATGTCGGTTGTAGAAAACCCGAAGTTGACCTCAATTAAAATACACATCCATCGCGTGTGTAACCGTGATGGTCTCTTCTCGTGAGTCCGGAAGTGAACACGGTGTTGGAGTTATGTCCGGCGTAAGTAGTCCAGATCACTTCTTGATCGCTACTAGCTTCACGTCCGCTTTGCTTCTCTTCTCGCTCTCTTTTGAAGTAGCCACCATATATGCTAGTCGCTTGCTGCAGCTCCACCTTACGACTCTGTCCTTCCTATAAGCTTAAATAGTCTTGATCTCGCGGGTGTGAGATTGCTGAGTCCCCGTGACTCACAGATACTTCCAAAACAGTTGCAGGTTCCGACGATGCCAGTGCAGATGATTCCACCGAGCTCAAGTGGGAGTTCGACGAGGAACGTGGTCGTTACTATGTGTCTTTTCCAGATGATCGATGAGTGGTGCCCAGTTGGGACGATTCGGGATCTGTGTAGCATTTGGGGTATCTTCTTTTATTTTGGTTCCGTAGTCGGACCTTGAGTGTACTCTGAATGATGGATGTTTATTTATGTCTTGTGTGAAGTGGCGTTGTAAGCCAACTATGTATCTCTTTCCCTTATTTATTACATGGGTTGTGTGAAGATTACCTCACTTGCGACATTGCTTTCAATGCGGTTATGCCTCTAAGTCGTGCCTCGACACGTGGGAGATATAGCCGCATCGGGGGCGTTACAAGTATTCCCTGCATGATTATTATAACAATATATACTTCAACCAACAGACAGAATCACCACTCGACATACCTCATCATGCCGAACCGGACACAACCGTCTCGACGGAGGACTAGGGGCAAACCCGTGTCTACCCAAGACAGTGGCTTTCCTGGATTCCTTCCGGTATGCATGAGAGGCATATGATGGTGACTACTATCACAAACATATCAAACTCCAACAGCATGAAATCATCGATATGCACTCATGAGTAGGAGCCTATCATCACATAAAATAACCGATACTCCGTGTCGAAATGGTGTTGTAACTGTGTAAATAACATACACAATATTATGCCAGGGTTTAGAATGCTTGCCTTCAAGTTGTGGGGAGGCAGGGTGTATTCCAAAACTTTGAAAGTTTTCTCCTCTCTCCGGCAATCCTATTTCTGAAAATATTCAAATTAACACATAGTTTAAAAGTGGTACAAAAATGTTGTCTGAATTTTTTTCAAATAAATCTTAAAATAAACCAGACAATATTTGAGAGAGGTAGGAAAAAGAATCAACTCATTTGGAGTTATATTTAAAAAGTTATAGCCAGTCAAGGTTTTGGTCAAATCCTATTTTAAAAATAAAACAGAGAAAAAACAAAAACGTTTCGAACTGACCAGGTCGAAGGCGTATTCTGGTGTTTACGCCTCCACTTATCCAGCGTGGACGGCGTGGAGTGGGACAATGGGTCCAGGGACCCACCGGTCAGTTTGACAAGTCGTCCTTCCTCCTCTTCCTCTGCCCGAGCGGGCGGGACTCGGCGATCGCCGCCGGTGATTAAGCGGCTCCTCGGGTTCCGAGGGCGAGATGAATCCATGACCGGGCGGTCCTCCCGGTGGTTGTTGGGTCATCGGGGGTGGAGGGAGTCACCGTCGACGAGCTTCGCGGCGGCCGGTGGCTTCGGGAGCAATGGGGGTTTGGGCTACGGTGGCTTCCGATCACGGCTGAAGGTTTGGGCGGCTCCGCACGATCCAGGGGAGGAGGATGGAAGCACGGGGAGGGTTTAGGGGCCTCGGTTTTGGCCGGATTTCACTGGAGTGCGGTGGCGGCTGAACCTGTCGGAGGTGAGGAAGATGACCTCCTCCCGTCGTTCTCTGGCTATGGGGGCTCTAGAGAGGTGGCCTGAGTTCGCCTGAGTGCTCGGATGAGCTCGGGGGTCTCCTAATATAGTGCAACGAGGTTGGTTCCGCGACGGCCGGAGATAAGCTCGTCGGTGAACCGCCATACTGTGCTGCAGGGTGACGTGGCGTGGTTTGGGCTGGTCGGCGCATTCCGACGGGTTCCCTACTGCTCAAGGGGGCGAGCTGGCGCACGTGGGTGGCTCGGGCGGCGCCGTCCACGGCAGGGCTGATGTAGCCGGCCGCTTGTGGCCGGCCGACGGCGGCCTGACCTGTGGAGCCCTAAGGCGGTCTAAGCGTTCGGTGAGTGGATGAGGCCGGGTGTGGCTCTGCCAGTGAGCAAAGGTCAGGCGCGGGGCGGCGAATGCGGCGGCTCGGGTGCACGACGTGCAAACGCTGCAGCAGAGCACGACGCCGCATAGCGTGCTAGGCGAATTGCCATGGCAGGCCAGGGAGCTCCAATCCACGAGGGGTTTGGCAGGGTGGGGCTATAGGCTACGGCAGAGCTATGAGACAAGCTGATTTGGCAAAGCAAGCAAGTCCAAAGTGCAAACTAAAAACCATGCCCAAACTGGCCATGCACAGAGGGTCTTTGACAAAATGATAAGGGCATCTAGGCAACTCTGCCAAACAAAGAAACTTGTTAGTGCAAAAATTTGAGAAAACCAATTTTGGGCAGAAACTAAATGTTGTCATTTCATGGACTAAAAATATTCCAATGGGTCCATCCACCTGGACTTAGGGTTTTGCAGGATGGACTATAAGCATGTGGAAGAATCATGGGCAACAGGGCAGCATAAAATGTGGTTGCTGTACAAATCAACAAGTTGGACCAGAATGAAAATGAGGTTAATTCACTCAAATTTTTCAAAGAACATAACTGGGTTTTTTGCATAAAGTTGAATAATATACTCCTATTAACATCCCATAATTTTGGTGGCAGTTTTAAAGAAATATTTAAATAGGTTGTAGTGTAAAATTGCCCACTGGACCAGATTAGAAAATTTGGTGTAGAGCTCAAAATCTCCAATGAACAGAAGATATTTTTGCATAAAAGTGATTTAAAAACATCACATGACATCTCCAAATTTTGGTCGGAATTTTAAATAAATTTATCAAATGGTTGTAGTTCAAATAGGGCTTCAAACTAATGAAAAAAAATCACTTTAAGGCATAAAGCTCAGAGGGTAAAATTTATGCAAATAAATCCACTGATAATAGAAGTGTTCTTCTTGAGAGGTTAAACAAGTCCAATGACATAATTGGAAAGTTTCCACTTGGGGTAAAAACTCCATAAAAATAAAGAACAGAAAGGTTCTGAAATCAAAAGAAAATCCAGAAAACAATGTTTAAGTTTCCTGGCAAAATTTTTAATTAATAAAACAAGGTTAAAATTTTGGGGTGTCACAAGAACGAGCAATTGTTTCGGGAGCTGGAGGACTGCAAGGCCGAACTGAGGGCCGCAGTTGCCAAATTAGAGGAACCCCAAAGTCCCTCATCTGGTAACAATTATCACAATTGTGCGAAGATGCACCAGTTAGTAAATGGATAATATGACAAGTCTAATGTAAAATTCTGCAGACAATCCCGGGTGAATTCGGAGGGCGTAGGAGAGGACGCATCACATCTCAAAAAGCAGCTAGAGGCTGGCGAGCGCATTCTTACGCGAGTTAGGCGGGAGAAGAACGATCTTCAAGATGCCAAAGTCCAGCTGGACGTGGAGTTAAAAGATCTCCGCGCTCAGCTGGCGGACTCCATGAAGGAGAACAAGAGGCTTCGACGCGGCATTTACAGTAAGTGCCTAGACGAACTGTTGTACAGTTCGATGAGGAAGTATATTGAAAGAATTTTGCTTGCAAGAATGTTAATGGGTCGCCCCGAGGAGGAGATGCCCTCATCTGCAAATGATTTACTGCAAGACCTTTCGCAACTGCACGAGCGAGCTCGGCAAGTGATGCAGGGTGTTGCTAAGGCTTTGTGGCCATCAAGCCTACTGCCGAATGGCATGGTGGAACTTGTGGACCTGCTTCAAGGAGCTCGGCGACGCTTCCGTCTATGGAAGATATCAGCATGCCGACAAGGAGCAAGAGAAGCCTGGGCAATGGTGAAGACACGCAACACCAAGCTGGACCCGAACCATATGGCCGAAGCAGGGCCCGATGGGCAAGAAATTCCCGTTAGTCTGGTGTATGACTAGGTAGCTATCGGATTTCGGGTTCCGGCAGACCCTCTAGGTTCGAACTCTGGGGGTGCACGCGGAGATCTCACCCCCTACCTACCTGCACCTCGTCGCCTCGCAAAGATCTAAACTACACAAAGAGCAACACAAGGGACACAATGTTTATACTGGTTCGGGCCACCATTGTGGTGTAATACCCTACTCCAAAGGTGTGGTGTGGTGGATTGCCTCGAGGCTGATGAGGAACAATACAAGGAAAAACAGCCTCGCGAGGGTCTGTTCTTGGCCGGTGCGATGAACTGCTAGGGGGAGTTCGATCGCTCTCTCTCTCTCTCTCTCTCTCTCTGGATCCAAGGTGGATCTCTAGCTCTCTTCCCAATTTTGGACCCCTCTACCCCGTGGGAGGCTAGTCCTATTTATAGGCAAAGGCCTGGGCCTCTTCCCAAATATTGAGCGGGAAGGGCGCCAACAGTTGGCCATTTTGAAGGGGAACATCTAGTACACTTATCCTAACTAAAGTTGGTCCTCGCCTGCCAAAGGCTTTGACGATGACGCTGGCTTGGGCTCCACGATGACCTCCTTCCTGCCGTTGTGTTGGTCTTGGTCTTGTTGCACCGAAATGGCTGCCTTTGCTTGATGCTCTCGCCTGCACTTGCCTCCTTTGCACCAAAGAGGAAATGAGGACACTGCGCTGGCTGGCACCCGCCTGGCGCCCTTGGTCGTCATGGCTTGCGTCATGGGCACCTCGTGAGGTACCCCGCCTTGATCTCTCCGCCTACTCGCGAGCCAGCCTGACGAGGCCGTGCCTGAGGAGGCTTCCTGTCGTCCGCCCCGCGAGGCTTGGCCCCTCGCGAGGGTCTTGAGCTTGTGCTGATGAAGATGGGCCGCGCTGGGCCACCCCTTGAGCCACGCCGCAGGCAGGCAAGTCTGGGTACCCCCGTTCGCAGAACGCCGACAGTAGCCCACGGGCCCAAGGCGCGCCTGGACTTGGCTTAGGGAGAAGCGAAGGGCAAGTGCGAAGCGCCGCGGGCCCTAACAGCCTGTGGCCTCGGGCGCCGCGTGGCGTTTGATTGGACGTGGGCGTCCCTGTTCCCCCACTCCTCCTTATTTGCGCACAGCTAGACGGACCCGTGGTTGCACACAACCATCCCTCTTCTCGCCGCTCGACAGTCTCCTGCTCTTCCTCCTCTCGAGCTCCAGTCTCCGCTTCTAATCCAATCTCGAATCCTCCCCCTTCCTGTCGCCATGGCTCCGATGAAGAAGGGGAAAGGGAAAAAGCCTGTGCCTCCGCCCCGCTCGCCGTCGCCGACGGCTCCTGCTGTCGATCGGTCGATCATACTCAACCGAGAAGGCTTGGACAAGGTCAGTTCTGCCCTCGCCACTATCTTCAATGAGTGCGGGAGGACGACGGTCTGGCCCGCGTCTCACTTCTCTATTGACAAAATAGTCACCGAGGTCCGGTACTTCGCCGCCGCCCTGTGGGCAGGACTGGTTCCCCCCTTTTCCAATTTCTTCAACGCTGTGCTTTCCCATTACCAGATCCATATGATGCATTTGGGTCCTGAATCCATTACTCTGCTTGCCGTTTTCGCCTTTGTCTGCGAGGCAATCATGGGCATCCCTCCTTTAGTTGCCTTGCTGCGCCACTTCTTCTCTTTGCGCCTCATCGACCCCACCCAATGCTCGGGGTGCGTGAGCTTCATTGCCGCACCAGAAACAGCGGCTTCAGGGATTGATTTCAGCCTTCCTCCGCCCGCGTCTGGGTTCCGCGAGCGGTGGCTATATGTGGATGTCGGGGTGCCCAGCCCCCTACTCTCGGAACCAACATTGCCCGCTATCCCCAATACGGGCTGGGGCGAGAGGCAGCTCACGAGCCTCCGCTCGTCTTCGTCTGCATCGCTTCGCGATACTTGAGGGCGCCGGGCGTGGCGGAAGCAAGGTGGTGAATGAGTTCCTTCTATCCCGCATTGCCCCTCTCCAGTGCCATTCCCGCCGGATGTGGGCCTTCGGCGGGCGTGACGAACGCATGAGGCTCCAGGAGGAGGACCTGACGCCTGAAGTGCTGAGGAAGGTTCTCATGATCCTGACTGGGGACCCTTCCCCAGGCAGCATCCGACAAGGGGGTGCTTTGCTGTACCTTTGCTCGAACAGGGTGATTTCGCAGCGGATGCCCGGCTTGACGAATGGGGCTACGCCCGAAGCTTTCATGGGAACTCGTGAGAACCCGGGCCAGGTGACTGCCCCTCCAGTTGTCCATGACGGTCCTTCCTCGAGTGGTGGAGCAGGGAGGCAAAGGCCACCGGAGGCTGAGGGGGCCTCCGCCGGGATGACGACACCAGGCGGCACTCCTAAGGTGGCAGCTCCTGAGGCCCATATTGCTGCGGCTGAAGGCATCGAGCCGTCTGCTGGAGCCTCCGTGGCCGAGGCCCCTGAGGCCCCGGCTACCCTTCTTGGTGAGGCGACTGGCAGCGTGCGCCAGGACGATGCCCCTGACGCTGGTCACCTTGGTGCTTCTTCCCCGCCGCAGTTTGACCCCTGCGCTGAGCTTCTGGGACGTGGACTTCGAGGCTCCCCGGAAGAGAAGGGAGGCCTTGGGTGACGATTACCCTTGCCGCCTCCTGAAGCGCAGAAAGTATTTCGCCATTGATGATTAAGCCTTCCACTTTCCTAGTTCCTTATTTTCCCGTTGCTTCGGCTGATCCTTGCTCCGCAGGGCCCTTCCTGCCGAGCTCACGGAGATGGCTGAGGAGCCATCCCCCCAAGCCTCGCCCTCTCCGCTGTCTCCAAACACTCCGAGCTCAAGCACTGCCCTTGTGGTGAGGCCGGTCGGAGAGGTGAGCCGTCCTGTGGTGCATCGTGGTTCTGCGCACCTCGCGACCCTCCTTCGCGAGCCTACCCGGGGTATAGCCAACCTGCCTTGGGCTCTTCAACTGGTCGTGGACGGCGGTTGGCTGAGGTCGGCCCTTCGTGCTTCGTTCGGGGACGAGCCGGCTCTAGGCCGAGCTTCTGGCGAGGCGTGTCCGGCCATCACGAGGGCGCCAGCCCCCAGCCCCCTGCCCAGAGGGGGAGTGCTGATTCGCGCCCCCCCGCGCACACCTGGGGCGGAGGATGGCGTGGAAGATGTGCTCGAGCGCGCCCGGGAGCGCCGTGCCCTTCGCCAAGGGTTTCTCCAGAGGGCGGCTGACGCAGTGAGCCAGCTTGGTGCAGAGTTCGCTGACGAAGACGCGTGCCTTGAAGCTGAGGGCTTGCGCCTAGCTGAAGAGAGGCGCCAACTGAAGGTGGCCGTTGCCCTTGCACGCCACCAGCGTGACCTTGACAACGGGAAAGCCGAGGTGTCGCTGGCGGCCTCACGGGAGGCCCGTTCCCGGGCCATCGAGGAGGCCCGGGAGGCTGACCGGCGGTGTGAGGTGGCGGAGGAGCGGGCGCGGAAGCTCCAGGCCTGGAGCAATTCCCTGGAGCAGCAGGTGGAACTGCATGAGACGGCCCTTGCATCGATGAAGGGGGCTTCGGTCGACCAGGCGGAGCTCCAGAGACGTGAGGAGGCACTGACGCTGGAAGCTGCCGAGCGCGCCCGTGATCTCGAGCAGCTGGAGACGAGGGAGCGCTTGGCGACGCAGGCGGAGGATGAAGTTGCAGCGCGGGAGGCCCCTGAGTCCCGGAAGAGGTTGATCGCCGGGTGGCGGCGGCCCGCTTGAACCTCGACCGAGAGTTCAAGGAGAGGCTGGGGTGCCGAAGCAGAAGGCCGGACCGCCGCCCTGAGGGCCAAGCTGGATGAAGAGACGCGCCGGGCTGACGCTTCCCGCGCCGCCCTTGGCGTGGCGCAGGAGGAGCTGACTTCCTCCCGTGCCGAGGTGCTTCTTCTACGTCAGCGGGTGGACGCGGCCGAGGCCGTCGCGCGGCGGAACGAGGACGAGATACGCCAGCGGTAGATCCTGGAGCACGAGCATGGCCCTATGCTCTGCATGTTCCGGGAAAGAGCTAACCCGACCTTGGGCAACATCTGCGAGGCGGCCGTTGGTGAGCCTCATGCAATTAACTATGCTGGCAACCTCCAGTTCTTCACGGATGTGGTGACGCAGCTGGAAGTGCGGTCGGGCAAAGCCAACAGGTTGGTGGAGGAGACGAGTCGCGCCCTGCTCGGGCGTGCCTTTTATCGCGTCTTCAACCATCTTCGGGACATGGATCCCAACTTCGACTTTGATGCCGCCATTACCCCAGTACCCCAGGCCGTCCGGGACGATCTGGCGCATTGGGTGGAAGACAATGTGGATGCCCTCGTCAGGGCCTTTGCTACTGACGACGACGGCGTGGTCGTGGCCGCTGATGAAGGCGGCATGGTGAGCGGCCCTGACGCCGCTGACAGCGACGCGGAGGGCGATGGCGAGGCCAGCGAGGCCAGCGACGATTCAGGAGGTGACCTCAAGGATGCATTGGGGGATTTATCCGATTGACCACGTGCCACTCCTGCTTTCTTATCCTGCGCAGACATAGTTCGGGCTTGGCCCTGAAGGTTGTAAGAGCATTTTGGGAGGGGAGCCCCTCGTGTAAAAACTTGCAGTTAGCATATTAGTAGATGCGATATCACCCGTACGCCTGCGCCAAGTGGCTGGCCTTGCGACGGGCTGGCTGGCTTGTTTACCTTCGACCCGTGTGGGCCTCGAGATAGCCTACGGAGGGCTGTGGCGCTCCGTGTGCTCCCTGAACGAGCCCATTGAACCTGTGAGGAGAACCTCCTGAGAGGGCGCGGTGATGGCGGTCTGGTTTGCACGCGTGCTAGGCCTGGCCCGGCTCGTGAGGGGCTCACGAGGGGAGGCAGCTGAGGCAGAGTGGTAACCAGAACGCGAGAAATTGCTCGAATGAGACTAAACACCCCTTCCCCGAACACACGCAAATCGCAAGCTCAAATCCAACTTAAATCCAAACGGGGGAAAAGCGACAGCCATGGGGAAAAGCAAGAAAAGCATAAAAAGCCGCGTCCGACACCTAGTCTAGTCTTGGACGTCTTCTCACCAGCGTGGAGCTAAGTGCTGCCACTGGGCGTGGGAGGGAGCCCCAGGGCCTGAGGCCGGCACTCCTGAGACTCCGGGGCGTGTACAACCCCACTCATTATTACGTGAGAGTGTCACGGGGTGGCGAGCTTCACATGCACTGGGCCTTCTTCACAGGTACCGGCCTTGCTTCATATCGCCACACGAGGGCCCCGCCTTGCGCCGCACTCTAGTGACATCGACGATGGTCGGAAACCAAGGACGCCGCCGAGGGGGTAGAGCGGTCGCCAGCGGTTCCCCCGACGACCACGGGTCCTCTGCCGGGGGCAGGCCCTGAGGCACCTCCCCGGTAGAGGGCCTACCTCCTGAGGACGCCTTGCTCCGAACGCCGTGGTGGTGATGCCGGATCTCGGCCCCTCTCCTGCAGCCCCCGGCGCCCTCCTCCTGAGGGGTAGGAAACTGAGGAATTGGGGCAGCCGTCCGCTGCGACGACCTGTACCTCCTGCGTTCCATGGTTAGCGTATGCCTGCTCCTGAGGAATTTGCGGTACCCGATAATCGTTGCCTCCGGCGCGGTTGACGGGGCTTTCCCGGGGCTCCTGGAAGAGCTCGGCTTCGGGTGCCTCGTCCCCCCAGCTTGGGCCGAGGAGCGAGCCAAGTTCGCCCCCCTGCGTGTGCCCTTGATCCATCATGTGGGGCACGTATTCTTCTGGGGCCGCCATCCCAAATGCTTCACCGTAGTGCCCCGTGTGCCATGCAGCCCAGCTTGAGGCGCCCACCTTGGGGTGGAGTGCGGTGGCCCACTGGGGCCGTGGGCCGCGGCGAGTCCTCCTTCGCTGGCCGGGGGTGGAGGCAGCGCCGCTGCTAGCCCGGTGCTGATGGCCTGGTTGGCGTTGGAGTGGCCTTGGAGTCCGCTTGGAGCTGCGAGGGCATGCGTGGGGCCTCCGCATGGGCCGCCCTGGACCTGAGGTGGCAGTTGGGTGCAGAAGGGGTGAGCCCCCGATGTGGCGAAGCCCAGGAGCTCCGCCACCCGCTCCAGCAGCACGTCGCGGCCGCCTCCAAAGAGCTCGCATTGCAAGTAGCTCTCGGGCCACCATGAGCGCGGCCCTTGAGTTCGCCTGCTCCCGTCGGGTGTACGGCGCCGCGGCAGCGGCATGGTTCGAGGTCCTCGCCGCCGACCGCGCCTGCCGCGGCGTGAGAGCTGTCGTTGCCTGACTGCCCACGGCCCGCAGCGCCCTGCGGACCGCGAGCTGCTCGGGTATGGGTCGCCCGGGCGAAGCGGTTTCAATGGGTGGGCCAGGCCGCCCAGGGATCAGGGTTGCCCGCCTGGTCGCCGGACATGATGATGACAATGCGACGGGGCGCGAAGCGGCGGAAGACGGATTCCGGTGCACCCCTACCTGGCGCGCCAAATGTCGGATTTCGGGTTCCGGCAGACCCTCCAGGTTCGAACTCTGGGGTGCATGCAGAGATCTCACCCCCTACCTACCTGCACCTCGTCGCCTCGCAAAGATCTAAACTACACAAAGAGCAACACAAGGGACACAATGTTTATACTGGTTCGGGCCACCATTGTGGTTTAATACCCTACTCCAGTGTGTGGTGTGGTGGATTGCCTCAAGGGCTGATGAGGAACAATACAAGGAAGAACAGCCTCCTGAGGGTCTGTTCTTGGCCGGTGTGATGAACTGCTAGAGGAGTTCGATCGCTCTCTCTCTCTCTCTCTCTCTCTCTCTCTCTGGATCCAAGGTGGATCTCTAGCTCTCTTCCCAATTTTGGATCCCTCTATCCTGTGGGAGGCTAGTCCTATTTATAGGCAAAGGCCCTGGGCCTCTTCCCAAATATTAAGTGGGAAGGGCACCAACAGTTGGCCATTTTGAAGGGGAACATCTAGTACACTTATCCTGACTAAAGTTGGTCCTCGCCTGCCAAAGGCTCTAACGATGACGCCGGCTTGGGCTCCACGATGACCTCCTTCCTGCCAATCGTGTTGGTCTTGGTCTTGTTGCAATCGAAATGGCTGCCTTTGCTTGATGCTCTCGCCGCGCTTGCCTCCTTTGCACCAAAGAGGAAATGAGGACATCATGCTGGCCGGGCGCCCGCCTGGCGCCCTTGGTCGTCATGGCTTGCATCATGGGCACCTCGTGAGGTACCCCGCCTTGATCTCTCTGCCTCCTCACGAGCCAGCCTGACGAGGCCGTGCCTGAGGAGGCTTCCTGTCGTCCGCCCCATGAGGCTTGGCCCCTCGCGAGGGTCTTGAGCTTGTGCTGATGAAGATGGGCCGCGCTGGGCCACCCCTTGAGCCACGCCGCAGGCCGCAGGCAGGCAAGTCTAGGTACCCCCGTTCCCAGAATGCATACAGTAGCGTTAGCCGCTAAGTATTCTCAACAGGATTGTAAGCTTGATAGCCTGTTGGATGGTATAGAAGAGGAATGTGATCAATCCAAATGACTGTAAATTAATGGGCAAGATTAGCCCCTAGTCGGATTAAAATCATTTTTCATGGCGGACCTTTTCGCTTCAGCCCCCGGGTCCTATAGTCCGGGGTGTGTCCGAATACCCGCTCAGTTATACAAAACCGGGGTATGCGTGGAAACAAGGCGTAGGGGTCATAAGTGCTTGAATGCATAAGTACCCAACTAGTTATGTTATATTATATGGATAGTAAGAAACATCTTCCAGAGAGAATAGTTCCGTTAGGGGTTCCTTTCCCTGGGTACGCATGCGACGATGCACATGACCGGACTGCGAACGATGGTGCAGGATACAAGACTTCTGGGGAGTTATGTTATGATAAACGAATACATCTTTTTTTCACCGACCGAATATTCTCTTAAGGAAGCTAGCTTTCGGCTTCACCCAGTCTGAGGTACACATCCGGCTGAACCGACAATAACAATCGCAGAGGTGCTCCCCTTATGCCCTAGCCGAATTAACGGGAACTTAGGGCATAAACACAAGAGCCAGGCAATCCAGCTTGGCAACATCTTAATGCATATCGATGCATATAATGGTGAAGAAAAGGCACATATGGAAAAAGAATGCATATGCGACGGGCAAAAAGCCATGTGAGTAATCATTTTAAGCTTCCGTGTAGGAAGCCCCCAGTGATTGCTTACACACTTAGTGCGGCCGGAGCGATCCGGAAATCCGCACTGTATTGAATACTTTGTGTGAAGATAGAAAAAGGTCGAGAAAGGAAAAAAGGATGGGGCATAATTCAAAGGGAGGGGTTAGGAGACGAACACTGTGTTCGGCGCTAGGCGTAGAATCTCCGCAGTCTTGCCGCGTTCCATGGGTTCGGCTCGAGTCTGTTATCGGATGCATTACGTAAGCGGTACGCTCCTCCGGTGAGAACTTTGTCAATGACGAAGGGACCCTCCCACTTGGGTTTGAGTTTGTCCTTCTTCTTCTGCGTAATCGTGAGAACGAAGCTCGCCAATATTGTAAGTTTTGGCCCGCACTTCTCTGCTTTGGTATCGCCGAGCCTGCTGGCGATAGAATGCGGAGCGGGCTTTTGCGACATCGCGCTCCTCCTCCAGGGCATCCAAATTATCCTGCCGATCTAACTTGGCTTCCTTCTCTTCGTACATGCGTACGCGTGGCGAATCATGTATTATGTCGCAAGGTGATAATGCTTCCGCTCCGTACACCATAAAAATGGTGTGTATCTGGTGGTGCGATTTGGCGTAGTCCGTAGCCCCCAAAGTACGGAGTCGAGCTCCTCCACCCAGTGCGTATCCGACTCTGTCAAGGATCGCACTAGCCTGGGTTTGATACCGCTCATAATGAGACCATTTGCCCGCTCTACCTGGGCGTTAGTTTGTGGATGGTAGACGGAAGCGTAATCGAGCTTGATGCCCATTTTTGCGACCAAGTTTTCACTTCATCGGCTGTGAAATTTGAGCCATTATCGCTGATGATGCTGTGGGGACACCGTATCGTGTAATGCACCCCGTATATGAAGTCTATTACTGGTCCGGATTCAGCCGTTTTGACTGGTTTAACTTCTATCCATTTGGTGAATTTGTCCACCATGACCAATAAGTATGTCTTCTTATGGCTTCCCCCTTTAAGAGGTCCGACCATATCCAGCCCCCAAACCGCAAAGGGCCACGTTATGGGGATTGTTTGGAGAGCGATAGGGGGCATGTGACTCTGATTGGCAAAGAGCTGGCAACCGACGCAATGTTGGACAAGGTCTTGTGCGTCCGCTCAGGTCGTCGGCCAATAGAAGCCTGTACGAAAGGCCTTGCTGACTAATGCCCGAGCCGCGGCGTGGTGCCCGCCCAGGCCGGCATGGATTGTAGCCAAGAGCTGCCGCCCTTCCACTTCGGAGATGCATCTTTGTAGCACTCCGGTAACGCTTTTCTTGTAGAGTTCCCCTTCGTAGACTTTGTAAGCTTTAGAGCGGCGGACAATGCAGCGTGCTTCATTTTGGTCTTCGGGGAGCTCCTTCCTATTTAGGTAGGCCAAGAAGGGCTTGATCCACGGGGCGATTACAGCGATGATTTCATGGGCCGAGGACGTTATTTCGGGGGTAGAACCTCTGACTATGTCTGATGGTTCGGAATCCGGGGGTGTATTCGGGTCCGTGCTAGTATTGCCGGACTCCCCTTCCCATACTACGGATGGCTTGAACAGCCGTTCCAAGAATATGTTAGGTGGGACAGGGTTGCGTTTAGCGCCGATGCGAGCGAGGACATGCGCTGCTTGATTGTTTTCTCGAGCCACATGGTGGAATTCGAGCCCCTCGAACCGAGCTGACATTTTGAGGACGGCATTACGGTAGGCCGCCATTTTCAGCTCCTTGGCATCAAGATCTCCGTTTATCTGTGATATTGCGAGGTTCGAGTCCCCGCGCACTTCTAGGCGTTGAATGCCCATAGAGACTGCCATCCGAAGACCATGCAACAGAGCCTCATATTCGGCCGCATTGTTGGAGTCTGTGTATAATATTTGGAGGACGTACTCGACCGTGTCGCCGGTGGGAGATGTCAGGACTACCCCTGCTCCCAATCCGGCCAGCATTTTAGAGCCGTCGAAGTGCATGATCCAGTTTGAGCATGCGCCGTACTCTTTAGGGAGTTCGGCTTCTGTCCATTCGGCGACGAAGTCAGCCAACACTTGCGACTTGATGGCCCGTCGTGGTTTGTACGTTATGTCGAACGGAAGGAGCTCAATAGCCCACTTGGCAATCCGGCCCGTAGCATCGCAGTTATTTATTATGTCATTGAGTGGTACTTCGAAGGCCACTGTAATCGAACACTCTTGAAAGTAGTGTCGTAGCTTCCGGGATGCCATGAACACCGCGTATGCTATTTTTTGATAGTGTGGGTATTGGGATTTGCATGGGGTTAGGACTGTGGACACGTAGTAGACCGGCTTTTGAAGCGGGTATTTGTACCCGTCAGCCTATCGTTCAACGACGAGTACTGCGCTTACGACTTGATGCATTGCAGCTATGTACAACAGCATAGTTTCGTCGATATTCAGCCCTGTTAGGACTGGATTACTGGCCAGTAAGGTCTTTATTTCATCGAGTCCGGCCGCGATCGCATCCGGCCCATACGGGTGTTCGGTGCGCCGCAGGAGGCGGTAAAGAGGCAATGCCTTTTCTCCTAGCCTGGAGATAAAGTGGCTCAAAGCGTCCACGCATCCGGCTAGCTTCTGCATGTGCTTGAGGCCTGTTGGTATAGCCAACTGAGACAAAGCTCGGATTTTTGCCGGGTTCACTTCAATTCTTCTATTGGAAACAATGAAGCCCAGCAGTTTCCCCGATGGGACGCCGAAGACGCACTTTTCCGGGTTCAGCTTGATGTCGTATGTCCGGATGTTTTCGAATGTGAGCCTCAAGTCATCTATCAGGGTTTCGACGTGTCTAGTTTTTATGACCACGTCGTCCACATATGCTTCTACTGTTTTGCCGATTTGTTTTTCCAGGCATGTTTGAATCATGCGTTGATAGGTTGCGCCAAGATTCTTGAGCCCGGCAAGGGCATAGTGTTGAAGCAAAAAGGGCCATATGGCGTTATAAAAGCTGTTGCAGCTTGGTCGACTCTGCCATCTTTATTTGATGGTATCCAGAGTATGCGTCAAGAAAACACAATGAGTCGTGTCTCATTGTGGCATCGATGATTTGATCGATGCGAGGGAGGGGAAAGGGATCCTTGGGGCAAGCCTTATTGAGGTCTTTGAAGTCGACTCATAGGCGCCAGGATTTGTCCTTCTTTGGCACCATCACCAAATTTGCCAGCCACTCCGGATGTTTGATATCTCTGATGAATCCGGCCTCGAGTAACTTGGCTAATTCTTGCCCCATTGGCTGCCGTTTGGGCTCTGAGAATCGCCTTAGGGTTTGCTTGACTGGTTTATATCCTTTTAGAATATTGAGGCTGTGTTCGGCCAGTCTACGCGGGATGCCTGGCATGTCCGATGGGTGCCAGGCGAAAATGTCCCAATTCTCGCGTAAGAAATCTCGCAGTGCGGCGTCAATCGCGGGTGAGGGAGTCCTGGATTAGGGGGTATCCGGACAGCTGGACTGTGTACAACGTCCGGACTATTGAAGCATGAAGATACAAGAATCAAGACTTCGGCCCGTGTCCGGATGGGACTTTCATTGGCGTGGAAGGCAAGCTTGGCGATCTGGATATTATATTTCCTTCCTTGTAACCAACTCCATGTAAACCCTAGCCCTCTCCGGTGTCTATATAAACCGGACAGGTTGGTCCTTAGTAGGCCGATCACAATTACAATCATACCATCATAGGCTAGCTCTTAGGATTTAGCCTCTACGATCTCATGGTAGATCTACTCTTCTACTACCCATATCATCAATATAAATCAAGCAGGAAGTAGGGTTTTACCTCCATCGAGAGGGCCCGAACCTGGGTAAACATCTGTGTCCCTTGCTTCCTATTACCATCAGCCTTGACGCACAGATCGGGACCACCTACCCGAGATCCGCCGGTTTTGACACCGGCATTGGTGCTTTCATTGAGAGTTCCTCTGTGTCGTCGCCGTCAGGCTCGGTGGCTCCTTCGATCATCATCAACAATGCTGTCTGTATGCAGACTTTCCCGGACAGATCTTCGTGTTCGGCCGGCTTTTGCATCAGGCCAACTCGCTTGGCCATCTGGAGCAGATCGACAGCTACGCCCCTGGCCACCAGGTCAGGTTCGGAAACCTGAACTACACGGCGGACATCCGCGGAGACTTGATCTTCGATGGATTTGGGCATATGCCAGGAGCACCGGACAGTCTCGACGAGCACGGCTTAGACCTGCCATCGGACGAAGCTCGGGGTATCGCCCCCGTAGTATCTCCGTAGCAGGCTGCGCTGCCTAAGGACGGAGGGATGGACCCCGCCCCCCAGGTCACGCCCTCATCGGCGGTGGAGCCGAACACGGGTCTTGTCTCTGCGGTGGCCCGCGACTCCGAACCCCCGGATTCGCATCCGGACGTTGGTTCCTGTCTGCACACTCCCAAGCCCGTCGGGCTAGGATGGGCTCCGGTAATGGAGTTCACCGCTGCGGATATCTTCCAGCACTCGCCCTTTGGCGACATGCTGGACTCATTAAAGTCTCTCTCTTTGTCAGGAGGCTCTTCGCCGAACTATGTCCGGCTTGAGTGGGAGGCAGGCGCCGAAGGAATTTGTTGCCCACCCACCACCCACTTCATTGCCACGATCGATGACTTAGCCGAGGTACTGAATTTCGACTCCGAAGACATCGACGGTATGGCCGACGATGTAGGAGAAGAACATGACCCACCTCTCACTCGACGGTGGACAGCCACCTCTTCTTATGATATATATATGGTGGACACTCCGAAGGAGACAAATGGCGATGACGCAACGGAGGATAAAACCTCAGGGATAAAACCAAAGAATGGGCGTCGTCGGCGCCACTCCAAGCCCCGACACACCAATACCGGCCCAGGAGACGAAAAATCAATCCGAATGGTGCCGAAGAAGAATACAACCCTGAACAGCCCGCCTTCGAGCAGGCCGAACAGGAGGATGAGCAGGTCAGCCCAGATGAACAGGCGACGGACGAATACCCGGAAGAGGACAACTACATGCCCCCCCTCCGAAGAGGAGATTAGCCTCGGTGACGACGAGTTCGACGTGCCTGACGATCCCGTAGAGCAGGAGCGCTTCAAGCGTCGGCTTATAGCCACTGCGAGGAGCCTGAAAAAGAAGCAGCGGGAACTCCAAGCTGATCAAGACCTGCTCACAGACAGATTGACTGAAGTCCTGGCAGCCGAGGAATACGGACTCAAGCACCACACGGCTGACCGGCCACCTCGTGGCCGGGATAAAGCGGCATACCAGTCCGCATACCAGCCAACACCCCCACGCCAACATACTACGGCCCGGGGCAACTAAACGGGACAGCTAAGACCGATCTACGGATCGCGGGGGCGCGCCTCGGTACGCGAGGAAGACCGTCATGCCGGACACACCTTCAATAAGTCTGGCCGGGCCGAATATAGCCACCCAGAGCAATTCGACCTGCGTAGCCACATAGCCCGGCACAGAGGCGCCGCACACCCCCTCTGCTTCACTGATGAAGTAATGGATCATGAATTCCCAGAAGGGTTTAAACCCGTAAACATCGAATCATACGATGGCACAACAGACCCCGCAGTATGGATTGAAGATTTCCTTCTCCACATTCACATGGCCCGCAGAGACGATCTACATGCCATCAAGTATCTCCCCCTTAAGCTCAAAGGGCCAACCCGACACTGGCTAAACGGCCTGCCAGCAAATTCCATTGGCAGTTGGGAAAACCTGGAAGACGCATTCCTCGACAACTTCCAGGGCACTTATGTGCGACCACCTGACGCCAATGACTTGAGCCACATCACTCAACAGCCTGGAGAGTCAGCCAGGAAATTCTGGACTCGGTTCCTAACTAAAAAGAACCAAATAGTTGACTGTCTGGATGCCGAAGCCCTAGCGGCTTTCAAGCATAATATCCGTGACGAGTGGCTTGCCCGACACCTCGGCCAGGAAAAATCCAAGTCCATGGCAGCTCTCACAACACTAATGACCCGCTTTTGCGCGGGCAAGGACAGTTGGTTGGATCGCAGCAGCACTATGCCACAGTCTGGCAATCGGGATGGCCGCGACAATAACGGCAAGCCACGGGGTAACAGACATAAGCGACGGAACAACGGTGACAAAGATCAAGACACGATACCAATGCCGGATTCAAGTGGATCCAAGCCCGGCCACGGAAGAAGCCGTTCAAAAGAAATAATCAGGGACCGGCCGATGCCTGACCGTGATATCGAGCGCTGTGCCAAATTCATGGCACCCCGGACAAGCCAGCCAACCACACCAATAGAGATTGCTGGGTATTCAAACAGGCCGGCAAGATAAATGCCGAAGACAAGGACAAGGGGCTGCACAGCGACGATGACGAGGAGCCTCGACGTCCGAACTCGAGGGGATAGAAGAAATCCCCCCCCCCCCCCAGGTGAAAACGCTCAACATGATCTACGCCATGCACATCCCCAAGCGGGAACGGAAGCGGGCACTAAGGGACGTCTATGCGATGGAGCCAATCGCCCCCAAATTCAACCCATGGTTAGCTTATCCGATCACTTTCGACCATAGGGATCACCCTACTAGCATCCGTCACGGTGGCTCGGCCGCATTGGTCCTAGACCCAATCACTGACGAATTCCACCTCACACACGTCCTTATGGACGGTGGCAGCAGCCTGAACCTGCTTTACCGGGACACAATGCGCAAAATGGGCATTCACCCTTCAAGGATCAAGCCCACTAAAACCACCTTTAAAGGTGTAATTCCCGGAGTAGAGGCCCGCTGTACGGGCTCTATAACGTTGGAAGTGGTCTTCGTATCTCCGGATAACTTCCAAGCAAAGATTTAATCTTCGATATCGTCCCCTTCCGCAGTGGTTACCATGCACTACTCGGACGAACCGCATTCGCCAGATTCAATGCGGTACCACACTACGCATATCTCAAGCTCAAGATGCCAGGATCACGCGGGGTCATAACGGTGAACGGAAATATGGACTGCTCCCTACGAACAGAAGAACATACTGCAGCTCTCGCGGCGGAAGTACAATGCGGCCTTCTCCGACAAACCAATCCAGCGACAACAACTTCGAGCACAGTCAAGCAAGTCCGGAGCACCCTGCAACAGGACCATCAGGCACGCCAAGAGCGCGACTAGCAGTCCAGCCTCCGCTTAAGCCCCATCAAAGCAGCATTCCTGACACGTGCACACAATTACGCACTTAAAATACCATGGGCATAGGCGGAGGCACATCAACGACTCAGTCAATAGTGCGGGTAACCGCCAAATACTTTCATACTCTTTCCCTCTCACCTTTCAGGACACCGCGGTGGCGCAACATCCTCAAAAGAGCCGAATTGCCGGACTTATAGGGAAGAGACATCCAGGGAGGCAATAGACGCGTTGTGCATGTAAGAAAATACCCAGGTGGAATCTATTTACGATTATTATACCTGCTTTATCTACCTGCACACAGCCTGCCAATGGATAGGACATGTCAAATAGTCCTATTTTATATCTGCTTAACACATCCATTGTAAATGTACGCTTAAACGTATTATTTGTCAATGAGAGATTATATATAGCGTCAGCTTATTATTCTCATTCGAGCATTTTTCTCTTATAAATGTTTATTTGATATTGCATCCGTACACCTTGGTGCGTCTGGTTTGCCAGGGGCTTCTTATGGTGCCCCGCTATATGGCAACTAAAGTCCGAACACTTTCAACAGTGCGGCACCCTGAACTTATAGCACTATATGCATCAGCCCCGAATCATGTCTTGGGTCTACAGTTGGGATAGCCCGGCTTCCTTGTTTTGGTGCCTTATGTTCCGTTATATCGGCTAAGGTAGCGCAGGGAGAACTACTGCGATTGTGTCCCGGTTCATCCGGACGAGCACCTCAGTAGAGAAAGCCAAATCTGACCGGCATGATGTGGCGAGAGCTGGTCGCTGTTCGAGAGGTTTTAAAATCCTTAAAGATTTTCCGCTTTAGGCGATAAATCGGCTTCGTCCGATCCAGGAGTGTATAGTGCCCCAATTCGGCCTTCCGGATTCTAGGGGCTTTGCCGAAATTTAAAATTGTAGACTTCTATGGCTAAGTGAAAGTTATAAAGCCGCATAGTCCGATTGCCTTGTTCGCAACGCCGGACACCTCCTTAAGGGACCAAACATTTGGGTAAAGAGTGTCCGGGTTTTCCACGAACACCCCAATGCTAGTCACGTGGGGGCGAAAGCCGACGACTGGCCTACTTTCAGGATTCTATAAACAGCCGCACAGAAGGTAATATTTTAAATAACAAAAGCGCTACGTAGCGCAAGTAACTTCGTCTTTAATTACAAGCATGACAGAAGTGAATTCATTCAAATATGGCGTCCTTGGTACATTCATTAGCGATGAGACGAGCACCCTTCATCACGCCATCGTAGTACATTCCGGGATGGCGATGCGCCTTGCCCTCCGGTGGCCCGTCCTTGACCAGCTTTGCACCTTGACGCGGGCAAAAGCTCGGCGGGCTCCTTCGATGCAAACAGATCGCTTGATCACTTCAAGCCGCGGGCAGGCATCCACCATCCGCTTGATCAGGCCAAAGTAGCTACTGGGCACTAGCTCACTAGGCCACATCCTAACTATGAGGTCCTTCATAGCCGCCGTTCGGCCTGTGGAGTTCGACCAACTGCTTCAGTTGGTCGCTCAGAGGCATCGGATGTTCGGCCCCAGCATACTGGGACCAGAACAGCTTCTCCGTTGAGCTCCCCTCCTGGGCACGGTAGAACTCCGTAACGTCTGAGGCGCTGCTTGGCAGATCTGCAAATGCCCCTGGAGAGCTTTGTATTCAAGTAAGTAAAAGAAACGCCTCCTCCACATGTTGGCTTTGCATAAAGAATTTCTTACCCGCTGCTATCCTTTTGGCCTCCTCGATCTCCTGCTGTGCTTTCTCGGCTTCGGCCTTGGCATCTTTTAAATTCACAAGGGCCTTCGCAAGCTCGGCCTCCCTCATCTTCAGATTATGCTCCACTGACTCACACTTCTTGCTGAGGTCCTGGAGCTCCTGCTGTACCTCGCCCACCCTAGCACTTTGCTTTTTGCGCTCCTTACACTCCGACACCGCCTTGTATTCGGCCTCGTACAACGCCTTCTTCAGGGACGCCAATTCGGCGGTGGCCCCTGTTACACGGTCACGACACAGAGGTGTTAGACTAGTCAATTCTGCCTATCCTTAAACGCATAAGAGCGGGAATTACTTACCCTTCTTCTCTTTGAGCTGCCCCTTCGTGAGGACGAGCTCTCCGTGCGCCTGCTCCAGGTGCCACTTCAGTTCAGCAACCTCGGTAGTACGGGCAGCAGCAGCAAGCAGCACTGCTTGCTTATTCACAACAATACTTATATTAGAATCCTGCGCATTATAGTTGACCCTCCATTTGGCTTTTCTTTCAGAACACCAACCAGAGTATCAGGGGCTACTACCTATCGGGTGGTAATTTCATACATTTTTTACTTACCTCAAAGCCCGTCAGGAGGCTTGAGCAGGCTTCGGTCAGTCCGCTTTTGGCGGACATGACCTTTTGAATTACCGCACTCATAAGAGTACGGTGCTCTTCTTCCATGGAAGCGCCTCGAAGCGCTTCCACCAGACTATCCGGCGCCGTTGATGCGACGGAAGTCTTCGGAACGGGCAGCTCGCCCTCCCTAACGAGGGGCTGCCCGCCTAAGTCCGGAACCGTTGAAGGTTCCGGAGCATTGTTCGGTTGGGAGCCCGCCTTGTTGCGGCTCTCGTTGACGCGATCCGCGGGGATCTTGAACCCCACATGTCCGACATTCGGAAGTCCGCCTTGGGGCGTCTCCAGTGCCACCTCCCCCTGCTCAGGGAACCTTCAGGACAACACCTTTGTGTCGTCCGCAGGCTAAGGAGTGGTGGCCGTCGGGAGCGAATTTATCTCTGAATCGCTCAGGGACCCGGAGGAGGATTCCTCGGGGTGAGCCCTGGCCGGGCTGCATATATGTTCGGCACTATAAGTATAAAAACTATGAAGTGAAACCATGATAGGATGCGGAAACTTACAATCGCACCGGGGGCTTCCCCCGGGGCAGCCACCCCTCCTTGCTGAAAGCGGCCATGGCGGAATAGTCCGAAAGGGTTACCTTCCCCTTCTTGGACGTCCCAGCCTCCCCCTCCGGGGCGGCTTTTCTCTTCTTCTCCCCCCTAGTGCGGAGAGGTGGAATTTCTTCTTGATTCCCCCCGCCTCCGCAGGAGGAATGTGTCTCATCGTCATCGGACGATAGAGGAATAACGACCTTGCACCGAGGGCCTTTTCCGGCCCCCTGGCCCGCTTCGCCGGGCCCCTCATCCTCCTCGGATGGGGCGTCTTCTTCTTCCTCCTCCCCTTCATGGGAGGAGTCCACCTCGTCGTCTTTGGACGAGGCTTAGGACGCAACCTTATGCCGGAGACCCTTCCTGGTCCCCGGGGCCTTCTTTGCGACCTTCTTCTCCGGCACCTTGTACGGTGCTGGGACTAGCATCTCCGTCAGGAGAGCATCTGCTGGATCTTCTGACAACAGAGCCGGACAGTCAATCTGCTCCACCGTATTCACATAATCCTGAGGCAAATATATATAAATACTTAAAAACTACCCCATGAATGTATTGGGAAAAAACTAAACCCGGTGGTGGTCCCAAAACTCACCGGATTCAGGGGCCGCGCTGCATGAAGTCCGTGGTCCTCGGATGTGGGAGTAGATACTTCGGAGGCCTTGAACAACACTTTCCATGCGCCTTTGTGCATCATGCCGTAGAGCTTCGAGCGTCCCGGTGTTCGGCCGGGACGAACTACCACAGATTTACCGCCCGCCTTTGGCAGGGCAGGATCCGGCGAACGAGCATGACCTGGATCACATTTACAAGCTTCATGTTCTTGTCCTTCATGCTTTTGATGCATGTATGGAGTCCGGCCAACTCCGTGGAATCGCCCCAGGACAGGCCCTTCTCTTCCCAGGAGGTGAGCCGCATAGGGATTCCGGATCGGAACTCGGGGGCCGCTGCCCAGTTGGCGCCACGCGGCTCGGTGATGTAGAACCACCCCGATTGCCATCCTTTTACGGTCTCCGCAAAGGAGCCGTCCAGCCAGGTGACGTTGGGCATCTTGCCCACCATGGCCCCTCTGCACTCTGCTTGTTGGCCGCGTATAACCTTCGGCTTCACGTAGAAGATTTGCAGCCATAGGCCAAAATGAGGCCGGATGCGGAGGTAAGCCTCGCAAACAACGATGAATGCCGAGATGTTGAGGATGAAATTCGGGGCTAGATCATGGAAATCTAGCCCATAGTGGAACATGAGCCCGCGGACGAATGGATGGAGTGGAAATCCCAGTCCACGGACGAAGTGGGCGACGAACACGACTCTCTCGTGGGGTCCTGGGGTCAGAATGACCTGCCCGCCGTCCGGTAGCCGGTGCGCTATGTCTGCGGCCAAGTATCCGGCCGCCCGAAGATTTGTGATGTGCTTCTCCTCAAAGGTGGAAGCCACCCACTTTCCTCCTGCTCCGGACATGTCTAGCTGTGCGGAGGGGACTTGGGCTTGAGCGCTGGAGCTCGAGGGGGCAAGAATGGGCAGTGAGGGAAGAAGGCGTGGGTAAAAATGAGGAAATCTTATCCATTTATAGAGGCGACGAAAGCGGTGCGCCTCCCCACTTGCCCGTTGGAAATCGCTTGCTTCCCAAGCGCCACGATTAATGATATGGTGGGATTACCCGTACCCGTATTTATGAGAATCCCGTAATGAGGGGGCACGATCTCTGCTTTGACAAGACGTGTCAAGGAAACCGCCTCGCAATATGCGTTGTGGCTGGTTGTGGAAAGACGGTTCAAATAATGACTTGACCGTAGTGACAAGTCGCGTTGCCTAAAAGAGTTGTCAGCAGATTGCATTTGTGAAACATCATTCTCTCTATGGTGGCATACGAAAATCATTTTGTGGATCTGGACACGGTCTGAGTGTTCCATGACCACTTTGGAGTATTCGGAGGAGGGACCCGCCCTGCAATGCCGAAGACAAGACTGCGCGCCGGACTCATCGTCATTGAAGCCTGGTTCAGGGGCTACTGAGGGAGTCCTGAATTAGGGGGTATCCGGACAGCCGGACTGTGTACAACGTCCGGACTATTGAAGCATGAAGATACAAGACTCAAGACTTCGCCCGTGTCCTGGATGGGACTTTCCTTGGCGTGGAAGGCAAGCTTGGCGGTCCGGATATTATATTTCCTTCCTTGTAACCGACTCCATGTAAACCCTAGCCCTCTCCGGTGTCTATATAAACCGGAGAGGTTGGTCCTTAGTAGGCCGACCACAATTACAATCATACCATCATAGGCTAGCTCTTAGGGTTTAGCCTCTACAATCTCGTGGTAGATCTACTCTTGTACTACCCATATCATCAATATTAATCAAGCAGGAAGTAGGGTTTTACCTCCATCGAGAGGGCCCGAACCTGGGTAAACATCTGTGTCCCTTGCTTCCTTTTACCATCATCCTTGACGCACAGATCGGGACCCCCTACCCGAGATCCGCCGGTTTTGACACCGACAGCGGGGCTCAGCTGTGTCCCGATGGAAGCTGTCTTCGTGGGGTTCGTTGGATGGACCTGGAATTTGACTATCTCGTCTGCAGGTTTAAATGAGGTGGACTTGGGTAGCTTGTCTAGTATCACGTCGTCCCTGTCCACGGTGGCCCGGAATGTTGCTAACTCTTCGGCTTCTAGGGCCTCGGATAGTGCCTCCGGTGGCTAGTCTTTGTGGTGTTGTTTTTTGGCGATGAAGTGCGACGTCCGGTCATCGCTAGAGTGATGATTCCATTGGGCCCGCATTTTAAGCTTCATGTACCCGTAATGGGGTATAGCTTGAAAGCTTGTAACGCGTCCCGCCCTAAAAGGGCATGGTATCCGCTGCTGAAAGGGGCTACTTGGAATGTGATTTCTTCGGACCTATAATTCTCCGGGGTGCCGAATACTACGTCGAGTGTGATTTTTCCCGCACACCATGCTTCCCGACTAGGGATAATTCCCCTGAAGGTTGTACCGCTTTGTTCAATGCGGCCTTTGTAAATTTCCATCTTGCGGAGTGTCTCTTCATAGATCAGATTTAATCCGCTTCCACCGTCCATGAGCACTTTGGTGAGCCAAAATCCGTCCATGATTGGGCTAAGAACCAGAAGCGGTGGCGCCTTTACAGTCCGGGATCGAGGTTCGTCACTGGCGTTAAAAGTTATAGCAGTGTCGTTCCAAGGGTTTATTTTTGCCACATGGTAAATTTCAGCGGAGCTTCGACGAGCTCTCTTGCGCCTATTGTTCGAGGCAAAAGTCTCGAAGACTGTTAGTACCGTATTGTGTTCGCTGGCAGGATGTTGTTCCGTTGTGTGGCCCATAAGAAGATCCTTGCCACCTTTTGCCACCTGCCGGAGTATCCAACATGCCTTAAGGCTATGAGTAGGTGGTGTATCCAGAGTACTGTGGACTTACATGGCCCGTCGAGCCATTCTTCCAATACGGATCTCTGCCCTGGAGTGGGCTTTGGTTTCTTGGGGGTTGGGTTGGACGACTTACGAGAGTTCGTCTGTTTAGTTCGGACAAAGGTTTTGGCGAGAGCGGTACTATCCCAGAATACTGTTTGGGTCTTCCAAGCGCTCTCCATCGCACAATATATCCGTACTATGGTTGCTAAGTCCGCGAAGCGTACTATGTCGCGACGGCTTATTGCATTGAGGAGTCCTTCGTCCGTGCAGTTTTTGCAGAAAAGTGAGACCACGTCCTCTTCGCGGCAGTCCCTGACCTTGTTAAGCGCAAGGAGGAATCTGGCCCAGTAGCGATGTACGGTTTCCTGGGGCTCTTGCCTGATGCGAGAGAGACAATTTAGGTCCGGTTTAGAGTCCGGATTTTGATCCGGTCTGACGCCCAAGGGCGCGGGCGGCCCCGAGCTAAACAGCTCAGTATCCGGGGTGCCAATTTCTTCTGCCCGATGCCCAGTTCTAAGTCCGGGACTTGGGTCAGGTTTTCTTCTGAGCAGGTCTTTGGCTCAAGGAGTTCGGTGATCCAAACACAACTTGTTCTCAAAGTGAGGGGCAATCCGCGTGTGGTTCCTCCACTATCGCTATCTCGTGGGTAGCCGGAGGGGACCTGATGTACCTCTGGTCGGGTTTAAGCCCAATCCGGTCGTAGTCTGTAGCGACCCCCAGAGCGGCGATGCGTTCCAAGAGCTCGTTAAGGGACGACAGCCCCCTTGGATCCATCTATTCGCCAAGTTCCGAACTAACGTGAAGGTTATGATTGATGACCCTAGTAGTCATCGTCGGCGCCACCGCCGATGGGGCGGCCATGATAAAGCCGCCGAGCCGGAGCGTCTGGCCTACAGCCAGAGCCCCCTCCGAAGTAATGTCATCCTGGACAATGAGACGAGCCGTCGAGCCTGACGGCCATTTACACGTAAGAACTCTCAATGAAAGCACCAATGTCGGTGTCAAAACCGCGGATCTCGGTAGGGGGTCCCGATCTGTGCGTCAAGGCTGATGGTAACAGGAAGCAAGGGACACCGATGTTTACCTGTGTTCGGCCCTCTCGATGGAGGTAAAACCCTACTTCCTGCTTGATTAATATTGATGATATGGGTAGTACAAGAGTAGATCTACCACGAGATCATAGAGGCTAAACCCTAAGAGCTAGCCTATGATGGTATGATTCTAATTGTGATCGGCCTACTAAGGACCAAACTCTCCGGTTTATATAGGCACCGGAGAGGGCTAGGGTTTACATGGAGTCGGTTACAAGGAAGGAAACATAATATCTGGATCGCCAAGCTTGCCTTCCATGCCAAGGAAAGTCCCATCCAGACACGGGCCAAAATCTTAAGTCTTGTATCTTCACGCTTCAATAGTACGGACGTTGTACATAGTCCGGCTGTCTGGATACCCCCTAATCCAGGACTCCCTCAGATGGACTTGCTACGGCGGCAACGGCGGAGACTATTCCCATTGACGGCGGCGGAGACCAGCGGCAGGAGGCAGCTGGCAATGAGGAGGACGATCCGGAGACCCAGGGAGGCAGAGCAGGCTGAGCGCGGGCGAAAGAGTTCGGAGAAATTTCCAAAATTTGACCCGTGGATATATATAGCCTGACCCTGTTGGTGTGACCGAGTGGAACAACTCGGTGGCACCGAGATGCATGACTCCAAGTAGTTACAACAACTCGATGTGACCAAAAAGTTCAAATCGGTTGCACCGAGATTGAGAACCTAGATCGACTTAGTGATCTCGGTATGACCGAAATGGAAGAATCGGTCAGACCGAAACGCACAAAGAAGTTTTGGAAGTTTAAGTCTATGACGAATCGGGACTCGAAAGTGCTCCTCACACAGAGTGGTTCGAATATGCCTTGATCAAATTTTGTGATGTAGCATGAATAGAGTTTGAGACAAGAAAAGCATAGATAGCTAGAGAAGGTTCTTAGGCATTCTTGTCCATCCACTTGGCAAAAGAAAAGGAATCCAAACAATCAAAACAACAAGTGGATGTCCTCGAATGAGTAAATTATGCAACCAACATGCTCACACAATAAAATGGCAAATGAAATATGTGGCAAAGCATGCACAACCAATTATAGCATCTATCAAGCAATTGGCGATGTGTAGGTCATCTATATATGAGTATATTGACTTAGGAGTCAAATGAGAACATTTGATCATAGGTCATACTCATCATTTAAGCACAAGTGGGGTTACCACTTTTACATAAAGCGTTGTTGTGTTCACACCATTAGAGTTGCTTTAGCTCAATTCTTAGAGTAAAGCTCCCCCTAGATGTGAGATCCCCCCTTAGAGGGATGAACTAACCTTGGGTTTTGTTGACGATGACTTCATGTAGGTGTTGAAGATGTGGGTGCTCAATGTTGATGTAGATCATTTGGAGCAATCTTTGGAGTGAGTTGCACTTTCAATACCTACACGGGTTAGTCCCACAAGGAACAATCAAGGATATCCATAGACATAGAGTGATGCACACACAAGATGATGTCTATAAAAGCATTAGGTTACCTTGTCCCTTGTCTTACCAACAAGAGGGTTTGTGACTCCTTGAACTAGTGCAAGATGTGGAAGTTGATTGCATTTGTTCTTGCCAAAATGATAACAGTGAAGTATGTTGGCGGAGTCACCCTCAAGAACTCTCTAGTTCTTCTTGTTTGGGATCCACATCATCTTGATGGGAATCCTTGGAGTTGTAGTCGTACTTGATGAAGTAGAACTTGATGTAGTCTTGGGAACCCACTTGACCAAGGCCTTAGGAGCTTCTTAAAATGCATCAATTTCTTCTTAAAGCTTGTCCTTGCCTTTTTCCTTGTGGTCTTGTGGTGGAAGATCATCTTGAGCTTGTGTCCCTTTGAAAGAAGTAGGATCATACTTCTCTTGTTGAGGAACAAACTTTGTCTTGGGGTATTGACCTTCTTCCCACTCAACTCCATTGGCATTGAACTTTCGTTCGAAAACAACACCTTGGTTCTTCCGGTGCCTTCCTTGCTTATGCATAATTTCCTCGAATTGCTTACTCCCGTCAAGGCTCTTGTAAACAACTTTGTCTATAATTCCCTTCAATAAGCTATTTTCTTGCTCAAGTGTAACTTGGCTAAGAGAATCATTAGTGGAATCAAGAGAACTACTAGAAGCAACAACATTGGATTTAGCATGATTATTGTTACTACCAGAGGAAGAATCTTTCTTGTTCTTGTTACTAGACTTGACTTGAGGCATGTAAGTGGATAAGAGTAAACGCTTGGCAATGTAAGAAGAACTTTTCTTGCGAAGATCATCATTGATTGCCTTTAAGAACTCATGCTCTTGCTCAAGGTTGAGCTTTTCAAAGCGTAATTTCTCATGAGTCCTTAAAAGTTCTCGATGATCTCCTAAGATAGTTTCATGAGCTAACTTAAGAGTGTATAGTTCTTTAGTTATAGACTCAATCTTCTCCTTATCATTGTCATTCGTTTTATCATGATTATCATGATTAATTGACGTTTCATCATAGTATTCATCACTAGAGTTGTCAACAAGTAAATCATCATCACCTAACAAGTCATCTTCATCACTATTGAAATCAACATACTCGGGGTGTGATACCTTTGGACCTTTGGCCATGAAGCATCTTCCAATTCCTTCATTTGGTGAATCAAATATGTCGTACGAGTAGGTTGACACAAGTGCTAGACCGGCAACAGCTTCATCTTGAGTATATTTGGAGTCGGAGTGATAGCTTCTCTCGGAGTGATTGTCGGAGTCGGAGCCGGATACCCATTGACCAACATGAGCGTGATGTCTTTGTTTTGTGTAGCTCCTTGATGACTTGTCCTTCCTTTCTGAATCCTTGCTTCTCCGTGAGGGTCTTCGTTCATAACGATCATCCCTACTCCTTCTCTGTCTTGGTGGTGATTCTTCTCTTCTACTTCTTCTTTTTGGAGAATCTTCTCTTCTTTTATAGGGGGTCATACACTCATTTGAATAGTTTCTGGGTCTTCCACAATTGTAGCAATTACGCTCTCAACTAGAAGATTTTTTGTCATTGTAGGACCTTGACTTGGAGCTTCTCTCTTTGCTTCTACTGTTGTAGAATTTGTTGAAGTTCTTCACCATTAGGCTCAATTCTTCATTGAAGGTTTGTTTCTCACTTGATGATGTGGGGGCTTCACATGAGGCTTTGTAAGCACCACTTGACTTGTTGTGAAGTTACTCCTTGTCCTTGACTGACATCTCATGAGCAACAATTCTTCTAATGACTTCCATTGGCTTGAGATCTTTGTAATTTGGCATCATTTGGATCAATGTGCACACGGTATCATATTTTCCATCCAAGGCTCTTAGGATCTTCTTGATGATGAATCTGTCGATCATCTCTTCACTTCCTAAGCCGGCGATCTCATTTGTGATAAGAGCAAGCCTAGAGTACATTTCAGCGACACCTTCACCATCCTTCATTTTGAACTTGTCAAGTTGACTTTGAAGCACATCCAACTTGGATTCATTGACGGAGTCGGTACCTTCGTGCTTATCAATCATAGTATCCCAAATTTCCTTTACATTCTCAAGACGGCTGATTTTGTTGAATTCTTCGGGGAACAATCCGTTGAAGAGGATATCACAAGCTTGAACGTTGTATTGCAGCATCTTCAACTCTTCCGTGCTAGCTTCACGGGTCGGTTCTTTCCCATCTAAGAATTCACCTTGCAAGCCAATATACACAATAGCCCAAACGGCGGGGTTATGTCCAAGAATATGCATTTTCATCTTATGCTTCCAACTAGAAAAATTAGTACCATCAAAGTAAGGACCTCATCGTGGTAATTTCCCTCGCTAGACGCCATACTCTCCTAGGTTGTGAAACCAAGGCTATGACCACCAAAAGCTATGGAAATCAAAGCAAATGGAGACCAAAGCTCTAATACCACTTGTAGGATCGAAAGTATGTCTAGAGGGGGCGATTAGACTACTTGACCAAATAAAAATCTAGCCTTTTCCCAATTTTATTTCTTGGCAGATTTTAGCAACTTTAGTACAAGTCAAGCAATCTTAACACAATTCAAGCAAGCATGCAAAGAGTATATGAGCAGCGGAAAGTAAAGCATGCAACTTGCAAGAATGTAAAGGGAAGGGTTTGGAGGATTCAAATGCAATTGGAGACACGGATGTTTTTTTCGTGGTTCCGATAGGTGGTGCTATCGTACATCCACGTTGATGGAGACTTCAACCCACGAAGGGTAATAGTTGCGCGAGTCCACGGAGGGATCCACCCACGAAGGGTCCACGAAGAAGCAACCTTGTCTATCCCACCATGGTTGTCGCCCACAAAGGACTTGCCTCACTAGCGGTAGATCTTTGCGAAGTAGGCGATCTCCTTGCCCTTACAAACTCCTTGGTTCAACTCCACAATCTTGTCGGAGGCTCCCAAGTGACACCTAGCCAATCTAGGAGACACCACTCTCCAAGAAGTAACAAATGGTGTGTTGATGATGAACTCCTTGCTCTTGTGCTTCCAATGATAGTCTCCCCAACACTCCACTCTCTCTCACAGGATTTGGATTTGGTGGAAAGAAGATTTGAGTGGAAAGCAACTTGGGGAAGGCTAGAGATCAAGATTCATATGGTAGGAGTGGAATATCTTGGCCTCAACACAAGGGTAGGTGGGTCTCTCTCAGAAAATGTAAGTTGGAAGTGTAGGTTCGTTCTGATGGCTCTCTCCACGAATGAAAAGGAGGTGGAGGGATATATATAGCCTCCACACAAAATCTAACTGTTACACAAAACTTGCCAAACTTGGTGGGACCAAATTGTTAAACTCGGTCGGACTGATTCAACAAATCTAGTGACCGTTAGGATTTTCGGTGGGACCGACACACAACTCGATAGGACCGATATGGTTACGGTTAGGGCATAACGTAATCTCGGTGAGACCGATTACACAAACTCGGTGAGACCGATTTTGGTAATAAGCTAACCAGAGAGTTGGTCAGGTAAACTCGGTGGGACCGATTCGCTCATTTCGGTGAGACCAAAATGTTACAAAAGGGAAACAGAGAGTTTACATTGCAATCTCGGTAGGACTGAAACTTTACGAAGGGAAACAGAGAGATTACAATCCCATCTCGGTGAGACCGAGATCCCTATCGGTGAGACCGATTTGCCTAGGGTTTGTGGCAGTGGCTATGACATCTGAACTCGGTGGCGCTGGATGAAAAGAATCGGTGGGGCCGAGTTTGACTTTTGGTTTAGGTCATATGTGGATGCGAGAAAGTAGTTGAGGGCTTTGGAGCACATCACTAAGCATTTTGAGCAAGTTAGCCATTAAGCAACACCTCATCCCTCCTTGATAGTATTGGCTTTTCCTATAGACTCAATGTGATCTTGGATCACTAAAATATAAAATGTAGAGTCTTGAGCTTGAGCCAATCCCTTTGTCCTTAGCATTTTGAGGGGTCCACTTTTCTCATCCATGCCCTGCCAATAATTGAGATTTCCTGAAATATTAGTCTTGAAATAGTGTTAGCTCAATGAGCTATATGTTGTTAGGAATTACCAAAACCACCTAGGGATAGTTGCACTTTCAATCTCCCCCTTTTTGGTAATTGATGACAACATATAGATCAAAGCTTCGACAAATGATAATAAGAGTGAAAAACATTGTCGCTTTGAGAAGTATGTGAAAAGCAAGAGCTCCCCCTAAATTTGTGCATAGTTTAAGATTTGCTTTGGACTACAAATTCACAATGAGTTAGGATCATGGGTTACTCTTCCATGTCACATACATCTTGGTGGAGCGCTCAAAATGATACTAAATAAATACATGCACTCATCACCAAGCAAAGTGAATGATCATATGGGAGATAAAAAAGATAAAATCATCGAACAAGCAAGTAAAGTAGCATATGATCAAACACATGAAGTATCTCACAGACACATAAAGTATCTCAAACAAGCAAATAAAGTTCAACCACCAAAACAAGAGAGAACAAAAGCAACACTCTCTCTCGAAGCCTATGATCTATACATTTGTCCCCCTTTGGCAACAAGTTACCAAAAAGTTCATAGAAAATGCATAGCACTAAATCGACTCTCGTGCTTGGTCTTCGTGGTGGTGTAGACAGAACTCAAAGAATGAAGGCATCACGATGTAGATGGTGCTCGGAGGAGTAGATGTCGGAGCTGGTTGCACTGAAGTCAGAGCTGGTGCAGATGAAGTTGCTCGGTGTCCGTGACATGCATAGCATGAGACCTCTGGCTCTGGGCATTCCGCAAAAGCATCAGTAGTAGTCTTGCCCTTCCTCTCCTCAGATATCCTCCCGAAGTTGCTCAACAACTGATCGTATCTCGATGACCTTTCACATCTAAGTCATAGAACTTATGCTCCATGATCCTCTCCAAGCTCTCCTGGTTTTGAGTCAGGGTGGCCAGTCCCTTCTCAATTCTCAGAGTGGAGGCAATCAAGTAGCCAAGCTGATCTTGCTTGCTCTTCAGAAGATACTGAGATGCCTCATCCATGGTTGGCATCTTTGCAGCCTTTTCAGTCTTTGCCTTCTCCCTCTTTGCTTGTGCTTGCACAGAAGATGGTTCATCTTCATCCATCACCACTGTGTTGTCCTCAAAATCTGGATAGATGGGCATGTGTTCCTTGTCCAAGAGGTATGTGCATGTGCCCATCTTGGAGTTGATCAGCTCCTGAATCTGTGGGGCATACCCACAACTCCTCTTCTGATCTGCAGTTGTTCTCTTTATGGTTTCCACAATTAGGCTCATGACCTTGAACTTTGTGGGACATCAAAAATGTGCAGCAAATTGATGGAGTGACCTCTAATCATCCTGTGATCACCTGACTTTGGCAATAAAGTGAACCTGAGGATCCAGTTGATTGTGGGCAGTCCAGATAGCAAGTGTTTCACATAACCAAATTGGTGAGTCTCAAGATCTGCATCTAGAATCTCCTTGTACATGCTAGCCATTGAGTTGTGATCCTTCTTCTTCTTGGCATACACATCCAAGTCATCTTCTTGTTCTTCTGGGGCATTGATCAACTGAGCCCATTCTGCAACTGTTGACTGGTATCTAGTGCCTTCAGACATCCAGACTATCCTTCCACCTGGGTAGAAATGAGTTGTGGAGTAGAACTGCATGATAAGCCAAATGGTGGGCCCCCTAGTGTGTTCTTAGTGCCAGAAATTCTTAAATATTCTATAAAAAATCATATTTCATTTTCAGGACATATGTAGAACTTTTATTTTCGGGGTATTTTTTATTGCAAGGATAATTCAGAAAACAGACAGAAAATACTATTTTTGCTTTATTTAATCTAAATAACAGAAAGCAAAAGGAGGGTACAGAGAGTTGTGCTTTCTAACTTCATCCATATCGTGCTCATCAAAAGGAATCCACTAACAAGGTTGATCAAGTCTTGTTAACAAACTCTTTCTGAATCGAATGAAACCGGAGAATTTTTGAATAACACTAGGTTACCTCAACGGGGATATGCATGTCCCCAACAATAAGAATGTCATATTTCTTCTTGACAGTAGGAAGAGGGAATTCAAAACCTCCAATAGTAATCGTTGAAAATTTTCCAATAGAATTGATACTATGGACTTGAGGTTGTTTCCTCGGAAAGTGTACCGTATGCTCATTACCATTAACATGAAAAGTGACATTGCCTTTGTTGCAATCAATAACAGCCCCTGCAGTATTCAAAAAGGGTCTACCAAGGATAATAGACATACTATCGTCCTCGGGAATATCAAGAATAACAAAGTCCGTTAAAATAGTAACGTTTGCAACCACAACAGGCACATCATCACAAATACCGATAGGTATAGCAGTTGATTTATCGGCCATTTGCAAAGATATTTCAGTAGGTGTCAACTTATTCAAATCTAGTCTACGATATAAAGAGAGAGGCACAACACTAACACCGGCTCCAAGATCACATAAAGCAGTTTTAACATAGTTTCTTTTAATGGAGCATGGTATAGTTGGTACTCCTGGATCTCCTAGTTTCTTAGGTATTCCACCTTTAAAAGTATAATTGGCAAGCATGGTGGAAATTTCAGCTTCTAGTATCTTTATTTTATTTGTAACAATATCTTTCATATACTTAGCATAACGATTCATTTTAAGCATATCAGTCAAACGCATACGCAAAAAGGTAGGTCTAATTATTTCAGCAAAGCGCTCAAAATCCTCATCATCCTTTTTCTTGGATGGTTTAGGAGGAAAAGGCATGGGTTTCTGAACCCATGGTTCTCTTTCTTTACCGTGCTTCCTAGCAACAAAGTCTCTCTTATCATAACATTGATTTTTTGATTGTGGGTTATTAAGATCAACAACAGGTTCAATCTCTACATCATTGTTATTGCTAGGTTGAGCATCAATATGAACATCATCATTAACATTATCACTAGGTTCATGTTCATTACCAGATTGTGTTTCAGTATCAGAAATAGAAATATCATTGGGATTCTCAGGTGTGTCAATAACAGGTTCACTAGAAGCATGCAAAGTGCTATCTTTTTTCTTTTTCTTCTTCTTAGAAGGACTAGGTGTATCAACATTAGTTCTCTGAGAATCTTGCTCATCACTCTTAGGGTGGCCCTCAGGATACAAAGATTCTTGATTCATTCTACCCCCTCTAGTCATAACTCTAACAACATTATCATTTTTCTTATTATTTAATTCATTGAGAAAATCATCTTGTGCTTTAAGCACTTGTTCTACCTGAGTGGTAACCACAGAAGCATGTTTACTAATAAGTTTAAGGTCACCTTTAACTCTAGACATACAATCACTCAAGCGTTCAACCATATAAGCATTACGTTTCAATTGTCTACCAACATAAGCATTGAAGTTTTCTTGTTTAACAATAAAATTATCAAACTCATCCAAGCATTGGCTAGAAGACTTATTACAAGGAATATCACCTTCATCAAATCTATAGAGAGAAAATTTACCTTTACTACCAGTGTCGGGTTATTAAGACCATGTATTTCTTCAATACGTGGTAAATTGTTAACATCTTCAGCTTTAATACCCTTTTCTTTCATAGATTTCTTTGCCTCTTGCATATCTTCAGGACTGAAAAATAGAATACCCCTTTTCTTCAGAGTTGGCCTAGGACTTGGTTCACGAAGTGTCCAATCATTATCATTACTCAATATATTATTCAATAGCAATTCATCTTGCTCAACAGTTCTTTCCCTGAAAACACAACCAGCACAACTATCTAGGTGGTCCTGGAAGCATCGGTTAGTCCATTATAAAATATATCAAGTATTTGATTTTTCTTGAGAGGACGATCAGGCAAAGCATTAAGTAATCGGAGAAGCCTCCCCCAAGCTTTTGGGAGACTCGCTTCTTCAATTTGCACAAAATTATATATTTCCCTTAAGTCAGCTTGTTTCTTATGAGCGGGGAAATATTTAGCGGAGAAGTAATAAATCATATCCTGGGGACTACGCACACAACCAGGAGCAAGAGAATGAAACCATGTTTTAGCATCACCCTTTAATGAGAATGGAAATAACTTGAGAATATGGTAGTAATGATTTTTTTCCTCATGAGTGAATAGGGTGGCTATATCATTCAATTTAGTAAGATGTGCCACAACAGTTTGAGATTCATAGCCATAAAAAGGATCAGATTCAACCAAAGTAATTAACTCAGGATCGACAGAGAAATCATAATCCTTGTCAGAAATATAGATAGGTGAAGTAGCAAAAGCAGGGCCATATTTCATTCTAGCATTCAAAGACTTTTCTTTCAGCTTAGCTAACAGTTTCTTAAGATCATATCTATCTTTGCAAGCAAAAAGGTCTCTAGCAGTTTCTTCATCCATAACATAACCCTCAGGTACATCAGGCAATTCATATCTAGGGGGAGAATCTTCATCATCACTTTTATCAATATTATCTGTTTCAATAATTTCATTATCTCTAATCCTAGCAAGTTGTTTATCAAGAAATTCACCTAATGGCGCAGTATTATCAAGCATAGAAGTAGTTTCCTCATAAGCATCCTACATAGCAGAAGTGGCATCATCAATAACATGCGACGTATCAGAATCAAAAACAAGTGTAGGTGTCACAAATTTACTCATAACAGAAGGTGAATCAAGTGTAGAGCTAGAAGGCAGTTCCTTACCTCCCCTCGTAGTTGAGGGAAAAATCTTGGTTCTTTCATCTTTCAAGTTCCTCATAGTGATCAATAGATATAAATCCCAAGTGACTCAAAGAATAGAGGTATGCTCCCCGGTAACGGCGCCAGAAAATAGTCTTGATAACCCACAAGTATAGGGGATCACAACAGTTTTCGAGGGTAGAGTATTCAACCCAAATGTATTGATTCGACACAAGGGGAGCCAAAGAATATTCTCAAGTATTACCAGTTGAGTTGTCAATTCAACCACGCCTGAAAGACTTAATATCTGCAGCAAAGTATTTAGTAGCAAAGTAGTATGAAAGTAATGGTAACGGTGGCAAAAGTAACAGTAGAAGTTTTTGTAGCAATCATAACAGTGGCAACGGAAAAGTAATTAAGCAAAGATCAATATGTGAAAAGCTCGTAGGCAATGGATCAATGATGGATAATTATGTCGGATGCGATTCTCATGCAATAGTTATAACATAGGGTGACACAGAACTAGCTCTAGTTCATCAATGTAATGTAGGCATGTATTCCGAATATAGTCATACGTGCTTATGGAAAAGAACTTGCATGACATCTTTTGTCCTACCCTCCCGTGGCAGCGGGGTCCTATTAGAAACTAAAAGATATTAAGGCCTCCTTTTAATAGAGTACCGGACCAAAGCATTAACACTTAGTGAATACATGAACTCCTCAAACTACGGTCATCACCGGGAGTGGTCCCGATTATTGTCACTCTGGGGTTGCCGGATCATAAAACATAGTAGGTGACTATTGACTTGCAAGATAGGATCAAGAACTCACATATATTCATGAAATCATGGCACTCGGGCCCTAGTGACAAGCATTAAGCATAGCAAAGTCATAGCAACATCAATCTTAGAACATTATGGACACTAGGGATCAAACCCTAACAAAACTAACTCGATTACATGGTATATCTCATCCAACGCATCACCGTCCAGCAAGCCTACGATGGGATTACTCACGCACGGCAGTGACCATCATGAAATTGGTGATGGAGGATGGTTGATGATGACGACGACGACGTACTCCCGTCTCCGGAGTCCCGAACGGACTCCAGATTAGCCCTCCCGAGGAAGATTAGGGCTTGGCGGCGGCTCTATACTGTAAAATGCGATGAATCCTTCTCTCTAATTTGTTTTTCTCCCTGAACGTGAATATATGGAGTTGGGGTGTGGTCGGTGGAGTCCTTGGGGGCGCGCCCCAGGGGGGTGCGCCCTGCACCCTCGTGGACAGGATGTGGGCCCCCTGATGTTGATTCTTTCGCCATTATTTTTCATTAATTCCAAAATGTGTCTCCGTGGATTTTCAGGTCATTCCAAGAACTTTTATTTCTGCACAAACATAACACCATGGCAGTTCTGCTGAAAACATCGTCAGTCCGGGTTAGTTCCATTCAAATCATGCAAGATAGAGTCCAAAACAAGGGCAAAAGTGTTTGGAAAAGTAGATACGTTGGAGACGTATCAGCAGTCACCTGTTTCACGACATCTACTTCCGGCCACTTCGTAAACTTGTCAATGGCAACGAACAAGAATTCAAAGCCCACGGCAGCTCGGAGGAGAGGGCCGAGGATATCGATCCCCCAGACCAAAAACGGCCATTACAAAGGGATTTTCTGAAGAGCTTGTCCAGGCAGATGGATGTTCTTGGAATGGAATTGGCAGGCTTCACACTTGGTGACTAGCTCGACCGCATCTTGGGGGGGTTGTGGGCCAATAGAATCCTTGCCGGAATGCTTTCCCAACTAATGCCCTTGATCCAATATGGGAGCCGCACATACCGTTATGTATTTCTGCCAGCTGTTCCTTTCCTTCTTCCCGGCAAATGCACTTCAATTTCACACCATTGGGCCTTCTTCTGTATAGAATGTCATCGAAAAACTGATACATACTGGTCCTCCGGGCTACTCTTTTAGCCTCTTCTTGCTCATCGGGCAGTTCTCTAGTTTGGAGGAAATGGACTATGTGTCTTGCCCAAGTTGGAGCCTGGGGCTCGGCAACGAGGACTAGCGGCACCTCCTCATTTGTGGGTGCGTGTCTCTCGACCGCGGGGGCCAGTGGCCCGGCAGGAGGGTGCGGCCCGACAATTGAAAGGGAGTTGTTTCTGGCAGGGTCCTTGCCAGTAGCCCTGGAAGGCTCTACCGGGAGAGGCTTACCGGAGTCCTGTTTCCTCCTCTTTCTGGCCATTGTTTCTGGGGATACGGAGGGTTGAGTAAGGTGGAGAACAAAAGTTCCTGGTTCCATAGGAGGCTTTTACGCAGCACACTTTCAGAGATGATCAACAATGTTATTTTCCGCATGGGGTATGTGCTCTGTTTGCAATCTGAGGGAGTCCTGGACTAGGCGGGTGTCCGGATAGCCGGACTATCGTCACGGCCGGACTCCAAGACTATGAAGATACAAGATTGAAGACTTCGTCCCGTGTCCGGATGGGACTTTCCTTGGCGTGGAAGGCAATCTTGGCGATACGGATATGTAGATCTCCTACCATTGTAACCGACTCTATGTAACCCTAACCTATCCGGTGTCTATATAAACCGGAGGGTTTTAGTCCGTAGGACGAACAACAATCATACCATAGGCTAGCTTCTAGGGTTTAGCCTCCTTGATCTCGTGGTAGATCTACTCTTGTACTACCCATATCATCAATATTAATCAAGCAGAAGTAGGGTATTACCTCCATCGAGAGGGCCCGAACACTGGGTAAAAACATCGTGTCCTTTGTCTCCTGTTACCATCCGCCTAGACACACGGTCCGGGACCCCCTACTCGAGATCCGCCGGTTTTGACACCGACATTGATGCTTTCATTGAGAGTTCCTCCGTCGCCACCGATAGGCCCGATGGCTCCTTCGATCATCAACAACAACGCGGTCCAGGGTGAGACTTTTCTCCCGGACAGATCTTCAGATTCGGGCGGCTTTTGCTGCGGGCCAATTCACTTGGCCATCTGGAGCAGATCGAAGCTACGCCCCTGGCCATCGTGTCAGATTTGGAAGTTTGAACTATACGGCCGATATCCGGAGACTTGATCTTCGACGATTCGAGCCGCAGCCGAGCGCCACAGATCTGTCTCGATGGGCATGATCTAGCTCTACAAATTAACAGGCTCGAGGCTACACCAGCATCTGCACCGACCCTTAATCCGGAGCCGGATTCCCCGATCGAGGACGAGTGGTTGGACACCGCCTCGGGGGCTACAATCTCTATGGCGATTGAGCCGAACTCCATCCATGTCCTTTGCGAAGACCTCGACTCCAGGGTGCCGGACTCCTTTCCGGACTCCGAACCCTCCGCACCCCTGCCAATCGAATCCGATTGGGCGCCGGTCATGGAGTTCACGACCGCGGACATCTTTCAGCTCTCGCCCGTTGGCGACATCCTGAATTCACTAAAGTCTCTCTCTTTATACGGAGAGCCCTGGCCGGACTACGGTCAGGAAGGTTGGGATGCGGACGACGAAGAAATTCAACGCCTACCCACCACCCACTTCATAGCCAGTGTCGAAAGCTTACACGACGTGCTCGATTTCGACTCCGAAGACATCGACGGTATGGACGACGATGTAGGAGACAACAATGAACCAGCACCTATAGGATGCCGGACAACCACCTCATCACATGATGTATACATGGTCGATACACCTAAAGGAAATGAAGACGAGGAACAACGGACGCCACGAAGGATAAATCCCTCGGCAGTCCAAAAGCGGCAACGTAAACGCCCGAACAAAGTCCCGCCTCAACAAAGACCCAGCCATAGAGCAGGCGAACCGGTGGACAACGAACAAGCTATCGAGCAATCGTCCGAACAAGACAACTTGGATAAACAATCTGTCCCCGGCGAAGACAACGGTCAGGACAATCTCACGCCGGACAAACTATTGGAGCAAAATGACCTCGAGAAAAGGCTCGTCGCCCATCACGTAGCCTGAAAAAGCAGAAGCGGAAGCTCAAAACAGCGGAAGATGCACTCAGGATCAGATGGAGCCAAGTATTCAGTACCGCAGACAAGTACGGCGACAGTCGCTGAACAAAGAGCTACCCGAAAAGAAAGCTACTGCTCGAATTCGACGAGGAGGCCTTAGAGCCCCCACAATTAAAAAGTAAGAAGGCCACCCGGTCGGATGGACGACCCCACGGCAAAAAGAGAGCGGCGAATGGCGCCGCAAACAAGCCAATATGCGATCCGCATAAGGATTCACATCAGAAGGATGGCCCAGTTAGGTCCATCTATGGGCCAAGAAAGCAGGCTCATCAAAGCAATGCAACACGCCAAAATTCCGAAGATCACGGCACACCCAAATATAGGGCGCGCACACCCCTATGTTTCACCGATGAGGTCTTTGGATCATGAATTTCCAGCGGGATTCAAACCCGTAAACATAGAGGCATACGACGGAACAACATACCCTGGAGTCTGGATCGACGATTACATCCTCCACATACACATAGCTAGAGGAGATGTTCTCCACGCCATAAAATACTTACCCCTTAAACTCAAAGGGCCAGCTCGGCATTGGCTTAAAAGCCTCCCCGAAAATACCATTGGAAGCTGGGAAGAGCTCGAGGATGCATTTCGGGCAAATTTTCAGGGGACCTATGTCCGCCCTCCGGATGCAGACGATCTAAGTCACATAACTCAAAAAGCTCGGAGAGTCAGCCGGAAATTCTAGAACAGGTTCCTTCTTTGAAAAGAACCAAATAGTCGATCGTCCGGACGTCAAGCCTTAGCAGCTTTCAAACACAACGTCCGAGACGAATGGCTCGCCAGACACCTCGGCCAAGAAAAACCAAGAACAATGGCCGCATTAACAAGCCTCATGACCCGCTTTTGCGCAGGAGAGGACAGCTGGCTAGCAAGATGCAGCACCAGCGACCCAAGTACATCCGAAGTCAGGGATGGAGACGGGAAACCACGGCGCAACAAGGACCAACGCCGGATTAAAGGGAACGGTCCAAAGAGCGCGGTGGTCAACGCCGGATTCAAAAGCTGACGGCAGAACAACAAAAAACTGCCCCTTAAGGACAATAGTGATGAGCTATCCAACTTCAACAAAATCTTGGACAAGATATGTCAAATCAAAAGTACTCTGGGAGGCACGCTAACCATACCCACGTAAATTGTTGGGTCTTCAAACAGTCCGGCAGACTGAACGCCGAACACAAGGGGCTCGACACACCAAGTGAAGATGACGACGAGCACCACAAGCAGAGCCCCGGAAAACAAAAGAATTTCTCACAAGAGGTTAAAACAATAAACTCACTTCACGTGATCAAAGGGAAAAACAGAGCCGCACCCACTAAAAGGCGCGCCGCACACTGGTTGTCAAAACCAATCACCTTCGACCATCAGGACTATTCCGAAAATATTCGGAACGCAGGATGGACTGCCTTGATATTGGATCCTATAATCGATGGATTCCAATTTACACAAGTCCTCATGGATGGCGGCAGTGACATAAACCTGATATATCAGGACACAATCCGTAGGATGGGGATAAACCCAACCAAAATTCGCCGTAGAAACACCTCCTTTAAAGGAGTAATGCCAGGCCCATATGCCCATTGTACGGGCTCCATACTGCTAGAAGTTGTGTTCGGTTCATCCGACAACTTCCGTCGCGAAAGGTTAATCTTCCATGTCGCCCCGTTTAAAAGTAGCCATCAAGCACTATTGGGACGCGAAGCTTTCGCCCACTTTAACGCAATACCGCATTATGCATCTCCAACACTTAAAATGCCTGGTCCACGCGGCATCATCTCGTTAAGAGGAAGTATTAAGTGTTACTCTAGCACGGAAGAACGGGAGACTGCCTTGACAGCCCCACACCTATCCGGCTCCGCTAGTCAAAAAACCTGAATTGATCATTCAAACCCCGGACACGGCTAGACGAGTCCAGCGCCTACTAGCGGCATACCCCCATACGAGGGGCTGCATGCATGTATAACAAGAGACAATAAAGCTCAATTTTATTCACTTCTTCGAACCGTACTCTGTTTATTTAATATTAAGTACATCTTTCGCACGATCCTTTTTCTTTTAAACTAAGTTCCTCTCTTTTACAGATGAACAACGTGCTACACCCGTCCAGGATACGTCACAACGGAGACACGGGCGCAGACGTCTTGATGAGGGACCCGTTGCAAGGATTCTTTTCAGATTAAGACCCTCGTAAACCTTTTTTATTGTCTCTTTTTGATATACATCCCCGGTTTCTTACTATAACCGAGGAGGAGGCTGGCGTTTTGGCATTGGCCGCACCAGAATTTTTGCACGTACCTGGACACCAGGGGCTTAGGGCATTATTCTGCCTGTTTTTATAAACACCGAATACCTTAGGGAGTGTTCGGCGTCTCGAGTTAGGCCTTATATGCATCAGCTCCGAATCATGTCTTTGGTCAAATTTTGGGTTTGCCCGGCTCCTGTGTTTTGCTGCCTTATGTTCCGTTTTATCGGCTAACACGGCACCAGGAGAACTACTGTGATTGTGCCCCGGTTCGGCCGCGCGAGCACCTCAGTAGAGAAAGCCGAAAAACCGATCGGCCATGATATAGCGAGAGATTGGTCAACCACTCGATGACTCACTTTGGAATGTTTAGGATTCCTCCGCATTAACGAATGACCGGTTTTCGGTCGTGCACATACGCACTTAATTCGGAGAGTGCGGTGCCCCAGGGCTATATAGTAGCCCCACCCTCGAACTCCTATGGCTAAGTGAAAGTGATAAAGCATTATAGTCCGGTTGCACTGGTTTGCTACGCTATCACCTCCTTAACAGGACCAAGACATTGGATTAAGTGTGAAAAAGCGCTTTCTTTGCAAACACCCCGCACTATGTGCTTGGCGAAATTTGAAGCCAAGGACTGCCATCTTTCAGGTGATATATACTTATACATAAACGGCCACACAGGGAGTAGTTTACTACTTGAATGCACAAGTATAAAAAACTCTTATATTATATTGAAACATTGTTTTCACAAATCATACATGTCATTTAAACATAATATCCTTGAAAGCACTGCGTCTCTATTAAACGAGCGCCCGGCAGGACTTCTTCAAAGTAGTGCTCGGCAGGTACTCGGCTTCTGTCCGAATCTTGGGATGCAACGTTGGTGGCCTTCATCTTTGCCCAGTATGTCTTGACACGGGCCAGAGCTATCCGCGCTCCCTCAATACACGCTGATCGCTTCATTGCGTCGATACGCGGTACCGCACCAAGGAACTGCTGCACTAAACCAAAATAGCTCTTCGGTTGGGGTCCACCCGGCCACAAGTGAGTCAAGACATGCTTCATGGCAAATCCGGACAATCGATTCAGCTCGGCACATTCGGCCAACCGATCGGTCAGCGGCAGAGGACGCTCCGGACTATGGAATTGCGACCAATATAGCTCTTCACTTCAGGCCCTTCGCCCCGAAAGTGCTCAACTGGCGTCCATGGCCTTCGCCGCCAAGTCCGTATAAGCATCCTCCGAACTCCACAACTTATCCAACTGAGCATACTTTGGATCCGTATATTTCCTCCGCAGCAGAAACGGTTTTCCAGCCGCAATTGCCCCGGCCTGACTCAGCTCCTCCTTGGCAGCTCTCAAAGCCGACTTGGCATTCCTGGATTCGGCGGCGGCCTTTTTCAGGCCCTCTTGTTCCGCTTGAAGTTCTTTTTCAAGAACCTCGCAGCGATCGGTAGTATTCCTCAACTTCCTGGCCATATCGGCCATTTCCTCTTTGCTTCGGCAGTGAGCAGCCCGTTCGGCTTCTAGCTCTTGATGCGCCTTTAAAGCGGCCGCGTACTAATTCTCGCTTGCTCTTTTCGCTTCGGGCGAGCTCCGCCCATAGCTCCTCCACAAGAAGGGCACCATATGCATTAAGCATACAAATAGTGAGACATGGGCATCAAGCTCCCTTACCAGTGTCCGCATAGAAGTCGCATACCTTGTGACTCGTCAAACCGTTTATTGACCAGCTGGCGATGTCCGTGATCCGCCTCGTCAAGTCGCCGCTTTAGTTCGGCATATTCATCAGTCCGGCTGGCCACCGGACGCCCCGCCACCTGTTTAGGAGCGGCGATATATTATAACTGAGAATTTGATAATCGGCACATTGTCAATTTTGACAACATACCGAGTCTCAGGGGCTACTATCTATACAGGGCGCATTTTATATGCATAACTGTCAGAAGGTACATCATTTTTTGCGTACCTCAAACCCCGTCAGTAAGCTTCGACGGCTTCATGCAATCCGCTCTCCGCGGATGCAATTCTTTCAATCACCGCACCCATTGGAGCACGATGATCTTACGAGATAGCCGCCGCCTCGAAAGCAGATCCTTCAGCTCCTCCGACCGCACACCACTTGGCGCCGGACCTTCCGGCCCCGCCGGACTTGGGGGAACCCTCCGCGATGACACTCTGGGTCATCCGCTTCACATGAGGGTGCGACAGGTGGAGGCGTTACGCTCTCCATCATCTCCGGAAGAAGATCCCCCGAAGACGAGCTCTGCTGAGAAGGGCTGAGGTCCGAACTACAAGGTACAATTTCGGTTATCTTCATAAATAAATACAGGGATGTTCCTTATTTACAAAACCCCTTCTTTTTACTTACGGCTCGCTGGAGGGCTGATCCCCTTGGGGAAATAGTGCGGCTGGGTTACTTCCCGGCGCCGGACTCTCCGATGAAGATTCCCTTCCCCTTTTTGAGGCCTTGACCTCCGGATCTTCCGGAGCAGTCCTCTTCTCTCCTCGAAAGACGGGACTTTTAATCCCTCCTTCCTTGATAGCCTCCTTCGTGAGGCGGTTGCTTCCCGCTCCCTCTTCGCCTTCTTCAAAAGCGCGACCTTCAACATCTTGGTCAAGATGGGATCCGGCGTGGTGTCCGGGAGGGGAGCCGGACACCTTATTAACTTTGCCTTGGCTATCCACTCCTATTCGAGAAACGGCTCCTTTAAAGGGCATATATATATGATAAATGAATGAACAGCTTGTCCGGTTACAGGACTACTTACTTGAGTATCTTTGCGATTGCAGCTTAGTCCTGCATCCTCAGTCAGGTCCGGACACTTCTCTTGTGATCCGAAGAACAGTTTATACATCTCCACGGGCGTTGTACCCATAACATTTTGGAGAGCTCGTGGTCCCTCCGGATTAAATTCCCACAGGCGGAGGCGGCGTTCTTGAGGCGTAAGACGCCGGATCAACATAACCTGCGCCATCGCAGCAGATTGATATCTCTTTCTGGAGGTCTCGAATACGGCCTGCAGCAAGGGGAACGTCCTTGGGCGGCCCCAGTCGAGCCCCCTTGTTGACCCATGACGCCACCATTGTGGTGGACCTAAGCGGAAGGCAGGGAGCGCCACCCATTTGGTGCCCCTGGGAGCGGTGATATAAAACCACTCCCATTGCCACAAACCAAGCTCCTCTTGAAAAGAGCCCTCGGGCCACGGAGCATTAGCATTTGCTTATGACCGCCCCTCCGCACTATGCTTGTTGCCCCTCGATCATCTTTGGCTCCACCTTGAAGGTCTTGAGCCACAATCCAAAGTGGGGGGTAATATGGAGGAAGGCCTCACATACGACAATGAATGATGAGATATGGAGGATGGACTCCGGATTCAAGTCATGGAAATCAAGTCCATAATAAAACATGAGCCCCCGCACAAAGGGATCCATCGGGAAGCCTAAACCCCAACGGAAGTGAGACACGAACACCACATTCTCGCCGGGCTCGGGAGTGGGAATGACCTGCCCTGGAGCAGGCGGCCCATGCGAGATCTCGCCGGTTAGATACCTGGCGTCTCGCAGCTTTAGCACATCTTCTTCTGTAACGGAGGAAGACATCCATCGGCCATGCTGATCGGAGCCGGACATCATCGAAGGTCCGAAGCGCCTGAATCTGAAGCTTTGGGTGTTGGAACTCGAAGCGCGAGGCGAACTCGATGGAGGGTGTAAAAAAAAGAGGGCCTTGGTCTCATTATAAAGAGGTTGAATACCAAGAGCCCACCCCGTGGTCGATTAGGACTCGCCTTTGATAGAGGAGGCGTGCCAGCGAACGCAGTTGGAGTTACCCATGTCCGTATTGATGAGAATCCCGGAATAAGGGGGCACGATCTATGCTTTGATAAGACGTGCCGAGGAAACCGCCTCGCTAACCGCGCAAAGGTGGAACGGTAAAAAACGATTCATATAAAGGCCTGGCCGTGGTGTGATGTCACGCCACGGAATATGTCAGCAGATCTGTGCAAAAGTTATTCTCTCTACGGTGGTATGTGGAACTTATTTTGCAGAGCCGGACACTATCCTTGTGTTCAAAACCTTCTATGAAGTATTCGGAGGAGGAACCCGCCTTGCAATGCCGAAGACAATATGCGCGTCGGACTTGTCGTCATTGAAGCCTGGTTCAGGGGCTACTGAGGGAGTCCTGGACTAGGGGGTGTCCGGATAGGCGGCCTATCGTCACGGCCGGACTCCAAGACTATGAAGATACAAGATTGAAGACTTCGTCCCGTGTACGAATGGGACTTTCCTTGGCGTGGAAGGCAAGCTTGGCGATACGGATATGTAGATCTCCTGCCATTGTAACCGACTCTATGTAACCCTAACCTATCCGGTGTCTATATAAACCGGAGGGTATTTGTCGGAGTAATGGGCCACGGGTAGGCAGACCCGAGCCCCTGGACCTTTCAAAACATCAGGGCAGACTGCGCCCCTCAAGACCCCAAGACGAAGAGCCGCCTTCAGAGAATCGGCGACAGAGTCACCGACTGCCCCTCTAGGCCGAGTCCCAGAGACGGCCTCAGGACAAGCCGACTCCAAGCCAACGACCTTCAATGAAGCCGGCTACAGGGAGTCGGCCCGCGACTCCGTCCACTCCCTGCATGAGCGACTACGAGCAGGATGGGATAAATCTGCCTCGCGACCGGTCCCTGCCCCGCTCATAAAGGGCAGGCATGGCGCAGGCGCCCGTGCACCGGAGATCTCTCCGTCCGGCGGCAACCTTGTACGCCCGGCCACAGCGTCGACCCGTGGGCAGATTCCTGTACCCATGATGGCTTGTGCATGCGACCCGAAGACAGCAGGACCGCTTTGTCGGCGGGAGTCTGAAAAACGGCGAGCGCCCCAAAGACGGACCCGTCGGAGTCGGCCTCCGAGAGTCGGCCTCCGAGAGTCGGCCGGCCCCTCCCACGGGCCCCAAGCGCCATTAACCAGACGAGACAGGGAATGGCAACAGTGATCGCCCGCCAGGCGGCGGCACTGTTGCCATGACCCCACGACCAAGCTCGCGTCATTAGAAGCGCGGCTACAGTAACCTGCAGCCGGCAAGACCCGCCCGCGGCGGACAAGGGCTGTCGGCCCCATGCTGGACCGCCGGCGGGGCCCACTAGTCGGCGGGCCCAGAGGCAGCGGAGAAGGCGGCGACTTGAGAGGCGGCTGGGACCCGCGCCCCAGCCAGATTACCATTGTACCCTCGGGGGGTAGGCCTATATAAACCCCCCGGGGCACCCATGCAAAGGGTTGGAACCTAGTAGTTTTAGACACACACATAGAGGGAAGAGAAGAGCTAGCTGTGCCCTTCTCCTTCCTCACCCCGAACAGCTCGAGGAGCATCTTGTACTCACTTTGCCATAGTGATCATGCGGAGACCCCGCAGCGAGCAGCAAGAGGGGTGTTATCTCCTCGGAGAGCCCTGAAGCTGGGTAAGATTCGCCGGCGTGCATGTCTTCGCCTCATCCCGTGTCCAGGCACCGGCTACGTTCTACTCGCCCCCTCCATGATAAGCCATCCTTTGGCATATGTCGCACCCAACACCCGACATTTGGCGCCCACCATGGGGCCAGGTGCACCGTCGTCCGGAGACCTGCTCGGGCGGAACCCTCTTCCTCCCCTGGCGAGCCAGCCCGGCTTACGCCAGATAGAGTTCTGGCGCCGACGCCAGCATGGCGCCGAGGTCGCTTTGCGGCGGCGAGCTGCCTCGCCAAACTTGTCGGCGAGGTTCGCCTCTCCGACGAGCCTGCATCCGACACAGGCACGGACGGCCCCGAAAGCCTCCTCGCGGGCCTCCTCGAGCATCTCCACGTCGCCGGCGAGCCCACCGCCGACCTGGAGTCCGTAGGCTCCACCCACCCGATGTTGGTCGACTCCAACACCGCGTCGCTCGACGCGTTCCCCACCAACGTGGTGGTGTACGACGAGCCTCTCCCACGCGCGGAGAGCGGCGGAAGCACCGTCACGGAGGTGCTCGTCATCGGTCACAGCGAGCCTTCCGGCGAGGGAGCTCGTGACCCTCTCGACGCGGTTCTGCAAGACCTGACCGCCCCCATTCCGGAAGACGCCGACGCTGGGACGCTGGAAGCACGCCGCCTCCAGCTCCTCGTGGGCGCACAGAAGCTGGCTAGCATGAGACGCTTGTCAAAAGCCTACCAGCGAGAGATGGATCGCGCCGTGGGCGGCTCGCCCGGTTCCGGCCCAGGCCTAACCGCCTAAGCGGCGGTCCAGCAGCGGTATGCCATCGCCCGATCTGTTTGAGCCCATTACGCCACTGTATGCATACGCCCGCGGAGAACATCCGCGCCGCCCAGCGGCGAGCAAGCTGGATAACCGAGGCGAGAACGCCGCTTGATGACGGAGCGAGTCCAGCAGCTCCTCGACGCGGCCGCTGCGCAAGACGAAGCCGGCTGCCGCATGGAGGCGCCGCGACGACAACACGACGACTTGCCTCCTCGCCGAGATCAAGGTGCGACGTCTCGGACGCCGACTGGCGGCGTCCGCGGAAGAAAAAACAAGGATCCGGCTGCCAGCCATAGCCGGATTCGCATCTCCATCGAGCGCGATGAAGACGGCGCGAGAGCGATGGAAGCGGCGGGGCGACTTTTCGCCTCCTCCTCCCGCAGAGAAAAGGCGAGTCTCCCGCCGCCCGTCGAGCATCCGACTCTCGGCGACCGCCTTGGCCGTCGAGAGGGAGTTGGAGAAAACGACGCCCGCCACCGGATCGAGCGACTCCACCGATCCCTGGCGTTGGAAGAAGAAGACGAGTTGGGCCCTCCCTGTTTTGGACCTCGCATCCGAGACGAGCCCTTCCCCAGAGGATTCACACTCCCCTGAGACACACCCAAATACACCGGCTCCGTGAAGCCGGAGGACTGGCTAGTGGACTACTCCACGGCCGTCAGCATAGCGAACGGCAACAAGCGCGTTGCCGTAAAGTATGTTCCCCTCATGCTCCAGGGCACGGCCCGGACATGGTTGAACAGTTTGAAGCCCCGCAGCATCAACAGCTGGGTCGACTTCACCGAGGCCTTCGTCCGCAACTTCACGAGCACATACAAGTGACCTCCCAAGCCTCGTCAAATTTGTCCTTGTGCGTGCAAGGCCCCAACCAGTCTACTCGCGACTACCTCACCTTGTACTGGGCCGAGCTCGGAACTCCTGCGAAGGAGTGCACGAGGTGCAAGCAATCGAGTACTTCATCGCCGGGTGCGAGAAGGCACCCTCCTCAAGCACAAGCTCGCTTTGCGGCAGGCCGGAGACCCTCGACGAGCTGCTGATCATAGCAGACAAATGCATACAGCCGACTCCTCCATGAAGTCGGAGATCAAAGTCGGTCTGGCCCAGCAAGGTGGCTCCTCATGCTCCCATAACTCCGGTGGCGGCGCCGATCGGCGGCAACAGCAGAATGATCACTGGCGCAAGGCCCGTAGCTGGCTTCCAACAGCCGGCGGTGGCGGCTGATCGAACCGGCAGCGGAAGGCAGCCCTCACCAAGCGCGAAGGCGGAAAGTCAAGCTGGTTGCGGCCTTCTCTTATGAGCAGCTCTTGGCGGACCACTGCAAGTTCCACATGGCCGGTTGAAACCGTCAAATCACACCACCCGGAAGTGCCAGCGGCTCACCGGGATCGCCAAGGAGACGGCCTTGCCCCTCCTCCGCTTTCTGGGCCGCCGCCTCCTCACCGCCCAGAAATTTGTCGAGCCGGTCGGTGCAATTACAAGCAGTACCGGAAGAGCATGGTGCCTATGTAGTGTTTACGGTGTGGTGGCGATCACCGCAATGGCGGCAACAAGAAGAAGTGAATGCAGAGCATCAGATACCCTGAAATTCATGCCTTTGGTTTGAGAAGCCCATCAGTTGGAGCCGGGCTGATCACCCAGAGGTGATGCTGAATTCGGGCTCCTACGCCCTGGTCTTGGGAGCCACCCTTGCCGCAGATAGGCGGGCCGCTCGCTTCTCGCGAGTGCTGATAGACGGAGGCAGCAGCATCAACATCCTGTACAAGGATATGATGGAGAAGTTAGGAATCAAGCAATGGCTTGACGGTCGGACTGTGTTCCACGGAATTGTACAGCCTTTCCTGCTCACCGATTGGCAAGATTCGATAGACGTCCTCTTTGGGGACAAGGATCACTTTCGCGAGAGCCGATCTGGTTCAAGTGGTGGACCTCAGCCCCTACCATGCTCTGCTTGGCCGACACTGCTCTGGCCAAGTTCATGGCGATCCCCACCTCGCCTACCTCAAGATGAAGATGCCGAGTGCCAAGGGATTCTGACGTGGCCGGCGACTACAGAAAGTCGTCCGCTTGTCTTGCAAAAGCAATGACTGGCGAGTCCACAGTGATCGCGGTAGAAGCGGCTCCTTGATCGGAGTTCTGGCGATGGCGGCAAGCAGCCGGAGATATCGCCCGACCCAAGGAGTAAGAAGCTGAGGGCTCGTTCAAGCCGGCCAAAGAGACCAAGAAGATACCCTTGGACCCGGAGCACCCGGAGAGATACGCCGTCGTAGGTGCCAACCTCGACAACAAATAGGAAGGCGAGCTTGTCGATTTCCTCCATGAGAATCGGGACATTTTCGAATGGTCCCTCAAAGACATGCCAGGTGTACCGACGGAATTCGCCGAGCACAAGTTACATGTCCGATCTGATGTGAAGCCCGTCAGGCAGCCTTGCGCCGCCTGCCAGAAGAAAAAAGAAGAGTTGTTGGAGAAGAGATAGCCCGGCTCCTCGCAGCCGGTTTCATCATGGAAGTGTTCTTTCCAGAATGGTTAGCGAACCCGGTCTTGGTACTAAAGAAGAACAAGCGATGGCGGATGTGTATTGACTACGAGCCTCAACAAAGCCTGCCCCAAGGACCCGTTAAACTTTGCCAGAATTGATCGGTGATAGACTCCACACCGGATGCGAGCTGTTGAGCTTCTTAGATGCATATTCGTGGATATCACCGGATCAAGCTGAACCGGCCGACAGATTGAAGACCGCCTTCATCGAGGCTGTTTGGAGCTATACGCTGCTTGACCATGACGTTACGGCGAGGAACGCCGACGCCACCTTTCGGCGTTGCATGCGAAGTGCCTCCTCAAGCAGCTTGGCGAAACGCATGCGTTTACGTGGGCGGCGTGGTGGTGAAGACGGAGAAGCGAGGAACGCTGTTGGAAGACCTCAAGGAGACCTTTGAAAATCTGCGCCGATTCCAGATCAAGCTCAACCTAGAGAAATGCGTCTTCCGAGTACCAGCCGGCCAGCTCCTTGGTTTCTTGGTCTCTGAACGCGGCATAGAGTGCAACCCCGTGAAGATCAAGGTGATCGAAAGGATGGAAGTACCCCGCCGACTGCTAGATGTGCAGAAGTTCACCGGCTGCTTGGCGTCTATCAGCCGATTCATCAGTCGGCTGGTAACTCTTCCTCTGTACCAGCTTATGAAGAAGACCACCTTCTTGAATGGAACTCAAAGCGAATGACTTTTCTCCGATTGAAGAGAATCGACTACTCCCCAGTCTTTGGCGGCTCCGACTCCAAAGGAGCCCATGCTCCTATATATTGCCGCCACCAGCAGGGTAGTCAGCACAGTCATTGTAGTTGAATGCAAGGAGGAAGGCAAGGCGCTGCATGTCCAAAGACCAGTGTATTACCTGAGCGAGGTACTGTCGACCCCCAAGAAGAACTACCCCCACTACCAGAAGATGTGTTACGGCGTGCACTTTGCCGCCAAGAAGTTGAAGCCTTACTTTCAAGAGCATCCAATCACCATGGTTTGCACGGCCCCACTAGCAGAGATCATCGGGAGCCGAGATGCTTCAGGCCGAGTGGCCAAATGGGCCATAGAGTTGGCCCCTACACCATCTATTACCAGCCCCGCACCGCTATCAAGTCACAAGCACTGGCCGACCGGGCGAGACCCGATACTGCCGCGCCCGACTCCACCCATTGGCGGATGCACTTTGATGGCTCCAAGATGCGTACCGGCTTGGGAGCCGGCATGGTCCTCACATCGCCCAAAGGCGACAAGCTCAAGTACACGCTGCAGATCCATTTCGCCGCCTCCAACAACGTCGCCGAATACGAGGTGCTCATTCACGGGCTCCGGCTTGCCAAAGAGCTTGGCATTCGCCGGATCCTGTGCTATGGCGACTCCGACTTGGTGGTCCAACAGTCATCCGGCGACTTGGACACCAAAGATGCAAATATGGCGACCTACCGTTTTCTGGTACAGCAGCTGAGTGGATATTTTGAGGGATGCGAATTCCTCCACGTCTTAGAAAGCGACAACGACCAAGCGAGATGCCACAGCAAGAATCGGCTCTACCCGCCAGCAATACCATCCGGCGTTGCCCTTGGCGCCTCCTCAAGCCATCTGTCAATCCGTCACTAGAGTCGGACTCCATTTTGTGCGGCTCCCCACGAAGAAGTCGGATCCGACTCCAAAGCCTCAGCAGACGGCACAAGAATCCTTGCAGACGCCCCCAAGAACGCGGCAGTCAAAGCCGGCCCGGAGACTTCAGAACCCGGCCGGGGACTGCAGCGACCATTGCCAAGACTCCAATACTCGGCCCGGGGACTGCGCCAGTCGGCCCGGGGACTTCTTCAACCCAGCAGGCTGCTGCGGACTCCAACCTGCCGCCTCCCAGCCCAGCCGCCCTCGTCCAAGTAGCGATCTTGGCGATCGAAGAAATAGCGACACCCTCATGGGCCCAGCCCATCCTGAAGTTCTTAGTAAGCGGAGAGCTACCAACTGATGAAACCTTGGCTCGGCAAGTGCAACACCGAGTGGCAGCCTACACTATAGTCAATAGAGAGTTGGTCAGGCGCAGCGTCACCGGTGTCTACCAGCGCTGCGTCGAGTCAGAGCAAGGCCAAGCAATTCTCGAAGACATCCATCAGGGCGAGTGCGGCCATCATGCAGCCTCAAGAGCACTCGTCGCCAAAGCCTTCCGACACGGTTTTTTTGGCCAACTACCCTAGAAGAGGCCAAGGAATTAGTTCAAAAATGCAAGGGGTGCCAGGTGTTCCGCTCCAAGCCGCTTGACCGACTTCGGCGCTCAAGACTATCCCCATCGCTTTGGCCTTTTTTGCTGTTTGGGGCCTGGACATGGTGGGACCATTCAAAACGGCACGAGGTGGCCTAACTCACTTACTTGTCGCGATGGACAAGTTCACCAAGTGGATGGAAGCAAAACCCATCAAGAAGTTGAATGGTCCTACGGTAGTGACTTTCATCACCGACACCACAGCTCGGTATGGCGTACCACACAGCATCATCACCGACAACGGCACAAATTTTGCCAAAGGCGCCCTGGCCCGTTTCTGCGCGACGCAAGGCATCCGACTGGACTTAGCGTCCGTTGCCCATCCGCGATCAAGCGGCCGGTGGAAGCGAGCGAACGGCCTCATCCTCTGCGGCATCAAGCCTCGATTGGTCGAACCATTGGAGGCGTTCGCCGGTGCTGGCTTGAGGAGTTGCCACCGTCCTCGTGGAGTCTGCGTGCGACTCCAAACAAGTCAAGCGGCTTCACACCCTTCTTCCTCGTCTCACGGTGCGAAGCCGTCATCCCAACGGATATAGAGTTCGACTCCCGCGAGTCACCATGTACACCGAAGAGGAAGCGGAAGAAGCCGTCAAAGGCGGCGTCGATCTGCTGGAAGAGGGCCGACTGTTGGCACTCAGCCGGTCCAGCATCTACCAGCAAAGCCTGCGCCGCTACTACAACAAGAAGGTCAAGCCAAGATCATTGCTAGAGGGCAACCTTGTGCTCCGGCTGATCCAGCGAACAGCCGGCCAGCACAAGCTGTCGGCTCCTTGGGAAGGCCCATTCATCATCAGCAAAGTCTTTGACAGCGACTCCTACTACCTAATCGGCCTTTCGAAGCCCGAGCACGCAAGAGGGACGACTCCGGCAAAGAGACGGAGCGGCCATGGAATGCGAATCTCCTCCGAAGATTTTACAGTTGATGCAGTATGTACCATGCTACCCTTTGTGTTTAAAGTACCAAGACTCCGGGCCACCCGAGACGAGCTCGGGGACTACCCTCTTTTGTTATCTGTATGATAAGAATTATGCCTTTGAGTATGTTACCCTTTGATTGTGCTGTTTGGCACCGGGCTCGACTAGTCGGCCCAGGGACTAGCCGCCTTTGGGCTATGAAATGCTTCCTGCGATCGAGACAAGTAACGTCACGGTGCCTAAGCCGTCTCTGTCGAAGCCGCAGCTCATGAGCGGCTGTTTGGTGGGCAGGAGTAAGGTAGAAACAGCGCCCACATGAAAAAATGGCTAATGACCCAAAGCATAAACATAGTTTAAATCGGCTTCCAGCCCGTTTAAATAAAACCGATTCCTAAGTAGCCGACTTGCCGCTTTCTACCCAACTTATATGACTCTAAAAAATGGCCAAGTACTTGCCTTCTCAAAAGTAGCCAAGCACTTGACCTAGACAGACAATCCATGAGGCGGTTGCCCGATGGGCAAGGCAGCATCTAACGGAAGCGGCAAAGGAAAAAAGCCACAAGAGCAATAAGCAAGGAAAGATAAAATTAGAATAATATTTACACAAGCTTAGGCCCTTGGCGGATCTTGAACAGAGGTTCACAATACACCCATGGTGGAATTGTACAAATTAACAAGTTCTTTTAAAAGACTAGCAAGCAGATAAAATAAAAGGCAAGGCAGCGACCTAGAAGCAGCGGATGGGGTTGGAAGGCCGGAGGCGGCGGCGGCGTCGAGGCGCCGGGCGGCTGAGCCGGGCGATCTCGGCTTGATCGTCTCCGGCGGCAACCCGGCAGATAAGCGCGACTCGTTCTTTGAGGCCTTGGCGGTCAGCGGAGGCTGGTCGCCGCTCCATCTTCTGGCGCCTCCATGCCGTCTCCGTCCTCCGCCTCGTCTTCATCCTCGGCGCTGGAGTCGATCACCTCCGCCGAGTCCTCGCCGTAATCCGGTTCATCCGAACCACTCGTGGTGCCTCCCCACCGTCTCCGGCCCGCTCGAGGGGCGAAGACTGGTGTCCGTGTAGTCGGCGATCGCCGCCGCCGACGCTCGGCGGCGTCCTCCACGGCCAGCAGCTCCGCTGGGCTTACGGCGGGAACGTGGTCAACGGTCGAGATCCAGCCACAGATACCACGCCTTGACGAACTCGAGCTCGGCGAGCTCCGGCCGAGCGGGCGGAACCCTTCCAAGCCTCAAGGCGGCCCGGCCCGCGACCTCCAGCCGGTCGGTGGTCCAGGTAGAGTCACGCAGAATCCGGCATGTCCGGCCATAGAGCAGCGATCGCTGGCACCGACAGCTGAAGACAGCGCAACATCCGATGGGCCGGCCGCAGACGAGCCTCAATGCTTAGGAGCTGCTCGTCAAGGGTCCGGGGGGAGTTGGCTGCGATCTCAGCGCCACCCGCCTTCCGCGCCTCGCGCTCAGCCTCGATGGCCTGATTGGCCGCCTGCGTGTGACCGGGGAAGAAGTCTGCCAAGAAGAAGAAGAAGCAAGTCAAAAAAACAGGAGTCGGCTTGACCCATAGTCGGCAACCCAAAAGAAAAGTAGAAGCAAACTCACCATCGACGATATCTTCGATTTCGTGGAAGCCGGAGGTCAGCAGCGCTTCCCTGTCGGTCCAGGCGGAGCGCTCGCTCTCAACTTCGGCCAGGAGAGCGGCCTCTTTCTTCTCCGCCTCAGCCTGCGCCGCCTTGAGCAGCTCCCTCTGCTCCGCCAGCTGCAGAGCCAGCAGGTCGCGCTCTACGGCGAGCTTGCCGCACTCCTCCTCTTTGGCACGCAAAGCGGTCTCGGCCGTACCCAGCTGCGCCCGAAGAGCGGCGGCGTTGGACTCTGAAGAATAAAAAGAAGAAGGACCCGAAGTCGTCAGCTAAGAAGGTCGCCAGGAAGATCCGGCCCGACTGCGCAGCAGTCGGCCCGAATCTCGGGGACTACAGCCCGCGGGTGCGCCAGCGCGCCCCCGCGAAGAAGAAAACTCACCTCGGCTCCTCGCCAAGTCAGCAGCCCGCTTGCTCAGCTCCTCAACGTTGCGGTTGAAGGCGGTAGCGCGGAGGTTGTGATACTCCTGCGACAAGAATTCCAGACAGAGGTAAAAAAACTTGGAAGTAAGCAAATAGAGTTCCGAGCTGCACCTTTCGGCCGACCGAAACTCGGGGACTACACCCGATGGGTGTTGGCGCGCCCACGAGAGAAAGAGCGAGAAAAAGTTCGAAAGAAACATACCGCACGGCGGATCGCGATGCAGTGCACCTTGGAGAGGTTCTGGATGGCGTCGCCCTCAGCCAACCGCTGGACGTCGGGGCGCCATGTTCAGGCCGTGCCGCCACCTCGCACCCACCCCACGGGCGCGGTGCTCGTCGCCTCGGCGTCAGGGATGGCCGAGCTGGCGGCGCCGGTCTCCAAGGGGCGCGGCGCCGAAGTCGCCTTCTCAAGATGGCGTCGCACTGGCGACGCGACTTGAAGAAGTAGCTGCCCCACGGCCTCGTCATCGGTCGGCAGCACAGGCGGGTCCGCCGGCTGCTTGCCTCACGCGGTCTCGGACTACGGTGGAGGCGGCAGAGGTGGCGCGGCCGTGCCCGGTAGGGAGACCTCGCCGCCTTCCCTCATGCGACGGGGACCTCACCACCGACTCCCTCCGACTGCCCCGTGAACTCCGGTGGCGGTGGCGCAGAGCTCAACTGGGTGACGAGCAGCACCGACTGGAGGCGCGCGGCCTCCTCGGCTCGCCTCTTGGCTGCAGCGGTGGTTTCGACCTCCTCCAGATTCTTCTAGGCGGAGGCCGCCGCCTTCTCAGCCTCCGCCTTCTCCAGACGGGCGGCCTCCTCCTCGTCGCGCTTCTCCTGTGCATTCTGCTCCGTTGCCTCCGGGAATGACGCAGGTCAACCCGCCGACTATTGGCGGATGTCTCCACCGACCCCATGACGGAGGCGGCGGCAACCCTCTCCAAGGTGAGGGGAGCCCTGATGAGAAAATAGACATGAGAAGACTCGGATAAGACGGACCAGAAGAAAACAAGACAGAATAAAAATACTTACGCGGAGACCAGCGGTGGCTTCTTCACTTCCTTTCGGAAGCGGTTAGCTTTCGCGACCACCTCTTCGCGCTGAGTCGCGGCGGCCGTTCCCCTGAATTTCTTGGCCCGGCCGCCTGGCAGACTCGGGCCGGCCCGGCGCTTCTTCACGCCGCCTAGACCACCCAAGGCGGCGGAGGAGCTCGCGCCTCGATGGCCGGCTTTCTGCTGGCGGCGGGGGACGACTTCCTTCTCGCCGTCGTCGTCAGGCCAATCGGCGAAAGTGGCCGAAGGCTTGAAGTCGTCGGCCCCTCCTCCTCCCTCGGCGCCGGCCTCCATCGCCGCCACGCCCAAGTCGGGGTCAACGGCGTCGCTCTCCGCCCGGTCGGGGACGAATTCACGAGCCGACCCCGCGGCGCCGGTCGAAGGCAGCATGAGGGGATTCTGAATCGGAGAAGACCAAGGAAAATTAGAGCCGGATTCGGCTGAAGAAGGAAACCGAGAAGCAAGAGATGACTTACCAATGGTGCGGGGTTGGCGCGAGAGTATGGCTCCTTGCCGAACTGCCATTGCTCCGTGAGGCCGCAGTTCGCCAAGAAGTTCATCGTGTCCACCACCTCCGCATGGGGCATGTCTTTGGAGCACAGCCGGCTGGGATCCCGGCGGCCGCTCATCCGGACAGATCCGGATGAGGTCGGCCTTGAAGAGGAGAACTTCGGCGGCCACGGCGGCGGCAAGTCTGCCCAGTCCAGGCCCTCCGGATTGTGTCATCACGTGGAGCCAGCGACGGGCGGCCTTGCTCGAGTCGGTCGTCCGGGCCCTATAGGACCAGCTGGAGGGTCGGCCCGCCAACTCGCCGCCCACGTAGGGCGGCAAGTTGACCCAGTCGCCCTCAGGGGCGACGTTCTTGACATAGAAGTATGTACGCTGCCACATCTTCACCGATTTGATGAGGGAGATGGCAGCGAAAGGGTTTTCGGGCACCGGCCTCCTCTTGGCGATGAACGTGCTGCACAGAGCTGGCACGCGAGCGACGTGGGACCCGAGCTTGGCTTGGAAGAATTCCCCCCACAGCTCGATGGTGGGGAGAACGCCGAGAAAACCCTCGCATAAGGATGCGAAGGCGGCCAGCAGCACCACCGTGTTGGGGGTGAGGTGGTGCGCCGAGCCAAGAACTCGAACGCTGCTGGAAGAAGCCGCCGCCCCAGCCCTAGCCTGCGCACAAGGTGCGAGCGGAAAATGACCCGCTTCGCCCTCCTCCGGCGCCGGCGTGACCCGCCCTCGGCCTTGGCGCGCTGGTCCGCACTAGGTGGCTGCCGGGATGCGCGTTTGACGAAGAAACTTCGATGATGTCATCGTCGATGATGGAGCCGTCCCACACGCCGGAGCGCCTTGATGGGAAGCGGCGGCGATGAGGAGCTCATCTCCAGCCTTGGCGAGGTTCGCGTAGCGAAGCGATGAAGCAGACGAGGCAGGGAGCAAGAGGGAGCGGAGAAGAGAGGGTGCACGTGCGTCACCGCCCCTCCCTCCCCCCGCCTACTTATAGGCGCCTAGGCTGCGAAGCCGAGGGGGCGGGCGTGGGATTAACTGCGCCCACGTCCCCACGCCCCAACGATTTAACCCACGACGTTACAGCGTGCAAGAACGGCGTGGGAGCTCTTCAACCGCCGCGACGCATAGCGGATCCGCTGCGCGCCGGGGCGTGGTAGTGGCGGGCCCCGCCTGACGGGCCTATCTTGTCACGTGCGTGGGCTGGCAGACTGGCCCTGCCGCGTGGCGTCACGTGGCGGGCCCGCATCGGGCGGCTGACGGGAAGCTTATCAGGCATGCCGCCCGGATCCCGCTGCGACCTTCGAAACCTTTGAAGAGCAAGACGGCCCCTGCAAGGCCGACTCGGCCTAGTCGGCTCAAGATGGAGACGGCGGGCGAGTCCAGATTCTTCTACCAAAGGGATGAAGCTGTCGACGCTCCTCGACATGTTGCCCTCGGCGCCTCACCAGCTTCGGGGACTACTGTCGGAGTAATGGGCCACGGGTAGGCAGACCCGAGCCCCTGGACCTTTCAAAACATCGGGGCAGACTGCGCCCCTCAAGACCCCAAGACGAAGAGCCGCCTTCAGAGAGTCGGCAACAGAGTTGCCGACTTCCCCTCTAGGCCGAGTCCCAGAGACGGCCTCAGGACAAGCCGACTCCAAGCCGGCGACCTTCAATGAAGCCGGCTACAGGGAGTCGGCCCGCGACTCCGTCCACTCCCTGCGCATGAGCGACTCTGGCGGGATGGGATAAAGCCGCCTCGCGGCGGTCCCCGCCCGCTCATAAAGAAGCGAGCATGGCCGCAGGGCGCCGTCTGCGGAGATCTCCGTCGGTGGCGGCCTGTAGCCACGCCGGCCAGCGTCAACCCGTGGGCAGATTCTGTACCCATGATGGCTTATGCATGCGACCCGAAGATGGCGGGACCCGCCTGTCGGCGGGAGTGCAGAAGACGGCGAGAGCGCCCCAAAGACGGACCCGTCGGAGTCGGCCTCTGAGAGTCGGTCGGCCCCTCCCACGGGCCCCCAGCGCCATTAACTGAGACAAGGCGAGGGAATGGCAAGTGATCGCCGCCAAGCGGCGACAACTGCCATGCCCCCCACCAAGCTTCGCGTCATTAGAAGCGGCTCTGATAACTGCAGCCGGCAAGACCCGCCCGCGGCGGACCAGGGTTGTCGGCCCCATGCTGGACCGCCCGCGGGGCCCCCTAGTCGGTGGGCCCCAGGAGCCGACGGAGAAGACGGCGACTTGAGAGACTGACGGCTGGGACCCGCGCCCAGCCAGATTACCATTGTACCCTCGGGGGGTAGGCCTATATAAACCCCCCGGGGCACCCATGCAAAGGGTTGGAACCTAGTAGTTTTAGACACACACATAGAGGGAAGAGAAGAGCTAGCCGTGCCCTTCTCCTTCCTCACCCCGAACAGCTCGAGGAGCATCTTGTACTCGCTTTGCCATAGTGATCATCACGGAGACCCCATGAGCAGCGATGAGGGGTGTTATCTCCTTGGAGAGCCCTGAAGCTGGGTAAGATTCGCCGGCGTGCATGTCTTCGCCTCATCCCGTTTCCAGGCACCGGCAACGTTCTACTCGCCCCCTCCATGATAAGCCATCCTTTGGCATATGTCGCACCCAACCCCCGACAGTTTTAGTCCGTAGGACGAACAACAATCATACCATAGACTAGCTTCTAGGGTTTAGCCTCCTTGATCTCGTGGTAGATCTACTCTTGTACTACCCATATCATCAATATTAATCAAGAAGGAGTAGGGTATTACCTCCATCGAGAGGGCCCGAACCTGGGTAAAAACATCGTTTCCCTTGTCTCCTGTTACCATCCGCCTAGACGCACAGTTCGGGACCCCCTACCCGAGATCCGCCGGTTTTGACACCGACACAATCCATCAAAGTGCTCCTCCAATATTCTCTCTTCCTCAACGTATGCCTCCATGAATGGACTTTGATAATCCTTGTTGACTTGTCTCACCACAAGCTGTGAATATCCTCAAATGAGCAGCCTCTTGATTCCCAATTCTATGTTAATACTAAGCCCGGCAAGGAGCCCTTCATACTCTGCTATATTGTTGGTTGCCTTCTCTCGAGGAAAATGCATATGGACGACGTACTTCAAGTGTTCCCTTATGGAAGCAACGAGAAGCACGCCAGCCCCTGCACCTTGTAGGGAGAAGGCACCATCGAAATACATGATCCATTCTTGGGGCGCTTCCTTGTCGGGGGTGACTATTTCCATCACTTCTCATCAGGGGTTGGCATCCATTCTACAATAAACTTTGCCAGTGCCCTGCTCTGAATGGTTGTTGGGCTCCGAAATTTCAGGCCAAAGTTGGATAACTCCAAAGCCCACTCCACTATTCTGCTGGTAGCCTCAGGGTTTCGGAGTATCCTTTGCAACGGAAAGCGGGTGATGACCATAATCTCGTGGGCTTGGAAGTAGTGGCGCAGTTTCCTTGAGGCCATGACAAGACCAAAGATCAACTTTTGCACACCAGAGTATCTCGATCTAGCCCCTGTAACAGGGAGCTGACGAAATACACTGGGCGCTGCACCACTTTCTTCCTTACCGCGTCCTTATGGTCGCCTTTGCTGCCATGCTTATCTTTGTCCTGATCCATATCTGACCCTGCCGGGCTTTGCTCCCTCTCTGTCTCCTCTACTTCTCGATGTGCCACTAGGGCTGCACTAACCACTTGATTAGTTGCCGCTAGCTATAGCAATAACGGTTCATGTGGTTTTGGAGCAACCAAAGTGGGCACAAAAGATAAGTAGGCCTTCAAATCTTTCAATGTTGCGTCTGCTTCCGGCGTCCACTTCATGGGTCCTGCCTTCTTTAGAATTTTGAAGAACGGCAAGGTGCGCTCGCGGCAGAGTTGGAGATGAATCTGCTAAGCACGGCAATGCACCATGTCAGGCACCTCACATCCTTAACTGTCTTGGGTGCCTGGATCTGCTCGATAGCCTTGATCTTACGGGGTTGGCCTCGATCCTGCAGTGGGACACGAAGAAACCAAGTAGCTTGACTGAGGGAACGCCAAACACACACTTCTCTGGGTTCAGCTTTAAGTTGATCTTGCGCAGATTGGCAAATGTTTCTTCCAAATCCTGAATGAGAGTTGATCTGTCCTTGGTCTTGACCACAATATCATCCATATAAGCCTCAATGTTCCTGTGCAACTGTGGCTCAAAAGCAATCCGGACTTCTCTTGCAAAGGTGGACCCAACACTCTTCAACCCGAAAGGCATGCACACAAAGCAGTATGTGCCTCATGGGGTGATGAATGAGGTCTTCTCTTCGTCTTCCTTGGACATGAAGATCTGATGATATCCAGAGCATGCATCCAAAAAGAGAGCAGATCACAACCTGGAGTGGAGTCCACAATCTGATCGATGCGCGACAAGGGAAATGGGTCCTTCGGGCAAGCTTTGTTGAGATCTATGAAGTCTATGTTGGATGCGTGACAAGGAAAATGGGGCCCCCACTTTCCATTAGCCTTGCGCACAACCATTGTGTTTGCTAACCATGTTGGATGCAGTACTCCTCTGACCAAAGCAGCTACCTCAAGTTTCTTGATCTCCTCGGTAATGAACCGTTGCCTCTCCAAGGCACTCGCTTGAACCTTCGCTTGGACGGTCGGGCGTGTGAAGCGAACAACAAGGTGGTGCTCGATTACCTCCCTGGGAACAACGGGGATATCAGATGGTTGAAAGGCAAACACATCGATATTCGCCTGCAAGAAGGCAATGAGCGCGCTTTCCTATTTGTCATCAAGGGTGGCACTAATAATGTAAGTACCATCAGCGCCAGCCAGCCCTGCCGGGACCTTTTTCACTTGGGGTGCAGCAGCCTTGGATCTCTTGCTCTTGGAAATCTTCGGCACGTCATCAACGGGTGCCGCACACTCCGAAGAGGTACGCTTCCCGGATTCCTTGCCGGCGTCCCTATTTGCCTTCTTCTTTCCTTTGTTTTCCTTGGCGGGAACTGTAGTTTCAGCGGCCTTTGCTGCGACTGTGTCCCGATACATCTTATCCACGCAAATAATTGTGTCCTCTTCTGACGGAATGGAAATGACGCCCATCGGCCCTGGCATCTTCTGAATGTTGTAGGCATAGTGGGACGCCGCCATGAACTTTGCCAAAGCTGGGCGTCCAAGAATTCCATTGTACGGCAGGGGAAGGTCGACCACATCAAACACAACCATCTCAGTCCGGTAATTCAACTCTCCCCAAATGTCACTGGCAACGTGATCTTTCCCTTAGGATAACTACTACCGGGGTTAATTCCTTGAAACGTGCCATGACCTTAAGCTCTTCCTCTGCTATCTGGAGTTTGCTGATGACCTTTGGGAAAATCCAATTCAACTCGGCCGCGCTGTCAACCAACATCTTTGTGACTTTGAGGTTGCGGATCATTGGTGAGACCAAAAACGGCAAAGACCCTACCGCGGTGGTGCGGTCGGGGTGATCCTCATCGTCAAAGATGATGGGCGTGCGTGACCACTTGAGCGGCTTCCAGGAAGCTACTGCTGGCTCCATGGCATTGACCTCACGCGTCCACCTTTTGATTTGGAGGCGAGAGGAGTGCAGAGATGCACCCCCATCAATGCATAGGGCGTCAGTGGCTTTCTGGAATGCCTGCTCACTGGTTTCCTCCTCACCCCCTCCATCACTTTCATCATTGCAATCCTCCTTCCCTCGGCCTCTGGCGGGTTTCCCTTGGTTCCGAAGAGCCTTGCCGGGGCGATTTACTTCACCGCCTCGGCCCTTCACGCCAACACCATTCTGACCTCTCTCTTTATCATGATTTTCATACTCAGCCCTCTGCTTCTTGATGAGCTGCTCAACCTGATGACACTCGTGGAAATCATGGCCCTTAGTCTGATGGATCTTGCAATATGGCCCTTTGCCTTTCCCGGCTTTCTCGGCCGCCGCAGCTTCCCGGCAATCAGCACAGGCAGCAACTTCCTTGTAGGGGGCTACAGTCTTAGCCTTCTTGCTGGTACTGGGTGTACCTGATCCTTCGACAGTCATCAATGCCTTGTCCTTGCGCCTCATGTTGCGGTTCTTGTTTTTCTTCTTCTGACTGTTAGTCTCGTCATCATCCTCTGAGTCAATGTTGACGCAATCGTCTTCTCTAGGGAGTTTCCTCCCTTCTTCCACCCGAGCACACTTGTCCACCAAGGTGTAAAGCTCCTTCACGGTCTTGGGCAACCGAACGTTCATCTTGGAACGTATCCTGCCGTTGTGCACATTAGACTGGAATGCAGCTATCACAGCTGCTGGGTGGATATCTGGAATATTCCTGTGGACTCTGCTGAACCTCTGCAAGTACTTCCGCAAAGTTTCTCCTTCTTTCTACTAAAGAAGCTGCAGATCGTTGGGCCGCCTTGGTTCTTGTTGGCCGCTGGTGAAGGTGTCAATGAACTCATCGCATAGGTCAGCCCAGGTCGAAATGGAATTCTCCAGCAGGTGCATCAACCAAGATCTCACATTTGACTTAAGTGCCAAAGGAAAGTAGTTGGCGAATACCTTCTCATCTCTTCCCCCGGAAGCTTGCACAACGATGGTGTAGATGCTCAAGAACTCTGCCGGGTTCAACCTCCCATCATACTTCTCTAGAATCTCTGGCTTGAACGTGTGAGCGGACGGCCAACGGAATTGCCGCGGCTCACGAGTGAAAGCAGGGCACCCAACCTCGAAAGGAAGGGGCCCGCCATCTCCGAGCGGGGGATCGTCGACGTCAGGGCCATCGCACCCATTGGCCCGGCGGCGGTCATGGGGCGTTGCTCGATGGCAACGCGCGTGCATTCCCTCCACTAGTCCTCCGGGGCTCGACGTTCGCCTTGGCGTGCGTTCGAGGGTCAGAAGAGGCCATCGAGACGTCATCAGGTTCTTGGTGTCATGGCTCTCGTGTCGGTTGCCGTGTCAGTGACTGCACTATGGGGGTGACCCCCTCCGTACGGCCAGCAACATGAACCGTTGTCGCTGCATGGGGAGGCCATGGCAGGCCATCTCGTTGTGATCCTTCCGCTTCGGCGAAACCAATCAGACTCTGGATGGTGGTTCACCACTCATCCATCTGATTAGCCACAGGCAGAAATCTCAACACCAATTGAGCTCGCGCCATGGCCTCTGAGGCAGTACTTGGCATAGATGATGATGACGCGGAGTGCGGTGTAGCCCGGCTCCTGATGGTGCTGGTGGCGACCGCACCGGGCTCTCTTCATCGTGAACCAGTCGCTTGGACGACATGGTGACGAGGTGGAGGCGCTTGGGGGCTAGCGGCTCCGTTGGGCACAGTAGCTGGGTTAACCCGTTCTGGGGGTGGAGCCTGCCCTGCGGTCGCGCCCACAGCAGGGGCGGCCGGAGGGTTGTGATTCGCTCCAAAACGAGCGCCACCACTATGGTTGTGCCCCTCAGCTTGAAGAAGAGGTGCAGACAGAATGATCTCTCCATCCGTACCTCGTGGAGCGTGGCCGCTGGGATATTGCTGATGCTGTCCTTCCCCGGTGCCTCCCGCTCCTGCTTCGGCCATGGGGGAGGTGGTGACAACGCCGCCTCCGCAGCCCCCGCAGCATCGGCAGTCGCGGGCGGCGGAGCCCTCGAGGTGGACGGGTGGTATGCAGCTCCAGGCTTCTTCTTGGGCGCCATAGTCGATGACGCTGCCGATGATGAAGATGATGATGAAGATGACGCGCTGCATATGCTCTCGGGTTTGCGCAAGCGATCCCCTACCTGGCGCGCCAAAGATGTCATGGGAAACCGCGTCCACCTATGGGACCAAGGGCCCCTTTCTGGTTCGGCATGGGGGATGGCACGTTGCACAAAGAGCGGAGAGACGTCGCACAGCATGACAGAGATCACATGGGCAGATTTTACCCAGGTTCAGGCCGCCGTGAGGCATAAAACCCTACTCCCACTTTGGTGGATTGATTGAGGATGATGGTGGTGAGCGCAACACGCTCGCCCGGTAGGGTTGCCTCGGGGCGAAACAGCTACGCACGCATGGGTGTGTGTGAGGGTGGATTAGCCAACCCTTTCTACGGTTGCCATGGGCCTCCTTTTATAGATTAAGGGGTCACCATAGTGGCAACCTAGTCTTTATGCACTGATATGATAGCGAACAGTGCTATCATACCTAATTCTGCAAGCTGACTGGCGCATTAAATGTGGCACTTAACCTCACATCACAACTTGCGGCGAACTCTGCCGGGCCTAATTCTACCGACTTCACGCTGCACTGGACACGTCTTAGGGACGAGTGTGATGCCCCGATTCAATCATACACTAATCATGCACGCATAGCGATATGCGATCAAGAACGAGGACTCACGGGAAGATATCACAACACAACTCTAAAATAAAATAAGTCATACAAGCATCATAATACAAGCCGGGGGCCTCGAGGGCTCGAATACAAGTGCTTTCGATCATAGGCGAGTCAGCGGAAGCAACAATATCTGAAAGTACGAGACATAAGTTAAACAAGTTGCCGTAAGATGGCTAGCACAAACAGGATACAGATCAAAAGAAGCGCAGGCCTCTGCTGAGATCCTCCTAACTACTCACAGTTCGGCGGGCGCTGCGTAGTAGTAGGCACCTCCGGTGTAGTAGTAGTAAATGCGTCGACGGTGGCGTGCAGCTCTGGACTCCAGCATCTGGTTGCGGCAACCAGGTAGAAGGGAAAGGGGAAAGGGGAGAAAAGCAACCGTGAGTACTCATCCAAAGTACTACAAGCAAGGAGCTACACTACATATGCATGGGTATATGTGTAAAGGGCCATATCGATTGGACTGAACTGCAGAATGCCGTAATGAGAGGGGATAACTAATCATGTCCAAGACTACGCTTGCAGCCTCCGTCTTCTTGACATGTAGAAGAGAGAGAGAAGTCCTCCAAGTAGCATCGCATAGCATAATCCTACCCGACGATCCTCTCCTCGTAGCCACAGTAGAGAGCGACCACGGGTTGTATCTGGCACTTGGAAGGGTGTATTTTATTAAGTATCCAGTTCTAGTTGTCATAAGGTCAAGGTACAACTCCAAGTTGTCCAGTTACCGAAGATCACGGCTATTCGAATAGATTAACTTCCCTGCAGGGGTGCACCACATTACCCGACACGCTCGATCCCATTTGGCGGACACACTTTCTGGATCATGCCCGCCACGGAAGATCAACACGTCGCAGCCCCTCCTAGGCATAACAGAGGTCGGCCGCTGGTCTAAACCTAAGTGCAGTGCGGGCCCGCCGCCCTTAGCACACACACGCGTTGCGGCGGCGGCAGACCTAGCCTAGCGGCGTTCCAGTCCAATCCGGGCGCGTCGCTCGATCGGGCGTCACGAAATGCTTCGGACCGATACCACGACGCTGGTTGCCCATATCTTGTCCCACGTGGCGGTTAGTGCGTATAAGGTCAACGACCCAACTCGAGATCAAATACCAAGATCTCGTTAAGCGTGTTAAGTATCCATGACGCCGACCAGGCAGAGCCCACCTCTCTCCTAGGCGGTCTCAACCTGCCATGTCGCTCGCCACAAGTAACGATCGGGGCGTCGAACCCGGGCCCACCTCTCTGGGATGCGACCACCGTCCTTTCGGCCCCATCTCCGAACAAGATCACGAGTAATGTAATAGTGTAAAGTATATAGTATATGCCCGTGATCACCTCGAAGTGATCACAGCCCGATGAGTATAGCATGGCGAAGACGGACAAGAGTGTAGGGCCTTGATGGAACACTGGCTTCCTATACTAAGCGATGAGATAGCGGTAAAAGGTAACAACTTGATAGTAGCAAGGACATGCTATGCTGGCGAGATAGGATTAATGAAAGCGATAACATGCTACACTACTCTAATGCAAGCGGTATAGAGAAGAATAGGCGATATCTGGTGATCACGGGGGCTTGCCTGGTTGCTCTGGCAAGAGAGAGGGTAAATCAACTCCGTAGTCAAAGCTGGGCAGCAGCGTCGGTCTCGTAGTCTACCGGAGAGAAGAGGGGGAAGAAAAAATAAATATAATCCAAACATAAGCATGACGGTGCATGACAAGACAAGTAACGGTGCTAGGGGTGCCCTAACGCGGTATGAGGTGATACTGGTGAAGGGGGGAAGCATCCGGGAAAATATCCCCGGTGTTTCGCGTTTCCGGACAGATGAATGAGAGGGGGAAAGTTGCGTGTTTGCTATGCTAGGGATGTGTGCTGGACGAACGGGCTGCGTATCCGGATTCGTCTCGGCGTTCTGAGCAACTTTCTTGTAGATAGTATTTTCATCCGAGTTACGGATTAAAAGATATGATTTTCTAAAGATTTTATTAATTTCTGTTAATTAATTAATTAATTAATTAATTCGAAAATGAATTAATGACATGAGCGTGATGCCATACTGATGTCAGCAGTCAACAGAGTTGACTCGTCAACCTGACCAGTGGGTCCCACTGGTCAGTGACACATTTTAATTAAACAGATTAATTAAACTAACCATAGTTAATTAAGGGTGTGGGCCCCATTGTCATTGTTTGATTAATTAACTATCAGTTAATTAGGTTAACCTAATTGTGACTAATTAACTTAATTAATACGTTAATTAATTAATTAATTTAATTATTATTCTCTATTTATTTATTATTATTATTATTTTTATTATTTTTAATTCTTTTTTTATTAAAATGTTAAAGTGGGGCCCCATGTCGATGTTGAGGGGCCTTAACGGGCGCATGGGCGCCATGGTGCGAGGCTCTGGGCGCCCGTTAGCGGTCGAGCCTGACCCAGCCTGACAGGGGCCAGGAGAGGCCTTGCATGGCGGCCGGGCGGCCGAGCCAGGGAAACGTCGAGAGGGGGGGACCGGGGCGCGGTGAGCCAGCGCGGGCCGGGTGAGGAGAGGGAAGCCGTGGCCGTGGCCTCACCGGGGGGGCAGGGTCTATGGCAATGAGCTCGGGGAAGGTCGGGGGGAACGACGGGGACGAGCGGCGGAGAGGAGCAGTCCGGCGAGGGAGAGGCGCCGGGGTGAGTGACGGAGAGGACGACGTGCGACGGGGCGGCGTCCGGGTAGAGGTGGCGATGGCGTAGGGCGACGGGGCACCGGCGAGGGAGGGCACATCGGCGGAGAGGGATCCGACGACGGGCGATCCAGGCGGCGGCGTTGACGGTCTCCTCCCTCGATCCCGATCCAATAGGGGCAGAGGGGGAGAGATATTTTGGGGGGGAGTGGGAGTGTCGGTGGTGGACCGGGTGAGTGGGGGTGTTAAGGGAGTGGGGGGTGCAGGGTGGGCCGGGCTGGGCACAGGGGTTTAGCCCAGTTGGGCCCTGACCCGAGGGTTCTCCCATTTTGTTTTCTGTTTTGCCTTTTGTATTTTCTTTCTTTTATTTATTTTCTTTCTGTTTTATTTAGTTTAGGCCATTTAGGTATTTTGTAAAATTGTGTTCGCTTTATTATAATTACCCTGGCATTTAACTGCACACTCCGAACATTTTAGTTTAATTTTTTGAAAACTTTTGTTGTTTGCCAAATTTTTAAATTGAATTCGAATCGGTTTCGAACTAATGCGAGATTAACCACGATGTCGAGGTGACGTGGCATCTTTAGTGGAGGGTTCTTTGTAGTGTAACTATCAAGGCGTCACAATTCTCCTCCACTACAAGAAATCTCGTCCGAGATTTAAGAGGTGGAATAAGGGGAAAGGTGCAGTTCACGAAATCCTACTTGAATCTTCTCGGTCTTGGTTGCTCTTCTCGAAGTGGTCGATCCATAGCGCTGATGTCTTCATTTCTCTGCTTCAGGTCATCATGATGAAGTTGTCGTCCTTCCTTCAAGATCTTCACCGTACTTACGAAAGGGTAAGAAGGGAAAACTCTATATGGATGGATTCTAACAAGATCGAGCATCAGACGGTTAACTCAGGGAAGAAGCATAAGTATCTCCCGATTTGAAACTTAAGAAGATATCGAGAGCAAAGTAAGAAGGTACCATGAGAAGTTTCAAACGGATAAGCAAGCATTCGATGCCTAATCAGAAGGTGAAAGGGGTTCAAAGCAACGAGAGTAAGTATTGCGTCTGATACCAAAATAGATCACTTGGGACGGTGGTCCGTGAATTACATACGAGTCCATGCGCGAGGAATAACCTTGTGAACAGGGGGTGTACAGGAGAGTCAGGATTCGATCCTGTGGAACTGTGGGTTATGGGCCCACCATGTGGTTGAAAGTAGGAAGGGGGCCGACATCTTGCACGATCACGATACTAAGGCGTGTCAGAGGGTAGCCTATCAGTTATGTCGGCAACAACATCGATACCAAGGGCGAGGGATGAAGAGAACCATTTTCCTGCTCGTTGAACGAGGCGGGCCAATAGGCAAGGTTCTCGTCCATCGGTGGCTACCGAAATGTCATCAACAATAGTAACAGGGTCTTACTGAGAGAGCGGTACCACGAGGTGTATACATAAGCAGGAGAATATTACTGCTTAGGTCATATAGATCACAAGAAAGGTTAAACCAAACAATGGAAAGGAAAATATGATTATCAGATTAAACAGAACAATGGAAAGGAAAATGTGTTAAAACACATATTTGGGGTATTTCCTTCCCAAGGACAAGCAGAGCATGATATCCATGACATGATAGAAAGTAGAAAACCATTTATGTAAGGGAGAGGAATTTCATGACATTACCCATACAACGGTGTTTGGATAATTGAGCAAGAAACATGTAGCATTGGCTTCAAATGTTCTTGTTGAAAATCGAAGTACCACAGACATGCTTCGAGATAGCATTGACATGTTCTTCAAGCAAAGGTCGGACCTTGGATACTCAATTGATTCATCAGGAAGAACTTATAGAATAAGTCTTTCAATTTCCTCATGGAAGAGTGGTTAACATTGCTAAAAGGAAGAACTATAACAATAGGCCCTCCGGCCAGGGGTGCTGAGCATGACATCACCTTACTGGGTCATAAAAGACCAGTGTTATAACTCTTGGAATTATGTCCCAACCATCATATCCGAGCTAGATTCAGATCTGCTTGGGGTCAGGATACCTCAGACTCAGGATGCCTGAGAAGAAAAAGGTGTAACGCAATTCGACGAGAGGACATCGTAAGATTCTTGGGAAACGAACTATGTAAGCGAGTTCCGAAACAAGAGTTCATCATTAAATCAAAGAGAGGATGAGGAGGTGGCTGATAGTCTCAGCGACAATTCATCGAGATTTCCAAAAGATGGATCTCCACAATTATGTGAACAAGGAGATAACGTTTAACAGATCAAATGATATAATGATGTATGCTCGAGGGAAACATACACAATTAATCACTGGTTGAAAGGTGCACCCTAAGTATGACCTTAGGCAGCAAGATCAATGTTAGAGTGACAATCCAATAACCAACAGTCTAAGAACGAACTGTCGATCGTTAACTTCAAAGCAATAAGGTTGCTAGAAGTTTGGAATTACACCGCACATTTCATTTGTTGGTATTCCGGTTAGCAACAACACGGAGACCAAGGTATGAATGGTGATGGTGAGAAGTATCACCTATATCAAGAATTCTTAAGAGGTGGTGAAATTCTCATGACATTCTTGACAAGACAGATGGTAATAATCCAAGGTAAAGAAGAACAATTGTTGGATAGCATGGAACTCAAGGTACAACACAAAACAAGAACAAGTTTGTGTTGGAGGAAAGGTAGTAGAGTGGTCGATGATAACACTAATCATCAAGGGCAAGGATGGTCTTTCTCATCATGAATTCCATTGATATCCTGGAAGAGCTCAGAATGCTGATGATGATCACGACACATTTGTCGAGAGAATTCATGAAGATGTAATCAATTGGCGATGACATAAAGTCAAAGGAATGATGAAGCAAAAGGTTATTTAAACCATGGGTACGACACAAACTCCAAAGCAAGCTTGCTGTCCAAAGCGAAAAGATATGATGAGCAAAGTCTACGTAAGCTTAGCTCATCATCGAAAACTTTGCTCCGGGAAGGACCAGGTAGCACAGTTAAAAAGTTGCACGATAATGATATGGCCGATCAGGCTAGGAATGGCATGATCGGGTACAAACTAAATTTAAAGAAGATTATCAAGAGTTGTTGAACCGTAGTGCGGACTCGGTTCAGTTATCGGTGTCTTTGAGTGTTTAATAACTCGAGCCCATGAAAACTGTAATCAGTGAGAATGTAGTACTTGATGAAGAACTCATAAGAAGTTATGCAGTTCCAAGATAATCTCGAGATACCAGGGGGGTAATACTCGAAGACGGATCAAAGTAGAGGTTGGACTGGGGTATTAATCTGCAGAAGACAAATGTTTAAACTTGCCCGAGAAATGGGAACAAAGAAGAACAATATGGTCGAACCCATAACTACAAGGGGTCCAATTTAATAACACCAAAAGAATTACTCGAATGAGTAAATATTTGGCAAGAAGCTTCCATGATAAGTTCCACATCAGGTCCATGGGCATGAACTCGGAGTTCAAGGTCGACTCCACTTCTCCAATGCATACCCTTTCATTCACTTCTCGCTTTCGATGAAGTTATAGTGTTGAAATATTATCTGGCAAAACAACAGTAGAGTATGACCCGTAGTAGTTTCCGGGTTCACCCAGATTAGAAAAGGCATAGGTTCAACCCATCAGGGTCTCTTAGGAACATATACCACAAACTTCAGGAATAAAATAACACAAGCTCGAAGGCAGAGCATGGTTGGTCAATCAGAGGATAGGATTTACCAATGGAGAAAGAACTTCCAAAGTGATTGGATATGAAGGAAGCTATGGATAAAATCCAACAAGGGACCCGGTGGTCCTCAAGGGATCTGATGTGAGCATCGGTACTCAACCAGAGGAAGATACAATGCAAGGAGATCAGACTATAGAAACAACCGACTAATTCAAAGCTCAAATGCAAAAGAATTAATGATTTCCACATCAAGGGATCAGAAGCAAACGCTCTGATTAAGGATGGATAACTTGAGAAAACTTAGGGTTACAAACAACGACAATTTGATTGGTCGAGATCCAACTCATGTTAAAAATGAGGTCTGAGCCGGAAGGATGAATTCTAGGATATGATTGAGGATTGCGAGCATTCCCAACATATCGAATCAACGGACTCAAAATGATATTGACAAAGGATGCCAATAATATTAACAGACTTATGGGATTAACCATAATGCAAGCAAGCAAGAATTTCAAGAGCAATAGGCTGCTCAGGATTTTCGGAAGATCGGGTAGTATTTCAAAGACTTTTATGGAACATCTGGACAACTGGGGATGAGCGGATACTCGGAAAGTGCGAGAAATTATTCTTAGGGGTATTCAGGTGGCAAAGAACTGCAAGGCAATAGGCACAAAATATTCTCGGGGTATCTTGTAATAACAAGATCGACTGGGAATAAAAGTAAGCACGACAGGTGTAAGCATTTATCCATCGGGATATTTTGGTGGAAGGGAATTGCAAAAGCAACGGACACAAATTCTCGGGTTAACAACGGAGAGTATCTTCAGGGTCTTCACGTGCAGCAGACGATCATCAGTAATAAGGGGCTCTCCGGGTGAAAGTGATAACGAGATCCTAATGTTAGATTTAGCAAAATTCATTTAACCCGAATAGAAGAGAGATCGAGTCCTAGAGTATAGACAAGGAGTAAAAGATCCTAATACCACCCAATGGCGGCGTGGGCCCATGGGCGCACAGCCATGTCGATAAAGTTTTGTAAACTCTAGACTAGACTCGACTTGACAAGGAGTTGGAAGGGGATTCCTACAGGCGATCGGCTCGATACCAACTTGTGGCGCCCCGATTCAATCATACACTAATCATGCACGCATAAGCGTATGCGATCAAGATCGTGGAATCACGGGAAGATATCACAACACAACTCTAAAATAAAATAAGTCATACAAGCATCATAATACAAGCCAGGGCCTCGAGGGCTCGAATAAAAGTGCTCGATCATAGGCGAGTCGATGGAAGCAACAATATCTGAGTACGTACATAAGTTAAACAAGTTGCCATAAGATGGCTAGCACAAACTGGTATACTGAGATCAAAGAAGCGCAGGCCTCTGCACAGGATCCTCCTAACTACTCCTGGTCGTCGTCAGCGGGCTGCACGTAGTAGTAGGCACCTCCAGTGTAGTAGTTGTCGTCGACGGTGGCATCTGGCTCCTGGGCTCCGACATCTGGTTGCGACAACCAGGTAGAAGGGAAAGGGGGAAAGGGGGAGAAAAGCAACCGTGAGTACTCATCCAAAGTACTCGCAAGCAAGGAGCTACACTACATATGCATGGGTATATGTGTAAAGGACCATATCGGTGGGTGAGCTGCGAGAATGCCGTAATGAGAGGGGATAACTAATCATGTCGAAGACTACGCTTGAGCAGCCTCCATCTTGCGGCATGTAGAAGAGAGTAGGCCCAAGTCCTCCAAGTAGCATCGCATAGCATAATCCTACCCGGCGATCCTCTCCTCGTAGCCCTGTTAGAGAGCGACCACCGGGTTGTATCTGGCACTTGGAAGGGTGTGTTTTATTAAGAATCCAGTTCTAGTTATCATAAGGTCAAGGTACAACTCCAAGTCGTCATGTTACCGAAGATCACGGCTATTCGAATAGATTAACTTCCCTGCAGGGGTGCACCAAATTACCCGACACGCTCGATCCCATTTGGCCGGACACACTTTCTTGGGTCATGCCCGGCCGCGGAAGATCAACACGTCACAGCCCCTCCTAGGCATAATAGAGAGGTCAGCACGCCGGTCTAAACCTAAGCGCACAGGGGTCTGGGCCCATCGCTCTTAGCACGCCTGCACGTTGCGAGGGCGGCCAAAAGCAGACCTAGCCTAGCAGGCGTTCCAGTCCAATCCGGCGTGCATCGCTCAGTCGCTGACGTCATGAAATGCTTCGACTGATACCACGACGCCGGTTGCCCATATCTTGTCCCACGTGGCGGTTAGTGCGTATAAGGTCAACGACCCAACTCAGATCAAATACCAAGATCTCGTTAAGCGTGTTAAGTATCCATGACGCCGACCAGGGCGAGCCCACCTCTCTCCTAGGCGGTCTCAACCTGCCTGCTCGCCACAAGTAACAGATCGAGGGCTGTCGGGAACCCGAGCCCACCTCTCAGGGATGGAGCCACCTGTCCTTTCAGCCCCATCTTGAGCAGTATCACAGGTAATGTAATAGTGTAAAGTATATAGTATATGCCCGTGATCACCTCCGAAGTGATAGCAGCCGGTAGTATAGCATGGCGAGACGGACAAGAGTGTAGGGCCACCGATGGAACACTAGCATCCTATACTAAGCGGTAGGATAGCGGTGTAAAGGTAACAACAAGAGTAGCAAGGACATGCTATGCGGCGATAGGATTAATCGAAAGCGATAACATGCTACACTACTCTAATGCAAGCAGTATCTGAGAAGAATAGGCGATATCCGTGATCAAGGGGGGCTTGCACAGTTGCTGGCAAGAGAGAGGGTCGTCAACTCCGTAGTCGAGCTGGGCAACAGCGTCGGTCTCGTAGTCTACCGGAGAGAAGAGGGGGAAGAAACAATAAATATAATGCAAACATAAGCATGACGGTGCATGACAAGACAAGTAACGATGCTAGGGGTGCCCTAACGCAGTATGAGGTGTTACCGGTGAAGGGGGGAAGCATCCGGGAAAATATCCCGTTGTTTCGCGTTTCCGGACAGATGAACAGGAGGGGGAAAGTTGTGTGTTTTCTATGCTAGGGATGTGTGGTGGACGAACGGTCTGCGTAACTGGATTCGTCTCGGCGTTCTGAGCAACTTTCATGTAGAAAGTATTTTCATCCGAGTTACGGATTAAAAGATATGATTTTCTAAAGATTTTATTAATTTTTGGAATTTAATTAATTAATTAATTAATTCGAAAATGAATTAATGACATCAGCATGATGCCATCTTGGCGTCGGCGATCAACAGAGTTGACTCGTCAACTGACCGATGGGTCCCAGCATTCGATGACACATTTTAATTAAGCAGTTAATTAAACTAATCATAATTAATTAAGGGGTGGGCCCCACTGTCATTGTTTGATTAATTAACTAACAGTTAATTAGGTTAATCTAATTGTGACTAATTAACTTAATTAATCTGTTAATTAATTAATTAATTTAATTATTATTCTCTATTTATTTATTATTATTTATTTTTTTAATTTTTTTTGTTAAAAGCGTTACAGGTGGGGCCCCCATGTCGATGTTGAGGGGCCTTAGCAGGTGTGGGCGCATGGGCGCGGGTGCGAGGCTACTGAGGCAGATTAGCTGGCCGAGCCTCGACCCAGCCTGACAGCCAGGCACAGGAGGCTGCATGGCCGGCCGAGCCGGGGAAACGTCTGGGGAGGGGACCGGGGCACGGTGAGCTAAGCCGGGGAGGAGAGGAAGCCGTGGCCGTGGCCTCACCGGGGCGAGGTCTATGGAATGAGCTTGGGGAAGGTCGGGGGGGGGGGGGGACGACGGGGACGAGCGGCGGAGAGGAGCAGTCCGGCGAGGGAGGGGCGCCGGGGTGAGTGACGGAGAGAACGGCGTGCAACGGGGCGGCGTCCGGGTCGAGGTGGCGACGGCGTAGGGCGACGGGGCACCGGCGAGGGAGGGCAGGCCGGCGGATAGGGCTCCGCGACGGGCGATCCGGGCAGCGGTGTTGACGGTCTCCTCTCTCGATCCCGATCCAATCGGGGAGAGGGAGAGATATTTTGGGGGGGAGAGGGAGAGTCGGTAGTGGACCAGATGATTGGGGGATGTTAAGAGAGTGGGGGTGCGGGGTGGGCCGGCTGGGCACAGGGGTTTGGCCCGGTTGGGCCCACGCTTGGGGGTTTCTCCCATTTTTGTTTTCTGTTTTGGCCTTTTGTATTTTCTTTCTTTTATTTATTTTCTTTCTGTTTTAATTAGTTTAGGCCATTTAGGTATTTTGTAAAATTGTGTTTGCTTTATTATAATTACCCTGGCATTTAACTGCACACTCCGAACATTTTAGTTTAATTTTTTGAAAACTTTTGTTGTTTGCCAAATTTTTAAATTGAATTCGAATCAGTTTCGGACTAATGCGAGATTAGCCACAGTAATCGAGGTGACGTGGCATCATTAGCGGAGTGTTATTGTAGCGTAACTATCCGGGCGTCACAACGAGGGTCACCTAGAGGCATGTTCTGTAGGAAGTGGTTGCCATGTGGCTAATGGCACTTAGTCACTTTGCGGCTTGACACCACACTGATGAATGACTTGGGTCGTTCGTGAGGTGGAGCGGTGGCGTGGTTTTCCTCCTCTAGTCCCGGCGGGCCTGCCGAGACGATTCGGTAGCTTGCTTCCGGGGCGAAACCTAACCTTGTTGTGCTCGCTTGCCTGGCAAGGGAGGCTCTTTCCTTAGCGATATCTTGCTCCTCCAGCTCATCTTGGTCTTCTTGACTTGTGCTTGGATCCTTCAAAGAATGATCTCTTGTGATGCAACTTGCCCTTGGTGCTTGTAATCTTGTCCTTTGGGCCTGTGCACAGTCTGGGCAACAGACCCAGGGTTTGTTGTACCGACAATGGGTTTCTGAACCCATGGTTCTCTTTCTTTGCCATGTTTTCTAGCAACAAAGTCTCTTTTATCATAACGTTTATTTTTAGGTTGTGGGTTATCAAGATCAACAACAGGTTCTATCTCAGCCAGTGGTGGAGCCAAAACTTTTGTGGAGCCTGGGCAAGTTTAGTCTAAGTGTATAATAATAAAAAATAAAAAATGAGGTATTCAGATACACAACGTATAATATACCACTGAAGTTATGAATCACAAATACATATTAATAACAAAGTGAAACCAAAAACAAATAGTCACAAAAAATGTAATTTAAAGTGTACTAATATATAATATATCAATATCCATTTCATAGACCAAATAAAGTTGAGACTTGACAACAAAATATAAATAACTAGCCTTGCATAGAGGCAAACTCACAATGTTGCCAACAAAAGTAAAGCTTTCCATACCAGACTAGATGTCACCAGATGCGATCTTGCAATTTCTTTCACCACAGTCAAAAGTATATCTCATTTGTTCATTTTTGCCAAAAGAAACAAATACAATCAGCCTTGCGTAGGGGCAAACTCAGCGTGTTGCCAAAGTCCTAGGAAGCACTACAAGATAGAAAATGGATTTGTAATTAAGCTATGGGATGTGAATATATTAAATCTTGAAAGCATGCAAGAATAGAGATGGTTAGATGGACACCATTCACATTTCCGGTTGTGCCTCAACAACTCAACTTCTATTTCCGGTTAGACATCATTCGCATTTTCAGTGCTTGCTGTACTAACAAAAACATCCTCATCTTTGAAATTCAATGATAAAATTTGAAGTTAGTTGTCACACAAGTAAGTAAGAAAATGAGCTACAATAATTAGTACAATCTTTCAGAAAAAAGTAAAAAATAGTACAAAACTACTTACACATCAACTACATGTATTGTATCAAAATTCCTTAAAGCCATCATTGAAACATTACCTGAATTTAAGCCCTAAATCTATTGGTTCATTGCAGATTGGAAAATCACTTTTTAGATTTAAAGATGCGATCATGAGGAGAGGAAAGAGTAGAAATGCCTGGGCGACGGATGTCCGCTCGCTGCCGGTCCTGCGTAGCCCCGTCTCGCCGTCTAGGGCAGTAGGGCTCTAGGCCATCCGCCGCCCGGTCGCCCAGTTGCTGCGCTCGGCGGCTGTTGAGAAACGAAGAGGCATGAGTTTCAGGCTTTGAGTGATCGATCCAACCACCATAAGTATGTGTATTCCCTCAGGTCGTGAAGTTGGATGGGCTGCACACTGTCGTACTGTTGCCTGTTGGGCTATGAACTATTGAGAAAATAATTCCCAATTATTTTTGCCCAGGTAAAGAAAGCTAGAGAACAAATTTAGGCCTTCGTTAATTGATCGAGCGCTACTGTCGGGGAGCCAGCGAGCCCGGGCAGTGCCTCCGCCACTGATCTCAACATCATTATCTAGTTCTTTTTCATCGTCTTGTTGAGCATCTTCATGAACATCATCATTATCATTCTCATTTTCACTAGGTGAATGTTCATTACCAGATTGAGTTTCAGCATCTGAGATAGAGACATCATTGTTATCTTCAGAAGGTTTTTCTATTTTAGGTTCACTAGAAGTATGCAAAGTCCTATCATTTTCCTTTTCCTTTTTCTTTTTAGATGGACTAGGTGCATTAGCATTAATTCTTTGAGAGTCTTGTTCTATTCTTTTAGGGTCACCTTCAGGATAAACTGGCTCCTGAGTCATTTTACCTGCTCTAGTCATTACTCTAATAGCATGATCATTCATATTATTATTCATTTCATTAATTAACTCACTTTGAGATTTAGCAACTTGTTCTAACTGAGTTTGAACCATAGAAGCATGTTTTCCTACTCCTATGAAATCATTAGTGATTCTAAATAACAAGTCACTCAAGCGAGCAATCATATCATAATTTTGTTTTAATTGTTTCATAACATAGGCATTGAAGTGATCTTGCTTCATGATATAGTTATCAAATTCATACAAGCATTGACTAGGAGGTTTATTATGCGGGGTGTCACCTTCATCAAATTTTAAAAGGGAATTTACCTCCACCACATGTGGTGGTGTGTTGAGACCATGTATTTCTTCAATATGTGGTAAATTCTTAACATCTTCAGCTTTAATACCTTTTTCCTTCATGCATTTCTTTGCCTCTTGCATATCTTTAGGACTGAAAAATAAAATACTCCTCTTCTTTGGAGTGGGTTTAGGCGGTGGTTCAGGAAGTGTCCAATCATCATGATTCTTCAATATATTATTTAATAGTTCCTCAACTTGTTGAACAGTTCGTTTACTGAAAACACAACTAGCACAACCATCTAGGTGGTCTCTAGAAGCATCGGTTAGTCCATTATAGAAGATATCAAGTATTCCATTTTTCTTGAGAGGATGATTAGGCAAAGCATTAAGTAACTAGATAAGCCTCCCCCAAGCTTGTTGCAGACTCTCTTCTTTAATTTCCACAAAGTTAAATATTTCCGGTAAGGCAGCTTGTTTCTTATGAGCAAGAAAATATTTTTCAGAGAAGTAATAAATCATATCCTGGGGACTACACACACAACCAGGAGCAAGAGTATTGTACCATATCTTAGCATCACCCTTTAATGAGAACGGAAATAACTTGAGAATATGGTAGTAGCGAATTTTCTCATCTTGAGAAAATAGGGTGGCTATATCATTTACTTTAGTAAGATGTGCCACAACAGTTTCAGATTCATAGCCATGGAAAGGATCAGATTCAACCAAAGTAATTAAGGCAGGATCGATAGAGAATTCATAATCCTTATCAGTAATAAATATAGGTGAATTAGCAAACTTAGGATTATATTTCATTCTACCATTCAAGGATTTGTCTTTCAGCTTACATAATAATTTCTTAAGATCATCTCTATCCTTACAAGCAAGAAAGTCTCTAGCTACCTCTCCATCCATAACATAACCCTCAAGTATATCAGGCAATTCATATCTAGGAAAGCTAGGTCTAATAGGTGTCTCAAAGTTTTTAGTTTCAATAATCTTATCAGTTTCAACATTCTCATTTCTTTAGTTGTAGCAAGTTGTTCATCCAGAAATTCACCCAGTGGCACAGTTTTATCAAGCAAAGTACTAGCACCATTCATAGAAGAAGTAGCATCATCAATTACTTGCGACATATCAGGATTAATAGCATGTGGTGGTGTTACAAGCTTACTCAAAACAGAAGGTGAATCAAGTGCAGAGCTAGATAACAGTTCCTTACCTCCCCTCGTCTTAGAGGGAACGATCTTGGTTCTGTCATCCTTATGATTCTTCATAGTGATAATTAGATATAAATCCCAAGTGACTAAACAAATATAGCTATGCTCCGGCAACGGTGCCAGGAAAAGGTCTTGATAACCCACAAGTATAGTGGATCGCAACAGTTTTTGAGGGTAGAGTATTCAACCCAAATTTATTGATTCGACATAAGGGGAGCCAAAGAATATTTGAAAGTATTAGCATTGAGTTGTCAATTCAACCACACTTGGAGATTAAATATCTGCAGCAGAGTGATCAGTAGTATAGTAATATGATAATTTGATAGTGATAGCAATAGTAGTAACAACAACAGTAACGGTAACAACATTAGTAGTAATTTCGTAGCAGTTGTAACAGTAGCAATAGTAATAGTAACACAACAAGAAAAATATGTGAAAAGCTCATAGGCATTGGATCGGTGACTTCATCGGATAATATTCATCATATAACAGTCATAATCTAGGGCGACACAGAACTAGCTCCAATTCATCAATATAATGTAGGCATGTATTCCGTAAATAGTCATACATGCTTATGGAAATAAACTTTCATGACATCTTTTGTCCTACACTACCGTGGTAGTGGGTTCCATAAGGAAACTAAGGGATATTAAGGCCTCCTTTTAATAGAGAACTGGAACAAAGCATTAACACATAGTGAATACATGAACTCCTCAAATTATGGTATCACCAGAAAGAATCCCAATTATTGTCACCTTGGGGTTGATACATCTCCAACGTATCTATAACTTATGAAGTATCATGCCACGTTTACAAAAAATTTATATGCTTTTGGAATGATTTGGATGGAACTAACCCGGACTGACGTTGTTTTCAATAGAACTACCGTGGTGTTGTTTTTTGTGCAGAAATAAAAGTTCTCCAAATGCAACGGAACTTGTTGACGATTTTTTGGAACAAAAGAGGCACTAGAAGATTCATGGGAGGGCCAGAAGAGCCACGAGGTGGGCACAACCCACCAAGGCGCGCCAGAGGGGCCTGGCTTGCCCCGGTGGGTTGTGGTCACCTCGAGGCCCATCTTCACGTGAAACCAATGCCTAAAAATCTTATAAACATGGAAACCCCCAGAAATAACCCTAGATTGGAAGTTCCGTGGCCGCAAGCCTCTGTAGCCATGAAAAACCAATCAGGAGCCCATTCTGGCACCCTGCCGGAGGGGGAAATCATCACCCGTGGCATCTTCATCATCCCGACGGCCACCATGATGAGGAGGGAGTATTCCACCCTCAGGGCTGAGGGTTTGTACCAGTAGCTATGTGTTTAATCTCTCTCTCTCGGTCTCTCTCTCTCTCTCGTGTTCTTGATTTGGCACGATCTTGATGTATCGCGAGCTTTGTTAATATAGTTGGACCATATGGTGTTTTCCCCTCTCTATCTTGTTGTGATGAATTGAGTTTCCCTTTGAGATTTCGTTATTACCGGATTGAATACTTTTATGGATTTGAGAGCACTTGATGTATGTCTTGCTTTGAATACTCGTGGTGACAATGGGGTATCATATTGATTCACTTGATATATGTTTTGGCACTCAACTCGCGGATTCCCGAGGTGACATTGGGGTATTCTATGCATAGGGGTTGATGCACATTCTTTTCTTTGTTTCTCCTGTAGAAATCTTGGGGCACTCTTTGAGGTTCCTTGTGTTGGATTGAGTTTTATGAATCTGAAATTGTTGATGCATATCGTATAATCAACTCACGGATACTCACGTGACATTGGAGTATCTAGGTGACTTTAGAGTTGGTTGATGTGTATCATATGGTGTTATTTTAGTATGAACTCTTGGTTATAGCATGGTGTTATTTTATTATGAACTCTAGGATAGATTGATCGGAAAGGATAACTTTAAGGTGGTTTCATACCCTACAAACAATTTCTTCTTATGTTCTCCGCTAGATAAGAACTTTGGAGTGATTCTTCATCGCACGTTGAGGGATGGTTATATGATCCAATTATATTAGCACTGTTGAGAGATTGCTCTAGTGAAAGTACGGACCTTGGGCCTCATTTTCATGCATTGCAATACCGTTCGTGCTCACTTTTGTTACTTGCTACCTTGATGTTTTTCTTGTTCCTATTACAAAAATCAATATCTACTATAATTACTACACTTGTATCACCATCTCCTCGCCGAACTAGTGCACCTATACAATTTACCATTTTATTTGGTTGGGGACACAAGAGACTCTTTGTTATTTGGTTACAGAGTTGTTTAAGAGAGGCCATCTTCATCTTACGCCTCCCATGGATTGATAAACCTTAGGTCATCCACTTGAGGGAAAATTGCTACTGTCCTACAGAACTCTACGCTTGGAGGCATAACACTAGTCTACAAGTGTAACATCCCAAATTTTCAATTTGGAATGTTATACATAGGTCATCATATGCATATCATATTTTATTTACAATTTATTTGCGATCCTAGAAAATCCTAAGCAATTCAAGGACCCACGGAGAGAGTTGGGGATTTCATTTATTTTCATATTTGAATTTTTCTCAAATTTGAAAATAGGATCATTTTGGTTTTAATATTTTTCGCTCTGAAATATTTCCAATATAAAAATCAAAGGGAGGAGAAAATATGACTTCTCCAAAATAAAATAAATATTGGAGGAAAAATGTTAAAATCAAATAAATATTTTTTTTGAATTTTATTTGAATTAGAAACAATATGCATTTTTCAAAATTGTATTTTAAGGCCAGAAAAATGTTCACTTTATTCTAAATATTTTATTTAGACTATGAAAATTGTTTTTGGCATTTTTAGAATTTTTTTATATTTATTTAGGATTTTCTTCGGCGAAATTTATTAAAAAAACAATTTCGGACCGCACAGGGCCGAAGGCCCAGCCGGCCCGCTCGCCGCCATCCCGCCGTGATCATGATGGACTCCGTGGTCGAGATCGAGCCGCCCGCCGCGTCGCCCCTTCCCAAGCCGCTTGCACTCGCCCCTTTACAACCCACCCCGAGGCCGCCTCTCCTCCTCGTCCGCCCGCCGCATGACCCGCCACCAGTTGCCGCCATGACCGCCGCCCAGCAACGCCGTCGCCTCACCGGAATTCCGCCGCCGCCGTTGACCTCGTAGCCGCCGTTTAATCGGTATAAACCGATCCCGGTTCGCCGGTTTTTCGTTCGGTTTTTTAATAGATCGGTTTTCTCGCCACCCGGGCTCAAAGGGGTCATAAGATTATTCATGCTAGAAACTTCAGTGTGCAGCCACAAGCCATTATGGGCTCTGGCATAGTTGAGTATGTTGTGTGAACTCTTTCAGTGGTAGGCTAGCAAATGTAGGGGAAAGTAGGTGTAACTGTCTACCCAGAGTAAAGAGTTAATGCTTCTGAAAGACTGTGTCTCGGTCATCCATTTCTCAAACACCTTGCAGTGCGAGAAATCCAACGGAGGAGATCGAGTCTTGTGGGGAAAAGTGCGCAAACCTCTGCAGAGTGTACAAACTAATCATGGTTAGTCGTGTCCCCGGTTATGGACATCTTGAGTATCTGGTTCTTGAATTATCATGTTGATCTCATCACTCTAAATTAATTTGTTGGGTTATTAATACTTCTTAATTGGGATTGAGTTGGAGGAACCTTCGCAATGTTTATCAACTACCATGATAGTTAAACAAAATATATTCCTTTGTTCTAGGGAAAAATTGGCTTTTTCGCAAAAACATGATAACCGTAGAGCCTCCACCAGCCATATATGCTTGTAGTGTTAGCATTTATGTTGTTCATTGCTCTACAGTGTTATTTTGCCAGCATATTCCATGTGCTGACCCGTTTTCGGTCTGCAACGTATTATGTTGCAGACTTTTCAGATGAAGAGTAAGGTGCGCTAGGTCGTTGTCGTGCACTCAGCTATGTCGTTGGAGTTGATGGACTCATTTACCTTCGATGCTTCCGCAGTTATTTTAATTAGTTGGCCTTAAGACATATTATTGTTATGAGTTCTCTTTTGAGACATTCGATGTAATAAGTGTGTGATTGCAATCTGTTATAAATCCTTCAAGTATTGTGTGTATCAGCATTACCGATCCAGGGATGACACGTATGCACAGAGATTTGACCGTCTGAGGTCGGATCACTACAACAAGAATAAAGTTGCGTAGTAGACATCAAGCTCTTTTCTGGCACTATTGCCGGGGAGGTGAGTGCTTGAAGGTATATCTTTAGATCTCTTGCAATTGAATCTTTTATTTTTCTTTTTTTATCACTAGTTTGGTTTATAAAAGAAAACTACAAAAAAATGCAATTGAGGTGGTCTCATATTGTTCATCTTTATCTTGTCTTTCTTGAAAATGATGGAAAAGAAATTGTGCTCAACTAATAGAAGTAGAATCCAATAAAATGATTGGCATGAATGATGAGCATGATTGCAATGTTCTTAGTATGAATTCTTTGAATATCCATGATGCTAATGATATGCAAAGCCATAAGCTTGGGGATGCTATGTTTGATGAAGATGATATTTTTAGTCCCCCAACTTTTGATGAGAAAATTTGTTATGATGGCAGAATGCCTCCTATTTATGATGATTATATTGATAAAAGTGGATTTGATGAGGTCATGACTTCATTTAATGATGAATCCACTATTTTGGAAGAGGTTCCAATTGACTATGATAAAAAAATTTGCTATTATGATGATTATGGTGATGACATGTATGCTATAAAGAATAATGATATCCGTGAAACTTGTCATTATGATTTTAGTGCTCAAATTGATTATGTGAATCAAGTGTCATATGATAGTTATTTCATTGATTTTTCTCCCACAATTATTGATGAGAATAAATTTGCTTATGTGGAGAGTAATAAAATTTCTATGCATGTGGATCATGAAAAGAATGCTTTATCTGATAGTTATATTGTGTAATTCATTCGTGATGCTATTGAAAATTATTATGAGAGAGGAACATATGCTTGTAGGTATTGCAATAATATCAAGTTTCCTCTCTATGTGTTGAAAATCTTGAAGTTATGCTTGTTTTGCCTTCCTATGCTAGTTGATTCTTGCTCCCATAAATTATTTGCCTCCAAAATCCCTATGCATAGGAAGTGGGTTAGGCATAAATGTTCTATTCATATGCTTCATTATGCTCTCTTTGTGTTTCAATCATTATCTTTTATGTGAGCATATTTGAAATCTTCATGCCTAGCTTAAAAAGGCATTAAAGAAAAGCGCTTGTTGGGAGACAACCCAACATTTACCCCTACTGTTTTTGTGTATTCACATGATTAAGCTACTATAGTAATCATGTTTTACAGCTTTTGTTTCAATAAAGTGCCAAGTAAGGCCTTTGGGATAGTGTGGATGATAGTTGACTGATTCTGTGCAAAAAATAGAAACTTTTGCCTTCCAGTAAATGAATTGTTTAAATTCACTGGAACGTGATAAAATTATAAAAGTTTTATAGATGATTGAAATAATAATTTCCTACGTTTTCCTAAATTTTCAGAATTTTTAGAGTGACATAAGCATGGTCATTGTTCAGATCATTACAGACTGTTATGTTTTTGACAGATTATGCTTTCAATGCATAGTTAGCTTGTTTTCTAGTTTCTATGGCTTATATTACTAAATATAAATTGTGGAAATGATAAGGTACAGTAGGCATTGTGTGATAACAATTATGAATCTTGTCTTTGACAGTACCAAAGTGAATGGCTTGTCTTTATCATACTAACCTATCACACGAAGTTCCGTTAAGTTTTGTGTGATTGAAGTTTTCAAGTTTTGGGTGAGACATCGATATGAGGAGAATAAGGAGTGACAAGACCCTAATCTTGGGGATGCCCAAGACACCCCCAAGGTAATATTCAAGGAAGATCCAAGCACCTAAGCTTGGGCATGCCCTGGAAGGCATCCCCTCTTTAGTGTCCAATATTATCAGTAATCTCACTTGGAGCTATATTTTTATTCGTCATGTGATATGTGTTTTGCTTGGAGTGTCATTTTTTTATTGTATTTGCTTGCTGCTATTTAGAATAATGCTTTGCATCTCTTGCACCGATACGTGACGGTGCTACACAAACGGTTTTTAACCCCTTTTCGCGACGGCATTTGGAACCGTCGCCAAGTGAGTGTGGGCGATAGGGGGGTCCTTTCCACATGACCCAGAAATCGTTGGGAATAGGCCCTCCTGGGACACCAAATGAGCTCGTGTGCGATCGGGCGAGGCATCGAAACCCAATCATTTTCATAGGTGTGTACATCCCACACGGTGAATCCCAGAAAAACATTTCCGTAGGTATGTATATCACACACAGTCAATCCAAGGAATACGTTTCCGTTCTTATGTACATACCACACAGTCAATCGAGGGAAAACGTTTTCGTTCGTATGTACATCCCACACAGATTTATGTATACGCTCGTGTGTGAAAGGTGTAACTATCACACATGCTCTGCCTTGGTTAACTATTTGCTTTTATGAACTACATCACACACGATTTGATGTAGAAAACTGTGTGGCATTGGGCTATCCATCACAAGCGCTTTTACTGCCAGAACCGTTTGCAAAGTTCCATGACCGGTTGTTCTCTTTTTACATCGCACACGCTGTTTTTTTCTAACCGTATGCACATTATTTTATTAGCTCCTATACATTTTTTTTGTCTATGATTTATTATTCGAATTGGAAGTTTTGAAATATGAAACGTGCAATTCAAATTCTCAGCACAATGGTTCAACAACGAATCCATAAATAAATTTGCCGGTACAATATGTTCAGTAATTACATGATTAGGCAGCAATTAACTATGATGAACCACAATATTTAAAGGCGGTAAAGGTGAAGAGACAAGTGTAAATCATTTTGACTGTTGACGGTGTTGAAGAAGCGGAATGCCTATAATGTGCCTTCCTGCATGCCATAAGCTAAACTGAGATTGCACAAATGATGTAAAATACAACTACCTATGTTCCTAAGTACATGTATTTTTTGAGATTTCAATATGAACTACATACGGATGTATATAGAATTATAGATATAGTTTAGATTAGAATCTAGATTCACTCATTTTGCTCCTTATCTAGTCTATATTGGAATCTCTAAAAATACTTATATTTAGGAATATATGGTGTACAAGATATGGGATGCAGCTAACCTCAACGGCAAACAACAACATCGCCCATTGTAGTCCTGTGTAAGTACATGGAAAGCCAATGTTAACTACAACAGGGTTAACATCCACCAAAAATAGCAAATCGTAATAAAACGGCAGCATCTGTAGTGATGTCTTCATTGCAAAAGAGTAGCACGGTAGCAAAGGGGTGGATTAAAAAATGGATACAACTGTTAATTGCAACAGGCTTAACAACATCCTAATTCATGTTTTGTAAGTTTGTAGCCATTGAAATAAAACTCTTTAAAAATGGATACAACTGTTTGTTGCAACAGGCTTAATGTTGAAACCGGTACTGATAAAAATGCAATTGGCAGAGTTAAACATCACAGGGCAGGTGCTGCCAGAGCAGATAATGGCCCAGTTGTCTATAAAAAGATAGGGAAAATAACTAAAATGTGTTAGGAAGGTTTACTACAACATGCTTAATACATCGACCGTACAAAACATAGCCACTAATTGCAACTGGTATTGGTAAAATTGAACTGGTGAGTACATACTTGGTAAGTCCTGAGAGGTGGTTGCTGGGGCACTTCATCTTGGCCAGAGCCCGCCCAAAGTCAGCGGCGGCAGAAGCGAGCTGTTCCTCTTTGTCGAAGCATGGATCAGTGCCACTGACATGTGTACCTACAGGCAACCAGTAAATGGTAGAAGTTAAACTGTAATTGCACAAATGATGTTAAATATTGTAAGACATGGGATACAGCTAACCTCGACGGCAAACAACAACATCGGCCGTTATGACCCTGCGTAAGTACATGGACAGACATGTTAAGTAGAACAAGGTTAGTGTCCACCAAAAATAGCAAATGGGAAGCATCTCTAGTATATGTTTATTGCGTAGAGTAGCATGGTAGCAAATGGACAGATTAAAAAATGGATACAACTGTTAATTACAATAGGCTTAACAACATCCTAAGTCATGTTTTGTAAGTTTGTAGCCATTGAAATACAACTGTTTAAAAATGGATTCAACTGTTAATTGCAAGAGGCTTAATAGACATTGAAACCGGTACTGATAAAAATGCAATTGGCATAGTTAAACATCACAAAGGCAGGTGCCGGAAGCGAGAGAATGGCCCGGATGTCTATAAAAGGTAGCGAAAGTAGCAAAAAGCGTGTTAGGCATGTTTACTAGAACATTCTTAATACATCGACCGTCTGAGAACATAACCATTAATTGCAACCGGTATTGGTAAGATTGAACTGGTGAGTACATACTTGGTAAATCTTGAGAGGTAGTTCTTGGGGCACTTCATCTTGGCCGAGCCCGCCCAAAGTCGGATTTGAGGAGGTGAGCTGTTCCTCCGGGTCGAAGCGTGGATCAGTGGCACCAACATGTGTACCTACAGGCAACCAGTAAATGGTAGAAGTTAAACTGCAATTGCACAAATGATGTGAAATACTGTAAGACATGGGATGCTGTTAACCTCGACGGCGAACAACGGCATCGACCGTTATGACCCTACGTAAGTACAAGGACAGGCATGTTAAGTATAACATGGTTAGCATCCACTAAAAATAGCAAATGGGCAGCATCTCTAGTGATATCCTGAGTCATGTATTGTAAGTTTGTTGCTGGTATTGGTGAAATTGAGCTCCATCGATAATATTTGAACATCACACAGTGTGCAGTACTGAAATAAACAAGGCACGAACATGCTTAATACATCAACCATACAAATCGTAGCCGTTGCAAGTGGTATTGGTAAGATTTAGCTAGTCAGATCTTACCTATTAAGTCCTGGGGGGTAGTCGCTGGGGCACTTCATCTGGGCCAGAGTCTGCACCATGTCGGCGGCGACGGCGGAGGCGAGGTGTTCCTTTGGATCAACACGCACAGCGGCCATCACGCCATGGACCGCCATCAGCTCCTGGCGGTGGGGATTTGGAGGCATGAGGATGTCTCGCAGGCGCTATTTAAGCAATCAGGCCGGGACCATGATAGAGATCGGTGGGTTACCTGACTAGATCCAAGCAGAACGTAGATGTGCTTGAAGCTGTGGTTGCGGCAGCGGCGAATTGAGATGTCGGCAGGGGGAGGTGTGAGGGGGGGATACTGAGGGTGGGGGTGTGGTTGGAGGAATAAATTGTGAAATCGTGCGCCTAATGAAAATTTCGCTACGAAACTTGAAACTTGGGCGAGGGAAACACACAGCGCAGATGAAGCGCGTAAAATACTCGTGTGCGAGTAAAAAGAAAGTTGGCAGATCCCGTCTCCAAAAAAATGTACACGTGTAGTTGATTTTTTCGGTCAATGGTACGCCTGGTTTATTAGGAAACATCGCATAGGTAACTGACTTATGGATCATTAACGCAAAAAAGCGCAGACGGGTACGGCATAGAAACCATGTGTTTTGTGATCTTCTAATGATTAACACAAAAAAACACACACGAACACACATGCTAATCAACGCTCAAAGCCCTCAAAGGATGCTCTTACCGACATTGTACATTAATACTACAAACTTAAAGTACTACTGGTAATTTGCTCTAATACTACAAACTTAAACTACTTCTCACATGCTGCATCGGGGCATGCTGGCGAACGCCGCATTCTCCTTCCCGGCCTTGTAGGCGGCAGCCCACCGTGCTTCGATCTCCGCCAAGCTATCCTCATCGTATGCGTGCGGCCTCTTTTTTCTTCTTGTTGGCGGGACTTTCTTTTCTTGACTGCTTTCTGCCTTTTCCGCTCCTTCTGTGTGGCTTTGGCCGCCTCTAGATCCACCACCCATTCGGCCATGGCAGCCTCAAAGTCCGCCCATGTAACTGTCTAGCCGCCGCTAGTGATGAACTCGGCGCGGCGAGATGCCATCGCTTCCTTACCATGTGTGCGGTCGCGGGCGGCGAGGAACGCGGCGCGGCGGGATGCCATCGCTTCCTTACCAGTTACTGTGCTCCGCGATGCCATGGACAACGCCTGGAGAGAGCTCTGGGACGGAGGGGCCGGGCAGTCGTACAGTGCGGTGGTATTCAAGAGCTCAACGACAAATGACAATAGAAATTTAGCTTTCCCTTACAATTTTGCTCGTTCATTATCGCACACGGTTCATCTCCGTCACTTCCAGAAACAGTGTGCGTTGAGCCTATTTTGTGTTGCGTTATGATTGGCTGGAACCCCAGCCACGTGGATCGCGCGTGTGCACTATAGGATGCGCCGCGATCGAACGGCAATCCACGTCCCTCACATCACAACCGTGCACCTGTAGCTATATTGGATTTATATGCGCTAAATGCCTAGAAAATGCATATAATCCCCTAAATATGGTAAATGAGCCCGGAAAAATGCCAAATGTGAACACGGTGATTTGCAGGGTGTATGTTCGTTGTAGAAAAAACTCCAGGGCAAAGAACAAAGAAAATTTGGATTCTCCTTCAATCTTGGTGATTTCCCTCTCGAAAGCATGGAACTTCCTCGGTGATGGTTCGATTTATGAAGGGCGTGGATGACGACATAAGCCAAACCTTCTCAAAATTTTACCAAGGCATAGTGAGGTCATACCATGGCACACCATGCCAGGCGTCATGTTTTTCAAGCATTTATTTCATTTTCTATAGTTGAAAACCCAATAAACAAACGTTTGTGGTTGACTATTGCCACACATTTCATCAAAATATCTGTCCCCTCCTTGTAAAAGGCATGAGAATTTACTAAATGGCACGAGCATGATTTTCTAGGCCGTTCTTGTGCACCCTTTCATGCACTGATTGTTTGAACTTTAATTATGTGCATTAATGCCTAGGAAATGCACATAATCCCCTAAATATGGCAAATGAACCCGGAAAACTGCCAAATTTAAACACGGTGATTTGCAGGTTGTATGTTCCTCGTAGAAAAAACTCGTGGACAAAGGACAAAAGAAATTTGGACCCCCCTTCAATCTTGGTGATTTCCCCCTCAAAAACATGAAACTTCCTTGGTGATGGTTTGATTTATGAAAGGCGTGCATCACGACATAAGGAAAACATTCTCCAATTTTTACCAGGGCATGGTGAGGCCATACCATGGCACCATGCCAGACGTCATGTTTTCCAACCATGTGTTTCATTTTTTTATATAGTTGTTAACCAGTAAATGGCGTGTTTATGGTTGAGTATTGCCACACATTTCCTTGAAATATTTGCCCATTCCTTGTAAAAGGGCATGAGAATGTACTAAATAACACGAGCATGGTTTTCTAGACCGTTCTTGTGCACCTTTTCATGCACCGATTGTTCGAATTTGAATTATGTCCATTAATGCACACAATCCCATAAATATGGTAAATGATCCCAGAAAAATGTCAAATCCGAACACGTTGCATTTGAGGTGGTATATTGATCGTTGGAAAAAAACTGAATGACAAACTAGGACGGAAATTTGGATTCCCCTTCAACCTTGGGGATTTCCCTCTCGAAAGCATGGAACTTCCTCGATGATGGTTCAATTTATGAAGGGCGTGCATGACGACATAAGCCAAACCTTCTCAAATTTTTACCAGGGCATGGTGAGGTCATACCATGGCACCATGCCAGGCGTCATCTTTTTCAAGCATTTATTTCATTTTTCTATAGTTGAAAACCCAACAAACAAACATTTGTGGTTGACTATTGCCACACATTTCATCGAAATATCTGTCCATTCCTTGTAAAAGGCATGAGAATTTACTAAATTTCACGAGCATGGTTTTCTAGACCGTTCTTGTGCACCCTTTCATGCACCGATTGTTTGAACTTGAATTATGTGCATTAATGCCTAGGAAATGCACATAATCCCCTAAATATGACAAATGAACCCGAAAAAGTGCCAAATTTGAACACGGTGATTTGCAGGTTGTATGTTCATCATAGAAAAAAACTCGCGGCCAAAGGACAAAGAAAATTTGGATCCACCTTCAATCTTGGTGATTTCCCCCTCGAAACCATGAAACTTCCTCGGTGATGGTTCGATTTATGAAAGGCGTGCATGACGACATTTTTACTGAGAACGCGGTGAGGCCATACCAGGGCACCACACCAGGCGTCATGTTTTCCAAGCATGTATTTCATTTTTGTATAGTTGTTAACCCAGTAAACGACGCGTTTATGGTTGACTATTGCCACGCATTTCCTTGAAATATCGTCCCATTCCTTGTAAAAGGTGAGGGAGTCCTGGACTAAAGGGTCCTCGGGCGTCCGGCCTGTTATCTATGGGCCAGACTGGTGTGTTGTGAAGACATGAAGACCGAAGACTGTACCCGTGTCCGGATTGGACTCTCCTTGGCGTGGAAGGCAGGCTTGGCGACCGACTATGAAGATTCCTTCCTATGTAACCGACTCTATGTAACCCTAGATTCCCCCGGTGTCTATATAAACCGGAGGGTATAGTCTGGAAAGGACATACTCATTACCATAGTCATACAGGATAGACTTCTAGGGTTTAGCCATTACGATCTCGTGGTAGATCAACTCTTGTAATACTCATATTCATCAAGATCAATCAACCAGGAAGTAGGGTATTACCTCCATAGAGAGGTCCCGAACCTGGGTAAACATCGTGTCCCCTGTCTCCTGTAACCATCGATCCTAGACACACAGTTCGGGACCCCCTACCCGAGATCCGCCGGTTTTGACACCGACATTGGTGCTTTCATTGAGAGTTCCACTGTGCCGTCGATGAAAGGTTTGATGGCCCCTTCAATCGTCGATAGTGACGACGTCCAAGGAGAAACCTTCCTCCCCGGACAGATCTTCGTGTTCGGCAGCTTCGTACTGTGGGCCAACTCGCTCGGCCATCTGGAGCAGATCGATAGCTACGCCCCTGGCCATCTGGTCAGATTCAGAAGCTTGAACTACGTCACGGACGTTCACGGAGACCTGATCTTCGACAGATTAGAGACCGCGACGATCGCTCCCTCTCGCTCCGATGAACATGACTTAAATCTGTCATTGGATCACATCCAGGAGATGGTTCCTGTTGCTGCAACGGCCTTAGAACCGGAGTAGATCGTGCCATCCGAGGCCATAGAGTCCGCGGTGTTGGAGCCGCACACAGACTCGACACCCTGCAATATTTGGGTCAACGGAACTCCGGACTCGTCTCCGGCTATAAGTTTCAGACCATGTACGCCTGCGGACACCGAGCTGGATCGGTTATCGATTTTTGAATTCAGCGCCACAAACATCTTCCAGCACTCACCTTTGGGTGATGTGCTAAACTCTTTAAAGAATTTGTCCTTGGAGAAGGACTCACTGAGGGAGTCCTGGATTAGGGGGTCCTCGGACAGCCGGACTATATACTTTGGCCGGACTGTTGGACTATGAAGATACAAGATTGAAGACTTCGTCCCGTGTCCGGGTGGGACTCTCCTTTGCATGGAAGGCAAGCTTGGCAATTTTGATATGTAGATCTCCTCCCTTGTAACCGACTCTGTGTTACCCTAGCCCCCTCCGCTGTCTATATAAACCGGAGGGTTTAGTCCGTAGGGCAACAACAATCATAATCATAGGCTAGCTCCTAGGGTTTAGCCTCTACGATCTCGTGATAGATCAACTCTTGTAATACTCATATCATCAAGATCAATCAATCAGGAAGTAGGGTATTACCTCCATCGAGAGGGCCCGAACCTGGGTAAACATTGTGTCCCCCGCCTCCTGTTACCATCCGCCTTAGACGCACAGTTCGGGACCCCCTACCCGAGTTCCGCCGGTTTTGACACCGACATTGGTGCTTTCATTGAGAGTTCCACTGTGTTGTCATGATAAAGGCTTGATGGCTCCTTCGATCATCGGCAACGATGTGATCCAGGGTGAGGTTTTTCTCCCCAGACAGATCTTCGTATTCGGCAGCTTCGTACTGCGGGCCAACTCGCTTGGCCATCTGGAGCAGATCAAGAGCTACGCCCCTGGCCGTCAGGTCAGGTTTGGAAACTTAAACTACACTACCGACATCTGCGGAGACTTGATCTTCGACGGATTCAAGCCCATGTCAGGTGTGCCGCACAGTCACGACGAGCATGACTTAGCTCTGCCGTTGGACGGTGTTCGGGAGATCACACCTGTGGCTACTCCGACCCTCAATTTGGAGCAGATTGCGCCGTCCGAGGACGGGTGGATGGATCCCGCCACGGAGGCCGCACACTCAGCGGCGATAGAGCCGAATACTGACTTCACCTCCTATGAGACCTATGTTGCCGGACACTTGGATTCGTCCCCGGCCACGGGCTCCGAACCGCCTGCGTCCGTGCCTATCGAATCTGATTGGGCACCAACCACGGAGTTTTCTTCCATGGATATCTTTCAGCACTCGCCCCTGGGCGACGTGCTGAATTCATTAAGGTCTCTCTCCTTGTAAGGAGACCCTTGGCCGAACTATGTCCGGCTCAAGTGGGAAGCGGACGACGAAGAAATTCATTCCCCACCCACCACCCACTTAATAGCCACTGTCGACGACTTAACCGACATGCTCGATTTTGGCTCCGAAGACATCGACGGTATAGACGACGATGCAGGAGAAGAACAGGAACCACCACCCACGGGGCACTGGACTGCCACCTCATCATATGATATATACATGGTGGGCACCCCCAAAAAAAGCGACGACAATAAGGCAACGGAGGATAATCACCTCGAGAAGCAATCTAAGCACTGACGTCATCGGTGCCGCTCTAAGCCCCGCCATAGCAAAAGCAGCGATACCAGCACAAGAGACAATAATGCTGCGAATAGTGCCGAAGATGAAGACAATCCCCTCAAGCAAGGCTTCAAGCGGGAGGATGGGCAGGCCAGCCCTAAGGAACAGGCAGCAGATGGAGAATCAGAGGATGACAATTACATGCCTCTCTCCGAAGACGAGGCGAGCCTCGGCGACGAAGAATTTATCGTGCCTGAGGATCTCGTCGAGCAGGAGCGCTTCAGGCGCCGGCTTATAGCCACAACAAAAAGCCTGTAGAAAAAGCAACAATAGCTTCAAGCTGACCAAGATCTGCTAGCGGATAGATGGACTGAGGTCCTGGCAGCCGAGGAATACAAACTCGAGCGCCCAACCAAAGGTTACCCAAAGCGCAGGTTGCTACCCCAACTCGAGGAGGAAGCATTAGAGCCTACACTTCCAGCGTATGTTGCAGCTGACCGGCCACATCGTGGCCGAGACAAAGCGTCATATCAGCCCGAAGTCCAGCCTGCACCACGTCGCCAGTCAAACAAAAACACCAAGGCCCGGGGCAACACGCAGGACCTGCGAGACGTATTGGAACAAAGCAGGACATACAAGATCGATCTACGGATCACGGGGGCGCGCCCCAACACATGACGACGACCGTCACGCCGGATATACTAAAAGAAAATCCGGCCGGGCCGAATACAGCAGACAAGACTCGTATGAACTGCGTCGTGACATAGCCCGGCACAGAGGCGCCGCACACCCCCTATGCTTCACTGATGAAGTAATGGATCACGAATTCCCATAAGGTTTTAAACCCGTGAACATTGAATCATATGATGATACAATAGACCCCGCGGTATGGATTGAAGATTTCCTCCTCCACATTCACATGGCCCGTGGTGACGATCTACATGCCATCAAGTACCTCCCACTAAAACTCAAAGGGCCGGCTCGGCATTGGCTGAATAGCCTGCCGGCAAACTCCATTGGCAGTTGGGAGAATTTGGAAGACACATTCCTTCACAACTTCCAGGGCACTTATGTGCGACCATCGGATGCGATGACTTGAGTCACATAACCCAACAGCCAGGAAATTCTGGACTCGGTTCCCAATTAAAAAGAACCAAATTGTCGATTGTCCAGATGACGAGGCCTTAGCGGCATTTAAGCATAACATCCGCGACGAGTAGCTCGCCCGACACCTCGGCCAAGAGAAGCCGAAGTCCATGGCAGCCCTCACGACACTCATGATCTGCTTTTGTGCGGGCAAGGACAGCTAGCTGGGTCGCAGCAACAACACATCAAGAAATCCTGGCAATTCAGATGCCAGAGATAGCAATGGCAGGCAACGTAGCAACAGACACAAGCGCCGCAACAACGGCGACAACGCCAAAGACATGGCAGTTAATGCCGGATTCAGTGGCTCTAAATCCGATCAGCGGAAAAAAGAAGCAATCCGGGTCCGTCCAGTTTGGACCGCATACTCGATCGCTCAAGTCAAATTCACGGCACCCCCGATAAACCAGCCAACCACACTAATAGAGAGTGTTGGGTGTTCAAACAGGCCGGCAAGTTAAATGTTGAAAACAAGGAAAAGGTGCTGCATAGCAACGAGGAGGAGGAGCCCCAGCCGCCGAACACAGGAGTACAGAAGAAATTTCCTCCCCAAGTGAAAACGGTGAACATTATATACGCAACCCATATTCCCAAGCGGGAACGGAAGCGTGCACTAAGGGACGTCTATTGGATGGAGCCAGTCGCCCCAAAGTTCAACCCATGGTCTTCTTGCCCGATCACTTTAGATCGCAGGGACCACCCCACCAGTATCCGTCATGGCAGTTCTGCCGCATTGGTCCTTGACCCCATCATTGACGGATTTCACCTCACTCGAGTCCTCATGGGCCGGTGGCGGCAACTGAACTTGCTCTATCAGATACAAGGTCGCCAAAATGGGTATAGACCCCTCAAGGATCAAACCCAAAAAAACCACCTTTAAAGGTGTCATACCAGGTGTAGAGGCCTGCTGCACGGGCTCAATCACACTGGAAGTGGCCTTCGGATCTCCGTACAACTTCCGAAGCGAGGAGTTAATCTTCGATATCATCCCCTTCCGCAGTGGTTATCACGCACTGCTCGGACGAACCGCAGTCGCCAGATTCCATGCTGTACCGCATTATGCATACCTCAAGCTCAAAATGCCAGGACCTCGCGGGGTTATAACAGTTAACGGAAACACAGAATGCTCGCTCCGTACGGAGGAGCACACTGCAGCCCTCGCAGCAGAAGTGCAAAGCAGCCTTCTGAGGCAAACCGCCAATTCGGCGGAAAAAAACCCGGACACCTTCAAGCGAGTCCGGAGTAACGTGCAACAGGATCTCCAGGCACGTTCAGAGCTCGCCTAGCAATTCGGCCTCCTTCCTAGTCCCAGTCAAGCGGCGAAATTTACGCCACGCGTACATAATAACGCACTCAAGATACCATGGGCATAGGCAGAGGCACGGCTATGGCACGACCCACAATGCGGCTCAACCGCCTCAGGACCCGTATATCTTTAACATTATCTTCCTTTCAGGCACTTACTCTCTGAAGGCCCTCTCCGATCACCTGATTATCGGACCCGTCACGGGAAAGAAACACCAAGAAAGCAAGAAGCTTTGACGTACAAGGGAATCCTCAGGTGGTCTCTGATAATGATAGATATACCTGTTTTACATACCCACACACAGCTTGCCCTTGGATAGGACATGTCAAATAGTCCTATTTTTACTTATTGCACTACTTGTATACATACGCTTTGACATATTATTTAAATAACAATGTACAACATTAGCTCATTATTGCATTCCTTCATCTTTTTCCCTTGTCTTATTATTTACGACAAATTGCACCCGTACATTCTGATACGTCCAGTGCGCCAGGGGCTTTAGTGTACACCATAACACGGCATGAAAAGTCCGAACACTTTCGACAGTGCAGCACCCCGAACTTATAGCATTATATGCATCAGCTCCGAATCATGTCTTGGGTCAATAGTTGCGTTTGCCCGGCTCCCATGTTTTGGTACCTTACGTTCCGCTATATCGGCTAAGGTAGAACTGGGAGAACTACTGCGATTGTCTCCCGGTTCCTCCGGACGAGCACCTCAGTAGAGAAAGCCGAAAACTGACTGTCATGATGCAGCGAGAGCTGGTCGCTGTTCAAGAGGTCTCAAATCCTTAAAGATTTTTTCCGCTTCGGGCGAGGAGTCGGCCTTGTCCGATTTAGGCGAACATAGCGCCCCAAGTCGGCCTTCCGAATACTTTGGGCTTCGCCAAAATTTAAAATTGTAGACTTCTATGGCTAAGTGAGAGTGATAAAGCTTTATAGTCCGATTGCCTGGTTCGTTGTGCTGAACACCTCCTTCGAAGGACCCAAAACTTGGATAAAGAGTGATCAGGTTTATCCCGAACACCTCAGTAGTAGTTACATGGGGGCAGAAGTCGACAACTAGCCAACTCTCAGATTTTATAAATGGCTGCACAGAAGGTAATATTTTAAATAAACATGCGTTATATCGCGCACATGAACTCGTTTCATATTATAGGATCACATGAGTACATTCATTTAAATATTACATCCTTAGCACATTCCTCTGCCACAAGGTGAGCACCCTTCAGGACACTATCATAATACTTTTCGGGGTGGCGATGCTCCTTGCCCTCCGGCGGCCCCTCCTTCACCAGCTTTTCGGCGTCCAGCTTCTCCCAGTGCACCTTCACCCGGGCAAAAGCCCTGCGCGCACCCTCGATGTAGACGGACCTCTTTATGACTTCAAACCATGGGCAGGCATTCACAAGCCGCCTCACCAGACCGTAGTAGCTATAAGGCAGGGGCTCGCCAGGCCACATCCGGACTATAAGACCCTTCATGGCCTGTTCGGCCGCCTTGTGAAGCTCGACCAGTTGCTTCAACTAGTCGCTCAAGGGCATTGGTTGTTCGGTCCCAGTATACTAAGACCAGAACAACTTCTCCGTCGAGCTCCCCTCCTCAGCCCGGTAGAACTCCGCGGCATCCGACACACTGCGGGGTAGATCTACGAACGCTCCTAGAGAGCTCCGAACTCGGGTAAGTAAAAAGAAAGTTTCCTTCACATGCTTGCTTTGCATAATGAATGCCTTACCCGCCGCTATCTTCTTAACCGCCTCAATTTCCCGGAGGGCCTTTTGGGCTTCGGCCTTGGCATGTTGTGCGCTTTCGAGGGCCTTCGCAAGCTCGGACACTTGCGTCTTAGATCCAAGCTCCAAGGACTCGTGTTTCTTGACGAGAGCCTGGAGCTCTTGCTGCTGTCGGATGTGGGGTTCCGGCAAACCCTTAAGGTTCGAACACTGGGGTGCGCGCGAAGTCTCTCCCTCCTACAGATCTACGCTCTAGCTCGCTAAGATCTCACGGATGAACTCGACGAACTCGCAACACAGAAAGACATGAGGTTTATACTGGTTCGGGCCACCGTTGTGGTGTAATACCCTACTCCAGTGTGGTGGTGGTGGATTGCCTCTTGGGCTGATGATGAACAGTACAAGGGAAGAACAGCCTCCTGAGGTTGGGGCGTTCTTGTACTTGTGTAGTTGAGGATGATCTGAACCAGTTCGGGATCAGTTGCCTCCTACTGTGGTGCCTAGTCCTATTTATAGAGGCCTTGGTCCTCTTCCCAAATATCGAGCGGGAAGGGAGCCAACAACGGCGGGCAAATTTGAAGGGGGACAGCTAGTACAAGCTATCCTAACAAAAGCGGTCTTCGCCTGCGAAAAGCTCCGGGGTGACGCTGTCTTGGGCTCCATGATGACCTCCGCCTTGCCGTCCTCCTGGTCTTGGTCTCGTTGCACCAATATGGCAATCTTTGCCCGATGCCTCGGTACTCTTCGCCTGCACTGGCCTCCTTAGCACCGAAGAGGAAATAGGGATGCTGCGCGCACTGGCGCCCGCCTAGCACCCGCCTGGTACCATTCGTCATGGCTCACGTCACGAGAGCCTCGTGAGGTTTGCCTTGCCTTGTTATCTCCGCTCCTCGTGAGCCTGCCTGGCTAGGCCACTCCAGAGGAGGTCTTGCGTTGTCTGCCTCGCAAGGCTTGGACCCTCGCGAGGGTCTTGGGTGCCTTGTTGACAAAGATGGGCCGTACGACCTGCTGCTTGGCCATGCCGTGGGCCGCAGGCAGGCAAGTCTGGGGACCCCTGTTCCCAGAACGCCGACAGTAGCCCCCGGGCCCAAGGTGCGCTCGGGCTTGGCTTCGGGGCGAAGCCAAGGGTCAAGTTCGGAGCACCGCGGGCCCCAACAGGCCTACAGCCGCGGTCGACGCGTGGCGGTTGATATGACATGGGCGTCTCCGCTTCCCCACGCTGCCTTCGAATCCGCCTGGCTATGAGGCCCCTGCGGCCTACACAGTTATTCCTCCGCCTCCTGTGCCTTGCTTCCCCAGTTCCCCTGCTTCCTTGTGGCTCTGCTTCTCTTTTCCAATCTTACTTGCGCTCCGCCTGCTCCACCGCCATGGCGCCGAAACAAGCTGAGAAGGGGAAAAGACCTCTGTCTCCGCCAGCTGCACCTCCGTCCTTTGCGCCAGCGCTCGGCCGGTCTCGGGAGCTCAACGACGAGGCCATGGACAAGCTGCGCCCGATGCTTGCTTCCAGCTTCAATGAATGGGGGGAGACGGTGGTCTGGCCCGCATCTCGTACTCGCACAGCTCAGATGGCCATTGAGGTCCCAATCTTCATAGATGCCCTCTGGGCGGGCCTGATTCCTCCCTTCTCCGCCTTCTTCAATGCGGTGCTTGAGCATTATCAGATCCACATGCTGCATCTCGACCCTCAGTCTGTGACTCTTCTTGCTGTCTTCGCCTTCGTGTGCGAAGCCATGGTGGGCATCGCTCCTTCGGTGGCCCTCCTCCGTCACTTCTTCTCATTGCATCTGGCCGACCCTCAACAATGCTCGGGGTGCGTGAGCTTCCACGCCGTGGCTGCGACGGCGGGCGAGGGGATCAACTTCGAGCTTCCTCCATCCACGAGCGAATTCCGGATACGATGGGTGTTCGTCGATGCCGGTGTGCTCAGTTCTCTGCTTCAGGCTCGGTCGGAGCCTGTTCCTAACTCTGGCTGGAGCCATCAGCGGCTCGCGAGCCCCGGCCTTGCCCACGTCTGGCTCAGGTTGAGATTGCTGAAAGATCGCGGCATAACTGCACCGATGGTGGTGAAGGAAGTCGTCCAACGCCGAGTTGCTCCGCTTCAGCGCCATTCTCGCCCAATGTGGACCTTGCTCAGCAGCCAGGACCGCATGAGGTTTCAGGAGTCCGGGCTCCTCCTTGAGATGCGGCAAATAGTGCTCAAGGTCCTGACGGGTGTCTTTCTGCCGGCCGAACTGCCTGGAAAGAACTATTTGTTGTACCGCTGCAAGAACAAGGATGAATTTTAAAGAACATGCCTCTCTTTGATGAATGGGGGCCGCGGCCGAACGGCCTGGAGGGGCCTCGTGAGAACCCTGTAGTTGTGGTTCCCTTCCTTGCCCCTGATCCTGAGCTCACCCCAACTGACAGTGCAGGTGGGCGAGCTCCGATGGAGGCCGGTGACTCGAGTGCTGAGGAGCACGTGCTGAGTGGTGATCCTGGGGCATCGTCCTCACGAGCCTGCCACTCCCCTCCTGAGGCGTCAGTTGCTGAGGAGAAGCTGCATGCGACTCCCGAGGCCAAGGCTCCAGGAGCCTCGGGAGGTCGTGGTGAAACGGTGCCTGGCTGTTTGCCGCAACCGGGCACCCCCGAAGATATTCTTCCAAGCTCTTCTTCGGCCTCGCTGTGCACCGGACATCATGTAAAGCATTTCAGTCGTCTTTGTGTGGACTTCGAGGAGCTCCGCAAGAGGAAAGGATCTCCCACTGGCAGCAACATCTTTGGACCGCTGAAGCGAAGGAAGTACATCGTCGTTGACGTGTAAGTATCGTACCGCTGTGGCTCCTTGTGTGCTGTTTTTCGTCTCCTGATGTCAGTTCTTCAGGGCTCCTTCCAACGAGGTGGCCGCGCCTCCTGAGAAACGGCCTCCTTCTTCCTTAACTCTTCCGCCGGCCACGAGCGCTCCGAGTCCGCTGGTTGCCCCTGGAGTAGGGCTGGTCGAAGGGGCACTCCTGCCTTCCTGGCATGCTGAACCTGCAGCCTCGTCGCCCCTCCCGCTTGGTCTGGCGTGGATCCTGGCAGGCGTGCCCAAGACTCCTCCGCTGGTCTTTGACGGCAACTGGTTGGCTTCGATCCTCGGCTCCTCTTCAAGCAGCGAGCCCCAACCGGCTTGGGCTTCTCGCCTGGACGGGCTAGTGTCGGGTGAGGCGCCAGCCCCTAGCCCCCTGCCGAGGGGTGGCGCGCCGCTTGGCGCCCCGCCCGCAGCCCCCAAGGTGGAGGACGAAGAGGGCCGAGCGTTCGAGCTTAAGCGCGGGCGGAGCGTGATTCGCCATGAGCTCTTCCAGGAGGCGATGAACGCGATGAGCCAACTTGGTGAAGAGCTCCCGAGCGTCGATTCGCGTCTGGAGGCTGAAGGTCTTCGGTTGGCGGAGGAGCGGCGCAAGCTGAAGGTGGCCATCAACCTCAGCCGCTATCAGCGTGACCTTGAGAATGCGAAGGCCGAGGGATCTCTCAAGGTCTCCCACGAAGCCCGCTCTCGAGCCTTGGAAGAGGCTCGCGAGGCTGATCGCCGCTGCGAGGCTGCGGAGAAACGCGTGTGGGAGCTCCAGGCCTGGAGCACGTCTCTTGAGCAGCAGGTGGAGGCGCGCAGGGCCGCTCTTGCGTCGCTAAGGGGGACGCCCGCGGAGGAAGAGGAGGTTCGGAAGCGTGAGGAGGCGCTGGCCCCGGAGGCCATGGAGCGTAGCCGCGAGCCCGAGCAACTGGAGACGAGGGAGCGTCAAGTTGCCCAAGCAGAAGACGCCCGTCCCGAGGCTCATGAGGCTGGAGTTGAGGAGGAGATGAACCGCCCGGGTGGCCAAGGTTCGCGGACTGGAGGGAAGGTACAACCTGAAGGCTGAGCTTCATGGCGTGGAAGATGAGGGCAGGGCCGCTGCCCTCAGGCCCAGGTTGGACGAGGCTGAGAGGCGCGCGGAAGCCACGGCCACCGCCCTGGTCACGACGCAATCGGACTTGGCCTCCGCCCGCGCCGAGATGCGTTCCCTCCGGAGGCGGGTTGATGACGCAGAAGTCGTCGCGAGGCAAAACACGCAGGAGGTGCTCCAACGTCGAACGGTAGAGCGCGAGCATGCCCCTATGCTTCAGGATCTCCAGAACAGGGCCAATATCGCCCTGGGACACATCTGCGGCGTGGAGGTGCCGACCCCTCACTCAAATGACTATGCCAGCCACCTGACCTTCTTCACTGAGGTGGTGATGCGCCTGGAGGCTCGATCTGCCAGAGCTTGCCAACTTGTGGAGGAAAGGGGGCGTGGCTTGCTCGAGCGCGCTTTCTCACGTGTCTTTAGCCACCTCCTGAATGCCGACCCCAACTTTGACTTTGACGCCGCCATCGCCCACGTACCCACAGTTGTCCGGGGCGACCTAGCACGCTGGGTTGAGGACAATGTGGACGATGGGCCTTCGCTTAGGAGGATGATGCGGTGGTGGTCGTCGCAGACGAAGGCGACGTGGTCGACGATGGCGACGGGAGCGTCGCCGATGGCGGCGATGATGCTGATGAAGACGGCGATGATGCGAGTGACGCGTCCGCAGGCGACGCAGCGAGCGACATTTCTGGCTTATCCCTTGTTCTCCTGTCATTTCTTCCTTAGTCAGCGCCAGCTTTGGGCTGGGCTGCGATGTGTCGAGTTCCTGAGAACCTTGCGGATCTCATCGCCCCGACGGAAGGGGCCCCACGAGAGGTGAGCACTAGTTGCAGTGTTAAGCGCCGCGCTTGGCATCGCGTGCTCACAGCGATCTCGCTTTCGCGAGGAGCTCGTGAGGGAAAGGGGTCGGACATGAGTCCCAGACAAAACGAGATCCAGAAGGCAAGGAATTACTCAAACGAGAAAAGGCTCCCCCTGCACGCATCAATAAAACTCAGCTTCAACTCAAATCCAAATTCATAAGGCAAAGCTACAGAAAGAGAGAGATCCAAAGCAAAAGGCCGCGTCCAGCACCTAGTCTAGTCTTCTGGTCTTCAAGTCTTCTCACCAGCGCGGAGCTAAGTGCTGCCACTAGGCGTGGGAGGGAGCCCCAGGGCCTGAGGCTGGCACCCCTGAGACTCCGGGGCGTGTACAGCCCCAACTCATTATTACGTGAGAGTGTCACGGGCGGCGAGCTTCACAGGCACTGGGCCTTCTTCACAGGTACTGGCCTTGCTTCATATCGCCAAACGAGGGCCTCGCCTTGCGCCACCCTCGACCTCCTCTGAGCCGACCAGTCACCAGGACGACACAGAGGAGGGAAAGAGGACACCAGCGGTTCCCTCGGCGACCACAGGTCCTCTGCTGGGGGAAGGATTGTCGAGGCCTCCCTGGCAGAGGGCCTACCTCCGGGTGTCGTCAGGCGTCGCGCGCCGCGGGGAGGGGCCTTGTTCCTGGCTCCCTCTCGGTGGCCCCCATCGTGTCTCCCTTGTTGGAACGGGTGCTGCCATGCCTGGGTCGTCAATCGACGCTGCAACCTGATTCATCTGTAGTCCATGGTTAGCATAAGCCTGTTCCTGAGAGACTAGCGGTACCCTGTAGTTGCCGCTGCCGGCACGATCGTTGTGGTTCCCCGTTGGTTCTTGGAAGGCTTCGGCTCCTAGCGCCCCCTCTCCCCGATCTTCACCAATGAATGAGCCGAGGTCTTCCTCTGGTGCGTACCCTTGGTCCATCATGCGGGGCACGTAGGCTTCCGGGGCCGTCACCCCGAACACCTCGCCGTGGTGCCCCACGCTCCATGTTGCTCCGCTCATGATGGCGTCCTGGGGATGACAATACGGCATCCGGCCGGGACCATGGGGGGCGACGCTTGCGCTCGTGCTTGTCGAGGGTGGCATGGGGGAGTTGGAGCCCCCTACGTCGCTGGTCGTGCTGATGTTGATGAAGCCCCCGGGCGTAGTTGATGGCGCACGGATGCGGTGAGGTTCGCCGGGCGGCCCTGCAGTGGCCTGGGGAGGAAGTCGATAGCAGAAGCGGGGTGCTCCTGATGCCGCTGTGTCCAGCAGCTCGGCAACACGCTCAAGCAGCGTGTCCCGGCCGCTCTCCATCAGCCTGCATCGCAGCAGCTCCCTTGCCACCGTGAGTGCCGCCCGCATGTTTGCTTGCTCCCGCCGTGAGTGAGGCGCCGTTACTACGGCGTGACTCGCCACTCTTGCCTCGGCTCGTACTTGCCGCGGGGTGAGGGTGGATGACGCCTGGTCATGTTGTCCGCGCCCGGCGGAGCTTGGCGGCGCCCGTGCCGCTTGGAGTGCGGGGTCGAGACCTTCATGGGCAGGCGGTGCTGTCCGGGCCGGCCATGCTGCCCAGCGGTCGGAGCCGGCCCTTGGGTCGCCAGACATCGTGGCCGGTGAGCGTCGGAGAGCTGACTGGCGGAGAAGAAGCTCCGGCGCACCCCTACCTGGCGCGCCAAATGTCGGATGTGGGGTTCCGGCAAACCCTTAAGGTTCGAACACTGGGGTGCGCGCGAAGTCTCTCCCTCCTACCGATCTACGCTCTAGCTCGCTAAGATATCGTGGACGAACTCGACGAACTCGCAACACAGAAAGACACGAGGTTTATACCGGTTAGGGCCACCGTTGTGGTGTAATACCCTACTCCAGTGTGGTGGTGGTGGATTGCCTCTTGGGCTAATGATGAACAGTACAAGGGAAGAACAGCCTCCTGAGGTTGGGGCGTTCTTATGCTTGTGTAGTTGAGGATGATTTGAACCAGTTCGGGATCAGTTGCCTCCTACTGTGGTGGCTAGTCCTATTTATAGAGGCCTTGGTCCTCCTACCAAATATCAAGCGGGAAGGGAGCCAACAACGGCGGGAAATTTTGAAGGGGGACAACTAGTACAAGCTATCCTAACAAAAGCGGTCTTCGCCTGCGAAAAGCTTTGGGTGACGCCGTCTTGGGCTCCACGATGACCTCAGCCTTGCCGTCCTCCTGGTCTTGGTCTCGTTGCACCAATATGGCAACCTTTGCCTCATGCCTCAGTACTCTTCGCCTGCACTAGCCTCGTTAGAACCAAAGAGGAAATAGGGACGTTGTGCGCACTGGCGCCCGCCTGGCACCCGCCTGGTATCATTCGTCATGGCTCATATCGCGACAGCCTCGTGAGGTTTGCCTTGCCTCGATATCTCTGCTCCTCGTGAGCCTGCCTGGCTAGGCCACTCCAGAGGAGGTCTTGCATTGTCTGCCTCGCGAGGCTTGGACCCTCGCGAGGGTCTTGTGTGCCTTGTTGACGAAGATGGGCCGTACGGCCTGCTGCTTGGCCACGCCGTGGGACGCAGGCAGGCAAGTCTGGGGACCCCCGTTCCTAGAACGCCGACAGCTGCACCTCGCCTACTCGGGCTTCTTGCTTCTCTCGCTCGATGCACTCCTTGGCCGTTTTGTCTTCGGCCTCGGATAGCGCCTTCTACAGGGCCGCCACTTCGGTCGTGGCCCCTAAGAAAATTCATGACGATCCTATTATTCTCAAACCTTACGTTCCGCAATATCGGCTAAGGTAGCACTGGGAGAACTACTGCGATTGTGTCCCGGTTCTTCCAGACGAGCACCTCAGTTGAGAAAGCCGAAAACTGACTGTCATGATGAGGCGAGAGTTGGTCGCTGTTCGAGAGGTCTCAAGTCCTTAAAGACCTTTTTCGCTTCGGGCGAGGAGTCGGCCTTGCCCGACTTAGGCATATATAGCGCCCCAAATTCGGCCTTCTGAATACTAGGGGCTTCGCCAAAATTTAAAATTGTAGACTTTTATGGCTAAGTGAGAGTGATAAAGCTTTATAGTCCGATTGCCTGGTTCGTTGTGCTGAACACCTCCTTCAAAGGACCCAAAATTGGGATAAAGAGTGCTCAGGTTTATCCCGAACACCTCAGTACTAGTTACATGGGGGCAGAAGCCGACGACTGGCCAACTCTCAGATTTTATAAACGGCCGCACAGAAGGTGATATTTTAAATTAACAAGTGTTGTATAGCGCAAATGAACTCGTTTCATATTACAGGATCACATGAGTACATTCATTCAAATATTACATCCTTAGCACATTCCTCCCCCACAAGGTGAGCACCCTTCAGGACACTGTCATAATACTTTTTGGGGTGGCGATGCTCCTTGCCCTTCGGTGGCCCCTCCTTCACCAGCTTTTCGGCGTCCATCTTCGCCTGGGCAAAGGCCCTGCGCGCACCTTCAATGCATACAGACCGCTTTATGACTTCAAACTGGGGGCAGGCATTCACAAGCCGCTTTACCGCCGGCGTAGCTGCCCGAGCGAGGGCTCGCCAGGCCACATCTGGACTATGAGACCCTTCATGGCCAGTTCGGCCGCCTTGTGAAGCTCGACCAGTTGCTTCAACTGGTCGCTCAAGGGCATCGGATGTTCGGTCCTAGTATACTGAGACCAGAACAACTTCTCCGTCGAGCTCCCTTCCTCGGCCCGGTAGAACTCCGTGGCATCCGATACGCTGCTGGGTGGATCTGCGAACGCTCCTAGAGAGCTTCGAATTCGGGTAAGTAAAAGGAAAGTTTCCTTCACATGCTTGCTTTGCATAATGAATGCCTTACCCGCCGCTATCTTCTTGGCCGCCTGAATTTCCTGGAGGGCCTTTTGGGCTTCGGCCTTGGCATTTTGTGTGTTCTCGAGGGCCTTCGCAAGCTCGGACCCTTGCGTCTTCGAGTCACGCTCCAAGGACTCGTATTTCTTAACAAAACCCTGGAGCTCTTGCTGAACCTTGCCGACTCGGGCCTCTTGTTTCTCGTGCTCGGTGTGCTCCTTGGCCGCTTTGTTTTCAGCCTCGGACAACGCCTTCTTCAGGGCCGCCACTTCGGTCGTGGCCCATAGCAAAAGCCATGAAGATCCTATGATCTAACAACCACCTTCCATTTTCTTTATCTATATACGGACAGGGTATCACTTACCTTTGTTCTCTTCGAGCTGCCTCTTGGTAAGGCCGAGCTCTTCCTTGGACCGCTCAAGGTCCCGCTTTAGTGCGGAGACCTCCGCAGTACGAGCGGCAGCGGCTAGCAGCGAAGCCTGCTTATTCACATAGACTTATTATGATTAGACTCCTATGATTGTCATTTGATCCTCTGTTCGGCCTTTCTTCGCGAACACCAAACAGAGCATCAAGGGTTACTGTCTATGCTGTAACATTTTCTCATAATTTGATTACTTACCTAAAAGCCTGTTAGGAGGCTGCCACAGGCTTCACTCAGTCCGCTTTTGGCGGACCAAACCTTCTCGACCACCGCACTCATGATAGTGCGGTGCTCTTCGTCAATGGAAGTGTAGCGAAGCGCTTCCAGCAAGTTGTCCGATGCCTCTGGATGGACAAAGGCCATCGGCACAGATGGCTCGCCCCCCTTAGCAAGGGGTCGCCTAACAGAGTCCGGAACCACTGGAGGTTCCGGCGCAGTATTCGGCAGGGGGCCAAACTTGCTGCCCCCGTCATTAGAGCCCATGGGAGTCTTGCCCCCCATGCTCCCAGCGTCTGGGATGTCGCCTCGGGGCGCCTCCAGAACTATCTCCCCCTCGTTCAATGCCCTTCGAGACAACACCTCAACATCGTCCGTAGGGCGGGGGGAGGTGGCGGTCGGGAGTGAATCGTTGTTCATCGCCACCTGGCCCAAAGACTCATCCGAGGAGGATACGTCGATATGGGCTTTGGAGGGACTGCATGATCATGTTTGGCATGATAAGAAGCAATAAAAAAACATACCGGAACTATTATGGTATCCGGATACTTACGACTTCGCCAGGGGCTTGTCCCTGGGCAACCACTCCTCTCGCTGTAAGCGGCGGTTGTGGAGTAGTCCGGAAGGAGGGTCCTTCCCTTCTTGGACCCTTCGGCCTCCCCAGATGGGGCGGCCTTCCTTTTCTTGTCTCCCCCGGCTGGGGGGAGAACTTTCCTCTTCCTCCTCCTCGTTTTTGTGGGAAGAGGGCGCCTCGGTGTTATCAGACGATGAGTCTGATACAATCTTGCACTGGAGACCATTCCTGGTCCACGCGGCCTTCTTCTTGGCCTTCTTCTCCGGCGCCTCCTAGGGCACCGGAACCAGCATCTCCGTTAAGAGAGCCCTTGCTGGATCTTCGGGCAGTGGGGCCGGACAATCAATCCGCTCCGTTGTCGCAACCCAGTCCTATTAAATGGCGTGGAGACTCAGATCCCTCACATGATTATACTAGGGAAAGGAACATCTTATGAGATATAAAGAGCTTACCGGATTGGCAGGGCGCTTTGCGCTGAGTCCGCGATCCTCGGTAAGGGGAGGAGGTACCTCGGCGGCCTTGAATAGGACCTTCCTGACGCCTTGGTGCGTCGTGTCGTAAAGGTCTCGCAGCGTCTGGTGCTTGGCCGGTTCGAACTCCCACATATTGAATGCCCGTCTTTGACACGGAAGGATCCGACGGAAGAGCATGACCTGGACCACGTTGACAAGCTTTATTTTCTTGCTTATCATTTTTTTTAACACAGTTCTGGAGTCCGGTCAGCTCCACCGATGAGCCCCAGGATAGGCCCTTCTCTTTCCAGGAGGTGAGCCGCATGGGGATGCCGGATTGAAATTTGGGGGCCACCACACAGTTGGTGTTGCATGGCTCGATGATGTAGAACCACCCCGATTGCCACCCCTTTACAGTCTTCACATAGGAGCCTTCGAGCCAGGTGACGTTGGGAATTTTGCCCACCATGGCGCCTCCGCACTCCTCTTGATGGCCGACCACCACCTTCGGTTTCATGTTGAAGGTCTTCAGCCACAGGCCGAAGTGGGGCTTGATGCGGAGGAAGGCCTCGCACACGACGATAAACGCCGAGATGTTGAGGATGAAATTGGGGGCCAGATCATGGAAGTCCAGCACGTAGTAGCACATGAGCCCGCGGACAAAGTGGGTAAGGAATACAACCCTCTCGTGGGGTTCTGGAGTAGGGACGATCTGCCCCGCATCTGGGAGCCGGTGCGCGATGTCTGCGGCCAGGTATCCGGCTTCCCGGAGCTTCGTAATGTTCTCCTCCGTAACGGAGGAGACCGTCCACTTGCCTCCCGCTCCGGACATGTTTGGAATGGCTTTGCGGAGAAAATGGGAACTTGGGCGTTGGAGCTCGAGTGCGCAAGAATGGATGGGCAGGGAAGAAGAAGGCGTGGGTGAAAAAAGAGGAGTCCTTGTCACTTGATAAGGGCAATGGAAACTGTGCGCGTCCCCACTTGCCTGGTAAAACTCGCTTATTCCCTAGGCGCCGTGATTGATGGCGCGGTTGGGTTACCCACACCCGTATTGATGAGAATCCCGTGATAAGGGGACACGATCTCTGCTTCGACAAGACGTGCCAAGAAAACCGCATCGCAATATGTGCAGTAGTTGGTTGAGCAAAACGGTTTGAGTAATGACCGGGCCGTGGCATGATGTCACTCTCTGAAATTTGTCGGCAGATTAGATTTGTCGGATATTGTACTCTCTACGGTGGTATGTGAAATTTGTTTTGCAGAGCCGGACACGATCCTTGTGTTCAAAATCTTCTATGGAGTATTCGAAGGAGGAACCCGCCTTGCAATGTCAAAGACAATCTGCGCGTCAGACTCGTCGTCATTGAAGCCTGTTTCAGGGGCTACTGAGGGAGTCCTAGATTAGGGGGTCCTCGGACAGCCGGACTATATACTTTGGCCGGACTGTTGGACTATGAAGATACAAGATTGAAGACTTCGTCATGTGTCCGGGTGGGACTCTCCTTTGCGTGGAAGGCAAGCTTGGCAATTCGGATATGTAGATCTCCTCCCTTGTAACCGACTCTGTGTAACCCTAGCCCCCACCAGTGTCTATATAAACCGGAGGGTTTAATCCGTAGGGAAACAACAATCATAATCATAGGCTAGCTCCTAGGGTTTAGCCTCTACGATCTCGTGGTAGATCAACTCTTGTAATACTCATATCATCAAGATCAATCAAGCAGGAAGTAGGGTATTACCTCCATCGAGAGGGCCCGAACCTGGGTAAATATTGTGTCCCCCGCCTCCTGTTACCATCCGCCTTAGACGCACAGTTTGGGACCCCCTACCTGAGATCCGCCGGTTTTAACACCGACACTCACAGCCGAACTATGTCCGGTTCGAGTTAGAGGCTGATGATGGGGAATTTTGCTTCCCAGCCACCACCCACTTCATAGCCACTGTCGATGACTTAACCGACGTGCTTGATTATGGATCCGAAGACATCGACGGTATGGAGCAAGGCCAACACCCGCCATTCACTGGACGTTGGACGGCCACCTCTTCGTACGATGTGTACATGGTGGACACACCTAAAAAAGCTAGCGACAATGACAAAGAAGATCCAGTTGCGAATAAACCTTCTGAGACACAGTCCAAGTGCCGGCGCCCTAAACGCCGTTCTAAGCCTCGTTGCTACCTCTTGAGCACTACGTTGGTTTCCCTTGAAGAGGAATGGGTGATGCAGCAAAGTAGCGTAAGTATTTCCCTCAGTTTTTGAGAACCAAGGTATCAATCCAGTAAGAGGCCACGCACGAGTCCCTCGCACCTACACAAACAAATAAATCCTCGCAACCAACACGATAAGGGGTTGTCAATCCCTACACGGTCACTTACGAGAGTGAGATCTGATAGATATGATAGGATAATATTTTTGGTATTTTTATGATAAAGATGCAAGGTAAAGAAAGTAAAATAAAAATGGCGCCCGAAATAGCTTGTTGTCAGGAGATTAATATGATAGAAAATAGACCCGGGGGCCATAGGTTTCACTAGTGGCTTCTCTCAAGAGCATAAGTATTTACGGTGGGTGAACAAATTACTGTTAAGCAATTGACAGAATTGAGCATAGTTATGAGAGTATCTAGGTATGATCATGTATATAGGCATCACGTCCGAGACAAGTAGACCGACTCCTGCCTGCATCTACTACTATTACTCCACTCATCGACCGCTATCCAAAGCATGCATCTAGAGTATTAAGTTCATAAGAACAGAGTAACGCTTTAAGCAAGATGACATGATGTAGAGGGATAAACTCATGCAATATGATATAAACCCCATCTTGTTATCCTCGATGGCAACAATACAATATGTGCCTTGCTGCCCCTCATCACACCGGGAAAGGACACCGCAAGATTGAACCCAAAGCTAAGCACTTCTCCCATTGCAAGAAATATCAATCTAGTAGGCCAAACCAAACTGATAATTCGAAGAGACTTGCAAAGATAACCAATCATACATAAAATAATTCAGAGAAGATTCAAATATTATTCATAGATAAACTTGATCATAAACCCACAATTCATCGGTCTCAACAAACACACCGCAAAAGAAGATTACATCAAATAGATCTCCACAAGAGAGGGGGGGAACATTGTATTGAGATCCAAAAAGAGAGAAGAAGCCATCTAGCTAATAACTATGGACCCGAAGGTCTGAGGTAAACTACTCACACATCATCGGAGAGGCTATGGTGTTGATGTAGAATCCCTCCGTGATCGATGCCCCCTCCGGCGGAGCTCCGGAACAGGCCCCAAGATGGGATCTCACGAATGCAGAAGGTTGCTTGGCCCGGTGGAATTAGGTTTTTGGCTACGTGTCCGTAGTTTGAAGTGCGTAGGTATATATAGGAGGAAGAAATGCGTCGGTGGAGCAGCAGGGGCCCACGAGGGTGGAGGCGCCCCCTACCTCGTGGCCTCCTGGTTGATGTCTTGACGTAGGGTCCAAGTACTCTGGATCACGTTCGTTCCGAAGATCACGTTCCTGAAGGTTTCATTCCGTTTGGACTCCGTTTGATATTCTTTTTCTGTGAAACTCTGAAATAGGAAAAAAAACAGCAATTCTGGGCTGGGCCTCTGGTTAATAGGTTAGTCCCAAAAATAATATAAAAGTGTATAATAAATCCCAATAATGTCCAAAACAAAATATAATATAGCATGGAACAATCAAAAATTATAGATATGTTGGAGACGTATCACTCGTCGCTCAAAAGATGGCAACACTGGCACCGGAGAAAATAGTACTCCGGGCGACGCCGAAAACAATGAAGACCCTGTTGGAGCAACATCCGAACAGGAGGAACAAGACAACGGGCAAGTTAACCCTGATAAACAGGCCATGCCCAATGACCCGGATGACGATTGTTATCGTCCAGTCTCCGAGGACAAGGAGAGCCTCGGCAGCGAGGATTTCATCGTGCCTGAGGCACCCCACGAGCAGGAGCGCTTCAAGCGCTAGCTAATAGATAATACAAGAAGCCTGAAGAAAAAGCAGCAGCAGCTCCAAGCCGATCAAGACCTACTCATTGACAGATGGACCGATGTCCTGGCAGCCGAAGAATACGGCCTCAAGCGCCCAGCCAAGAGTTATCCGAAGCGCAGACTGCTACCTCAGTTCGATGAGGAGGAACCAGATCCCGTACCTCCCTCGCGTAATGCAGAACGACCACCACATGGTCGGGATAGTGCGGCGGACCGACCACCCCGCGGTCGGGATAAAACGGCAACTCGGGCCGAACAATAGCCCGCCCCATCGCCTCGTAAAAACAGAGACAGAACAGCTCGGGACCATACATACGACCTTCAGTAGGACCTGGACAGAAGAGCAGGACACACCAGATCAATCTACGGATCGTGAGTACGCTTCCCGACTCGGGATGACGGCTACACGTGACAAACCTAATCACGCCAGGGCCGATAACCACAGACGGACTTCATCGGAGGTGCTCCGTGACGCGGCCCGATATAGAGGCGCCGCACACCCCTCTGCTTCACAGATGAAGTACTGGATCACGAATTCCCCGAGGGGTTCAAGCCCGTCAATATCGAATCATACGACGGAACAACCGATCCCGTAGTATGGACCGAGGATTTTATTCTACACATTCATATGGCCCGAGGAGACGACCTCCACACCATCAAATACCTCCCACTAAAACTAAAAGGGCCAGCTAGACACTGGTTAAATAGCCTGCCTGAAAATTCCATCCGCAGTTGGGAGGACTTGGAAGAAGCTTTTCTTGACAACTTCCAAGGTACTTATGTCCGGCCACCAGACGCTGATGACTTAAGTCATATAGTTCAACAACCTGGAGGATCAGCCAGAAAATTCTAGACTAGGTTCCTAACCAAAAAGAACCAGATCGTTGACTGTCCGGATGCCGAAGCCCTAGCGGCCTTCAAACACAGCATCCGCGATGAATGGCTTGCTCGCCACCTCGGCCAAGAAAAACCGAAATACATGGCAGCCCTTATAGCGCTTATGACCCGCTTTTGCGCGGGTGAGGACAGCTGGCTGGCTCGTAGCAAAAACACAGCCAACGAGGCAGGCCCCTCCGAGGCCAAGAACAGCACCGGCAAGCTCCGGCGCAATAGACACAAACGCCAAAGCAATGGCGATAATACCGATGACACTACGGTTAACGCCGAATTAAGCGGCTCCAAGTCCGGCCAGCGAAAGAAGCCCTACAAAAGGAACAATGAGGAATCATCCAGCTTAGACCGCATACTCGACCATCCATGCCAGATACATGGCACCCCAGACAAACAAGCCAATCATACCAACAGAGATTGTTGGGTTTTTAAACAGGCTGGCAAGTTAAATACCGAGAACAAGGAAAAGGGATCGCAAAGCAAGGATGAGGACGAAGAGCCCCGGCAGCCGAACACTGGGGGGCAGAAGAAATTTCCCCCTCAAGTCAAAACGGTGAACATGATATACGCTACACACATCCCCAAAAGGGAGCGCAAAAAAGCACTCAGGGACGTCTACGCGGTAGAGCCAGTCGCCCCAAAATTCAATTTGTGGTTGTCATTCCCGATCACCTTCGGTTGTCGATATCATCCAACTAGTATCCGCCATGGCGGTTCGGCCACACTGGTCCTTGACCCAATCATCGACGGATTTCACCTAACACGAGTCCTAATGGACGGTGTAGCAGCCTCAACCTGCTCTATCACGATACAGTGTGCAAAATGGGCATTAATCCCTCATGAATCAAGCCCACAAAGACTACCTTTAGAGGAGTCATACCAGGCGTAGAGGCCCGTTGTACGAGCTCAATCACGCTGGAGGTGGTCTTCGGTTCTCCGGACAACTTCCGAAGCGAAGAGTTAATCTTCGATGTCGTCCCCTTCCGCAGCGGCTACCATGCACTGCTCGGATGAACTGCGTTTGCTAGATTCAAGGCAGTGCCGCACTATGCTTATCTCAAGCTCAAGATGCCCGGTCCACGCGGCATCATAACAGTCAATGGAAACGCTGAACGCTCCCTCCAAACAGAGGAGCACACAGCTGCTCTAGCAGCAGAGGTACAGAGCGGCTTCTCAAGAAGAACCGTAATCCGGCTGCCGATCCCCTTGACATCACTGAGAGGGTCCGGACCACACTGCAACAGGACGATTCGGCTCGTCAAGAGCTCGATTAGCAATTCGGCCTCCGTCCCAGTCCCGACGAGGTAGCGGCATCCGCACCACGCGTGCATAATTACGCACTCAAAATCCCATGGGCATCGACGGAGGCACAACCAGCTTGTAGTTCGGCTACACCGATCCCGGACCCACTGGTATCTTTACTATTTACTTTTTTTCTTTCTTCATTTTTCTTTCAGGTATCTTTTATACAGGCCTCCTTCGATGGCCTGATTATCGGTCCTGTCAAAGGACAAGTACACCAGATTGGCGCAGAGCACAGGCATACAGGGGAAGCCCTAGAGGACAATCCAACGACTACTCTACCTGTTTTTTCAGTACCCAAATGCAGCTCTCCTCTGGTTCTAGCATGTTAAATAGCCGGTTTCTTATCGCATTATTTGTATAAGTGCGCTTTGACTCATTAACCCAACTATAATGGAAACAGTTTACGGCCAAAGTCAAGGGGCCCCAGATACTACCTCTGCTCTTTTTCTGTTTCCCATTGCTATTAATTACTTATATCCTCGCACCCATGCACTTTGGTACGTTTCATATTCGCCAGGGGCTCCCTATCGCCCCATAATGCGGCAACAAAGTCCGAACATTTCTTATAGATAAGTTCGGCACCCCGAATTTAGCATTATATGCATTGGCTCCGAATCATGTCTTTGGTCAATAGTTGGGTTGCCGGCTCCTATGCTTGCTACCCTACGTTCCGCTACATCGGCTAGGGTAGTAAAGGGAGAACTACTACGATTGTGCCCTAGTCTAAACCGGATGAGCACCTCAGTAGAGAAAGCCGAAAACTGACTATCATGATGCGGCGAGAGCCGGTCAGCTGTTCGGAGGTCACAAATCATTGGAGATTTTTTCCTGCATTTCGTGAAGGATCGGCACTTCCCGATCAGACGTTGACAGCACTCTTGTTCGTATACCAGGGGCTGCGCCTGTGTTTTATTATAAAACTCCTATGGCTAAGTGAGGGCGTTTAAGCCGCATAGTCTGAATTCCTGGTTCGTTGCGCTAAACAACTCCTTCAAGGACCATATAATTGGATCAAGATTGTTTAGATTCCATCTCGAACACCTCTGTACTACCTACATGAGGGCAGAAGCCGACGACTGGTCAACCCTCAGATTCCATACAACACGGCTGCACAGGAGGAAACAATCAAAACATAACAAACATTATATTACAAACCGGATTTTTTTTCATCATACAAGGCAAAGACAAAAAACGAATGTCTTCATTCGAAAATAATGTCCTGCCCACACTGCGGTGCTGCAAGTCGAGACCCTCCAGGACAACTGCAAAATATCGCTCAGGTGTGCGGTGCTCCTTGCCCTCCGGCGGCCCCTTAGCCACCTCGACGACGTCCATCTTCGCCCATCCCATCTTGCAATGAGCGAAGGCCATGCGGGCACCTTCGATGCAGACTGATCGCTTGACGATGTCTAGCCGCGGATAGGCCTCCATCACCCGCTTCACGAGGCCAAAATAACCGCTAGGTATAGCTTCGGCTGGCCAAAGCCAGATTATTAAATCCTTCATGGCCAGTTCGGCCACCCTGTGCAGCTCGACCAACTGTTCCAGTTGATCGGCAAAGAACACCGGATGTTACAGCACGACATCTGCGACCGAACAGCTTCTCCGTAAATTCCCTTCTCCGGCTCGGAAGAACTCCGCAAAGATCGGACACGCTGCATGGCAGATCCGCAAAGGCCCCTGGGCAACTCCGAACCAGGGTTAGTAAAAGGTACTTCTTCTCCGCATACTTGCTTTGCATGTTAAAAGCCTTACCCGCTGCGATCTTCTTGGCCTCCTGGATCTCCTGGAGAGTGCCCCGGGCTTCATTCTGTGCGGCCTCCGCGCTCTGGCGAGCTTTGGTAAGTTCAGTCTCTCGAACCGACGCTTCGCGCTTCAAAGCCTCACACTTCTTCACCGCGTCCTGGAGCTCCTGATGGATCTCGCCGACCCGGGCCTTGAGCTTCTTACGGGCGGCTTGCTGCTGGATAGCCTTCCCTTCAGCTTCGGTCAAGGCATTTTTTAGGGCCTCGACCTCGATCCTGCCCCTACACATACTATGACACTCCGGTCAATACTCACCACTTACTCTTCTCGAATACACAGCAAGTCATTACTCACCTTGCTTTTCGTGGAGCTGAATCTTCACCTCGCCGAGCTCGTTCTCGGTCCACTCCAACCTATGCTTTAGTTCAGAGACTTTGGCAGCATGCGAGGTCGTGACCAACAACGATGCCTGCTTATTCATAAATATCAAATTAGTCTCCTGCAAAGGGTTGATCCTCTGTCCGGCCTTTCTTTCCGAATACTGGATAGTGTCTCAGGGGCTACTGTCAGCATGGGGTGTTCTTTTTCTACGTGACTTACCTCAAAACCTGTCAACAGATTCTTGCAGGCCTCGTTTAGTCCACTCTTGATGGACTGAACCTTCTCGATGCTCGTCCACAACATACTGTGACAATGGAGGTGCCTCGTAGCACCTCCATCAGGTTATCTGGCGGCCCTGGTTGGACAGGGGCCATCGATGGAATTGGCGCACCCCCCTCCTTCGAAGGAAGGCGCGCGCCGGTTTCCGGCGCCATATCGGTCCCCGAAATCGTATCCGGCTGAGGGCCGAACTGAATACGTCCCTCCTCGCCAGTCTCCATGGGGATATGCTCCCCCACGTGTCCGGCAGCGGAGGTCTCGCCTTGCGGCACCTCCTAGACAGTGTCCTGGGCCCCTCCCGGGCTCGGAGCGATCCTCCGAGACAACACTTCAGTGTCGTCCTTGGCTTCGGGGGAATAAGCGGGTGGCGGCGACATACTGACCATTTCCACCGGATCCAACGAACCTCTAGATGAGGATCGCTGGATGTTGTCGTGGGCCAGACTGCAATGGCACAATTACCAATGAAAAACCAATAAAAAGGAGAGGTCGGGTACACTCGTGTATGTGAGTCATAATACTTACGATGCGGCCCGACGCTTAGTGCGGAGGCGTCACTCCGGACTGCTATCAACGTCCCACGCGGTGTTGACCACAGGGGCGCCCTTCCCCTTCTTGGGCGTTGCCGCCTCCAGATTCGTGGAGGCCCCCCTCTTCTTCTTTCCCTCCTTAGGGGGAGGGTTCTTCTCCTCCTCCTCCTCCTCTTCCTCGTCATCGTCCTTAGGGACAGAGAAATGGGCCTCTCCATCTTCGGACGTCATGTCCGAAGCGCCCCTGTGACGGGGGCCACTTTTGGCTCCCTTGGCCTTCTTCTCCGGCGCCTTATATGGCGCCGGCACCAGCATCTTCGCCAAACACGGGATGACCGGTTCTTCGGGCAGTGGCGCCGGACACTGGATCTGTTCCGCCCTCTCCATCCAATCCTGAAAAAGCAATGATAAAAACTCAGACATCATCCTCGAAACCAACAAGTAGGGGATACGCCAAAAATAACATACCTCGCTGGCGAGGTGTTTAAAATTGTGCCCACGGTCTAAATCTGTGGCCGGCGGTTTCTCGTTGCCCTTAAAGAGCAACTTCCAGGCGCCTTCATAAGTGGTTTCGAAGAGCCTCTCCAGGGTTTGGTGCTTCTTCGGATTAAAATCCCACAGAGGGCGACTTCTGCGCGGGCATGGGAGGATCCAGCGAACCAGCATCACCTAGATTACATCGACAAGCTTGACGTTCTTGGCTATCATACTTTGAACGCGCGTCTGCAGCGCTATCAGCTCATCGGGCGAACACCAATTCGGAATCTTCTCGACCCAGGAGGTGAGTCGCATGGGAATACCGGAGCGGAATTCGGCAGCTGCAGCCCAGGTGGTACCGCATGGTTCAGTAATGTAGAACCATTGTTTCTTCCACTCCTTTACTGTCTGCACGAAAGTGCCTTTCAGCCAGGAGACGTTGGACAGCTTAATCACCATGGCTCCCCCGCACTCCGCGTGCTGGCCATCCACCACCTTTGGCTTCACGTTGAAGACTTTGAGCCATAGCCCGAAGTGGGGTTGGATGCGGAGGAAGGCCTCACACACGATGATAAATGCTGATATGTTGAGGAAGGAGTTCGGGGACAGATCATGGAAATCTATCCCGTAATAATACATCAGCCCGCAGACGAAAGGGTGGAGTGGGAACCATAGTCCGCGGAAGAAATGAGGGATGAATACCACCCTCTCCTTGGGCTCCGGCGTGGGGACGACTTGTCCCTCGGGCCGGCAGGTGGTGGGCGATTTCCTTCGCCAAGTATTCGGCCGCCCGAAGCTCAGTAATGTCCTCCTCCTTGACGGAGGAGACCATCCACTAGCCCTGACCTCCGGATCCGTACATGGTGGCTCGAGTGGAAAGGAGATGAGAACTTGGGCGCTGGAGCTCGAGATTGCAGGGGTGGAGATAGAGAGAGGGCATGGGAGAGGGAGAGGGAATCCTTATCCCCTTATAAAGGCAGTAAATATCGAACGCCTCCCTACTTGCCTTAAAATTCGCCTATTCCCAAGGGATGTATAAATGGTGCGGTTGGATTACCCATGCCCGCATTGATGAGAATCCCACTATAAGGGGGCACGATATCTACTTCGACAAGACGTGCCAATGGCAACCGCGTCTCGGGACCTGGAGCGTCGGACACAAAATGGTCTGGAATTAGGACCGGTCAGACGTGATGTCATGCTACCGAAATTTGTCAGCGGATTGGACTCGTGCAAAATTATATTCTCTCTGTGGTTGTGTATGGTGTGTGTGTGTGATAGGTCCGGATACTATCATCGCGTCCGAAGACTATCTTGGAGTTCGGATAGAAGGGAACCCGTCTTGCAATGCCGAAGACAATCTGCGCGCCGGACTCCTCGTCATTGAAGCCAGGTTCAGCGGCTACTGAGGGAGTCCTGGACTAAGGGGTCCTCGGGCGTCTGACCTATTATCTATGGGCCGGACTGGTGGGATGTGAAGACATGAAGGCCGAAGACTGTACCCGTGTCCGGATTGCACTCTCCTTGGCATGGAAGGCAATCTTGGCGACCGACTATGAAGATTCCTTCCTATCTTACCGGCTCCATGTAACCCTAGATTCCCCCGGTGTCTATATAAACCGGAGGGTGTCGTCTGGAAAGGACATACTCATTACCATAGTCATACAGGCTAGACTTCTAGGGTTTAGCCATTACGATCTCATGGTAGATCAACTCTTGTAATACTCATATTCATCAAGATCAATCAAGCAGGAAGTAGGGTATTACCTCCATAGAGAGGGCCTGAACCTGGGTAAACATCGTGTCCCCTGTCTCCTGTAACCATCGATCCTAGATGCACAGTTCGGGACCCCCTACCCGAGATCCATCGGTTTTGACACCGACATTGGTGCTTTCTTTGAGAGTTCCACTATGTCGTCGACAAAAGGTTCGATGGCCCCTTCAATCGTCGATAGTGACGCCGTCCAAGGAGAAACCTTCCTCCCTGGACAGATCTTCGTGTTCGGCGGCTTCGTACTGTGGGCCAACTCGCTCGACCATTTGGAGCAGATCGATAGCTACGCCCCTGGCCATCAGGTCAGATTCAGAAGCTTGAACTACGTCGCGAACGTCCGCGGAGACCTGATCTTCGACGGATTCGAGACCACGACGATCGCTCCCCCTCGCTCTGATGAACATGACTTAAATATGTCATCGGATCACATCCAGGAGATGGTTCATGTTGCTGCAACGGCCTTAGAACCTATTGCTCCGATGAACCACCTCAATTCTATATTAAGTCTTATGATTGTCATTTTGGATACACAAGTGCTCTTCCTTGCAAGACTAACCCATGTAGGTAGATGAACTCAAATTCCAAGTGGCACTCCCAATTCTTGATAAGCTACACCAACCTTGAGCAACCCACACAAGTTCAACTACATGATCAAGATCATCACCACCACCCAAGGTATGTTATTCCATCTTAGAGAAGCTTTGCTCCAAGTCATGGGTCAAAGCAACTCAACAAGATCTGAATACATCAAGATGCTTAAACGAAAAATAGTAACCCCATTTTGAGCTTAAACGATGAGTATGGCCAATGATCAAGTGACCTCACTTGACTCCTAAGTCAATATACTCTAACATAGGTGACTTTGTCACCGACCAATTCTAGATGAAGTTCTCTTGTGTTTCTCTGTGCCTCTTGCATTTGTCTCATGCATATTTGTTTCCCCTTTTCAAAAAAAACAACTTCATCTAGATCTTTTCTTTTCTTTTTCTTTGTTCTGTTCTGCATTCCCTGCATCCAATTCATTACAAATCTTTCACCTAATTCCTTGCAAATCCTTGTGAGATCTAAATTGTCTAGTGAACTGAGGTGACAAGTGGTTTCACTGTGATGAACTCGGTCACGCTAGTTTGTTTTCCTCGGTACAACCAAATTACTTTCGGTGCAACCGAAGCACGCAACTCGGAGCTACCGATTTCACTGTAGAAAAGACAACTTGCCACTTGTTTCTGCATTCTTTTTTGCTCCAGCTCCACTCAATGATTCTTGTCCTCTACCAACATCACATTCGACTTGCTGCTTTGCTCTGTGACTCAAGGACCAAACCCATTTGTGACAAAATCCAGAAGAGCCCTTCTTGGAAATTGATGTCAAAGGGGGAGAGAGAGATCACATCAAAGCTTAATCATTTTTATAAGGGGAGAGAATGCTCCGGGGGAGATTATAGAAACTCCAGATGCTTGGTATTCAAGAGGAGATACATCACATGTCTTTAAGAGGGTAAACACATGTTCATATTTGATTGTTTGCATTAGCTCTGTTTCTTGTCTTTGCTCTGTTTTTCTGTTCCCTATCTTCTCCCAGTATCCCATGCTAGATTCAGGGGGAGCAAGACATCTAAGGGAAGGAAATTCTTGAATTCTTTGCACATCTTTACCCTTGGGGACATGTCTATATCCAATAGAGTACTCACTCTCTACATGTCATCCCAGTCTTGGTACTCTTGTGGTTCCTGTTGTTTGCTCTGGCTAGTAAGTGTATCTGTGTTATCTAACCTTGTTTACTCAGGTTCATTCCTTCCTAAGCCAACTCAAGAACACAAGGTAAGTATATGCATCACGGTCATGTGCATGAGAATTTCTTGCTGATGTACATACTGTTTGCAAGAAGGACTCATGAGCATGAAGGTACATTTTCCATATTTACATCATTTGCTCTGATGCATATAGCCAAGATACATGTAACTCATTGCTTGCTCTGTCATGATTATGCACTCACATGCTCTTATGTTCCATATTCACATGATTGCATACATATAGGGGGGGCCTATGCATGTTACATATCCTTGCAAAGCTTTACTTGTTATTCCCTATATCTTTATCTAAAGCTTTGATGTATGTTGTCATCAATTACCAAAAAGGGGGAGATTTAAAGCTAAAGTGCTCCCTGGGTGATTTTGGTAATTAATGTCAACATATCTCTTCTTGGACTAATGCTTCTACCTAGTATGTTTCAGATAAGTTCAACAATGGAGTGGCATGGACTAGAGGATGTGGAACCCCTTCAAGTTGCTGAGGACAAAGGATTGGCTCAAGCTCAAAGCTCAGGACTCCACATTTTCCATTTTAGTGATCCAAGATCACATTGAGTCCTTAGGAAAGCAAATACTATTAAGAGGGGATGAGGTGTTGCTTAATGGCTTGCTTGCTCAAAGTGCTTTGTGATATGCTCCAAAGCCCTCAACCACTTCCTCACATCCACATATTTCCCAAACCAAAAGTCAAACTCGGCCCCACCGAATCTGTCTATCCGGCGCCACCGAGTTCAATAGACATAGCCACTGCCAGAAACCCTAGTCTTTTCGGTCTCACCGATAGGGATCTCAGTCTCACCGAGATGGGATTGCAAACTCTCTGTTGCCTATTGCAATAATTTCGGTCTGACCAAAATATGCAATCGGTCCCACCGAGATTGCAATGCAAACTCTCTGTCACCCCTTCGTAATCTTTTGGTCCAATCGAGATGAGCGAATCGGTCCCACCGAGTTTGCCTGACCAACTCTCTGTTTGTCTATAACCAAAATCGGTCTCACCAGTTTGTGTAATCGGTCTCATAGATATTACGTTATGCCCTAACCCTAACGAAATCGGTCTCACCGAGTTGACGTGTCGGTCCCATCGGAAACCCTAACGGTCAAATTATGAACCAAATCGGTTTGACCGAGTTTAACAATTCGGTCCCACAGAGTTTGGTAAATTGTGCGTAACGGTTAGATTTTGTGTGGAGGCTATATATACCCCTCCACCCACTCTTCATTCTTGGAGAGAGCCATCAGAACATGCCTACACTTCCAACATACATTTTCTGAGAGAGAACCACCTACACTTGTGTTGAGGTCAAGATATTCCATTCCAACCACATAAATCTTGATCTCTAGCCTTCCCCAAGTTGCTTAGCACTCAAATCATCTTTCCACCAAATCCAAATCCTATGAGAGAGAGTTGAGTGTTGGGGAGACTATCATTTGAAGCACAAGAGCAAGGAGTTCATCATCAACACACCATTTTTTACTTCTTGGAGAGTGGTGTCTCCTAGATTGGCTAGGTGTCACTTGGGAGCCTCTGATTGTGGAGTTGAACCAAGGAGTTTGTAAGGGCAAGGAGATCGCCTACTTCGTGAAGATCTACCCGAGTGAGGCAAGTCCTTCGTGGGCGACAAGCATGGTGGAATAGACAAGGTTGCTTCTTTATGGACCCTTCGTGGGTGGAGCCCTCCGTGGACTCGCGCAACCGTTACACTTCGTGGTTTGAAGTCTCCATCAACGTGGATGTACGATAGCACCACCTATCGGAACCACGGATAAAAAAATCTCCGTGTCTCCAAATTGCGTTTGTACACTCCAATCCCATCCCTTTACATTCGTGCAACTTGCATGCTTTACTTTCCGCTGCTCATATACTCTTGCCATGCTTGCTTGATATGTATTCTGAATGTTTAAACTTGTGCCAAAACTTAAGGAAACTAAAAACTGCAACTTTTCTTCTTAGAGTCTATTCACCCCCCCCCCCCTCTAGACACCTCTTCTTGATCCTTTCACCATGATAACAATGATCTCCTATTTTAACAGAAATAACAGGCATGCCTAGAATAGGTCTATGTTTATTTTTAGTATTAGGTCTAGCAATTCTAGCAGCTTCATTGCAGAAGTAAATAACATGCCCATCAATATTATCAGCCAAGAGATCTTTAACCATAGCAACACTAGGTTCAACTTTAATTTGCTCAGGGGGTTTGGTTGTCCTAATATTACTTTGTTGACCACTGTTGAAGCTTTAGCATGATCCTTTATTCTAACAGGGAAAGGTGGTTTCTCAATATAAGTAGTGGGAACGACTGGATCATTATAAGTGATAGTCTTTTCTTCAACTTTAATAAGTGCAACTACTTTTACTTCAATGGGAGGGTTATATTTAAACCACTTCTCCTTAGGGAGATCAACATGAGTAGCAAAGGATTCACAAAAATAAGCCACTATCTCAGAGTCAAGTCCATATTTAGTGCTAAATTCACGGAAAACGTTGGTATCCATAAAAGATTTAACACAATCAAACTTAGGTGCTATACCTGACTCCTTACCTTCGTCGAGATCCCAATCTTCAGAGTTGCATTTAATCCTTTCCAATAAATCCCATTTGAATTCAATAGTCTTCATCATAAAAGAGCCAGTACAAGAAGTATCGAGCATGGAGCGATTATTGAGAGAAAGCCGAGCATAAAAATTTTGAATAATCATTTCTCTTGAGATCTCATGATTGGGGCATGAATATAACATTTACTTAAGCCTCCCCCAAGCTTGAGAGATGCTTTCTCCTTCGCGAGGCCAAAAATAATATATATAATTACAATCACGATGAACAAGATGCATAGGATAAAACTTCTGATGAAATTCCAATTTCAATCGGTTGTAGTTCCATGATGCCATATCATCACATAGCCTAAACCATGTCAATGCCTATACCTTCAAAGATAAAGGGAAGACCTTCTTCTTGATAACATCCTCGGGCATACCTACAAGCTTAAATAATCCACAAACTTCATCCACATAGATTAGGTGCAAATCGGGATGTAATGTTCCATCTCCTGTAAAAGGATTAGCTAGCAGTTTCTCTATCACACCCGAAGGAATTTCAAAGTAAACATTTTCAATAGGTTCAGTAGGTTGAGGAGCAACTCTTTGCTCTACTGGTCGTGTGAAGATACCCAAACAATACCCTCAGAGGATTACTTTCCATAGTAACAAGTGACAGTAAATTTCAGCACACTATATAACTTTTTCCTTACCAAATTCCACCTACCAAAGGCGCTTCACTCCCCGACAACGGCGCCAGAAAAGAGTCTTGATGACCCACAAGTATAGGGTATTTATCATAGTCCTTTCGATAAGTAAGAGTGTCGAACCCAACGAGGAGCATAAGGAAATGATAAGCGGTTTTTAGCAAGGTATTCTCTGCAAGCACTGAAATTATCGGTAACAGATAGTTTTGTGATAAGGTAATTTGTAACGGGTAAAAAGTAATGAAAGTAAATAAGGTGCAGCAAGGTGGCCCAATCCTTTTTGTAGCAAAGGATAAGCCTGGAAAAACTCTTATATAGAGAAAAGCGCTCCCAAGGACACATGGAAATTATCATCAAGCTACTTTTCATCACGCTCATATGATTCGCATTCGTTACTTTGATAATTTGGTATGTGGGTGGACCGGTGCTTGGATGTAGTCGACGTTCACATAACACCACTAGAGGAGAGATAACATACATCTCATCAAAATATCGAACGAATACCAAATTCACATGACTACTTATAGCAAGACTTCTCCCATGTCCTCAGGAACAAACGTAACTACTCACAAATCATATTCATGTTCATAATCAAATGGGTATTAATATGCATAAAGGATCTGAACATATGATCTTCCACCGAATAAACCAACTAGCATCAACTACAAGGAGTAATCAACACTACTAGCAACCCACAGGTACCAATCTGAGGCTTTGGGACAAAGATTGGATACTAGAGATGAACTAGAGTTTTAGAGGAGATGGTGCTGGTGAAGATGTTGATGGAGATTTACCCCCTCCCGATGAGAGGATCGTTGGTGATGACGATGGCGATGATTTCCCCCCTCCGGAGAAGTTTCCCAGAGCAGCTCACTAGCCCTAGATTGGTTTCTGCCAAGGTTCCGCCTCGTGGCGGCGGAGTTTCGTCCCGAAAGCTTGCTTATAATTTTTTCCAGGGTAAAATACTTCATATAGTAGAGGATGGGCACCAGAGGCCTGCCAGGGGGCCCACGAGGCAGGGAGGTGCGCCCAGGGGGGTAGGGCGTGCCCCCCACCCTCGTGGATGGTGGGTTGCCCCCCTCTGGTACTTTATTCGCTCAGTATTTTTTATTAATTCCAAAAATAACTTCCGTGGAATTTCAGGACTTTTGGAGTTGTGCAGAATAGGTCTCTAATATTTGCTCCTTTTCCAGCCCAGAATTCCAGATGCAGGCATTCTCCCTCTTCGTGTAAACCTTGTAAAATAAGAGAGAAAAGGCATAAGTATTGTGACATAACGTGTAGTAACAGCCCATAATGAAATAAATATCGATATAAAAGCATGATGCAAAATGGATGTATCAATGTTCATCGTAGAAAAAAACTCATGGGTGAAGGATAAAGGAAATTTGGATTCCCATTCAATCTCGGTGATTTACTATCGCACACGATTCATCTCCGTCGCCTCTGTGAACCGTGTGCGTTCACTCACACATGCAAAAGGGAAAAAGAAAACCCACGCCCACTTTATCCCCACTCACTCGCTGCGGACTCCTCCGTAACTCTGCACCCTAAGCTCGACGGCTGTTGGCAGCGGGCGTAGGTCGCGCTCCAAACAGCACAGGATTTCGCCCCTACCGCTTTCTGCCGCCTATCTGCACCAACATTCTAGACTCTGGTCGACTGCGGTTTCTGCGGGATTGGGCCAGGGATTTTTCTCATGGAGAAGGTAATCAACTTAGCGAAATATTTACTCGTCTCACTACAAAAAAAATACACTTCCATGATGATACGTGTTTGTCACAGTAGGTCGCGTTTTTTGTCATGCACGTACATCCATGACGATTTTATGACAGAATCAAGATAGTCATACTTGTGCTGTCGTAGAAGTGTTCCATGACATTACCAAAATTATCATCACGAAAGTGTCCACTTCCATGACGATAAATCCCGCGTCACAAAAGTGGTTTCGTCAAGGGTGACCGACACGTGGCATGCACCGTAACGGAACGCCGTTAAGCTATCGGGTCGGGTTTTGGATCTGACAACCCGTTAATAGCCCCGACCAATGGGGATTTTCCATGTGTAAAATCATCATTGGTTGGAGGAAACACGTGTCGGCTCATCGTTGGGACAGATGTCATCCACTCATTGGACAGAAGGCGTCTATGATACGTCGACACGTGGCGCGGCCCAACAGAGGCCCATTCATGTGAAAAGGCCGGCCCATTTGACTTGGTCAAAAGGTGGCGGGCCGGCCCATGGAAAGCCTGTTAACGGCCTGTTCGCATATAGCCCATTTACAGCCCACTAACCCAAGGCCCGTTACGCCCTATCCGAATTAGGCCCAGTAGCGTCATCTGGGCCACCCAATATGATACCAGCCCGTTTTCACTTCCGGCCCATGTATGGCCCATGACGTGTTTCGGCCCACATGAGGCCCTATGTAACTCTTGGCCTATTAACGGCCCGTGGTGAAACTGGCCCGTAATGAATAGTGTATCACTTTACACCCATTAAGGGCCCATGGCGAAACTGGCCCGTAATGAACAGTGTATCACTTTATACCCATTAATGACCCGTTATTCCGTTGGGCCGTTTCCATCCCATGTTATCTTTCGGCCTTCTCGGAGCCCATTTATTCTTGGGCTCATTTCCAGCATTCATTTACTTACGGCCCATTACTGTCATTTTCTGCTTGTGGGCCAAATTCAGCCCATGGTTACAGTCGGCCCGTTTGTGGTCCGTTAATACGTTGGGCCGTCTTCATAGCGTCATGAAATACGGCCTATTAATGATGGCCCGTTATGGTCGGCCCATGAAAGGACGATTCCAACTCTAGCCCGTTTACGACCATAATGTGGCCTGTTATTGGCCCATGTTATCATACTGCCCGTATAAGGCCCATTGATGATACGACCCGTAGAAGGCCCATTGTTTCTATGGCCCGTAGAAGACCCATTGTTTCTACGACCCGTAGAAGGCCCACTGTTTCTATGGCCCGTAGGAGGCCCAGTGTCACTATAGTAAATATTAGCCCATGGTTATTGTAGCCTAGTTTTAAAAAATAGGTTATTGCAGCCACTAGCAAACCGCGGAAAAAGAATTGCAATGACTACTGTAGGACCTTGAAGTATGTCTAGAGGGGGGTGATTAGACTACTTGACCAATAAAAACTTAACCTTTTCCCAATTTTAGAGTTTGGCAGATTTTAGCTATTTTAGGACAAGTCAAGCAATCATCACACAATTCAAGCAAGCATGCAAAGAGTGTACAGGCAGCGGAAATTAAAGCATGCAACTTGCAAGAAAGTAAAGGGAAGGGTTTGGAGGATTCAAACGCAATTGGAGACACGGATGTTTTTGGCGTGGTTCCGATAGGTGGTGCTATCGTACATCCACGTTGATGGAGACTTCAACCCACGAAGGGTAACGGCACATGAGTCCACGAAGGGTCCACGAAGAAGCAACCTTGTCTATCCCACCATGGTCGTAAGCCCACAAAGGACTTGCCTCACTAGCGGTAGATCTTCACGAAGTAGGCGATCTCCTTGCCCTTACAAACTCCTTGGTTCAACTCCACAATCTTGTCGGAGGCTCCCAAGTGACACCTAGCCAATCTAGGAGACACCACTCTCCAAGAAGTAACAAATGGTGTGTTGATGATGAACTCCTTGCTCTTGTGCTTCAAATGATAGTCTCCCCAACACTCAACTCTCTCTCATAGGTTTTGGATCCGTGGAAAGAGGGTTTGAGTGGAAAGCAACTTGGGGAAGGCTAGAGATCAAGATTCATATGGTAGGAATGGAATATCTTGGCCTCAACACATGAGTAGGTGGTTCTCTCTCGTAAATGGTAAGTTGGAAGTGTAAGTTCGTTTCGATGGCTCTCTCCACGAATGAAGAGGAGGTGGAGGGGTATATATAGCCTCCACACAAAATCTAACTGTTACACACAAATTACCAAACTCGATGGGACCGAATCGTTAAACTTCGGTCGGACCGATTTAGTAAACCTAGTGACCGTTAGTGATTTTCGGTGGGACTGACATGCATCTCGGTGAGGCCGATTCGGTTAGGGTTAGGGCATAACGTAATCTCGGTGAGACCGACTACACAAACTCGGTGAGACCTATTTGGTAATAAGCTTTCCAGAGAGTTGGCCAGGTAAACTCGGTGGGACCGATTTGCTCTTTTCGGTGAGACCGAAATGTTACAAAAGGAAACGGAGATTACATTGCAATCTCGGTAGGACCGATCGCTCACTTGGTTAGACCGAAACGTTACGAAGGAAAGCGAGAGATTGCAACCCCATCTCGGTGAGACCGAGATCCCTATCGGTAAGACCGATTTGCTTAGGATTTGATTCAGTGGCTAAGACTTTTGGAATCGGTGGCGTCGGATAGAAAGAATCGGTGTGACCAATTTTGGCTTTAGGTTTAGGTCATTTGTGGATGTGGGAAAGTAGTTGAGGGTTTTGGAGCATATCACTAAGCACATGAAGCAAGAGGCTCATTAAGCAACACCTCATCCCTTCTTGATAGTATTGGCTTTTCCTATAGACTCAATGTGATCTTGGATCACTAAAATGTAAAATGAAGAGTCTTGAGCTTTTGAGCTTGAGCCAATCCTTTGTCCTTAGTATTTTGAGGATCCACTTTCATCATCCATGCCATGCCATTCATTGAGCTTTCCTGAAACAATAGTATTGGAATAGCATTAGCTCAATGAGCTATATGTTGTTATGAATTACCAAAACCACCTAGGGATAGTTGCGCTTTCAATCTCCCCCTTTTTGGGAATTGATGACAACATATAGATCAAAGCTTCGACAAATGATAATAAAATTTAAATAACATCGTCGCTTTGAGAAGTATGTGATAAGCAAGAGCTCCCCCTAAATTTGTGCATAGTTTTAGATTTGCTTTGGACTGCAAATGCACAATGAATTAGGCTCATGGGTTACTCTTCCATGTCACATACATCTTGGTGGAGCGCTCAAAATAATAAACAATGAATACATGCACTCATCACCAAGCATAGTGAGTGATCACATAAGATAGATAGGATAATATCAAGCATGCATAAGTGTAGCTTATGATCAAACACATGATCATCAATGTCTCACAATCATAATATCTCAACCAAAAGCAAACAAAGATTGAAAAACCACCAAATAAAGCAAGAGAGAACAAAAGCAACACTCTCTCTCTCTCTCTCGAAGCCTATGATCTATACATTTTCTCCCCCTTTGGCAACAAGTTACCAAAAGTTCATAGTAAATGCATAGTGCTAGATCGACTCTCGTGCTTGATCTTCTGGTGGTGGTGTAGAGATGGCTCCTTGGATGAAGGCTTCAGTTGAAGTGGATGGAGCTGGAGGAGTTGGTGCAGGAGCTGGTTGCACTGGAACTGTAGGGGCAGTGGCTGGTGCTGAAGTTGTTGCTCTAGTGTCTCTCTCTGGCACTGCAACTGACCTCCGGGCTCTGGGCACTCTGGCAAACACATTGGTGGTAGTCTTGCCCTTCCTCTCCTGCATGTCATCCTGCAGCTGCTCCACAACTGACTGAATCTCAGTTACCTTGACATTTAGATCATAGAATTTTTGTTCCATGATTCTTTCCAGGCTCTCCTGGTTTTGAGTTAGGGTGGCCAACCCCTTCTCAATCCTCAGAGATGATGCTATCAAGTAACCAAGCTGCTCCTGTTTGGTTTTCAAGAAATATTCAGATGCCTCCTCTTGAGTTGGCATCTTGGCAGCCTTCTCCCTCTTTGCCTTATCCTTCTTCTCATGAGCTTGAACTGATTGTGGATCATCTTCATTCATGACAACCCCATTGTCCTCAAAGTCTGGATAAAGTGGAAAGTGTTCCTTATCCAACTGATATTTTCCTGTGCCCATCTTTGAGTTTATCAATTCTTGAATCTGAGGTGCATATCCACAGCTCCTCTTACGATCTGCTGCAGTCCTCTTGATTGTTTCAATGATCGTGCTCATGACTTTGAACTTCTTTGGCACATCAAACACATGCAACATGTTGATGGCATGCCCTCTGATCATGTTATGGTCACCAGACTTGGGCAACAAAGTGTGCCTCAGAATCCAATTTATGGTTGGCAATCCTGACAGTAGAAAGTGAACTGATCCAAACTTGTGAGTCTCTAATGCCTTGTCTGGAATTTCCTTATACATGTGAGCCATTGAATTGTGACCCAACTTCTTCTTTGCATAAATGTCTAGGTCATCCTCATTCTCCTTGGGGGCATTGATCATACTTGCCCATTCTTCAATAGTGGACTGGTACCTTGTACCTTCAGACATCCAAACTATTCTTCCATCTGGGTAAAAGTGTGTTGTGGAGTAGAACTGCATGATAAGCTCATCATTCCAGTTGGTGAACTTCTGTCCAACAAAATCTGCAACTCCACAAGCAACAAAGCTGTCTTGCACTCCAGGATAGTGCTGTTCATTTTCCTTGATGAATTTCCAGTCAACCCACCTCATGTCACAGACTATGGGCTTCTTGTCCAACAGAATTGTTTCATAGAAGTCATGTTGTTCCTTTGTGTGGAACCTGTAGTCAACAGCAGTTCTTCTTCTTGAAGCATATGGATCTTCCATTCTCCACAGTCTCAGCCTTGAATCCTTCCTGATTCTCATGTCCTCAGCCACAGGATGGGCATCATTGTGGTCTGGTATCTTGGGCTTGAGCTTTCTTAGAACCTATCCTTCTTCTTCTGAATCTTCAGCAACATTGGGCACTGGGGCCTTGTTCTTCTCAGCAGCTGGAATACTCCTAGTATTCCTCTTTGGAACTTGCTTGGTCTTGGAGGCAGCTTTGGGTGTTTCCTTGGGCTTAGATGGTGCACCCCCTGATCTGATTGCATCTCCCATAAGCTTAGCTGCCTTTGGAGCCGGTGCAGCAAGCTCTTCCTCTTCCATCATGGAAGGTTGACCAACAATTTTGGCCATGGTCATCTTGACCCTTTCCTTCCTCTTCTTTCCTTCAGCAGCTGGCTCTTTGGGATCAGGCCTTTTAGGCAGTTGAGTTGATGCTCTGGCCTTGGCCATTGGTTACCTTCCTGCAGGCCTTTTGGTCTTCATGCCTGGCTTTGTATTCTTTGTTGAGCCATATTCCTTCTTGAGCACCTCTTTCTTGGAAGTAGCCTCATCTTCCTCAGCTTTGTAATCTTCATCCTCTGAATCTGAAGTTCTTTTCCTCCTTTGCCTAGTTGCAGCCTTAGGCAAATTGCTAGGAGTACTTGATCCCTTCATCTCAAGTTGAGGGACTAGTTCCCTCACTCAAGTCCATCCGCTCTTGACCCATTACGGCTGTCACTTTGATCGACATCTTACCGAAAAGTGACTCACGACCCGTGAAGAGTTATAGATGAGATAGAAAAGATGAGCATCACAAAATGCAGAGGTTTTTGCAAAAGAATGACTCAAAAGTTTAGTCTTAGTTTTCCACAGAAAGCATTTCGGATCCACCGATTTTCAAACTCGGTGACACTGAAGCAGTTTTGGAACCTAAACTACCGAGACTGCTAGGGTTTCACAGAATCCTCAAATCGGTTGCACCGGTTAGTAATTCTCGGTCAGACCGAGAGTCACTAGTGCAATGGCATAAGCCAAATCGGTGAGACCGAGTTTTTCAACTCGGTGGGTCCGAGATGGTTTCAGCGGAAACCTAACCCTAAAAATTTGAATCACATCTAATCTATGAACTACTTTGGCTGGATAGAAGAGTTTCAATCGTGGCAAGAATCAATATGAAAACAATGTGCCAGAATCGACGTGGATAGCACAAAGATTAAGTCCATACCCTAACTTGGCGGTGGACTTGCTACGGCGGCAACGGCGGGACGAAATCCGTTGACGGCGGCGGAGACCAGCGATGTGAGGCTGCTGGCGAGGAGACGATCCGGAGACCACGATGGCAGAGCGAGCTATTGCGCGAGCGAAGGGTTTCGGAGAAATTTCCAAAATTTTGCCCGTGGCTATATATATGGCTCGACCCTGTCGGTGTGACCGAGTGGAACAACTCGGTGGCACCGAGATGCATAACTGTGTTCAGTTACAGCAAATCGGTGAGACCGAAAAGTTCAAATCGGTTGCACCGAGATTGAAAACTCAGATCAACTTGATGATCTCGGTAGGACCGAAATGGAAGGATCGGCTAGACCGAGAATCACTAAGAGGTTTTGGAAGTTTAGGTCTATGACGAATCGGGGACTCCGAGTGCTCCTCACACAGAGTGGTTCGAATCTGACTTGATCAAATTTTTTGATGTAGCATGAATAGAGTTTGAGACGAGAAAAGCATAGATAGCTAAAGAAGGTTCTTAGGCATTCTTGTCCATCCACTTGGCATAAAGAAAATAATCCAAACAAACAAAACAACAAGTGGATGTCCTTGAATGAGTAAAATATGCACCAACATGCTCACACAATAAGATGGCAATTGAAATATGTGGCAAAGCATGCACAACCAATTTTAGCATCTATCAAGCAATTGGCGATGACTAGGTCATCTATATATGAGTATATTGACTTAGGAGTCAAATGAGAACATTTGATCATAGGTCATACTCATCGTTTAAGCTCTGGTGGGGTTACCACTTTTACAGAATGCATTAATGTGTTCACACCATTAGAGTTGCTTTGACTCAATTCTTAGAGTTAAGCTCCCCCTAGATGTGAGATCCCCCTTAGAGGGATGAACTAACCTTGGGTTTTGTCGATGATGACTTCATGTAGGTGTTGAAGATGTAGATGCTCAATGTTGATGTAGATCATTTGGAGCAATCCTTTGGAGTGAGTTGCACTTTCAACTTGCCTACATGGGTTAGTCCCACAAGGAACAAACAAGAATATCCATAGACATAGAGTGATGCACACACAAGATGATGTCCATGAAAACATTAGGTTACCTTGTCCCTTGCCTTACCAACATGAGGGTTTGTGACTCCTTGAACTAGTGCAAGATGTGAAAGTCGATTGCACTTGTTCTTGCCAAAATGATATGAGTGAAGAATGTTGGCGGAGTCACCCTCAAGAACTTTCTAGTTCTTCTTCTTCGGGATCCACATCATCTTGATGGGAATCCTTGGAGTTGTAGTTGTACTTGATGAAGTAGAACTTGGCGTAGTCTTGGGGACCCACTCGAGCGAGGCTTTAGGTGCTTCTTCAAATGCATCAATCTCTTCTTGAAGCTTGTCCTTGCCTTTGTTCTTGTGGTCTTGTGGTGGAAGATCATCTTGAGCTTGTGTCCCCTTGAAGGAAGTAGGATCATACTTCTCTTGTTGAGGAACAAACTTTGTCTTGGGGTATTGATCTTCTTCCCACTCAACTCCATTGGCATTGAACTTTCGTTCAAAACCAACACCTTGATTCTTCCGTGCCTTCCTTGCTTGCATACAATTTCCTCGAATTGCTTACTCCCGCAAGGCTCTTGTAAACACCTTTCTCTATAATTCCCTTCAATAAACTATTTTCTTGCTCAAGTGTAACTTGGCTAAGAGAATCATTAGTGGAATCAAGAGAACTACTAGAAGCAACAACATTGGATTTGACATTATTGTTGTTACTACTAGAGGAAGTATCTTTCTTGTACTTGCTACTAGACTTGACTTGAGGCATGTAAGTAGATAAGAGTAAACGCTTGGCAATGTAAGAAGAACTTTTCTTGCGGAGATCATTATTGATTGCCTTTAAGAACTCATGCTCTTGCTCAAGATTGAGCTTTTCAAAGCGTAACTTCTCATGAGCCCTTAAAAGTTCTCGATGATCTTCGAAGATAGTTTCATGAGCCAACTTAAGAGTGTTCAGTTCTTTAGTTAGACGCTCAATTTTCTCCTTATCATTGTCATTCGTTTCAACTTGATTAGCATGATTAATTGACGTTTCATCATAGTATTCATCACTAGAGTTGTCAACAAGTAAATCATCATCACCTAGCAAGTCATCTTCATCAATATCAAAATCAACATACTCGGGGTGTGTTACCTTAGGACCTTTGGCCATGAAGCATCTACCAATTCCTTCATTTGGTGATTCAAATATGTCGTAGGAGTTGGTTGACACGAGTGCTAGACCGGCAACACCTTCATCTTGAGTATACTTGGAGTCGGAGTGATAGCTTCTCTCGGAGTGATTGTCGGAGTCGGAGCCGGAAACCGATTCACCAATATGAGCTTGATGTCTTCGTTTTGTGTAGCTCCTTGATGACTTGTCCTTTCTTTCTGAATCCTTACTTCTCCGTGAGGGTCTTCATTCATAACGATCATCTCTACTCCTCCTCTCTCTTGGTGGTGATTCTTCTCTTTTGCTCCTTCTTCTTGGAGAATCTTCTCTTCTTTTGTAGGGTGCCATACACTCATTGGAGTAGTGTCCGGGTCTCCCACAATTGTAGCAATTGCGCTCTTGACTAGAAGATCTCTTGTCATTGTAACACCTTGACTTGGAGCTTCTTTCTTTGCTTCTACTTTTGTAGAATTTGTTGAAGTTCTTCACCATTAAGCTCAATTCTTCATTGAAGGTTGGTTTCTCACTTGAGGATGTGGGGGCTTCACTTGAGGCTTTGTAAGCACCACTTGACTTGTTGTGAAGTTCCTCCTTATCCTTGAGTGACATCTCATGAGCAACAATCCTTCCAATGACTTCCGTTGGCTTGAGATCTTTGTAGTTTGGCATCATTTGGATCAATGTGCACACGGTATCATACTTTCCATCCAATGATCTTAGGATTTTCTTGATGATGAATTTGTCGGTCATCTCTTCACTCCCTAAGCCGGCAATCTCATTCGTGATAAGAGCAAGCCTAGAGTACATTTCAGCGACACCTTCACCATCCTTCATTTTGAACTTTTCAAGCTGACTTTGGAGCACATCCAACTTGCATTCCTTGACAGATTCGGTACCTTCATGCATATCAATCAAAGTATCCCAAATTTCCTTTGCATTTTCAAGACGGCTGATTTTTTTGAATTCTTAGGGGCACAATCCGTTGAAGATGATGTCACATGCTTGAGCGTTGTATTGCAGCATCTTCAATTCTTTCGCATTAGCTTCACGGTTCAGTTCTCTCCCATCGAAGAATTCACCTTGCAAGCCAATACAAATAATTGCCCAAACGGCGGGGTTATGTCCAAGAATATGCATTTTCATCTTATGCTTCCAACTAGCAAAATTAGTACCATCAAAGTAAGGACCTCTACGGTGATAGTTTCCCTCGCTAGACGCCATACTCTCCTAGGTTGTGAAACCAAGGCTATGACCACCAAAAGCTATGGAAATCAAATAAAATGGAGACCAAAGCTCTGATACCACTTGTAGGACCTTGAAGTATGTCTAGAGGGGGGTGATTAGACTACTTGACCAATAAAAACTTAACCTTTTCCCAATTTTAGAGTTTGGCAGATTTTAGCTATTTTAGGACAAGTCAAGCAATCATCACACAATTCAAGCAAGCATGCAAAGAGTGTATAGGCAGCGGAAATTAAAGCATGCAACTTGCAAGAAAGTAAAGGGAAGGGTTTGGAGGATTCAAACGCAATTGGAGACACGGATGTTTTTGGCGTGGTTCCGATAGGTGGTGCTATCGTACATCCACGTTGATGGAGACTTCAACCCACGAAGGGTAACAGCTGCGCGAGTCCACGGAGGGCTCCACCCACGAAGGGTCCACGAAGAAGCGACCTTGTCTATCCCACCATGGCCGTCGCCCACGAAGGACTTGCCTCACTAGCGGTAGATCTTCACAAAGTAGGCAATCTCCTTGCCCTTACAAACTCCTTGGTTCAACTCCACAATCTTGTCGGAGCCTCCCAAGTGACACCTAGCCAATCTAGGAGACACCACTCTCCAAGAAGTAACAAATGGTGTGTTGATGATGAACTCCTTGCTCTTGTGCTTCAAATGATAGTCTCCCCAACACTCAACTCTCTCTCATAGGTTTTGGATCTGGTGGAAAGAGGGTTTGAGTGGAAAGCAACTTGGGGAAGGCTAGAGATCAAGATTCATATGGTAGGAATGGAATATCTTGGCCTCAACACATGAGTAGGTGGTTCTCTCTCAGAAATGGTAAGTTGGAAGTGTAAGTTCGTTCTGATGGCTCTCTCCACGAATGAAGAGGAGGTGGAGGGGTATATATAGCCTCCACACAAAATCTAACCGTTACACACAAATTACCAAACTCGATGGGACCGAATCGTTAAACTCGGTCGGACCGATTTAGTAAACCTAGTGACCGTTAGTGATTTTCTTGGACTGACATGCATCTCGGTGAGGCCGATTCGGTTAGGGTTAGGGCATAACGTAATCTCGGTGAGACCGACTACACAAACTCGGTGAGACCTATTTGGTAATAAGCTTTCCAGAGAGTTGGTCAGGTAAACTCGGTGGGACCGATTTGCTCTTTTCGGTGAGACCGAAATGTTACAAAAAGGAAACAGAGAGATTACATTGCAATCTCGGTAGGACCGATCGCTCACTTCGGTTAGACCGAAACGTTACGAAGGGAAACAGAGAGATTGCAACCCCATCTCGGTGAGACCGAGATCCCTATCGGTAAGACCGATTTGCTTAGGATTTGATTCAGTGGCTAAGACTTTTGGAATCGGTGGCGTCGGATAGAAAGAATCGGTGTGACCAATTTTGGCTTTAGGTTTAGGTCATTTGTGGATGTGGGAAAGTAGTTGAGGGTTTTGGAGCATATCACTAAGCACATGAAGCAAGAGGCTCATTAAGCAACACCTCATCCCTTCTTGATAGTATTGGCTTTTCCTATAGACTCAATGTGATCTTGGATCACTAAAATGTAAAATGAAGAGTCTTGAGCTTTTGAGCTTGAGCCAATCCTTTGTCCTTAGTATTTTGAGGGATCCACTTTCATCATCCATGCCATGCCATTCATTGAGCTTTCCTGAAACAATAGTATTGGAATAGCATTAGCTCAATGAGCTATATGTTGTTATGAATTACCAAAACCACCTAGGGATAGTTGCGCTTTCAATCTCCCCTTTTTGGGAATTGATGACAACATATAGATCAAAGCTTCGACAAAGGATAATAAAATTTAAATAACATCGTCGCTTTTAGACGTATGTGATAAGCAAGAGCTCCCCCTAAATTTGTGCATAGTTTTAGATTTGCTTTGGACTGCAAATGCACAATGAATTAGGCTCATGGGTTACTCTTCCATGTCACATACATCTTGGTGGAGCGCTCAAAATAATAAACAATGAATACATGCACTCATCACCAAGCATAGTGAGTGATCACATAAGATAGATAGGATAATATCAAGCATGCATAAGTGTAGCTTATGATCAAACACATGATCATCAATGTCTCACAATCATAATATCTCAACCAAAAGCAAACAAAGATTGAAAAACCACCAAATAAAGCAAGAGAGAACAAAAGCTACACTCTCTCTCTCTCTCTCGAAGCCTATGATCTATACATTTTTCTCCCCTTTGGCAACAAGTTACCAAAAGTTCATAGTAAATGCATAGTGCTAGATCGACTCTCGTGCTTGATCTTACGGTGGTGGTGTAGAGATGGCTCCTTGGATGAAGGCTTCAGTTGAAGTGGATGGAGCTGGAGGAGTTGGTCTTTGGAGCTGGTTGCCTTTGGGCCCCTTGAGAGGCGGTGGCTGGTGCTGAAGTTGTTGCTCTAGTGTATGTCTCTGGCACTGCAACTGACCTCCGGGCTCTGGGCACTCTGGCAAACACATTGGTGGTAGTCTTGCCCTTCCTCTCCTGCATGTCATCCTGCAGCTGCTCCACAACCGATCAATCTCGTTACCTTGACATTTAGATCATAGAATTTTTGTTCCATGATTCTTTCTGTGCTCTCCTGGTTTTGAGTTAGGGTGGCCAACCCCTTCTCAATCCTCAGAGATGATGCTATCAAGTAACCAAGCTGCTCCTGTTTGGTTTTCAAGAAATATTCAGATGCCTCCTCTTGAGTTGGCATCTTGGCAGCCTTCTCCCTCTTTGCCTTCTCCTTCTTCTCATGAGCTTGAACTGATTGTGGATCATCTTCATTCATGACAACCCCATTGTCCTCAAAGTCTGGATAAAGTGGAAAGTGTTCCTTATCCAACTGATATTTTCCTGTGCCCATCTTTGAGTTTATCAATTCTTGAATCTGAGGTGCATATCCACAGCTCCTCTTCTGATCTGCTGCAGTCCTCTTGATTGTTTCAATGATCAGGCTCATGACTTTGAACTTCTTTGGCACATCAAACACATGCAACATGTTGATGGCATGCCCTCTGATCATGTTATGGTCACCAGACTTGGGCAACAAAGTGTGCCTCAGAATCCAATTTATGGTTGGCAATCCTGACAGCAGAAAGTGAACTGATCCAAACTTGTGAGTCTCTAATGCCTTGTCTGGAATTTCCTTATACATGTGAGCCATTGAATTGTGACCCAACTTCTTCTTTGCATAAATGTCTAGGTCATCCTCATTCTCCTTGGGGGCATTGATCATACTTGCCCATTCTTCAATAGTGGACTGGTACCTTGTACCTTCAGACATCCAAACTATTCTTCCATCTGAGTAAAAGTGTGTTGTGGAGTAGAACTGCATGATAAGCTCATCATTCCAGTTGGTGAACTTCTGTCCAACAAAATCTGCAACTCCACAAGCAACAAAGTTGTCTTGCACTCCAGGATAGTGCTGTTCATTTTCCTTGATGAATTTCCAGTCAACCCACCTCATGTCACAGACTATGGGCTTCTTGTCCAACAGAATTGTTTCATAGAAGTCCTGCTGTTCCTTTGTGTGGAACCTGTAGTCAACGGCAGTTCTTCTTCTTGAAGCATATGAATCTTCCATTCTCCACAGTCTCAGCCCTGAATCCTTCCTGATTCCCATGTCCTCAGCCACAGGATGGGCATCATTGTGGTCTGGTATCTTGGGCTTGAGCTTTCTTGGAACCTGTCTTTCTTCTTGAATCTTGACAACATTGGGCCTTTGGGGCCTTGTTCTTCTCAAATGGAATACTCCTAGTATTCCTCTTTGGAACTTGCTTGGTCTTGGAGGCAGCTTTGGGTGTTTCCTTGGGCTTGGATGTTGCACACCACGATCTGATTGCATCTCCCATAAGCTTAGCTGCCTTTGGAGCTGGTGCGGCAAGCTCTTCCTCTTCCATCATGGAAGGTTGACCAACAATTTTGGCCATGGTCATCTTGACCCTTTCCTTCCTCTTCTTTCCTTCAGCAGCTGGCTCTTTGGGATCAGGCCTTTTAGGCAGTTGAGTTCATGCTCTGGCCTTGGCCATTGGTTGCCTTCCTGCAGGCCTTTTGGTCTTCACGCCTGGCTTTGTATTCTTTGTTGAGCCATATTCCTTCTTGAGCACCTCTTTCTTGGAAGTAGCCTCATCTTCCTCAGCTTTGTAATCTTCATCCTCTGAATCTGAAGTTCTTTTCCTCCTTTGCCTAGTTGCAGCCTTAGGCAAATTGCTAGGAGTACTTCTGATCCCTTCATCTGAAGTTGAGGGACTAGTTCCCTCACTCAAGTCCATCCGCTCTTGACTGTTCTGGCTGTCACTTTGATCAGACATACTGCAAAAGCTGACTGCTGACCCTGTGAAGAGTTATAGATGAGATAGAAAAGATGAGCATCACAAAATGCAGAGGTTTTTGCAAAATAAAAGATGGAGACTTCAACCCACGAAGGGTAACAGTTGCGCGAATCCACGGAGGGCTCCACCCATGAAGGGTCCACGAAGAAGCAACCTTGTCTATCCCACCATGGCCGTCGCCCACGAAGGACTTGCCTCACTAGCGGTATTTCTTCACGAAGTAGGCGATCTCCTTGCCCTTACAAACTCCTTGGTTCAACTCCACAATCTTGTCGGAGGCTCCCAAGTGACACCTAGCCAATCTAGGAGACACCACTCTCCAAGAAGTAACAAATGGTGCGTTGATGATGAACTTATTTCTCTTGTGCTTCAAATGATAGTCTCCCCAACACTCAACTCTCTCTCATAGGTTTTGGATCTGGTGGAAAGAGGGTTTGAGTGGAAAGCAACTTGGGGAAGGCTAGAGATCAAGATTCATATGGTAGGAATGGAATATCTTGGCCTCAACACATGAGTAGGTGGTTCTCTCTCGAAATGGTAAGTTGGAAGTGTAGGTTCGTTCGATGGCTCTCTCCATGAATGAAGAGGAGGTGGAGGGGTATATATAGCCTCCACACAAAATCTAACCGTTACACACAATTTAGCAAACTCGGTGGGACCGAATCGTTAAACTCGGTCGGACCGATTTAGTACACCTAGTGACCGTTAGTGATTTTCGGTGGGACTGACATGCATCTCGGTGAGGCCGATTGGGTTATGGTTAGGGCATAACGTAATCTCGGTGAGACCGATTACACAAACTCGGTGAGACCGATTTGATAATAAGCTTTCCAGAGAGTTGGTCAGGTAAACTCGGTGGGACCGATTTGCTCTTTTCTGTGAGACCGAAATGTTTCAAAAAGGAAACAGAGAGTTTACATTGCAATCTCGGTGGGACCGATCGCTCACTTCGGTTAGACGAAAGCGTTATGAAGGGAAGCAGAGATTGCAACCCCATCTTGGTGAGACCGAGATCCCTATCGGTAAGACCGATTTGCTTAGGGTTTGTGGCAGTGGCTAAGACTTTTGGAATCGGTGGCGCCGGATAGAAAGAATCGGTATGACCGATTTTGGCTTTAGGGTTAGGTCATTTGTGGATGTGGGAAAGTAGTTGAGGGTTTTGGAGCATATCACTAAGCACATGAAGCAAGAGGCTCATTAAGCAACACCTCATCCCTTCTTGATAGTAATGGCTTTTCCTATAGACTCAATGTGATCTTGGATCACTAAAATGTAAAATGAAGAGTCTTGAGCTTTTGAGCTTGAGCTAGTCCTTTGTCCTTAGTATTTTGAGGGATCCACTTCATCATCCATGCCATGCCATTCATTGAGCTTTCCTGAAACAATAGTCTTGGAATAGCATTAGCTCAATGAGCTATATGTTGTTATGAATTACCAAAACCACCTAGGGATAGTTGCACTTTCAACTACAAACAAACAAATAAACAAGACAACAAGGAAATAAATAAGCAAGCAACTTACGCTAGGCTATCACGGCTATCACATATAACATCCACTGGGCATCAAATTTCGCCACCAGTGCAAATAAACGCGCCAACAAAAGAATATACAAAACTGAGAGCACTTCAGAAGGCACTAGGCCTGGCCAGGTCGGGCCCGCCAAACAGCTGAAGAAGCTGAGTAGACCTCGGTTGTGTCAATGATAGATGCTTCAACACTAGATTTAAGGCATGATGGTGCGCACGGCAGTCCTCTGATATCTTCATTGCATCTTTGACTTCAAGTCGGAGCTGAGCTGAAGCAAGCCTTTCCGCTTTAAGTTGAGACTGAAGAAGTCGAATCGATTGAGGCAATGATCGCAGAGGTTGTCTCACACCTGCTGGTGAGTAGCTTCAACTTATTGTCTTCATCAAGACAGGACCTTGGGGTCATCTCGCTGTTCTCAAGATGGTTTGGCTCACTATCTTCCCTAAAGTTACTTTGGCGTAAGAGATACGACTACGAAGAGAAACAAGGAGACACGTAACAGGTTTCACAATCATATAAGCAAATAAATGGATCTGTTACGCATAAGGAACATGTTTTTACAACTACAATTTGAAAGCGGTAGTTGTTGCAAACATCCAATCAGATGTAAACAAAAAGCAAACAGCAGTGGAGGAAATGATGCCTATCCAAATCTATACTAGAACAAAGTTTGAAGGCTTGAGAAGGATGAACTTACATTACATGTTAACACGGGCTGGACAAAGCCCTTCTCCATGTTGATGGAAGGATAATTGAACAAATTCCCCAAAGAAAATTCTTTATAAGCGTTGACATTATTCTACATTTTGCAAAGAGTAAATATAGTTCAAATAATATTGGAAGAAACAGAGGATAATGAAGCTCAGGTGCAGACTGATGATACATAATCAAATAGCAATTAATTAAGTACAGCGTTACAAGGCAAAAGGAGAGAGGTAATCTTGACAAGAGCAATGCAGAGCCCATTATTGTTTTGAGATCGTATGATCCTTTGAGCAAGGAGATTAAATGAAATTAGTTTTCATACAAGAGAGAAGGTAAGGCATAAGCAGAAATTTAGGAGTTCAAATTTTGAATTGATATCATAGACAAGATTACACGTATTTGGGCTCCCGGCAGTTCTAATAGGGGTTTGGCCCTTTGGAGTAGGGTTAAAGTGTGATGCAGTTGGGCTGTGTTTTACGTGGCTCTTGATCTATCTGATTTAACAGTATCACTACCTTTTCCAAATACCTCGTTTGTACTCCTTGAGGATCTGCACTCACCCTCTTCCTTTTGGACATCTATTACGAAAGAACAACATTTGTTGGAAAAACATAGTGTGACGACACATGGAATAGGTACAGAAAATGGATAGGTATGGCATATAATCATATATGATGCTTAAACTAAGCAGATGGTGTGACAAAGTAGAAGTAATGCAAGAGGTCAGATGTAAAATATGTGCGACCAATACAACTTTGCAAAGTTAGAGCAAGCACCTTGATGGGTGAATAAGATAGGCCATCCTCCACCATGCCAAGTTGTTAGCCAGTGGATCGTTCCGCAATATTCCTCTCATGCGCCCATTTTGATATTCATTTTGATAATGTTCAATATCTGACATGCACGAAAACATAAAAACAAGTGAGATTTTCTTTGTAATGCAGAAGTGATTCTAATCCAATACTGCCTCCCTGTAAACCCCATTGTGGTATCTCTGCAATTCTTTTAAAAGATGCCATGCATGCTTTAATTTGTTGTGTGCATTAATATAATGTGGCCTACTACTCAAAATATGAGAGCTCCAGAAGTCATGACACTTCGTAGATGATAGCTTCAACATATAGTAAAGAAGAACAAGTCGACCTGACCTGACAGATTCAAAATATACTAAGGGAGAACAACTCGACCTGACCAGTCGACCGCAAGAGAAGAGTATCATCTTAAAGAAGAGCAGAAGAGCAAGTAGATTGAAGATATTACAAGTCTTTCAATACAATGTCGGTTGGCCACCCATAATGAACCGAGGCGCACAAAGAAATACTATTCTTTCCGGTCTCTCCATATGTGGCTCACATGCATTTCGAAACTAAAGTAGGAACATTTAGCTCACCAATTAAACATCTCTCAGTTTTACTAATATCGGCAATAATAGCAGATATGAATTTGTACAACTAAACTTGTTTAGCTCGATGGGTGGAGCAGTGCTATTATGACACGAACCACGTAGCTGATTGTGGTCATCATAAAATGAGGAAAACATAAGCATGATGAGTACAGTGTTGACCGTGGCAGTGGGATGGCAGATCTGAAGCTGCAAACAGCGCAAAGGGTAGTTAGCAACCGATGTTTGCTTTGAAATAACAACTAAGATTTGGTATGGAAAAGAAAGTACGGTCAACAAGTGACAAAGAAATACAATTATGATGTCTCTCTATATGTCGCGAAATGCATTTGGAAACTCAAGTGGGACCTTTAGCTAACCAATTAAATGTGTCGGTTAACTAATATCAGTATCATATCACAATCATATTTGAACAACTAAGCTTTCGAATTCTAAGTGTTGTGTTGTTTAGCTTGAAGGGTGGAGTAATGCTAGTACGACAGAAAGCACCTACGCAGATCATAGTAGAGTAGATAAAGGGAAAACCCTAAGCATCAAGAGAAAAATCAGGAAAGTGGAACTAGCTGGACCAGTGGGTGGCGCACATGCTTTTCAAAACGAATATAGGAACATTAGATGACCAATTAAACATTCTCTGTTTTAGTGATATGAGCATCATATCAGATTCGTATTTCAACACGTAAGCTTTAGGTTGAGGTCTTGAGGAGCAGTGCTAGCACGAAAGGAAGCACCTACGATGATGGTAGTGAATATAAAGGGGGGAAACCATAAGCTTTACGAGTATAGTGCCCGTGCCATGGCGGATCTGAAGGTGCAAACCGAACAAAGCTACTTAAGAACCAATGTTTGCTTTCAACTAGCCACTACGATTTGAACGGACAAGAAAAGTACAATAAACATATTACGATCTATTTTCGGGTGAGATCAATAAGTTAAGCACATATGGAAGAGTACCACCTCTCTTGCGGCGCCCGTGTAGGCCTATCTTGTCGTTGAGGGTGCTGTGGGTGCGATGGCTGTCGGCGGGGAAGAAGACTTTAGACGGCGGATGGTGGTCGGGGATATATCCTGTTGCCGTGGGCGAGGCGGTCGTAGGAGCGGCAACGGCAAGGTGAACGACGCGCCAATGAAGCGAGAGGAGGCGATGAAAGGATCCTGGTCCAGCGTGGATGAGAGACGTCCATCTCTTGCGATTGGGCAGCAGGGTAGGGGTAGTGGCTCCGGCAAGGTGGAGGATGGGGTGGCCAGACGGAGGAGGTTGGGCGTAGTGCGGAGGTTGTCGTGCCGCCCGACGGTGTATGAATGGGGAAATGGAGGGAGGGGGATCTCAAACTTTGGGACGCTTCTACGAAATGGGGGAAAGTTACGAACTTATCCCCGTTTAAAATTTCGGACATCGCGTCGGTTGGGGATAGGACGATAATCTCGCATCTCCCAATTATTTGCGGTAACTATTTTGGGCGAGGAGAGGGTGTTTTTGCATACGGTTGGCGCCCACGATGTATGAACGGGCTGACAGGTAGGCGGTTGTGTCACGTCGATGGAAGTTACACATCTGCTCCTATTTAAAATATTAGCCTACATCGATTTTGGACGAGGAGAGTTTGTTTTGCCGCCCACCGTGTATGAATGGGGAAATGGAGGAAGAGACACATGTCTTTCGGACGAGCTTAAATCAAATGTGTTTTGCCGCCCACGTTTGGCGCACCGTGTCTGAATGGGCTCAGAGGCCGTCGTGTCATGTCCGATTGAAGTTACTAGTCTACCCCTATCGGCGGCGGTGTAAATCCGGTCGATAAGGATGTCAAGTGTCAGGGGTAGACAGTAATTTCCATCTCGCAAACACTTGCTTCGGGCAGCCCACAAATTATAGTGGGTGTTTAGCCGCTTCGTTCAAAACTTGGGAGAATTAGCATTCACGTTTGCCCTGGGACCTGGCAAACTAAATTCAAATCCAATTTGTATTTGATTACGAATATCCAGAGATAATTATACGTTTTGTTATTTATTTCTTCAAAACCACAACAAAGATTAATTCCACCTTTATATATGATTATGATTTAGAAATGCCGTGATCTTCGAATTCAGTAGGTCGGATACACTCTGATTCAAACAGTTATTTCATCCAATACAATATGCTCACACGAAAAACAGTTCACCTTATGTCAATCATAGAAGTACTGAGGATTACCTTGCATAAAAAATTCGGATCATTACAACACATGGACAACATAGGGGGTATTGCAACATAATCCATTCAGAGACATGACACAACATGCAACTACAATAATCTAATGACAATTTCAACTAGTATCTAAAGAAGAACCGGGATTACCTTGGGCTTCAGATAGCAGAAACAGCAGGACCTCCTCCCTCTTCAAATGCAACATTCTTACTTCCACCAATTCTTGGGTTGCTTGCATAATGCGTGCCGCTAATTCCGTAATTTCCAGCCTCAAGATAAAGATTACCTCATTCATGGCAGCCATGCCATCTCTTTCTGCCTCTAGTAGAGCCTCAAGCACTATAATATCTCGTGCTCGCATCGCTCTCCGCGGTGTTGCCTCTGAACTGCTACCATCTGGTAACATGGTGGCGCCTTTGCTTCCACAAATAGATTAAGGGTTGTACATTGTGTCCTAGTGTGAACGGCATCCTGAAAGGTTTATTTGGACATAAGTAAGAGATAGTTATCGTATGATCCGAGCAGATAGCTTACATGGTAAGCAGACCAGACGAATTATTGCTGAGCATGGAAAACTATATTTAAATGGTTCAAGCAGCATCGGCCGAAAAGAAATTAAAATGGTAAGATGAAAATAGGGATTTAAGTGGCAAATTAACGACATCCGCCAGTCCCATCTAGTTAGTTTTTGATACCTCCCTAGTTCATTTTCCTCAAAAAACAAAAACTCTTTTGAACTATCATACCACTAGTGGACTTTAATCGGGATTAAACAGGACCCGATTGACATCCCTAGTTGAAAGGAGTGTACAACCGCTATATTTAAGTTGCCAAGGCATCTAAGCGGTTGAAATAATCTCGAGAAAGCACTTAACAAGTGTGGCCTCATATAAACTACGAAGACAGTCTTGTGATGAAGTTGAGAGGAAAAGTTAAGGACTCAAATGAAATAGGCATGCATTTCTTTACGATAGTACAGCGAGCCTTAAGCGACATATTAACCAACTCAGGTATAGCGTAACAACAAACAAGCATTCAAATCAAGCAATACAGCAAAGCAGACAACTGAACTATTTGTAATTCCGTAGGATTACACGTTGAGGGCACAAGCCAAGAAAGCAGCCCACTCGCATTACATTTCACATGTACTAAAACACACTGGCTTACCATATGTTGCTGTGAAGCCTAGCTGTTGTTGCAATGTTCTTTGAAGATATAAATCGACATCCCGTGGTTGCAAATCTAGTTGTTGTAGTTTATTCTGCACCATCTATTTAGGTAAAATTAATTTTAATCGCATGCACTGGTCCGAATTGATCATCAATGGTTCATCTAAGCTAATGAAAGAAGGGTGTTGTCGGTGTACTAGAGTAGGGGTACCCTAGTATCCCGTGCTGCAGACGGATTCTTGCAAGACCCGTGGTAGGGTTTGCACTGGTCACCGCCAAGATCCTCCGTGGCTCCTTTGGAGCCATTCAAGAACAAAGTATTTGACTAAGAAGACAAGGCCCGGCAAGAGGAGCTTGCCGGGAAGGCCACTCAAGGCATGCAGAAGACAAGGCCCGGCAAGAGGAGCTTGCCGGGAAGGCTCAGTGCGACAAGCCTCCAGACGCGACAAGGATTCAGTCAGCGGCGAGGCGCTTGCCGCGGCAAGCAACCTCTCTCCATCTCCGCTCCAGCTCATCCAACAACGTGTCGCCATGAGACCATTCCATGCGCGCGTGTCAAGAGGCTGTGCAGCCAGCGGAGAGCAGCTATAAGCGGCGCTGACAAGCTTGCCATCGTGGCGGCGGTGGCGCTTTTGACGGTCTCTGTTGCATTGTTTGGGCGACACAGACGGGCATTTATTGCTTTTGTCCCTTGCTGTCAGAGTTAGGTATTTTGCACTATACACTGTTCGAGTAGGTGTACCAACTCCTGTTTTTACATTTGTGCCCTCATCTATGTTGCCACCTGTCGGAGACCCCTTGAGCATATAAAAGGAGGCCCATGCATAGCGTAGAGGAAGTTCGGTTCATTCGACTCACTCGAGACGGATCGCTCACGCTAGGTTTTGTAGCTCGCGCCGGCTCCCTAGCAAGAACAAAATACATCAAACAAGCAGCAGTAGGAGTTTTATCTCTCCGGAGAGCTCCGTAGCTGGGTAAACTGCTCGTGTGCCTCGCCTCGATCCACTCTTCGTGCGATCTCCGCCCCCCTCCGAACCACAAGGGGCCTGGTCCGCCGGCCCCATAGGTGTTCGTGGGTACGATCAGCCTCCCCGACATCTTTGGCGCGCACCCGGGTAGGGGCGTCGAGGCCGTGTGAATCTGATCCGGCGTTCACACGAGCAGCGTCCTCAACATCTTCCTCAACATGGCACCGAAGAAGAAGGCTTGGCGGCAGCGAGAGCCGTCCGCGTCGTACCCACACTCACCGCAGCAAGCGGGTGGTGGGGCGGCGCCCGGGAGGAACGGGCGCCGGCGAAGGTGTTCGCGACGTTGCCAAGTCCAAGGACAAGGCCCCGCAAACCTCGGCGTCCGCATCCCCGCGCCCATCTCGGAGGCAGCGGGACCAACAACGTCATGGCGTTCACAATGCCATACGTTCGTTGGATCGAGACCCTCAAGACAAGCATGCGTGCCAACATCTTTGCACGAGTGAGATCTGATGCGCTGGGCCGGGTGCTGCTCCTTCTAACATAGTTAGAAGTCCGAGCATATCCGCTCCTCGCACCGTTCGCCAATGCCACCCACTACTCCAGCGAAGCTCTGGCGAGAGCTCAGCTGCTCCTCGACTACCCTCCAACGGGCCGACAAAAGGTCGGCGAGTGGAGGGCCACTATCGAGCCTCATCGGCTTTGCCAGCGGCGGCGCTCGCGGCAACCAACGCCCGTCGTTGCAGCGGCAAGGCGACAAAACGCGAGCGGTGGCGGCGAGACTGTCGGAGGTGCAACTACCATGCACTCTCTCCGCCCGAAGGCCAAGATCGCCGACTCACGAGATCCACCTCGGCAGCGACTCCACGCGTCGCCGGATCCGCAAGCTTCGCGCGATCGGTGCCAAGATTCTTCATGGCGACAACAAGAGGGCGCTTCGAACTTCGCATCGGCGCGGAGAAAGCAGCGGCGTCATCCGACAAGCAGCTGGGCCTCTTGTTGACATGCAGCGCCCGGAGGAGCCGAGCGACTTGCCATACTGTGATAGGTTGCCCTGCGTTCACTGCGTGAGCTGCGGCAAGTCCGATGGCCCAGCCGGAAAAACTTTAAACCAGATGTGCGGAGAAGTATGATGGCAGGGCGCATCCATCGAGTTCCTCGGCATCTACACCATCGCGGTGCGAGCTGCGGGGGCGGGACAACAAGATCCTCGCCAATTACTTCCCGCTTTCGTGCTCAAGCCCAACGTCGAGATCTTGGCTCATGCACTTGCCGGACAGCTCCATATCCTCTTGGGCAGATCTATGCCATCAGTTTGTTGGTGACTTCACAGGCGGCCACAAACCTCATGGCCAAGAGAGTGACCTTCATCTGCTCGCCCAGAAGGAAGGAGAGTCCCTGCGCAAATTCATTCAGAGATTCAGCCATGTGCACTACAACATCCCAGATGTCCACCCTGCCGCGGTGATCGGTCGTTTCATCGAGCGTGCGGAACCGCGAGGATGAGGGAGGAGATGGCGATGTGCAAAGTCAAGGGCGTTAGTGAGCTATGCGCCTTGGCCGACAAGTGTGCCTGTGGCGAGGAAGGAGGAGACTCCGGGAGAGAATGCGAAGCAGGATCGACGGTGAGAGGCCGCCCGGCAAAGAAGGGCGGTGGCGAGGCAACAGAAGAAGAAAAGCGGAGAAGTGCTAACTGTTGAGCAGTCCGGCAGCGGAGGTGGCGACAAGAACGCCAAGGCTGGTGGCTCGGTAAGGAGGTTGCAGCTGACACCCACCACCCGATGTGGCGGCCGCCGACAAGCGGGGCAGCTCCGGCAAGCGATCTTGCAAGATCCACCGCACCAAAGGGCCACGACCTCGAGCTGCAAGAAGGTCGAGCAGCTTGTTGAGCAGCGAAGGCTGAAATCTGGCGGCGCGACAAGGAGAAGGCCGAGGAAGGTCTTTGGGGAGCGAGCAAGAAGCGTCCCGGCCGGGGGAGGCGCCTTGCAAGGCCAAGCAGCGGCAAGGAGACAGACCTCCCAGCGGCGCGACAAGGATGAAGATGATGACGACAGCGAAGATATGGAAGGCAGCGACGCCCGATGAGCAGGAGTTTCAGAAAGCCACAGAGGTCCCTCTGCATTGGCGGAGGTGCTTCCTGCATACCTCCACCGCCAACTCAAGCAATGGATGCGGAGGTCAATGCAGCGGAACCATCCGTGGAAGTCACGCATAAGCCTCTGAAGTGGTCCGGCCCGCCTATCGTCTTTGATATTGAGGACCACCACGATCGCATAACTGCGATCCGGTGCTTGCCGATGTTGGTCTCACCAACCATCCGCAACCTCAAGGTCACCAATATGCTAGTTGACGGCGGGGCCGGCTTGAATCTGATCTCCTCGCGGTGCTCGAAGCTTCAAATCCACGACAATGAGCTCGAAGAGACTGGCACCTTCCAAGGAATCAATCCGGGAAGGAGCAAGCGAAGGGAAGATTACGTTGCGGTAACATTTGGCGTGAGCTGAACTTTAGGACTGAGAGGGTCACATTCGACGTTGCCGATTTCCCATTGCCTTACAATGGGATACTTGGTCGTCCAGCACTCGCCAAGTTCATGGCAGCCTCTCACTACGCCTACAATTTACTCAAGATGCCAGGCCCGATAAGCGTCATCTCCGTCCATGGCGACAAGAAGGATGCCCTTATTTGTGCCGACAAAATCTACCGGGATGCAGCAGCCGCGACAGATTGCCAAACACTTGCCGCTGAAGCTCCCGGGGGGAAGAAGACAAAGTCCAAGTCCGGCAAGAGCTCTGATGCCCACTCCGGCAAGCGCACCTCTTCGGAGTGCTGCGCTACCGTCGAGGACGCACCATCGAGCTCCACCGGCAAGTGCAAGAATAAGATGGTAGCTCCGCCAAAGACCAAGGAGGTGCCCGCCAAGGAAGGGCAACCTTTGGTGGTACCTTCACCATCGATTGCCTCTCTCGGCCTGAATAGGAAGGCGGCGCGTTGCTTTCCTGCGGGCGAATGTCGGCGTGTTTGCATGGCAACCGTCGACATCCCAGTGTTCGAGGAAGTAATTGAGCACCGCTGGCCGTTTGTCCTCATCTGCGGCCCGTCAAGTAAAAAGTCGTGAAGCAAGCGGTGGGCGCCAAGAATTCATAGCGAAGAGATCAAGAACCTGGAAGCGGCGGGCCTTGTCGGAGGAGTGCTCCATCCCTCGTGGTTGGCCAATCCACAGTAGTCGTCATAAAGCAAATGGAAAATGGAGACTTTGTATTGACTTCACGGATGTTAATAAAGCTTGTCCCAAAGATCCATTTCCCTTACCGCGCATCCACCAGATTGTTGACTCCACGGCAGGATGTGATTTGCTTTCGTTTCTTGATGCATACTCAGGATACCATCAGATCTTCATGGCTAAAGAAGATGAGGAGAAGACCGCATTCATTACACCATGTGGCACATCTTTGTTTCATACGGATGCCTTTCGGTTTGAAGAATGCTGGTTCAACGTTTGCAAGGGTAGTCCATGGCGCTTTTGAGCCGCAAATGCACGTAAATGTAGAAGCCTACATGGATTACATAGAGGTCAAAAGCAAAGACAAAGCAACTCTGATTCAAGATTTGGGCCGAGACCTTTGCAAATCTGCGCAAGATCAACCTCAAGCTCAACCCCGAGAAGTGCGTGTTTGGAGTCCCTTCGGCAAGCTTCTCGGGTTCTTCGTAGTCTCGGCGAGGATTGAAGCCAATCCCAACAAGATCAAGGCCATTGAGCAGATTGAAGCACCAAAGCGCGTCAAGGATGTCTGAAAACTTGCGGTTGTGTAGCTGCTCTCGGCGAGTTTATTTCTAGGTTCTGCTGAGCACGCCCTGCCGTTTTCAAGATTTTGAAAAAGCGGGTCCAATGAAATGGACTCGAAGCGGAGGCTGCGCTACTGAGGACTTAAAGAGATACATCCTCCACTCCAACACTTGTCGCACCTAAACCACAAGAGAAGTTGCTGCTATATATAGCAGCAACCAATCAAATGGTTAGTGCTGCGTTAATGTAGCGGAGGGAGGCGGATGACGAGCCAGCAACCACGGCAAACACATCCGGCGACAAGCAGGGAGATTCGCCGACAAGCTCTGGTCCCGACAAGGACGAATCCACGCAGACACATGAACAGATGCAGAAAAGGATGGTGCAGCGCCCAGTTTACTTTGTCAATTCCCTCCTGCAGGGGGCTAGGTCAAGGTACTCTGGTGTGCAAAAATTGCTTTTCGGCCTCCTCATGGCCTCGAGAAAGCTGCGCCATTACTTCCAAGCACATGAGATCCACAGTTGTCACCGCTTTCCGCTCAAGAGGATCTTTGCAGAATCCAGAGGCAACAGGCGGGATTGTCGAGTGGGCACTTTGGAACCTGTCGAGCTTTGGTCTCAAGTTTGAAAGCACTTCAACTATCCAAAAGCGAGCATTGGCAGAATTCATAGCGAGAATGGGCGCCAACGCCGGATGAAGAGATTCGAGGCGAGCATTCCCGTCAAGGAAGCAAGCAAATAGTGGCTAATGTACTTTGATGGTGCCTTCTATTTGCAAAGGCGCCCGGTGCGGCGTCTTTGCTTATCGCACTCCACCGGAGAGCACCTCAAGTACGTAGTCCGGATGCACTTTCCCAAGGAGCAAGCAACAAACAATCTTTGCGGAATATGAAGGTTTGCTTGCGGTCTCAGGATCGCAGTGGACCTTGGGATCAAAAAGCTTATTGTCAGGGGTGACTCGCAGCTTGTCGTCCGCCAAGTGAACAAAGATTATCAAAGTCCGTTGATGGAAGCCTACGTTGATGAAGTGAGGAAGCTAGAAGAGCACTTTGACGGCCTGCAAATGGAACATGTTCCAAGAGCTCAGAATGATATTCTTTGACGGCTGTCAAAGTGCGCTGCACTTAAGTTGCCTGTGGAACCAGGGATTTTCGTGCTCAAGCTGACTCAACCAACCGTAACACCATCAACTGGACAAACCAAGAAGAGGAAGTTGATCTCTGGTGACTACTTTCCGGCAGAGCTTCCCGAAGCCGTCGCTGCGAAGGTCCCCAAGATCAACACCAACGGTCTTTGAGGGCGATCTGCTCCGACAAGCCCGAGGTTTGTTTCGTTGAAGCGGACACTTCCGAGCAAGTCTTGCTCCGGCAAGCTTGCCGAGGAACATCAAGCTCGGCGAACCGCGAGTTCTTGCCGTGAAAGCTGACGTTCGCGGCGGCAGATGTGCCTTTAGTCCTCGTTGTCGAGCCACAAGCTCCAGCATGGGCGCAGCCGATTATCCTTTTCCTTCAGACAGGAGAACTTCCCGAAGAGCAAGAAGAAGCAGAAAGAGTAGCCCAGCAGTCAAGTATGTATCAGTTTGTCGACAGCATACTGTACAGAAGAAGACTCAACGGTGTGAAATTGAAATGCATTCCCAGGGAAGATGGACAGAAGCTGCTGGCAGACATACATGGAGGCATATGTGGTCACCACATTGGCGCGAGAGCACTTGCTGGCAAAGCTTTCCGGCAAGGTTTCTTCTGGCCGACAGCCCTCCGTGATGCAAGCTGCACAAGTAACCAAGTGTGAAGCGTGCGGTTCCATTCCAAGCAGATACACCAACCAGCTCAGGCTCTCGGGCATCCCTTTATCACGGCCATTTTTGATGCAGGGGCTCGACATCTCGGCCCCTTCCCCGAAGCTGTCGGGGCTTTGAGTACTTATGCGTCACCATCGACAAGTTCACAAAGTGGCGGAAGTGGAAGCGATGAGGAAGGTGGACAGCCACGGTCGGCGGTCAAGTTCTTCTGGTCGATTGTTTGCCGTTTGGAATCCCTAACGGGATCATCACCGACAACGGCACACAATTCTGATCGCACCTTCATGCGATGCGTCCAAGATCTTGGCGCCAAGGTCTGCTTTGCTTCCGTTGCTCACCCGAGAAGCAGCGGTCAAGCGAGAGAGGGCAAATCTTTGAAGTGCTGCGGGCTCAAGACCAGAACTTTCGACAGGCTGCACAAGTGCGGAAGAAACTGGATCGAGGAGCTGCCGGTGCTTCTTTGGTCGATCAGGACGACGCCAAATCGAGCCACCGGCCAGACACCTTTTGCTCTAGTCTATGGAGCAGAAGTAGTTCTCCCCACGGAACTCGTATACAGATCGCCTCGAGTGCTCGCTTACGATGAGCTTGAGCAAGAGCAGCTGCGACAAGATGACGCGCTGCTCCGTGAGGAGGATCGTCTTCAGGCCGCTGTGCGAGCTGCTCGCTACCAGCAAGCTTTGCGTCGCTACCATAGCCGCAAAGTTAGTGGCAGAAGTCTCGAGGAAGGCGACCTTGTTCTTCGGCGCATTCAGTCCGCCAAGAATTCAAACTTAGGCCTGGCGCTGTCCGCCTTGAGATCGAAGATGGCATCCCGGTGAGCAACTCCTGGAATATTGAGCATCTTCGTAAGTTTTACCCATAGGGCGCGGTTGCCGGAACCTGTTCCGGCCACCACCTTTTGTACAAGTCTTGCCGCTGTTGCATGTGATCCTTTGTACAAAGCCGGGCGCAGACCCCGTGCATCAGTAAAGCTCATGTGTTGCGCACAACTTGTCAAATTCATGCTTTCATCATTTTATTGCATGTTTTGGCTAACACTTTGTGCAGCAACCACACCCGGTAAGCAAAATCAAGCCGCTGGGCTCCATAACTTTATTTTCTCTTCTTTCCCTTCTCTCAAAAAAAGGAAGGCTCCCTCGCGCACAAGTTAACCAGGGGGGAAGGAGAAGATAATACTATGGACCAGGCATCGCTCGAGGAAGTTTCGCCTTATCGGGAAGCAAGAGACAGAAAAGCTAAGTTGCCAAAGTTTGAGCAATCAATTTTTAAATTTTCAAGTTATCTTCCTCGAACGAGAGTACTTTGTATGGAAAACACATGTGGAGAGGAACCAACTTCATGAGGCTAGTCGCGCCCTTACTTTGTTTGAGTCCGCTCAACAACTTAAGTGAGCTGCGGCTAGTCGCGACAAGGTTGCTTGTCGGAGGCGGCACCTTGCCCGGAGGCTCTTGACGTTCCGCACTCGGCGCTCATGACAAAGGTGCCCGCACCGACAGGTCCCCCAAATGCGTATGGCGAAGCGTACAAAGGAAGGAATCAAGTAGAGGAAATAACGTTGCATTGATCGCCTAAGATAGAGTATATTACAAAATAACTTTTCACGATCTAACAAAGTGTTCTAAACATGATCGCGGCGACAAGGAAAGATAAGATTGGCGGCCTAGTCTCTGGCGGTCGCCATCAATCCGCTTGATCTTGTTCACCTTGTCCACAATGGGTGCGACAAGGGCTTTGAGCTCCTCCACGTTGGCATCTGGCGGCAAGGATCCGAGGACGCTGTTAAGGTTGAGGCCCGGATTGCGGAAGGCCACCTTTATCAACACCTTCTCGAGGGCTCCTGCATAGATCTGGCGTGATTCCTCGGCCAGCTGCTTTGGGACCTCTTCCGGGAGTCGCTGGAGACCCGTCACCACGCCTTTGAAGAATAAAGCTGAGTTTGGCTGGGTTGGAGATGCTCGTCGGAGGAGTATGCAAGGTCCGCCATCCCAGCTCCATCACTTCGTTGTGGATGTCGTGGCGGTGTCCACAAGACCTTCATCCGATGCTCCACACTCTCCCTCAAGGCGCTCTGGGTGGAGACAACATTCGCTAGCAGCTCCTCCTTGGCCTTGATCGCTCTACAACAAGCCCACCTCCCGCTCTCTGGCGCCGTCCAACGTCACGCATCGAGTGGTCGGCTTCAGCTCAAGATCCGCCTTGGAATCTTTGGCGGCGTCGAGCTCCTTGCCCCCTATCGGCGAGGCAGCCTGCAGCTCGCCAAGAGTGTAAGCGTCCTTCTCGCGTTCGCGCTTGAGCGGCAAGCTCCTTGCCACTCTTCTTGAGGCTGGCCTCGGTTGCCACCTTCGCCTTCAACTCTTCCTTGGCGGCCTCGGCTGGCTGCGGCAGCATCGCCGCATCCTTAAGCGCCCGCCAAGTGACTCCTCGCAGCGGCAAGGTCTTCTTCGTGGCTGTCCAGGTTGACCTTCCGCTGCGCCCGGCTTCGCTTTCTGCGGAGAGCTTCTCGGCAGCCACGCTGCTCCTCCTCACCGCGGCCTTCTCAAGGATGAAGACCGTGCGCTCTTACGCAAGTTTCCAGCGCTTACGCTTTCGTCGCGGAGAGTTTCTTGGTTGGCGCTCCGGAGCTCTTCTGCGGCGCTTCTCCATGTCCGCTCCTGCCCTCGCGACAAGTGCTTCCGGGACTCCAACTTGGCTTGCCAGCGGTAGAGCGGCGGCAGCTTCTTCGGCAGCTGCTCCTCCTCGAACTTCGCGGCCGCTGCTGCTTGGCGCGTCCACCTGGCGTCAGCCCGGCGGGCGAGTAGCTCGCCGTCTAAGGTCTCTCCTTCGACCGGCGCCACAGGCTCGGCTCCCGGGGAGCTTGATGAAGACACCCTCGCTGGCCTTGTGTAGGCGCCGTGGGGCTCCTCGAACTGACAGCTGCAGCGGCGGGGAGTCATTTGTCGGTGTAGCGCTGGCGCTCCTGCGGCCTCGGGGCCGCGTCGGTCGATCGCCCGACCCTCGCCCGGCTTCTGCGTCGACAGCCTCGGTGGCCTCCTCGCCGACAGGCTCGTCAGCGACGACCTCTTCTTCCATAGCGACGGCCTCTTCTTCCACGACGGCGGCCTCGTCGGTGTTGCCGCGCGCTTCCTCCTCGCCGGCAACCTCGACCTCCATCGGCTCTGCGTCAGACGAAGAAAGAGCAGTCAAGCAAATGTTCAAAAAGAGAAACAAAAGAAAACAAGCCCAAGGGAGATTTTCGTGTAAGGAAATTACATGCAGCAGGATCCGCAGCCATGGCCTCGACCACCTTTGGAGGGTCCTTGGCGCTGTCCCTTGCCGGGTAGCCTCCTTGCTGGAGTGGCCTCCCGTGTGGGAGGGCTCCCTTGCCGGAGAATCCTCCCTTGGCGGCGTAGTGGCAGCAGACCGGATTTGAGCGGCTTCCGAGCCTCTGATGAGGCTGCTCTGCTCCTACACAAGCAAACAATCAGGTATCAACGAAGAAGGAGCACCCCTGCACACCTAATGATGGAGAAAGCCGCACACTTACCACAGGGGCTGTCTTTGGGTCTTTGCTCTGAGGAAGGGTTGCCGGGTCCGGCAAGGGGGTCTCAGACGCCTCCTCTGTTGCCACGGGTGGATCGTCCTCAACGACGACCGGCGGGATCTTGGCCCTCTTCGACGCTCTCTGGGCTAGCATCCTGAAAAGGAAAGAGTTCAGAACGAAGCAAATCAGATTCAAGACGAAGCAAAAAATTGAAGAAATACAAACACAATCTCAAAAGCTTACTCTTCATCTTCCTCCTCGGAGCTGAGCGCGGAGAAGTCAAACTCCGGCTCGCTTCCGGTGCGACGAGGCGGAGGAGTGGGCTCTCTTGGCCGCTTAAGCGGGCGTCGGCGGTGGCACAGGAAGATCCCGCCCAGCTTGTCGCGGCGGTGTGAGGCGCTCCAGCAACATCGCTTGCGATAAGCGCGTCCTTGTGGCTCTTTGTTGTGGGCGATCTGCCGCCCCGATTCGTCTCCGGCCTTGCGGAGACGCCTTTTCGGCGGAGCCGGGGGCTCCGCTGGCGGCAAGTCGCGGGGTGGTGGAGAAGAAGCGCCCTCGGCGGGTCCACTCGACTCGGCCTCGGGCTCGACAAGCTCGTCCTCGCCGGCGATCTCCTTTCGCTCGGCAAGGCTTGCCGCCTTCGCCGCGTCCGCCTCCTCCACGGTGTACCCGAAGGTTCCAGGCGGCGGCAGCTGCTGCCGCCTCCTCGGCTGGTGGCAATACGCGCCATCTCCTGCGTCGGTGGTGTCGCGAGTGAGCCTTTTCGCTCGTCGGGCGGATCGGCACTTCTTCCAAGTCGTCGAAGAACTGCTGCCGCGACCTCGCCGGGAGGCTCTGCCGGGTTGAGCGATCACATGGGAATCGCTGCGCGGCATCATGGCGCGGATGCGGTCGGCGCCGAAGTTGTTGCACAATGGGGCGACCCCCTCGGCAACCTAAACCACTCGGGGTGATCGGGTCGTTCTTGAACAGCTCTAGCAGCATCGCATCCAGCTCCAAGGCGGTGAAATTCCGATTCGAGCCTAGGCGCAACCTCATGATGTCCGCCGCATTTTGGAACTCCCAAGCAGGCCTCCTCCTCTCCTGCAAGGGAAGCGTCTGGCGATGAAGGAAGTCTGCGCCAAGCTGCGCTTACTGATTAGTCCGGCAAGCCCGAGGCGCAAAATCCTGGTCACAGCTATCTTCAACCTAGCATCCTCCGGCGTAAGCTACTCCAATCTCTGCCGCACACTATTGGGGTTTGGCGCCTGCAGCGATGAAGGGCTGCGGGTTCTCCTCTCGACCCAACACCAATTGGCTCTCCACTCCTCCCACTTGTTGCGGAACTCCCCTTCCGGATAGGCTTCTTTCTTGCCGATCCTGGAGACCCAAGCTATCCCTCCGGCAAGTGGCTCTCCTCTCTCGATCACGGGGCACGAAGAAGTGGCGGAAGAGTGCCACATTTGGGTGGATCTCGACAAAGTTTTTCGCAAAGGTGTGCGAAACTGCCATGGTCAAGACAGCGTTGGGGTGAAATCAAGGAGGCGGAGGCCATATGTGTTCATGATATCGCAGAAGAACTTCCGGAAAAAGGCGGGCAAAGCCGCAATAGAAAAAAAAGGGCGAAGAAGGGTACCCAGTTGGGGCCAAATCGAAGCGGAGGCGGGGAGTACCTTCGTGCGCGGTTCCCCACGCGTCTCCGTCGACCAAAAGAGATAGAAGCGCTCCCACAGCTCCTTTGCGCCCGGTGAGGGAGAAGATGGCCCGCTCCTTGCGCGGCGCCCGCGAGCAGCTGCGCCTCGGCCGACTTTCAGCGCCCTTCTCCTTGTCGACTTTGAGCCATGGCGAGGGCGGCGGAGGAGGCCGACGGCGGTGAGTGCGCTTGTGGCGAAAGGGGGCGGGGCGCTGCTCTCTTCGCACTGGAGAAGAAGGGGGGAGCGGCGGTGGTTTTCTTGACAAGACAGCAATGGCGGAGTGGATGGCCTGCCCTTGTTTCCCCCGCTTATAAATAGGGGAGGCGGCGTTCGCTTTTCCTAATAAAGAAACCCCCACGACCACGCCCACGATCTCGCACGACGCCATCGTTCGGTGCGTGCCGTTAGTGGGGTCGTGGTGGGTCGAAGGCGAGTTACGGCGTGATCGAGGCAGCGTGTGACCGTGCTTGTTTTGGGCCTGGCCCGACAACGCTTCGGCACCGTGTCTGGCCCAGCCGGGGGCTCTGTCGGTGTACTAGAGTAGGGGTACCCTAGTATCCCGTGCTACGTGCAGCAGACGATTGCACCACCGTGGCGAGGGTTTGCTGGTCACCGCCAAGATCCTCCGTGGCTCCTTTGGAGCCATTCAAGAACAAAGTATTTGACTAAGAAGACAAGGCCCCGGCAAGAGGAGCTTGCCGGGAAGGCCACTCAAGGCATGCAGAAGACAAGGCCCCGGCAAGAGGAGCTTGCCGGGAAGGGTCGGACTGCGACAAGCCTCCAGACGCGACAAGGATTCAGCCGCGGCGAGGCGCTTGCCGTGGCAAGCAACCTCTCTCCATCTCCGCTCCAGCTCATCCAACAACGTGTCGCCATGAGACCATTCCATGCGCGCATGTCAAGAGGCTATGCAGCCAGCGGAGAGCAGCGATAAGCGGCGCTGACAAGCTTGCCATCGTGGCGAGCGGTGGCGCTTTTGGACGGTCTCTGTTGCACTTTGTTTGGGCGACACAGACGGCATTTAGTGCTATTGGCCCTTGCCGCCAGAGTGAGGAATTTGGCACGGTACACTGTTCGAGTAGGTGTACCAACTCCTGTTTTTACATTTGTGCCCTCATCTATGTTGCCACCTGTCGGAGACCCCTTGAGCATATAAAAGGAGGCCCATGCGCAACGTAGAGGAAGTTCGGTTCATTCGACTCACTCGAGACCAGATACGCTCACGCTAGGTTTTGTAGCTTGCATCGCTCCCTAGCAAGAACACAATACATCAAACAAGCAGCAGTAGGAGTTTTATCTCTCCGGAGAGCTCCGAAGCTGGGTAAACTGCTCGTGTGCCTCACCTCGATCCGCTCTTCGTGCGATCTCCGCCCCCCTCCGAACCACAAGGGGCCTGGTCCGCCGGCCCCATAGGTGTTCGTGGGTACGATCAGCCTCCCCGACAGGTGTGTGCATACACGACAATATATCTGCTTCCCTCTATTTTTATGCTTGTTCGAGGTGCCAGCCCCAAAAGAACAAATATTTTGCTTGATGGAGTTGGCAGCTCCATAGTTAATAGAAGCATAAAATTAGTCATGCAACTTGGGAAGATCAAGAACACACAAACAAGTAATGAACAGAGGCTCGGAGCAGTGATGTAATAGCTAGCATCAGAAAATGTCGGGTAAAACGAACAAAAAGCAGCGGAACAACATGCTAGTTTGCTGATGTGTAATTAAGCATAGAGAACATTAAGCAGTCTGATGGAACCAACAGGTAGCATCAGAACAAAACTAAAGCATATTAACTATATGTGCACTCGTATGTAATTTAGCACATGAACATGTTCACTACCAGAAATATGGCCCTACAGGTGCAAGCAGAATAACGCGTCTCGTGAAAAACTAAATGATGCCCTGAAGAAATTCAAAGGTGTGGTTCTTATGCTAGGAAAGTGAATGTAGGCGCTGGCCGTTGGATAATAGTACCTGATTCTCGGTGGCGTATGGGTATCGTTGTCATACTTGATATCTAAGGAACGTCGATGGTGCTCGTGTTGCGGTTGAGTTTGGGCGGTCATGCGCCCGTCCTTTGAAGCGGCTCGGTTACTTTCTGATTCTTGGCGCTGTCGACATACAAGAAAGCCCATCTGTGGTAAGTGAACAGTTGCACGATAAAGAGAAAAACCGAAGGAGTACAAATCGAAATAACTTTGATGAGGTTGCAGCTTGATGGCAGGGCGGTGGAGTTGAATATGGCGTCCGTGGAAGCGGGTCGGTCGCGATGGGCGAAGCCTTGGCCGAGCGCGTTGTATAGTGCTTTCGGTGAGGCGGATCTGTTGCGCGGATGAGGGCTTGTATGAAGGGCCAGCGAAGAGGCGGATGAGGGAGTCGATGAAGGGCCCTACGCTTTGGTGGACGAGGCGCGGTTAAGCGAGATCCGGTGCGGTGGACCATGATGGCAGTCAAGGAGATCTGGAGCGGTGGACAAGCCAGACGCTGAAGCGGCTCCGGTGAAGTGATGAGTTGGCAGTTGGGGGTTCCAAGGTGCGGAAGGTAGATCCGGCGGGGTGTGAGGTCCACCGCTGCGGCGGAGGACTAGATTCGGCGGCTTGCCGTGGTTGAAGGGGGGTCGTGGAGGGAAGGGGAGGGCTCTGGGAAGAATGTTGGGGCAAAGAGGGGAAACAATGGAGTTACCAAAGCAGCCCTTTTCCGTTCATGTGGTAGGGTAAAATAGGAATATCGCAAGGCTAAACTTTGAGTAGCGTGATATTTCGATGTGAATGAGGAAGTTTGAAAGCTTTTGGCGCCTAAAATTATAAGTATTCTGCTCTCGTGCGGCCGACTATGATATCATGGCCGACAATTTGTTTGTTTTGCATAAAAAAATGTGCAAGTTTTGAAAATCAATGTTTCCAACTCGAAACTTAGATTGTCCATTCAATTCAAATATGGATCATTGAGCTACTACAAGCAAATACCATCATACGGTCCAATTCAAATGAAATTACAAATGTGTTTATCCTAAATATGATGACAAAAGCAAAAATGTGTATGTGTTTGAATAAAGTGAATGATTATAAAGTTTGAACATGCCCGTATGTGTATATCTCTAGGTTTGATATATGGATTTGACATCACGAAATCCCGCTTAAAAAATGTACCTCCATTTAAATGAATTACAAAAGCTAATGATGGAGTCGAATTCCAAAATTCCAATCTTAGGTTTGTAATTCTGGTACATCAAGGTATATCACGCATGTTCAAAAGTATCGTTATCTCATAGTACAAACTGTGAAACAAATTGATCAACCATGAGTGCACAATATCTCAATTACGCTAAAGTCCCTCAAATATAGACACCTCACTGTTTATCCAAGTCAACCCCCCCACCACACACACACACACACACACACACACACACATAGAGAAGTCGTTCTCTCACCCAAACACCAACACACAAGCACATTAACACCCCTCTCTCTTGTAAAGTCCGGACCCCAACATAGGTCTCTATCACTTTGTCTCTCGGGCATGCACACATCTCTTCCCTCACTCTCTAGGTCTCCGCTATCTCTCTTACCCAAGCACACGCACTATGTAGAGTGTATATTTCCCATACACACAAAACGCCGCCCTCAAACGTCTATCTCCCTAGTTATGTGGTTCTCGCACTCACCTCACACACCACCCCCACTGCAAACAAGCACACTTTGTCTCCTTGTGCACCACTCTCCTCTTTCTATCTCTCCCACATGCGGACCCGCCCAGCTCCTTCCTCAGATACATATATGTCGTGACTCTTTGCATAGCTCCCTAATGTATAATCGTTCTCGATTTAGCACATTGTTCTCTACACCATCTATTCTAGATCTCTCATGAAGTCCCTATCACACACCACGATGACTCGCTTCCCTTGATTCTCCGTTCATAGGCCAATTTCGACAACATCAACATTGTCTCCCTATCTATACGCCCATTTATGGACACAAACGACCCCTATCGGCCCCTCTCGGCGTCTCTCACTCTCCATCTCTATCTCTCTCTCTCTCCATCGCTAGCTCTCTCTTTCTCTCGCTCTCACACCCCTCTCCCACACACACACACTTGATGTCTCTTCCAAATAGTCTGCTCCCCCCGCCCGCACCCGTGCTATCTCAATACTACACATGTCACACCATTCTCACTTCCCTTATACTAGGTTTACATCATTAGTGGTCTCTCTACTCCACATACACTCTCTCTCCCTATCACACACAAACACGTGCACAAACACACACAGACACGCACAAACACCCATTTATCTGGATCCTCATCTCTCCCCATGTCCGCATATGTATCCCACACACTCACTCTATAATTATGTATATGTGTCTCCACGTTACACAACACAAAGCCCCATGTACATGTCTCTCTCTATCCTCCACACACATAGACACAAAGAATGTGTTATCATTGCCTAAGTCTCTAACATATCACACACGCTCTCTCTCTCTCTCTCTCTCTCTCGCAAACACGCTCAACAATGGTTTCCCCGTGAATAACTTACCTCTATTCATCAACAGTCGTGGCAGTACGGCAAACACGAGACGTGAAAAAGAATAAATCTACACGTGCTTAGACCACCTAGTATGACTACTAGGACTAGAGCAAGCCAAAAAGCGCGCCGCCGTCACCCCCTCCTTGTCGGCGACGGGAAAATCTTTGTTTTACACAATGAGAAGTCATTGTGCTAAGGCCCCACATGCCAAGGCGTTGAATAGAATGTAGATGCTAGTTTACGGAAGAAAGTATCGATAATACGTTTGTATCTCCATACTTATATTTCTTCTCTTATAAAAAACCGAGTTGGTGATGATGGTACGTGTGCTGTCTTGCAATATAGACCGTCCGATCTATATCTGATGGATGGAAATTAAGCTAAAAGATACCCGCACCCCTCTTGACATTTGCAGACAAGGCCTTCCCTCGTTCATCCTTATCTCAACAAACCTCATTGTTGAGCAATTAAGAAAGGAAGCCTCTGGAACAAACTGGCTTGGTGGCCGCTGCCGGCGTCGTCAATCCCCATGCCTCCGCTCGATCGACCACCAACCACCACCACACCCCACTCCTCTTCACCTTATCTCATATTTCTTGAGATATCATTAGTTTTTACACATGGGATTACTCCCGCAAGGGTCAATCACAACAAGTGTTTTATAGAAAAATGCATCTTGATGTTCCGTGCAATGCACAGATCTTGCTAGTACTCCTACACAAGACTAAGTTGGTGATGTTGGTGTGTCTGCCATCCGTCGTTTCTGACCATTAGATCTACATCTAACGATTGTGAGGTAAGTTGTTGCCTTTTCTCACCAACATCCCACTTGTCTACCAATTTGCATAAAAACCCATAATTAGTATCTTAAAACCAACCACATCCCTCCCTGACCTCACCAAAACAGCCCAAGGAATATATTCTAATTGAAACATAATATATCTCTAGTGACATATGTATATCAAAATTAGGGTGTTTTGTACCAAGTTTGTGAATAAGTATTATTCTAATTATGATTCGCTGTAAACGGACATGAACATTGCTAGTATTTCCAACCATGCATTTTTTCCCTAGTATTCCATAGTTTTGAGTTTTCCGTCAAGATATTAGTCACTCATGGTTGATATTTACTTTCAATCATGTAAACATATGCACTATGTAACTAGCCTTGCCTATTGGCTTCCAAAGCTTAACTTTCACTCCTACTTACAATATGTTGAGTATTTAACAAAAAAAACTACCACTTCCAACCAGCCCTAGGAAGAATCTATTGTACAAAAATAGCAAAAACATACCCAAAATTTCTTAATCCACGTCAAAAACTACTACCTAGTACTCCTACCGATTAGGTTCGTTTAAACCCATTTATGACTGGGTTGGCCCACACGTCCGTGCTGACGAGGCAGCTTAAACCAACACATTTTGTTTGACCGTTGACACAAGGGGCCCATATCTGACCTTCTATCATGTTATTCCCCCTCAAATCATTATTTTTCCTAAACATTACTTCAAACAGTACTGATGCGTGTTTGTCGGTGGCGCCGGTGATGAGCGAGTTGGTAGCCGCTCCGCCGGACGGGCCAGACGGCGCGATGGCCTCCGCACGGGTTGGCAGGAAGGCCCGAGCGTGACTCACGAGCGAGCAAGCCGCCGCGCTGGCCTTCGCTCGAGCCAGATGGCTGGCCTTAGCACGGCACGCACGAGCAAGCCGTGGCGCTGCCGTGCCAATCTAGCTAGCAAACCTTGCAGACAAGCAGTTGGACGGAGCTATCTTGGCTAGCTAGCGGCCGCGAGCGCCGGACGGAGCTGGCATCCGGGCTGCCGCAACATGGGCTCCACACCGCCGACGGTTTTGACCTCGCCTTCTACCAGCGGCGATAGCTGCGTCCCATGGCCGAGGATGACTAGGTGGACGGGCCGGAGGTAGGAGGTCACTCGAGGATTTTTGTTGGTAAGAGCATGTACAATGGTTGATAAGGTAGTCTTATCTTAAGTCTGCCACATATCACGTATGCAAGTGGTAGTAGTTTCTTGGCATTTTAGTGGTTTCTTGCATTATTAGGGGTTTCTTGTAAGGAACAATGTACGTACGACTAGCGACAAAAGGCGATTCGAGGTTGCGTTGTACTCCAACGAGTACTACTAGTGGTCGCGGGAGTGTATACCTCGTTTTGTGGGTTCGATCCCGGCCGAACGCACTGCTGACCTTTTTAAAAATAGTATACTACACTTCGCTAAGAGCCAATATTTTACACGGGTAGTTTGAGTTTTGAAGTCAAACGAACATGCGCCCCACAATCTGGGTGCCTTTGGACAGCCTAGCCACGTGAATGGGTTTTCCTTCCCAAAGATCCCGTGGCTCGCGTGCTCCCTAGCCGCACCTCGCTTGCAGCTTCCTCATCGCCTAGTAGCATATTTAAACTAAGCGCCTCCCAATTAAGCCCGAGGAGCCGGAAAAGCTGGCGGAGCATTGGGAATCGTGCAATATGGATCTGTATGTAAAGTGCTCTACTACTACTCAGAGCTTGTGGCGTTGCACGCATGGACTTCACTCCATTATTGGCTCTACTATAAAAGAAATTCCTCTTGGCGTGTTTTTTTTTTTAAGCGGAGGCAAAAGCTTTGCTTCATCTCATCCATAAAGAAGGAACTACTAACAAAGTTCGACGAGATCCATTACACCTCCACAAATGGAAGAGAAAAGCCTAGTCTCGCTATATCAAATAACTCAAATGTTCTCGCCTCATAGAACTGTCGCCGATAAACAGGCTGCTAGTGTGTGCATGAGAGGAGCGGCCGAGTAGGCCAGCTACGTGAGGAGAGCGGCTGAATAGAGCACCGAGAGTACCCACTAGGCCACTACGCAGTGTACTTCCCCGCATTGATAGTACAAATGATGGTTCTAGAGAACAGTAGTACCCTCGACTTCCAACTCTAGCTCCTTGGCCCTGAGATTCAAGAGTTCAAAACTGGTGCACTATACTAGACTAGACTAGAAGTACATTACATCGCACTACTAGTTGAGAAAAGTAGTACTAGTACTGCTACAGTACGAGTACGTACTCCTCCGTCACATAATGTAAGACGTTTTTTGACACTAGTTGGCGTGTACAAAAATGGCAAAAACATACCCAAAATTTCTTAATCCACGCCAAAAACTACTACCTAGTGCCAAAATTTTCTTACTAGTGCTATTATTTACAGTATAATGCAATCCCATAATGTTCCATAATGCTAGTACTTAGTAGTAAATAATAGCCTCACCCCTTCGTTGAAGAACGATCTACAGTTGGAAGGGACGAGGCCCTGCGGTTACTATGCTCTTATCTCCTCCTCGCCAGTTCCCCTCCCCCGAAGAGAAGGCAGTTCGTCACTGCTCCCATGGATTGGCCAGGCGGTTCTCCTCCTCGTCGGGGCTGGGAGACCTTGGACGACGATCCTCTGGGAGAAATCGCACGCCGCTCCGACGTCCTCACCGCCGCAAGACTCGGTGCTTCCTGCACCAACTTTTTCAAGACGCTGCTTAAACAGGCTTGGGAAAAGGCCATGCTTGCTTCCATGCGTCCTCGAGGAGAAGGTTCTTCTATGGGACAATCCTTCGAACAGTCCACCGCCTCCCTGGCCATGGTTGCACGTTGACTCCGCTAGAGTTGCCGACGTTGAGAGGTAGTCGGATTTTGTCCGATGAGCAGGTTAGTAATGGAGTTTGATCATGTAGTACTTAGTTATTCCATTTCCATCCCGTAAATTCTCTGCTGCCCACCGTCTTATATATAGGTCTGGGTCAGTGCCAACGAAGATTGGCTTGCATACCTCCGGCCGGATACCACCATCATTTTGCACAACATCTACAGCAGTGCGGCCGTTCTGGTAGACCCCTTCTCCACCATTGGGATCGGCCTTCCAGACTGGCTGGGCTGGAATACGTATGATGATGCCTACATGAGATTGAAGAAGATAGCAATTGCGGACCCGCCGACAAAGCGGCAGCTGCTCTGACGATTACTATCTCATTGCGGTGTTTGACATAAGGATTGCCATCAATGCAAGAGGCGAATTGGCAGAGGGTCGGGCGCATGTTGGCGGCGGCAGATTTGTACCCCTACATCGTTCGAAGACGCCATGCGCCATCTAGGCCGCATCTTCGCGGTGACAAGCCAGGGGACTTGTTTCATCTAGTTGCCATCCTACGGTACGGGAGATTACAAACGGAATGCACAAACCATCATTTGCATCCCTAACGGTACTCCATTATTTTGCAGGGACAAGTCATCCACCGATCAAAATAAGATCGCCGATCCTGGATGTGCATTTGCATCCGCGATTCGGTCTAGCCTGGAACTTATAGCTGACTTTGGCATATTGGGATCAACTATATTAGCAGTCGTTACCCATGGTACCACTGATGTGCAACATGGTCAGACAATCTACCACGATCGGACCTTCACCATCTACCCAGGTATTCCATTTTTTAACCCTCTCGCCTTCTCTTTCATTGTTGTACTAGTAGTATACTTAGTAGTACTAGTAGGAGTACTTTTTACCTTGGAGGACGCCAGCGTAGTAGCTAGCTAGGCCCTTGAAGACTTGAACCCACTAGCTGCCACCATTTTGTTTTTCCATGTCTTACTATCTCATCCATGTAGCCAAGAGTGGCTATATATAATAAGCCGGTTATTTTACTTCCTCTATACCGAAGTAGTACTATTTGCTGCATTTGCATTATCGACCGCCATATTTGAGCACAACATTATTATGCATGGACCTTGACTATGTATGTCACCATGTGTCCAGATCTGGGATGCCGCGTGTACCAGATGAACGGCGCCGAGTTCAACCCCTGTGATGCTACGTGGGTGCCGAGGAACACTCTTGGAGACTACTCGCTTTTCATCGGGGACAGCTACCCCATTGTGAAGCGGATGCCACCTTCCGTGCACGACACGGAAGGCATGCCGTTCATGAAGCATGGTTGTGTCTTCAGTGCGCACTACCGGATGAACGACCTGCTGGGACACGCTATCCCTGATTTATGCCGCTTTAGCTTGGATGAGTCTCCATCGTGTGGAACCGGACTAGAAAGCTGCGACAATGATTCCCATTGCCCACCGCTATGGATCGTGCCATCCATGAAGAACACCTGGGACTGGAACCTGGAGGAGGACCTGCAGCCCATCTATAACGTGTAAGTGGAGTACGGTAATTGTGAACGGTAGCGCTGTGAATATATGTAGACTAGTCTTGCACAAATTTATCACATGAATTGGAGATGAACTTGTGTGGCATACTGGCATTTGTCCTTTAGAATTTATTACTAGTAAATGTGTTATGTGTACGTGCAACTTGTGTGGTTGTTGCACGGGCTCCAACATGCTCTTTGAGAAAAAAAGGTGGCACAGCTTTAGATATACGTGACATGGCAGCATCATACAGTAGAATCGTTCGCTATAGTTGTAGTACACTCCTACTAGGACGAAAAGTCCTATAAAAACTTGTGCTTGGCTCTTTGCCTCTTCGGGAGGTTCAACAGTTCGTACTCGTGTGAACCTTGCACTTGGCTCTTCGCCTCTTCGGAAGGTCCAACAATGATGATACTACAGTACAATATGCTTCCGGCAATCTGACACCGATTGAACTGCTGCACGTCCACCGCGAGGGCGAGGGCGAGGGCGAGGGAGAGGGAGAGGGAAAGGGAGAGGGAGAGGGCGCTGTAGTCAAAACCCTCTCCTCGTCCTGCGAACCACCGCGCGCGTGGGCGAGGGAGAGGCCTAGTAATCAAGCTTCTCCTCGTTTGGCGAGTTGATGGGACACATCAAAGCAGTACTAGTACTAGTAGTAGTCCATACTGCGTCCTTTCTGATTAATATGGCTTAATTTGAAACAAGAAAAATACACTCGCGGTCAACGTATGTAACAATACGCTCTTTACGATCACTATATATAGTTTTGCGTCGATTATACGATCACTAGCTCATCATAGAGCACCGTATTGCACCCTACTGACCGGCCACATAGTCGACATGGCACTTTGTTGACTGGTTAAATTGTCACCTGGTTTCTAGGTCCCACCTGTCATTGGCAGAGCAAAGAAATCAGTTAAACAAAACTTTACGCAGGCGCGACACAAGTCCAACCCTTGCGCCCGAACCGCCCTGCTTGTGTATGTGAGTGCATGCACGTGTCCTCCCTCGGTCTTCCAACAAAGAGTGTACATCGGCTATAAAACAAAGAGTGGAGTAGTACATGATGTACATCTACACTTCCAATGCATTTAGCCTTTAATCTAAATCGACATTGATTGACTAATGCACCAACTTGTGTTGTAGGTATAGGCTACATGTCTATCCTTAATTACAGCATGCAACGGCCTTCATTTAATCTTCTTATCTCAATGGTCGCATGCACACATAAGTCTGCTACTTTTGGGCATTAATTATACCCTTGTCAATGTGTAAATCTCTAAATGTACAGTCTTTCACTGACGTAGGGAGTAGGTTGAGCACTTGAGCATGAGCGTGTGTGTTGCGTCGTGTGCTGTGTGCCGCATGGGTGTGTGAGTGTTGCGTGCGTCCATGTGGAGTACGTGTGAGTGTTGCATGTTGCATGCATGCATGGGGCTTACTCCCTCCCATTGATATGTTCATATTTCAAGCTTCCTCTGTTCCCTCCATATGGTGATACTCCCTCTGTTCCCAAATAGTACGGAGTAAAAGCCTCCCTCGGTTCCCAAATACGGAGTATTTGTCTTTCTACAGAATTCAACAAGTGACTAGGTACGGAGAAAAATGAGTGAAGTGAGCGTAGAGGCATAGGGATACTGTAGAAAGGAAGTCCTCATGATCCATTATCCCCCATCTCGGTCAGAGAGAACTATTCAACTAGTCTTCGCAGTGAAGTGACAATACACGCTGCAGCACATGGGACACGTAATTAATAAGCTGAACCAGCGTGTTGGTGTTACTAAATCAGCCTTACCCGATCGCCATCATGTTTGCCAAGAGAGCACGCGCTTCATAAATACGCCCACGCACCTTTGTCCTCCATTAATCGACATATGGGACCTCTTGTGGTAGACCCACATGTCATCGGTGTAACTATTTACACTCAAGGATCGGTGCCTATATCCTCGTAGTAGTACTAGTAGAATTGAGATTTAATGCACTTTCTTCCCGTCTTCCACTCTTCTTCCTCCTCTCTTCTTCTTCCTCCTCTCTTCCCCATCGTCGGGCCGCACACCATTTACCCCCGCTCACCGCTTTCGCCACTAGCGCCATCTTCCTTGGTAGCTCGCGCATAGCATATGCCCCCGCCATCGCCGCCACACGAGGAGAAGCTTCTTCGCCGCCTTGAATCCACTTCCCTCACCGGTTCGCAGCACCGAAAACCCCAATGGCGTAACCGACCGACACGCAGAGCCGCGATTGGAATTCCTCGCCGATGTTCTCTTGAGCTGACACAGAGTCGTATGGACCTACTCAGCACCATCCGTCTGCCACATGCTCGGTGTCTTTGTACCGCTTACTGCTCGCAACCGGCCGGCTCTTTTCAAGACACCCTGCTTGCTGATGCCCGATACTCGCAGGTGGCCTAGACACCGACTTGACGATCCTATGGAGGTTGTCGTGGTGCCCCTTGACATGCTACCACTACCCGTCCACCTATCCTTCATGCTCGGCCACTCTTCAAGCGGGATGAAGGCCAATCGGAATCGTCCTCATCGACCACACCGGTAGTCTGTGGCGTCTCGTGGATATCTACACCCAGCGAGAGATCACCCTTCCATCGTTGGATACCGCCGCCATCGAGCCTCGCGGCCCGCCGGACACTCCTGCCTACTACGCACGAGACACGTCAACCTTTTGGCTCGACCTCTGCTTGCGTAAAGTTGTAATCATGGCGCCCACACCATCGTAAGACTACATGGATTACAAGCTCATTTCCTTGTTCAACATGGGATTAGTCTATTCGAATCCGGTCGCCATACATGGTTATGGCTCATCATCAATCCTGTTGAGGCAACATTTCTGTCGATGCTATAGTGCATGATGGCATCGTTTACGCGGTCGGCATTTACGCAGTTGGCTGCCTATACTGGTGGAATCTATCGCCATGTAATTGTTCTATCTCATCTCATCTTTACCTTATGAATACGACTGACTGTTCATTTGTTACAAATTTAGAATGCATAGCATGTCTATAACCACATCATTGCTATATGTTCCTCTCATTTCCTAGATTTTTATGCCACACATGTTATTGTTAGAGTTGATATGAGAAAAATTGGCATCTAATGATTATTAGAATACATATAATGAGCATAACATCATGATTGCTATCTGTTACTCTCGTTTACAAGATTTTTATAACAACGCATGTTATTGCTTAGAGTTGATATGAGAATAGTAGTAGTAAGTGATATGGTAGAATATGAGTAGGCGCTATCATAGCTGTTTTCCTCTCATTGTTACATGATGTTTGAACCATGACATGTTGCTAGAATATGAAAGCCATTGGCTTATTTTTTTAACTTGGGGTATGATTATGACCACGACATTGCAATTCTCTGTCTATCATATGTGTCACTGTTATAATAATCTTAATTCCACACATACTCTGAACATGATTGTTTATTTTTGTCCTTTTGGTCTCCAATTTGAATTGTTGCAGCAGACGCAAATGCAGCGCCTTCATGATTCCAGACACTGAATCCTACCACCGATGGGTGCCGGGTTTATCGCTCGTTCAGGTGACGGCGGTCATTTGATGCTCATTCGCACGCATTACCAAATTGACCAAACCATTACATCAAACCACATGCAGTACAATGCATGGGCGTTCGTGACATTGATGGCTATGGCTGCTTCGTGTTCGAGAAAGATCCCAGCTCCGTTGGGCCAGGCGTATTCAACTGGAGGTGGGTTTACAGCCTCGGCAACCACTCCTTGTTCCTCGGGTTCAATTATCCGATCATCCAACCAATCATCGATCATATCACTGGCGATGATTACTGTGCTATGCAACTTCCATTCGCGAGGGGGCTGTGTTTACACATCATACCATGGGTTTCATGAATCACCATATCCATAGATTCGTCGACACATCTTGTTGCCAGATAATCTTCAGTTTGTGAAAGGCATCAAGCTTCCATGCAATGGATGGCTTTTGCAAACCCGACATGCGGCAATGTGGTTCATGCCAACAGCAAATATGCACAACTTGATTCGTGCTGATATCTAGACTGAGCCATGTATTCTGCTGGCAGTAGCATGACCCTCTTTTGTTGGATATTATGTACCGTTGTTAGTTTGAAGCACTCCTCTGGGTTTGAAGGATAGATACCTTCACAGGATCAAGTGCATCCTAACTCACCGCATAGGATGTAATGATAATGATGAGGGAGCTGTTGTGCAGAATCCATATATATATATATATATATATATATATATATATATATATATATATATATCAGTTAGGCTTCAAGTGCGTACTTGTTAGTTAAACCTATGTATAAGTTGTGACACTAAATACGACTAATAAGTAGTACAAGAGCAGATACTAGTATACGTCGGTCAAATTATTCATCATGTCCACACATTGAATTCACGTGACAACACGCCGCTGCGTGAGGTGACACAAGAATCCTCGCGGCCTGTTCGGGTATTCGGACTTCAGATTTGGAGTACCACTTATCTCGTCAAATCTTTCATCATTCACTTACAACAATCGATTGATCATACATTGAGTACCATATAACCGGAATTACCGATGCAAGTCGAAGAAGGATTGGCCGGTGCTTCGGGTCAAGGCGTCAAGTTCGATCCCACGGATCAGGAGCTAATCGAGCACCTTGAGGCCAAAGTGAGTGCTGACAGCGCGAGATTTTAGTCTCTCGTCGATTTGTTCATAGCAACCATCGACAGCGAGCACGGCATATGCTACACCCAACCTGAGAAACTTCCAGGTAAGAAAATGATCGGCCGTCTACTTGCACAAACATATTCCTTTCTTTATAGCTCTATTTTTCTTTTTAGATGCAGACCTGGTGAAGCAATTACAATTTGACAGTTAATAAAAAGTGAAACAAGTTACTGCAACATGCCAAAGGTGTTATGAAAATGCCAACTAGGTACACTAAAACCTGTATTCCACAATACTACACGTATCACACTGAGTGGCCTAAGGAAGCATTTCTTCCAGCGCAATTCCAGGGCATTAAAAAGGGGCATGTGGACGCGTCGCAAGATACAGTCGGAGTGCGGCATGCACGCGATGTGGCACAAGACCGGCAATACCTTGCCGGTGATGGTCAACGGCCAGCAGACGGGCAGCAAAAAGGTTCCGTGCTGCACACCAATAAGAACTTCGACCAGCGAGAGGACCAAGCGGGTGATGCACCAATACCACCTCGGGACCCGGAGCAAGAGAAGGAGCAGGAGCTGGTCCTCCGCAAGATTTTCTACCGCATTTAACACTAGGGCCAGGAGTAAAAAGATTATAAGTTAGTTTGGTATTGGTAGTTGTACTACCTTGTCGCTAACAAGTTGGTATTGTTGTTAACGATCTTTTGGTATGAACTTGCATTTGCTTCCAACCATCATGCCGAGGGTCGACGTGGATATAAAGCTGAATCATTTGTTTCAAATGAATTCTCGTGCACCTGATTTTTATTTGATGGGTAGCATAAGCACCCGCCGCTTGAATTCCCAGTTCTCAGTTTTTCAAACAAGTGCATGCACTTATTATCACGATAAAAAACAATATCCGTGTTGCATCCCGCTTATCGATGCCTGCTTGCAGAATTCTCTCGCTTATTGAGCACGTATATTGTTTTTTCAGGTCGAGCAAGTTTCAACTGGTCTGTAGACTGCCTGTGGTTGGTTTTGTTTTTAACAGGCCCAGCCCATGACAACAACGGGCACAAAGATCCAAAGCAGGTATCTCATCGGCCTCGCCCGCCAAATAAGAAGTTATATTTTGTCTTACAACATCCGCAGGCAGTTTTTTACTGAATCAAACACACAGCCCAGTTCTATTTTCCTCTTGAAACGCATGTCCTACATCCGTTTTCTAATCTCTACCTATAGTTTTACTAGTTCATATACATGTATCATTATATTGAAAACACATAAAATTCCCTTTTCATGTTTACATCCTTATTTTTGTTGTTTTTCCCACCCAGCGCTGACTTTTTTACAACTGGTTTTCCCTTAAACCAACTCAATTGTCCCACATCATATTTTCTTACAAAAACAAAATGATTTTTTTTTCAAATCAATAAGTTCTTAAAAAAATGTTTATCATTTCGGGATTACAACAGTTTGGACTCCACCGAAATATGCAAAATAAGGTTGAACTTTTTGACCGTGGTCCTGGGCAGAAAATGGGCTGTAATAAATTACTTAAGAATTAGCAAATGGGCTACAAATTATAAAAAATAGCAAATGGGTTTTATGTTGTCTGCCACAGATTTGGAGGCTGACTTGTGGGCCTACACAAGGTTTCTTAAAAAAGAAACTTAGTCAACAATCGACTCTACCAGCGTCAGACCGTTAGATGTCAATCTAACGGCAATCGTGCTTCTTCAGTCTCTGATCTTCCTACCCCAGCCGCCCAAACCAGCGCCGTCGGAAACGCTTGCTCCCGCCTCCCGTGACCTGCCAGGCAGGCCTCACAGCCCCATCATACTCGCATCCCTGGCCTGTCTATCCCTCTACTCACCCACACCTCCTGTTATTTTCCGGTGACAGCAGCCGAACCAGTCAACCCTCATACTCTCCACCACGTGGGCAGCCACTGTCGTGTCTTCGTCGGCTCCGTGTCATTCCCTTCGTAGGCCTTGCTGTCGTCCACCGCCCTGGTGCTCTCGGTGCGGCGTGGTCAACGATGTCCATCCAACGGCCGTAGTGCTTCTTCAACCTCTGGTCTTCTTGCCCCAGCCGCCCAAAGCAGCCGGTCATGCCGCATGCTCCTGCCTCCTGTGGTCGGTCAGCCGCTGGAGGCCTCACCGTCCCCATACTACTCCCGCCGCCGGCCGTGCCATCCCTCCACTCACCCACTCCCCCTGTTATTCTACGGCGACGGCAGCCTCACACCATAGCCGAACCAGTGAACCCTCGTACTCCTCTCCGCGTGGGCATCCACTGCCGCGTCTTCCCCGGCTCCGCGTCGTCCCCTTCCTAGTCCTCGCCGTCGTCCATAGCCCTAGTGCTCTCGGCGCGGCATGGTCAATGTGGTCAACGACCGACTTCTATCGGAAGAGTACTGTACGTGGAGAGGCTGACAGCTAGGTCCACGGCAACCGCAAGGAAGTGCCTCCTTATTATGCGCAAAATAATTATTCCTCCACCGGCAATGAGGGACCCTTTCGACGGGCCACCGGTATTTCGTGGAAAACGTTTCCCACGACTCATCGTGGACCCATCGGACGGGACACCGTATTTCGCGAAAAAAACGTTTGCCCCTGACTGCTGGGACCCACCGGACGGACCACCATATTTCGCGAAAAAAACATCCCCCCCTGCTGTCAGCTCAGACCCACCGGAAGTGCCTCCTTATTACGCATAGAAAAATGAATACTCCCCCTGCTAGCTGGGACCCACCATGGTGGGAAGGCTGACTTAGGGCCTACTAAGTTGACGGGACAGAGGGCTTTGTCAACTTAGTCAATATGAACGATTCTAGCTCCAAAGTGACCGTGCGATGTCCATCCAACGGTCGTCGTGCTTCTTCAATCTCTGCGCTTCTTCCCGCCCAAATTACCAAACAAGCGCCAGCGGGACTACCTGCTCCCTCCTACCCGTGGTCGGCTGTGCTGCCGCGCAGGCCTCATCGCCCCACCGTACTCCCATCGCTGGCCTAGCCATCCCTCTACTCACCCACAACTGTTGTTATTCTCCCATGAGGGGCGCATTTAACCAAGAAACCCTCAGTGAGATTGCACTCCCCTCCGCGTGGGAAACAACTACAGAGTCTTCCCTGCCTCCATGTCATTCCCTTCCTAGGCCTCGCCGTCGTCCACCGCCCTGGTGCTCTCGGTGCGGCGTGGTGAACGTGGTCAAGGAACGGATTCCATCGGACATGGATCAGACGTGGAGAGGCCGATACCGGGTCCACGGCCGCAGAAGGAAGTGCCTCCTTATTACGCCAAAATAATTATTCCTCCACACGACATCCGGGACCCACCGGAAGGGCCTCTCAGATTTCGTGAAAGAAAATGTGCCCCCCCGACATGTCGGACCCACCAGCTATCTTTGCACGCAAGGAAGTGCCTCCTTATTACGCACAAAAAATGAATACTCCCCCTGCCAGTTGGAACCCAACATAGTGGGAGGCTGACTTGTGGGCCTACCAAGTTGGCGGGGACGGAGGGCTTTGTCAACTTAGTCAATATGAACGATTCTAGCTCCTGTTACCGTACGATGTTCATCCAACGGCCGTAGTGCTTCTTCAACCTCTGGTCTTCTTACTCCAGCCGCCCAAACCAGCGCCGGTCGTGCCGCGTGCTCCTGCCTCCCGTGGCCGGCTCGATGTCAGGAGGCCTCACCGCCCCCTACTACTCCCACCGCTGGCCAGGCCATCCCTCTACTCACCCACACCCCCTGTTATTCTGCGGCGACAACAGCCTCACACCGTAGCCGAACCAGTGAACCCTCGTACTCCTCTTCGCGTGGGCATCCACTGCTGCATCTTCCCCGGCTCCGAGCCCTCCCCTTCCTAGGCCTCGCCGTCGTCCACCGCCGTGGTGCTCTCGGCGCGGTGTGGTCAACGTGGTCAAGGAACGACTTCCATCGGACATGGATCAGACGTGGAGAGGTCGATACCGGGTCCACGGCCGCAGCAAGGAAGTGCCTCCTTATTACGTGCAAAATAATGATTCCTCCACTGACAAAGAGGGACCCACCGGATGGGCCATCAGATTTCACGGAAAAAACGCTTTCCCGACTGCTGGGACCCACTAGCTACATCTTCGCACGCAAGGAAGTGCGTCTGGGCAAAAACGATTCGCTTCTCGACCGCTGGGACCCACCAGCTACATCTTCAAGACGCAAGGAAGTGCGTCCGGCAAAAATGATTCGCATACCGACCTGGGACCCACCAGCTACATCTTCGCACGCAAAGGAAGTGCGTCCGGGCAAAAAAACGATTCGCCCCTCTGACTGTTGGGACCCACCAGCTACATTTTCACACGCAAGGAAGTGTCTGACAGTCAAGACCCACCTGGTCGAAGCGTGCGTAGCGTTGTCATTCTGGTCGCGAATGTGTACGTACATACTGGTCGTTGTAGAGGCGCCGCGACGCAGTCGTAGTAGAGGCGCGCACGTAGCATGTACACGTACGTACAGCGGCCAGGGTGCAAGAAAGAAAATACGACCACGTACGTACATACGGGCAGGGTCTCGAACGCCTACTCGCGCATACGTACGGCGAGGGCTCGTGTACATGGCTGGGTCGAAACGGAGAAACAACGTCGTCGTCGTGTTCATGGGGAGGCAATGGAATGCGTCGTGTTCATGGGGAGGCAACGGAATGCGTCGTGTTCATCGGAGGCAACGGAACGCGTGGGAGCCAACCAGCTTGGACGGAACAGGCGATGGAAACGAGGCCTGGCGTACCGCAGAACGGAGGAAACAGCCTTGTGTTCGATCGGCCACGTTCGAAACGGGGTCCTGTTGATCGGGAGGGGTCTGGCGTACTGCAAAACGGAGGAAACGGACCTCCTACGGTCGAAACGGGGGTCCTGTTGGTTCGGAGGGGTGTGGCGCACCGCAAAACGGAGGAAACGGACCTCCTACGGTCAAAACGGGGGTCCTGTTGATCGGGAGGGGTGTGGCGTACCACAAAACAGACGAAACGGGCCTCCTACGGTCGAAACGGGGGTCCTATTCATCGGGAGGGGTGTGGCGTACTGCAAAACGGGACTCCATGGGATACTATTCATCTCCACCGTCGACCTCCTCCAGCCTCCAAGGGTTACCGTCGACCTCCTCCAGCCTCCACGGGCTCCTGTTCATCCAGCCTCCACCGCGCGCCACTCCACCGGCCATCGCTCAACCACCCCTCCACCGTCTCATCGCTCATCCAGCCCTCCACACCACGGGGTCCTGTTCAACCACCCCTCCACGGGCACCCCTCCACCGTCTACTGTTCATCCAGCCCTCCACACCACGGGGTCCTGTTCATCCAGAGGCAAACGCCACCGCTCACTGTTCATCCAAACCCCCCTGCAACGCTCACTGTTCATCCCAGAGGCAGCATCGATCGGCTTCAGTTAGCAGGAGCAGCGAATCGCCGATCGGGTTTAGTTAACAGCCATCGATCGATCGCCGGGTTCGATAACGCGTAGCCTGCGGTGCAATCTCTCGGGTTCGATTAGAGCCCAACGCCTCGCCGGGTTCATTAGAGCTAACGCCTCGCGCGCTGCGTGCGTGCGTACGAGACAAACGCGTATCGCTCGGCCCCCGACCTCCCATCGTAACCGGCAACTCCCCGAAATTTTCCTCCCCCTCGCTTCTACCATGATTTTTTCCGTCATGGACGACCCAAAGAATGTCATGCAGCTCCGTCTCCGGCCCGCCCAGGACGAAAAGCCCATTTTCTGTCATGATTTTTTGACATAGAAGTAGGAGCCCACCACATCTATGATGATACCGGGTTTTGTCACAATTATCATCATAGAAGTGTCATGTGTATGACAGAAAAAAATTCATTAGGCCCAAAATGTCATGGATGTGCCTTTTTTTGTAGTGTCTCTTATCGCAGTCCGTCCGTCGTTGTTAATCAACCGGCGGAAATCGCCGTGGAATCGTTTTTGTTCTAACTGACTCGTGGGTGTTCATTCATGTGTCCATAGTGCAAGCACAAATCGGGCAACTGTGGTCGTGGCCAGTCGGAAACGAAGTTCTATCTCACCATTCCGGATGACTTCAGGGAGCGCTCGGTATGTTAAATCTCAACCTACCACGGTCGGCATGGCCTAAATTTGTGAACATATACTGTGTGTTGCTACATTATCTATATATTTGCATCAAATCTTTGTTACATTATCTATTTTTAATTCTATATTTTTATACTTTGCTTTCATCTATATATTGATCTATTCTATCAGTTACTCCCATATTTGCATCTTGCTCTGTTATTTCAATATATCTAATTTATGATCTTAATTTTCATTTCAAGCAGCACATCCCTTGCTTTGCAAGAACATGAGTAGAAGGAAATCTTGGGCTTTACTTTGTTGATGACTCCCAGGATGTCATATTGACAACTCAGCATGGATTTACAATGAGGATTAGCGTAAAACTTGATAAAGATGGTCACTCCTATTTTAATGCGGACCTTTGGAGAAAAATGTCTAAGTGTTATGAACTGAAAGCTGGCAATAAAATTGTAGTGCATGCATCACAGCCTGGTCTAATTAACATGGATATTTACTTCCCCAATGTCATCAGCCGATCAAAGTCTGATCAAGGTTAGTGTCATTTCAACTTTATCCATGTTGTCATATTACTTAGCAAAATCAGGGTATTTGTTCTGACTAATTGATCACTATTTAACCAACCAATTGTGATATCATATTCTGACTCCGTTCCTAGGCAGTAACAAATTCTATTTACCAATTTATGCGCACTATATATTCTTCTGCCATGTTCTGAATAAATAATACCTTTCCACCTTTTAAGCAGGATATGTTGGATGCATAGTGAATGATCTGTATGTTACTAAGCGTACCAAATTTTACTGGAAGGACTTGAATCATGTCATAAACTTTGTTGATAATCTGACAGAGATAGCACAGTGTATGAATGCTGGATTTTGGATGGGATTAATTAGACCTATGGTGCACACACTGAACAAGACCAATTGTGTGCACAAAACGCTGGTAAAAAGTCTTATTTTAATGTTGATGCTCATAAACTATATATATCTTCAATGATATGTTACAATTGGTTTTTATTCTACATGTCAACAGAAATTGCCCCTGTAGCAGTTCCTGGATCGATTTCCTGGCGTGGTCGAACTACACTTGTGCCTGCTAATAATGCCAAAATGATTGCAAGGTACTGCATTTCCCACAGAAATGGAACCATTCAAATTAACAAGTGATCGCTTCTCGTGGCAATGCATCCATATTGGAAAATTGGAGACACTGTTCTACTCATGCTCTACCAAGGCACAGGAGGGCTCTTCCTTTACATTGATGAGATGTCGAGTCGCCGTGATCAAGCTGCTTCCAGTGGATAGTTGTGGTTGTTGGCCCTCGGCCTCTTAAAATGTGCTAGTTGTTACTATATATGTTAAGTATATGTAGATATGGACCATATGGTTGTTGGCCCTTAGCCTCTTAAAATGTGATAGTTATTACTATGTTAAGTATATATGTAGATATGGACCATATGGTTGTCAAAACCGTGTTACGAAGATCCTCCTTTTGTCGAATAGTGTAACCACTATATATATGTTACTCAAATGTTGTTACCCAAGTTCATAAATTTTCATGGAAAGTATTAGTATCGTACACAGATCATTGAGTTTAAGCGTGTGCTTGATGTCCAAATGGCATTTGCATATTAACTGTCCATATTGCAAATTCACACACATGTTAACATAAGGAAACATATGTGTAACTTACTAATCATCGCACACAAGTACTCGCAGACGCATCATGTGCGATACTCGTAGCCACCACAAGCAACTAGTTGCATTTTTCAAAGTTTTTTGTACACACAAAATTGCACACGAAGTAACTGTATTGACCGTCTGTGTTGTAATTTCTCATCGCAAATAGTTCATCCGAGTCAGCTGTTTGCCATGTATCACACACATCTTGTTTACACGACTCGTTTGTGTTCTTTTGGCTCATCGCAAACAGTTCAACCATGTGAACTGTATGCCGCATATCACACACATCTTGTTAAGTTGAACCGTTTCTGTTGCGTTCCCTAATCGAAAATAGTTCGTCCGAGTGAACCGTATGCCGTATATCGCACACACATTGATATGGCTTCCCGTTTCTGTTGTTCTACCTCATCGCAAATAGTTCGAATGGATTACCATGTGTCCTGCATCGCACACACATTGATATGGCTGCATGTTTCTGTTGTTCCGCCTCATTGCAAACAGTTGGAATGGATTAACTGTGAGCCCTGCATCGCACATGCAACTAAAATCTGAACCGTGTCTGATGGCTCCACCATCGCAAATGTTTTGCACCTTTTTTGACGGTTTTTTTGCACCATCATTTGTGATTATTGCATCGTACACAGTTCCGGCAAAGGGTCTCTGATCGTAGTGTCGCGTTAGCAGTATCCTGCAGTAGTGTTACTTCAATAAAAGTGTATATGTTGCTATTTTGAAAATAGAAAGTTTCTATCATTGTCTGAATTGTTAAAAATGTCAGGACGTGATAAAATCTTGAAATCTTTACACAATAAGCTACAAAAAATTGTCTATAGTGTGGTAGTTTTTTTTTCAGAATTTTTGGATTTACATAAGTATGAATATTCTTGCATTCTTTACAGACTGTACTATTTTGACAGATTGCTGCTATGTTTGCATTATTTACATATGTTTGCTTGTTTAATGATTCTATTTGAGGATAGGACTATTAAATATGCATAGGCATTTATTATGAAATTTTAAATAATAGTTTTAATGATTTTCTAAAGTAGAGAATGATAAGGTTTTGCATTGATTTATACTAACTTATCTCACAAGTTCTCGTTGAGTTTTCTGTGGATGAAGTTTTTAAGATTTTGGGAAACCGTCATATAAAAGGAATTAAGGAGACACAAAATATCAAGCTTGGGGATGCCCAAGGCATCCCAAGACAATATTTCAAGAAGTATCAAGCATCTAAGCTTGGGGATGCCCCGGTAGGCATCCCACCTTTCTTCATCAACAATTATCGGTTAGCCTTGATTGAGCCTAAGTTTTTACTTCTTCACATGATGTGTGCTATTCTTGGAATGTCATTTTATTTTATTTGTTTGTTGTTTTAATAAAGTACTTAGATCTTAAGGTTTTTACATAAGAGAGGGTCCTAAAATGGCTAACCATTTATTTAACTACTCATTTGAACTTCACTTATATCTTTTTGGAGTAGTTTGCCTTTTACTCTAGTGCTTCACTTATATCCTATGAGTAAATTGTTGAATGAATTGAATATCATGAAGTTGAAATTATATGTTAATATTATGCCTAGTAGTAGATTCACATTGAGTTTATAAAGTGAAATCGTTTAAAGCTTGACAATCGCAATATTGGTCATACAAGCAATTCATGAATGATTAGTATAAGTGAGGGAGTCCTAGATTAGGGGGTCCTCGGACAGCTGGACTATATACTTTAGTCCGACTGTTGGACTATGAAGATACAAGATTGAAGACTTCGTCCCGTGTCCGGATGGGACTCTTCTTGGCGTGGAAGGCAAGCTTGGCAATACGGATATGTAGATCTCCTCCCTTGTAACCGACTGTAGTAACCCTATCCCTCCTCGGTGCCTATATAAACCGGAGGGTTTAGTCCGTAGGACAACAACAATCATACCATAGGCTAGCTTCTAGGGTTTAGCCTCTACGATCTCGTGGTAGATCAACTCTTGTAATACTCATATCATCAAGATCAATCAAGCAGGAAGTAGGGTATTACCTCCAGCGAGAGGGCCTGAACCTGGGTAAACATCGTGTCCCCCGCCTCCTGTTACCATCCGCCTTAGACGCACAGTTCGGGACCCCCTACCCGAAATCCGCCAGTTTTGACACCGACATTGGTGCTTTCATTGAGAGTTCCACTGTGTCGTCACTGTAAGGCCTGATGGCTCCTTCGATCATCGGTAACGATGTGATCCAGGGGGAGGTTTTTCTCCCCGGACAGATCTTCGTATTCGGCGGCTTCGTACTGCGGGCCAACTCGCTTGGCCACCTGGAGCAGATCGAGAGCTACGCCTGAGGGAGTCCTGGATTAGGGGGTGTCCGGATAGCCGGACTATAGCCTTTGGCCGGACTCCTGGACTACGAAGATACAAGATTGAAGACTTCGTCCCGTGTCCGGGTGGGACTTTCCTTGCGGTGGAAGGCAAGCTTGGCGTTACGTATATGTCGATCTCATACCATTGTAACCGACTCTGTGTAACCCTAACCCTATTCGATGTCTATATAAACCGGAGGGTTTTAGTCCAGAGGATCTAACAACAATCATACCATAGGCTAGCTTCTAGGGTTTAGCCTCTCGATCTCGTGGTAGATTTACTCTTGTACTACCCATATCATCAATATTAATCAAGCAGGAGTAGGTTTTACCTCCATCGAGAGGGCCCGAACACAGGTAAAACATCGTGTCCCTTGTCTCCTGTTACCATCCGCCTAGACGCACAGTTCGGGACCCCCTACCCGAGATCCGCCGGTTTTGACACCGACATTGGTGCTTTCATTTAGAGTTCCTCTGTGTCATCATCTTTAGGCCCGATGGCTCCTCCGATAATCAATAACGATGCGCTCCAGGCTGAGACTTTTCTCCCCGGACAGATCTTCGTATCCGGCGGCTTTGCATCATGGGCCAATTAAGCAGCCATCTGGAGCAGATTGAAAGCTACGTCCCTGGCCATCAGGTCAGATTTGGAAGTTTGAACTACACGGCTGACGTCCGCGGAGACTTGATCTTCGACGGGTTCGAGCCACAGCCAAGCGCGCTTCACTATCACGAGGGGCATGATCTAGCTCTGCCGCCAGACAGTGTCCTGGAGGCCGCACCAGTGTTCGCTCCGACCTTTAGCTCGGAGCCGACTGCACCGATCGAGGACGGGTGGCTGGACACCGCCTCGGGGGCTGCGATCTCTACAACGATTGAGCCGTACACCTACCCCGTCCTTTGCGAAGCTCGTGACTCCAAGGTTCCGGACTCCTCTCCAGACTCCGAGCCTTCCGCGCCCCCGCTAATCGAATCCGATTGGGCACCGATCATGGAATTCACTGCCGCGGACATCTTTCAGCACTCGCCCTTTGGCGACATCCTGAATTCAATAAAGTCTCTCTCCTTATTAGGAGAGCCCTGCCGGATTATGGTCAGGAAGGTTGGGATGCGGACGACGAAGAAATTCAAAGCCCACCCACCACCCACTTCAGAGCCATCGCCGACGATTTAACCGACATGCTCGACTTCGACTCAAGACATCGGCGGTATGGACGGCGATGTAGGGAGGAGCATGAACCAGCGCCTATAGGGCACTGGAGAACCACCTCATCTCACGATGTATACATGGTGGACACACCTAAAGGAAGCGATGACGAGGAACAACGGGACGCTACGAAGGATTGCTCCATCGAAAAGCAGTCAAAACGGCGACGTAAGCGCCGCTCAAAGTCCCGCCTCAACAAAGACAACAGCCATACAGACCCAGCTATAGAGCAGGGTGAACCGGTGGACGACAAAAATGTTATCGAGCAACCGTCCGAACAGGACAATCTGGATAAACAACCCGTCCCCGGCGAAGATAACAGTCCGGATGATCTCACGCCGGAAAAGTTGCTGGAGCAGAAGAACCTCCACAAAAGGCTCGTCGCCACAGCACGTAGCCTGAAAAAGCAGAAGCGGAAGCTCAAAACAGCGGAAGATGCACTCAGAATCAGATGGAGCAAAGTACTCAACATCGCAGACAAATACGGCGACAGTCGCCGAACAAAGAGCTACCCAAAGCGAAAACTACTGCCCGAATTTGATGAGGAGGCCGTAGAGCCCCCACAATCAAAAAACAAGGAGGCCACCCGGTCGGATGGACGACCCCATGGCAAACAGAGAGCGGCGAACGGCGCCGCACACAAGCCGGCACGCGATCCGCACAAGGATTCGCATCAAAAAGATGGCCCAGTTAGATCTATCTACGGGCCAAGAAAGCAAGCTCTAGTAAGCAAGGCAACACATCAAGTATCCGAACATCACAGTACACCTAAATATAGGGGTGCCGCACACCCCCTATGTTTCACCGATGAGGTGCTGGATCATGAATTTCCAGCGGGATTCAAGCCCGTAAACATAGAGGCATACGACGAAACAACAGACCCTGGAGTCTGGATTGAGGATTACATCCTCCATATACACATGGCTAGAGGAGATGATCTCCATGCCATAAAATACTTACCCCTCAAGCTCAAAGGGCCAGCCCGGCATTGGCTTCAAAGCCTTCCCGAAAACACCATTGGAAGTTGGGAGGAGCTCGAGGATGCATTTTCGGGCAAATTTTCAAGGGACCTATGTCCGACCTCCGGATGCCGACGATTTAAGTCACATAGCTCAACAACCCGGAGAGTCAGCCCGGAAATACTGGAACATATTCCTTACTAAAAAGAACCAAATAGTCAACTGTCAGGACACCGAAGCCTTAGCAGCTTTCAAACACAATGTCCGAGACGAATGGCTCGCCAGACACCTCGGCCAAGAAAAGCCAAGAACAATGGCCACATTAACAAGCCTCATGACCCGCTTTTGCGCGGGAGAGGATAGCTGGCTAGCAAGATGCAGCACCAATGACCCAAGTACATCCAAGTCGAGGATGGAACGGAAACCATGACGCAGCAAGGACCAGCGTCGGACCAAGGGAAACAGCCCAAGAGCACGGCAACAACGCCGGATTCAAAAGCTCTCGGCAGAATCATAAAAAGCTGCCCTTAAGGATAACAGGGACGAGCTATCTAACTTAAACAAAATCTTGGACAAGATATGCCAAATCCACAGTACTCCCGGGAAGCCTGCAAACCACACCCACAGAGATTGTTGGGTCTTCAAGCAGTCCGGCAAACTCAACGCTGAATACAAGGGGCTCGACACACCAAGCGAGGACGATGACGAACCCCAAGAGCAGAGCACCGGAAAACAAAAGAATTTCCCACAAGAAATCAAAACAGTGAACTTACTTCACGTGACAAAAGGGGAAAATAGAGCGGCGCCCATAGAGGTACGCGCCAGACGGCCTATCCCGGATGAGTCCTGCCACTGGTTGTTAAAACCAATCACCATCGACCATCGGGATTACTCTAGAAGTATACGGAACGCAGGTTGGACTGCCTTGATATTAGATCCGATAATTGGCGGACTCCAATTTTCACAAGTCCTAATGGACGGCGGCAGTAATCTAAACCTGCTATATCAGGACACAATCCGCAATATGGGGATAGACCCAACCAAATTTCGCCATAGCAACACTTCCTTTCAAGGGGTAATGCCAGGCCAATATGCCCATTGTACGGGCTCTCTACTGCTAGAAGTTGTGTTCGGCTCACCCGGCAACTTCCGCCGGGAAAATTTAACCTTCCACCTCGCCCCATTTACAAGTAGCTATCAAGCACTATTGGGATGCGAAGCTTTCGCCCTCTTTAACGCAATACCGCATTATGCATCTCTTACACTTAAAATGCCCGGTCCACGTGGCATCATCTCATTAAAGGGAAACATCGAGGGTTCCTAGAGTCTGGAAAATTGTGCGGATGCCTTGACAGCCCCACAATAAACCGGCTCCACCAATACAAGCACTTAGACAGGTCGTCCAGACCCCGGACACGGCCGACGAGTCCGCGTAAACATACAAGGGCTCGCTAGACGCATACCCCCGTACAAGGGGTTCCGCTCATCCACAACAAGAGATAATAAATCTCAATTTTGTTCATTCTTTGAATTGTACTTTGTTTATTTAGTATAACGTACATTTTCGCATGATTTTTTTCAACTAAGTTCCTCTCTTTTACAGATGAACACCGTGCTACACCCGTCCAGGATACGGCTACAGAGACAGCGCAGTATGAGCGTGCAGTAGGGACCCGTTGTAAGGATTCTTTTCAGATTAAGACCCTGCATAAACCTTTTTTACTGTCTCTTGTTGATACACATCCCCCGGTTTCTTGCTATAACCGAGGAGGAGGCTGGCGTTTTGGCATAGGCCACGTCAGAATTTTGCGCGTACCTGGACACCAGGGGCTTTTTTACCCAAGGGCGTTTGTTCGACCCGTTTTCATAAAGACCGAATACCTTAGGGAGTGTTCAGCGTCTCGAGTTAGGCCTTATATGCATCAGCTCCGAATCATGTCTTTGGTCAAATGTGGGTTTTCCCGGCTCCTGTGTTTTGCTGCCTTACGTTCCGCTCTATCGGTTAATGCGGCACCAGGAGAACTACTGCGATTATGCCCCCGGTTCGGCCAGGGGAGCACCTCAGTAGAGAAAGCCGAAAACTGACTGTCATGATATAGTGTGAGACTGGTCAACCACTCGATGACCCGCTGGAATCTTTAGAATTCCTCCGCATTGACGAAGGGCCGTTTCCCGGCCAGGCACATACGCGTCCCGAATTCGGGTGAGCGCAGTGCCCCTAGGGGCTATATAGTAGCCCCACCGTCGAACTCCTATGGCTAAGTGAAAGTGATAAAGCATTATAGTCCGGTTGCCTAGTTTGCTGCGCTGTCATCTCCTTTGTAGGACCAAGACATTGGATCAAGTGTGAAAATGCGTTTTCTGCAAACACCCCTGCATTATATGCGTGGGGGCTGAAGCCAAAGACTGCCATCTTTCAGGTTATATACACATAGACATTAACGGCCGCACAGGAGGTATTTTTAATTCTTGAAGGCAAAAGTATAAAAAGCTTTTATATTCCATCGAAACATTGTTTCACAATAATACATGTTATTCGAACATAATATCCTTCGAGCCTTTGCGTCTACATTAAACGAGCGCCCTACGTAACTTCCCCGAAAATAGTGCTCGGCGGTTTTCGGCTTCCATCCGAATCTTGGGATGCAACATCGGTGGCCTTCATCTCCGCCCGAGTGTGTCTTGACACGGGCAAGAGCCATCCGTGCACCCTCTATGCATCTTGACCGCCTCATTGCCTTGATATGCGGCACCGCACCAAGGAACTGCTACACCAAGCCAAAATAACTCTTGGCTCGGGCCTTTTCGCCACAAATGAGTCACGACATTCTTCATGGCAAGTCCGGACAACCTATTCAGCTCCGCCCATTCGCCAAACGATCGGTTAATGGAAGTGGGACGCCTCACGGACTCTGAGCTGCGACCAAAAAGCACTTCCATCTCGTGATCTTTTTGATCTCCGAAGTGTTCGACGCGTCCATGCACTCGCCGCCAAGTCCGGATAAGCATCTGCACTACTCCACAGCCGGTCCAACGAGCATATTTAGGATCCGTGAACTTCCTCCGCAGCGAAAAAGGCTTTTCACCGCGATATCTCCGGCCCGACGTAGCTCCTCCTTCATAGCTCTCATCCCGGGCGAGCATCCTTGGCCTCGGTGGTGACCTTATTCAGGTCCTCTTGCTCCGCTTTCGACCTTCTTTTTCAAGAAGCTCACAGCGGTCGGTAGCATTCTTCAACTTCACGGCCATTTCGGCCATTTCCTTTTGCTTCGGGCAAAGGAGCGGCATGTTCGGCTTTTAGCTCTTGACGCCTTTTAAGGCAGCCGCATCACTTTTTTTTTTGGCTTGCTCCTTGGCTCGGGCAAGCTCACCAAGATTCTCCATGGCAGCGGCACCATCTGCATCAAGCATACATGTTGTAAGGCACGAGCATCAAGCTCCCTTACTAGGTGTCCGCGAGAAATCGCATACCTTGTGACTCGTCCGGCCGCTTATTGACAAGCGCGATGTCGGCATCCGCCACGTCAAGTTGCCGCTTTAGTTCGGCCAATTCATCAGTCCGGCTAGCCACCGGACGACCCGCCACCTACATAGGAAGGGCGACATATTATATCTGGGACTATGATCCTCGGCACGTTGTCATTTTTGACAACGCACCGAGTCTCAGGGACTACTATCTATACAGGGCGCATCTTATATATGTGGAACCGTCAAAAGGTACACCATTGCACGTACCTCAAAACCCGTCAGTAAACTCATGGCGGCCTCGTACAACCCGCTTTCTGCGGACGAAATTGTTTCAATCACCGTACCCATCAATGCACGGTGATCTTCTGAGATAGACACTCGCCCGAGCAGATCCTTCAACTCCTCCGACCGTGCACCAGGAGGTGCCGGACTCGTCCGATGGCCTTTTTCAAAGGCCGGACACGGAGGGCTCCGGGGGGCCCTACGACCGCACTCCACCCCTACCGGATTCGGGGAAACCCTCCGCGGCGACACCTCAGATCGGCCCGCCTCGCTAGGCGGTACGGGCGGGGAGGCGTTCCGCTCTCCATCATCTCCGGACGAAGATCCCCTGACGACGAGCTCTGCTGAGAAGGGCTGAGATCCGAACTACATGGTAAAATTTCGGTCATCTTTAGAAATAAAACAGGGATGTCTTTTATTTTATAAACTCCCCTCTCTACTTACGGCTCGCTGGAGGGTTGATCTCCTTGGGGAAACAATGCGGCGGGGCATCTTCGGCGCAGGACCCTCTGGCGAAGATTTCTTCCCGCGCTTTGAGGCCTTGGTCTCCGGATCTTCAGAGGCGGTCCTCTTCTCCCCTTGGATGGAGGGATTCTCGATCCCTCCTTTCTTGGTAACCTCCTTCGTGGAGGCAGTAGCTTCCTTGTTCCCCCTTCGCCTTCTCCTAAAGGCGCAGCCTCCAGCATCCTGGTTAACACTAGATCCAGCGTAGTCTCAGGGAGGGGGGCCGGACACCTGATCAGTTTTGCTTTCGCTATCCACTCCTGTTTAAGGGACAGATCTTTTAAGGGCAAGTTTATGATAAATATACGGATAGCATGTCTGGGTACAGGCTACTTACTTGAGCATCCGGGCGATTGTAGCTCAGACCTGCGTCCTCGGTCAAGTCCGGACACATTGCTTGTGATCCGAAGAACAGTTTGTACATCTCCACGGGCGTTGCGCCCATGAAGTGTTGAAGAGCTCGTGGTCCCTCCGGATTGAACTCCCACAGGCGGAGGGGGCGACATTTGAGGCAGAATGCCATTTAATCAGCATGACTGCGTTACTCTGACCATATTGATTCTCTCTCTAGGAGGTCTCGAATACGGCCCTGCAACAAGGGCACGTCCTTGGGCGCCCCAGTCAAGCCCTTTATTGACCCATGATGCCAGCCATGTGGAGGACCCGAGCGAAAGGCAGGTGGCGCCACCCATTTGGTGCCCCTGGGAGCTGTGATATAAAACCACTCTTGTTGCCATAGACTGAGATCCTTTTGAAAAGAGCCCTCGGGCCATGGAGCGTCAGCATTCTTGCTTATAACAGCCCCTCCGCACTCTGCCTATTGCCCCTTGATCATCTTCGGCTCCACCTTGAAGGTTTTGAGCCACAATCCGAAGTGTCGGGTAATGCGGAGGAAGGCTTCGCATACGACGATGAACAACGAGATGTGGAGGATGGACTCCGGATCCAAGTCATGAAATTCCAGCCCATAATAAAACATGAGCCCCCTCACGAAGGGGTCCATCGGGAAACTTAGTCCCCGAAGAAAGTGAGACATGAACACCATGCTTTCACCGGGCTTGGGAGTGGTAATAACCTGCCCTTGAGCAGGCAGCCTATGCGAGATTTTGCCGGTTAGATACCTGGCGTCTCTTAGCTTTAGGCCGTCTTCTTCCGTGACGGAGGAAGCCATCCACCGGCCTTGTAGGTCGGAGCCGGACATCATCGAAGGTCCCGGCGCTGAATCTGGAGCTTTGGGTGTTGGAACTCGAAGCGAGGGGCGGATTCGATGGAGATTGAGAAAAAGGAGCGGGGCCTTGGTCTCTTTATAAAGAGGTCGAATACCAGGAGCCCTCCCCGTGACCGTTTGGGACTCGCCTTCGATAGAGGAGGCGTGCCAATGGGCACGATTGGGTTACCCATGCCCGTATTGATGAGAATCCCGGAATAAGGGGACACGATCTCTGCTTTGACAAGACGTGCCAAGGAAGCCGCCTCGCTAAACGCTACCGAGGTCGGACAAGAAAAACGATTCAATAAAGGCTTGGCCGTGGTGTGATGTCATGCCACGGAATACGTCAGCAGATTGAACTTGTGTAAATGTTATTCTCTCTACGGTGGTATGTGGAACTTATTTTGCAGAGCCGGACACTATCCCTGTGTTCAAAACCTTCTATGAAATATTCGGAGGAGGAACCCGCCTTGCAATGTCGAAGACAATATGCGCGTCGGACTCATCGTCATTGAAACCTGGTTCAGGGGCTACTGAGGGAGTCCTGGATTAGGGGGTGTCCGGATAGCCGGACTATAGCCTTTGGTCGGACTCCTGGACTATGAAGATACAAGATTGAAGACTTCATCCCGTGTCCGGATGGGACTTTCCTTGGCGTGGAAGGCAAGCTTGGCGATACGGATATGTAGATCTCCTACCATTGTAACCGACTCTGTGTAACCCTAACCCTATTCGGTGTCTATATAAACCGGAGGGTTTTAGTCCGTAGTGTTGGGGAACGTAGTAATTTCAAAAAATTTCCTACGATCACGCAAGACCATGGTGATGGCATAGCAACGAGAGGGGAGAGTGTCCGTCCACGCACTCGTGAGACCGTAAGCGGAAGCGTTATAACAACGCGGTTGATGTAGTCGATCGTCTTCACGATCCGACCGATCCAGAAGTACCGAACGACTGGCACCTCCGAGTTCTGCACACGCTCAGCTCGATGACGATCCCCGGACTCCGATCCAGCAAAGTGTCGGGATGAGTTCCGTCGACCTGGCAGGCGTGGTGACGATGTTGATGCTCCACCGACGCAGGGCTTCGCCTAAGCTCATGACGATATGACTTCTCCGGCGCAGGCTTCACTTAAGCTCATGACGATATGACCAAGTGGAATATGGTGGAAGGGGCACCGCACACGGCTAAGGAAAGATCCGTAGATCAACTTGTGTGTCATGGGGTGCCCCTGCCCCTCAGATATAAAGGAGCCAAGGGGTGCGGCCAGCCTTGGGAGGCGCTGGAGGAGTCCTACTCCCACCGAGTAGGACTCCCCCCTTGTCCTAGTTGGAGTAGGATTGGGGAGGGGAAAAGAGGGAAGGCGCGCCGCCTCCTCCTTGTCCTATTCGGACTAGAGGGGAGGGGCGTGCAGCCCACCTGGCCGGCCCTTCCTCTTCTCCCTTGTGGCCCATGAAGGCCCATATACCCCGGGGTTCCGTAACCCCCTGTTCCAGAACTTCCTGTTTTCACTCGGAACCCTTCCAAGTCCAAACATAGGCTTCCAATATATCAATCTTTATGTCTCGACCATTTCGAGACTCCTCGTCATGTCCGTGATCACATCCGGGACTCGAACAAACTTCGGTGCATCAATACTTATAAACTCATTATGAACTGTCATCGAAGCGTTAGCGTGCGGACCCTACGGGTTCGAGAACTATGTAGACATGACCTAGAACCATTCTCGGTCAATAACCAATAGCGGAACCTGGATGCCCATATTGGTTCCTACATATTCTACGAAGATCTTTATCGGTCAAACCGCATAACGACATACGTTGTTCCCTTTGTCATCGGTATGTTACTTACCCGAGATTCGATCGGTATCCAATACCTAGTTCAATCTCGTTATCGGTAAGTCTCTTTACTCGTTCCGTAATACATCATCTCACAACTAACTCATTAGTTGTAATGCTTGCAAGGCTTTAAGTGATGTGCATTACCGAGAAGGCACGGAGATACCTCTCCGACAATCGGAGTGACAAAACCTAATCTCGAAATACGCCAACCCAACAAGTACCTTTGGAGACACCTGTAGTACTCCTTTATAATCACCCGATTCGTTGTGACGTTTGGTAGTACCCAAAGTGTTCCTCCGGTAAACGGGAGTTGCATAATCTTATAGTTACAGGAACATGTATGGGTCATGAAGAAAGCATTAACATACTAAACGATCAAGTGTTAAGCTAACGGAATGGGTCATGTCAATCAGATCATTCAACTAATGATGTGACCTTGTTAATCAAATAACAACTCCTTGTTCATGGTTAGGAAACATAACCATCTTTGATTAACAAGCTAGTCAAGTAGAGGCATACTAGTGACATACCGTTTGTCTATATATTCACACATGTATTATGTTTCCGGTTAATACAATTCTAGCATGAATAATAAACATTTATCATGATATAAGGAAATAAATAATAACTTTATTATTGCCTCTAGGGCATATTTCCTTGATCTCCCACTTGCACTAGAGTCAATAATCTAGATTAGAAAGTAATGATCCTTACACCCATGGAGTCTTGGTGCTGATCATGTTTTGCTCGTGGAAGAGGCTTAGTCAATGGGTCTGCAACATTCAGATCCGTATGTATTTTGCAAATCTCTATGTCTCCCACTTGGACTTGGTCCCGAATGGAATTGAAGCGTCTCTTGATGTGCTTGGTCCTCTTGTGAAATCTGGATTCCTTTGCCAAGGCAATTGCACCAATATTGTCACGTAAGATCTTCATCGGTCCCGATGCACTAGGTATGACACCTAGATCGGAAATGAACTCTTTCATCCAGACTCCTTCATTTGCTGCTCAAGCAGCTATGTACTCCGCTTCACATGTAGATCCCGCCACGACGCTTTGTTTAGAACTGCACCAACCGACAGCTCCACCGTTTAATAAAAACACGATCCGGGTTTGCGATTTAGAATCGTCCGGATCAGTGTCAAAGCTTGCATCGACGTAACCATTTACGACTAGCTCTTTGTCACCTCCATATACGAGAAACATATCCTTAGTCCTTTTCGTATTTCAGATGTTCTTGACCGCTGTCCAAATGATCCACTCTGGATTACTTTGGTACCTTCCTGCCAAGCTTACACTAAGCATACGTCGTGTCTGGTACACATCATTGCATACATGATAGAGCCTATGGTCAAGCATAGGGAACATCTTTCATTTTCTCTCTATCTTCTGCGTGGTCGGGCATTGAGTCGACTCAATCTTACACCTTGTAACACAGTAAAAAACCTTTCTTTGCCTGATCCATTTTGAACTTTTTCAAAACTTTATCAAGGTATGTACTTTGTGAAAGTCCAATCAAGCGTCTTGATCTATCTCTATAGATCTTGATGCCCAATATGTAAGCAGCTTCACCGAGGTCTTTCATTGAAAAACTTTTATTCAAGTATCCTTTTATGCTATCCAGAAATTCTATATCATTTCCAATCAGTAATATGTCGTCCACATATAATATTAGAAATGCTACAGAGCTCCCACTCACTTTCTTGTAAATACAGGCTTCTCCAAAAGTCTCAGACAAACCCATATGCTTTGATCACATTATCAAAGCGTTTATTCCAACTCCGAGAGGCTTGCACTGCACCATAAATTGATCATTTGGAGCTTGCACACTTTGTTAGCACCTTTTGGATCGATAAAACCTTCTGGTTGCATCATATACAACTCTTCTTCTAGAAATCCATTCAAGAATGCAGTTTTTACATCCATTTGCCAAATTTCATAATCATAAAATGCGGCAATCGCTAACATGATTCGGACAGACTTAAGCATCGCTACGGGTGAGAAAGTCTCATCGTAGTCAATTCCTTGAACTTGTCGAAATCCTTTTGCAACAAGTCGAGCTTTGTAGACAGTTACATTACCATCGGCGTCTGTCTTCTTCTTAAAGATCCATTTATTTTCAATGGCTTGCCGATCATCGGGCAAGTCAACCAAAGTCCATACTTTGTTCTCATACATGGATCCCATCTCAGATTTCATGGCTTCCAGCCATTTTGCGGAATCTGGGCTCACCATTGCTTCTTCATAGTTTGTAGGTTCGCCATGGTCAAGTAACATGACTTCCAGAATAGTATTACCGTACCACTCTGGTGCGTATTTTACTCTGGGTCGACCTACGAGGTTCAAGAGCAACTTGATCTCAAGCTTCATGATCATCATCATTAGTTTCCTCACTAATTGGTGTAGTTGTCACAGAACCATTTCTTGTGATGAACTACTTTCCAATAAGGGAGCAGATCTGATTATCTCATCAAGTTCTACTCTCCTCCCACTCACTTCTTTCGAGAGAAACTCCTTCTCTAGAAAGGACCCGAATTTAGCAACGAAAATCTTGCCTTCAGATCTGTGATAGAAGGTGTACCCAACAGTCTCCTTTGGGTATCCTATGAAGACACATTTTTCCGATTTGGGTTCGAGCTTATCTGGTTGAAGTTTCTTTACATAAGCATCGCAGCCCCAAACTTTAAGAAACGACAACTTTGGTTTCTTGCCAAACCACAGTTCATAAGGCGTCGTCTCAACGGATTTTGACGGTGTCCTATTCAACGTGAATGCGGCCGTCTCTAAAGCATAACCCCAAAAGCGATAGCGGTAAATCGGAAATCGACATCATAGATCGCACCATATCTAGTAAAGTACGACACTGACGTTCGGACACACCATTTCTCCGTGGTGTTCCGGTGGCGTGAGTTGCGTAAACTATTCCACATTGTTTCAAATGTAAACCAAACTCGTAACTCAAATATTCTCCTCCACGATCAGATCGTAGAAACTTTATTTTCTTGTTACGATGATTTTCCACTTCACTCTGAAATTCTTTGAACTTTTCAAACGTTTCAGATTTGTGTTTCATTAAGTAGATATACCCATATCTGCTTAAATCATCTGTGAAGGTGAGAAAATAACGATACCCCGCCAAGGCCTCAACATTCATTGGACCACAAACATCAAGATGTATGATTTCCAACAAATCAGTTGCTCGCTCCATAGTTCCGGAGAACGGCGTTTTTGTCATCTTGCCCATGAGGCACGGTTACGCAAGTACCAAGTGATTCATAATCAAGTGATTCCGAAGCCCATCAAGATGGAGTTTCTTCATGCGTTTTACACCGATATGACCTAAACGGCAAGGCCACAAATAAGTTGCACTATCATTATCAACTCTGCATCTTTTGGCTTCAACATTATGAATATGTGTATCACTACTGTCGAGATTCAACAAGAATAGACCATTCTTCAAGGGTGCATGACCATAAAAGATATTACTCATATAAATAGAACAACCATTATTCTCTCGATTTAAATGAATAACCGTCTCGCATTAAACAAGATCCAGATATAATGTTCATGCTCAACGCTGGCACCAAATAACAATTATTTAGGTCTAAAACTAATCCGAAGGTAGATGTAGAGGTAAGCGTGCCGACCGCGATCACATTGACTTTGGAACCATTTCCCACGCCAAGATCGTCACCTGCGTCCTTTGCCGGTGCTCGTCTATTCCGTAGTCCCTGCTTCGAGTTGCAAATATTAGCAATGTAACCAGATCAAATACCAGTGCTACTACGAGCTCTAGTAAGGTACACATCAATAACATGTATATCATATATACCTTTGTTCACCTTGCCATCCTTTTAATCCGCCAAATACTTGGGGCAGTTCCGCTTCCAGTGTCCGGTCTGCTAGCAGTAAAAACACTCGATTTCGTGCTTAGGTCCGGACTTGGGTTTCTTCTCTTGATCAAGAACTTTCTTGTTGTTCTTTTTGAAGTTTCCTTCTTCTTCCCTTTGCCCTTTTCTTGAAACTAGTGGTCTTGTTGACCATCAACACTTGATGCTCTTTCTTGATTTCTACCTCCGCTGCTTTTAGCATTGCGAAGAGCTCAGAATTGTCTTAGTCATCCCTTGCATATTATAGTTCATCACAAAGCTCTTGTAGCTTGGTGGCGATGATTGGAGAATTACATCAATGACACTATCATCCGGAAGATTAACTCCCAAATTGATTTAAGTGATTGTTATACCCGGACATTTTGAGTATGTGCTCACTAATGTAACTATTCTCCTCCATCTTGCAGCTATAGAACTTATTGGAGACTTCATATCTCTCAATCCGGCATTTGCTTGAAATATTAACTTCAACTCCTGGAACATCTCATATGCTCCATGACGTTCAAAACGTCGTTGAAGACCCGGTTCTAAGCCGTAAAGCATGGCACACTGAACTATAGAGTAGTCATCGGCTACCGCTTTGCCGACGCTCACAACTTCGGCTCAAGATCTTCAAAGCAGTTCGCTACCCGGTGCTTCCAGACGTAATTTTTTCAGTGCAGCAATGAGGATAATCCTCAAATTCTGGACCCGATCCGTGTAATTGCTACCATCATCTTTCAACTTTGCTTTCTCAAGGAACGCATTAAAATTCAACGGAACAACAAAGACGAGCCATCTATCTACAAAGAAACATAGACAAGCAAAATACTATCAGTACTAAGTTCATGATAAATTTAAGTTTAATTAATCATATTAAAAACTCCCACTTAGACAGACATCTCTCCAGTCATCTAAGTGATCACGTGATCCATATTAACTAAACCATGTCCGATCATCACGTGAGACGGAGTAGTTTCAATGGTGAACATCACTATGTTGATCATATCTACTATATGATTCACGTTCGACCTTTCGGTCTCGTGTTCCGAGGCCATATCTGTTATATGCTAGGCTCGTCAAGTTTAACCTGAGTATTCCGTGTGCAACTGTTTTGCACCCGTTGTAGATGGACGTAGAACTTATCACACCCGATCATCACGTGGTGTCCGGGTACTACGAACTTTGGCAACGGTGCATACTCAGGAGAACACTTCTTGATAATTTTTAGTGAGAGATCATCTTATAATGCTACCGTCAAACAAAGCAAGATAAGATGCATAAAGGATAAACATCACATGCAATCAATATAAGTGATATGATATGGTCATCATCATCTTGTGCTTGTGATCTCCATCGCCGAAGCACCGTCATGATCACCATCGTCACCGGGCGCGACACCTTGATCTCCATCTTAGCATCGTTGTCGCCTCGCCAATCTTATGCTTCCACGACTATCACTACCGCTTAGTAATAAAGTAAAGCATTACATCGCGATTGCATTGCATACAATAAAGCGACAACCATATGGCTCTCGCCATTGCCGATAACTTCGGTTACAAAACATGATCATCTCATACAATAAAATTTAGCATCATGTCTTGACCATATCACATCACAACATGCCCTGCAAAAACAAGTTAGACGTCCTCTACTTTGTTGTTGCAAGTTTTACGTGGCTGCTACGGGCTTAAGCAAGAACTCATCTTACCTACGCATCATAACCACAACGATAGTTTGTCAAATAGACTCCGTTTAACCTTCTCAAGGACCGGGCGTAGCACACTCAGTTCAACTAAAGTTGGAGAGACAGTCTTCCGCAAGCCATCTATGTGCAAAGCACGTCGAGGGAACCGGTCTCGCGTAAGAGTACGCGTAAGGTTGGTCTGGATCGTCTCGTCCAACAATACCGCTGAACCAAAGTATGACATGCTGGTAGGCAGTATGACTTGTATCGTCCACAACTCACTTGTGTTCTACTCGTGCACATGACATCAACGCATAAAACCTGGCTCGGATGCCATCATGTTGGGGAACGTAGTAATTTCAAAAAATTCCTACGATCACGCAAGACCATGGTGATGGCATAGCAACGAGAGGAGAGGTCCGCCCACGCACTCGTGAGACCGTGGCGGAAGCGTTATAACAACGCGGTTGATGTAGTCGCACGTCTTCACGATCCGACCGATCCAAGTACCGAACGTCACGGCACCTCCGGAAGTTACGCACACGTTCAGCTCGATGACGATCCCGGACTCGATCCAGCAAAGTGTCGGGATGAGTTCCACAAGACGACGGCGTGGTGACGATGTTGATGCTCCACCGACGCAGGGCTTCGCCTAAGCTCCGCTGACGATATGACTTCTCCGGCGCAGGCTTCGCCTAAGCTCCATGACGATATGACCAAGTGGAATATGGTGGAAGGGGCACCGCACACGGCTAAGGAAAGATCCGTAGATCAACTTGTGTGTCATGGGGTGCCCCTGCCTCAGATATAAAGGAGCCAAGGGGGTGCGGCCAGCCTTGGGAGGCTGCGCCGAGGAGTCCTACTCCCACCGGGAGTAGGACTCCCCCCCCTTGTCCTAGTTGGAGTAGGATTGGGGAGGGGGAAAGAGGGAAGGGGGCGCCGCCCCCCCTCTCCTTGTCCTATTCGGACTAGAGGGGGGAGGGGGGCGCGCAGCCCACCTGGCCGGCCCTTCCTCTTCTCCCTTGTGGCCCATGAAGGCCCATATACCCCCGGGGGGGTTCCGGTAACCCCCCGGTGTTCCAGAACTTCTGTTTTCACTGAACCCTTCCAAGTCCAAACATAGGCTTCCAATATATCAATCTTTATGTCTCGACCATTTCGAGACTCCTCGTCATGTCCGTGATCACATCCGGGACTCGAACAAACTTGATTGCATCAATACTTATAAACTCATTATGAACTGTCATCGAAGCGTTAAGCGTGCGGACCCTACGGGTTCGAGAACTATGTAGACATGACCTAGAACCATTCTCGGTCAATAACCAATAGCGGAACCTGGATGCCCATATTGGTTCCTACATATTCTACGAAGATCTTTATCGGTCAAACCGCATAACGACATACGTTGTTCCCTTTGTCATCGGTATGTTACTTACCCGAGATTCGATCGTCGGTATCCAATACCTAGTTCAATCTCGTTATCGGTAAGTCTCTTTACTCGTTCTGTAATACATCATCTCACAACTAACTCATTAGTTGTAATGCTTGCAAGGCTTTAAGTGATGTGCATTACCGAGAAGGCCTGGAGATACCTCTCCGACAATCGGAGTGACAAAACCTAATCTCGAAATACGCCAACCCAACAAGTACCTTTGGAGACACCTGTAGTACTCCTTTATAATCACCCAGTTACGTTGTGACGTTTGGTAGTACCCAAAGTGTTCCTCCGTAAACGGAGTTGCATAATATTATAGTTACATTAACATGTATGGGTCATGAAGAAAGCATTAACATACTAAACGATCAAGTGTTAAGCTAACGGAATGGGTCATGTCAATCAGATCATTCAACTAATGATGTGACCTTGTTAATCAAATAACAACTCCTTGTTCATGGTTAGGAAACATAACCATCTTTGATTAACAAGCTAGTCAAGTAGAGGCATACTAGTGACATACTGTTTGTCTATATATTCACACATGTATTATGTTTCCGGTTAATACAATTCTAGCATGAATAATAAACATTTATCATGATATAAGGAAATAAATAATAACTTTATTATTGCCTCTAGGGCATATTTCCTTCACGTAGGACGAACAACAATCATACCATAGGCTAGCTTCTAGGGTTTAGCCTCTCTGATCTCGTGGTAGATCTACTCTTGTACTACCCATATCATCAATATTAATCAAGCAGGAGTAGGGTTTTACCTCCGTTGAGAGGGCCCGAACCTGGGTAAAAACATCGTGTCCCTTGTCTCCTGTTACCATCCGCCTAGACGCACAGTTCGGGACCCCCTACCCGAGATCCGCCGGTTTTGACACCGACAACGCCCCTGGCCATCAGGTCAGGTTTGGAAACTTGAACTATACTGCCGACATCCGCGGAGACTTGATCTTCGACGGATTCGAGCCCATGCCAAAGGCCGTCGACAACACGACGAGCATGACTTAGCTCTGCCCGTCGGACAATGTTCGTGAGATCACACTTGCAACTACTCCGACCCTCAATCCGGAACAAATTATGCTGTCGAGGGGCGGGTGGATGGACCCGCCACGAAGGTCACAAGACTCAGCGGCGATAGAGCCGAATGCTGACTTCACTTCCTATGAGACACATGTTGCCGGACACTTGGATTCGTCCCCGGCCATGGGCTCCGAGCCGCCTGCGTCCATGCCTATCGAATCCGATTGGGCACCGATCATGGAGTTTACCTCCGCGGGTATCTTCCAGCACTTGCCCTTTGGCAACATGCTAAACTCGTTGAGGTCTCTCTCCTTGTCATGAGACCCTTGGCCGAACTATGTCCGGCTAGAATGGGATGTGGACGACGAAGAAATTCGCTCCCCACCCACCACCCACTTAGTAGCCACTGTCGACGATTTAACCGACATGCTCGACTTGACTCCGAAGACATCGACGGTGTGGACGACGATGCAGGAGATTTAACAAGAACCACCGCCCAGTATACTGGACTGCCACCTCATCATATGATATATACATGGAGGACACCCCCAAACAAGGCGATGGCGATAAGACAGCGGAGGATAATCCCTCCAAGAAGCAATCCAAGCACCAATGTCAGCGGCGCCGCTCTAAGTCCCGCCATAGCAAAAGCAACGATACCGGCACAAGAGACAATAACGCTCATGATAGTGCTGAAGATGACGACAATCCCCTCCAGCCAGACCTCGAGCGGGAGGATGAACAAGCTAGCCCTCCGGAACAGGCAGCAGACGAAGAATCGAAGGATGACAATTACATGCCTCTCTCCGAAGACGAGGTGAGCCTCGGCAACGAAGAATTTATCGTGCCTGAGGATCCCGTCGGCGAGCGCTTCAAGCGCGAGCTTATAGCCACGTAAAACAGCACGAAGAAAAGCAACAACAGCTTCGAGCTGATCAAGATCTGCTAGCGGATAGATGGACTTAAGTCCTGGCGGCTGAGCAATACGAACTTGAGCGCCCAACCAAGAGTTACCCAAAGCGCAGGTTGCTACCCCAACTCAAGGAGGAAGCATTAAAACCTACATTACCAGCATATGATGCGGCTGATCGGCCACCTCGTGGCCGAGACAGAGTGGCATATCAGCCTGAAGTCCAGCCCGCACCCCGCCGCCATTCAAACAAAAATGCCAAAGCCCGGAGGAACACGCGGGACCTGCGAGACGTATTGGAAAACAAAGCATGACATACAAGATCGATCTACGGATCACCGGGTCTTGCCCCAACGCGTGACGATGATCGTCATGCCGGATACACTAAAAGCAAATCCGGTCGGGCCGAATACAGCGGACAAGACTCGTATGAACTGCGTCGTGACATAGCCCGGCACAGAGGCGCCGCACACCCCCTATGCTTCACCGATTAAGTAATGGATCATGAATTCCCAGAAGGATTCAAACCCGTGAACATTGAGTCATACGATGGCACAACAGACCCCGCGGTATGGATCGAGGATTTCCTCCTCCACATCCACATGGCCCGCGGTGACGATCTACATGCCATCAAATACCTCCCACTAAAACTCAAAGGACCAGCTCGGCATTGGCTGAATAGCCTGCCAACAAACTCCATTGGCAGTTGGGAGAATTTGGAAGGTGCATTCCTTGACAACTTCCAGGGAACTTATGTGCGACCACCAGATGCTGATGACTTGAGCCACATAACCCAACAGCCTGGGGAATCGGCCAGGAAATTCTGGACTTGGTTCCTAACTAAAAAGAACCAAATCGTCGACTGTCCGGATGCCGAGGCCTTAGCGGCATTTAAACATAAAATCCGGGATGAGTGGCTCGCCCGACACCTTGGCCAAGAGAAGTCGAAGTCCATGTCAGCCCTCATGACACTCATGACCCGCTTTTGCACGGGCGAGGACAGCTGGCTGGCTCGCAGCAACAACACATCAAGGAATCCTGGCACTTCAGATGCCAAACACACTAACGGCAGACCACATCGCAATAGACATAAGCGTCGCAACAACGGCGATAACGCCGAAGACACAGCAGTCAATGCCGGATTCAGTGGCTCTAAATCCGTTCAACGGAAAAAGGCGTTCAAAAGAAGCAATCCGGGCCCGTCCAGTTTGGACCGCATACTCGATCGCTCGTGTCAAATTCACGGCACCCTCGATAAGCCAGCCAATCACACCAACAGAGAATGCTGGGTGTTCAAGCAGGCCGGCAAGTTGAATGCGGAAAACAAGGACAAGGGGCTGCATAGCGATGACAAGGAGGAGCCTCGGCCGCCGAATACAGGAGAACAGAAGAGGTTCCCTCCACAAGTGAAAACGATGAACATGATATACGCAACCCATATTCCCAAGAGGGAACGGAAGCGTGCACTAAGGGACGTCTATGCGATGGAGCCAGTCGCCCCAAAGTTCAACCCATGGTCCTCTTGTCCGATCAGCTTCGATCACAGGGACCACCCCACTAGTATCCGTCATGGCGGATCTGCCGCATTGTTCCTTGACCCCATCATTGTGGATTTCACCTCACTCGAGTCCTTATGGGACGGTGGCAGCAGCTGGACCTGCTCTATCGAGGATACAAGGTCGCCAAAATGGGCATAGACCCTCGAGGATCAAACCCACAAAACCACCTTTAAAGGTGTAATCCCAGTGTAGAGGCTCATTGCACGGGCTCAATCACACTGGAAGTGGTCTTCGGGTCTCTGGACAACTTTCGAAGCGAGGAGTTAATCTTCGATATCGTCCCCTTTCGCAGCGGCTATCACGCGCTGCTCGGACGAACCGCATTTGCCAGATTCAATGCGGTACCGCATTATGCATACCTCAAACTCAAAATGCTAGGACCACGCGGGGTTATAACAGTTAATGGAAACACAGAGCACTCGCTTCGCATGAAGGAGCACACTGCAGCCCTCACAGCAGAAGCGCAAAGCAGCCTTATAAGGCAAACCGCCAATTTGGCGAAAAAGACCCCGAACACCTTCAAGCGAGTCCGGAGTACCCCGCAGGAGGATCAGCATGCACGTTTTGAGCTCGACTAGCAATTCGGCCTCCGTCCTAGTCCCAGTCAAGTGGCGAAATTTGTGCCGCGCGTACATAACTACGCACTCAAGATACCATGGGCATAGGCGGAGGCACCACTATGGCACGTCCCACAATGCGGCTCAACCGCCCCAGGGGTTGTATACCTTTATCATTTTCTCTCTTTCAGGACCTTACTCTCTGGAAGCCCTTTCCGGCAGTCTAATTGTTGGACTCATCACGGTATGGAAATACCAAGGAAGCAAGACAGTCTGATGTACAAGGGAATCCCCAGGTGGTCTCTGATAACGATCAAAATACCTGTTTTACATACCCGTACGCAGCTTGCCCTTGGATAGGACATGTCAAATGGTCATATTTTTTGCTTATTGCACTACTTGTATCCGTACGCTTTGACATATTATTTAATGACAATGCATAGCGTTAGCCTATTATTGCATTCTCCTTTCTTTTCTTTCTTTTCCTTGTCTGCTTATTTTACGACAAATTGCACCCGTACATTCTGGTACGACCAGTGCGCCAGGGGCTTCAGTATACCCCATAACACGGCGTGAGAAGTTCGAACACTTTCGATAGTGCGGCACCCTGAACTTATAGCATTATATGCATCAGCTCCGAATCATGTCTTGGGTCAATAGTTGGGTTTGCCCGGCTCCCATGTTTTGGTACCTTATGTTCCAGAATATCGGCTAAGGTAGCACTGGAGAACAATTGCGATTGTGTCCCGGTTCTTCCGGACGAGCACCTCAGTAGAGAAAGCCGAAAACTGCCTGTCATGATGAGGCGAGAGCTGGTCGTTGTTCGAGAGGTCTCAAGTCCTTAAAGACTTTTTCCGCTTCGGGCGAGGAGTCGGCCTTGTCCGACTTAGGTGTATATAACGCCCCAAATTCGGCCTTCTGAATACTAGGGGCTTCGCCAAAATTTAAAATTATAGACTTCTATGGCTAAGTGAGAGTGATAAAGCTTTATAGTCCGATTACCTGGTTCGTTGTGCTGAACACCTCCTTCGAAGGACCCAAAATTGGGATAAAGAGTGCGCATGTTTAACCCGAACACCTCAGTACTAGTTACATGGGGGCAGAAGCCGACGACTGGCCAACTCTCAGATTTTATAAATGGCCGCACAGAAGGTAATATTTTAAATTAACAAGCGTTGCATAGCGCAAATGAACTCGTTTCATATTACAGGATCACATGAATACATTCATTCAAATATTACATCCTTAGCACATTCCTCCACCACAAGGCGAGCACCCTTCAGGACACTATCATAATAGTTTTCGGGGTGGCGATGCTCCTTGCCCTCCGGCGGCCCCTCCTTCACCAGCTTTTCAGCGTCCAGCTTCGCCCAGTGCACCTTCGCCCGGGCAAAAGCCCTGCGCTCACCCTCGATGCATACGGACCGCTTTATGACTTCAAACCGTGGGCAGGCATTCACAAGCCGCCTCACCAGACCGAAGTAGCTATCAGGCAGGGGCTCGCCAGGCCACATCCGGACTATAAGACCCTTCATGGCATGTTCGGCCGCCTTGTGAAGCTCGACCGGTTGCTTCAACTGGTCGCTCAAGGGCATTGGGTGTTCGGTCCCAGTATACTGAGACCAGAACAACTTCTCCGTCGAGCTCCCCTCCTCAACCCGGTAGAACTCCGCGGCATCCGACACACTGCGGGTAGATCTGCGAACGCTCCTGGAGAGCTCCGAACTCGGGTAAGTAAAAAAGAAAGTTTCCTTCACATGCTTGCTTTGCATAATGAATGCCTTACCCGCCGCTATCTTCTTAACCGCCTCAATTTCCCGGAGGGCCTTTTGGGCTTCGGCCTTGGCATGTTGTGCGCTATTGAGGGCCTTCGCAAGCTCGGACCCTTGCGTATTAGAGTCAAGCTCCAAGGAATCGTGTTTTCTTGACGAGATCCTGGAGCTCTTGTTGCACCTCGCCTACTCGGGCTTCTTGCTTCTCCCGCTCGATGCGCTCCTTGGTCGCTTTGTCTTCGGCCTCGGATAGCGCCTTCTGCAGGGCCACCACTTCGGTCATGGCCCTTAGCAAAATTCATGACGATCCTATTATTCTCAAACCAAATTTTTCTTTATCAATATTCAGACGGGGTGTAACTTACCTTTGTTCTCTTCGAGCTGCCTCTTGGTAAGGACGAGCTCTTCCTTGGACCGCTCAAGGTCCTGCTTCAGTGCGGCGGCCTCCGTAGTACGAGCCGCGGCGGCCAGCAGTGAAGCTTGCTTATTCATAGACACATTCTGATTAGACTCCTGCGATTATTATTTGATCCTCTATTCGGCCTTCCTTCGCGAACGCCAAACAGAGCATCAGGGGCTACTGTCTATGCTGTAACATTTTCTTACAATTTGATTACTTACCTCAAAACCGGTTAGGAGGCTGGCACGGGCTTCAGTCAGTCCGCTCTTAGCAGACTGAACCTTCTTGACTACCGCACTCATAATAGTGCGGTGCTCTTCGTTAATGGAAGCGTCGCGAAGCACTTCCAGCAAGTTGTCCGATGCCTCTGGATGGACAGAGGCCATCGGCACAGACGGCTTGCCCCCCTTAGCGAGGGTTGCTCGATGTAATCCGGAACCACTGGAGGTTCCGGCGCCGTATTCGGCTTGGGGCTAGACTTGCTGCCCCCGGCGTTAGGACCCAGAGGAGTCTTGCCCCTCGTGCGCCCAGCGCTTGGAATGTTGCCTTGAGGCGCCTCCGGAACTTTCTCCCCTTGGTTCAGTCCCCTTTGAGACAACACCTCGGTGTCGTCCGTAGGGCGGGGGGAGGAGGCACTCGGGAGTGAATCGCTGTTCATATCTGACGGGCCCAAAGAATCATCCGACGAAGATACGTCGATGTGGGCTCGGGATGGGCTGCATAATCATGCATGGCGTTATAAGAAACAGTAATATAAGATGTACCAAGAATTATTATGGTATCCGGATACTCACGACTTCGCCAGGGGCTTGTCCCTGGGTAACCACTCCTCGTCGCTGAAAGCGGCCGTCGTGGAGCAGTCCGGGAGGAGGGTCCTTCCCTTCTTGGACCCTTCGGCCTCCCCTGATGGGGCGGCCTTCCTTTTCCTATCCCCCCCGGCTGGGGGGGAGAACTTTCCTCTTCCTCCTCCTCGTTTTCATGGGAGGAGTGCGCCTCGGTGTTTTCGGATGATGAGTCCGATATAACCTTGCGCTGGAGACCCTTCCTGGTCCTCGTGGCCTTCTTCTTGGCCTTCTTCTCCGGCACCTCATAAGGCGCCGGAACCAGCATCTCCGTTAGGAGAGCATCTGCTGGATCTTCGGGCAGGGGAGCTGGGCAATCGATCTGCTCCGATGTCGCTATCCAGTCCTGTTAAATGGCGTGGAGGCTTAGATCCCCCATGTGGTTATACTGGGGAAAAGAACATCTTATGAGATATAAAAGACTTACCGGATTGGCAGAGCGCTTTGCGCAGAGTCCACGGTCCTCGGTAAGGGGAGGAGGTACCTCTGCGCCGTTGAACAACACCTTCCAAACGTCCTTGTGCGTCGTGTCAAAGAGCTCTCGCAGCGTTTGGTGCTCGGCCGGGTCGAACTCCCACCAATTGAATGCCCGTCTTTGACACGGGAGGATCCAGCAGAAGCGCATGACTTGGACCACGTTGACAAGCTTGATTTTCTTGCTCATCATGTTTTTGACGTGGGTCTGGAGTCCGGTCAGCTCCACCGAGGAACCCCAGGATAGGCCCTTCTCTTTCCAGGAGGTGAGTCGCATGGGGATTCCGGATCGAAATTCGAGGGCCGCCACCCAGTTGGTGTCGCGCGGCTCGGTGATGTAGAACCACCCCGATTGCCACCCCTTACGGTCTCCACATAGGAGCCTTGAGCTGTGTGGCGTTGGGCATTTTGCCCACCATGCCGCCTCCGCACTCCGCTTTTGGCCGACCACCACCTTCGGTTTAACGTTGAAGGTCTTCAGCCACAGCCAAGTGGAGCTTGATGCGGAGGAAGGCCTCACACACGACGATGAACGCCGAGATGTTGAGGATGAAATTGGGGGCCAGATCGTGAAAGTCCACCCCGTAGTAGAACATGAGCCCATGGACAAACGGGTGGAGAGGAAATCCCAGTCCTCGGACAAAGTGGGTAAGAAATACCACCCTCTCATGGGGTTCTGGAGTAGGGACGATCTGCCCCGCATCTGGTAGCCAATGCGCGATATCCGCGGCCAGGTATCCGGCTCCCCAGAGCTTTGTGATGTCCTCCTCCGTAACGGAGGAGACCATCCGCTTGCCTCCTGCTCCGGACATGCTTGGAGTGGTTTTGAGGAGAAAACGCGAACTTGGGTGCTGGAGCTCGACTGTGCAAGAATGGATGAGCAAAGAGGAAGAGGGCGTGGGTGAAAAAGATGAATCCTTGTCTCTTTATAAGGGCGGAAGAAACTATGCGCCTCCCCACCTGCCTGGTAAACTCGCTTATTCCCCAAGTGCCGTAATTGATGGCGCGGTTGGGTTACCCACACCCGTATTGATGAGAATCTCGTGATAAGGGGGACACGATCTCTGCTTCGACAAGACGTGCCAAGAAAACCGCCTCGCAATATGTGCGGTGGCTGGTTGAGAAAAACGGTTCGAATGATGACCGGGCCGTGGTGTGATGTCATGCTACAGAATGTGTCAGCAGATTAGATTTGTGGAAATATTATTATTCTCTCTACGGTGGTATGTGGAATTTGTTTTGCAGAGCCGGACACTATCCTTGTGTTCGAAATCTTCTATGGAGTATTCGGAGGAGGAACCCGCCTTGCAATGCCGAAGACAATCTGCACGCCGGACTCATCGTCATTGAAGCCTGGTTCGTGGGAGCTCTTGAGGAGTCCTGGATTAGGGGTCCTCGGACAGCCGGACTATATACTTTAGTCGGACTGTTGGACTATGAAGATACAAGATTGAAGACCTCGTCCCGTGTCCGGATGGGACTCTCCTTGGCGTGGAAGGCAAGCTTGGCAATACGGATATGTAGATCTCCTCCCTTGTAACCAACTCTGTGTAACCCTAGCCCCCTCCGGTGTCTATATAAACCGGAGGGTTTAGTCCGTAGGACAACAACAATCATACCATAGGCTAGCTTCTAGGGTTTAGCCTCTATGATCTCGTGGTAGATCAACTCTTGTAATACTCATATCATCAAGATCAATCAAGCAGGAAGTAGGGTATTACCTCCATCGAGAGGGTCCGAACCTGGGTAAACATCGTGTCCCCCGCCTCATGTTACCATCCGCCTTAGACGCATAGTTCGGGACCCCCTACCCGAGATCCGCCGGTTTTGACTCCGACAATAAGGAAGAGAACTTCCACATACAAATATATTATCTTGGACATCTTCTATGATTGTGAATACCCATTAATTATTTTCAAACTTGAGCAAATTAGTTGAAGTTGGACAAGGAAGACAACGCAATGAGTTATGGTTGTGTATATTTGCATAGAAGTTATATTGTCATGGATCCTCCAACATGTGGTGTTTGCCTAGGATCTTTTGCTAGCCAAAAATTTGTACTAAGTAGAGATACTACTTGTGCATCCAAAAACCCTTAAACCCAGTTTCTTGCCATGAGTGTCCACCATACCTACCTATGGATTGAATAATATCCTTCAAGTAAGTTGTCATTGAAAGGATCAAGAAGAGGAGTCTAGAGGGGGTGATTAGACCCTCAACAAGCAAAAGTGGCCGTTTTTAAGTTCTTCAAGTTAAGGTGGAGTTTTAGCACAAGTTTAAGCATTCACAATACATTTCAAGCAAGCATGACAAGAGTATGAGCAGCAGAAAGAGTAAAGCATGCTAGTTGCAAGAAAGTAAAGGGATGGGATTGGAATGTGCAAACGCAATGTAGACACGGAGATTTTTTGCGTGGTTCCGATAGGTGGTGCTATCGTACGTCCACGTTGATGGAGACTTCAACCCACGAAGGGTAACGGTCGCACAAGTCCACGGAGGGCTCCACCCACAAAGAGCCCACGAAGAAGCAACCTTGTCTATCCCACCATGGCCATCGCCCACGGAGGACTTGCCTCACTCGGGTAGATCTTCACGAAGTAGGCAATCTTCTTGCCCTTACAAACTCTTGGTTCAACTCCACAATCTTGTCAGAGGCTCCCAAGTGACACCTAACCAATCTAGGAGACACCACTCTTCAGAAGGTAATAGATGGTGTGTTGATGATGAACTCCTTGATCTTGTGCTTTAAATGATAGTCTCCCCAACACTCAACTCTCTCTCACAGATTTGGCTATGGTGGGAAAATGATTTGAGTGGAAAGCAACTTGGGGAAGGTTAGAGATCAAGATTCTTGTGGTTGGATTGGAATGTCTTGGTCTCAACACATGAGTAGGTGGTTCTCTCTCAGAAAATGAGGAGTGGAAGTGTAGGCATGTTCTGATGGCTCTCTCTCAAATGGAGAAGGGGGTGGAGGGGTATATATAGCCTCCACACCAAATCCAACCATTACACACATTTGACCCAACTAGGTCAGACCAAATAGGAGAACTCGGTGAGGCCGATTTAGTTCAAAATGTGAACTTTAGGAATCTCGGTGGGACCGATGTGCTAGGGCTAGGGCAAAACCTCATCTCGATGAGACCGATTGCATGAACTCAGTGAGACCGATTTCAGCAACGAGCAAACAAAGAGTAGGTCAAGCAAACTCGGTGGGACCGATTGCATATTTTGGTGAGACCGAAATAATTACAACAGGCAACAGAGAGTTTGCAAGGCCATCTCGCTGAGACCGAGATCCGTATCGGTGAGACCGAATTGTCTAGGGTTTCTGGCAGTGGCTATGTCAACTGAACTCGGTGGCGCCAGATAGATCAAATCAGTGGGGCCGTGTTTGACTTTGGGTTTTGACGACATATGTGGAAATGAGAAAGTGGCTGAGGGTTTTGGAGCAATATCACTAAGCACTTTGAGCTAGTAGACCATTAAGCAACACCTCATCCCCTTTTAATAGTATTGGCTTTCCTATGGACTCAATGTGATCTTGGATCACTAAAATGAAAATGAAGGGTCTTGAGCTTTTGCCAATCTTTGTCATTAGCATTTTGAAGGGGTTTCACATCCTCTTGCCCTTGTCACGCCATTGTTGAACTCATCTGAAATACACTTGGTAAAGGTATTAATCCAATAAGAGATATGTTAACATTAATTACCAAAATCATCCAGGGAACACTTGTGCTTTCAATCTCCCCCTTTTTGGTATAACATATTGTATTTAATTACTATATAGTTGTAAATATATACTACAAATAATATGAGTAGCATTTCTCATGCATGTTAAGAGAAATATAATTAGTGTGATTGACTAGGTGGCATGTGTGGTGAGTTGCATGTGCACATGTTGAGAGAAAATATAAATACCATTTCCAATGCAAGTTAAGAGAAATACTTAATAATATGGTGAGGTGTCATGTGTGCATGTTAAGAGAGTTGAGATAGTGGGGATCAACTATTTGGGTACTCACTCCGTTTTTATTTCTCTGCATATTAGCTTTGACTAAAGTCAAACTTATAAAGTGTGACTAAGTTTGTAGGAAACAATATGAACATTTACAATAACAAATTTATATGATGTAAAAATATATGCAATAATGAGTCCAATGGTATTGATTAGGTGGTGTATATGTTCATACTTTTTTACAAATGTGTTGAAAGTATATAAAGGTTGACTTTAAATAAAGTAATATGCGGAGTAAATAAAAACCGAGGGGGTAAGAGCAACTCCAATGGGGCGACCAATTTCGTCCGCTGGTGTCCGTTTGGGTCGGCGCTGACAGAAAAGTCGGCCCAACGCGCCGACCCAAACGGACGCGCGTCTGCTTGGCGTCCGCCTGCCGACCCATTCCCGACCCATTTTTTAGACGGATTTGCGTCGGCGCGGACACGAGACGGACGCACGTGCGCGCCTACTCCTATCCCCGGGCCCGCCGGTCGGTGGCATCCACCACCATTTCCCCCCATTTTCCCCAAAAACCCTCCCGCCCGCGCGCTCCCGCCCCACACCCCGCCATGAAGGACGCCATCGACCTCGACGCCGCTGCCGGCCTCGCCTCCCTCGCCTCGTCCGGCGCCCCGCCCCCGCAGGGAAAGGCAAGCCTCGTGCCCCGCACAAGACCGCTGCCGCGGCCAAGCCAAAGAAGGCGCTGACGCCCACACAACGGGCAAAGGAGTCGGCCAAGAGGAAGGACCGGAGGCACGCCGCGGACGCGAGGGATGAGGCCGCCACGCAGGCCGCACAGAAGGAGGTCACCAACGCCCGCGCCGCGGCGGCACCGAGGGAGGCGCTCTACATGCCAGGGTTAAACCTTGGCCAGCACGGCCTCCTCAACGACGTCGTCGCCGCGGCCAGCACCGGCTCAACGGCATTTCCTCGGATGGTGCTGCCCGACTCGCCCCGCGCATCGGCTTGCAACCCGGTGCCCGACTTCCACGTGTACCTGCGGGCCTCCCGCCTCTCCAGGGAGTGCTCGCCCGACGTGAGCGTGGTCGCGCCTTCCACGCCCGCGCCTGCGCCCATCAACCTCAACGCCACCCCGATGGCCGGTGGCTCGTCATCCGGTGGCGCGAGGAAACGCGCGCGGCATACGCCGGCCGGCGTGCTCCTGGAGGCCCGCAACCTGTCGATAGAATGTTGTCCGCCGTCGACGAGGACTACATGCAGAACCTCATCTTTGAGGGCGGTGCGCCGGCCGCTGGCTATGACCCTGACGAGACACAAAGCTAGGACGGTCGCGGGCCGTTCACGCCGGCCGCTGGCTATGATCCCGATTAGGCGGCCTTCATGCGTGATCAGGTCAGCATCGACCTGGACGGCTTCCCACTCGACCATGAGTTCTCGGACGACTACGGGCTAGAGGAAGAGGACGAGTGCGACATCAAAGTGGAGCCCTTGTTCGAGGACGAGCTCGCAAACCAAGCCGTCAGTCCTAAGCCGAAGCGCAAGAGCAAGCGCACAAAGGCATACACGGCGGCCGAGGACAAGCTTCTTTGCGACTGTTGGCGAGACATTGGACAGGACCCCAAGACCGGCGCCGAACAAAAGCATTCTACTTTTTGGATTCGTGTCCACTGGGAGTTTCATGAGCGCAAGAAGTTTCCGCCTTACCAAATTGTGAGCACGCGCGGGTGGGTGTCCATTTCCAAGCGATGGAGGGTGATCCAACAAGAGTGCAACAAGTTTTGCGCCACTCTTGAGAGCATCAAGGCCCGCCCCGTGAGCGGCATCGGCATGCAAGACATGGTATGCTAGCAAGCCGCCCTCTTTGTGTCATCAAGTTCATGCTTGCGTGTTCATTTGCATATCATTTGCCCATATGCTTGCATGGAAACATTTTGTAGGCATTTCAAGCTTTGGAGGCATTCAAGGTTCAACACAATGGCAAGTGCTTCAACCTCTCTCATTGCTTTCGGGTCATCAAGGACGAGGAGAAGTTCAAGGCGCAATATGCCGCCCTCAAGTCGCGCGGGGGGAAGAAAGCCGTGGAGGAGGTTGGGGAGAAAGCTTGACCGTCACGGCCTTGAGGGAAGACCAACTCCAAGAAGGAGAACAAGCGGGATGCGGCATCCAACGCCTTGATCGCAAGCGTGGAGGGCATGATGAACAAGAAGGACTCAAGGGAGGAGGAGCGTCGGTGTTTCAAGACGGAGCAAATGGACGCTTTCATGGAGATCCAAAGGAGGATGCTTGAGATGGACGCGGAGAAGCAAGCCAAGATGTTCGAACTCGAGGTGGAGAAGCAAGCCAAGATGCTAGAGATCGAGGCCGCCAACGCCAAGACCAAGGCCAAATAAGTGGCTCTCGCGAGCATGATGACCGGGGTGGAGATCATGAAGGTGGATCTCGACACCGTGTCGCCAAGGAAGAGGCCGTGGTTCGAGAAGATGCAGGCCGACATGCTCAAGTTCGACGACGAGTGATCTATGGCGGCGAGTGCCGTCTTTTTTGTATGCCGGCAGGTGTGCTGGCATGACCACGGGGGCCGCGATGGCGTGGTCGGACTCAAGTCCCACCCTTTTTGTGTCTTTGGCATGTGTGCCGGCTTGGCGAAGTGCACCAAAGATGAACTGTGGTGAATTTTCTGAAGTCGGCATTGTATGTTGGCGCTGGCATGGTGCTGGCATGATGAGATATGGCCGCTGGCATGATTGGCCACGGGCCTTTTTTTTAAGTTGATGCGGACATGAAATGGGTCGGCGCATTGGACGCACTGCCGACCCAAATGCAAAACTGGCCGGATGCCGGGTGGACGGCCGATCCAAATGGACAAAAAGCTAACAAATGCGCTGTCCGTTTGGGTCAGCCCGTTGGAATTGCTCTAAATAAATGTAATATGTGGAATAAATAAAAACGGAGAGAGTATAATATAGGATTCAGAGGCATGGTAATAGTGCCAAGTTCTTGCTGTAAAATTTAAGCTCTTACATCAAGGTCTTTAAAAATGGCCTTCTAACATTTCCAGATGGGATGTTCCGACTGCAAATTGTAATATGATCATTCAAATGCTTGATGAGAATAATGTATGATGGCACACAATTCATACTTTTGGTGTTGACGGAGAGAGGGGGCCTGTTGCCTTTTTCTCCCGCTCCATTGCTCCAACATCGATCCAAGCAAAGCCGGAGCGGCCGCCAGACCTTTTCTTTTGAACAGCAGCAACGCCAGGCCTTTACATAAGCCGGTCCTACTCCTGGTTCGCACTGGGGCCACCTCCCAGTGTCCCGTTATTATCGAATAAAGCGTGGCGACCGTTCAGCGGTAGGGCGCACCTCCCAGAAAGCTCAGCTGAGTTGCCATTCCACGGCACAGGCAGACAAGGAAATTTTGGCTAGGGGTACAACACAACAAAGTACCACGCCCAGGCATTTTTATTGTTGGCTACAGATACGTGCGTCCTTCACCTGCAGCATCATTGCAAAAATAAAATAAAAATCACACGTAAAAGTTGGAGCAAAATAACCCGCATAAAAGAAAAGTTGGAGCAGAATGATCTATGAAGCGACCAGACTACTATTTGTATACTCCCCTTGTCCGGATATCATTTCAGCGACAAGTAATTTAAGACATAGAGAATACTATTTCTTCACGTGGTTAAACTTTGCATGGATTCAGACAGAGAAGTTGGTTAGCTAGGGCCTATATTAATTTCCGGCCAATTGTCGTCACATGCTTCTCTCGCGAAAACAAACTTAGTACATAGTCCCTCCGTTCAAAAATGCAATATAAGATGTTAAATATTTCTGTAACTTAAATGTATATAGACATATTCTGTTGTGTTTGTTCACTCATTTTAATCCGTATATGTCCATATTGAAATATTCAAAATGTTTTATATTTGTGAATGGAGGGAATATTTTTTTATTTCTTTCAAAAAACTTTCGACATTTTCATCAATTGTCATGGTAGTCGAAAGAACACTTGAAGTAACTGAAATTACATCTACTAGGTCCTTAGATCATCTAGAGACGGCCACAATCATCAAGCGAGCCGATGACATGCCAATCATCATTCCTCCACGGGAGTCAGACAAACCTTGTTGAAGTAAAAAAAAATCAGAAAGTCATCATTCTAAGGCCCCCACGTGACCAACACCCAGAACAACAACCGTCACTGATGAAGAGAAGCGTAGATTGGAAAGATCGAAAGGGTAGACACACAAATCGTAGATCAACAAAGACTGGATCCAAGTAGATCCATCGAAGACAAACACCGATCGAATCTTGCTAGATTCGTTGGAGACACACCTCCATGCGCCCTCCAGCGACATTAGATGCACCACCGGGATAGTGATGGGCCCAGGAGACCTTATCCTATTTTCAGAGAGCCGCCTCACCTTCTTGAGCAGGGCACAAATCGAAACCGAATAAAAAAACACCTAAAACGGAACATGTGCCCTTTCGTCGGCAAGAGTCAGGGTCCATCGCGCCTTCATGGTCCTAAGGCCACAAGAGATGAGGTCAGATGATGGTGGCGTCGGCGAGAGGCAAGAAACCCTTGTCACCTGGAAGTCGCCTTCCATGGATAGGAGAAAAACATTTCGGTTAGCACATATTTACCATATTACTATTTTTTTCATTTATAGAAATAACTCAACATCTCAAAAATCCAAATTATGACATGACACACGAGCGTTGTTTGAGAAGATTTCTTATGGTTAATTCAGATCCTCACAACCCATGTTATATTAACTCCTTATTATCGATATATTCGAGATCAGAAAGGAGAATAAGTCGATCATCGAATAGTCTCGCCATTTCAAAATTATCTTCTTATCAACTTTACATGTCTCCCCTCTACGTGTCGCTCTGGTGGTCGATGGTGGGAGGGGAATTGGTGCCTTCGCTCTGGTTAGTAGCTTAGGTTAAGGCTTAGTCCTCCTAGGTGCGGCGCTCAGGAGGATGGTAGCGTTTCTTCTTCGAGTTTGTCCTCCGGGCTTTGATACTCCCTTCGTTTCTAAATATAAGTCCTTATAAGATGTAATACGAATTACATATAGATGTATATAGACATATTTTAAAGTGTAGATTCATTCATTTTATTTTATATGTAGTCTGTATTGGAATCTCTAAAAAAACATATATTTAGGAACGAAGGGAGTATGACCTTAGTTGTTACTTTTGGGTGAGTATTTATGGTGTTTTCTTATTGTGATTTTCTAATGACAAGTACTAGAAGGTGACACGTGCTTTGCGGCGCCGTCCTTCACTCATGAGTTGTGCATGCCTTTCCTTTTATATGGGTTGTTACGACGGTGTTTTTTCGTTGGCGTAATAAAGATGGAAAAATCGGATGGCTTTTAATTACGTTGGTGGTGACGCCCGCCTTCGTCGCTCTGAATGTTCTTTCTCATTGTTTTGGAAGCGTTTTTCTTTCTACATGATCAAATTCTACTAATAAGAGAATGCTTGCAACCTCACAATATAAATGAAAATGTAACATCAGTGGTACAATTTCTTCTAAACAGTTCTGGATTCATGCCGATATGTTGCATGCACCAGGCAAACATTAGCACCCAAAACATCAGGTAATAGCAGTCTTTGGTAATATCTTCAAAATATAATATCCCAACAGATCCCATAATATAGCAACTTTATACCTCTAGTAAGACCACATATTATCAACAAGAACTGATAATGTAAATGTGAATACCAATGTAGGCATCCTGCAACTCCCCATGCAACCATCGCCAGTCAATGACTCGCCGCTGGAGATGACCCCGTTCGCCGGTCATGGACTCGTCAATGGAGACGAAGAGAGAGATTACGAATACTATAGACAATTTATCAAACACCTAGCAGATACATATGGGATGATATCATGTCCAATTAAAAATTCAAGAGTAAAAATGTCAGCGCGCGTACAGCCAAAGGCAGTCGAAGGCTTCACCTCGAGGCGCGTCAACAGCCGGGCCAAGAGGATCATGCAGCCCAACAGAAGATTCATCGGGCCAGAATGGGCCCGTTGAGCCCGCTCGCCGGGCGGCTCGCTACTTAACCCCCAAGCGACGAGGGAATCAGCATCCAGGCTGGATCAGAACGAACGGCGGCTTCTTCCTCCTTTCCCCACCTACCTACCTTTCTTTCTCCTCAAGAACAACGAGACTCGATTTGTAATTCGAATTCGGCTTGTATCGCGAGATAGTAGTAGATCGTCCTGGTACCTAACACCCTGGTATCAGAGGCCAGCACCACACTCTCTCCGCCGCGTCGACCTGGAAACCTGCCGGCGCGTCCAAGCGCGGCAAGCCTTCGTCGCCGCCATGGATACAGCGCTCAAGGAGTACCTCGACAAGCTCCATCAGGACGCCAAGGCCGACTCCACCCACGTCCTTAAGCAGCTGCATGCGCAGTCCTCGCAGATCGACGACCTCCTTCACTGGAAGCCAGATCTCGAGGCGCGCTTCGCGAAATTGGAGTCCACAGTCGCGGCGCTGCGAGCGACCGCACCGCCGAGTGGAGCGGCGATTCCCAACATCTTCCTCCCCTGCTCCCAGTGCGGGGAGATCTCCACGGGCCCGATGGCCACGGCGACGTCGACCACACCGGAGGGGGCCCGTCAGTGACCCACAAGTCACTGGCGGCACCTCCGGTCACGGGTACGCCTTCCCTCCCGATCGTGCCGGCCCCTGTTCCTCCCCTGTCCTCGTCTATCCTGACCAACTTGGGCCAACCACCATCCATGAATTTCCCGGTGTTCACCGGTGAAAACCCATAGCTCTGGAAAACGCTCCGCGAGCAATACTTCCAGATGTTCACGATCCACGATGCCTACCGCGTTCCCATGGCCATCTTGAATTTCTCTGGCCCCGCGGGCATTTGGCTGCAATCCATTCAGAAGAAATTAACTGGACTGGATTGGGAGTCCTTCACTTCCCTCCTCTGCACCCAATTCGGCCGTGACAAACACCAAATGCTCATTCGCTAATTCTACGCTATCAAACAAACTACCATAGTAGCAGATTTCGTTGAACGTTTCGAGACCTTGATGAATATCTTATATCTTACTCTGAGTCCACTTACACGTATTTTTTCCTGACTCGTTTTGTGGAGGGACTACGCCCGGATATCCGCGCAGTGGTGCTCGTGCAACGCCCGCCGGACCTGGACACGGCATGCTCGCTGGCCTTACTTCAGGAGGAAGTGGCTGACGGTGAGCACTCATTCGGGCGCCTCTCCAACGCTTCCCGAGGCCACGGCCACGCGGGGCGATCGACACCACCGTCCTTCTTCAGTCGACCGGCTACACCAACTCTGATCTCTGAAGATCGCCGCGGAACTAAAGCAGCCCGCGCAATGCCTGAAGCCAGCAAGGTCGCCGCCCTTCGCGCTTTTCGCCGCGTGAAGGGACTCTGTTTCAAGTGCGGCGAACGGTGGGGGAAGGACCACACCTGCCCGCCCACGGTGCAAATGCACATCGTGGAAGAGCTGCTCACCATGTTTCCCCAAGACAATGTGCAGCCAGAATCGCCACCAGCATCACCGATATCTAACGATAAGAACCTCTGTACTCTGTCCCGTCAGGCTGAAGATGGCTCGTCAGAGCCAGGGGTGTTGAAGTTGCACGCTTGGCTCCAAGGGCACGAGATCCTGCTGCTTGTCGACTCCGGTAGCTCTACGTCCTTCGTGGACAGTTCTCTGGCAGCAAAACTCACCGGAGCCAAGCCACTATCGTGCCCATGCCGCGTTTGCGTCGCCAACGACACCACCATTCCCTGAACCACCTACATCCCAGCGTGTCAATGGACAACCCAGGGCATGATTTCAGGAGAGATTTCAAGATCCTCAAACTGGGCTAGTACGATGCAATTCTCGGGATGGACTGGTTAAGGCAGCACAACCCCATGAACATCGACTGGATTGAGCAATTCTTAACTGTTACGACCCCAGCCGGTCAACTGACGCTATCTGCCACAGCTTCAGATCAAACCCAATGTTCTATGATCTTTGCACCAGAGCTCCTCAAGGCTTGCAAGCAAGGATCAGTGGCACACATCGTGCACCTCAGTGCTCTTGACGGCACCAGTACTACAGATTCGCCGATCCCTGTTGAGATCTTGCGCCTACTGGAACAGTTCGCTGATGTCTTTGAGGACCCATGGACCTTGCCGCCACGCCGCGATTGCGATCATCGCATTCCTCTGATGGTCGACGCATAGCCTGTCAATTCCAGACCATACAGATACAAACCTGAACTGAAGACATAGATCGAACGTCAGGTTCAGGAAATGCTCGATGCAGGGATCATTCAGAAAAGTTCCAGCCCCTTTTCATCCCCAACCCTGCTAGTCAAGAAGAAGGATGGCACCTGGCGCTTGTGCATTGACTACCGCCGTCTCAACTCCATGACCGTGGTCGCCAAATTCCCAGTACAAATCATTGACGAGCTGCTCGATGAACTGGCCGGTGCAAAATGGTTCTTGAAGCTCGACCTGCGTGCCCGATTTCATCAGATAAGGATGGCAGAAGGCGAAGAGTACAAAACGGCCTTCCAGACGCACTCCAGGCACTGGGAATACCGTGTCATGCCTTTCGGAGTAGCAGGAGGCCCAACCACATTCAACGGAGGCATGCACACCACTCTGCGCCCAGTCATGCGCAAATGCGTCATCTCATTCTTCGACGACATCCTCATCTTCAGCAAAACCTTGTCCGAGCACATCCAACACATCACGCGCGTGCTCCAGCTGCTCAGAGACGACCACTGGCAAGTCAAGAAATCCAAGTGCTCCTTCGTGCAGCGTCAGATCGCTTACTTGGGCCATGTGATTGACGAACGAGGCGTCTCTACAGATCCCAGCAAGGTCCAGACGATCCAGTAGTGGCATGTTCCTCAGTGCGCCAAAGATGTGCGCAGGTTCCTCGGCCTTGCTGGATATTATCGGAAGTTTGTACAGCACTTTGGGATCATTGCAAGACCTTTGTTCACCCTGCTCAAGAAAAACCACCAGTTTGTCTGGACAAGTGACACACAACAGGCGTTCGACACTCTGAAACTGTAGCTCACATCGGCGCCTGTGCTGCAACTTCCAGATTTCAGTAAGAAATTCGTGATCGACACTGATGCATGCGCTTATGGCGTTGGCGCTGTCCTTCAGCAAGATGGGCACCCGATCGCCTACATGAGCAAGCCGCTCGGCCCCAAGAACCGCGGCCTCTCCACTTATGAAAAAGAATGCATGGCCATCCTCATGGCCGTGGAGCAATGGCGCCCTTACCTGCACAACAACGAATTCATCATCCGTACAGATCATAGGAGTCTCGTGCACCTTGATGATCAACACTTGTCCACCCCGTGGCAGTAGAAGGCGTTCACCAAGCTGCTCGGGATGCGCTACAAAATCTGCTACCGCTTCGGATCTTCAAACACTGCTGCTGATGCGCTCTCGCACCGCACCCCTGACAAGTCCGTGGCGGTTGTGTCAGTCTGCACCCCATCTTGGCTGGACGACATCGTGGCGAGCTACAGCGCAAACCCACAAGTTCAGAAGATTTTGGAGGATTTGTCCAAGCGACCGGACCCAAAAGGACGTTTCTCCACGTGTGATGGCCTGCTCTACTTCCACGATCGGCTCTGGCTGGGCGGCTCCCCTGCCCTGTAGCAACGGATGCTCCGTGCTTTTCATGACGGCACCATGGGCGGCCACTCCGGCGTGCCAGTCACTTATCACCGTCTGCGTCGCCTATTCGCCTGGCCCAAGATGAAAGAACACACTCGCCAGTACGTCCAGTCCTGCTCAGTTTGCCAACAAGCAAAACCCGAGCGCGTTCGCTACCCGGGACTGCTCGAGCCTCTGCCGGTGCCAGATCACGCCTGGAAGGTGGTCACCATGGATTTCATCGACGGCCTTCCTCCTTCAGGCAAGTACAACTGCATCCTCATCGTTGTCGACAAGTTCACCCGCTATAGCCACTTCCTCTCTCTGAGCCACCCATCCATGGCGGCCAAGGTCGCGCATGCCTACCTGGAGAACATTTACAAGCTCCATGGACTCTCAGAGGCGATCGTATCGGATAGAGATCCAGTTTTCACGAGAAAGTTCTGGCAAGATTTGTTCAAGATCATCGGGTCCGAACTCAACATGAGCACACTGTACCACCTTCAGACTGACGGGCAGTCGGAGCGCGTCAACCAGTGCCTGGAGATATACTTACGGTGTTTCACGCATGCCTGTCCAAGCAAATGGCACCAGTACCTCGCCCTCGCAGAATTCTGGTACAATTCTTCCTTTCATTGGTTATCTTTGAATATTCTTTGAATTCTTTTATGTATGATTGGTTATCTTTGCAAGTCTCTTCGAATTATCCGTTTGGTTTGGCCAACTAGATTGGTAGTTCTTGCAATGGGAGAAGTGCTTAGCTTTGGGTTCAATCTTATGTGTCCTTTCCCAAAGGATGTGAAGGGCAGCAAGGCACGTATTGTATTGTTGCCATCGAGGATAACAAGATGGGGTACTTATCATATTGCATGAATTTATTCCTCTACATCATGTCATCTTGCTTAAGGCGTTACTCTGTTTTCATTAACTTAATACTCTAGATGCATGCTGGATAATCGGTCGATGAGTGGAGTAATAGTAGTAGATGCGTGTGAGTCGGTCTACTTGTCTCGGACGTGATGCCTATATACATGATCATACCTAGATACTCTCATAACTATGCTCAATTACATCAATTGCTCAACAAGAATTCGTTCACCCACCGTAAAATACTTATGCTCTTGAGAGAAGCCTAGTGAAATCTATGGCCCCCGGGTCTATTCTCATCATATTAATCTTCCTACGCTTTATTATTGCTTTGCTTTTTTACTTTGCCTTTTATTTTACTTTGCATCTTTATACCAAAAAAATACCAAAAATATTAGCTATCATCTCTATCAGATCTCACTCTCGTAAGTGACCGTGAAGGGATTGACAACCCCTATTCGTGTTGGTTGCGAGGAGTTATTTTCTTTTTCTAGGTACGAGGGACTCGCGCGTGGCCTCCTACTGGATTGATACCTTGGTTCTCAAAAACTGAGGTAAATACTTACGCTACTCTGCTGCATCATCCTCTCCTCTTCGGGGAAAACCAACGCAAGCTCAAGACGTAGCAAGAAGGATTTCGCGCCGCTGTCGGGAGTCTACGCAAAAGTCAACATACCAAGTACCCATCACAATCCCTTATCCCTCGTATTACATTATTTGCCATTTGCCTCTCGCTTTTCCTCTCCCCACTTCACCCTTGCCGCTTTATTCGCCCTCTCTTTTCGCTTGCCTTTTTCTCGCTTGCTTGTCGTTATGGCTAGTCTTATATCTTCTCCGTTGTCTCCACGAGAATGAAGTTCTAAATTTTAAGCAAAGGGAGGGAGAAAATCTAAAAGACGCTTGGTATAGAATTTGCAATGCTCAAAATAGATCTACCAGAAGTAATCTACTTACATTCTTCTCCGCAATTTTTATGTAGGTGCTAATCCTTGGTATAGATATATCCTCGATACCATTACCGGAGGGAAATTTTTGGGTAGCCATACTTTTGATTCTTATAATGCTATGATAGATTTATTTGGCTCACCACCTCTTTTGGTTAATGGAACTATGTTAACTTTGGAGCATGTAATGCAAAGACTTGAAATTATTGAAAATAAAGTTGCTACCGTTGAGTTAATTGAAAATCTAGATAAAAGATCCACAATCAAATTACCCAATATGGATCTAAGGTAGGAGTAACTTTGAAAAATATTAAGGAGAAGGAACCCATAGTTAATGAGAAAATAAATCAAGATTCCTCTAGAATTTATAAACTTGAGGGTATCATTACCAACTTGGGAACCGCTTTTTCTTCCCTAAAGAACACTCCAAGTCCACCTACTAATATTGCTAAGCTCATGTATGTTCCTAAGAATAAGGGTGAATCCTCTAGTAAGGAAACCACGGATCTTAAATCTATAAGTATTCATCTCAATCTTTTTGCTATCATTAAGGAACCATTTGCTACGAATGAATTTTTCGATCTTTTGCCTAAAATTTTTATAATTACTAGAAAGAAAGAAATCTCGAAGGAAGGTAGATGCCTCGTTGAAGGATTGGTCACCAAAGATGGCAATACCTAGATCTATCCTTGCTTTTATGCCTAGCTAGGGACGTTAAACGATAGCGCTTGTTGAGAGGCAGCCCAATTTTATTTTTAGTTTTTGTTTTTGTTTATATTTAGGAATAAATATTCCATCTACCTTCTGTTTAGATGTGGTTTTATGTTTTAATTAGTGTTTGTGCCAAGTTAAACCTATAGGATCTTCTTGGATAATAGTTATTTGATCTTGCTGTAATTTCCAGAAACTTTCGGTTCACGAAAATAATTGTTAAAAATCACCAGAACGTGATAAAATAGTGATTCCAATTTCTGCTTATCAATAAACAAATTGTCTAGGTCCTCCTATTTTTTCTGAATTTTTGGAGTTCCAGAAGTTTGCGTTAGTTACAGATTGCTACAGACTATTCTGTTTTTGACAGATTCTGTTTTTCGTGTGTTGTTTGCTTATTTTGACGAATCTATGGCTAGTAAAATAGTTTATAATCCATAGAGAAGTTGGAATACAGTAGGTTTAACACCAAAAAAATAAAGAATGAGTTAATTACAGTACATTGAAGTGGTCTTTTGTTTTCTTTCGCTAACGGAGCTTACGAGATTTCTGTTGACTTTTGTGTTGTGAAGTTTTCAAGTTTTGGGTGAAATCTTTTGATGGATTGTGAAACAAGGAGTGGCAAGAGCCTAAGCTTGGGGATGCCCATGGCACCCCCAAGATAATCCAAGGACACCAAAAAGTCAAAGCTTGGGGATGCCCCGGAAGGCATCCCCTCTTTCGTCCACTTCCATCGGTAACTTTACTTGGAGCTATATTTTTATTCACTACATGATATGTGTTTTGCTTGGAGCGTCTTTTATTATTTGCGTCTTTGATTGTTAGTTTACCACAATCATCCTTGCTGTACACACCTTTTGAGAGAGCCATACATGAATTGGAATTTGTTAGAATACTCTATGTGCTTCACTTATATCTTTTGAGCTTTATAGTTTTGCTCTATGTGCTTCACTTATATCTATTGAGCTTTACAGTTTTGCTCTATGTGCTTCACTTATATCTTTTCAGCTTTATAGTTTTTCTCTAGTACTTCACTTATATCTTTTAGAGCAGGTAGTGGATTTGTTTTAAAGAAACTATTGATCTCTCATGCTTCACTTAGATTATTTTGAGAGTCTTAAATAGCATGGTAATTTGCTTAAATTAATAATATGCTTGGTATTTAAGATTTGTAAAACTTTCTTTTCAGTGTGTTGAATACTAAGAAAAGTTTGATGCTTGATAATTGTTTTGAGATATGAAGGTGGTAATATTAGAGTCATGCTAGTTGAGTAGTTGTGAATTTGAGAAATACTTGTGTTAAAGTTTGTGATTCCCGTAGCATATGCACGTATGGTGAACCGTTATGTGATGAAGTCGGAGCATGATTTATTTATTGATGGTCTTCCTTATGAGTGGCGGTCAGGGACAAGCGATTGTCTTTTCCTACCAATCTATTCCCCTAGGAGCATGCGCGTAATAATTTGATTTGATAACTTGTAGATTTTTGCAATAAGTATATGATTTCTTTATGACTAATGTTGAGTCCATGGATTATACGTATTTTTCTCACCCTTCCACCATTGCTAGCCTCTCTAACACCGCGCACTTTTCGCCGGTATCATACACCCACCGTAAAACTTCCTCAAAACAGCCACCATACCTACCTATCATGGCATTTCCCTAGCCATTCCGAGATATATTGCCATGCAACTTTTCACCGTTTCGTTTATTATGACACGCTCCATCATTGTCATATTGCTTAGCATGATCATTTAGTTGACATCGTATTTGTGGCAAAGCCATCATTCATAATTCTTTCATACATGTCAATTATGAATCATTGCATATCCTAAGTACATCACGGAGGCATTCACATAGAGTCATATTTTGTTCTAAGTATCGAGTTGTAATTGTTGAGTTGTAAGAAAAATAAAAGTGTGATCATCATCATTTTCAGAGCATTGTCCCAAGTGAGGAAAGGATGATGGAGACTATGATTCCCCCTTAAGTCAGGATGAGAATCCAGACGAGAAAAAAAAAGGCCATAAAAAAAGGCCCAAATAAAAAAAATGAGAAAAAAAAGAGAAGGGACAATGTTACTATCCTTTTACCACACTTGTGCTTCAAAGTAGCACCATGATCTTTATAATAGAGAGTCTCTCGTTTTGTCACTTTCATATACTAGTGGGAATTTTTCATTATAGAACTTGGCTTGTATATTCCAATGATGGGCTTCCTCAAATTGCCCTAGGTCTTCATGAGCAAGCGAGTTGGATGCACACCCACTTAGTTTCATTTGTTGAGCTTTTATATACTTATAGCTCTAGTGCATCCTTTGCATGGCAATCCCTACTCACTCACATTGATATCTATTGATGGGCATCTCCATAGCCCTTTGATACGCCTAGTTGATGTGAGACTATCTTCCCTCTTTTTGTCTTCTCCACAACCACCATTCTATTCCACATATAATGCTATATCCATGGCTCACGCTCATGTATTGCGTGAAGATTGAAAAAGTTTTGAGAATGTCAAAAGTATGAAACAATTGCTTGGCTTGTCATCGGGGTTGTGCATGATTTAAATATTTTGTGTGGTGAAGATAGAGCATAGCCGGACTATATGATTTTGTAGGGATAACTTTCTTTGGCCATGTTATTTTGAGAAGACATAATTGCTTTGTTAGTATGCTTGAAGTATTATTATTTTTATGTCAATATGAACTTTTTCTTGAATCTTTCGGATCTGAATATTCATACCTCAATTAAGAAGATTTACTTTGTAATTATGCCAAGTATCACTCCGCATCATAAATCTCTTTTTATCATTTACCTACTCGAGGACGAGCAGGAATTAAGCTTGGGGATGCCTGATACGTCTCCAACGTATCTATAATTTTTGATTGCTCCATGCTATATTATCTATTATTTTGGACTATATTAGGCTTTATTTTCCACTTTTATATTACTTTTGGGACTAACCTATTAATCGGAGACCCAGCCCAGAATTGCTGTTTTTTTGCCTATTTCAGTATTTCGAAGAAACGGAATATCAAACGGAGTCCAAATGGAATGAAACCTTCGGAAACGTGATTTTCTCATCAGATAAGATCCAGGAGACTTGGACCCTCGGTCAAGAAAGGAGGGAGGCAGCCACGAGGGTGGAGGGCGCGCCTCCCTGCCTCGTGGGCCTCCCGAAGCTCCACCGACGTACTCCTTCCTCCTATATATACCTCGCACCCCGACAGATCGAATCGGAGCCAAAAACCTAATTCCACCGCCGCAACTTTCTGTATCCACGAGATCCCATCTTGGGGCCTGTTCCGGAGCTCCGCCGGAAAGGGAATCCACCACGGAGGGCTTCTACATCATCATCATAGCCTCTCCGATGAAGTGTGAGTAGTTTACCTCAGACCTTTGGGTCCATAGTTAGTAGCTAGATGGCTTCTTCTCTCTTTTTGGATCTCAATACAATGTTCTCCCCCTCTCTCGTGGAGATCTATTCGATGTAATCTTCTTTTTGCGGTGTGTTTGTTGAGACCGATGAATTATGGGTTTATGATCAAGATTATCTATGAGCAATATTTGAATCTTCTCTGAATTATTTTATGTATGATTGGTTATCTTTGCAAGTCTCTTCGAATTATCCGTTTGGTTTGGCCAACTAGATTGGTAGTTCTTGCAATGGGAGAAGTGCTTAGCTTTGGATTCAGTCTTGCGGTGTCCTTTCCCAGTGACAGTAAGGGCAGCAAGGCACGTATTGTATTGTTGCCATCGAGGATAACAAGATGGGGTACTTATCATATTGCATGAATTTATTCCTCTACATCATGTCATCTTGCTTAAGGCGTTACTCTGTTTTCATTAACTTAATACTCTAGATGCATGCTTTGGATAGCGGTCGATGAGTGGAGTAATAGTAGTATATGCAGGCGAGTCGGTCTACTTGTCTCGGACGTGATGCCTATATACATGATCATACCTAGATACTCTCATAACTATGCTCAATTCATCAATTGCTCAACAGAATTGCTCACCCACCGTAAAATACTTATGCTCTTGAGAGAAGCCACTAGTGAAATCTATGGCCCCCGGGTCTATTCTCATCATATTAATCTTCCTACGCTTTATTATTGCTTTGCTTTTTTTACTTTGCCTTTTATTTTACTTTGCATCTTTATACCAAAAAATACCAAAAATATTATCTATCATCTCTATCAGATCTCACTCTCGTAAGTGACCGTGAAGGGATTGACAACCCCTATTCGCGTTGGTTGCGAGGAGTTATTTGTTTTGTGTAGGTACAAAGGGACTCATGGCGTGGCCTCCTCCTGGATTGATACCTTGGTTCTCAAAAACTGAGGGAAATACTTACGCTACTCTACTGCATCATCCTCTCCTCTTCGGGGAAAACCAACGCAAGCTCAAGACGTAGCAGCCACCAATCAGCACCAAAGGGTGCAATGCACCTTGCTTATGCCTCCGCGGTGCGACGCATGCCACTTGGCCGTCTGTCCCATCGTACTCCCTCGCCCCGGCATGACCAATTGAGCAACACAAAACACTACCCCGTCGCACATGCATGCATGAACACTAACCAACGCACCGAGCTCTAGCCGACATGGCCTACGCCGCCTCGCCCCCGCAGTCGTGGGTAATCCTGGGCAGTGTGCCGCGGGTGCTCCCGGTTGCCGCCGCCGCCGACCTTCCTCCGGTCCGGGCGCCGCCCACTTCTTCCTCGCGCTGCCGGCGCCCACGCATCGCGCTCCTCACCACCCCTGCGCATCTTCCCATCCCGCCCCAGTGACAACTTCCCCTCCATCCTCACTCCTCCGCTAGCCTTCTCCTCCTCCATGCCGACCAGGCCACACCAAATCACCACCATCATGACACCCCCGACCTCCAGTAGTTCAGTTGGCGCCATCGTCGTGGGCTACTTCGTGCTCCACGCCGCCATTGGCTCCGTCCTGCCGCTCCCCACACCCGAGCTCATCACCCACCTGGGCGGCCGCGACCTCGGCCTCATCGCCTCCCCCGACAGCAAGCGCTAGATGGTCGCTGAGCTCCAGCTATCCCCGACCGACTGAGGGGAAAGATGTTTGACCAAAGGGAGAACGTCGGTTGCAGTGAATCCACACCGAGGCCTGACATTTACAGCGGGGTCCATGACGAAAAAAATAACCAGATCGCTCCCAAGCCACCAATTCCTGGGAGCTTAGTAACTGTAGTGATACCTTTGTCATTGTGTCTAATAATTATACTCCTATGCCATGGATTAAGAAGTTTAACGGCTAACTTTCTAGACCAAACATCTACTCCGTATTTCAAATTGGGTGAACGTGTATATATCATCTAAAATGCTAAGGCGCCCTCACTGCCAGACTGCAGTAATTATGAACTCCCAAATGAAAATGCAACAACAGCCACAAGACCTACAAGCAGAACAACGTGCCGGCGAGCTCGAAGGGGAAACAAAATAAAAAATAAAAAATGATGAGCTCCCCACTCCCAGAGTAGAAAGGCCAAGAAGTCCAATGCCATGGATCTCGCCTCCTCCGTTTCCTAGCCAAGAACAACTGCCCACGCATACGCATTGACGTAGCACATGCTCGCCGGAGGGATCGCGCCGCGGCTCTGAGGCAGCAATGGCAGCGGCAGCAGAGTCGGACAACGGGAGCGAGGTGGGCCCGACTGGGGACTCGGCGGCGTTCTCTTCCCCGGTGAAGGCGAGGGAGAGGGCGCCGGAGTCGGAGGCCGGCGCCTCGGCGGCGACGGCGTCCGAGTCCTCGGAGACGAGGGTCGACGACGGCAACATCCAGGAGGCCGAGTCATCGCTCCGCGAGGGCCTCTCCCTCAACTACGAGGTACGGAATCGTCGCCTCTAAGCTTCCGTTTTTCTCTTCCTTTCTGCCTAATCTTAATCTGGGAAGTTGCGGGAGTTGCTCGGGGTCTGTTTGGGTGAGATGGGGTGAACAGATTAGATAATTTTGGGGTCCAATTGTGCCTATATGCTGTCTGTCCTTTGATGCGTTTTGGGGGAAGATCGGGATCTTCGCGCGGAGGTCGTAGTGCCTGATTTCCTTGCTCATTCCAAGGACTGGTGGTTCTTCATGTGGGAGATAGCATTGTATTCACAAGGTTGCCGGGCCATTCTGAGTTGGTCAGCTGAGCAAGAATTTAGATTAGAATGATACATTCTGCTTGGAAGGAAAGATAGCATTTCGGGGATATGTAGGATACTAAGATGTTATCTTGTGGAAATGATTCTCCATGTTTGGAGGATTCAGCATTCTTGCTTTTTCTTTGGGGGCAATTCTGAAAATTCAGAAGAGAATGTCGAACTCAAAGAATGTGAAATAACTCATGGATAGATGTGGAAAACGATCTTGCTTTTAGATGTTGTATAACCGTTTGACCATGGTTTGGTCAGTGGGTGATATGTTATCTAGTGAATTTGGGACCTAGCCATAGCCAGCCATTCTAACACTCAGTAAGAGGTTTGTGCAATTTGTAATGGATGGAATGGTACAAGTGTGGTCGAATTCAGAAGCAATTTGCATGATTAACACAATGGGAATTGGATGTGAAAAAAAGAGATCGTTTTCTTTGTAGTTCAGTTGGGCAGCTCTTTGTTCTTGTTTAGTCTTTGTTGCGGCAAAACAATTTCATTTCCCTTATTTCTCTATATTTTGCGACAAATGATAATACTCCCTCTATCCATTTTTACAAGGCCTAACCTCAAATTTCATTTTTCCATTATTACAAGCCCAGATTAGCTAACCGATGTGTCATGCTTTTAATTCCCTCTGGTAAGTCATGCGTGCTCCTCCCATTTCCTCTTGGGAAAACGCGCTGGTCCTATTTATTTGCATGCATGCACATCGGTTTCCACCTTGCCTCTTCGTTTCTACCTTTCAGCCAATGCGTGCACTATGTAAGGAGTTATGGTTGGCTGCCCATGCATTTAACGGAGGCTGCATGCAAGATTTACCCTGCAGTTTGGTTGGGCAAATCCTGCTATTAAAATCTGCTCATTCTTTTGCGCAACTGCCTTGGTATGAGAGATTCAAAAGTTAGGCCCTGTAAAAATGGATGGAGGGAGTACGACAGTTTTGTGTTTATCTCACATGTTCTAATGTTTACACGATTTCCTTTTCTGATGAGTTTGAAAACATCAGAAATCTTGGAGATTCGTACTTAACTATCAACAAGAGATTAAGTTAGAGTAGAGATGCTTGTCTGTATCTTTGATAAAAATATATGATCTTCAGGTATCATTCTTAGGACAACGGGACATAGTTTATGCCCAGAGTTCAGAACCCTAATTAAGTTTAAACAAGTAGTATAAGCTAAATTGTTTGGTTGTGATTACTGATACTGAGTACCAATATGTGCTAAAAAGTTTATTTGTGCTTGACTAGCTGAATGCTCCTAAACTATGATTGCTGATAGGCCAGTAGCCAAAGAATACTCAGCACCTCTTATATTTTGTTGCTGCTAACTTTGCCTTTTATGTATTTGCTTTGAAAATTAGGAAGCAAGAGCTCTCCTCGGGAGACTAGAATATCAGAGAGGAAATGTAGAAGCTGCACTTCGAGTATTTGATGGAATAGACCTTCAAGCTGCTATTCAGCGTTTCCAACCGTCGCTTTCAGAAAAACCATCTTCCAAGCGGAATAACAAACTACGGTCAGATTCATCAAATTCAGGATCACAGCATGCTGCTAGCCTTGTTCTTGAAGCCATTTACTTGAAGGCAATGTCTCTTCAAAAGTTGGGGAAAGCAATAGGTACGAATGCAAACTTTCACTTTGACCATTTTGTTATGCTTGTTGTGACACCATGAATCCATTCACTTGCAGAGGCCGCTCAACAGTGTAAAAGTGTCCTTGATGCTGTTGAAAGTATCTTCCAACGTGGCATACCTGATGTCATGGTTGAACAAAAGCTGCAGGAAACTGTCAGTAAATCAGTTGAGCTACTCCCAGAACTTTGTTTAGCAAGCTGGGGCTTATCAAGAAGCACTTGCTTCTTACCGGCGTGCTCTTCTTAGTCAATGGAATCTCGACGATGAATGCTGCACGAGAATTCAGAAGAGGTTTTCTGTTTTTCTGTTGTATGGTGGTGTTGAGGCAAGTCCGCCGAGCTTGGCTTCACAAACCGAAGGTTCATTTGTTCCTAAGAATAATTTGGAAGAGGCAATCCTGCTGCTCATGATACTATTGAAGAAGTGGTACCTTGGAAAGACTCACTGGGATCCCTCAGTGATGGAGCATCTAACCTTTGCATTGTCACTCTGTGGCCAGACACCTGTGCTTGCCAAGCATTTCGAAGAAGTTTTGCCTGGAATATACCCTCGAACTGAGAGATGGTATAGTCTAGCCCTTTGTTATTCTGCAGCTTCAGATGATGAAGCGGCATTAAATTTGCTAAAGAAGTCTTTGAATAAGAATGAGAGTCCCAATGACATAAATGCCCTGCTTTTAGCTGCTAAGATATGTAGTTCGGACTATTATCTTGCTTCCGAGGGTGTAGAGTATGCAAAGAGAGCAATCGCTGACGACGAATTATTAGATGGGCATTTAAGGAGTGTTGGGCTCCATCTCTTGGGGAGTTGTCTGGCTAATGAGTCTAAAATTGCTTCGTCCGATCATCAAAGATCTCTCTTGCAGGCTGAGGCTTTGAAATCACTTGGTGAGGCATTTTCCCTTGACCGCCGGAACCCAGATTTAATATTTGACATGGGGTTTGAGTATGCTGAGCAACGAAACATGCAGGCTGCACTGAAATGTGCGAAGCAGTTCATTGACACAACTGGCGGATCTGTTTCTAAAGGCTGGAGATTGCTATCTTTGGTTCTTTCTGCGCAGCAGAGGTATTCGGAAGCAGAGGTGGTGACTGATGCTGCATTAGAAGAAACTACAAAATGGGAACAAGGGCCATTACTTAGAATAAGGGCTAAACTGAAAGCAGCCCAATCATTGCCCATGGAAGCAGTTGAAGCATACCGTGCCCTTCTTGCTCTTGTTCAGGCACAACGGAAGGCTTATGGATCTTTAAAAAATGGCACAGAGGTTTGTCTTCTCAATTAAACAAATGTCTCATTAAAGTTCATGCTTGTTTGAAAATGTTATTACGCCCATACCTTTTCTAGTTAGTTTGGAGTGGGATTGGATCCTCACACTGAATAATATTGCTCAAATAGCAATACCCTTTGAACTACTTTTCTTGTTTGTATTTGCTGCTGAAACTAAATGCCACTATAATTTTCACCAACACACACTGTTCCTTTTCTTATCTCATACTTTGTGAAATTTGTTTCAGGAAAGGGATAATAAAGTGAGTGAGTTTGAAGTTTGGCAAGGTCTTGCCAACTTGTATGCTAGTCTTTCATACTGCAGAGATGCCGAAATATGTTTGCAGAAGGCAAAAGCTCTGAAAACTTATTCTGCCACAACACTTCATGCAGAAGGTGAGGAAACCTTGGTTACCGGCTCATGACTCGTGAGCCATGCGTGCATCTCTGGTTATTGGTAAAAGTTTGAATTCAACCTTGCAAATAAAAAGAGTATGAAACTTGCAAATAAAAAGTGTTGAGTTTTTGGTTCACTTTTTTTATCTCATTTATCTAGGCTAGGCATTATTGAATTTAAAAGTTGGAAAACATCCCTAGTTTTTTTTCCTGTCAAGTGGCCCGTTACCATCATGTTCCGTTCATTTCTTTCCAGGTGACATGCATGAGGTCCGTGAGCAAACGCAGCACGCGCTGGCTGCATACTTGAATGCACTCTCGACGGAGGTAGATCATGTGCCATCCAAGGTGTCCATTGGTGCTCTCCTGTTGAAACAAGGGCCCAAGTATCTCCCGGTGGCGAGGAGCTTCCTGTCGGATGCCCTAAGGCTCGAGCCTACAAACCGGATGGCCTGGTTCTACCTAGGACAGGTCCACAAGCATGACGGGAGGCTAGCTGAAGCCGCTGATTGCTTTCAGGCTGCCTCAATGCTTGAGGAATCAGACCCGGTAGAAAGTCTCTGACCGCTCTGATCGGTCATTTGGAACAACTTGAGGTTTCTTTTTTTGTTGTCCAATTTTCCTTCTCTTCCTCCTTTTTTCGGGTACATAGCTGGGCAGAAATTTGAGGCTGGCTACCTGTATCTTGTATTCCCAGGAGCCATTGTGCTGCTGTTGTCGACAAATGCTGTAACTGGTTGCTAAGTAAGTTGCTTGCCTGGTATGGCAGTATAAAGCATATGTATCAATATCACCCGCTACTACATAAGTAAAAGTTTACAAGGAGTCGTCGGCTAAGATAAAACGAGTTACTGTTGGTGCTCTACATGCTCCCTCCGTGTCCTATTATAATATGTTTTGAATATTTCGAACTACTACATATGAATTAAAATGAGCCAACAAAAACACTAAAATACATCCAATTCAGAAATAAAAACTTACGAACATCTTATACCCCCTCTGTAAAGAAAAGTAATGATCTAAATGCTCTTATATTTCTTGAGAGGAGTAATTCGGAATGGACGGAGTAACATTTACTTTGTGATGATATGATTTCAGCCGCTGTTCCGGCACCTGGAGTTACCGTGTGAGCTGAGCCTAATTAATACTGCAAGTCAATTGAACACCCAACCAGAGAAGTGCAGCCTAATACAGATCCATTGACACTCCTTTTGCCAATCTTCATTTAAACCAACCCAGTCGAAATAAACCGCAAAAATGGCAATCCTTTTCGCCAACATGGTGTTCACTTGTTTAGGAACAGATGAGAGGAGTCAGTCGGGCTATTCACCTGTTACAGATCTGAAGCGAACTATTCAGCCTTATAGGACGCAAATAGGAGAATTGGTGCCTCATCACCAAATGGGCGTGGAAGATAATCTACCGGAGATGCTCTTACTATGTTTTGGTACTCCCTCCATTTGTTTTTAAAAGACGTTTCAGACAGCTTGCTTTGTATTGTTTTAAACAGTGTCTGAATCTTTAAAACATCTTATAAAAATGAACAAAGGTAGTATGATTTTTGGTCTGAGGGTGGCCTGCTTCGGACCAAGTAGCCATGCTTACTTGTGATTGCAGCCAACCCAAACGCCAGGGTGGCGGATATATGGGTTAATGCGTTGGGCCGCAAGATTTCGTCGAGCTCTTGGCCCGATCGAAAGAGAGGACTGGGATCAAATGAGGATGTATCTCCCTTTCCGACAGATTTCAGAACAGTCTCGTTCTATAAGGAAATTTTTAAGTTCTGTGATGATGGATATCTCGAAGGCAAGAGTCCCGGCCAAAATTAGGATCTAAATGTGTAGCAAGTAGCCTGCAACCGTATCCCTAGTGGAGATCAAGTACTTAAGAGGCATGGACCGGGAGATGGCAAATGTGTATGGTGTGGTGAGGATGAGACCTGTGATCACATCCTCTTTAGATGCATTATTGCACGGTTCGCGTGGAGTGTTATTCGAGCAACGATAAATTGTAATTGGAACCCGGCGGCTTTTTTCGACTTGCAACGTTTCTTTGCAGGATCGATAGGAATAAACAGGAGATTAGTGTCGATGGGCTTTGCCGCATTAGCTTTGTTTTTTTGGGCTACCCGTAATAAAGCATTGGTGGAAGGAAATATTTTCAATCACCCGGCTGACTTGATCTATAAAATGGCCGTTTTTTTTAGAAACACACCAACTGATCTAGTTACAGTCTTTCCACAATATATCACTCAGCTCATCTGGCATGCCAGCCAACTTGAAGAGATCGCCGATCCTAGATGCAAGAGCTGCCAGGCAGTGGGCAAGTTTATTCTTCTCTCTCTGAACCCACTCAATCAGGTGGGATCGAAACTTGCACAGCTCTATCTTGATGTCAGCTACAATCGGAAATAGGTGCGACTGATTTGATGCGCCTGGACTGATCGCCTTCACCAGGGACAGGCAATCGAGTTCAACATGTATTGGTCCGTTATAAAATGGCCATTTTCTTACGGCTATGGAGGCAGTTGGCGAGATTGGGGGACCGGCAGCGCATTGACATCTTCATTAGCAAACTTCGCAACCAATGCCACGAGCTCCACCAAGCGACACGACAACAACCTACCGGCTAGGGGAGCCTTTTGTCCGTCGACGGCGGAGGGCAGCAATCAGGCGTATGCTTCAGTAGTGTTTGGGAGTAGATCACCCTAGGTGGCCGTGCTGCGTCGCGCGTTTAGGCTCTAAGCCTTGTATTGAACCTTTTCTTTCCTCGTCATTGGTTTTTTTGTTCTTGTTATTATGATCAAAATTCAAGTATAAAGATAAAGGTTAACTTCTGACGAGCGAGCGCCTACGCGTCGTCGGTAGGCTTGGGCCGAAGCGGACGGATAAGTATTGACCTAGATCACCTATGTTATATATATTCTTTGTAAGCCGCCGCACGGGATGAGTTGATCAGTTGTAAATCTCCGACGTTTGTAACCTCCCCCGATATAGTGAAGATTTGCTGGCTGTCGCCCGTAGTTTTTTCCTCTTCGTGTTGGAGGGGGTTTCTACGTTAAAATCTTGTGTCTCCTGCTTGTTTTCGTTCTTCATCGTGTTGATTTGTCTGTCGTATCTCTAACAGTTTGTCTGTTTTCGTGAACCAAATTTGTAAAGCTAAGAGCCTTAATTTAAGGCTGGGCAAGCACCTTCGTTCAAAAATAAATAAAATAGGAAAGCACGAAAATTCTGTGAAAATAAGCGGGCGAACAAACCAATATGTACAGATATTCAAAATGGATAAATTCTTTTCATGATTTTTCTGATTTAATTGTACTATTTTCTATTTTACCGTTCATATAGAGCATATGAACTTTGGAGACAAAACGTCTCCCAATCTGCGTCGCTTCTTACAAATCTCCTAAAACTCCAAGCTCTCTTGAAATATTGATTCCTAATGCATCAAGGCTTTTAACTTTTTGCTGCTGACCCCACCTATTAGAGGGTTGGATCATTGGTGATTTCTGTTTTGGCCCACTCCCAGATACTAGCCCAGGCAAAACGTGGCGGCTGTATGGGCGCGAGAAGAGGACCCTGTCTCGAGGCCCTCTCCCACCCAATGCTCCCGCTTCAGTGGTCGCCTCCGCCTGCTCCTCCTTGCTAAACCTCAGGGCCGCTGTCTTCCCTGCTCGCCGGCGGTCAACACAGGGCATGGTTGCGGCATGACCCCCACACACACACACACACACATGCGCTCCCGCTTTGGTGGTCGCCTCGACTCCATCCCCTGCATCATTGTTGCTCCCCCTTGCTAAACCTAGGTCACAGCTGCCATCTTCCCTGTTCGCCGGCTGCCGGCAAATTCCCCCTACTTGCCGTGGCTAAAAAATGGGGAGTGGCACCCACCACCTCCATCGCAGGCCTCATGCTGCCATACGATACGATGTGCACTGTGTGTCATACACTTTTATTGGGTGTTTGGTTGTGGATTAGCAGGAAGACAAATAAAGTGGTAGACCAATGTGCTAATTTGGCTTACTCGTTGCATTTGGATATGCGAGTGTTGGATTGATATGAGCCATGATTTCCTTTTTTTAGAAGAACAGGGAACCTTCCCCGGCTCCATTAAGATGAAACCCCAGAATTACATAGTTCAGTTCAGGTTCTCGCTTATCCCCCTCACTCCAAGAGGAGAGGGGAAGCCAAATGTCAAGCAAAAACTAACAAGTTTTGCGAAGCAAGAAAGTGTATCATACTGCAAATTCCATGCAGGGAAAGCAGTTTCCTAATTTGCACAACCCCTAAGCCACAACCTCAATCTCCTGGAATGATTTTCTTGCCTTCAGGGGGGTGCCGTCTTCTGCTGAGGAGCCCAGTCGCCCACCGTCTCTGTTTTCCCCAGCACGCAGACTATGTGTTCTCCCTCGAGATTCTCTGCCAGCAGCTGAGCTCCACAACCGCCTAGCCACTCGTCAAGCAGAGTGGCTTCGACAGGTGCGTCGCCCGGAATGAGACGAACGCTTCCAACTGGGTTCTTTCTCGGTCGCCAGAAAGAACCATCCGCTTTGGATCATAGCTTGAAGTTTCCCTAGCACCTGCTTTATATTAGACCATGCAATATTATTAATGATCATGGAATTCCTAAACTTCCATAGGCATCACATGGTGGCTGAACTAGCAACATTAAGAGCAGCATTCTTTTTATTAGAAACCCAGAATCTAGCCACCAAAAAATAATCAGATCCTAGGTATTTCTTGAAGTGGTCTCTCACCAAACTCCAAATAATTTTAGCAACAACACAATCAAAAAAACAGATGCCGAATAGATTCGTCTGAAGAGCAAAACACACAATCTAGAGGTTTAATGGTGTGTCTTTTCCTAAGGTTATCTCTGGTCAATATTTTATTATAAGAGACTACCCAAAGGAAAATATGAATTTTCGGTGGCACCAGCAGTTTCCACACAGTAGGGATGAACACCGGTTTCACCACTCTAAAATTAATCACATGATATAGAGAGCTACTAGAGTACACTCCTTTATTGTCTAGTTGCCAGACCGGGGAGTCTATTTCATCAACCAGGGTGATTTTCTTAAAAATCTCCTCTAGTTGGTACCAAGATTCCATCATCTTATCGCTAAAATTTCTTCTGAAAGAGAGCTTGACCCGGGCCCCATCCCAGATCTCACTGATAGTTTTTGAGGTCTCCTTGCAAATAGCATATAGGGGGCAATATTGAACAGCTAAGGGGGAAGTGCCAAACCAGGTACCTTCCCAAAACCTGATTTGCTTGCCATCACCCACTAGCCACCTGTAGCCAAATTTAATGGCCTTGACTACATTCATCACCCCTTTCCAGAATCTGGAGGCATGGAGAGTGTTACTAGTTAAAAAAATTGGTCTGTGGGTGTTATACATTTGGTCTACTACCTTTCTCCATAGTTTACCCTCTCCTTTACTATAACTTTGCACCCAGGACCCCAGCAGACACATATTGAGTTCTTGAAGGTTAGGTATACCTAGACCTCCAAATTCTTTCTTCACACACACTAGTCTCCAATTGGCTAGGTGTAGTTTCTTATGTCCATCAAAGTCATTCCAAAGGCAATGGGCCATCTGAGAATTGATCATCTCAATAGCCCATTTAGGTAATTTAAAAAAGGAAAGAATGTAAATAGGTATGCTTGCTAAACAAGCTTGAATGAACACTAGCCTCCCTTTATAAGAAAGCAGTTTTCCCTCTCCACCCAACAATTCTCTTGATTATCTTATCTATGAGGGCCTGGATATCTTCTCTCCTAAGTTTGTCATAATGCAGTGGTATCTGATGCGTCTCCAACGTATCTATAATTTTTGATTGTTCCATGCTATTATATTACCCCTTTTGGATGTTTATGGGCTTTATTTTACACATTTATATCATTTTTGGGACTAACCTACTAACCGGAGGCCCAGCCCATATTGCTGTTTTTTTGCCTATTTCAAGATTTCAAGAAAAGGAATATCAAACGAAGTCCAAACGGAATGAAACCTTCGAGCGTGATTTTTGGAGCGAACGTGATCCGGAGAGCTTGGAGTGCAAGTCAAGAGCTCCGAGACCCCACGAGATAGGGGTCGCCCCCCCGTAGGCGCGCCCCTGTCTCGTGGGCCCCAGCGACCACCGACGTACTTCTTCCTCCTATATATACCTCGCACTCGAAAACATCCGGTGGCACCACGAAACACAATTTCCACCGCCGTAACCTTCCTTCAGATCCGCGAGATCCCATCTTGGAGCCTTCGCCGACACTTTCTGCTTGGGAGGGGAATCAACCATGGAGGGCCTCTACATCAACATCCTTGCCCCTCCAATGAGTTGTGAGTAGTTTACCACAGACCTCTGGGTCCATCGTTATTAGCTAGATGGCTTCTTCTCTCTTTTTGGATCTCAATACAATGTTCTCCCCCTCTCTTGTGGAGATCTATTCGATGTAAACTCTTTTTGCGGTGTGTTTATCGAGATCCGATGAATGGTGGGTTTATGATCAAGTTTATCTATGAATAATATTTGAATCTTCTCTGAATTCTTTTATGTATGATTGAGTTATCTTTGCAAGTCTCTTCAAATTATCAGTTTGTTTTGGCCTACTAGATTGGTCTTTCTTGCCATGGGAGAAGTGCTTAGCTTTGGGTTCAATCTTGCGGTGTCCTTACCCAGTGACAAAAAGGGTTGCAAGGCACGTATTGTATTGTTGCCATCGAGGATAACAAGATGGGGTTTATATCATATTGCATGAGTTTATCCCTCTACATCATGTCATCTTACTTAATGCGTTACTCTGTTCTTATGAACTTAATACTCTAGATGCAGGCAGGAGTCGGTCGATGTGTGGAGTAATAATAGTAGATGCAGCAGAGTCGGTCTACTTGTTATGGACGTGATGCCTATATACATGATCATGCCTAGATAATCTCATAGCTATGCGCTTTTCTATCAATTGCTCGACAGTAATTTGTTCACCCACCCTAATACTTATGCTATCTTGAGAGAAGCCACTAGTGAAACCTATGGCCCCCGGGTCTATCTCTTATCATATTTGCTTTCAATCTACTTTTATTTGCATCTTTACTTTTTGCATCTATATTATAAAATACCAAAAGTATATTTATCTTATCTTACTATCTTGATTAGGTCTCACTTTACATGAAGTGGCCGTGAAGGGATTGACAACCCCTTTATTGTGTTGGTTGCGAGTTCTCGCTTGTTTGTGTAGGTGCGTGGGACTTTTGAGGAGCCTCCTCTGGATTGATACCTTGGTTCTAAAAACTAAGGGAAATACTTACGCTACACTTGCTGCATCACCCTCTCCTCTTCGAGGAAAACCAACGCAAGCTCAAGACGTAGCAAGAAGGATTTCTGGCGCCGTTGCCGGGGAGGTCTTCGCTCAAGTCAAGACATACCAAGTACCCATCACAAACCCATCTCCCTCGCATTTACATTATTTGCCTTTTGCCTCTCGTTTTCCTCTCCCCACTTCACCCTTGCCGTTTTATTCGCCCTCTCTTTCCCGATCTCCTCCTCTCTTTTTAAGCTTGCCGTTTTACATTTGCTTGTGTGTTGGATTACTTGTTGCCATGGCGCAAGATAATACCAAATTGTGTGACTTCTCGAATACCAATAATAATGATTTCCTTGGTACTCCGATTGCCCCTCTTAATGATGTTGAGTCTTCTGAAATCAATACCGCTTTGCTGAATCTTGTTATGAAAGATCAATTTGCCAACCTTCCTAGTGAAGATGCCGCTACTCATCTAAACACTTTTGTTGATTTGTGTGATATGCAAAAGAAGAAAGATACGAATAACAACATTGACAAATTGAAGTTATTTCCGTTTTCACTTAGAGAGCGTGCTAAAGTTTGGTTTTCGTCTTTGCCTAAAAATAGTATTGATTCTTGGAACAAGTGCAAAGATGCTTTTATCTCTAAGTATTTTCCTCCCGCTAAGATCATCACTCTTAGGAGCGATATTATGAATTTTAAACAACTTGATCATGAGCATGTTGCCCAATCTTGGGAAAGAATGAAATTGATGCTTATGATTGCCCTACTCATGGTTTGAATTTATGGATGATCATACAAAAATTTTATGCCGGTTTTAACTTTGCTTCTAGAAATCTCTTAGATTCGGCCGCGGGAGGCACCTTTATGGAAATCACATTAGGAGATGCTACAAAACTTCTTATAATATTATGGCTAATTATTATCAATGGCACACCGAAAGATCTTCTAGTAAAAAGTGCATGTTATAGAAGAAATCAATGTTTTGAGTGGAAAGATGGATGAACTTATGAAGATGTTTGCTACTAAAAATACTCCTCTTGATCCCAATGATATGCCTTTGTCTTCCTTGATTGAGAATAATAATGAATCTATGGATGTGAATTTTGTTAGTAGGAATAGTTTTGGAAACAATGCTTATAGAGGAAATTTTAATGCTAGACCGTTCCCCAGTAATCCCTCTAATAATTATGGAAATTCCTACAATAATTCTTATGGTAATTTTAATAAGATGCCCTATGATTTTGAGAATAGTGTGAAATAATTTATGATTTCTCAAAAGAATTTTAATGCTTTGCTTGAAGAAAAATTGCTCAAAGTTGATGATTTGGCTAGGAACGTTGATAGACTTTCGCTGGATGTTGATTCTCTTAAAATTAGATCTTCCCCTCCTAAGCATGATATCAATGAGTCTCTCAAAGTAATGAGAATTTCCATTGACGAGTGCAATGAAAGAACCGCTAGATTGCGTGCTAAAAAAGAAAGCTTTATAAAGGCGTGTTTTTCTAGTTTCCGTGAAAATAATGACGAGGATCTTAAAGTTATTGATGCATCTCCGATTAGATCTATGTTTTGCAATATGATTTTTGATGATTATGGGACTGATGATGAATCAACTTTGCCTAGAAGGCGTCCCAAGAATCGGGGTCTTTAGATCTTAATGTTAAATTTGGTAAAAGTGAGATTGGAGAATCCTCAACTTCTAAATAATGTTGAACCTACTATCTCGGATTTCAAGGAATTTGATTATGATAATTGTTCTTTAAAAGGTTGTATTTCCTTGTTGCAATCCGTTGTTAATTCTTCTCATGCTTATAGTCAAAACAAAGCTTTTACCAAACATATTGTTGATGTCTTGATGCAATCTTATGATGAAAAACTTAATTTGGAAGTTTCTATACCTAGAAAACTTAATGATGAGTGGGAACCTACTATAAAGATTAGAATTAAAGATTATGAGTGTTTTGCTTTGTGTGATTTGGGTGCTAGTGTTTCCACAATTCCGAAAACTTTATGTAATATTCTAGGTTTCCATGATCTTGATGATTGTTCTTTAAATTTGCACCTTGCGGATTCCACCATTAAAAAGCCTATGGGAAGGATCAATGATGTTCTTATTGTTGCAAATAGAAATTTGGTGCCCGTAGATTTTATCGTTCTTGATATAGATTGCAATCTTTCTTGCCCTATTATTCTTGGTAGACCTTTCCTCGTAGCGATTGGTGCGATTATTGATATGAAGGAAGGGAATATTAGATTCCAATTTCCATTAAAGAAAGGCATGGAGCACTTTCCAAGAAAGAAAGTTAAATTACCTTATGAATCTATCATGCGTGCTACTTATGAGTTTAGTGCCAAAGATGGCACCCATTAGATCTATCTTTGTTTTTATGCCTAGCTAGGGGCGTTAAACGATAGCGCTAGTTGGGAGGCAACCCAATTTTCTTTGTGTTTTTTGTTTTTGCTCCTGTTTAGTAATAAGTCTTGCATCTACCTTCTGTTTAGATGTGTTTTTATATTTTAATTAGTGTTTGTGTCAAGTTAAACCTATAGGATCTTCTTGGATGATAGTTATTTGATCTTGCTGTAATTTCCAGAAACTTTCGGTTCACGAAAACAATTGTTAAAAATCACCAGAACGTGATAAAATAGTGATTCCAATTGCTGCTGATCAATAAAAGAATTTAATAGGTCGTCCTATTTTGGTAGGATTTTTGGAGTTCTAGAAGTCTGCATTAGTTATAGATTACTATAGACTGTTCTGTTTTTGACAGATTCTGTTTTTCGTGTGTTATTTTCTTATTTTGATGAATCTATGGCCAATAAAATAGTTTATAATCCATAAATAAGTTGGAATACAGTAGGTTTAACACCAAAATAAATAAAGAACGAGTTCATTAAAGTACCTTATGTGGTGGTTTTGTTTTCTTTCACTAATGGAGCTTATAAGATTTCCTGTTGAGTTTTGTGTTGTGAAGTTTTCAAGTTTTGGATAAAGCTTTTATGGACTATGGAATAAGGAGTGGCAAGAGCCTAAGCTTGGGTATGCCCATGGCACCCCAAGATATTCAAGAATAGACAAAAGCCTAAGCTTGCGTCTTCGTTCATTGGTAACTTTACTTGGAGCTATATTTTTATTCGCTACATGATATGTATTTTGCTTGAAGCGTCGTGTATTATATTAGTCTTTGCTTTTTAGTTTACCACAATCATCCTTGTTGTACACACCTTTTGGGAGAAGCCTATTTTATTAGAATTTTCTAGAAAACTCTATGTGCTTCACTTATATATTTTGAGATTGATAGTTTTTGCTCTAGTCCTTCACTTATATCTTTTAGAGCACGGTGGTGTCTTAATTTTGAAGAAATTTCTAGTCTCTCATGCTTCACTTATATTATTTTGAGAGTCTTTTAGAACAGCATGGTATTTGCTATGGTTATAAAATTGGTCCTAGAATGGTAGGCATCCAAGTTGGGTATAATAAAAACTATCATAGAAAGTAAATTGGATGCTATGATCAATTTGATACTTGATAATTGTTTTGAGATATGGAGGTAGTGATATTAAAGTCATGCTAGTTGGGTGATTATGAATTTAAAGAATGCTTGTGTTGAAGTTAGCAAGTCCCGTAGCATGCACGTAAACATGAAGTGTACCTGGCTTGTGCATCCTTATGAGCGGCGGTCGGGGACGAGCGATGGTCTTTTCCTACCAATCTATCCCCCTAGGAGCATGCACGTAGTATTTGGTTTTTGATGACTTCTAAATTTTTGCAATAAGTATATGAGTTCTTTTGAATAATGTGGAGTCCATGGATTATACGCACTTTTACCTTTCCGCCTTTGCTAGCCTCTTCGGTACCGTGCATTGCCCTTTCTCACCTTGAGAGTTGGTGAAAACTTCGCCGGTGCATCCAAACCCCGTGATACGATACGCTCTATCACACATAAAACTCCCTATATCTTCCTCAAAACAGCCACCATACCTACCTATTATGGTATTTCCATAGCCATTCCGAGATATATTGCCATGCAACTTTCCACCGTTCTGTTCATCACCATCATGACATACTTTACTTTTGTCATATTGCCATTGCATGATCATGTAGTTGACATCATATTTGTGGCAAAGCCACCATGCATTATTTTTCATACATGTCACTCTTGATTCATTGCACCATCCCGGTACATCACGGAGGCATTCATATAGAGTCATATCTTGTTCTAGTTTCGAGTTGTAATTCATATGTTGTAATCAATAGAAGTGTGATGATCATCATTATTAGAGCATTGCCCAAAGAAAAAAAATAAGAAAGGCCAAAAAGAAAAAAAGAAGGCCCAAAAAAGAAAAAAGAAAAAAAATAAAAAAAATAAAAAGGGTAATGTTACTATCTCTTTTCCCACACTTGTGCTTCAAAGTAGCACCTTGTTCTTCATGTAGTGAGTCTCATATATTGTGCTTCAAAGTAGCACCATGTTTTTCATATAGTGAGTCTCATAAGTTATCTTTTTCATACTAGTGGGAATTTTTCATTATAGAACTTGGCTTGTATATTCCTCGATGGGCTTCCTCAAATGCCCTAGGTCTTCGTGAGCAAGCAAGTTGGATGCACACCCACTAGTTTTCTTTTTGTTGAGCATTCATTTATAGCTCTAGTGCATCCGTTGCATGGCAATCCCTACTCCCCATGTTGACATCAATTGATGGGCATCTCCATAGCCCGTTGATTATCCTCGTCAATGTGAGACTTTCTCCTTTTTTGTCTTCTCCACACAATCCCCATCATCATATTCTATTCCACCCATAGTGCTCTATCCATGGCTCACGCTCATGTATTGCGTGAAGGTTGAAAAAGTTTGAGATTATTTAAGTATGAAATAATTGCTTGGCTTGTCATTGGGGGTATAGAAGTTGGGAATATCTTTGTGTGACGAAAATGAAGCATAGCCTAACTATATGATTTTGTAGGGATGAACTTTCTTTTGCCATGTTATTTTGAGAAGACATATGATTACTTTGATTAATATGCTTGAAGTATTACTATTTCTTATGTCAATATGAACTTTTATCTTGTATTCATTTGGATCTGAACATCATGCCACAATAAAGAAAATTACATTATGAATTATGCTAGGTAGCATTCCACATCAAAAATTTCTTTTTTATCATTTACCTACTCGAGGACGAGCAGGAATTAAGCTTGGGGATGCTTGCACTACTAGGGAAAACCCTATACACAGAACTTTAGCAGTAGCGTGGGTCAAAAAAGCACGCTGGTGCTAATTAGCGATAGCGCCTTTGAGGTAACGGCGCTGCGAGATAAATATCTAGCAGTAGCGCGTCTTGCTGTACACACGTTACTACTAAAATTCCCACGGCTTAGCCCATAAGCTACACATAGTAGTAGCGATCTATGACGAACCGCGCTACCGCTACGCTGTTTGTAGCAGCGCATTTTAATGTAAACTCGTTGCTGCTAAAGGTTATAAAATTAAATGGAAAGAAAATGGAAAGGTAATTGAAAATGAAAGAAATAGAATAAGGTGAAAGGAAACAAATAAAATGTGAAGGAAACTAAATGAAAAAGGGAAAAAAAGAGAAAGGAGTAGCGATGGCGTGTATCGTGACAGCTGTAGCTAAGGTAGCAGCGCTTTTCTCGGCACGCTCTGCTACTTGACTTAACCACGGGTTCGTCCTTCCCCACGCCACTTTCCCCAAATCCAACTCTCTCCACTCTACTTGCCGCCGTGGCCGTCGACGGCAGTATCCTTGCACCCTCTCGCCGCCCGACCCCCGACCTCTGGCCGCCCCGCCCCAACCTCCGCCGGACGTCGCCTGACCCGACCTCGGCCTTGGCCGCCATCGTCACGTCGCAGGCACCCGAGGTGTGCACGCCCGCTCCTCCTCTCCCTACCTCTGCCTAGGGTTTCTTTATATTTTAGTTGCATATTAAGTTTATTTTTATTTATAGTAAGTTTATTTTAGTTGCATATTAAGAACTAGGTACTAATTAGGTATTAGAATATTTTTATTTATCGTAAGTTTATCTTTAGTAAGAACTAGTTGAATTAATAGAACTAGTTAGTAAGAACTTGTTGCTATTTTTAGTTAAAGCAATTTTCCCGCCTCGACGTCGACGATGCCTATCCCGCATCCTCGCTGCCGAGTCGGCGTGAAGGACGACACCTGCTTGACCAGATCGGCCATGTCCGGGACCTGGCTCCGCCGAGTGGTAATGGAGGCGCTACCTACCGGGCGCAGGTTGGTGAGGAGCCACTGTCGTTGACCCGAACCTTCTTTGGTGGCGATCGCGTGGGCGATGGCGATCCGGAGGCTTGAGGACTCCAGCGGAGGTGGTGCGTCACCGTGTCAGTGAGGAGGACGCGCACGTCCGTCGCTACTTGTTTGCGTTGGAGCACAGGTCATTCTCCAATACCTGGCAGGTTCTCCAGGGATCTCACTGGAGCTATGATCCCGTGATGGTTCCTTCTTTGTGGGTAACCACCGCCCGCGCCGATACCCGTCGTGTGCTAGGGTTTTAGTTGTATTAGTGATGTTATATGTATGACACTATTCGTGATGTATTAGTGATAATATTCGACGATGTAGGGACGCATGAGATGATTTACTTTCGCTTATTGAATGCATGCTAATTTGAGTCCTATAAGATATTTTGAAATGTATATCTTGTGTTGCTCAATATCCAAGTGGCCGGTCATGTTTGCATGTTACACCTCCGAGTGGCCTATGTTTTGCCGGAGTATTGATTCATTTTCTTTCCGGCAAATTTCAGGCGCTCGATATGTCCTATTTAGCAAAGGTCATGCCGGATTTTTCCGTGAATTTTGGCATGACTTGTGCCAGAATATGTAGGAAATATCGAGTGCCCCGGATTTGTGTGTTGAGTATCCTGGTAGTTGTCTTCGATTGATTTTCAATTAATGTTTTAACTATGAACATAGGAAATGTCTGACGACGAAAAGGATTTTGGTATTTGCAAATACTGCGAAGACAAGCGCGGCCTGTGCGACGGAATCTTCCTAGATGATGATAGGCGCTTCAGGATCAAGCTTGTGACGCCCCCGATTCAATCGTACACTAACCATGCACGCAAATGTGTACGACAGGGACTCACGGGAAGATATCACAACACAACTCTAAAACATAAATAAGTCATACAAGCATCATAATACAAGCCAGGGGCCTCGAGGGCTCGAATACAAGTGCTCGATCATAGACGAGTCAGCGGAAGCAACAATATCTGATCTGAGACATAAGTTAAACAAGTCTGCCTTAAGAAGGCTAGCACAAACCGGGATACAGATCAAAAGAGGCACGGGCCTCCTGCACGGGATCCTCCTAACTACTCACTGGTAAATCGTCGGCGGGCTGCTGCGTAGTAGTAGGCACCTCCGGGGTAGTAGTCGTCATCGGCCGGTGGCGTCGCTCCACAGGCTCCATCGTGCAGTCGCAACAACCGGTAAGGAAAGGGGAACAGGGGGAACAAGGCAACCGTGAGTACTCATCCAAAGTACTCACAAGCAAGGAGCTACACTACATATGCATGGATATATGTGTAAAGGGCCATATCGGTGGGTGAATCGCAGAATGCCGAGAATAAGAGGGGATAGATAGTCCTGTCGAAGACTACGCTTGGCAGCCTCCGTCTTCTGCAAAGATGTGGAAGAGAGTAGACCAAGTCCTCCAAGTAGCATCGCATAGCATAATCCTACCCGGCGATCCCTCCTCGTCAGCCTGTTAGAGAGCGATCACCGGGTTGTATCCGCACTTGGAAGGGTGTGTTTTATTAAGTATCCAGTTCTAGTTGTCATAAGGTCAAGGTACAACTCCAAGTCGTCCTGTTATCGAAGATCACGACTATTCGAATAGATTAACTTCCCTGCAGGGGTGCACCACATAACCCAACACGTTTGATCCCATTTGGCCAGACACACTTTCCTGGGTCATGCCCGGCCGCGGAAGATCAACACGTCGCAGCCCCACTTAGGCACAACAGAGAGGTCAGCACGCCGGTCTAAACCTAAGCGCCAGGGTCCGGCCCATCGCCCATAGCACACCGGGCGTTATGAGGGCGGCCGGAAGCGTAACTAGCCTAGCAGGCGTTCGGTCCAATCCGGCGCCGCCGCTCCGTCCATCGCTGGCGTCACGAAGTGCTTCGGCTGATACCACGACGTCGAGTGCCCATATCTTTCCCACGTAGTTGGTTAGTGCGTATAGACCAAATGGCCAGACTCAGATCAAATACCAAGAACTCGTTAAGCGTGTTAAGTATCCACGAACGCCGAACAGGGCCAGGCCCACCTCTCTCCTAGGCGGTCTCAACCTGCCCTGTCGCTCCGCCACAAAGATCCACACAGAGGGCCGTCGGGACAAAGGTCCTTTTCAGGACAGCCCGATTCAATCGTACACTAATCATGCACGCAAATGTGTACGATCAAGATCGAGACTCACGGAAGATATCACAACACAACTCTAAAACATAAATAAGTCATACAAGCATCATAATACAAGTCGAGGGCCTCGAGGGCTCGAATACAAGTGCTTTCGATCATAGACGAGTCACGGAAGCAACAATATCTGAGTACGGACATAAGTTAAACAAGTTTGCCTTAAGAAGGCTAGCACAAACCGGGATACAGATCGAAAGAGGCGCAGGCCTCCCGCCTGGGATCCTCCTAACTACTCCAGTCGCCGTCGTCGGGCTGCACGTAGTAGTAGGCACCCTCGGTGTAGTAGTAAATCATCGGCGGTGGCGTCGCTCACAGGCTCCATCGTGCAGTCGCAGCAATCGAGTAGAGATAGGGGAAAAGGGGAAGCAATGCAACCGTGAGTACTCATCCAAAGTACTGCAAGCAAGGAGCTACACTACATATGCATGGATATATGTGTAAAGGGCCATATCGATTGGACTGAATCGCAGAATGCCGTAATAAGAGGGGATAGCTAGTCTTATCGAAGACTACGCTTCGGGTCACCTTCTGCCTCGCAATGTAGAAGAGGGTAGGTTGAAGTCCTCCGTAACATCACATAGCAATAATCCTACCCGGCGATCCTCCTCGTATCCCCGAGAGAGCGACCACCGGTTGTATCGGCACTTGGAAGGGTGTGTTTTATTAAGTATCCGGTTCTAGTTGTCATAAGGTCAAGGTACAACTCCAAGTCGTCCTGTTATGAAGGTCACGGCTATTCGAATAGATTAACTTCCTGCAGGGTGCACCAACTTACCCAACACGTTTCCATTTGGCGGACACACTTTCCCGGTCATGCCCGGCCATGAAGATCAACACGTCGCAGCCCCACCTAGGCACAACAGAGAGGCCAAGACGGTCTAACCCTAAGCGCAGGGGTCTGGGCCCATCGCCCAATGCACACCGCATGTTGCGAGGGCGGCAAAGCACCTAGCCTAGTGGCGTTCGATCCAATTCGGTAGGCGCGCGCTCCGTCAGCCGACGTCAAGTGCTTCGGTGATACCACGACGCCGAAAGTGCCATATCTTTCCCACGTAGTTGGTTAGTGCGTATAAGCTCAGAGCCAACTCGGATCAAATGCCAAGATCTCGTTAAGCGTGTTAAGTATCCATGAACGCCGAACAGGCCAGGCCCACCTCTATCCTAGGCGGTCTCAACTCGCCTGCCGCTCGCCACAAAGATCCACTCATGGGTGCTCCACCAGCCGACCCGACTTTAGTCTCCACATGCATCATGTATAAGTATATAGTATATACCCGTGATCACCTCCCGAGTGATCACGGCCCGATAGTATAGCACAGCAGACGGACAAGAATGTAGGGCCACAGATGAATATACTAGCATCCTATACTAAGCATATAGGATTGCAGGTAAAGGTATCAACAAGAGTAGCAAGGACAAAGCTATGCATCGGGATATGTATAATGTAGCAAGAACATGCTACACTACCCTAATGCAAGCGTAATAGAGTAGAATAGGCGATATCTCGGTGATCAAGGGGTGGGGGGCTTGCCTGGTTGCTCAGCAAGAGAGAGAGGTCGTCAACTCAGAGACGAACCGGCAGCAAAGAAGCGGCCGGTCTCGTGGTCTACCGGAGAGAAGAGGGGAAGAAACAATAAATACCATGTAAACAGATGCATATCGATGCATGACATGACAAGTAACGATGCTAGGCGTGCCCTAACGTGGTATGAGATGGTACCGGTTAAGGAAACATCCGGAAAGTATTCCGGTGTTTCGCGTTTTGACGAAGGGCGAAGGGGAAAGTTCTTGAGTTCGATAGGTTAGGGGTGTGCGGCGGACAAACGGACTGCGTAACCGGATTCGTCTCGTCGTTCTGAGCAACTTTCATGTTGAAAATATTTTAATCCGAGTTACGGATTAAAAGATACATTTTTTTAAAGATTGTATTAATTTCTGGAATTTAATTAATTCGAAAAATGGATTTACGATGTCAGCATGATGTCATCTTGGCGTCGTGATCAACGCGTTGACCGTTGACCTGGTCAACTGACATGTGGGTCCAGTGGGACCCACCTGTCATTCTCTGTTTAGGTTAATTACATATTAGTTAAATTTAATTAGTGATTAGGTTAATCTAATCAGGATTAATTAACTTAATTAATTACCTAATTAACTATTTAATATTTTAATTATTTTAATTATTATTTATTTATTTATTTAATATTTTTTTAATTCCTTTTTTTAAAACGTTATGGGGCGGGGCCCCTTTGTCAGTGGGCCAAAGGCCGATGCGGGTTCTTGGTGTTGGTGTCGGCGATCGGGCGAGTGCCCGATCGGCGCAGTGTGGGGGCGCCACCAGGCGTGGAGAGGCCGCTGGCGTGGCCCCGCCACGACGCCGGCCATGGGAACGGAGGGCGGCGCCAGGAGGCGGCAAGAGCGGAATGAGGCGCGGTGAACGGGTGAGCAGGGGGGCGTCTGGCGTGGGGTTCCGGCCTATGGCCGGTCGAACAGGGAACAGGCGAAGCGCCGTCGACGGGCGAAGCGGCGAGCGGTGGTGCTCGCATGACAGGGGGAGGGAACCGTGCGGGAGTGAAGCAATGGTGCGGGCGAGGCCACGGTGGCGTGGGCAGCCGTGGCGCGGCCGGCGCGTCTTGAGGCCGGACGGGCAGGTGCGGCGACGGTGGTGGTCGGGCGCGTGGGCCGAGGCGGGAGCACGGGCCGTCACGCCGGAGGGAGAGGAGGCCGGGTTGAGGTCGGGCGGACGACCCGGGCGACGCGGCCGAGCTGGCCGAGCGACGGCCGAGGCGACCTAGGGGGAGAGGAGGGCAAAGGGGGGGGGGAGCTCACGGAGGGTAAGTAGGGGACGGGGCAGCGGGCTCGGGGGCGGTCGGGGAGGACCGGCGAGGAGGAGGTCGAGGCGGCGGCGCTGTAGGGGGGGCCGGGACGACGACGACGCAGGAAGCAGCCGGGCGGGAGGCGGACGGCCATTTAGGCGGCAGCGGCAAGGGATTCAAGGCTCACTGGCCCGGCGAGGAGGGGGGGTGAGGACGAGCGGTGGTCGGGTCGTTGATCCCGATCTGTAATCGGATCGGGGAGGGAAGGGATCGTGGGGAGTGGGGGGCATCGGCGCCTAGGGTTTATGGGGGATTAGAGAGGGAGTGGGGGGGGCGGATGGGTTCATTGGGCTGCTTGGCCCATTGGCTGTGGTCCACAGGGGGTTCTCCCCCCTTTTTTTGTTTTTTTGTATTTTCTTTCTTTTATTTATTTTCTTTTCTGTTTTAATTCATTTAAACATATCTAGGCATTTTATAAAAATGGGTTTGTTGCACCATAATTAACTTTGTAATATTTGACAACCCCCGAACTTTTTAGTTTTAAATTTTTGAAACTTCTATTGTCATCATAATTTTGAATTTGAATTTCAAACAGTTTTGAATTAACCCGAGATTAACTACAAGGATGAGGTGACGTGGCACCATCAACGTGAGTTTATCAGTAGCATGATTATCCGGCGTTACACTTTCAAATTTCAATCCGTGAATCACTCATGGGTGCTCCACAAGCCCGACCGACTTTAGTCACCACATGTATCATGTATAAGTATAAGTATATACCGTGATCACCTCCCGAGTGATCACGACCCGATAGTATAGCACTGTGACGGAAAAGAATGTAGGGCCACAGATGGAATACTAGCATCCTATACTAAGCAAGAGGATAAAGGTAAAGGTAACAACAAGAGTAGCAAGGACAAGCTATGCGAAAGTATAGGAGTAATCGAAAGCGAGAACATGCTACACTACTTTAATGCAAGCAGTATAGAGAAGAGTAGGCGATATCTGGTGATCAAAGGGGCTTGCCTGGTTGCTCCGGCAAGAGAGAGGGTCACAACTCCGTAGTCGTCTTTGGGCATCGGCAGCTCGGTCTCGGTGTCTAGCGGAAGAAGAGGAAGAAACAATGAATATTTAAGCAAACAGATGCATGACGATGCATGACAAAGCAAAGCGTGATGCTAGGCGTGCCCTAACGCGGTATGTGGTGATACCGGTGAAGGAAACATCAGGAAAGTATTCCGGTGTTTACGTGATTTTCAGCAGAGGAGCCGGAGGGGAAAGTTGCGAGTTCGATAGGTTAGGGGGTGTGGCGGACGAACGGGTTGCGTATCCGGAATCGTCTCGTCGTCCTGAGCAACTTTCATGTTGAAAATATTTTTTCCGAGTTACGGTTTAAAAGATATGATTTTCTAAAGATTTTATTAATTTACGGAATTTAATGAATTATTTAAATAATTCAAAAACAGATTAATGACATCAAGATGATGTCATGTCGACATCAGCAGTCAACAGAGTTGACTTGGTCAACTGACCAAGGTCCATGGGACCTACCTGTCATACAATCGCTTAGGTAAATTAGATAATAGTTAATTTAATTACTATTTAATTAACCTAACTAGTTAATTAAATTAATTAAACCGGATTAATTAACTTAATTAATCCATTAGATAATTAATTAATTAATAATTAATTTTATTAAATCATTATTTATTTATTATTTTTATTTTTAATTCTCCTTTTTTTAACGTTACAGGCGTGGGCCCCACTCTCATTGGCCTGTGGGGCCTTGCGGGTTTGGCCTTGACGGCAGTTGTCGCCCGAATGCATGCCGAGCAGGCTGGCGTGGATGCGGGCGAAGCCCGAGGGTGGCGCCAAGACGGCAAATGGCCGGGCGGCAGGCGGGCCGTGGTAGGAGGCCGGGCCACGGCGAGGTACGGTGGAGGGGGCCGACGGCGCGAGAGGCGGAGAAGCGACAGGCGCCATGGGGCGGGCGCGGTGACCAACGGCGGAGGCGTGGTCGGGCGGGAGAGCACGAGAGGAGTCTTGGCGCTCCATGGACGCTGCCGGCAGCGTCACGCAGCTGTGGCGAAGCGGCGTGGCTGTGGCGGCCCGAGCGTGAGCTCCGCAAGACGCTGGGCCAAGGGAGGGGGAGGGAACGCGCCCGCCGAGAAGGGGAAAGGAGGGAGCTCACGGGGGGAAAGTAGGGTCAGGGCAGCGGGGTGGCGAGGAGGTCGTCGGGGACGACGCGGACGAAGTGGAGGCAGGCCGGTGAGGAGGAGGAAGCAGACCTGCGAGGGAGCTCCGGCGAGGTCCTCGGGTGGCAGCGTTGCGGCGGCGATGAGGCGTGTCCACGGCTTCACGTGGTGTCGCGCGAGGGAGAGGAGGGCGAGGAGGCAACGACGACGGTTGGCGATGGCGATCCGGGGCGGTGGCGTCGACGGGGTCGGGGCGGCGGCGGGGGCGAATGCCCCGATCCCGATCTGGATCGGGGGGAGGAGTCGTGGGGGGAGTGGGAGGTGTCGGTGGGGGTTACGGGTTAGGGTTCGGCCTCCAGGGGGTTATGGAGGAGTGGAGGGGCGGCCCGGGCTAGGTGGGTTGCTAGGCGTGCCTGGTGGCTGTTGGGCCAAAGGCCGATTGAGGGGGTCCTTTTGACTTTTGTTTTATCTTATACTCTTTTATTTCTTTTCTTTCTTGTTTTAATTTTATGTCCCAAATTGTTATAGTTTGGTAGAATATTCAATTAGCACCTAACATAGTAACATTAATTATACCACGCCACAATAACTTTGGCACCTAGCTAAAATAGTTTAGTATTTTGTAAAAATATATTAGGAGTATAACTAATTGCTTTGCTGTTGTTTTAACCACTTTAGGGTATTTAATTATTTTATAAAGATGTTGTTTCTCCACCAATAATATCCATGATCTATTTGTCACATTAAGAACGTTATAGTTTTTGACTTTTGTAAACTTTAATTGTTTCACTTGATTTTAAATTTGAAATTCGCACGGGATTTTAATCATCGCAAGATTAACAACAGTAATCGTGGTGACGTGGCATCATTAGCGGAGGGTTACTGTAGCGTAACTATCCGGGCATCACAATTCTCCTCCACTACAAGAAATCTCGTCCCGAGATTTAAGAGGGGAAGTGAGGGGAATTTGGTTACGAAATTCTAACGAGTTTTCTCGATCTTGGTTGCTCTACTCGAAGAGGTCTAGCCACTACGTTGATGTCTTCACTCCTCTGCTTGTGTCATCATGATGAAGCCGAATCCTTTCTTCATGATTTACATCGTACTTACGAAAGAATAAAGGGTGGGTATTCTGTAAGAACGGACCTCTGCAAGGTAGACTACCTGGTAGTTAACATCGGGGAAGGTGGCGGAAAGTAACTCCCGAATTGAAACTTAAGAAAATATCGAGAGCAAAGTAAGGAGGTATCATGGGAAGTTTCGAGCGGGCAGGCAATCATTCGATGCCTGAAACGAAGTGTTGAAGGGGTTTAGAGCAATGTGAATAAGCATTGCATCAGATACCAGAATAGATCACTGGGCAGGTGGCTCGTGAATTACTTACAAAGTCAAGTGCGAGGAATAACTTTGACAACAGGGTGTATAGGAGAGTCAGGTTTCGACCCTGTGGAACTGTGGGTTATGGGCCCACCATGTGGGTTTTAAGTAGGAAGGGTGGTGACGTATTGCTCGATCATGTAAGCAAGGCATGCCGGAGGATAGCCTGTCAGTTATGTCGGCAACAACATCGGTACCAAGGGCGAGGGACGAAGAGAACCATTCTCCTGCTCGTTGAACGAGGCGGACCAATAGGCAAAGTTCTCATCCATCGGTGGTTACCGAAATGTCATATGTCATCAACTATAGTAACAGGGTCTTGCTGACAGAATTGTACACCGAGGTGTTTACATAAGCAGAAGAATACTACTGCTTATATAATAAAGATCACAAGTAGGGTTAAGCAATCCAATGGAAAGGAAAGGTGATTACCAGATTTAATCGTAACAATGGAAAGAAATATGTGTTTAAACACATAATTCAGGTATATCCTTCCCAAGGACAAGCAGGGCATGATATCCATAAGAGGATAGAAGGTTGAAAACCCTTTAGGTAAGGGAGAGAAATTTCATGACATTACCCATACAAAGGTGTTTGGATAATTGAGCAAGAAACATTTAGCATTGGGCTTCAAATGTCCTTGTTGAAAATCGGAGTATCACAAACATGCTTTGAGATAGTATTGGCATGGTCTTTGGGTAAAGATCATACTTTGGATTCACAAAGGATCCGTCAGGAGCAACTTATAGAATAAGTCTTACAATTTCCTCATGGAAGAATGGCTAAACTTGCTAAAAAGGATACTACAACAATAGGTCCTCCACCCAGGGGGGGGGGGTGCTAGGCATAACATCATGTTACCGGGTCATCAAGGGACCAACATCATAACTCTTGGAAAGTTGTCCCAACCATCATAACTGACCGAGATTCAGATTTGATCGGTGTTAGGATACCTCAGGCTCAGGATGCCCGAGAAGAAAAGGTGCGACACAAATTGACGAGATGACATGTAAGATTCTCGGGAAATGAACTATGAAGTGATTTCCGTTAACAAGAGTTCATCATTAACCCAAGGAGAGGACAAGGAGGTGTCTGGTGAACTCAACGGCAATTCATCGAGATTTCCAAAAGATAGATTTCCACAATTAAGTGAACAAGGAGATAACATTTGTCAGATCTAATGATATAAGGAAGTATGCTCGAGGAAAACATACACAATTAAACGTTGGTTGAAAGGTGCGCCCAAAATATGGGTTGGGTTGCATGACCAATGTCAGAATGGTGATTCAATAAGCCATAGTCGTAGAATGAAACTATAGACCAATAACTTCAAGCAAGAGGGTTGCTAGAAGGGCAGAATCCAAACAGTACCACTCACTTGTTGGTACCCCTGTTGGAATCAACACGAGGACCCAAGAAAGAATGGTGATGGCGAGAAGCATCACTGTAACAAGAATTCTTAAGAGGTGGAGCAATTCTCACAACATCCTTGACATAAAAGACGGCGATACGTCAAGGTAGAATATAATACAAGCTCGAAAGCAAGTTGCATCCATAACAAGAACAAGTTTGTGATGAAAGTAAGGTAAGGATGTTGGCGATGGTAACTCAAATTACCAAGGGACGAGGATGACACTTATCATCATGAATTCGATCGATATCCTGGAAGGAGCCAAAAATTGTTGATGATGATCACAACAATTGTTGTCGAGAGGCTCCATGGAGAAGCAATCGAACAACGACTGCATCAAGCAAAAGGACTGATGCAACGAAAGATTATTTGAACCACATATATGACACAAACTCGGAAACAAGTTTTGGTTCGAGGTGAAACGATAAGACGAGGAAATCGGCATAAGCTTAGCTTATATTCGAAAGCTGTGCTCCGAGAATAAGGACCGGGTGGCACAGTTAAACTATAGCACAATAACGATATAGTTGATCAGGCTAGGAATGACTTGATCGGGTACAAAATCGTACTTAAACAAAATTACTAAAAGTTTTTGAACCATAGTGCGGACTCGGTTCAGTTATCGGTGTCTTTGAGTGTTTAATAACTCAGAGCCCGTGAAAAATTGGAATCAGTGGGAAGGTAGCACTTGATGAACAACTCATAAGAGGTTATGCAGTTCTGTGATAATCTCGAGATACCAAGGGGTAATACTCGACGACAGATCTAAATAGAGGTTGGATTGGGTATTGCTCTGCAGAGGACAAGTGGTTTTAACTTGTCTGAGAAATTGAATCAAAGGGGAACAATATGGTCAGAATCACATTTGTACATGATCAAACCACAGACACAAGCACTTATAACAAGGGGGTAACTATTCTGCGAGAATCTTCCATGATAAGATTTGCATCGTGTCCATGGGCATGAACGCAAAGTTCAAGGTCAACTCCCACTTCTTCAATGCATAACCTTTCATTCACTTCTCGCGTTTGATGAAGTTGCAGTGTTGAAATTTTATCTGGCAAAATACCAGAAGAGTATGACTCATGAAAACTTTCGAGTTCACACATATTAAGGAAGGCATAGGTTCAACCCATCGGGGCATCTTAGAATCATATACCAGAATCTTTAGAAGTAATTGACTCAAGATCGAAGGCAGGGCATGGTTGAGAAAGCACGGGATACAATTTACCAAAGGCGTTATGTATCAGAGGAAAGGCTCACAAGGTTATTGAATATGAAGGTCGTTGTCAGATAAAATCCAACAAAGGATCTGGTGGTCCAAAAGGGATCTGACGTGAGCATCGGTACTCAACTAGAGGAACAAGAATGCAAGGAGATCAGATTATAGAAACAATTGACTAATTCAATTGTCAAATGCAAAGGAATTATGATTTCCAAATCAAGGGATCAGAAGCAATGCTCTGATTAGGGATGGATAAGTTGAATAGCCTTAGGGTACAATCAAACACAATTGGATTGGTCGAGAACCAATTCCAGTTAAAAGAACGGCAGCTCAGCTGGAAAAGTAATTTATAAGGATCAATGATGATTGCGTGTATTCGCAAACATATTGAGTCAACGAACTCAAAATGATAATGACAAGGAATGTCAATAAGACTACGAGACTTATGGGATTAACCATAATGCAAGCAAGCAAGAATTTCAAGAGCCAAAGGCTCCAGAGGATTTTCGGAAGATCGAATAGTATTTTGAAGACTTTTGTGAAACACATGAACAACTGGGGATGAGCGGATACTCGACAAGTGCGAGGATTTATATGAAGGGGTATTCATATGGCAAAGAACTGCTAGGCAGTAGGCACAAAGTATTCTCGGAACAATAGAGAAAACTTCGGGGCATCTTGTAATAATAAGATCAATGGGGGATGATTGCATGAATGGCAAGTGTGAGTAGTTATCCATAAGGATTTAACGGTGGTCGGGAATAGCAAAAGTGATGGGCACAAAGTCTCGAGAGAATATCAAAGAGTATCTCCGAAATCTTCCGTGCGATCGGTGATCATCTCGATCAAGGGCCTCTTCGGAGAAAGTATTTTCGAGAACGTAAAGTTAGATTTTAGTAAAAATCGCTTAACCCGAATAGAAGAGAGTTCAGAATCCCGTGAGTATAGGTCGAGAAATAAAAGATCCTACTACCACCCAATGGCGGCGCAGCCCGTAAGACACACAGCCATGTTAGTAAAAGTTTTTGCAACGTCTAGACTCGACTTCGGCCAAGGTGTGTGGAAGGGGGATTCCTACAGGCAGTCGGCCCTGATACCAACTTGTGACGCCCCCGATTCAATCGTACACTAACCATGCACGCAAATGTGTACGATCAAGATCAGGGACTCACAGGAAGATATCACAACACAACTCTAAAACATAAATAAGTCATACAAGCATCATAATACAAGCCAAGGGCCTCGAGGGCTCGAATACAAGTGCTCGATCATAGACGAAGTCGGCCGGAAGCAACAATATCTGAGTACAGACATAAGTTAAACAAGTTTGCCTTAAGAAGGCTAGCACAAACTGGGATACAGATCGATAGAGGTGCAGGCCTCCTGCCTGGGATCCGCCTAACTACTCCGGGTCGTCGTCAGCAGGCTGCACGTAGTAGTAGGCACCTCCGGGGTAGTAGTCGTCATCAACGGTGGCGTCGCTCACAGGCTCCATCGTCTCGTCGCAGCAACCGGTAAGGAAAGGGGGAAAAGGGGAACAAGGCAACCGTGAGTACTCATCCAAAGTACTGCAAGCAAGGAGCTACACTACATATTCATGGATATATGTGTAAAGGGCCATGTAAGTGGACCGAATCGCAGAATGCCGTAATAAGAGGGGATAGCTAATCACGTCGAAGACTACGCTTTTGGCAGCCTCCATCTTGCAAAGATGTGGAAGAGAGTAGATCAAGTCCTCCAAGTAGCATCGCATAGCATAATCCTACCCGGCGATCCTCCTCGTCAGCCTCATTGAGAGAGCGATCACCGGTTGTATCCGCACTTGGAAGGGTGTGTTTTATTAAGTATCCGGTTCTAGTTATCATAAGGTCAAGGTACAACTCCAAGTCGCCCCTGCTATCAAGATCACGGCTATTCGAATAGATTAACTTCCTGCAGGGTGCACCACATAACCCAACACGCTTGATCCCATTTGGCCGGACACACTTTTCGGGTCATGCCCGCCGCTGAAGATCAACACGCCGCAGCCCCACCTAGGCACAACAGAGAGGTCAAGACGCTTGTCTAAACCTAAGCGCAGTGGGTCCGGGCCCATCGCTCATAGCACACCCAAGACGCTATAGGGCGGCCGGAAGCAAACCTAGCCTAGCAGGCGTTCAGCCCAATCCGCACGCGCCGCCCGTCAAGGCGCGCCACGGCGTTTTACCGATACCACGACGCCGAGTGTCCATATCTTTCCCACGTAGTTGGTTAGTGCGTATAGACCAAATGGCCGGACTCGGATCAAATACCAAGAACTCATTAAGCGTGTTAAGTATCCGCGACGCCCGAGCAGGACAGGCCCACCTCTCTCCTAGGCGGTCTCAACCTGCCTGCCGCCTCCGCCACAAAGATCCATCCAGAGGGCCGGGACAAAGGTCCTTTCAGCCCCCAATCCGTGAATCACTCATGGTGCTCCACAAGCCGACCCGACTTTAGTCACCACACGTATCATGTATAAGTATAAGTATATACCCGTGATCACCTCCCGAGTGATCACGGCCCGATAGTATAGCACAGCAGACGGACAAGAATGTAGGGCCACAGATGGAATACTAGCATCCTATACTAAGCGATGAGGGATAGCAGGTAAAGGTAACAACAAGAGTAGCAAGGACAAAGCTATGCAAAGAAGATAGGAGTAATCGAAAGCGATAACATGCTACACTACTCTAATGCAAGCAAGATAGAGAAGAGTAGGCGATATCCGGTGATCAAAGGGGCTTGCCTGGTTGCTCTGGCAAGAGAGAGGGGTCGTCAACTCCGTAGTCGTGACTGGGCGCCAGCGTGCTTCAGTCTCGGTGTCTAGCGGAAGAAGAGGGGGAAGAAACAATGAATATTTAAGCAAACAGATGCATGACGATGCATGACAAAGCAAAGCGTGATGCTAGGTGTGCCCTAACGCGGTATGTGGTGATACCGGTGAAGGGGGGAAACGTCCGGGAAAGTATTCCCGGTGTTTCGCGTTTTTCGGGCAGAGGAGCCGGAGGGGGAAAGTTGCGAGTTTGATAGGTTAGGGGGGTGTGGCGGACGAACGGGTTGCGTATCCTAATCGCCTCGCTGCTCGAGCAACTGTCATGTTGAAAATATTTTAATCCGAGTTACGGATTAAAAGATATGATTTTCTAAATATTTTATTAATTTCTGGAATTTAATGAATTATTTAATTAATTCGAAAAACAGATTAATGACATCAGCATGATGTCATGCTGACATCAGCAGTCAACAGAGTTGACTTGGTCAACCTGACCAAAGGTCCAAAGTGGGACCTACCCGCCATACAATCGCTTAGGTTAATTAGAGATTAGTTAATTTAATTACTATTTAATTAACCTAACTAGTTAATTAAATTAATTAAACCGATTAATTAACTTAATTAATTCATTAGATAATTAATTAATTAATAATTAATTTTATTAAATCATTTTTATTTTTATTTATTATTTTTATTTTTAATTCTCCTTTTTTAACGTTACAGGCGTGGGCCCCATCGCTATCGCCTCACAGGGGGCCTTGCGGGTTTCGGCGCAGTATCTGTTGTCGCCTCTAATTCTGCATGTCTAATCCAAGGCTGGCGTGATGCGCGGCCTGTGGTGCGGCGGGCAAGACGGCGACCGTGGTCGGAAGCAGCCAAGACCTGGGGGGCCGTAGGACGCCGCCGGGCGGGGGAAGTGAGGGGCGGCGGCGACATGCAGAGAGGGCGGAAGCGCCACGGGCGCGGTGACCAACGGCGACAGAGAAGGGGAAAGGAGGGAGCTCACGGGGGGAAAGTAGGGTCAGGGCAACGGGGTGGCGAGGAGGTCGTCGGGGACGACGCGGACGAAGTGGAGGCAGGCCGGCGAGGAGGAGGAAGCAGACCGGCGAGGGAGCTCCGACGAGGTCCTCGGGCGGCAGCGTCGGGGCGGCGATGAGGCGTGTCCACGGCTTCACGTGGTGTAGCGCGAGGGAGAGGAGGGCGAGGAGGCAACGGCGACGGTTGGCGACGGTGATCCGGGGCGGTGGCGTCGACGGGGTCGGGGCGGCGGCGGGGGCGAATGCCCCGATCCCGATCTGGATTGGGGGGGAGGAGTCGTGGGGGGGGGGGAGTGGGAGGTGTCGGTGGGGTTTACGGGTTAGGGTTCGGCCTCCAGGGGGTTATGGAGGAGTGGAGGGGGGCGGCCCGGGCTAGGTGGGCCGGTTGGGCGGCCTGGTGGCCTGTTGGGTCAAAGGCAAGTGAGGGGGGGGGGGTCCTTTTTGACTTTTGTTTTATCTTATACCCTTTTATTTCTTTTCTTTACTGTTTTAATTTTATTTCCCAAATTGTTATAGTTTGGTAGAATATTCAATTAGCACCTAACATAGTAACATTAATTATACCACTGCCACAATAACTTTGGCACCTAGCTAAAATAGTTTAGTATTTTGTAAAAATATATTAGGAGTATAACTAATTGCTTTGTCGTTGTTTTAACCACTTTAGGGTATTTAATTATTTTATAAAGATATTGTTTCTCCACCAATAATATCCATGATTTATTTGTCACATTAAGAACATTATAGTTTTTGACTTTTGAAAACTTTAATTGTTTCACTTGATATTAGATTTGAAATTCGAACGGGATTTTAATCATCGCAAGATTAACAACAGTAATCGTGGTGACGTGGCATCATTAGCGGAGGGTTACTGTAGCGTAACTATCCGGGCGTCACAAAGCTGGACGAGATCTTCGAAGTGGATACAGTAAGTCATAACGACAAGTCTTTTTTCGAGCTAAGCATGACATCTGCTTCATTTGCTTGAACTTATTTTTTTTTACTATTCTACTAGCGTATCCCCTGCCATGCAAGAGTTTTTGTATTGGAAAAGATAGGTTTCAGTCATATCATGGAGGTAAAGAAAGTTTATGTGAAGACCAAGCATGGTTATATTTTCCATGCAAAATTATACAATTCAGACGACTACACCTATTTTGGATGCAAAACATGGCGAGCACTATGCAAGACTTATGCATTTGAGCCTGATATGGTTATCACCTTTGATATTCGTCCTAAGATGATATTGAAGGCAATACCGACATCTGGGTCGATGTGCAGACGCCTCCAGTTATACCATTATGTAAGTTTCTCAACCATATTTATGTCTTTGATATTGTTTATTCAAAAATAGTTGACAACTAATTTGTATTGTCAGCTTATTTCGGTGCAAGCAACCATATCCAACGCTTGGTAGACAGGACCTACTACTGTCCCGAGGCTGAACTAAACTGCGAGGAGCTAAGTCATTATGTTTCATGGCTTGAGGATCTTGATACTGTCAAGGCAAATTTTCTTCCCGGATTTAGAAATGTTAGTATCGAAAACGCATGCACCAATAGTGTTCGTAATGAACTACGGTCACATCCATTTAGGAAGGATGGTAAGATTTTTACTATTTGTCCTCATTGCATCTTTTCCATACATTATTTTTGAAGCTAAACTTCATTGCTAAGTATGTCCCATACGATGTTCTTCAACAGGGACTCCCGATGAATGTTGTGCCTTATGGGATCGAGACTAAAGGTACCATGAGTATTATCACCACGGCCAAGATATCCTCTGATTACTTTAGTGCATTCAAGATTAGCGACGGATGCTTAATAGTGCAAGAATGGACCAAATATGTGTTGGGGAGCCGCAGAGAAGTACTAGGGGCAGCAAACAGAGGCGCTTTCCATGATTAGGAGACAAGGTTCATCTGCATGCTCCAACTTGATCAAGGAGGAGAGCTACACATGTTTTATGTTGTTTTACCTAAGAGAGAGCAGCAGGAGTGATTAGCTAGCTAGAAATGAGTTTCAGGATGATGATGTGCTACACTATTACTATGATGATAAAATAGCTAGTGTTGGTGGTAATGACTATGATGATTATTATTAGCTAGTGTTAGTGGTGATTAAATAAATACTGTTGGTGGTAATGACCATGATGATGATTAAATATCTTGTCTTTGGCGGATTAGATTCAAGTGGAGGCAACATGTGGTGCACATCGAAAGTACTACTAGTCCAAACTAGATCAAGTTTGGATTAGTAGTATACTTTGACATGCACCACATATTGCCTCCACTTGAACCTAATCCACCTTCATTTGACACATCGTTATGGACATAATGATGTAAACCTCATAACTAGTATTGTACCAATATTTGTATAATGGCGCATAAATACAATAAAAATAAAAAATAAAAAAGTACTAGTAGCGATGGGCGTAAAACACGTTGCAAGTAGTTACCTTAGCAAAGTGGTAATCTAACAAACGCTGCAGCTATTTGTCCTAGCAAGAGCATCGGTCACGCACGCTGCTAAGCAATAGCTAAAGCGCCTTATTAGTAGCGCCTATACCCGCGCTACTGATACATCTAAAACCCGCGCTGCTGCTAGCCTTTTCCCTAGTAGTGTTGATACGTCTCCAACGTATCTATAATTTTTGATTGTTCCATGCTATTATATTACCCCTTTTGGATGTTTATGGGCTTTATTTTACACATTTGTATCATTTTTGGGACTAACCTACTAACCGGAGGCCCAGCCCATATTGCTGTTTTTGCCTATTTCAAGATTTCAAGAAAAGGAGTATCAAACAGAGTCCAAACGGAATGAAACCTTCGGGAGCGTGATTTTTGGAACGAACGTGATCCGGAGAGCTTGGAGTGCAAGTCAAGAAGCTCCCGAGGACCCCACGAGATAGGGGGCCGCCACCCCCCCCCCCACTGTAGGGCACGCCCCCTGTCTCATGGGCCCCTCGAGCGGCCACCGACGTACTTCTTCCTCCTATATATACCTACGTACCCCGAAAACATCAAGGGGCACCACGAAACACAATTTCCACCGCCAGAACCTTCTCAGATCCGCGAGATCCCATCTTGGAGCCTTCTCCCAGACTCTGCCGAAGGGGAATCAACCACGAGGGCCTCTACATCAACATCCTTGCCCCTCCGATGAGTTGTGAGTAGTTTACCACTGCACTCCACGGGTCCACGCTTATTAGCTAGATGGCTTCTTCTCTCTTTTGGATCTCAATACAATGTTCTCCCTCTCTCTTGTGGAGATCTATTCGATGTAAACTCTTTTGCAAAGGTGTTTGTCGAGATCTGATGAATTGTGGGTTTATGATCAAGTTTATCTATGAATAATATTTGAATCTTCTCTGAATTCTTTTATGTATGATTGAGTTATCTTTGCAAGTCTCTTCAATTATCGCTTTGGTTTGGCCTACTAGATTGGTCTTTCTTGCCATGGGAGAAGTGCTTAGCTTTGGGTTCAATCTTGTGGTGTCCTTACCAAAGGACAAAAAGGGTTGCAAGGCACGTATTGTATTGTTGCCATCGAGGATAACAAGATGGGGTTTATATCATATTGCATGAGTTTATCCCTCTACATCATGTCATCTTGCTTAATGCGTTACTCTGTTCTTATGAACTTATTACTCTAGATGCAGGCAGGAGTCGGTCGATGTGTGGAGTAATAGTAGTAGATGCAGGCAGGAGTCGGTCTACTTATTATGGACGTGATGCCTATATACATGATCATGCCTAGATAATCTCATAACTATGCGCTTTTCTATCAATTGCTCGACAAGAATTTGTTCACCCAATCGTAATACTTATGCTATCTTGAGAGAAGCCACTAGTGAAACCTATGGCCCCCCGGGTCTATCTCTTATCATATTTGCTTTCAATCTACTTTTATTTGCATCTTTACTTTTTGCATCTATATTATAAAATACCAAAAATATATTTATTAGATCTCACTTTCGCAAGTGGCCGTGAAGGGATTGACAACCCCTTTATTGTGTTGGTTGCGAGTTCTCAGTTTGTTTGTGTAGGTGCGTGGGACTTTTGAGGAGCCTCCTACTAGATTGATACCTTGATTCTCAAAACTGAGGGAAATACTTACGCTACACTTGCTGCATCACCCTCTCCTCTTCGAGGAAAACCAATACAAGCTCAAGACATAGCAGTATCCCAAGATATTTAATAGGGAAAGTCCCCCCTTTACATTTCAGGACATCTATATACCTCATGGTTTCATCTTCAGACATGTTAATAGGAATTAACTCACTCTTGTTGCAGTTAATCGTCATGCCAGACACTTGTTCAAAACAAGCTACAACCATCTTGAGGTTTTGAGCCATTTCCAAGTTATTTTGCAAGAAAATAATATTGTCATTCGCATACTGTAGGCAACTTACTCCACCAGGTGTGACGCCCCCGATTCAATCGTACACTAATCATACACACAAACGTGTACGATCAAGATCAGGGACTCACAGGAAGATATCACAACACAACTCTGAAACATAAAATAAGTCATACAAGCATCATAATACAAGCTAGGGGCCTCGAGGGCTCGAATACAAGTGCTCGATCATAGACGAGTCAGCGGAAGCAACAATATCTGAGTACAGACATAAGTTAAACAAGTTGCCATAAGATGGCTAGCACAAACAGGGATACATATCGAAAGAGGCGCAGGCCTCCTGCCTGGGATCCTCCTAACTACTCCTGGGCGTCGTCAGCGGGCTGCACATAGTAGTAGGCACCTCCAGTGTAGTAGGAGTCGTCGTCGACGGTGGCGTCTGGCTCCTGGACTCCAGCATCTGGTTGCGACAACCAGAAAGAAAGGAAAGGGGGAAAAGGGGGGGGGGGGAGAAAGCAACCGTGATAACTCATCCAAAGTACTCGCAAGCAAGGAGCTACACTACATATGCATGGGTATATGTGTAAAGGGGCAATATCGGTGGACTGAACTGCAGAATGCCAGAATAAGAGGGGGATAACTAGTCTTATCAAAGACTACGCTTCTGGCAGCCTCCGTCTTGCAGCATGTAGAAGAGAGTAGAATGAAGTCCTCCAAGTAGCATCGCATAGCATAATCCTACCCGGCAATCCCGTCCTCGTCGCCCTGTTAGAGAGCGATCGCCGGGTTGTATCTGGCACTTGGAAGGGTGTGTTTTATTAAGTATCCGTTCTAGTTGTCATAAGGTCAAGGTACAACTCCAAGTTGTCCTGTTACCGAAGATCACGGCAATTCGAATAGATAAACTTCCCTGCAGGGGTGCACCACATAACCCAACACGCTTGATCCCATTTGGCCGGACACACTTTCCTGGGTCATGCCCGACCGCGGAAGATCAACACGTCGCAGCCCCACCTAGGCCAACAGAGAGGTCAAGACGCCGGTCTAAACCTAAAGCGCACCGGGTGCAGGCCCATCGCCTTAGCACACCTCAAGACGTTATGCGTGGGCGGCCGAAGCGAACCTAGCCTAGCGAGCGTTCCATTAATCCGGCGCGCTACGCCGCCACGACATCACGAAGGCTTCGGCTGATACCACGACGTCGAGTGCCCATAACTGTTCCCGTGTAGTTGGTTAGTGCGTATAGACCAAATGGCCAGACTCAGATCAAATACCAAGAACTCGTTAAGCGTGTTATTATGAAGTAACCACGGACGCCGACCAGGGCCAGGCCCACCTCTCTCCTAGGTGGTCTCACCACCTTACTGCCGCTCCAAAGTAACGATCGGGGCCGTGGGAACCCAGCCCACCTCTACCGGGATGGAGCCACCGCCTTCACCCCCATCTCCGAACAATATCATAAGTAATGTAACAAGATAAAGTATATAGCATATGCCCGCGATCACCTCCCGAGGGATCACGGCCCAAGAGTATAGCATGGCGAGCGGACAAGAATGTAGGGCCATCGATGGAATACTAGCATCCTATACTAAGCATTTAGGATTGCGTATAAGGATAACAACTGTAGCAACAATGACAAAGCTATGCAGCAGAATAGGATTAACCGAAAGCGAGAACTTGCTACACTACTCTAATGCAAGCGATAGAGAAGAATAGGCGATATCCGGTGATCAAGGGGGCTTGCACGGAAGCTCACCGAGAAGGAGGGGTCACAACACCGTAGTCGTCTTGGGTAGCAATGACGCCGGTCTCGGTGTCTAGCGAGAGACGAGGGGGAAGAAACAATAAATACAATGCAAACAAATGCATGAAGATGCATGACATGTCAAAGCGCGATGCTAGGTGTGCCCAATCGCGGTAGTAGGTTATACTAGCGAAGGGGGAAACATCCGGGAAAGTATTCTCGGTGTTTCGCATCTTCGGACAGATGAACCGGAGGTGAAAAGTTACAGGTTCGATAGGTTAGGGATGTGTGGAGGACGAACATGCTTCGAATCCGGATTCGTCTCGTCGTTCTGAGCAGCTTTCATGTACAAAGTTTTTCCATCCGGGTTATGGATTAAAAGATATAATTTTCAAAAGAACTTATTAATTTCTGGAATTTAATTAATTATTTAAATTAATTCGAAATTGGATTTATGACATCAGCATGATGTCATGCTGACGTCAGCAGTCAACAGGGGTTGACTGGTCAACCTAACGAGTGGGTCCCACTGGTCAGTGACACATTTTAATTACACATATTAATTAACCTAATCAGGATTAATTAGGGGTAGGCCCCACTGTCATTGACTACTTAATTAACTAATTAACTGATCAGGTTAACTAGGTAACTAATGTGTAATTAGTTTAATTAGTTGTTTTAATTTAATTAATCAAAATTATTTAAGTTAATTATTTCTTTAATTAATTAATTAATTATTTTTTTGTTTTTATTTTTATTTTTAAATACGTTCTAGGGTGGGGCCTGCCTATCATAGGCCCCTGGGGCGTTAGTGGGTTTGGACGCTAGCGAGCGCTAGCGAATGTTGGGCGCAGGGCACAGCCCGAGCGGGCGCGGGGCGGCGGACCCGGCAGGTCGCCAAGGCAGGGGCGGCCACATGAGGCTTGCGCTCGAGGCGGCAGCAGCGAGGACGGACGGTGGAGGCAGCGGTGGCGGAGACGGCAATGGCCTGCAACCTCAGGGAGGCCGCGGCAAGGCGGGTGGCTTGGCCGAGCAAATGTGGGTGACGCTGGGAGCGGGAGGTCGACGCGGTGGACGGCGCGCGACGGAACAGGGCGGCGGCCAGCGGCAAGCAGTGGCCGAGCGCCCACGGCGGCGCCGCCCGCAGCAGCGGTGAGCATGGAAGGACGAGGAACAACGGGTCGGCCGCGGCGACGGGCACGACCGAAGCGACCGAAGCGCCGCGACCGGGCGCCAGACGCTGGGGGGGGTGCGGTCGAAGCGACGACGGCGCGGGCACGCAGGTGCGCGGGGAAGAGGAGAAGGAGGGGGGGCTCACTGTGGTTGTAGGGGACGGGGCAACGGGGGGTCGAGGAGGGGAGTCGGAGACGACACGGCGAAGAGGAGGCAGGCCGGTGGGGAGGAGGAAGCGGCCGGCGAGGCGGCGTCCAACGGCGAGGCGGCTTGACGGCGGGTCAAGCGTCATGGCGACCTCCTCATCTCGATCCCGATCCAAACGTGGGAGAGAGGGGGGAAGGAGATATTTTGCGGGGGGGACTGGCGGTGTGTCGGTGGTGTACTGGGGGGAGTGGGGGGAGGTTATGGCGGCGGGGTGGGCCGGCCTAGGTGGTGGCCTGGTGGGCCGAGGCCGTTCGGCCAAGTTGGGCCACAGCCCAGTGGGGGGGGGGGCTCCTTTTCTTTTCTTGTTAGTTTTCTGTTTTTGTTTTCCTTTTTTTCTTATCTTATTTTTTTTCTGTTTTAATTCATTTTGAAGTACTTAGGCATTCTGTAAAAGCGTGGTCTCTTCACCATATTAATTGGCACACTCCAAACATTTTAGTTTAACGTTTGAAAACTTTTATTGTCTGCATTGTTTTAAATTTGAAATTCGAACTAGGTTTCGAACTAACTCGAGTTTATCCACAGTAACCGAGGTGACGTGGCATCATTAGCGGGGGTTCACTGTAGCTCAACTATCCGGGCGTCACACCAGGGCAGAAGCTAGGCAAAGCCCTCCAATCAGCCCTGAAGCAGTGGCTTTGATTTGCATTCTAGCAAGCACATCGGCAACGAGGTTGAAAAGTCGGGGTGATATAGGATCACCCTGTCTAAGGCCTTTACTGGTTAGGAAAAATTCACTCTCACAACCATTGATTTTAACTCCTATCGACCCCCCCCCCCCCTTACAATGGCTTTGATCCAAGCAATCCATTTGGGACCAAAGCCTCTCTTCAACAACAACTCTTCTAAAAAATCTCTAGGTGCACACAGTCGAAAGCTTTCTCATAGTAAAGCTTAATCACTAAACCTTGCTCGTTTCCAGAGTGGACAGAGTGCAACACCTCATGAGCAGTGACAACACTTTCTAGTATAAATCTACCTTTCAAAAAAGCAGATTGAGTACAAGTAATCAGCCTCTGGAGGATGATGGTAATCCCATTTGTAGGAGCTTAGTAAAATCTTAAAGCTACAATTTAAAAGACTAACGGGCCTGAACTTCTTCATGGAAGTAGCATCAGGCTCTTTAGGGATAAGAGTTAGTAAAGCAAAATTCAACCTAAATAAATCTAGTTTGTATTATAAAAATCCTCAAACATTCTAATAAGGTCTTCCTTAACTACATCCCAGAATTGTTGGTAAAATAAAAATGGAATCCCATCTAGGCCAGGAGCTCCATCTGCATAGGAGCCAAACACTGCCTCCTTAATTTCTTCTCTTTGAAAAGGGGGTGGAGGGTATCATTCTCCCTAGCAGATACTTTTTCTTCTTCAGAGAAGAAGTCAGGGATGAGAGTGCACCCATTTCTACTTTCTTTCTTAAAAAGATCTTTATAAGAATCGCTGGCTACCTTAAGTAGATTAGCAGTTTCAGTCACCAACCCCTGTGGGCTTTCCAGTGAGTGGATATAGACCTTCCTCCTCCTCTGGTTAGCTACTACATGAAAATATCCAGTATTCCTATCTCCCTCCTTAATGTACCTATCTCTGGATCTTTGTTTAGCTTTCACCTCCTCCTCCAACCAGTGTCTTTGGAGTTCTAGGTGTATAGCTCTCATACTATCTTGCTCCTGCTCATTGAGCTCCCTATTCTCAGCTAAAACATCTAATTTATCATAATTTTCCATAAGCTTCTTTTTGTTTCTTCTTAGATCTGCGTCAATGTTGGCACTCCACCCCTTGGTGGTTTTCCTAAATCTCCTAACTTTCTCTTGCAACACCACTATTGAGGTTTTGCCAGAGACTGGTGCATTCCAAATATCTGCCACCAGAGTTTTGAAGTCCTCTCTAAAGAGCCACCATCTCTCAAATTTAAAACTACTAGGTTTAGCTTGTTTATTCATCCATGAATCCCAAATAATTGGGATATGATCACTACCCAATCTAGGGAGAGCACTACCAGATGCAAGTGGGAAAATGCCATCTAGCGCAGCGTTGCAAAACATTCTATCTATTGTAGTCATAATCATGTCAGCCTGGTTGTTTGCCCAAATGTATTTTCTGAAGAAAGTTTAATTTCTAATAAACTCCAAATCTCAATTCAGGCATTAAAATCTGCCCATCCGTGGTTAATATTTTCATTACTCCTATCACTACTGTATCTAACTAGGTTAAAATCCCCTCCAATCGGGGTGAGTGTACTAGAATCTAAAAATATAGAGTGAAGCTCGTAGAGAAAGTCTCTTTGCCCCCTCATATGCAGACCCATAAACTGTAATTACTCTAAACCCCACTTGATTACTTCTCAACTTAAGATTGCAGGAAATTGAGGAGCTTCTCAATTCCCAGCTAACTACTTCAAAAATGTCTAAGTCTACCCCCGCACTGATTTCCTTGTTGACAGCCTTTTGCCTAATTGTAACCATATCGCTATAAGTACTCCCTCTGTCTCATAATATAAGACGTTTTTTGACACTATATTATGGGACGGAAGGAGTACTTCCTTCGACCCATATAAAATGTATTTTAGTACTACATACATCTGTTAGAGCGACAATTAATATAAATTGGAGAGAGTAATAAAATCCTCTAAATTTGATGCAAGAAAAGATAACGGTACATTTGAGCCCCGGCTCATAAACCAATTTTCAAAACACCGCCCTCTTCGTGCTTCCCCTTCGTCGGCGACGCCCGACAAACAATCAGTCGCAGATCCACTAACTCAAACCCGAGAGTCACCTTCTCCATGGACGTGGCCGACGATAGCCCGGTGGCATGGGAACAGGATGGTGTCATCAAAGGACACGGATTCGCCGTCGCGAAGGAGCCGCCAGATCGATGGTGACGCCGCGGTTGTCCTTGAGGACGAGGCGAGGGTTGTCACCGGGCTGGAGGAGGAGGGCCCCTCCCTCGTGCCACGGCGTGACCTTCATGAGAAACGTCGAGTACCTCGCCGCCCATCGCCCGCGGCGCCGCCGCTTCTTCGCCTCCGCCGCCGACTCGCTTCCACTTCCGCCACGGCCGACGGTCCGCTGCTGCCAGCCGCCATCTCGACGTCCTCTTCAAGGGCGGCGAAGCGATGCTTTGGTTGAGCTGAACTTCGCCCGGCGAGCCCGTTCCCCGCAGGCACAGGCAAGTGCACGATGCGCTCCGGTGGGGCGAAACCGAGCTTCGCCCGGCGCGCATTGCCGCCCGGCGAAACGGCGCTGAAAGCGGGGCCTCCTTCCCTTGCGTCTGCCGCTGTTTGCGGCGAATGGGCGCCATAGTCGTGAGTGGCCTCGGAGAAGCAGATGAGATCCAGCGAAGGCAAATAAAAAGAGTGGGACGAACGCGAGATTTGTGAAGCGCCGCGCCGAGGAAGGGAGTGCGAGGAAGCGGACGAAAAGATCGCGAGAGCCGCCGACAAGAATCAATCGGTTTCGGTTCAGCGTCCAGGGAAGGGATGCATGCAGCTGGGGTCAAACTAGTGCATGCAGAGCGTTCAAAGCTCAACCGGAGTGCCCTTGTATTGTCCGGTCAAGAACGTGCCATCAATGGCGATGACGGGCCGACAATGCTCAAAAGCCCTCACGCATTGCTCAAAGGCCCAAAATGCACGGCCAAATACTCGCACGGTCCTCCCGTTATGAATCAATGTTTGGTGCCCATGAGGCTCAACCACGTGAACCATGCCTGGGTTTGTGGCGGCCATAGCTAACAACAACCTAGGGAGTCGGTTGTATGCTTCCTCCCAATTGCCATACAACATCTTGAATGCGGCTCGCTTCGCCTTCCATGCCTTGCCGTACTTCACCTTGTAATGAAAGATGGCTTTCACAAGGTCAATGACACTCTTGATGCTCATTGTTGGAAGTGTGGATATTTGGTTGGAAAGCACATGGCGATGAACTCGGATGTGAGTTGTCTGTGTTGTTGGTACACAAGCTTGCCATCCGCCCTCTTGTGCCGGCACATGTGAGTTGGTAGACAACTCACTATGCGCCAAGTGGGACCTCCTTTCCATGGCCTTTGCACGCACAATCCATGGACATGTTGGCACTTCACATTTGACCGTGTAACGCATACATTCACGTCCGAGTTGGCCACTTTATGTGGGCGATAATGTGTAACCGAGTAGTTGTCGAGCCACATATTCAATTCCAAGAAGGATTGAAACTCACAACCGGATATATCCCGTTCTTGCCGTCTTCCAAATCACGGTGAGAACTTGGCCTAGCTCCAAGAGATATGCATTTGCCACCATCCACAACGGCTTCATCCGCGAGACTAAGATCCTTGAACAACGGTGTCTTGTGATCCCACCCGAATACCTTCTTGAATGCTTCGGCCTCCTTGGCGTGAACCCATCCTCATCAACTTCTTCATCGGGACCATCATCATCCGAGTCCGATGCATATGCACGGGAAAAAGGGATGGATTGGTCCATTGTCTCTTGCACATGATATTGGTCGAGATCACCCACATTGTTGTCATGGAGGTCAACTTCGTTGTCATCCTCCTCGTACTCATCATTCTCCTCTTCAAAACCTTCATTTTGGTTGTTTGGAGTCGGGCTCATTGTTGGCCAATCTTGTTGCGTGAATTGAGGTTCACTCATTTGATCTTGGTTCATGGGTGGGGAGTGCTAGCAACCAACGGGAGGGGTTCCGTTCAAATCTACATTCAAAGTAGACTCAACCTTCTTGGAGGCAAATAACTCAAGAGCCTTGTCTAGAGATTCGCAACCGTCTCCTTGTATGCAACCCAACGTTGCTCGGAGTTCACACGCATTGTCTTCCAACGGATGTGCATTCCAAAACCAACATTATGCCTTCCCTCGAACTCAACAACGCCACTTGGGTCAATCCAATTCAAATCTTTCCTCACTTGTTCCAAGAGCTCCGCATAGCTAGGACTACTCTCAAACACCATGTCAAGCTCATCCGGTCCGTCTCAACATTGCCTTTCAAAAGGCCTCTTTATCCACATGATGAACATAAACACATGTTCTCCCCATCCCTACAATAATAAAAGACACACATATATCAAGTAAATACTTAAGAAAAATATTTGCACACATATGCCCTAACATATATATGAATTAATAACCCTAACCCCACATAACAATTACCACAACCCTAACCATAACATAACCCTAACACCAACATCAAACACACATAACCCTAACCCTAGCATATTATGGAAGCCTAAACAACCCAAATTAGCAAAGAAATATAACATCATTCAACACAAATTTGCAAATCCAAGCAAAAACAAGGGTTTTCCCTAAACTAGCAAGATTTGAGCAAATGTGACAATTCCTATGGATGAAAACGAGGGGACCGGAGGAGATTACCTTAAGGGAGGGGTTGGCTTCGAAATCCACGGTCAAACACTCCGGATTTGCAAGATTTGAGAAAGATTTGATAGGGGAGAGGGAAGAGAGGAGGGCCGCAAGGGTTTTGGTGGGGTAGGGGTGTGTGGAGTGGGGTGGGAGGGAGAGAGGCGGGCCAGCCAAGTGGAACCTGATCGTGCAGCCCAAGAGATAGGCGCACATTACAGTGTGGCGCCTAAGTCTTAGGCGCCGCAGGTCAGTCTGTAATGAATCGACCAGGCTGCCACGCTGGCGTGAAGTGCGACGCCGAAGGGAAGGGCGCCAGATCAGAGGGTGCGGCTACCACTGTCGGGCGCCACACCAAAGGGTCGAGGAAAGTGAAATTTTTTCGTGAGCGTGTCAGTTTGTGATTTGATTTACGCCTCGTGTGATTTCGCCGAGTTTTGTCTCTCTATTCTAGGAAAGGAAAGCGTTTACGCCGGGCGCGCCGAATCGAATCATTGGGCCTGTCAGACGCCGCTCATGAGGCTCCTCCTCCAATCGCTTTTCTTCCGACGTAGATACTATCTTCTTCCTTCCCTTTCTTCCCAACTCCACCAAGGTGCTCTCTTGGCACAGCCCCAAGCTAGTCCAAAGACCACCTCCCGCCATTGCCTGCGACCACCGCGAGCTACTCCATGACCACAAGCTACTTCGTCCACCTCCCAGCTCCGTTTTTTGCTACAACCGGCTCCGTTTTTTGCTACAAACCGAGGATGGCGAGCATGGTGACCACGCATAGCGACTTGTTTTCTTCTACAACCGACTTCATTTCTTGCTACGTCTAGCTTCTTTTTTGCTACAGTCAAGGCTGCTGAGCGTGGTGACCGCGGGTGGTGAGGACGGGTGACGCTGCTCCAAGTGACATTTAGCGAGGACGGGCATTGCAGATTTGTGCTACATGCTACAACCCGCATTGAAAATTGCTACCACCAGCGTCACATCTAGCTACAACCGCCATCATGATTTGTTGCATCACACATTGATGTTTTGATTTTTGCTACAACCAGCATCATGCTTTACTACAAACACTAGTAGAGTGCTCGTGCGTTGCCACGGGCTTTTTAAATAGTTTACAATGTAACATGTCAAATTCCATTTTTTACAAACAATATAACACAAACACAATTATTTAATAACTGAAGTCCATTTTTGCAATGTAAATTGATAATATAAAGAAAAAGCAACGACATGTCCATGTAACAAACTGAGCGATGTTCCAACTAAATATCTATTACAAAACTATTAATGTCTAGATGATGCGCTTAAGAATTTTTTTCACAATATCCGGAAAGCTTTCTTTAGCTTCATTCCCACGATGTTTTAGCAAGTATAATAAAAACTGCTTCCTCAATTCATACCCATCCTGCACAAACAAATACATGTAGTTAGTATTAAAATTTCAAGCCGAAGGTCTTAACACATGTAGCGGACAATACTCACTGAGCAAATTTGCTTGACCAATTCTTTACCGTTCCACTAGAGCACAAAATGAAAAACAAAATAGCCAGACACATTCCTGCAAAACTTTAAATTAATAATATAAAGCATATAGAGATAACAAAAGTAAATATTTTTCTTATAGATTCATTACCCATCTATACTTGTTGGAACACCGAACGGAAATAAACGTTACCATTTCGATATGTCATAATTCCAACCAGGCAGCTTTATTTCGAGTGCTTCTTTGAAATCCCTTGCAAAACTTCTTAATTTCAGTGCATGCCTCATATTTTTTCCTCTAACGATTGTGATGTTTGAATAGGATCCATAATATATAGGCGACGTGCCTCTTTATCGATGACGTACAAGATGTATCGGCCGATTGATGAATAGGGAAGATAAATCTACAAGTAGAGATATTAGAAACAACAATAAACCATGATAACAATGAACAAATAACTTTACTTACCTTGTTGCATGATGATATGTCGTCGTCCATCCCAGGCCAACTATCGAATAATGTTGTCAATGTCTGGATAGTTTCCTTCTCGCAAAACTTCTGACCTCGTGTTGACTCTAGCAACATGGACTGAGCAAAAAAAGAAATATTGGTTCAACATGTTGTTAGTAATGACACATAGAATGAAGAGTTACGATAACTTACACAAAATCGTAGATCCATGTAGTGTACGGAGGGTGCATGAACAATACTCCCTCGTCACATGCCAAAGATACGCATCGGCGGTGTTGAAGCAATCATTGTCCATGGGCTGCTCCATGTTAAGTATGCATCAAGTTTCTTAAGACTTAAGCCCATTGGATCGGGTGTCGAGCTCCGGACCCATAACTTCAATGTTCATATATAAGTTAGTTGTCATTTGATAATTATTTAGATTATTTTTGTAGGCTAAGAAAAACTGTAAAGAAAAACATGCAACCAAACCTTCTTCAAACAACAAAATGTAATAATTTACACGGGCGAAACAAGACGTCGGTAGCGCAGACCAAATGCGTCACGGGCCGGTGCAATGCCCACCTCTCCCCAATGCCCGCCTCCCCGCCCTTGGCCGCTTTTCCACCTACCCATCCGCTTTCCTTATCCAACCCAAACCGCTCCACTCCCTCCACTCACTTCATCTTCCCACTTTCCCTCCGCCGCCGCAGACGCCGCTGCGTGCACAAGCCGGCGGCGCTGCTCCGCCCGCCGCATCGACGCCTTTCTCTCCTCTCCACTCACTCACACGATGATTCTCACTCGCCACCTCTCGCCTGTCACCTCCCCCGCCGCGCCAGGCGCGTCGCCGAGCTTCATAACCACCACGCCATCTTGCGGCGACCACCGCATCTCCCGTGGCCGTCTTGCGCGATGGGTCGGTGTCTTTGGATCCGGTCTTGGTCGGGTGCTAGATCCGGTCGCGTTCGATTGGGATCCGGTGATGAGCCACCGCACCGATCTTATCGCCGGCCTTGGTCTTTGAATCGGTCGCGTTCGGTTGGGATCCGCGGTCTTGGCCTCCGGCGAAGTTCGACGGTGGATCCGGCGGGCGACTCGATCTGCAACGAAGCTCCGATGACGCAGATCCGACCCTTTCCTCCTCCAATGATCCTTTTGTTGCATCCTCGAACCGATCTCCGCCGTGTATGTATCGAGGCGCCATGAGATGCACTCACACAGGCGAGGCTGGCGAAGACAGCCTCCGACGGCCAGACGCGCCACGGTGGTGCAGCCTGTCATCTACATCACATGGAAGAAGCACCACCAAGAGTGGTGCAGACTGTGGTCTACATCGCCTACCACTCCGCCGTCTTCCGCAACCCCCACCACTTCGGCGGCAAGGTGAGACTCGCGGCCCCTCCCCGCTCCCCCGTTCACATGAATCCCAACAACATCATGCGAGTTCTATGCTTGTATACTCTATACTTCAAACTATAATCATGTTCATTGCCAATGTTTACATCAAGGTTTCTCCTTTTATGATCACATCGTGCTCTCTAGGTCTAACTTACAAAGAAATTTGATTACCTTGTAGCTCGTTGTCATTAACGATCCCAGATGAGACCGTAGTTTTCTCAGGAAATGTTGACGCATCATTCGAGAATGATGTATAGCTAGTGGCTTTCTGGTGAACCAAAGTTGTCCAAACCTATTAAGCATTAATTAATTAGACGGTACTAACCAGAATGGTTAAATCATTATAAGTTCACCTGCTAAATTTTGGGTCAGTGCATGTTCAACTTGGGCATTAGGTTGCTTCTTCCGCCGATAGGAAGCCCTCCTCGTATGCGTTTCTATGGTCTCTCTTATGCTCTTCTTCCGTTTTTTTGCTCTGTTTCTGGGTTGTCATTCAAGATTACATTCACATCTGGTGTCATTCAGAACATTCCCAAATATTAGAGAATAAAACAGATACATGCAAGCATTTGGTGTATGAGTAGGCACAATATGCTTACCTGGAAGCTCGTTGTCATAGATGAGTCCAGATGAAACTGTGCTTGAACTCGGAAATGTTGTAGACCTGGTTGGGTTGTCTGGCGAAGGTAATTCATCAACCATATTAATGCTTGTTGGTTACGACGGGACCGAGTATAATGTTTAAACATTTTAAACTTACCTGATAAAATAGGGATACATTGGTTTTCATCTAGGATATTAGGTTGTTTTTTCCGCCGATATGACGCCCTCCTAAGTGTGTTTCTATGGTCTCTCTTTCGTTCTTCTTCCGTTTTATGATCTGTTTCTTGGGTGTCATTCAAGATTATATTGTCATCTGGTGTCATTCAGGGCAAACCGTTAAATTAGAGAATAAAACTATAACAAGCCAGCCATTGCTGAATGAGTATCATGGTTAGAACCCTTTAAGATTACCTGCTGAATAAAGGGCATGTGCATTCTCATCTCGGTCATTAGGTTGTTTCTTCCGCCGACAGTTAGCCCTTTCAAGGGCGTTTCTTTGTTCTGTGTTGCAAAAATCTTCTCATTATTATCGTATTTTCTTTGGTGTCATCAAAGTCACATAATCATGCCATTCATGTCATTATATCTAAAGCCAAATTAGAAAACACAACTTGAAAATCTAATGACAGCAAAGATGGTGATATCATATTACCTTTTTTATCTCTCAAACAAAGGACATCCGATGTGACCATAGCTTCATGAGGGTATGTTGCATTTTTCTTCTCTCCTGATGCATTCTTCGAGCTGGCTGAATAATATGATTCAACAAGCTTGGTCAGTAATTCTACAAATCGTGTAACAAGTGTCTACCTTCGTGCAAACACATCACATACGGGACGTGGATCAATATACCAACCATGATAATCTGGCGTGGCTTTATTTATCTCCGTATCTTCCATGACATTTGTGATATCACATAGAGATCGGCGACGGGCTGACTGCCCATTGACTTGTTGGTTATCCAAATCATTTGTCTTGTTGGCTAGATAAGCCGCCCGCCTACGAGCGTTGATAAGTTCCCCATGATCTAATTTGCGACATAGTATGAGCATCATGTGCATTCTATATGCCTGCATATCAAACTGAGAGCATCCAGCAACCTCACGTTAATGAACTCACCAGATTTTGCAAGTACAGGCTGATTCTCCTCTTGTAAACTGACAACTTCCTCATTTTTCTTCTTCCGATAAGCTGCACGCTTCCGTGCATTGTACTGCTCCCTTGCTTCCTCAGCGTATTTTTTAGATTCATGAATTACAGCTTCAGTTTCAAGCTGTTCGGAAACTGTGTTGTCTGCATCATGTTATAAGTACAAATAAAAAAACAAATAAAACACACTGAACCACCACTGCACAAGCCGGTTGGGAAGGTGGATACCTTCAGTGTCAACTCGTAGCTCCGTCAGATTAGCCGGAGCCGTTTGACCATTAGCATGGTACCCAGCCCTTACCCATTCTGATCCATCTGTAGATTTCTAGTCAGCATGAATACAAAACCAATGTCTGCCTGGTATCCAGGCAAACAACAAACCAATATCTGATCAATGATTGTACCTGTTTCCGTCGTGTATCTTGGGTCAACATTTCCAGATACGTTTACGATGCTTGAATTAGATTCTATCAGATTTGTCTCGCTCGTAGGGGCTGCAACACAATAAGCATGGTCCTTATTCTATCAGATTTGTCAGATATGCAAGTCAGGCAATACAACACAGAATTCTTCACGGTTATATACCGGGTTCCGTCGGCGTAATTAGCTTCATCTTGTTCATCAAAGGGTATCAAGGTTGCACTGTATTCTTCATGATTTGTACCGCTCGTCTGACCTGCAACACATTTTGCTAAAAGATTGTTAATGTCATAAATGGAAGTAAAATTGGTGCAATGATTATTACCTGTAGCTATGACCTTTTCTAGTTGATGTTCACCGTCCTTCCTTTTTGCATTACCCATTCGCAAATGTAATGACCGTTATCTCCAACTTGTGCCTGTCTGAGATGTTTTTGAGGCCTGGAAGAAACTTAAAGGAAACCTGACTTGGATGGAGATAGTAGATGCAAGATGAAAGGCAGAAAGATGGCGCATGAGCAAGAGGGGGATTTACTTGAAGGCATGCAGAAGATGGTAATTTACTTGAAGGCATACACACTTTATCATTCAGTTTATTACTTTTAGACACGGTTTTATCAAAAATTTTAAGCACAATTGCTTCCGCACCTAAACAATTAGAAAAGCAGTGACTGGTAATTAATATAGTTCTGCAGGATCATTTATCATGTTCTAGACCACCGCAAACGTTGTTAATTGAAATCATTATAATTCTGGTAATTAAATGCTTCCATGAAATTCTAGACAGCCGCAATTGCTCCATTTATTTTTTATCACAGTATATCATTCTGTTCTTTTAAACAGTTTTACCATGCACTTTAAGCACTTGTGGGGTGCTTTCATCAATTTCATATGTAGGGTGCTTTCATCATTTTCTACCTTGATAAAGATATTATGTTTTATACGTTTGTGGATGGAAAATGCAATACGATTTGTGCCCTGCAATGAACCTTACTTGCTGCTAATTTACAAGATCAGGGTGCTTTCTCAACCAGAACATATATTACTCCGTTCTTGTCAGCCACAATCGTTGTTGACTGAAAACTATAAAATTATGGTAAGGATTTGCTCCGTTGAAATATGTTATACTGCCATATATTACTGGTTGGCACTATACTAATTTTATTTCAAATTTTCTCAAAAGTTACCTATTTGGATGGCTCGTAGATTAGAAGATCAGGATGCTCTCTCATATTGTTGTGAGCGATAATCTGGTAATCATTACACTATAGCTATTCTCTCTGTATATTTCAAATTTAGAAGATCAGGATGCTCTCTCATATTTGTGTCCTGCACTGAACCTTACATGGAACTATTTTAATTTGCAGTTTTGTCAGAGTTACAGATCTACAGATTTTGCTGCTATTTGGATGTCTGGTATACAGCTATTCTCTCTGTACGTGTGTGGATGAAAAATGCAGGACTATTTGTGTCCAGCCCTGAACCTTAATTGCTGTTATTTTATTTTGCAGTTTTGTCAGTTACATATCTACAGATTTTCCTGCTATTTGGATGCCTGGTAGATTACAAGATCTACATATCTCTATTTGTATCATGTGGTGCCTCTGATGCCTGTGATGCCTGACATATATGTGGTGGCTGTACATTCTTAAAACCGAGATTATGTGATGCCTGTGATGGCTGTAGATCTCCTGGTGTGTGTGTATGTAATGACATGGATGTCAATTTTTGTGTGTTCATAAGAAGGCTGTTTGAAAGGGATAGCCGGCTTAGGATATGTGATACCTGGAGTTTGTGTGTCTGGCGGCGGATCCTGGACGCCTTCGGCGGGGGAACGTGAAAGTGAAAGCCGACGCCACATCCTGGACGTCTCCGGCGACGGGTCCTGAAAGGGATCGGCTCCGGATCCGGGAAGCGCTCAGCGGAGGTCCTGAACAGGAGCAGAGCCGGATCAGTGGAGTCAGGCGGGTTTGAAGTTCGAGTTACGCGCCGGCGGCGGCGCAGGGATGGAGCGGTGGCGGTGAAGTATCGAAGGGCGGCGGCGGGCGAATGAGGGCAGATTCGGGGAGACTGTCCCTCGAGGAACACGAGACCTCGCTCGAGGACGCACAGTACGGCGTTTTTTTTCGCTGGTTAATTTTCGCCGGTTTTTTTATGGTGGTTTTTTTTCGACTGTGTTAGTTAACTGCGACGGGAGGTTGGGCTTCTGCGGCACTGGATCGCCGGGTTAATCGTGGTTTTTCGCGGCTGAGCGGAAGTATAAAGCAAGTACCAAAGAAGTACTAAATAAAACCTGTTTAGGTGGGACTAAAAATAAACCCGGAACGCGGACTATCAACTGAGACCTTAGGAGTAGAGATAGTGCGAAATGCTACAACCGGCAGCGGTACTGGTACAAGATGGAAGGACGAGGAAGGAAGATGCTACAATGGTGGATGAAAAATGATACAACCAGCTACACAAATTGATACAATCAAATAAGCACTGTACCGCGACGATGAGGCGGATGCTGTGACGACGAGCGGCTGCCTGGGACGAGGACGGCAACGCCGCGGTACCTGTAAGGTTGCAGACGAGGTGTTTTTTTGCTGGAACTGACGAGGATTCATGCTACAAGCTCCATGGAGCGATTTTTTCAGAACGTGGGGGAGGAGGTTGTGTGAGGGCGGCGTCCGGCGGCGATGAAGGGCGACCACCGGCGATGAGGGCGGCGTGGACGACTAGCGAGCTGGGGATCACGGGATAGCTCTGGATGAACATGCACCATGACTTTTTTTAACTAACGAAGCAGTTTAGGGAAAGGTATTTGTGGCTATTAATAGCAATCATTTCTCCATGCAACCGGCCGAAATTTCGGCCGGCGCACCGGTGCCTATCGCTCGCCTTCTAGGAAGCTCTGAGTCAACTTCCTAGCGAGTAGCGAAGTCAGGCACACTGATGTAGGAGCTGTTTGGTTCTAGGACTAGCATTGTCACGTTTTGCCAAACTTGTCTAAGGTTAGTTTATCAAAATGAGAGCCATAAGTTGGCAAGCCTAAAGGAATCTTGCCACACTTTGTGTGTCTATGCCATGTGAGGCCTAAATGTGTCTTGTCTAAGGTGTAGATTAAACCAAACACTCACCTAAGTTGGTCAAACTTGTTTAATCTTAGACGTGACAATCTTTGGCAAAGTTAATTACAAACCAAACAATCCCGTAATGTCCAGGGGATCTAGCGCAGGATTTTGACTGCACGACCGAAAATAAGAAGACTCGGTCATCTGTACGTTCCTGATGAAAAGCTGCGCGCATCGACACGTGCGTCTTGCACCTCCTGTCCTGCCGTGAGGGTGCTCACATTGGTTAGCTATATACTTCACGGAACCTCGCCAAGACCGGCTGCGTATTTATTCCGTCCATCTATCGGATTCTACAAGAGATGACGTTTGCCCTACGATTCGCATGCAGCCGCGCCACCGTAGCATCGTGCGTGATCGTAGTTTGTTTTTGTTTCAATGAATTTTTGAGGGACGATTGACACATAGATGTTGTTACGAACTACTCCCTTCATAAAAAAAATATAAGCCTGTTTAGATCACTATGGCCTTATTCGTTGCAGCAAAATTGATGGGGTGTTAAATTTTTTTGAAGGGGATTGAAAGGGATTGAAAGGGATTGGGGTGGATTAAATCTCATATAAGTCAAAATCTCACTCAATCCCCTCCAAACCTCTTCAATCCCCTTCAAGAGAGGTTTAACCGAACAAGACCTAAGGGGTTCCGGAGAGTTGGGATTTGAGAGGCAATTGGGGATCGGGGATGAACCGAGAAATTTTTGGGTTGTGGAAGTGTTTTGTTTACGCCTCACACCCTCTGAGTCGGCGGCTACTAGTTTTTTCTTCTTCTTTTCTGAGGCAACTCACCGGCTACTTGTACTCTGGCACACTGTTGTTATAAGGGCCTCAACCCACTAGATCACTGGCGTAACCCAGTCAGGCCCATGGTCCGTGACATTTCCACCCTCTTAGAGCATCTTCAACAGCAGTCCTATAATAGGACATGAGTCATTTTTAGGGCACAAAGAGTCAAAAAACAATGCTCAACAACTGCCCAATGATAATTATGTTGTAAAAAAAGGAAATGGCCAACATTAAAATAGGCTTCTCGTACAACAATTTTGGTGCACTCCCCCCCCCCCCTAAAAAAACCGCAAAAAAGAAACATAGTAGAAAATAGGGAATCTAGTCCCTCTGTTCTCTAATATAACACCTTTTAGCTATTTCAAAATATTAACTATATGCATACTAAAATGAGTGAACATGCATACTAAAATGTGTCTAGATATATGCGAATCAAGAAAAGGCTAGAAGGTCATATATTAGGGAACAGAGAGAGTGACGGCTAGGAGAAAACCCAATTCAACACCATAGTCCGAATCAAAGAGGAAGAAAAGGCTTCGGGGCATCTCCAACACCGACACCCAGATCGGTAGTATCCATCCGGATCTCGGAAGCCATCCATTGCCAACCCTCATTCGTCCTCGAGCAAAGACAGAACCACAAATTTTAAATAACCGTAACCAAACTTGGGGGTGGGGGGCTTTGCATGAGTCCGGACACGAGACGCGTCAGACGATGACACCCCTGGCCTACCCAAAAGGAAGGCGGGGCCCGCGCTTTTGTAGCTGCCCGCACTGTTCCCGCGCCAAAATACCCACTCTCTTCTTCCATCCCATCGCTCTTCACCCAATTTCCGCCCTTTTCTCCCGCTCTCTTCTTCCCTCCCGACACCGACACATGGAACCGGAGGAGAACCTGTCGAAGATGGAGATAGTGGAGGTGTTGGAGGATCCGACCATCACGCTCGCCCGGAATATCAACTTCGCGACACGACACAAACGCCGTGTCAAAGCGAAGGCCGCAAAGGAGGAAGCTCTCAAGAAGCAAAAGGCCGACACAGGTTGTGCTGGTGGCGGACGTGGCGATGGTTGTGCTGGTCGCGGACACGGTGGAGGGCATGGCCTGGGTCGTGGTGGTCCGATGGTGTCGCCCACCATACAGATGCCACAGAGCATTACAAGGCTCCATACTTCTACACCGCCCAGCATCTCGGCGGGCATTCCACGACAACCGCCGCTGGTAAGTGCCTTACATCTCGACGTATACGCGGCACCACTGCTCTTCTCAAAGTGTTCTTCGTTGCAACTCGTCCGGACGCAGCCGACGGGCGGGGAGCAGATGGGTGCCCGCATGCTGTTTGGTGCTATGCCTAAAGCGGGGGAGAAGGTGTACGACGATGGGGATAGGGAGATGTTCGACATCATCCACGATGGAGGGGGAGGAGGGGGTGACTATGAGGACGGGCAGCGAAAGACTCGGATCCCACTCAGTGCGGCAACTACACCCAAACGCAGCAGGGCTACACCCAGCCGAGCACGCAATGCCCCTACACCTGCATCAAGCACGGGCACACAACAAGAGGGCAGACGGGCCACGGACAAATGGGAGGAGGAGGACGACGAGGATGATGATACATATGATTTAGCCGACGATCCAAAAGTAGAGGATGAAGGAGAAAGCTTCAACATGCGGAAGGACGAGCCGTTGTGCGGTGCATGGTTGGCCACTACCCTTGATCCGATCCATGGCAAAGAGCCGGATATGCATAGTTTCGTTGATCACTAGCCGAATATGCAGTTTTGTTGACCACTAGCCGGATATGCATAGTTTTATATATCACTAGCTGGATATGCATAGTTTTGTGTATCACTAGCTGGATATGCATAGTTTTGTTGATCACTAGCTGGATATGAGTTGTTGGCAATCTTTTATTTTGTAGCCTTCTCGTGTGTGTAGGGTGTTTAAAAAGTTGGAGAAAAAATTTCACAGTCATGCATTGTTGGTTGAAATTGAATGGGCAACCGAAATGGAACCTATATATAGCCAAAACCACCGTCCATGCCATAAAAAAAGAAACCGATGATCTAACCGACCCAACAAAAAACCGCCAAAAAAAAATGGGAGGAGGAGAGGGTGAAGCTAGAAGATGCGAGTGCCGAACCGAGGTCCAAGGGCATAGGCGAGCGCAGGCTCTGGCGGCACGGATGAGGGTCAGGCCGGCCGGCGTGCATTGGAGAGGTTGGCGGTGCTGTGGTGCGGCGCAGGTTCCTGGCTAGTCGCGACGCAGCAACATGTCTTGTCAGGGCCCGGGTAAAAGGCATGTCCTTGTTGATTCCGATTCCAGTTCCCACCCTGCCCGTCTGCCCTTCCGTCCTCTATGTTCGTGCTTTTAGATACAAGAAGACGGAAGAAATAGATAGATCGAGCTAAAGTAAGAGCAGAAGCTAACCTAGGCCCCTCGGCTTCTCGACTTGATCCGGTCAGGTACCAACGGTGGTTGTGAGGAATCATGGGGATGCTGACGCTGAAGCGGCTCATGAACAACAACCAACAGCGGGACAGGCAGCCCCGGCGCCGTCGAATACTCCAAGTCCGTGGTAAGACTCCCCCTATCCACCGTAGAGATTTCCTTTCTCTGGCCTCATGTGCTACTTATTACTCCCTGGCACCGACAGGGCACATATTCAGGTATTCCAAGACTTGGTTGGGCCACAGGACTTTGAGGGGATTAACCGTTTCATCTTAAGAACATGCTCTATACCTTTCCACCCCCAGAAAAACGCCGCAACCCTAACAATTTGAACATTTGTACTTATTGAAGGCACTTATCTGTCACACCTGCTCCTGTGTAGCAGTGGACTAAATAGGGAGAAGGGTAACTGGGCTGAGCCCAATGGGCGTCTTGGGCCGCCTGTGGCCAAGCGTGTGTAAGGTACTACTTAAGTCTCCTGCTACGTTGTATTGGTCAGCGAGTAATTGAACTCTCTCATTCTGAATCTCAATCCCCTTCTCCTACCTCGTCTCATCATCTTGCTCTCCTCATCCCAAATTCTTTGTGCGATCGATCCCCATCCAAGGTTCGGTCGTCACAATTGGTAATCAGAGCCTTCAATTCGCCGGATTTTTTCCCCCACCGCGACTCCCATACTCCCTTGGCCGGATCGGTAATATCCACCGCCGTAGGTGCGATTTCACTCCGGTGAGGTCGCGCGAAATCCTACGCGGGGTTCGATCTGCTCGGGTCGGGAGCCACGGCGCCTTCCAAACCTTCTGTGCAGACGCGGCAACTACTAGCCGTCATGGGGGAGCAGACCCGGCAACCTTACATCACCGATGGAGACGCTCCTCTCCAGTTGTGAGGAAAAAGTGCTCGCGGACAAGCGGGCGAGGCGCAGACGGCATTCAACACTCAAGTCTCGCAGGAGCTACAAAGCTTGTCGAGCGGTCGGGCTCACCCAGGCGGAGGTCGATGATGTGCGCAAGGTTGCGTCTCCGTCGGCCGTCGGCTCCGTCGGCCAGGCTCGCAAGTCGATGATCCCTCCGCCCTGCGCCACGCCCGAAGGTAACACGGAGACCCGACACCACCGGAGCTCCGTCCGCACCGCCTCCGGCGCCGTGCCAATTCCTCAAGTCATCATCGGCACGGCCCTTTCAGCGCGGCTTACCAACGGCGGGCCGCTCTACTTCCTCGTCCGCCGATCGATTGGATCTGCAGGAGCGCGCAGCCACCGGCCAGCGATGAGTACTACGCCCGTCCTCCCAAGCATCAGTTCCCTCGGTTCGATGGTGAGGCACCGCGTGTTTGGTTGGATCGCTGTTTAGCTTATTTTGAGTTGTACAGGGTGCCGCCGCACAACTGGGTGGCGACTGCCGCGCTCTACGTCGATGGCAATGCCGCTCTCTGGCTTAGAGCGTTTAAATCGGATGCATACGGACATTACATGGGAAATGTTTCACAGGCAATTGTGGAGGAATTTGGTCCTGAAGAATTCGAGTCCACAATGCACAACCCATCGCAGCTTCGCAAAGCGAGGACAAGGGCGTAATATAGACAACAGTTTGAAGTCCACATGTATAATTTGCTAGCGTTGGATGCCTCTCTCAGCTCTAAATTTTTGGTCACCCAATTCCTGTTGGGCCTGAAGGATGAGCTCCGAGCAGCAGTCCGTCTTCAGGCGCCTACCAAAGATCACAAGAGCGACGGTCTTTGCTCGAATTCAGGAGGAGGAACTTGAGATTCAGCGTCCTCGTTTTACGTTCGGTGTCTGCAGGATTTGCCACCGCACTCGGGCGTCCCCTCCAAAGACCTGTCTTGCCCGTTGCAGCAATACCTCCGAGCGTGTTGTTCCGCACCCAAACCGGTCGATGATTTCGCCGCGACGCCAACTTCAGCGACTACAGGCGACAACATGGTCTTTGTTTTAGATGTGGGGACAAATACTCAAGAGAGCATCAGTGCAAACGGTCAGCTCAGCTGCTTACAATAGAAGTGGGTGATCATGGGGAGGTGCTATCCGATGAAGCTGTCAGAGCATTGCAATTGTTGGACGAACCGGACGGAGCTGGGAACCCCGAGTGTTGTTTGCTCTCTGCACATGCTGTCGAAGGAACTGAAACTGCGGAAACCATTCGTCTCCGTGCCACGGTGGGCAATCAAACCATGTTGTTGCTAGTGGATTCTGGAAGCACTCATAGCTTCGTCAATGCTACTTTTGCAGCGAATTGGTGCGGCAACCACTAACATCTCTCCAATATCAGTGCGCGTCGCTAATGGTCAGAGATTGAATTGCATGGCCATGGTGCCCCGGCTGCAGTGGTGTGTCCAAGAGCATCAATTCACTACAGATATGCGTGTGTTAGAATTAGGAGTTTATGATGCAGTGTTGGGTGTGGATTGGTTAGCCCAACACAGTCCGATGCAGTGTGACTGGCAACTAAAAACTATGCAATTTGAAGACGAAGGCAAGGCGATTGCATCGGCAGAGTGCGATCAGATGGTCAGCCAGCTCTCAGTGCGATGGATGCGGCTACCTTGTGGCAAATGCATGATTCCAACGAGATTTGGGGAGCAACACTGCTTGAAATTCAACTGACCCAACCAAGTTCAGAATCTGGACAACCAATTCCTCCAACAATTCGTAAAATTCGACAGAGTTTAGTGACATTTTGAAGAACCAACTCAGCTGCCCCGCACCGACAAAGATGATCATGCCATTACCCTAGAGCCAGGGGCCGCACCAGTGAATTGCCGCCCGTACCGATACTCGCCATTGCAGAAAGATGAAATAGAGCGACAAGTTAGTGAGATGTTATAAACTGGAGTGATTACACACAGCATGAACCCGTTCACGCCTCAAAGATCGCTTGTTAAAAAGAAAGACGACACTTGGCGCTTTTGCGTGGATTACAGGCGTTTGAATCAAGTGACGATAAAGAACAGATTCCCTCTTCCTGTTATCGATGAATTATTGGATGAATCGGCAGCGCCAAGGCTCTTCTCCAAAATCGATTTGCGTGCGGGCTATCATCAAATACGGATGAGAGAAGGCGATGAAGAGAAGACGGCCTTTAAAACCCACCATGGCCACTACCAATTCCGGGTCATGCCATTCGGTGTTACAAATGGACCACCCACATTTCAGTGTGTCATAAATTCTGTTTTCTCGGGTCCGAATCGCAAGTTCGTCATCACCTTCTTAGATGACATTTTGGTCTTCGATCCTTCCTGGAAGAGCATGAGGAGCATTTGCGCATAGTCTTTGCCACTCTGCGCAAGCATCAAGCTGTATCTGAGCGATCCAAATGTTCGTTTGCCCATCCCAGTGTCGAGTATTTGGGACATGTGATTTCTCGTGAGGGAGTCGCGACAGATGCAAGAAAGACAAGGGCCATGAAAGCGTGGCCACGACCAACAAATGCAACAGAGCTGCGTGGGTTTCTCGGACTTACAGGTTATTACCGCAAATTTGTGCTTCGATATGGCATTCTCGCGAAGCCGCTTACTCAACTCCTCACTAAGAAGGGTTTCAATTGGTCTGAACAAGCTCAAACAGCGTTTGATCTGCTCAAGGAGGCGGTGGTGAACACACCGGTGTTGGCCCTTCCTGATTTCAATCGCCTGCTCGGATCGAGACCGATGCGTGTGACACGGGCATAGGAGCAGTCTTAGTACAGATGGTCACCCGGTTGCTTATCTTAGCAAAGCCACAGGTGTTCGCAATCAACGTCTCTCCATCTACGAGAAAGAATTTCTCTGTGATGATGGCCGTGGAGAAGTGGCGTCCATATCTCCGGCTCGCCCCATTCGTCATTGTCACCGATCACAAAGTTTGTGTCACCTCGGTGATCGGCAGCTTGAAAGCGAGCTCGGTATAAGGCGATGTCTAAAATGGTGGGGCTTGGTTTTCATTCAAATATAGGCGCTGCCCGGACAATGGCGCTGCGGATGCGCTTATCCCGAGTCGGTCACCGCTCTCAATAGATGCTTTGACGGTTTGCCAACCACAGTGGCTTCAAGAAGTTGCAAATTCTCTGGCCCGACATGGACGGTCAAGATTTGCTTCAACGTTTGGCATTGAACAGTCCAGATGATCAGGGGTATGAACTGCGACAAGGAGTGATTCGTTGTCATGGCAAGCTTTGGATAGGTGCCAACACCGCACTACGCATTAAGTTGATCAATGCATTTCATGCCGGTGCAATTGGTGGCCATTACGGTATTCGCAACCTATCGGCGCATCAAGAAACTGTTTGCTTGGAAGGGTCTCAAAGCTGCAATCGAAGATTTCGTGGCGCCAATGTTCTGCTTGTCGGCATGCAAAACATGAACACCGAAGACACCAGGCTTATTACAGCCACTTCCCATACCAATGTAACCTTGGCATGATCTCACCATGGACTTTGTCGAAGGTTTACCATCATCCGAAGATGCGAAGTGATTATGGTGGTAGTGGACCGCTTCACTAAGTATGCTCACTTTGTTCCACTCCGCCATCCCTTCACCGCAGCATCGTGGCAAGAGCATTCTGGGACAACATCATCAAGTTACATGGGGTGCCACACTCGATTGTCTCGGATCGTGGATCAGATTTTTACCCGAGGTAATGTGGCGTGCTCTGCTAGAGGCCGCCGGGACCAAACTCAGCTACTCAACTGCCTATCACCCGCAGACCGACGGCCAAAGTGAGCGTGTTAACTAGTGCCTCGAAATGTACCTCCGTTGTGCCGTGCATGATACACCCAAGCAATGGCGCAAATGGCTTCCCACGGCTGAATTCTGGTATAACACTACCCATCACTCCTCACTCAATACATCTCCTTTCAAGGCTTTGTATGGACAAGAACCTAATTTGGGAGGCTTGCCTACAATCGCAACACACCTTCCTGAAAATGCTGATGCTGATTTGGATTGGGCCAAACACAATGACAGATCACGCACACAACTAACTCGTGCTCGTAACAGGTGCAAACAAAAGGCGAACAAGCATAGGAATGAGTGATCATTCGATGTGGGAGCTCGTGTACTACTCAAGCTTCAACCTTACGCTCAATCCACAGTGGCCAATCGTCCATGTCCCAAGCTGGCATACAAATTCTTTGGACCATTCACAGTGGAGCAACGCATCGGCGCCATGGCATACAAGTTGGCATTGTTAGGAATAAGCAACTTGTATTCCCATGAGGCCATAGGCCGATATATATACATGTACAGGTGTGGAACATATGCAGGAAACCCCTTATACAACGGGATAAATACAAAGGGGTACATGACTTATACTATAACTCTAACACCCCCTCAAACTCATGGTGGATGAACAACACTGAAGTTTGGAGAGATAAAAGCCATGTTGTGCTCTAGTCTGGCCTTCATCAGAAATCCGCCAATCAGAACTCGGAAGGCACATACCAAGAGCAATAACTCGATCTCGCACACCGGTAGCGCACATAGAAAGCATCAACACCAATATGCTTGGTGAGCTCATGCTTCCGCTGGATCGCGCCAATGCCGATAAGCACCTGTCTTTGTCGAGATAAGAGCAGTAGTCGGTGTAGTGACGTAAACACCAAAATCCTGAAGTAACCACCGTAACCAAGTCACCTCTGCCGTCAAAAGAGCCATTGCTCGCAACTCAGCCTCGGCACTCGAATGGGAAAGCGCAAGCTGTTTCTTCGCCTTCCGTGCAATGAGAGAACCACCAAGAAAAACACGATGGCGTAAAGTGAACGGCGATCTGAAGGATCACTAGCCCACGTAGCATCCGAATAGGCCTGAAGTCAGAAAGAACTGGAGCGAGGAAAGAATAGACGGTGAGAGATCGTGCCTCAAGATATCGAAGAACATGAAGGAGATGACTATAGTGAACCGAGGTGGGAGTAGAGACAAACCGACTCGAATATGAACCGGATAAGAGATGTCCGGACGAGTGACAGCTAGATAGACAAGATCGCCAACAAGATGACGATATCGCGTCGGGTCGTGGAGAGGATCACCATCAAGAGCATCGGAGGTGAACATTGAGCTCCATAGGAGTCTCAACAACGCTCGTCACAAGAAGAGCAAAGACGAGCAAGAAGATCCTGGATATACTTTTCCCGGGATATAAAAAAGCCATCGAGGTAGAAGAGACTTCAATCCCAAGAAAGTAGCGAAGAGGTCCAAGATCGGACATAAGAAATCGCTCACTAAGACGGGCCTTTACAAAGGCAATATACTGGTCATCCCCGTGATGATCATGTCATCAACATAGAGAAGAAGAAGAGTCCGACCACGAGGAGAAAGGTGAATAAACAATCTGCTGGATCATGAGCAGTTGCTGAAAAACCAGCGGCGGTGATCACAGAGGCAAAACACTCAAACCAAGCGCGGGGGGCTTGCTTAAGGCCATAGAGAGAGCGACGAAGACGACATACCATGCCATCAGGAGCAGAATACCCGGTGGTGGCTGCATGTAGACCTCCTCACGCAGCTCACCATTAAGAAAGGCATTCTTAACATCAAGCTGAGATATAGACCCGATGGCGTGCGAGAGGCAGCGGCAAGAAGTGTACTAAACAGTGGTCATATGGGCCCACGGAGCAAAAGTCTCGTCATAATCACGACCATGCTCCTGCTGAAAACCACGAGCCACAAGACGAGCTTTGTAACGCTCAAGTGAACCATCGGAGCGAGTCATAACCTTATAGACCCACTTACAAGTGATGGGACGGACATCTGGAGGAAGAGAAACAAGATCCCATGTACCAGTGCGTTCAAGAGCAGCAATCTCCTCTGCCATCGCAAACTGCCATTCAGGATGAACAACATCATGACGATAAGAAGTCGGCTCAAGAACAAAGAAGACCAAGCGGTGGGAAATCCAAAGCGATCAACAAAGCGGACGAGGATTTAGAACGCAAGCCATAAGTAGGCTGAGAGGAAGATGACGACTCATCCACAGAGGCATCGACTGGTCGTGGACGACGAGTGTAATGCTGAGGAAAAGATGGGATAATAGAAGGAGGAATCGTCAAGGTAGAATCGGGGGGTGGCGACGAAGAAGTCACCGAAGATGAAGGTGTAGAATCAGGTGACATGCTGGGAGAGGAGACCGGGGAGGAAATCACCGAAGATGAAGGTGAAGAACCCGGTGACATGCTAGGCGAGGAGACCGGGGAGGATGGTGGTTGCAAATCAACTAGAGGTGAAGAAGGGGAGGAAGTGGAACGGAGAGGTACAGGCTCGACGGGGTTGATAGGTGAGTCAGGAAAAGTGAGGAAAGAGATATCCCAGACTGAAAAAGTCGAGGAAGACGGGCGTGGGTAGAAGGGACGAGACTCATCAAAAGTCACGCCTCGAGAGATACGCATCCGACGACCGATAGGATCCCAACAACGATAGCCCTTATGCTCATCATCGTAGCCTAAGAAGACACACTCAACAGACTGAGCGGTCAGTTTGGTGCGCTCGCGAGGGGCAAGAAGAACATAGCAAACACAACCAAACGAGCGAAGCATCGAATAATCGGGAGAACGATCAAAAAGTCGCTCGAAAGGAACACCACCTCAGAGAGCAGCGGAAGGCTGTATATTGATAAGAAAGGTGGATGTGGAGACGGCCTCATTTCAAAAATGAGGCGGAGAGAGGCAGCAATCATCAATGCACGAGCCGTCTCAAGAAGATGTCGATGCTTTCGGCCAGCCACACCATTACGAGCATGAGCACCGTGACAAGAGAATTGAGAGAGAGTCCCTTGCTCAGCAAGAACACCACGCAACATCTTAGAGATATACTCGCCAAATGAGTCAGCATTTAAAAACACGAATGGGTGAAGAGAACTGAGTATGAACCATGGCAGCAAAACGCTTATAAATAGACAACACCTCGTAACGAGAAGTCATGAAATAAAGCCATGTGTAACGAGAGAAATCATCTATGAAAATAATATAGTATTTATGACCACCTTTCGCTTAAAGGGGCCGGACCCATACATCGTAATGGACTAAATCGAAGGACGCTTGGACACCGACTCACTATGTGAATATGGTAATCGAATCTGCTTGCCAAGATGACAACCCCGACACTCTAAAGAGACATCTCTGAGATGCACCCGTAAGACCTCGGCATTTAACTAAAGAAGACAACCGAGAACCACCACAGATGACCAAGTCGATGATGCCACCGCCGAAGGAACCCGAACGGAGGCGACAGAGGCGGAAGAAGCTGGCGATGGTGGTGGCAGCGAAGGAACATGAAGCCAGCCCAACTCCCAAAGACCACGAGAATCACGGCGGCGAGGGCCAGCCCCAACCAGAGTGTGCGTGCGACGGTCCCGGATGTAACAAGAGTCAACATCAAGGATGACGCGACAACCGTAATCGATAAGTTGACCCAGAAAACAGATTCATGGTAAGTCGAGGAACATGAGCAACATCGAGAACAGAATAAGAAGGAGTGGTAAGATTGCCTCTACTAGCAATGTAAAGTGGAGTACCATCAGCGGTGAAGACATGAACAGGAGAATCCAAAGGATCGAAGAGAGGACAAAGTGGAAGAATGAGAAGACATATGAAAAGAAGCTCCAGAGTCCGTAACCCATGGGAATGTACCCGACCGTAGAGGGTGATTGCTCGGTCGGGAAGCATCGATCCGTAACCAGCAGTACCCGTCGAGGAAGAACACGAAGCCGCGAGTAGACGCTTAAGTCTCGTAATATCCTGCCACCAAAGCAATGGTCAAGCCGCCGAGGTAGATGACGAAGTTCCCGAAGATGATGATCGCGCCTTGCGCAGTGTTTCTTCTTCGTAGCAGTGAGACTCAAGATGACCATCATTGTTGCAATAGTCGCAATGTGGACGGGCGACTGAGCCTGTAGGAGTGGGCAAGAGCGGCGAGCACTCGAGCGAGAAGGGGTCGGTGCAGCAGGTGGCGAGGGAGCACGAGTAGCAAGCATGAGGGAACCTCCAAGACACCAAAGACCACGTAAGCGAGTCTCCTCAAGACGAATCTCGTAAAGTGCCTCCATGAGAGAAATCCGACCACGAGCAAACAATCGAAAGCACGCTGGGCTCAAACTCCACGGAGCCGAGACAGAACTCATAGACGCGATGAAACTCCAAATTGGCTCGACAGCCCGCAACAGGACAGTACGACAACCAAAGATCGCGGAGAGAATCAAGCTGGCGCCAGATAGCGTAACTCAGTGCATAGAAGTCATCAACGTGAGAGTCACCTGTTGAAGAGCATGCTCTGACGGACCACGAAGGTATAAGGCATCACCAGAGGGCTGATAGCGGCGACGAAGATGGGTCCACATCTCAAAGACAAGAGGAAGACCCGAAACTTCGTAAGCAAAGCGAGGCGTAACACTAGCGGGAGCAATGCAAAGACGAGCATCATCATCAAGCCACTTTGGGTGTAAACAGACAGAGCACCATGATACGTCTGAAGAGCCTCCTCATAAGCCAAAACCCTCTCATCATAAGCACGATCAAGAGCCTCATCAAGAAGCTTAGCCGCATCCTTGGCGGCCCGATTAGCATCCGGAGGAAGAACCGCGGAGTCGGTGGAATAGGAGCCACCGGAGGAACCGGACGTGGCGGACAGCAGACCTCGCCGTAAAGAACACCCTGTAGACGGATGCCACGCATATGAATGCGCATGAAGCCGATGAACTCGGTGTAGTTAGTACCATCAAGATCACCGGACAATGAGGGACAAAGAACATAGCCCGATGCAGTGAGACATTTTTTAGGCGAGAGATCGCCGAGCGGTCAGGCCCGTCGCTTAGGGCCGGCCGAACGAGACGGCAGCCTTGTCGGGCAATCGTCCGAAGGAGATCGCGAAGTCCTCGAACCTCGAACTACGCCACCTCGATTGAGCTCGATCCGAGCCCGGCCGATTCGGCAGAAGCGGTCGATCCGGCGAGCGGGTGGCTTCGATCCGGCGAAGCGGACGGTTGGCGCCCTGGCGGCGGAATCGGACGCCCCTGGCGGCGGGAAGCGTCGATCCGGGCGGAGCAGGTGGCTTCGATCCGGGCGAAGCGGGCTGGGCTGCGATCCAAGCGGCGGAGTCAGACGGGCTTCTATACGAGGAGAGAGGTGCGGTCCGAGCTCGAGAAGAAATCGGGGCGGGCGGGGCAGACGTGGAGAATCAGCGGCGGACCACGGGAGGATCAATCACACGAGTTGCGGCGTGTAAAAAATTGACCTAGCTCTAATACCATGTTAGGAATAAGCAACTTGTATTCCCATGAGGCCATAGGCCGATATATATACATGTACAGGTGTGGAACATATGCAGGAAACCCCTTATACAACGGGATAAATACAAAGGGGTACATGACTTATACTATAACTCTAACAGGCATTACCTCCGGACAGCAGAATACACAACGTGTTTCATGTCTCCCAGTTGAAGCCATTTACACCAGATTACACACCAGTCTTCTCAGAGCTGCCCCGCACACCAGATCTCACGGCTGCCCCGCTCCAACCGGAAATCATTTTGGATCGTCGTATGGTCAAGAAAGGTAATTCTTACATTGTGCAGGTCCGGGTTCAATGGTCTTCACTCTCACCAGACTCGGCTACATGGGAGGATTACACGGTGCTGCGTCGGCCACCTACAGTGCACCGTCTTTGGACCGATGACGCTCTCGCTCAAGAGGGGAAATTGTCACACCTGCTCCCCGTAGCAGTGGACTAAATAGGGAGAAGGGTAACTGGGCTGAGCCCAATGGGCGCCTTTGGGCGCCTGGCCAAGCGTGTGTAAGGTACTACTTAAGTCTCCTGCTACGTTGTATTGGTCAGCGAGTAATTGAACTCTCTCATTCTGAATCTCAATCCCCTTCTCCTACCTCGTCTCATCATCTTATTGGTCAGCGTGTGTAAGGTACATTCTTACCTTGAACATTTGTACTTATTCAAGGCACTTATCTGTTATGTGAATTTTGTGTTACATTACCTATTATTATTTGTCTGATGGCTAGTAATTTTTTTACCCCAAATAATGTGCCAGCCTTATATTATCTATATGTGTTTATCCTTAACCTTATATGATGGATGTGTTGCAGATGGATTGATTACTTCTATGTCCAAAAGAGATGCCTCGCTCCTCTGCCAAGAAGATGATAACTCTATTATTTGTGGTAAATTATTGAATAAACGATCGAGAGATTCAGTGCCAGACCTCCCAGAGGTATGTTATGCTTACCAGGATGCTCTTTACTCTTTAGGCAACGTCGTCCTATTTCTCAGGTTTGACAACTAGGCTAAAATACAACCAGAGATAGAAGACATCCCAATCGACATCCTGATGCATGGCACTCATGTCAGAAAGACATCGAAACAAACTAACCTCTTTTACCAAGCAGCTCTTCGGTCAGATAGCGGACATTCGCAAGTTCAAGCGTGGCTCGACCATGATTGCCACCTTGTGCTGTCCTGTCTGACTCCAGAATACTCTGGTGGTTTGCTGAATCGTGATGAGGATGATATTCGTAACACACAACTTAAGTAGAAAATCTCTCCCTATATTTTTTTCTTTCAAAACAAGTTCTGTCGCCAATTTCCCAAATTGCCCCACATATGGCTGCAAGTCCAACTGTGAACTTTTTCTCCATGTGTGGTTGATAAGCATTCACCATTTTACGAAGCTGAGTCATGATATCACGCAAACATGTTTCACCATTTTACAACCAAAGAAAAGGCGGTGTACCGCTTCTGTTTCATTACTGAAAGCGCAATGGGGATCACTCTGCTACATTCTCCTTAACATGTTATCTTTAGTAACAATTGAGTTTATTTTGAGCAACATTGCAACAACATAAAGATTTTGATCTTGATTGGGAATTAGCTTTCCAGTTTTCACTATGCGATCCCTGAAATCGTTCAAAAGGGCTTGTTTGCAAACAGATTTTGTTGAAAACTGCCTTACCTATCTCACAATCATTTCGGTAACCATTCCAGTTCCATATCTTGCTTCTGTTACTCCCACGGTGGCCAACAAATCCATGAATTATCTCTCTTGATTCTGCAAGTTCATATCCAGTTCCTGCTGGCTAACAGAGCTAAATTTTTTATTTTTTTTAGGACAGCTATATTTATTTTTAGTTCTGTCTAAGTATATCTTGCCACCAACAAAGCATTATAAAGTTAAGTAAGATGTCCCACGTTGTGTGCTGTTCACCTTTTCTACTTTGGAGATGTTCAAATGTGACCCGAGAATTTTTGGCTCGCCTCAGTGTGTATTTGAGTGTAGCCAGGAGAATGGTTCACTTCTGTTTTTTCCTCTCGATCAAAAGAGGAATCTATGCCGATATTTTTCAATGTGATCAACTTCTTTTATGTAAACATGCAAAGAGCACCTGTGGTAGAATGTTATTCGATATGATACTAGTATTTTTTTTGTCGTAGTAACTTTGCCCTTGTAACCCAAATGATGAACGATCTTTCCATGCTTCTGCAGGACATCTGGTGCCACATACATTCTCTGATGCCAATGCAAGATTCTGCTCGTTCTACTTGTGTATCACATGCATTTCTAGATTCATGGAGACACCATCCGAACCTCATCTTAAGTAAGGAAACGCTGGGCTTGGAACGAAATGCATGTGGAAAGGGTGATATAGTGAGCGCTTTACCGAAAAAGGCTTTCGCCCCGCTTTATAAATAAAGCAACCACCAAGCACAACGTTCACAAGGTACCACTCGAAACACGAACACACCCAACGCCACCGCACGAAGGTCCAACACAGACGCACAAAACACAACACACATGCAACATAGGTTCAGCTGTGGGCACAGCACAACAAGCCCAACAAAACACCCAGGGACGCACAGACAACAAGCGGCGGTGGCGACGACGACGAAGACGCAGAGCTAATCTGGCTCAGGTGGTGGCGGAGGGAGCGGGGGAGCCAGTCGGAGAGCCATCGCGTGAAGCTGAGTGATGATGGAGGTGATGGCGTCTCTCTCCCTGGGGCGGCTAAGCGGCCGCCAAAGCTGCAAGTAACTGCACCATTTGAACATAGCGCCGAGTACGACGAAGAGGGATACGCTGAATCACAAGTTTATTCCTAACAGTCCACAACGTCCAGGCAAGGACCCCGATGATCAGCCACCTAATGCGGCGTAACGCGGGGGGAATCGCTTGGAGTTCGGCAAAGAGAGCAGGGAAGTTGGTATGATCCCGCTTCCACCCACAATCTCGCTGAAACAGCTCCAAAGGAACTGCGGCAGACACGCAGTGAAGAAGATATGGTTCGAATCCTCTTCAGCCCACAGTGGGCAACGCCCATCCTCAGGGCCATTATGCGTTCGTAACCTCAACGCCAGATGGTAGGCGGCCACGAATCCACTGCCACAAGAATATCTTAATCTTCAATGGGAGGCGAATCTCCCAAATAGATGAGAGCGCCTCATGACCGGGTGAGGGGGCGATGGCCAGATAGAGAGATTTGGTGGAGAATTGACCGGACGGTTCAAGCGCCATCCGGCCGCGGTCAACGTCGATCGTGAGATCCGGCTCATGGAGAGCCACACAATCAAGCAATTCTGCCAGATCCGCATTCTCCGCAGGACCAAAAGGCCTTCGGAACGCGAGGCGCCCAAGGTCAAGAAGGGCGTTTGCCACGGAGATCTGGGGGCCCACCGCGATGGAGAACAGGACCGGAAACCGGGACGCCAGGGGTGCGTCCCCAGTCCAGCGATCGAACCAGAACAGCGTGGCGGTGCCGGACCCGATCTCAATTGAGGTCCCTATCCGGAGGACAGGGAGGAGCTAGATGACAGATTGCCAGAACTGGGATCCTCCAGAGTGTTGACAGAAGGTGAGTGGCTGTCCGCGAAGGTACTTCTGCTGAATAATGCGCAGCCACATGCCACCTTCGCCGTTGTTAATCCTCCAGAGCCACCGAGTCAAAAGGGCAATATTCATGCGTTTGGAGGACATGATCCCAAGGCCGCCCTGGTCGCGGGTTTACGTATCTCGGACCACTTGACCATGTGGTATTTCTGCTTATCACCCTCGCCGCCCAGTAAAATCGCCCCTGAACGGTGGCAATCTCGTGATGAAGAGTCTCCGGAAGGCTGTAGAAGCTCATGATGAATAAGAGGAGGCTGGCGAGGGACGAGTTAATAAGGACCAGATTCTGAAAAAGCACTCACGCACTGGCATGAAGATACTCAAGCTTGACATCTTTGACTGTCATGATTTCGACATTTCTTATCTCAATAATTGGCTTCAGATTGCTGTTACACCAGGAATTGAAAAACTGGTCCTTTTTCTGCCTTCAGGATACCAAGAAGTGTACACCTTCCCGTGCTCACGTTTATTTGGTCAGAATGGAAGCTCACTTCTGTATCTTCATCTCAATTACTGCGCCTTCCGTCCCACAGTTGGCCTTGGTTTCTTGAGAAGCTTAACGAAGCTGTATTTGCGTAATGTGAGGATTACGGGGGGAGAGTTAGGGTGCCTTCTTTCTACTCCCTCCGTCTCATAATGTAAGACGTTTTTTAACACTACACTAGTGTTAAAAAGCGTCTTACATTATGGGACGGAGGGAGTAATTCTTTGGCTTTGCAGCGGTTGGAACTCAGGTATTGCAGTGAAATAATCTGCCTGAAGATACCATGCGTGCTGGAGCGACTCAGCTGCCTCACTGTTTCTGCATGCAATGCGCTGCAAATTGTTGAGAGCAATGCTCCGAACCTCTCCACCTTCAACTTTGATGGCGACATAGTACAGCGCTCTCTCAGACAACCATTGCAAGTTAAGGACCTATATATGATATGTCCAAATGAGTCAAACCTTCTCTGCTACGCTATTACCAAGCTTCCATATGTTGTGTCAAACGTTGAAGATCTTAAATTGTCTTCAATTAGTGGTGAGGTATAATCTAAATCTCAGTATTATTATTAAATACTTGTCACGTGTGTGATGACTTTTGTCAGTACTCATGCATGCATGCCCTATGTTATCAATAAATATGAGATATCTTTACGCAGAGGGTTAATACACCGATGGCAGCTGCGAAATTCCTCCACCCCAAGTTCCTGGAAATTTATCTTGATCTTTGGTTTCTTTTCTCGATGCTTTGGAGACTTTCATCTTCCGTGTAAGTCAACTTTTAGCCAAGCTATATTGTACCTGTGACAAACCATATAAGATAGTGACCAACATTTGTTTTCACGCTGTGCAGGTGGATCAGGATGAAATGCTGTTTGATTCGATTTTGGGGGTGCCTTACAAATGAGGAAGATGCCTGAACACAAGCACGACAGCCTCAAGAATGTGAAGATCCTTGGCTTCTGCTCTGCAAAGAGCATGGTTGAGCTAACATGCCATATTCTAGAGAATGCTACATCACTGGAATGTATCACCTTGGACACCATATATGATGCAGAAGACGAAGACTTTGTCGGTAGATGTTCCGAAACTTCTGCACGGAGATCCGGTAAATGCTCCCCCCAGACAGTGAGATGATGTTGGAATCTAATAAAGCTCTGATCGCCATTGAGGGATACATCGTGAGGAAAGTTCCCTCTACTGTTAAATTAAATGTTCGGGGGCCATGTAGCCGGTGCCATACTCCAGAGCTGATCTTGAGTTGAAAGTTTATTAAATACACTATCGGATCCACGTAATACAAGACATTTTAGTTTCTTTTTAAGTCATTTTTTTTTAAATTTGACCAAATCTATAGTAAGAAAATATTTCATAAGGGGTCTAATGATGCTAATCTGTTGTTGTAGTTATTCATATTTTTTCTATTAAATTTGATCAACCTTGAAAACGTTTGACATCAAAAACCAAATACGTACAGACCCAGTTCATAACAAATGTTATCGATTTATGGATAGATACGAATGCACAAAGTGTTTTAACTCTTACACAACAAAACCGAATTGTAACTTATTTCTGCTATTGAATTATGACTTCTTTGAAACTAGATCTCGTATATATGTTTCAGCAGTTATTTCGGGCTAAAAGTTCTCTTGGAGGTTGGAGACTCCTAGACGGTAGGAGTCTTTCGGAGAGGAATCGACCATTGTGATTACCCGCGGAAAGTTTGTGAGGGTTTGGAGACCGTCCCAAGGTCTACCACTAGTGGTTGAGAAATGCCTTTGTGGTATTATCTCAAAGGGAGAATAGGGTGAGCTTTTGTGGCGTTGGTATGCCTTCATGGTAACATCCACTTATCTAACGGTGACGTAGCTTCCCTCCAAGGAAGTGAACATCGGCATACATCCTCGTCTCTCGAAGTTGCGGTTATCCCTAACCCTAACTTCCTATTTGTGGTTACTTGTCTCTTAGTCCTTACTTATATCATATTGTACTTGCTTACTCACATAATTGTGCTACTTGTTTACCTTGCTTATCTCTTAGCATCATATTTGCAATTGTTAGGCTCACTTTCATATTCCGCATTATTGCCTAAAATTGCTAAGTAATAATTAAAATTTGTAATTGTACCTATTCACACCCCCCCTCTAGGTCCATCTCGATTCTTTCAGTTACAACCGATGAGTTTTTTTGCTACCACTATCTTTTTCTTCATCGTTCATGAGAATTGGCTGGTCTTTTTTAGCTGCAATCGTCATCAAATTTTGCTACGACCGGCGAGTTTTTTCGCTACCACTGCATTTTTTTCATCGTTCATGAGAAATTGGTGAGGTCTTTTTTTTTGCTACAAGCACCAACGAATTTTGCTAAATTCATCAATGATTTTTGCTGGAGCCGGCGCCGAGTCATTTTTGCTCAAGCTAGCGCCTCAAATGGCACCCCGGTGTTTTGCTACATCCGGCATCATTTTTTGCTACATTAGGCATCGTTGTTTGCTGGAACCAGTTAACTGTCGGCTACGACTGTCAGGCGTCTGGCAAGATGCTACAACCGTTCGTCAAAAAGCTGCAACCGGCCGTCGGAAAGCTGCAATGGGGAAATCGGAGGCAAAGCTCGTGATGCAAGCAGCTGGCGAGCATTGTGAGGGCGGTGATGAGGTGGACGAGCCAGCGGTGCTCCAAGGTTGGCCGGTGCGCTTCCATGGCGGGGCCGGATGCGCTCGCTGCTGGTACCCGCACACCCACGCTGCATGGCACGCGTTGACGCGATTTGTTTTTTCTGCAAGCGGACACTGAAACGAGGACGAAGGTGAGGCTCATCTGATGGCTCAAGAATGACGTATCCAAGGGCTAAAAGCGACCGCCCAAATTTGAGCCGGCGCGCCGGCGCCTATCGGTCCCTTTTTTTTTGCAAAAAGGCCTAAAGCCATACCTTAGTAAGTATCATACGTCCTCTAGGATTCTCCTGTACTCCGACAATGTGTCGTCGAGTTGGTTTCATCCGGCTGACCGTTGTTTAGCCTTAGGATCCCCTCTCTCCTACTCGCCCCTCTACTTCTCGGGCTGATCTAGGGGGCAATCTAATTGTCTTCCGAATTTGTTGGCTTTGAGACACTTGTTAACAGGGAAGACCTTCAGTCAGATTGCTCGAATAGCTGACAGGAGAGCTGCTTGGAACCCTGCCTAGGCTGTGGTGTGGAGGAGGATCAATGCGAATTTGTTTTCAATCCAATTCAACTGTCTAGGGGACTAGAACAAGGCAATGCACCAGGGTCTGTGAGATTTTCGTGGGTATGCAATTATCATAGTTGAGTATGATGGATTTTCAAACCTAGAGAAGGTACCACTTGATAAACTTTAAAACATGGTGTCAAATTCACAAGCTATCTTTTTTCAAAAAAAAAAAAAATCACAAGCTACCGGATGGAGCTATGAAGAACAAATTTTTTCTACACTTTGAAATATATTTTTCACGTGCAGGAGCGCACGCTCCCAGGAGCACCAACAGATTTCTGAAAACTTCCAACCTTTTGCCATATCTGCGGTATAATTGCACACTCGCATGATGAAGAGTGCGGATCAGGTGAGCACGATGTAACCAAATTTGGATGGGGCCGGTTTTTATTAGCTCATCGTGCAACAATGGAGGTGGTTGAGGACTACCATTTCAAGTTTGCCATCCTCATTCTTTTTTGTGAGAAATCCTCATCCGACAATGAGTCCTCAAAGAACTAATCAATCAGAGAGTTTATCTATAATGCAGATATCCTTTGCCGATGTCGATGTAAGCTTTGTGGAGAGTATTAGCGTTGCAAGTGTGGGTGTAGTGGTCAGGGACTCTTCGGGGAAGGTCCTCGTCTCTTCCTGGGATTACATTGGGCTTTGTAAAAGCGTGGAGGAGGCGGAACTCCGAGCATGCATTGCGGGTCTATATATAGGTATTACCTTTCACAATCCTATAATTTTGGAGACTGACTGTGCGTTTGTGGTTGCGTCCCTTGCAAATGAAATAGGAGACAGGTCTTCAATGGCTGATTTGAATTATAAATAATTTTAAATACTCCAAGATTAATCGTTCGGCTAATGTTGTAGCCCATATGATTGCAAAGTTTAGTTTCAATAATAGATCGGATGGTATCCTTGTTAACGATGTTCCGCCTGCATGGTGAATTTTGTAATGAATGATTATAATAACAATCTTGGTTAATCAATATATGTGGTGTTTAAAATAAATAAATCATTTGGGACATCAAAGAAATGGGCGAGCAAATTCGTCGAATACCTTAGGGGTGAAAGGAAGCGATGGCCAGTCGGGAAAGGCTAGACGAAGAGGCATGTGTTGGGAAACGTGGTAGAAAACAAAAACAGAAGTCGCCCTACGATCAACCAGGAACACTATGAGATGTGGTTTGGATCGGGTTGTTACCAACTCCGAGTTGCAGCGGAAGAAGAGTCGATGTAGATCGTACTTGAAGTCCCTCGAGCGATAGATGAACAATCCTGCAAACCGCTCATGAACAATCACTCAAACGGAATACCGAAAGCACACCCTCTCCACAGTTTGCAAGCGTACGGTCTTCGCGATCCGGCATCACTTCACCGCTTAGACCTAATAATATATGAAGAATTAGAGAGAGGAGATTAGAACCATGTTGGGCTTCTAATTATGAGGATTAGAGAATCTATATCTAGCACTAATTGGAACAATTAGAACTAGACTAGAAAACTAGAGGAGGCTCCAAAAACTTATGTATTCAAAGTGCCTAGAGCCTCTAGTATTTTTTTTACACGGAAACCTCAGTGTTTTATTGCTTAGCCAACAATGTTATATCGTTTATAACAAAAGGCAAAAGAAAAGAGGGTGGATCACCATGCCAACTAAGATCAGAATGAATCTCATAAGTATACTTAGCCAGTTGATGAGCGACCCCATTGACTTCCCTAGCTAGGACAGTGTGCAAAATAAATGCCATCCATCAACTGGGCTTTTTCAAATGTTAGATGGAAGTGTTCCTACTTTCCTGGAGGAGAGTCGCGTGGTTTATATTGATGATGGGTAGGAAGAGCCCCTACCGTGGCGTTTACATCAGAACCGATCGCTAGGATTCGGTTTGTTACAATGAGAAGATAGATGCGTTGAGAGGGAGAGAAGATAGAGTTTGTTGAGATTACACAAGATGTTACAAAGAGATTCATCTCTATTTCTAACATTCTCCCTTAATCTCAACTATCCTATATTAAGATTCCTCTTGAACTCTTCAAATGGTTTGACTGCTAGTGCTTTAGTGAAGCCATCTGCCACCTGATCCTTGGAAGGAATGAACCTGATATCCAGTTTCTTCTCTGCAACCCTTTCTCTTACAAAATGAAAGCCAATTTCAATATGCTTGGTTCTGCCATGAAAGATTGGATTAGCAAAGAGATAGGTAGCCCCTAAATTTTCACACCACAAACATGATGTACAGTGTTGTTTAACATCCAACTCATTAAGCAATGATTCAACCCAAATGATCTCAGCAGTTGCATTGGCTAGTGATTTGTACTCAGCCTCAGTGCTTGATCTTGACAATGTAGCTTGTTTCCTAGCACTCCAAGGAATAAGATTAGAACCAAAGAATATTGAAAAGCCTCCTGTTGACCTTCTGTCATCACTACATCCCCGCCCAACAAGATCGTGAGAAGGCACTAACAAGAGTGGAGCTAGAACATTTGAATTGAAGTCCTAGGCTCACAGTATGCTTTATGTATCGTACAATTCTTTTAACAGTTGTCCAATGTACAGTGGTAGGTGCATGTAAATACTGACAAACCTTGTTAACTGCAAATGATATATCTGGTCTTGTCAGTGTCAAATACTGTAAGGCTCCTACAACACTCTTGTACTTTGTGCTTTCTTCTTCCTTGAGTGGCTACCCTTCAAAAGCTGAAAGTTTTTCTGAAGATGACAGAGGTGTAGGTGAAGGCTTACAGTCCTTCATTCCCATACGAGTTAGAAGTTCAATAGCATATTTGTTCTGACTTAGCACTATGCCATCTAAAATCTTCTTAACCTCAATGCCTAGGAAGAAGTGTAGATCACCAAGATCTTTCAAGGCAAACTTTGAACTTAAATCATGTAGGAGAGCATTAGTAGCATCTTGTGAAGAGCTAGCAACTATAATATCATCAACATAAATCAAAACAAATATGATTGTGTTTGCCTTGTTGTAAATGAAGAGTGATGTGTTAGCCTTGGATGCAACAAAACCAAAACACCTCAGCTGAGAGCTCAATCTTGAGTACCATGCCCTTGGTGCATGTTTTAAACCATATAGAGCTTTGTCAAGTTTACACACATAGTGAGGTGTCCTTTTATCTGCATACCCAGGTGGCTGCCTCATATAAATCTCCTCTTCCATAACACCATGCAAAAACGCGTTCTGAACGTCTAGCTGTCTCAAGCTCCATCCCCTGGAAACAGCAATAGCTAGCACAAGCCTAATGGTTGCAGCTTTAACAACTGGACTGAAGGTATCCTCATAATCTAAACCATAACGCTGTTTAAAACCTTTTACAACTAGACGTGCCTTATACCTGTCAATGGAGCCATCTGCCTTTTCTTGACTATGTACACCCATTTACAATAATAATATTCTTACCTCATTTTTCCGTACAAGATGCCACGCCTTGTTTTTCATGAGTGCAGAGTATTCTTCATCCATTGCATTTTTCCACTTTGAGTCTCCAAGTGCATCTTCCAAACAAGTTGGTTCTCCTGAACACACACTATGCCATAGGGTATGGTGCCATCAGTTCGGACTTTTGGTTTTTTATACCTTTCTGTAGGCGAGTCATCACACGTGAAGTTGGAACCGGTTGTGATTGAACATGAGTAGATTTCTGCACAGGAGATGACATGGGCGAGCCTACCACAGAGAATCCAGGGGTGGTTCCCGAATCACTTTACACAGCAGATCCGGGCCCTGATTCTGTAGCCCATCGTGTGGTCGCCCTTGTACTTGCGGAGTCAGCTTCTACCGAGTTGCGCGCCACAGAGGATCCCTCAGGCGTCGCTGTCTGGCGCGCACACGCGTGGGAGTTGGCGATCCCGAGCCGACCTTGTCAGGCTGGGGCCGATTTCTGGTGGGCGCGCAACTCGAAGTCGGCCCAATGGCGGGCGACGTGGCCGGCTGAGACGAGCCGCTGGCGAGCGCGTGATCCAAGGCCACCAGTTGCTGCAGGGTCGCAGGCTGCTCCAAATTAACCTCGTTCGCCGCGCCTGCCTCCAGATTCTCCAGCACATGCAATATAGGGCCGTTTTGCATCAAATCTTGATCATTTTGAGCATCGTTTTCTCCTGTGCTTTCTTCATGGATCTGCACATGACAAGATGCACAACTAGAACTGATTGAGTTATCATATTGGTCAGTACAATCGTCACCCCCTTGCTCAAAATTTCGAAGGTTAGGAGGAAGAGAAGGAGTTCTTTCTTGAGAATGGCTCCGACATTTGGGTGTAGAGATGCAAAGGGAAATATGGACTCATCAAAGACAACATCACGAGATATGTAAACTCTACCACTAGCAACATCAATACATTTTACTCCTTTGTGAATAGGACTATATCTTAGGAAGACACACTTTTTGGAACGAAATGCAAGTTTGCAAGAATTATATGGTCGTAGGTTGGGCCAACACGCACAACCAAAGACACGTAAGGATTTGTAATCAGGTGTGGTGTCATAAAGACGTGTGACAGGAGTTTCAAACTTGATGACTTTACTGGGAAGTAAATTAATGAGATAAGTGGCAGTCAAGAATGCTTCATCCCAAAATTTTAGTGGCATAGATGCATTTGCAAGTAGGGCTAGGCCTACTTCAACGACATGGCGATGCTTTCTTTCAGCAGAGCCATTTTGCTGGTGTGCATGAGGGCATGAAACATGATGGGAGATGCCAAGTTGCTGAAAAAAGGAATTCAACTTCTTGTACTCACCCCAAGTCAGTTTGCATAGCAATGATCTTAGTGTTTAGTTGTCTCTCAAAAAGATTCTTAAAATTTGAGAAAACTTGAAACACTTCAGACCTCTTTTTGAGAAGATAGATCCAAGTATATTTCAGTAATCATCAATGAAACTTACATAGTATGAGTATCTACCAACTGAAGTGGGAGCCGCCCCAAACATCTCGAGAAAACAAGTTGTAAGGGTGCGAGTAGATATGCTAGTAGATACAGGGATATGGTAGTCGATGACTTTTAGCTTGCATACATGGATCACACACCACTCAATACTAGACTCATTTGAGTAGGGGAGTTTATTTTTGCTAAGAACAAACTTGACAATAACTGAAGAAGGATGCCCTAAATGACTATGCCACTTTGATGATGAAGGCTTGATGGCGATGAGCGCTTGTTTATTCAACGATGACAATGATGAAGATATGAGAGGATAAAGACCTCCCACGCACTTGCCCCTAAGAAGAATTATCCTCATGTCCAAGTCCTTAACCAAAAAGAAATAGGGGTAAAATTTAGTAAGGACACGATTGTCTCGAGTAAAGCAATCAACAGAAAGGAGATTTTGTTATGTTTGGGGCACATGAAGAACTTTGTTAAGATGCAATGTTTTTGTAGGGGTTTGAACAATTGAATGGCCAATATGAGTAACGTTCATACCAGAACCGCTTGTGGTGTGCACTTGATCTTGCCCATGATATTTGTCTCTTGTTGTCAGCCTGTCCAACTCACAGGATGTGATGTGTGGCGCCGGTATCCGCGTACCAATTTGTGTCAACGCCATAGGAGTCGGTGACAAGATTTGCCCCCTTCTAGTCATGGTCATTGTTGGGGATATGACTATGTGTGTAAGCCGCCTAGGAGGGGCCGGGTTACGCAAAGAGAGAGTCATCAGAAGAAGCCCAAGACCAAGCAAGAAGATGGCGGTTCAATAAAGGGTCTAAGGACCATAGGCGACTTGAGGCCCATAGTGATAAACCGCCATGATGGCATGACTTGTATTATAAGGTAGAATTAACTAGTCACCGAGCCGGACACTGTCTATAAGCCGGCCGGGACTCTGTAGGCCGCAGGGCATCAACCCGTGTATATAAGGGGACGACCCGCTGGCGGCTTAGGGCAAGAAACAACTCCTCGAGGGCCATGCATAGCATATCTCGCTCCTTGGTTATCGAAACATCAAGAAATACCAACCCAACTAGAAGTAGGCCTTACCTTCATCGTAAGGGGCCGAACTAGTATAACTCTCTCGTTCCTTTGTCCCGATTAACCCCTTTAAGCTTCCTAGTTGCGATGGCTCCACGACTAAGTCATTGCAAGAGGACGTCTGCCGTGACAATTCCACGACAGTTGGCACCCACCGTGGGGCCAGCGCACGATGGATTTGAGTTCTTGAAGGGCAGCTACGAAGGGCTCAAGGGATACATGGTTGGCCGGACGACAAAGAGTCGCCACGGCAAGATCTACATCGACGATGAAGGCTGGGGCCCCGACACCGGCTCAATTGAGTACGGGTACCGGGTCCCCTTCGGCGGAATCCACGTCTTCATCGGCCGGATTGGTGAGCCGGGCCCTGAGCCGCATAACCGCACCGACCTCGCCGAGACGGCTCAGCGTGCGAGACCCGCCCGAGCTCAACCTGTCATGAAGCGTGCCTTCGTGGGCTGCGCCCACGGAGAAGAACTTTCTGAAGGATCTAAAGATGGTGGTGAGACGACCGTCCCCTCAGACGATGATTCGTCCGCCGGTTCAACAGATTCGTTATATCAAGTACAAGATGGCGTGCTTGGGGGTTGTTCCGATGGCTCCAGTATTCCAGACCCCTATGAGCCGCCAAGCTGGGCAGGAGTCTCCATGGCTGGGACTCAAACCGGCCAAAACTCTACGGCTGCTGCGGCAATAACATCCGGGTCAGGAGCGGCCGGGGCAGGAGGCCCTGTGCGCCCGCCGGCTCAGACATCGATGGATCTCATGGATAAGCTTACGACCACATTAACCGCCACGGTTATTCCTGCAAATCAAGATGAGCATAACGCGGAGGTGGCACAAAAGCGTGAAGCGATAGCTCGTGCCAAGGAGGCCTTGGAAGCCGAGGACACCAAAGTTAGCTACTGAGCAGCGGCTTTGGATGCACGGCGCAGCAGCTCCAAATGAGGCTTTCCAGCTTAATATGAGCCTAAACGCATCTAATGAGGTAATGAGAAGGAGGCACCAGAAAACTCAATCCCGTTTGCCTCCGGTTTACGACCCTCGGAACCTCTTCGCTACACCCGGGGCCGGCCCTAGCAACCCGCACGAGGCAAATCAGGTCACAACAGCCGGAGCGAGAGGACCGGCTCAGCTTCGAGAGATGGCACCACCTCATGGGAGTATGGCCCCACCCCGCTATGTACCAATACCACCTGGTCACTTTTCCAACCCCATGGAAAACTTAAACGCAGCATCGGCGCGTTTGGCGGCTCTCCTAGTGGACGGTGATGATCCGACAGCGGTGGAGACCCGGAGGGTCAGAGAACTTATTCAGACGGCCCTGGCGCAGCAAGAGACCTATTCTTACAAATGACAGGATTCATTCAACTCCTCCGCCTTGGCTAGCACCGCCTCGTCAAAACCGGAGTCCGAGTTACAACAGGCACATGGAGTCAGAAGCTTTGTCAAGCAATGCCCAGCGTCGTAACCAGCCCGGTGGCTATAACCCGGTGCAAGACCGAATACGTCAGGAGGACGAGCGGGCGGCTCAGCTAGCGGCTCAGTAGGCGGCTCATCAAGATCTCCCAGAGTATCCGACGACTTCTGTTGGAGCAGGAGTGGCTACTAGAACCGGCGGTGTTCCTTGTTTGGTGCCGGCTCTGCGGGATGCTCATCTGCCCAAGGACTTCAAGGGACCTCGAAAGGTGCCGAATTACATGGCCGACTTACAGCCCGGGGCATGGATCGAAAGTTACGAGATGGCCATGGAGCTACTGGAGGTCAGCGACGCAGCAATGGCTAAGTACTTCACCATGATGTTAGACGGAACGGCCCGGTCTTGGTTAAAGGGTTTGCCGCCCAATTCCATTAGCTCATGGGCAGAGCTAAAGGCCCGTTTTATCTAGAACTTCAAGGACACTTGCAAGCAATCTATGCCAATTGTGGACTTGACCAATTGTAAAGGTGGAGGAGGGTGAATCCACAACTCATTGGGTGCGTCGGGTCAAGGAAATAATACATTCGTTCGATAAGATGGATGCCGGCTCTGCAGTCCTCATGTTGGAGAAGAATTGCCGCTTTGAGCCGCTGAGGCAGAAACTGGGCGCTTAAGCGTGATTGCAATGATATGGGTACGCTGATGGCGGCTTTAGTCAAATCGCCGATTCTCGATAGTACCAAGGATCCCAGCGTCGATGAGGAAAAGACAGGAAGAGAAATAAGAACGGCAATGGAAAGGGTCAGCAGATAACCCGCAAATCAAGGAGGCAACAAGCGTAAGGCGGAGGGTAACCCGGAGTTTGTGGCCAATGCCAATGCACAGGTAACAATCGAGACGTAAGGAAAACCGCCCCTCGATCTGGCGGGTCGTGCCCATCTCTTGAGCAGCTTCTCAATGAGCCTTTCCCGAGACACGGCACTGGAACTAATTCGCCACACACTTATGGAAAGATTGCGCGATCATGAAGGCTTTCAAGAATTCCAACTTGTTTGATGGCAATCATGGATTGGGCGGCGGTTCAGGGGCCGGCGGCTTTCATGGCCCGGGTGGCGGTTCAAGTTCCGGCTTTCAGGGAAGTCAAGGTGGCTATAATCAACATCAGCCTGGTCAAGGGGGACAACAGCAGCAGCAGTCGGGTTATCAAAGCCATCCGAAGCAGCTGAATAGTGGGCAGTATCATGTGTTCACTACTAGTTTATGCAAGCGTGACCAGAAGGTTCGTAAAAGGGTTGTGAATTCGGTTGAGCCGGCAGTTCCTCGTTACTTGAGGTGGTCAGAGCAGCCTATTGTATGGAGCAGGGAAGATCACCCGCCCCAGGTTGATAATCCGGGTCAGTTAGCCTTGGTGGTGGCACCTCAGGTCGGTGGATATAAATTTACCAAGGTACTCATGGACGGAGGTAGCAGCATCAATATCCTCTATTACGAGACCTTTCGACGCATGGGTTTGACTGACAAGGATTTAAGGACGTCCAACACCGTTTTCCATGGCGTGGTGCCTGGTAAGTCGGCATACCCGGTCGGTAAGATTGAATTGGAGGTGGCCTTTGGAGATGAATATGATTCCAGGGCTGAGAAATTGACGTTTGAGGTAGTCAAAATCAAGAGCCTGTATCATGCTCTGTTTGGACGGCCGGCTTATGCCAAGTTCATGGCACGACCGTGTTATGTTTATCTGCAGCTCAAGGTGTCGGGTCACAAGGGCACCATCACTGTGCATGGGAGTCGAAAGGTAGACTTGGAGTGTGAAGAAGGCGACGCGGCTTATGCCGAGTCTGTTTGTGCAGCGGAAGAGCTAAAGTTTTATCAAAATAATGTTGACCCGGCGGATATGACCTCTTTGAAGAAACCAACTACAGAGCATGACCCGGCACTAAAGTCTAAATCGGCCACTGAAACAAAGCTTGTTCACTTTACTCCAGGCGACTCTTCCAAGCAGTTCAGCATCAGTGCCAACTTGGATCCTAAATAGGAAAGCACGCTCATCGAGTTCATCCGTGAGAACCGGGACATCTTTGCATGGAAACCTTCTGACATGCCGGGAGTCCCGAGAGAACTCGCTGAGCACACTCTGAATATTGATCCAAAGTATAAGCCGGTTAGGCAATTTCTTCGACGGTTCAATGAGGAAAGACGGAAATCTATTGGGGAAGAGGTCGCCCGACTCTTAGCGGCTGGGTTCATCGTGGAAGTTTTTCACCCAGAGTGGTTGGCTAACCTGGTGCTGGTACTCAAGAAGAACAACACTTGGCGGATGTGTGTGGATTACACGGACTTAAATAAGGCTTGTCCGGCTGATCCCTTTGCCCTCCCCCGTATTGATCAAATCATCGATGCTACGGCGGGTTGCGAGCGATTGAGCTTTTTGGATGCTTACTCTGGCTATCATCAGATCAAAATGGCAGTTAAGGACCAGGAGAAGACGACTTTCATCACTCCGTTTGGAGCCTTCGCTATGTATCTATGCCATTTGGGCTCAACAGGCCCAAAGCGACTTATCGAGAGATGTGTGCAAAACTGTCTTCACACCAAATTGGGCGCAATGTTCATGCTTATGTGGATGACATCGTGGTGAAATCCAGGAGAAGGAAACCTTGATATCTGATTTAAAGGAGACCTTTGATAATCTCCGGTTTATAAGATGATGCTTAACCCGGACAAGTGTGTTTTTGGTGTACCGCAGTAAGCTTCGGGTTTCTGGTCTCAAACAGAGGCATTGAAGCTAACCCGAGAAGATCAAGGCGATCACCTCCTTGGCCAAACCGCGTGCATCAATGATGTTCAACGATCGCGGGTCATGTTGCCGCTTTAAGCCGGTTCATAAGCGGTTAGGTGAGAAGGCCTGCCGCTATATCGATGATGAAGAAAACGGATGCTTTTTGTCGGAGTGATGTCATTGACGCTGCCTTTGAGGATTTAAAGAGGCAGTTGTCTGAGCCGCCGGTCCTTGCTGCTCCCATTGATAGAGAGTCATTGTTGTTATATGTGGCTGCTAACGCCTGATCCATCAGTGTGGCCATCGTGGTGGAGCGCAAGGAGGCTGGCAAGGAGCATCCGGTTCAACGGCCAGTTTACTACATCAGTGAGGTGCTCATTGAGTCCAAGCAAAGGTATGCACATTGGCAGAAACTTGTTTATGGAGTGTTTATGGCAAGCCGGAAGCTGAAGCAGTACTTCCAAGGTCATCCTATCACTGTGGTAAGCTCTTCCCCCTTAGGAGATATCATACAGAATAGAGAGGCCATAGGACGAGTCGCCAAGTGGGCCATTGAGCTTGGACCCCATGGTTTGAAATACATGCCTCGGACTGCTATCAAGTGTCAAGCCCTGGTGGATTTTATCAATGATTGGACAGAGTTGCAGGCACCTGAGGAGAAGCCAAATAACACATATTGGACTATTCACTTTGATGGGTCCAGGCAGTTGGAAGGCTCGGGGGATGGAGTTGTTTTAACTTCCCCTCGAGGTGACAAATTTTGTTATGTGCTCCGGCTTATGTTTCCCTGTACTAACAATGCAACTGAGTACGAGGCCTTACTCCATGGTCTCCGGATGGCCAAAGAGATGAATTTGAGCCGGTAAGGTGCTTGGGCGATTCTGCACCTCGTAGCTCAACAGGTGTCAGGCACGTGGGACTCCAAGGATCCCCTTATGGCGGCTTATCGTCGTGAAGTTGATGTTGTGGTTGGACATTTCAAAGGTTATCAAGTGGAGCACATTGATCGGAGGAAGAATGAGGCGGCTGATGCTTTAAGCCAGCTGGGATCTCAGCGTAAGCCGGTGCCGCCTAACACCTTTCTCGATGTTTTGCATAACCCTTCTGTCAAAGTGCCTACAGAGGAGGAACTAGCAGTGCCAGACCCGGAGGCACAGCTGGTGGCGGCTCTTCACGTTATCCCGGATTGGACAGTCCCATATTTGGCCTATATGACCCGAGGAGAGTTGCCTGAGGATGAGACCTTGGCGAGACAAATCAGGCGGTCCAAATCTATGACAATTGTTCATGGCGAGTTACATCACCGCAGTGTTACTGGGGCCTTTCAACGTTGTGTGTCGCCTACGGAGGGTCAGGAGATACTACGTTTGATCCATGAAGGAGATTGTGGTCATCATGCCGGCTCAAAATCTCTGGTGGTCAACGCTTTCCGTCATGGGTTCTATTGGTTGACGGCTCATGCTGATGCGGAGGATCTGGTCAGCAAATGTGACGAATGTCAAAAATTCTCACGACGAGCTCATGTGCCGGCTCAAGAATTGAGGATGATTCCAATTACTTGGCCGCTTGCGATGCAGGGGTTTGACATGGTTGGACCTTTCAAAAGGTCTAAGGATAAGAAGATACACCTTTTGGTGGCAGTGGATAAATTCACCAAGTGGGTTGAGGCAGAGCCCGCCAGTAAGTGTGATGCAGCCACGACGGTTCAGTTCATGAAAAAGGTGATTTTTCGTTTTGGCTTTCCACATAGCATCATAACTGATAATGGTACTAATCTCTCCAAGGGTGCCATGGAAGAGTTCTGTTAACGAGAAGGACCCTTGGGAAGGACCCTTTGTGGTCAGTAAAAATCTGAACAATGGGTCATACTACCTCATCGATGTTCGAGAGCACAAAGACTCACGTAAGTCGGAGGAAGAGACCCGCCGGCTGTGGAACATAGCTCATCTTCGGCCTTACTATACTTGAGCCACCGGCTCTCAAGATATATATATTTTTTCTTTTTTAGCAATGTATATATTATATAAAGCAATAAAGCAAGACCTCTTTTCTTTTCACCCTCAAAAGGTTTATATATCTTCTTTACCAGGTGGTGGAAACAACCAACAGGGAGCGGATCATATCTGAATCCGGCTTTCCCTTTGGTCCGTCTTATGATCATATCTGAATCTAGCCATGGCCACTTGGGGGCTTCCTGTTCAAACATATTTCGTATTCGAACCAAAGAGAACATAGTTGTCGATACCCATTTGATCGGCATACTGCCAAACCCACTTGGGGGCTTCTTGATCATATTTGAATCATAGCTTAACCCCTTTGGGTCTGACGTGGATCGTATTCGAATCAGCGTCATTAAACAACTCTCATGGTCACTTGGGGCTTCCTGTTCAAACATAGGTCGTATTCGAACCAAAGAGAACATAGCTGTCGATACCCACTTGATCGGCATCGCCAAAGCCACTGGGGGCTATATGATCGTATCTGAATCTTAGCTTAACCCCTTTAGAACGGTTCACTGATCGTATTCGAATCAGAGGCCTTTTTAAATTCAGTTTATTATTCATTATACTTTGTAAAGCGTACATGTTATTAAGGGCCAGGTGAACATCATATGTGCCAATTTTCGTGAGTTAAACTCACTATCATGATTTGGGTCACATAAGCGGCGAGAATACCAAAAGATCGGAGGTATGCTATTGTGATTATAATCATAAGCCGGCCTTTATATGATGTTTTGATTCGTACTCTGGGTTATCAATACTTTATGTGACCCCGGATGCGATAAGTCGCCAAGGGAATTCTGTTTTGTTTTATACGCAGGACAAAGCAAGAAAGTTTTTAACATCAAGGAAATATCAACATAAGCTGGAAGTATATAGCGATGGCGGTTTACGAAAGTATTAAGCGCCACAAACATGCGCGAAGGCATGACAAAGTTGAGAGGTTTTTCTACCCTATTACAAGATTCCCCGAGTCTGAGTAATGAAACATTGTTTTTGCAAAGTCATAATGCCTAGCGGTTCACTCCTTTGGTGGGCTTGAAGATTCCGGGTTATCCTTCTCCGCCTCTCTGTCTGCTACCCTGTCCTGGAAGGTTGACGAGGTCCAGTCAATGCTGCTTAAGGCTTCAAACTCAGCTTCATCATCTATTAAACTGGCTGGGTCAACTTCAGGGGCAAAGGTGTGCTTACGAGTTGGAGGGATCAGGCTGACGTCATCATAGTGAGGTGTTGGAATTCTCCTGTTCTCGCTATCATAGCCCGACTGGTACTTGGTAAATGATGGTAGCCACAGGACGTACGACTCTCACACAGGTGGTAAAGTCTGTTTCGTCGAATACAGAGCCGTCTTCCTTCAAGCTGGGATATCCAAGAGCAACGCCTCGCTGTGTCTAACTCGAAGCAACGCCTTGGCCCGGCTTAAGGCAGCTATGGCCCGGTTACGGCAGATGCCCGCCTTAGCTCTTGAATCATTGGGTAGCACAGCAAGCCGCTTTAGCACATCTTGCGTGAGATGGGGAACGTCATTTGATAAAGCTACAATGGCCAAAGCATCGCTAGACCCAGCGTCTACCTGCTCCACTGCAGTGTAAACCGCCTTTAGCTTGATCAGCATGTTCTGCTTGAGGTTTGTGCTCCTGGGGCCTATGTTTATACACATAAGGTGAGCCGGAGATGACAATTAAAATAGTCATCAAAGGAAGGATTGCGATATTCAAGGTTATATATAGTAACTTACCAAATATTGCTGAGACCATTTGAGATATCTGGCGCTTTAAGCCGGACAGCTCGGCTGTTGCTTCGCCGATGGCGTTCATTGTCTCGCCCGGGTCACCGATGAGGCCTTTTCATCAGCCCAGATTTTCTTCTCCGCATCAATATTCTTCTTCAACTTCTCTTGTTCGTAGACGCTGAATGCAAATTTGGAGTTGGCCTTTTGAATTTCAAGTTCTTGAGCTGCCAGGCGGTTCTTCAGGTCAGCAATCTCCGACTCAAATTGACTTGTGGTGGCCTGCATTGATGCCGGGTTATAATCAAAGTTATGGTAAGATATCATTAAGTCCCAAGCACTTTGCAAGCAAAGGTACTTGACACTTGGGGGCTAATATATGCTGAAGAAATTTAACGTACAATGTCGGTTCATGAGAAATTAAGTCCCAAGCACTTTTCAAGCGAAGATACTTGAGACTTGGGGGCTAATGTGTATTGCAAATTCAAGGTATCATGTTACAACCGGGTTAAATATTTTCATATAAACCGGACAAGGCAGTGCTAAGCAGGTTTCTAAAGTCTACGACATATTCATTCATAAGCAATAGACTTGGGGGCTGATACAGTAAGTATGATTAATGAAAGTAGCATAAGTTGTACCTCAGATTTTTGCTGTATTTGTTTCACCATATTAATTTCCAGGTCACGGCTGCTATGTACTTGATTGATATAGCCAGAGACTATATCTCCAATGCTCAAATTAGTATAATCTGCAATGTCTAATTTGGCCTTTCAAATACCCAAAAGCTCTTCTTTGGCGGGACACTTGGCAAGGACGGTGGGCTGACTTGGCTCGACAAACCGAGTCTTGGTAATTTCAACCTCCGGATCAATTGTCTTGACCGGGCTAGGAGTTTCGGTTTATCGAGCCGCCAAAAGTTTCTTCAACAAGGCAGATCAGAGGATGGTGCTGGAATTTCATAAGCCTGTTCAGGCGGCGGTTGATGAGTGGAAGTGTCACGGGCGGCTGTTCCGAGTTCCGGTTCAGTTACTACCGGGTCTTGGGATGGCTTATTCTTTTTTGCCCTCTTACTGGGCTTCACCTGCACGCTGTGGACAAAGCAGAATGGTGAGCACAAAAATATCAGTAAGGTAAAGCATAAGGAAAACAAAATTATATTACCTGTAAGGGCAGTCTTGAAAGCCGGCATGTTAGATTGCATAGACTCACGGATGAAGGAGAGGTATCCTGATAATTGGAGTCAGATGAATTGAGAGGTTGACGAATTAAATCCGCCAAAGGGTAAACAGAACGTAAATCAGAGATAACCTCGGCCCGACGCTTCCTGGTTACATCAGGTAAGCTGGAGGAGAGCTCTATATCCTTGCTGGTCCGGGTCTGCCTCCGGCTTTCAAATTGTTGTTGCTTCAAAAGAAATTGAGGATCTTGGTAAGCCAAAGGATGTGAAAATCTCACTTTCCGGGTTACTCTTCGAATTTTATGATGCGGCAGGGGCTCGGAGTCGGAGGAGATTATAGTTACCTCTTCCTCGACGGCTTGGCTGTTCCCCGTATCCTCCTGAAAATATTAAGGGTCAACAAGGTGATGATAAAGAGTCAAGGGAGTTAAAAGTTACCTCTTCTTCGTCGTCAGAAGTGTCATCTAATTTAAGTAAATCGGAAGCGTTTGGCTTCCTTTTCCTTGAAGTTCCAGTCTTGGCGGTTTTCCTTTCGGCTCTTTTTGCCGCTCTGGCTTGTTTGGCCGCCTCATGATTATACTTGATCTTCCAGAAGTTATCATCGGTCTGTGAAGAATGATAAGGGGTTATGAATAAAAGTAAGATATAACACAGTAAGGAGTAATTATTGAGGTTGATGACTTACTGCAGGAGCCGGGTTCTTCTTGCAGAAAGGAAGTAAGCCGAAGGCGTTCTTCGTCACCGTGCCCTCTTTCAAAGAACGTCTGGTCGTAGCATCCACCACATCATCTGGTAAGTCGTCGGGACTATGACACGATGGGTCATTTTTCTACGCCGAGTAAGTGCACATTAAGCCGGGGCGGCGGCTTAACGGAATCACTCGCCAAGCGACCCAGACTCAGACCAGGTCAACACCATCTAAGCCATTTCCCGAAAGAGCTTTGATTTTGCTAATGGTGGGAGCAAGTGGTAGACGCTCAACGGCAGTTAGTTTATCCGGCAGCGGGTGGTTGGATTCAAGGTGCAAGGCGTGAATGCCGGGCAGAGGATTTTCGTCAGCCGGAGAAGTATCCTCGCAGTAAAACCACGTCTGATTCCAATCCTTTGGATGACTCGGCAGTTCAGCGTAAGGAAAAAGACAGTCTCTCCGCCGCTGAATCGAGATGCCACCAAGTTCCAGACTGGGCCCGTTGGCACGTTCGTTCTGCCGGTTTAACTAAAACAATTCTCTGAATAAAAGTATGTTGGGTTCCTCTCCAAGATACACCTCACAGAAAACTTGGAAGTTGCAAATATTTGACACGGAATTGGGTCCGATGTCTTGAGGTCTGAGATCGAAGAAATGCAAAACATCCCTGAAGAGTTTTGAACCGGGTGGAGCGAAGCCCCGGTTCATGTGATCAGTAAACATGATCACCTCCCCCTCATTGGGTTGAGGTTTCTCCTTTGACGGGTCAGGAGCACGATAAGACATGATCTCTCTCTTGGGCAGATGGCCGGATTTCACAAAGTTAGAGAAGGTGCTTTCTGTGACAGTGGATTTGACCCAGTTGCAGGTCACAGGAGCTTTGGGGGCCTCGGGTGCCATTGTATAAATTGAAGCCTATGACAAAATAAGAAGTTCCGGTTCAAATTTCACCCGGAGGAAAGCATTTTAAAGTTTATTCAAATGGCGGCTTAAGAAGGGGCCTAATGACATATGGGTAACTATGCAGCAATATTTAAACTGTTACAGGTATCAAAGGCACGTGATTTTTCTTAAGTCGCCGGAACAAGCGAGGTTGACAACCGGTGTTGTCTTAAATCGGCCGTATAGGCTACCATGGCTAAACAGATTCAACGGATGCAGTTTTTGGCTAAGTGTGGAACAAACAGGTTTCACAATTTTTCGAAATTATTTTGGATCAAACGGTTGCTCTGAAAAGAAAAATTTCTAGACCTAAAACAGTGCAGAGAAGCTCATACACTCGAAGAGGGCTTCCGAACAAGGGAAATGAGATCTGTTTCTATGCAAGTTAAGCACAAACAATCACCGCAGCAGTTCTACGTTATTTTTACGATCTAACAGGGCATTGGAGGTAAAAACTATCGAGGGTTTGCAGCAGGCGGCGATGAACACCGACGAACTCAAAAAAGTTCCAACACAGATCTAAGAAAGGGAAGGAGAGGAACTCACGGATGTGGACGAGCTGCGGAGATTCGCCGTCGATTTCTAGTGAGAGTCAGGTTGATGTAGCAGCCTGAGTCAGTGAAGACGGGGAGTTCGACGGCGGCGGCGGTGGAGCTCGAGAGACAGAGAGGCAGCAAGAGGAAGAAGACGACTGAAAGAGGGGAGAATGGAAGACCTAGGTCGTGCCTATTTATAAGGAAAGGCCGACTGAGACGGCACGAGAAACGAGGAGACCAAATATCATTATCCAGTGGCCCCGACGCCTCGGTTTTCGGAAGGGTCAGTAAAGGCAAAGATCCGTTGGAGGATACGTCGGAGTAAAATATGAATTTAATTGAAGATGACGTCACGTCGGGTTAACACGGATCCAGAAGATGACGTCACGATGGGTTATGACCTTTTCGCAGGGCTGAAGATAGAAGGACTGGTTGTCAAGGTATTTTAAGATTGACATGAACCGGTTCAAATCAATCTGGGGCCTAATGTTGGGGATATGACTATTTGTGTAAGCCGCCCAGGAGGGGCCGGGTTACGCAAAGAGATACTCATCAGAAGAAGCCCAAGACCAAGCAAGAAGATGGCGATTCAATAAAGGGTCTAAGGCCCATAGGCGACTTAAGGCCCATAGTGATAAACCGCCATGATGGCATGACTTGTATTATAAGGTAGAATTAACTAGTCACCGAGCCGGACACTGTCTATAAGCTGGCCGGGACTCTGTAGGTCGCAGGGCGTCAACCCGTGTATATAAGGGGACGACCCGCTGGCGGCTTAGGGAAAGAAACAACTCATCGAGAGCCGGGCATAGTGTATCTCGCTCCTTGGTTATCGAAACATCAAGCAATACCAACCCAACTAGACGTAGGCCTTACCTTCATCGTAAGGGGCCGAACTAGTATAACTCTCTCGTGTCCTTTGTCCCGATTAACCCCTTTAAGCTTCCTAGTTGCGATGGCTCCACGACTAAGTCCTTGCAAGAGGACATCTGCCATGACAATTCCACGATAGTCATCATCATCATACCTATGCCAGTAGTCTCGAGCACCTCCTGGATGGTGCTTGAGACAGATCTGACACTCCGGATAGTAGCGGGGTTGCTGCTGACGTTGCTGCTGTGGGCGACCGCGGCCACCGCTGCCACCAAAGGGAGTTGGAGAGGGACGCCTGCCTTGGCTACGCCCCTGCTGTAGCCGTGACCTAGACCCCTGCTGTAGCCGCGTCCGCGCCCCTGTACACCATGTTGAAGCTGGCGTCTGTATCGTTGATACGTCTCCAACGTATCTATAATTTTTGATTGCTTCATGCTATATTATATTCTGTTTTGGATGTTTAACGAGCTTTATTATACACTTTTATATTATTTTCGGAACTAACCTATTAACCGGAGGCCCAGCCCAAATTGCTGTTTTTTGCCTATTTCAGAGTTTCGCAGAAAAAGAATATCAAATGGAGTCCAAACGGAATGATACCTTCGGGAACATGATTTTCGGAATGAACATGATCCAGAGGACTTGGACCCTACGTCAAGAAAGCAACCAGGAGAGCATGAGGCAGGGGAACGCGCCTACCCCCCTGGGCGTGCCCTCCACCCTCGTGGGGCCCACATTGCTCCACCGACGTACTTCTTCCTCCTATATATACCACGCATTTCAAACCAATGTAAGCATCCACGAAAACCTAATTCCACCGCTGCAACCTTCCTCGCACCGTGAGATCCCATCTTGGGGCCTTTTTCCGCGTCCCGGAGGGGGGGCATTGATCATGGAGGGCTTCTATATCAACACCATAGCCTCTCCGATGATGTGTGAGTAGTTTACCCCAGACCTTCAGGTCCATAGTTATTAGCTAGATGGCTTATTCTCTCTCTTTGGATCTCAATACAAAGTGCTCTATGATTCTTGTGGAGATCTATTCGATGTAATCTTCTTTTGCGGTGTGTTTGTTGAGATTGATGAATTGTGGGTTTATGATCAAGTTTATCTATGAACAATATTTGAATCTTCTCTGAATTCTTTTATGTATGATTGATTATCTTTGCACGTCTCTTCGAATTATCAGTTTGGTTTGGCCTACCAGATTGATCTTTCTTGCAATGGGAGAAGTGCTTAGCTTTGGGTTCAATCTTGCGGTGTCCTTTCCCAGTGACAGCAGGGGCAACAAGGCACGTATTGTATTGTTGCCATCGAGGATAACAAGATGGGGTTTACATCACATTGCATGAGTTTATCCCTCTACATGATGTCATCTTACTTAAAGCGTTACTCTATTCTTTTGAACTTAATACTCTAGATGCATGCTGGATAGCGGTCGATGTGTGGAGTAATAGTAGTAGATGCAGGCAGGAGTCGGTCTACTTGTCACAAACGTGATGCCTATATACATGATCATACCTAGATATTCTCATAACTATGCTCAATTCTATCAATTGCTCAACAATAATTTGTTCACCCACCATAATACTTATGCTCTTGAGAGAAGCCACTAGTGAAACCTATGGCCCCCGGGTCTATTTTCCATCATATTAATCTTCCAACACTTAGCTATTTTTATTGCCTTTTATTTTACTTTGCATCTTTATTGTAAAAATACCAAAAATATTACCTTATCATATCTATCAGATCTCACTTTCGCAAGTGATCGTGAAGGGATTGACAACCCCTTTATTGCGTTGGTTGCGAGGTTTTTATTTGTTTGTGTAGGTGTGAGGGACTTGAGCGTGGCCTCCTACTGGATTGATACCTTGGTTCTCAAAAACTGAGGGAAATACTTACGCTACTTTACTACATCACCCTTTCCGCTTCAAGGGAAAACCAACGCAGTGCTCAAGAGGTAGCAAGAAGGATTTCTGGCGCCGTTGCCGGGGAGGCTTATGCGAAGTCAAGTCAAGATTTGACTCCCGACAACGAGCCATTTCTGGCGCCGTTGACGGGGAGTCTACGCAAAAGTCAACATACCAAGTACCCATCACAAACTCTTATCTCCCGCATTACATTATTTGCCATTTTCCTCTCGTTTTCCTCTTCCCCACTTCACCCTTGCCAATTTATTCGCCCTCTCTTTCCCGTTCGCCTCTTTTTCGCTTGCTTTTCGTTTGCTCGTGTGTTGGATTGCTTGCTTGTCGCGATGGCTCAAGATAATACTAAATTGTGTGACTTTACCAATACCAACAACAATGATTTTCTTAGCACTCCGATTGCTCCTCTTGCCGATACTGAATCTTGTGAAATTAGTGCTGCTTTGTTGAATCTTGTCATGAAAGATCAATTCACCGGCCTTCCTAGTGAAGATGCCGCTACCCATCTAAATAGCTTCGTTGATTTGTGTGATATGCAAAAGAAGAAAGATGTGGACAATTATATTGTTAAATTGAAGCTATTTCCTTTTTCGCTTAGAGATCGTGCTAACTCTTGGTTTTCGTCTTTGCCTAAAAATAGTATTGATTCTTGGAATAATTGCAAAGATGCTTTTATCTCTAAGTATTTTGCTCCCGCTAAGATCATCTTTCTTAGAAACAATATTATGAATCTTAAGCAACTTGATCATGAACATGTTGCACAAGCTTGGGAGAGGATGAAATTAATTATACGTAATTGCCCTACACATGGTTTAAATCTTTGGATGATTATACAAAAAATTTATGCCGAATTGAATTTCGCTTCTAGAAATCTTTTAGATTCGGCCGCGGGAGGTACTTTTATGGAAATCACTTTAGGAGAAGCTACTAAACTCCTAGATGATATTATGGTTAATTATTCTCAATGGCACACTGAAAGATCTACTAATAAAAAGGTGCATGCGATAGAAGAAATTAATGTTTTGAGTGGAAAGATGGATGAACTTATGAAATTATTTGCGACTAAAAGTGTTTCTTCTTATCCTAATGATATGCCTTTGTCTACTTTGATTGAAAATAATAATGAATCTATGGATGTGAATTTTGTTGGTAGGAATAATTTTGGTAACAATGCGTATAGAGGAAACTTTAATCCTAGGTCGTATCCTAGTAATTCCTCTAATAATTATGGTAATTACTACAACAATTCTTATAGAAATTTTAATAAGATGCCCTCTGAATTTGAGACTAGTGTTAAGTAGTTTATGAATTCACAAAAGAATTTCAATGCTTTGCTTGAAAAAAAATTGCTTAAAGTTGATGAATTGGCTAGGAACGTTGATAGAATTTCTCTTGATGTTGATTCTTTGAAACTTAGATCTATTCCACCTAAGCATGATATCAATGAGTCTCTCAAAGCCATGAGAATTTCCATTGATGAGTGCAAAGAAAGAACCGCTAGGATGCGTGCTAAGAAAGATTGCTTTGTAAAAGCGTGTTCTTCTAGTTTCCATGAAAATAAATATGAAGATCTAAAAGTTATTGATGTGTCCCCTATTAAATATTTGTTTTCCAATATGAATCTTGATAGTGATGGGACTGAATATGATCCACCTTTACCTAGAGGGCGTCCCAAAAATTCGGAGTTTTTAGATCTTGATGCAAAAATTGGTAAAAGTGGGATTGAAGAGATCAAAACTCTAGATATTAATGAACCCACTATTTTGGATTTAAAGGAATTTAATTATGATAATTGCTCTTTTATAGATTGTATTTCCTTGTTGCAATCCGTGCTAAATTCTCCTCATGCTTATAGTCAAAATAAAGCTTTTACCAAACATAACGTTGATGCTTTGATGCAATCTTATGAAGAAAAACTTGAGTTGGAAGTTTCTATCCCTAGAGAACTTTATGATGAGTTGGAACCTACTATTAAAATTAAAATTAAATATCTTTGTGTGATTTGGGTGCTAGTGTTTCCATGATTCCAAAACTTTATGTGATTTGCTAGGTTTTCGTGATTTTGATGATTGTTCTTTAAACTTGCACCTTGCGGATTCCACCATTAAGAAACCTATGGGAAGAATTAATGATGTTATTGTTGTTGCAAATAGGAACTATGTGCCCGTAGATTTTATTGTTCTTGACATAGATTGCAATCCTTCATGTCCTATTATTCTTGGTAGACCTTTCCTTAGAACGATTGGTGCAATTATTAATATGAAGGAAGGGAGTATTAGATTCCAATTTCTGTTAAAGAAAGGCATGGAAAACTTTCCTATAAATAAAATTAAACTACCATATGAATCTATTATGAGAGTCACTTATGGATTGCCTACAAAAGATGGCAATACCTAGATCTATCCTTGCTTTTATGCCTAGCTAGGGGCGTTAAACGATAGCGCTTGTTGGGAGGCAACCCGATTTTATTTTTAGTTTATTTCTTTTTGCTTCTGTTTAGGAATAAATATTTTATCTAGCCTCTGGTTAGATTTGTTTTTATTTTTAATTAGTGTTTGTGCCAAGTTAAACCTATAGGATCTTCTTGGATGATAGTTATTTGACCTTGCTGTAAATTCCAGAAACTTTCTGTTCACGAAAACAATTGTTAAAAATCACTAGAACGTGATTAAATATTGATTCCAATTTCTGCTGATCAATAAACAAATTGTCTAGGTCTTACTATTTTGGCTGAATTTTTGGAGTTCCAGAAGTTTGCGTTAGTTACATATTACTACAGACTGTTATGTTTTTGACAGATTCTGTTTTTCGTGTTTTGTTTGCTTATTTTGATGAATCTATGGCTAGTAAAATAGTTTATAAACCATAGAGAAGTTGGAATACAGTAGTTTTAACACCAATATAAATATATAATGAGTTCATTACAGTATCTTGAAGTGGTGTTTTGTTTCCTTTCGCTAACGGAGCTCATGAGATTTTCTGTTAAGTTTTGTGTTGTGAAGTTTTCAAGTTTTGGGTAAAATATTTGATGGATTATGGAACAAGGAGTGGCAAGAGCCTAAGCTTGGGGATGCCCAAGGCACCCCAATATAATATAAGGACACCAAAAAGTCAAAGCTTGGGGATGCCCCGGAAGGCATCCCCTCTTTTCGTCTACTTCCATCGGTAACTTTACTTGGAGCTATATGTTTATTCACCACATGATAAGTGTTCTGCTTGGAGCTTCTTGTATGATTTGAGTCTTTGATTTTTAGTTTACCACAATCATCTTTGCTGTACACACCTTTTGAGAGAGACACACATGATTCGGAATTTATTAGAATACTCTATGTGCTTCGCTTATATCTTTTGAGCTATATAGTTTTTGCTCTAGTGGTTCACTTATATCTTTTAGAGCACGGCGGTGGTTTTGTTTTATAGAAAATATTATTCTCTCATGATTCACTTATATTATTTTGAGAGTCTTAAACAGCATGGTAATTTGCTTAAATTGGGAAATTAATCCTAATATGTTAGGTATTCAAGACTAGTAAAAACTTTCTTATGAGTGTGTTGAATACTAAGAGAAGTTTGATGCTTGATGATTGTTTTGAGATATGGAGGTAGTGATATTAAAGTTGTGCTAGTTGAGTAATTGTGAAATTGAGAAATACTTGTGTTGAAGTTTGCAAGTCCCGTAGCATGCACGTATGGTAAACATTATGTAACAAATTTGAAACATGAGGTGTTCTTTGATTGTCTTCCTTATGAGTGGTGGTCGGAGACGAGCGATGGTCTTTTCCTACCAATCGATCCCCCTAGGAGCATGTGCGTAGTGCTTGGTTTTTGATGACTTGTAGATTTTTGCAATAAGTATGTGAGTTCTTTATGACTAATGTTGAGTCCATGGATTATACGCACTCTTACCCTTCCATCATTGCTAGCCTCTTCGGTATCATGCATTGCCCTTTCTCACATTGAGAGTTGGTGCAAACTTCGCCGGTGCATCCAAACCCCGTGATATGATATGCTCTATCACGCATAAACCTCCTTATATTTTCCTCAAAACAGCCACCATACCTACATATTATGGCATTCCCGTAGCCATTCCGAGATATATTGCCATGCAACTTTCCACCGTTCCGTTTATCATGACACGTTCATCATTGTCATATTGCTTTGCATGATCATGTAGTTGACATCGTATTTGTAGCAAAGCCACCGTTCATAATTTTTCATACATGTCACTCCTGATTCATTGCCTATCCCGGTATACCGCCGGAGGCATTCATATAGAGTCATACCTTGTTCTAGTATCGAGTTATAATCATTGAGTTGTAAATAAATAGAAATGTGGTGATCATCATTCATAGAGCATTGTCCCAATAAAAAAAGAGAAAGGCAAAAAAAAGAAGGCCCAAAAAGGGACAATGCTACTATCCTTTTTTTCCGCACTTGTGCTTCAAAGTAGCACCATGATTTTCATGATAGAGAGTCTCTTGTTTTGTCACTTTCATATACTAGTGGGAATTTTTTTCATTATAGAACTTGGTTTGTATATTCCAACAATGGGCTTCCTCAAATGCTCTAGGTCTTCGTGAGCAAGCAAGTTGGATGCACACCCACTTAGTTTCTTTTGTTGAGCTTTCATGCATTTATAGCTCTAGTGCATCCATTGCACGGCAATCCCTACTCCTTGCATTGACATCAATTGATGGGCATCTCCATAGCCCGTTGATTAGCCGCGTCGATGTGAGACTTTCTCCCTTTTTTGTCTTCTCCACATAACCCCCATCATTATATTCTATTCCACCCATAGTGCTATATCCATGGCTCATGCTCATGTATTGCGTGAAGGTTGAAAAAGTTTGAGATTATTAAAGTATGAAACAATTGCTTGGCTTGTCATCGGGGTTGTGCATGATGAGAGCATTCTTGTGTGACGAAAATGGAGCGTGACTAAACTATATGATTTTGTAGGGATGAACTTTCTTTGGCCATGTTATTTTGAGAGGACATAATTGCTTAGTTAGTATGCTTGAAGTATTATTGCTTTTATGTCAATATTAAACTTTTATCTTGAATCTTTCGGATCTGAATATTCATACCACAATTAAGAGGGTTACATTAAAAAATTATGCCAAGTAGCATTCCGCATCAAAAACTCTGTTTTTATCATTTACCTACTCGAGGACGAGCAGGAATTAAGCTTGGGGATGCTTGATACTTCTCCAACGTATCTATAATTTTTTATTGCTTCATGCTATATTATATTATGTTTTGGATGTTTAACGGGCTTTATTATACACTTATATATTATTTTTGGGACTAACCTAATAACCGGAGGCCCAACCCAAATTGCTGTTTTTTGCCTATTTCAGAGTTTCGCAGAAAAAGAATATCAAACGGAGTCCAACCGGAATGAAACCTTCGAGAACGTGATTTTCGGAACGAACATGATCCAGAGGACTTGGACCCTACGTCAAGAAAGCAACCAGGAGAGCACGAGGCAGGGGGCGTGCCTACCCCCTGGGCGCGCCCTCCACCCTCGTGGGGCCCATGTTGCTCCACCGACGTACTTCTTCCTCCTATATGTACCTCACGCACTTCAAACCAATGTAAGCATCCACGAAAACCTAATTCCACCGCCGCAACCTTCATGCCCATGAGGTCCCATCTTGGGGCCTTTTCTCAAGGCCCCGCCGAGGGGGCATTGATCACGGAGGGCTTCTACATCAACACCATAGCCTCCGATGATGTGTGAGTAGTTTACCTCAGACCTTCGGGTCCATAGTTATTAGCTAGATGGCTTCTTCTCTCTCTTTGGATCTCAATACAAAGTTCTCCACAATTCTCATGGAGATCTATTCGATGTAATCTTCTTTTGCAATGTGTTTGTTGAGACAGATGAATTGTGGGTTTATGATCAAGTTTATCTATGAACACTATGTGAATCTTCTCTGAATTCTTTTATGTATGATTGGTTATCTTTGCAAGTCTCTTCGAATTATCAGTTTGGTTTGGCCTACTAGATTGATCTTTCTTGCACTGGGAGAAGTTCTTAGCTTTGGGTTCAATCTTGTGGTGTCCTTTCCAAGTGACAGCAGGGGCAGCAAGGCACGTATTGTATTGTTGCCATCGAGGATAACAAGATGGGGTTTATATCATATTGCATGAGTTTATCCCTCTACATCATGTCATCTTACTTAAAGCGTTACTCTGTTCTTTTGAACTTAATACTCTAGATGCATGCTGGATAGCGGTCGATGTGTGGAGTAATAGTAGTAGATGCAGGCAGAAGTCGGTCTACTTGTCACGGACGTGATGCCTATATACATGATCATACCTAGATATTCTCATAACTATGCTCAATTCTATCAATTGCTCAACGGTAATTTGTTCACCCACCGCAATACTTATGCTCTTGAGAGAAGCCACTAGTGAAACCTATGGCCCCCGGGTCTATTTTCCATCATATTAATCTTCGAACACTTAGCTATTTTTATTGCCTTTTATTTTACTTTGCATCTTTATTATAAAAATACCAAAAATATCACCTTATCATATCTATCAGATCTCACTTTCGTAAGTGACCGTGAAGGGATTGACAACCCCTTTATTGCATTGGTTGCAAGGTTTTTATTTGTTTGTGTAGGTGTGAGGGACTTGAGCGTGGCCTCCTACTGGATTGATACCTTGGTTCTCAAAAACTGAGGGAAATACTTACGCTACTTTACTACATCACCCTTTCCTCTTCAAGGGAAAACCAATGCAGTGCTCAAGAGGTAGCAACCGTCGCCGAGCATCTCCACCCGCTGATCAAACGTCGCGATCTGGGCGAAGAGCTCATCAACGGTGATCGTGGACTTGACAGCGCCGATGGCTGCCACGACAGGATCATAGTCTCTGTCAAGGCTGACAAGAACATAATCCACCATCTGTGGATCCGAGACCGGCTGGCCCACTGCAGCGAGCTCGTCTCCCAGATTTTTCATCCGGGCCATGAAGGCGTTGCAGGACATGGATCCCTTCTTCGTGGTGGTGATGGCGATCCGCAAGTTTGTGATGCGGGATTGAGATTGCGAGGAAAAAAGTGTGGTGATGGCAGTCCAAAGATCAAAGGTTGTTTCCTTACTCACGACTTGGGCGAGGATCTCTTTCGACAAAGAGTTCAGAAGATGGCTCAGGACTTGCTGGTCCTTTGAGACCCAGTACGCATACAGAGGGCTGGGCTCCGTGGTGGCGGTTTTGTCCGCCTGCTGCGTCTGCACCGTCTTTGGTGGCGCGGCGTCAGTTCCGTCAAGGAGGCTGGTGACCTGCGCTCCTCGCAGGCCAGGCATGACTTGGGTTCTCCATAGGATGAAATTTGTTTTGGTGATTTTCTCGGCTGGTGGAGCTCCTAGGTTTAGGGTGATGGTGGCCGAGGTGGAGGACATGGTGAAGGTAATGGGGAGAAAGCTTCTGGCTAGATCGATAGGAAGAAGTTGGCTCTGTATAACATGTTAGATGGAAGCGTTCCTACTCTCCTGGAGGAGATCCGCGTGGTTTATATTGATGATGGGTAGGAAGAGCCCCTACTATGGCGTTTACATCAGAACCGATCGCTAGGATTCGGTTTGTTACAATGAGAAGATAGATGTGTTGAAAGGGAGAGAAGATAGAGTTTGTCGAGATTACACAAGATGTTACAAAGAGATTTATCTCTATTTCTAACAGCAAAAACTTTCGAAAGAATAGCAACATGTGGACCATAGATCTCTGTCTCACCATTGCATGCATTCGCCAGCTTTAAAGAGTTTGATTCAAAAATCACAGTTGTGCATCCAAGCCTAAGCGGCAAATCAATCCCTTGCAATAAGGCAAGAGCTTCTATTGAGCAGAAGTTAAGAACAACATCACGATAGCTTGCTGGACCAACCAAAGCTTCACCTCACTGTTTTCGATAGACCCGTAGCGCCCGATCCTTCCTCATGGAAAGTGGCATCATAATTTATCTTATAGCACCCAGGGCTGGGCTTTGACCACAAAATTTCAGGTGGTTTGCTTGATGGGCTAGCAACATCATAATTTGAAGCAAGTGCTTGTATAGCAAAAGTTATTCTAGGAGGGGCAGCCACAAATCCTCCCTTCACCATCTCTCGACGCTGCCACCACATATACCAACATGCCACAACTATTGATTCCTGCAAGCCAAGGCTACCAAGTACCGGGGATGTAAAAACAGGGTTACACATAATATACTCAAGGACTATTGATCCCAATCGGTTTGCAACCAATGCATTCTCCATTACCTCCAATAGACCAAGAGAACTCCACACACTCCGTGATCGGGTACATGTGAACAAAAAATGGCATATGTCCTCAGGACCATCTTTACAGATCGGGCATTGGGGAGAAACTGGGATGTGTCTTGCTACAAGAATAGCTCTCCCCAGTATTGTTCCATGTAAAGCTTTCCAAATGAAAATCTTAACTTTACTTGGGACTCTCAGGTTCCAAACGATTTCGCAGATAGGTTTTAGGGTTAAAGATCCTTGCCCATCCTCTCGACGAGTTTGTTGTCCAAAAAGATGCTCCCATTCCATGTAATAGGCTGATCTCACCGAGAAAATAAAATTCTTTTTTTGATGCCACGCAACAAAATGATCCTGACCATGTGTACTCAAGGGGATCATCAGAATATTGTGTGCATCAATAGGCAAGAAGATCTCTGATAAGCGCCTCATCCCAGCTACAAGTATTTGAATCAATTAACTCGTCCACGATATAGAGGATGCAGTTTCCCTTCCGAGTGACTAACTTTCCTAGATGGGATATTTGGGATCCAACGGTCCTTCCAAATATTAATAATATTGGTGCCTAGAACCTCTAGTATATATAGGTTGGAGGGAGAAGGGGGCGCCAAAAGGGGGAGGACAGCTCCCCTCCTCCTCCTCCCCCACTCCAATTTGGTCTCCCAAAAGGGGCTAAGGGGGGCACCTCCCCTATTGGGCCCTTGTGGCCCAATTCGACTTCCACAACTTGGCCTTTTAAGCCCCGTTGATATTAAATTAAATATAGAAGCCTCCTAACTATTATTAGAACCTTTTATTATTAATTTAACATCATCAAAAATATTTTCACCCATACATTATTTATTGAAAATACTCGGTATTGCCCGATAAACTCTGAAACCCTTCCAGTGACCCCCAAACGCTTTCGGGTCCTTTCAAAACTATTTCAAATTTTAGTGAAGCAATTTCATAAATATTTTCTCGTTACTCATGTCCTAGTAACACTCAACAGATCATGATTACCTTAAGCATGTGACCCTATAGGTTCGGTAAAACATAGACATGAACAAAAACCCTTTCGTTTAATGACCGATAGCGAAACCATGGACGTCCGTACCGATCCCTATTAGTACATAATGACATTCGAGTGAACCTTTGGCTATCATGTGCTATTCCCTTTGCTTCGCGATACGTTACAAAAATCCGAGGGTGAGATATATCGTTACCCTCTTGAGTCATACACATGCTTTCCATACCGGTCTCCTTGTTACCGATTTTGTTCTTCTTTCTTGTTGACAAGTTTCGGCATCCCCATGACATATTCAACTATGTCTGAGTAGACAATGATGGATGTTATCACACCAAGAGGGCCCTAAAAATATCTCTCCATCATCGAAGGAGAAAATTCCACTCTCGAGCTATCTAGTTCCTTGTCAAACTTTCTGATGAACCTATAAGTTGTCGTTATGATCACCATGTTACATATGACGTTTGAGCAAACCCAAAGTTCATTGTATGGTGACAAATGACTACGATAATGAAAGTGCAACTATCCCTGGGTGGTTTTGGTAATGATTAACAACATATAGCTCATTGAGCTAACACTATTTCAAGATAAATATTTCAGGAAAGCTCAATGATTGGCATGGCATGGATTAGAAAGTGGACCCCTCAAAATGCTAAGGACAAAAGATTGGCTCAAGCTCAAAGCACAAGACTCTACATTTTATTTTTAGTGATCCAAGATCACATTGAGACCATAGGAAAAGCCAATACTATCAAAAGGGGGTGAGGTGTTGCTTAATGAGTTACTTGCTCAAAATGCTTAGTGATATTCTCCAAAAACCCTCAACTACTTTCTCATATCTACATGTGTCCCAAACCAAAAGTCAAACTCGGCCCCACCGAAACTTTCTATCCGGCGCCACCGAGTTCTCTTGACACAACCACTGCCACAAACCCTAGTCACTTCGGTCTCACCGATAGGGATCTCGGTCTCACCGAGATGGGATTGCAAACTCTTTGTTTCCCTTCATAACGTTTCGGTCTAACCGAGATGAGCGATCGGTCCCACCGAGTCTGCAATGCAAACTCTTTGTTTCCTTTTCGTAACGCTTCGGTCCCACCGAGACGAGTGAATCGGTCCCACCGATTTTGCCTGACCAACACTCTGTTAGCTTATTACCAAAATTGGTCCCACCGAGTTTGAGTAATCGGTCCAACAGAGATTACATTATGCCCTAACCCTGATGAAATCGGTCACACCGAGTTGACATGTTGGTCCCACCGAAATGCCTAACAGTCACATTATGAACCAAATCGGTCCGACCGAGTTTTCTAATTCGGTCCCACCGAGTTTGGTGATTTGTGTGTAACGGTTAGATTTTGTGCGGATGCTATATATACCCCTCCACCCACTCTTCATTCGTGGAGAGAGCCATACGAACATGCCTACACTTCCAACATACATTTTCTGAGAGAGAACCACCTACACTTGTGTTGAGGTCAAGATATTCCATTCCAACCACATAAATCTTGATCTCTAGCCTTCCCCAAGTTGCTTTCCACTCAAATCATCTTTCCACCAAATCCAATCCTATGAGAGAGAGTTGAGTGTTGGGGAGACTATCATTTGAAGAACAAGAGCAAGGAGTTCATCATCAACACACCATCTATTACCTTTTGGAGAGTGATGTCTCCTAGATTGGCTAGGTGTCACTTGGGAGCCTCCGTCAAGATTGTGGAGTTGAACCAAGGAGTTTGTAAGGGCAAGGAGATCGCCTACTTCGTGAAGATCTACCCTAGTGAGGCAAGTCCTTCGTGGGTGATGGCTATGGTGGGATAGACAAGGTTGCTTCTTCATGGACCCTTCGTGGGTGGATCCCTCCGTGGACTCGCGCAACCGTTACCCTTTGTGGGTTGAAGTCTCCATCAACGTGGATGTACGATAGCACCACCTATCGGAACCACAGATAAAAAATCTCCGTGTCTACATTGCATTTGCTCCCTCCAAACTCCTCCCTTTACCTTTATATGCAATTGTTTTACATTCCGCTGCTATACTCTTAGAATTGCATGTGTAGGTTGATTACTTGAGTTGTGCTAAGTTGCTAAAATCTGCCAAGATTTAAAATTGGGAAAAGGCTAGATTTTTATTTGGTCAAGTAGTCTAATCACCCCCCTATAGACATACTTTTGATCCTACAATTGGTATCAGAGCTTTGGTCTCCATTTGCTTTGATTTCCATAGCTTTTGGTGATCATAGCCTTGGTTTCACAACCTAGGAGAGTATGCCGTCTAGCAAGGGAAGTTACCACCGTAGAGGTCCTTACTTTGATGGTACTAATTTTGCTAGTTGGAAGCATAAGATGAAAATGCATATTCTTGGACATAACCCCGCCTTTTGGGCTATTGTGTGTATTGGCTTGCAAGGTGAATTCTTTGATGGGAGAGAACCAAACCGTGAAGCTACCGCGGAAGAGTTGAAGATGCTACAATACAACGTTCAAGCTTGTGATATTCTCTTCGACGGATTGTGCCCCGAAGAGTTCAACAAAATCAGCCATCTTGAGAATGCAAAGGAAATTTGGGATACTTTGATTGATATGCACGAGGGTACCGACTCTGTCAAGGAATCCAAATTGAATGTGCTTCAAAGTCAACTTGACAAGTTCAAAATGAAGGATGGTGAAGGTGTCGCTGAAATGTACTCTAGGCTTGCTCTCATCACAAATGAGATTGCCGGCTTAGGAAGTGAAGAGATGACCGATAGATTCATCATCAAGAAGATCCTAAGAGCCTTGGATGGAAAATATGATACCGCAGTGCACATTGATCCAAATGATGCCCAACTACAAAGATCTCAAGCCAACGGAAGTCATTGGAAGAATTGTTGCTCATGAGATGTCACTCAAGGATAAGGAAGAGCTTCACAACAAGTCAAGCGGTGCATACAAAGCCTCATGTGATGCTCCCACATCATCAAGTGAGAAACAAACCTTCAATGAAGAATTGAGCCTAATGGTGAAGAACTTCAACAAGTTCTACCTCTTGAGCACTGCGTTGGTTTTCCCTTGAAGAGGAAAGGGTGATGCAGCAAAGTAGCGTAAGTATTTCCCTCAGTTTTTGAGAACCAAGGTATCAATCCAGTAGGAGGCCATGCACGAGTCCCTCGCACCTACACAAACAAATAAATCCTCAAAACCAACGCGATAAGGGGTTGTCAATCCCTTCACGGTCACTTACGAGAGTGAGATCTGATAGATATGATAGGATAATATTTTTGGTATTTTTTATGATAAAGATGCAAAGTAAAGTAAAAGAAAAATAAAAGGCAATGGAAATAGCTAAGTGTTGGAAGATTAATATGATGGAAAATAGACCCGGGGGCCATAGGTTTCACTAGTGGCTTCTCTCAAGAGCATAAGTATTTACTTGGGTGAACAAATTACTGTTGAGCAATTGATGAAATTGAGCATAGTTATGAGAATATCTAGGTATGATCATGTATATAGGCATCATGTCCGAGACAAGTAGACCGACTCTTGCCTGCATCTACTACTATTACTCCACACATCGACCGCTATCCAAAGATGCATCTAGAGTATTAAGTTCATAAGAACAGAGTAACGCTTTAAGCAAGATGACATGATGTAGAGGGATAAACTCATGAAATATGATATAAACCCCCATCTTGTTATCCTCGATGGCAACAATACAATACGTGCCTTGCTGCCCCTACTATCACTGGGAAAGGACACCGCAAGATTGAACCCAAAGCTAAGCACTTCTCCCATTGCAAGAAAGATCAATCTAGTAGGCCAAACCAAACTGATAATTCAAGAGACTTGCAAAGATAACCAATCATACATAAAAGAATTCAGAGAAGATTCAAATATTGTTCATAGATAAACTTGATCATAAACCCACAATTCATCGGTCTCAACAAACACACCGCAAAAGAATATTACATCAAATAGATCTCCACAAGAGAGGGGGAGAACATTGTATTGAGATCCAAAAAGAGAGAAGAAGCCATCTAGCTAATAACTATGGACCCGAAGGTCTGAGGTAAACTACTCACACATCATCGGAGAGGCTATGGTGTTGATATAGAGGCCCTCCGTGATTGATGCCCCTTCCGGCAGAGCTCCGGAACAGGCCCCAAGATGGGATCTCACGGATACAGAAGGTTGCGGCGATGGAATTAGGTTTTTGGCTCCGTATCTGGTAGTTTGGGGGTACGTAGGTATATATAGGAGGAAGAAGTACGTCGGTGGAGCAACAGGGGGCCCACGAGGGTGGAGGGCGCGCCTGGGGGGGGGGGGTAGGCGCCCCCCTACCTCTTGGCTTCCTGGTTGATGCCTTGACGTAGAGTCCAAGTCCTCTGGATCACGTTCGTTTCGAAAATCATGTTCCCGAAGGTTTCATTCTGTTTGGACTCCGTTTGATATTCTTTTTCGGCGAAACTCTGAAATAGGCAAAAACAGCAATTCTGGGTTGGGCCTCCGGTTAATAGTTTAGTCCCAAAAATAATATAAAAGTGTATAATAAAGCCCATTAATGTCCAAAACAGAATATAATATAGCATGGAGCAATCAAAATTATAGATATGTTGGAGACGTATCAAGCATCCCCAAGCTTAATTCTTGCTCGTCCTCGAGTAGGTAAATGATAAAAACATAATTTTTGATGTGGAATGCTACTAGGCATAATTTCATTGTAATTCTTCTGAATTGTGGTATGAATATTCAGATCCGAAAGATTCAAGATAAAAGTTCAATATTGACATAAAAATAATAATCAAGCATACTAACTAAACAATTATGTCCTCTCAAAATAACATGGCCAAAGAAAGTTCATCCCTACAAAATCATATAGTTTAGACATGATCCATTTTCGTCACACAAGAATGCTCTCATCATGCACAACCCCGATGACAAGCCAAGAAATTGTTTCATACTTTAGTAATCTCAAAAAATTTCAACTTTCACGCAATACATGAGCGTGAGCCATGGATATAGCACTATGGGTGAAATAGAATATAATGATGGGGGTTATGTGGAGAAGACAAAAAAGGAGAAAGTCTCACATCAACGAGGCTAATCAATGAGCTATGGAGATGCCCATCGATTGATGTTAATGCAAGGAGTAGGGATTGCCATGCAACGGATGCACTAGAGCTATAAATATATGAAAGCTCAACAAAAGAAACTAAGTGGGTGTGCATCCAACTTGCTTGCTCACGAAGACCTTGGGCACTTGAGGAAGCCCATCGTTGGAATATACAAGCAAAGTTCTATAATTAAAAAATCCCACTAGTATATGAAAGTGACAAAACAAGAGACTCTCTATCATGAAGATCATGGTGCTACTTTGAAGCACAAGTGTGGGAAAAAAGGATAGTAGCATTGTCCCTTTTTATTTCCCTTTTTTTGGGCCTTCCCTTTTTTTATTTGGCCTTTCTTTTTTTTGGGACAATGCTCTATTAATGATGATCATCACACTTCTATTTATTTACAACTCAATGATTACAACTCGATACTAGAACAAAGTATGACTCTATTTGAATGCCTCCGGCGGTGTACCGTTATATGCAATGAACCAAGAGTGACATGTATGAAAGAATTATGAATGGTGGCTTTGCCACAAATACTATGCCAACTACATGATCATGCAAAGCAATATGACAATGATGAACGTATCATGATAAACGGAATGGTGGAAAGTTGCATGGCAATATATCTCGGAATGGCTATAGAAATGCCATAATAGGTAGGTATGGTGGCTGTTTTGAGGAAGATATAAGGAGGTTTATGTGTGAAAGAGCGTATCATATCACGGGGTTTGGATGCACGTAAGTTTGCACCAACTCTCAATGTGAGAAAGGGCAATGCACGGCATCAAGAGGCTAGCAATGGTGGAAAGGTGAGAGTGCGTATAATCCATGGACTCAACATTAGTCATAAAGAACTCACATGCTTATTGCAAAAATCTACAAGTCATCAAAAACCAACACTAAGCGCATGCTCCTAGGGGGATAGATTGGTAGGAAAATACCATCGCTCGTCCCCGACCGCCACTCATAAGGAGGACACTCAAAGAACACCTCATGTTTTAAATTTGTTACATAATGTTTACCATACGTGCATGCTACGGGACTTGTAAACTTCAACACAAGTATTTCTCAAATTCACAACTACCCAACTAGCACAACTTTGATATCACTACCTCCATGTCTCAAAACAATCATCAAGCATCAAACTTCTCTTAGTATTCAATGCACTCATAAGAATGTTTTTACTAGTCTTGAATACCTAGCATATTAGGATTATTTAAGAAAATCACCATGCTATTTAAGACTCAAAATAATCTAAATGAAGCATGAGAGAATAAAAGTTTCTATAAAACAAAACCACCACCGTGCTCTAAAAGATATAAGTGAAGTACTAGAGCAAAAACTATATAACTCAAAAGATATAAGTGAAGCACATAGAGTATTCTAATAATTTCCGAATCATGTGTGTCTCTCTCAAAAGGTGTGTCCAGCAAGGATGATTGGGGTAAACTAACAAATAAATATTCAAATAATACAAGATGCTCCAAGCAAAACACATATCATGTGGTGAATAAAAATATAGCTCCAAGTAAAGTTACCGATGGAAGTAGACGAAAGAGGGGATGCCTTCCGGAGCATCCCCAAGCTTTGGATTTTTGGTGTCCTTAGATTATCTTGGGGTGCCATAGGTATCCTCAAGCTTAGGCTCTTGCCACTCCTTGTTCCATAATCCATCAAATCTTTCACCCAAAACTTGAAAACTGCACAACACAAAACTCCGTAGAAAATCTCGTGAGCTCCGTTAGCGAAAGAAAACAAAAGACCACTTCAAGGTACTGTAATGAACTCATTATTTATTTATATTGGTGTTAAGCCTTCTGTATTCCAACTTCTCTATGGTTTATAAACTATTTTACTAGCCATAGATTCATCAAAATAAGCAAACAACACACGAAAAACAGAATCTGTCAAAAACAGAACAGTCTGTAGTAATCTGTAACTAACGCAAACTTCTGGAACTCCAAAAATTCAGAAAAAATAGGAAGACCTAGACAATTTGTTTATTGATCATCAGAAATTGGAATAAATATTTTATCACGTTCTGGTGATTTTAAACAATTATTTTCGTGAACAGAAAGTTTCTGGAATTTACAGCAAGATCAAATAACTATTATCCATAAGATCCTATAGGTTTAACTTGGCACAAACACTAATTAAACATAAAAAGACATCTATCCAGAGGCTAGATCAAAGATTTATTCCTAAACATAAGAAAAAAAGCAAAAAACGAAAAATAAAATTGGGTTGCCTCCCAACAAGCACTATCGATTAACGCCCCTAGCTAGGCATAAAAGCAAGGATAGATCTAGGTATTGCCATTTTTGGTAGGCAATCCATAAGTGGCTCTCATAATAGATTCATAAGGTAATTTTATTTTATTTCTAGGGAAGTGTTCCATTCCTTTCTTTAATGGAAATTGGGATCTAATATTCCCTTCCTTCATATCAATAATTGCACTGATCATTCTAAGGAAAGGTCTACCAAGAATAACAGGACATGAAGGATTGCAATCTATATCAAGAACAATAAAATCTATGGGCACATAATTCCTATTCGCAACAATAAGAACATCATTAATTCTTCCCATAGGTTTCTTAATGGCGGAATCCACAAGGTGCAAGTTTAAAGAACAATTGTCAAAATCACAGAAACCTAGCAAATCGCACAAAGTCTTTGGAATCGTGGAAACACTAGCACCCAAATCACACAAAGCATAGCATTCATGATCTTTAATTTTAATTTTAATAGTAGGTTCCCACTCATCATAAAGTTTTCTCGGGATAGAAACTTCCAACTCAAGTTTTTCTTCATAAGATTGCATCAAAGCATCAACAATATGTTTAGTAAAAGCTTTATTTTGACTATAAGCATGCGGAGAATTTAGCACGGATTGCAACAAGGAAATACAATCTATCAAAGAGCAATTATCATAATTAAATTCCTTGAAATCCAAAATAATGGGATCATTAATATCTAAAGTTTTGATCTCTTCAATCCCACTTTTACTAATTTTAGCATCAAGATCTAAAAATTCCGAATTTCTGGAACGCCTTCTAGGTAAAGGTGGATAATATTCAGTCTCATCATTATCAAGATTCATATTGCAAAACAAAGATTTGATAGGGGACACATCAGTAACTTTTAGATTTCATCTTTATTTTCATAGAAATTAGAAGAACACGCTTTCACAAAGCAATCTTTCTTAGCACGCATCCTAGCGGTTCTTTCTTTGCACTCATCAATGGAAATTCTCATGGCTTTGAGAGACTCATTGATATCATGCTTAGGTGGAATAGATCTAAGTTTCAAAGAACCAACATTAAGAGAAATTCTATCAACGTTCCTAGCCAATTCATCAACTTTAAGCAATTTTTCTTCAAGCAAAGCATTGAAGTTCTTTTGCGAATTCATAAATTCCTTAACACTAGTCTCAAAGTCAGAAGGCATCTTATTAAAATTTCCATAAGAATTGCTGTAGGAATTACCATAATTATTAGAGGAATTACTAGGATAAGGCCTAGGATTAAAGTTTCCTCTATACGCATTGTTACCAAAATTATTCCTACCAACAAAATTCACATCCATAGATTCATTATTATTCTCAATCAAAGTAGACAAAGGCATATCATTAGGATCAGAAGAAACACTCTTAGTAGTAAATAATTTCATAACTTCATCCATCTTTCCACTCAAAACATTAATTTCTTCTATCGCATGCACTTTTTTATTAATAGATCTTTCGGTGTGCCATTGAGAATAATTAACCATAATATTATTTAGGAGTTTAGTAGCTTCTCCTAAAGTGATTTCCATAAAAGTGCCTCCCGCGGCCGAATCTAAAAGATTTCTAGAAGCAAAATTCAATCCGGCATATTTTTTTTATAATCATCCACAAATTCAAACCATGCGTAGGGCAATTACGTATCATTAATTTCATCCTCTCCCAAGCTTGCGCAACATGTTCATGATCAAGTTGCTTAAAATTCATAATATCTTTTCTAAGAGAGATGATTTTAGCGGGAGGAAAATATTTAGAGATAAAAGCATCTTTGCACTTATTCCAAGAATCAATACTATTTTAGGCAAAGATGAAAACCAAGCTTTAGCACGATCTCTAAGTGAAAAAGGGAATAGCTTCAATTTAACAATATCATTATCCACATCTTTCTTCTTTTGCATATCACACAAATCAACGAAGCTATTTAGATGGGTAGCGGCATCTTCACTAGGAAGGCCGGCAAATTGATCTTTCATGACAAGATTCAACAAAGCAGTATTGATTTCGCAAGATTCAAGATTTCAGTAAGAGGAGCAATCGGAGTGCTAAGGAAATCATTGTTGTTGGTATTGGTGAAGTCACACAATTTAGTATTATCTTGAGCCATCGTGACAAGCAAGCAATCCAACACACGAGCAAACAAGAGACGGGCAAAAAGAGGCAAACAAAAAAGAGAGGGAAAATAAAATGGCAAGGCTGAAGCGGGGGAGAGGAAAACGAGAGGAAAATGGCAAATAATGTAATGCGGGAGATAAGGGTTTGTGATGGGTACTTGGTATGTTGACTTTTGCGTAGACTCCCGACAACGGTGCCGTAAATCCTTCTTGCTACCTCTTGAGCATCGCGTTGGTTTTCCCTTGAAGAGGAAAGGGTGATGCAACAAAGTAGCGTAAGTATTTCCCTCAGTTTTTGAGAACCAAGGTATCAATCCAGTAGGAGGCCACGCACGAGTCCCTCGCACATACACAAACAAATAAATCTTCGCAACCAACGCGATAAGGGGTTGTCAATCCCTTCACGGTCACTTACGAGAGTGAGATCTGATAGATATGATAGGATAATAATTTTGGTATTTTTTATGATAAAGATGCAAAGTAAAGTAAAAGCAAAATAAAAGGCAACGGAAATAACTAAGTGTTGGAAGATTAATATGATGGAAAATAGACCCAGGGGCCACAGGTTTCACTAGTGGCTTCGCTCAAGAGCATAAGTATTTACGCTGGGTGAACAAATTACTGTTAGCAATTGACAGAATTGAGCATAGTTATGAGAATATCTAGGTATGATCATGTATATAGGCATCACGTCCGGGACAAGTAGACCGACTCCTGCCTGCATCTACTACTATTACTCCACACGTCGACCGCTATCCAGCATGCATCTAGAGTATTAAGTTCATAAGAACAGAGTAACACTTTTAGCAAGATGAGATGATGTAGAGGGATACACTCATGCAATATGATATAAACCCCATCTTGTTATCCTCGATGGCAACAAGACAATACGTGCCTTGCTGCCCCTACTGTCACTGGGAAAGGACACCGCAAGATTGAACCCAAAGCTAATCGCTTCTCCCATTGCAAGAAAGATCAATCTAGTAGGCCAAACCAAACTGATAATTCGAAGAGACCTGCAAAGATAACCAATCATACATAAAAAGAATTCAGAGAAGATTCAAATATTGTTCATAGATAAACTTGATCATAAACCCACAATTCATCGGTCTCAACAAACACACCGTAAAGAAGATTACATCGAATAGATCTCCACAAGAGAGGGAGAACATTGTATTGAGATCCAAAAGAGAGAAGAAGCCATCTAGCTAATAACTATGGACCCGAAGGTCTGAGGTAAACTACTCACACATCATCGGAGAGGCTTTGGTGTTGATGTAGAAGCCCTCCGTGATCGATGCCCCTTCCGATCACTACTAGGGAAAAGGCTAGCAGCAGCGCGGGTTTTAGGTGTATCAGTAGCGCAGGGAGTGGTGCTACTAATAAGGCGCTACAACTAACACATAGCTATAGTGCGTGCTCACCAGCGCTACTGCTACACAAGTATAGCAGCAACGCGCTTAGTGGAAGCTCGCTACTGCTAGTAGCTCTAGCGCGTTTTGCCTGGACGTGCTACTGCTATTGCGGTCTTGCTGCTAACTTTTATACACTCGCTACTGCTAATTTTAGTAGTTTTTTGTTTTTTCGGCATATTTGTTTTGTATTTGAACAGGCTTTATAGAAGAATCTTTAGCACATACAAATGTCATCATGATACACATACAAATGCCTGCGACACCACAAATGTAATCATAGCATATACATACAAATATTCTCATCATAATCATCATCCAACACAAAGTGGTATCTTGTCATCATCTCGAAAATAGCGATACATGCAAGTCTCGAATACTTGCAACTACAACAACGTCATCCATCTAAACAAAGGTATACGCAAGAAGAGCTATCACTATGAGTGAGAGCGGAACTATGCAAGACATGAGGTGGCGATTCTGAGTCCTCTCTCGCTTAGCGTGAACCTAAAGTAACTAGCTTCTCCTTCTTATGCCTTTTGAAGCCTTTATGGCTGGCGCCGTGAACCCATTCACTTGCGCGACACTCATGCCACTTTTGTACACCCCGAAACCTTCCCTTTATGCAGCGACATAGCAATTCCATCTTGCCATCAAGAAACTAGGTACCGTTAGAGATGCATGTTCATGAAGAGGATGTACAATCATATATATGCAACAAAATATACTAGAGCAACACCGAAAAAGAAAGGGTTAGCAACTAGATGCAACATACATACACAAATTAATTAACTAGAGGTACACAGGTCATCGTCGCAAACTAACAAAGTAGCGTTACGCAAGTTCGGCAGGACCGTGGACATCACAAAGTTTCATCGCTACAAAAGTATACAAGTTCAACCGACACATATCATCATCATCGGCATCATAAATCACTAGAAGTTCCATCCTTCCATATCATCGAGGATGGACCCTAGCTTCTTGAACGGCGTGAGGTCTAGACGTTGCATGCCTATGCGAGTTCGAACGTCAGCTCGCGATATAGGGCCGTGATACGTCTCCAACGTATCTATAATTTTTTATTGCTCCATGCTACTTTATCTATTGTTTTGGACTATAATGGGCTTTATTTTCCACTTTTATATTACTTTTGGGACTAACCTATTTACCGGAGGCCCAGCCCAGAATTACCGTTTTTTGCCTTTTTCAGTGTTTCGAAGAAACAGAATATCAAACGGAGTCCAAACGGAATGAAACCTTCGGGAACGTGATTTTCTCATCAGATAAGACCCAGGAGACTTGGACCCTCCGTCAAGAAAGCCACGAGGCGGTCACGAGGGTGGAGGGAGCTCCTCCCTAGGGCGCGCCCCTGCCTCGTGGGCCCCTCAAGCTCCACCGACGCACTCCTTCCTCCTATATATACCTACGCACCCCAAACGATCGTAACAGGAGCCAAAACCTAATTCCATCGCCGTGCCTTCCTCAGTATCCACGAGATCCCATCTTGGGGCCTGTTTGAGCTCCGCCGGAGGCATCCACCACGGAGGGCTTCTACATCAACACCATAGCCCCTCCAATGAAGTGTGAGTAGTTTACTTCAGACCTTGGGTCCATAGCTAGTAGCTAGATGGCTTCTTCTCTCTTTTTGGATCTTAATACAATGTTCTCCCTCTCTCGTGGAGATCTATTCGATGTAATCTTCTTTTTGCGGTGTGTTTGTTGAGACCGATGAATTGTGGGTTTATGATCCAGCTTATCTATGAATAATATTTGAATCTTCTCTGAATTCTTTTATGTATGATTGAGTTATCTTTGCAAGTCTCTTGAATTATTCATTTGGTTTGGCCAACTAGATTGGTAGTTCTTGCAATGGGAGAAGTGCATGGCTTTGGGTTCAATCTTGCGGTGTCCTTACCCAAAGGATGTAAAGGGTTGCAAGGCACGTATTGTATTGTTGCCATCGAGGATAACAAGATGGGGTATTTATTATATTGCATGAATTTATTCCTCTACATCATGTCATCTTGCTTAAGGCGTTACTCTGTTTTTAACTTAATACTCTAGATGCATGCTGGATAGCGGTCGATGAGTGGAGTAATAGTAGGAGATGCAGAATTGTTTCAGTCTACTTGTCACGGATGTGATGCCTATATACATGATCATACCGAGATAACCTCATAACTATGCTCAATTCTGTCAATTGCTCAACAGTAATTTGTTCACCCACCGTAGAATATTTATGCTCTTGAGAGAAGCCACTAGTGAAACCTATGGCCCCCGGGTCTATTCTCATCATATCAATCTCCATCACTGTTATACTTGCTTTGTTTTTACTTTGCCTTTACTTTTCACTTTGCATCTTTATACCAAAAACACCAAAAATATTATCTCTATCAGATCTCACTCTCGTAAGTGACCGTGAAGGGATTGACAACCCCTAATCGCGTTGGTTGTGAGTAGCTATCGTTTTGTGCAGGTACGAGGGACTTGCGCGTGGCCTCCTACTGGATTGATACCTTGGTTCTCAAAAACTGAGGGAAATACTTATGCTGTGCTGCATCATCCTCTCCTCTTGGGGAAACCAACGCAAGCTCAAGACGTAGCAAGAAGGATTTCTGGCGCCGTTGCCGGGAGTCTACTCAAAAGTCAACATACCAAGTACCCATCACAATCCCTATCTCTCGCATTACATTATTTGCCATTTGCCTCTCGTTTTCCTCTCCCCACTTCACCCTTGCCATTTTATTCGCCCTCTCTTTCCCAATCTCCTTCTCTTTTTCCCTTTGCCTTTTGTTTGCTCGTGTGTTGGATTGCTTGTTTGTCGCGATGGCTCAGGATGCTACCAAATTGTGTGACTTCACCAATACCAATAATAATGATTTCCTTAGCACTCCGATTGCTCCTCTTGCCAATACTGAATCTTGTGAAATCAATACTGCTTTGTTGAATCTTGTTATGAAAGATCAATTCGCTGGCCTTCCTAGTGAAGATGCCGCTACCTATCTGAATAGCTTCGTTGATTTATGTGATATGCAAAAGAAAAAAGATGTCGATAATGATGTCGTTAAATTGAAGCTATTTCCTTTTTCGCTTAGAGATCGTGCTAAAGCGTGGTTTTCATCTTTGCCTAAAAATAGTATTGATTCTTGGAACAAGTGCAAAGATGCTTTTATCTCTAAGTATTTTCCTCCCGCTAAGATTATCTCTCTTAGAAACGATATTATGATTTTTAAGCAACTTGATCATGAACATGTTGCACAAGCTTGGGAGAGAATGAAATTAATGATACATAATTGTCCTACTCATGGTTTGAACTTATGGATGATTATACAAAAAAATTATGCTGGATTGAATTTTGCTTTTAGAAATCTTTTAGATTCGGTCGCGGGAGGCACTTTTATGGAAATCACTTTAGGAGATGCTACTAAACTCCTAGATAATATTATGGTTAATTATTCTCAATGGCATACTGAAAGATCTACTAATAAAAAGGTGCATGCGATAGAAGAAATTAATGTTTTGAGTGGAAAGATGGATGAACTTATGAAATTATTTGCTACTAAGAGTGTTTCTTCCGATCCTAATGATATGCCTTTGTCTACCTTGATTGAGAATAATAATGAACCTATGGATGTGAATTTTGTTGGTAGGAATAATTTTGGTAACAACGCATTATAGAGGGAATTTTAATCCTAGGCCTTATCCTAGTAATCCTTCTAATAATTATGGAAATTCCTACAACAACTCTTATGGAAATTTTAATAAGATTCCCTCTGAATTTGAGAGTAGTGTTAAAGAGTTTATGAATTCACAAAAGAATTTTAATGCTTTGCTTGAGGAGAAATTGCTTAAAGTTGATGATTTGGCTAGGAACGTTGATAGAATTTCTCTTGAGATTGATTCTTTAAAGCTTAGATCTATTTCTCCTAAGCATGATATCAATGAGTCTCTCAAAGCTATGAGAATTTCCATTGATGAGTGCAAAGAAAGAACCGCTAGGATGCGTGCTTCCAAAGATGCCTTTATTAAAGCGTGTTCTTCTAATTCCTATGATAATCAAGATGAACATCTAAAAGTTATTGATGTGTCCCCTATTAAATCTTTGTTTTGCAATATGAATCTTGATGAAACTGAATATGATCTTCCTTTACCTAGAAGGCGTTCTAAGAATTCGGAGTTTTAGATCTTGATGATGAAATTGATAAAAGTGGGATTGAAAGAAATAAAAATCTAGATGTTGCTAAACCCACTATATTGGATCTCAAGGAATTTAATTATGAAAATTTATCTTTAATTGATTGTATTTCCTTGTTGCAAACCGTGCTAAATTCTCCTCATGCTTATTGTCAAAATAAGGCCTTTACTGAACACATTGTTGATGCCTTGATGCAATCTTATGAAGAAAAGCTTGAGTTGAAAGTTTCTATCCCTAGGAAATTGTATGATGAATGGGAACCAACTATTAAAAATAAATTAAAAATTATGAGTTTCATGCCTTGTGTGATTTGGGTGCTAGTGTCTCCACTATTCCCAAAACTTTGTGTGATTTGCTAGATTTCCGTGACTTTGATGATTGCTCTCTAAACTTGCATCTTGCGGATTCCACTATTAAAAAGCCTATGTGAAGAATTAATGATGTTCTTATTGTTGCAAATAGGAATTATGTGCCCGTAGATTTTATCGTTCTCGATATAGATTGCAATCCTTCATTCCTATTATTCTTGGTATACCTTTCCTTAGAACGATTGGTGCAATTATTGATATGAAGGAAGGAAATATTAGATTCCAATTTCCATTAAATAAAAGGCATGGAACACTTCCCTAGAAAGTAAATAAAATTACCATATGAATCTGTCATGAGAGCCACTTATGGATTGCCTACCAAAGATGGGAATACCTAGATCTATCCCTGCTTTTATGCCTAGCTAGGGGCGTTAAACGATAGCGCTTATTGGGAGGCAACCCAATTTTATTTTTAGTATTTTAGTTTTTGCTTCTGTTTAGGAATAAATAATCCATCTAGCCTCTGTTTAGATGTGGTTTTATCTTTTAAGTAGTGTTTGTTCCAAGTTAAACCTATTGGATCTTCTTGGGTGATAGTTATTTGATCTTGCTGTAATTTCCAGAAACTTTGCGCTCAGTGCCCGAATTCTTAAAAATCACCAGCACGTGATAGAATACTGATTCCAATTGCTGCTGATCAATAAACAAATTTTCCAGGTCTTCTAATTTTGGTATAATTCTTTGAGTTCCATAAGTTTGCGTTAGTTACAGATTACTACAGACTGTTCTGTTTTTGACAGATTCTGTTTTGCGTGTGTTGTTTGCTTATTTTGATGAATCTATGGCTAGTAAAATAGTTTATAATCCATAGGGAAGTTGGAATAAAGTAGGTTTAACACCAATATAAATAAAGAATGAGTTCATTACAGTACCTGAAAGTAGTCTTTTGTTTTCTTTCTCTAACGGAGCTCACGAGATTTCTATTGAGTTTTGTGTTGTGAAGTTTTCAAGTTTTGGGTGAATACTTTTTGATGGATTATGGAACAAGGAGTGGCAAGAGCCTAAGCTTGGGGATTCCCATGGCACCCCCAAGATAATCCAAGGACACCAAAAGGTCAAAGCTTGGGGATTCCCCGGAAGGCATCCCCTCTTTCGTCCACTTCCATCGGTAATTTACTTGGAGCTATATTTTTATTCACCACATGATAAGTGTTTTGCTTGGAGCGTCTTGTATTATTTGCGTATTTGCGCGTTAGTTTACCACAATCATCCTTTCTGTACACATCTTTTGAGAGAGCCATACATGATTTGAAATTTGATAGAATACTCTATGTGCTTCACTTATATTTTTTGAGCTTGATAGTTTGCTCATAGTGCTTCACTTATATCTTTTGAGCGTGATAATTTTTTGCTCTAGTGCTTCACTTAGATCTTTTAGAGCATGGTGGTGGATTTGTTTTAAAGAAACTTGATCTCTCATGATTCACTTAGATTATTTTGAGAGTCATTAATAGCATGGTAATTTGCTTAATGTTAATATACTTGGTATTCAAGATATGTGAAACTTTCTTTTGAGTCGTTGAATACTAAGATAAGTTTGATGCTTGATAATTGTTTTGAGATATGGAGGTGATAATATCAAAGTCGTGCTAGTTGAGTAGTTGTGAATTTGATAAATGCTTGTGTTGAAGTTAGCAAATCCCGTAGCATGCACGTATGGTTAAAGTTGTGTAATGAATTTGAAACATGAAGCGTACCTGTGAAAGTGCTACTATCCCTAGGTGGTTTTGGTAATTCATAACAACATATAGCTCATTGAGCTAATACTATTACAAGATGAATATTTCAGGAAAGCTCAATGAATGGCATGGCATGAATGATGAAAGTGGATCCCTCAAAATATTAAGGACAAAGGACTGGCTCAAGCTCAAAAGCTCAAGACTCTACATTTTACATTTTAGTGATCCAAGATCACATTGAGTCTATAGGAAAAGCCAATACTATCAAGAAGGGATGAGGTGTTGCTTAATGAGCCTCTTGCTCCATGTGCTTAGTGATATGCTCCAAAACCCTCCACTACTTTCTCACATCCACATATGACCTAAACCCAAAATCAAACTCGGCCCTACCGATTCTTTCTATCCGCGCCACCGAGTTCAAATGTCATAGCCACTGCCACAAACCCTAGGCAAATCGGTTTCACCGATAGGGATCTCAGTCTCACCGAGATGGAATTGTAATCTCTCTGTTTGCCCTTCAGAACTTTTCGGTCTCACCGAAGAGCGAATCGGTCCCACCGAGATTACAATGTAAACTCTCTGCTTCCCTTTTGTAACTTTTCGGTCTCACGGAAAGAGCAAATCGGTCCCACCAAGTTTACCTGACCAACTCTCTGGTTAGCTAATTACCAAATTCGGTCTCACCGAGTTTGCGTAATCGGTCTCACCGAGATTACGTTATGCCCTAACCCTAACCATATCGGTCCTACCGAGATGCATGTCGATCCACGAAAACCCTAACGGTCACTAGGTTTACTAAATCGGTCCGACCGAGTTTGATGATTCGGTCCCACCGAGTTTGGTAAATCGTATGTAACGGTTAGATTTTGTGTGGAGGCTATATATGCCCCTCCACGTCCTCTTCATTCGTGGAGAGAGCTATCAGAACAAACCTACACTTCCAACTTACCAGTTCTGAGAGAGAACCACCTACTCATGTGTTGAGGCCAAGATATTCCATTCCAACCATATGAATCTTGATCTCTAGCCTTCCCAAGTTGCTTTCCACTCAAATCTTCTTTCCACCAGATCCAAATCCTATGAGAGAGAGAGAGAGAGTTGAGTGTTGGGGGGACTATCATTTGAAGCACAAGAGTAAGGAGTTCATCATCAACACACCATTTGTTACTTCTTGGAGAGTGGTGTTTCTTAGATTGACTAGGTGTCACTTGGGAGCCTCCGACAAGATTGTGGAGTTGAACCAAGGAGTTTGTAAGGGCAAGGAGATCGCCTACTTCGTGAAGATCTACCGCTAGTGAGGCAAGTCCTTCGTGGGCGACGGCCATGGTGGGATAGACAAGGTTGCTTCTTCGTGGGCCCTTCGTGGGTGGAGCCCTCCGTGGACTCGCGCAACCGTTACCCTACGTGGGTTGAAGTCTCCATCAACGTGGATGTACGATAGCACCACCTATCGGAACCACGACAAAAACATCCATGTCTCCAATTGCGTTTGAATCCTCCAAACCCTTCCCTTTACATTCTTGCAAGTTGCATGCTTTATTTTCCGCTGCCAATATACTCTTTGCATGCTTGCTTGAATTGTGTGAAGATTGCTTGACTTGTTCAAAAATAGCTAAAATCTGCCAAAGTCTAAAATTGGGAAAATGTTAGGTTTTTATTGGTCAAGTAGTCTAATCACCCCCCCTCTAGACATACTTCAAGGTCCTACAAGTGGTATCAGAGCTTTGGTCTCCATTTGCTTTGATTTCCATAGCTTTTGTTGGTCATAGCCTTGGTTTCACAACCTAGGAGAGTATGGCGTCTAGCAAGGGAAATTATCACCGTAGAGGTCCTTACTTTGATGGCACTAATTTTGCTAGTTGGAAGCATAAGATGAAAATGCATATTGTCGGACATAACCCCGCCGTTTGGGCTATTGTGTGTATTGTCTTGCAAGGTGAATTCTTTGATGGGAGAGAACCGAACCGTGAAGCTAGTGCGGGAGAGTTGAAGATGTTGCAATACAATGCTCAAGCTTGTGATATCCTCTTCAATGGATTGTGCCCCAAAGAATTCAACAAAATCAGCCGTCTTGAGAATGCAAAGGAAATTTGGGATACTTTGATTGATATGCACGAAGGTACCGACTCTTTCAAGGAATCCAAGTTGGATGTGCTCCAAAGTCAGCTTGACAAGTTCAAAATGAAGGATGGTGAAGGTGTCGCTGAAATGTACTCTAGGCTTGCTCTTATCACAAATGAGATTGCCGTCTTAGGAAGTAAAGAGATGACCGTGATTCATCATCAAGAAGATCCTAAGAGCATTGGATGGAAAATATGATACCGTGTGCACATTGATCCAAATGATGCCCAATTACAAAGATCTCAAGCCTACGGAAGTCATTGGAAGAATTGTTGCTCATGAGATGTCACTCAAGGATAAGGAGGAACTTCACAACAAGTCAATTGATGCTTACAAAGCCTCATGTGAAGCCCCCACATCATCAAGTGAGAAACAAACCTTCAATGAAGAATTGAGCTTAATGGTGAAGAACTTCAACAAATTCTACAAGAGTAGAAGCAAAGAAAGAAGCTCTAAGTCAAGGTCCTACAATGACAAAAGATCTTCTAGTCGAGAGTGCAATTGCTACAATTGTGGGAGACCCGGACACTATTCCAATGAGTGTACGACACCCTACAAAAGAAGAGAAGATTCTCCCAAGAGAAGAAGTAGAAGAGAATAATCACCACCAAGAGAGAGAAGGAGTTGAGATGATCGTTATGAACGAAGACCCATACGGAGAAGCAAGGATTCGGAAAGGAAGGACAAGTCATCAAAGAGCTACACAAAACGAAGACATCAAGCTCATGTTGGTGAATGGGTATCCGGCTCCGACTCCGACCATCACTCCGAGAGATGCTATCATCCGACTCCGAATACACTCAAGATGAAGGTGTTGCCGGTCTAGCACTTGTGTCAACCAACTCCTACGACATATTTGAATCACCAAATGAACGAATTGGTAGATGCTTCATGGCCAAAGGTCCTAAGGTAACACACCACAGTATGTTGATTTTGATGTTGATGAAGATGACTTGCTAGGTGATGATGATTTACTTGTTGACAACTCTAGTGATGAATACTATGATGAAACGTCAATTAAGCATGCTAATCAAGTTGAAACGAATGACAATGATAAGGAGAAAATTGAGCGTCTAACTAAAGAACTAAACACTCTTAAGTTAGCTCATGAAACTATCTTTGAAGATCATCAAGAACTTTTAAGGGCTCATGAGAAGTTACGCTTTGAAAAGCTCAATCTTGAGCAAGAGCATGAGTTCTTAAAGGCAATCAATGATGATCTTCGTAAGAAAAGTTCTTCTTACATTGCCAAGCGTTTACTCTTATCTACTTACATGCCTCAAGTCAAGTCTAGTAACAAGAACAAGAAAGATTCTTCTTCTACTAGTAACAATAATAATGCTAAATCCAATATTGTTGCTTCTAGTAGTTCTCTTGATTCCACTAATGATCCTCTTAGCCAAGTTACACTTGAGCAACAAAACAACTTATTGAAGGGAATTATAGAGAAAGGTGTATACAAGAGTCTTGCCGGAGTAAGCAATTTGAGGAAATTGTATGCAAGCAAGGAAGGCACCGGAAGAATCAAGGTGTTGGTTTTGAACGAAAGTTCAATGCCAATGGAGTTGAGTGGGAAGAAGATCAATACCCCAAGACGAAGTTTGTTCCTCAACAAGAGAAGTATGATCCTACTTCCTTCAAGGGAACACAAGCACAAGATGATCTTCCACCACAAGACCACAAGAACAAAGGCAAGGACAAGCTTCAAGAGGAGATTGATGCATTTGAAGAAGCACCTAAGGCCTTGGTCAAGTGGGTTCCCAAGACTACGCCAAGTTCTACTTCATCAAGTACAACTACTACACCAAGGATTCCCATCAAGATGATGTGGATCCCAAGAAGAAGAACTAGAGAGTTCTTGAGGGTGACTCCGCCAACATTCTTCACTCATATCATTATGGCAAGGACAAGTGCAATCAACTTCCATATCTTGCACTAGTTCAAGGAGTCACAAACCCTCATGTTGGTAAGGCAAGGGACAAGGTACCCTAAAGTTTTCATGGACATCATTTTGTGTGTGCATCACTCTATGTGTATGGATATCCATGTTTGTTCCTTGTGGGACTAACCCATGTAGGTATTGAAAGTGCAACTCACTCCAAAGGATTGCTCCAAATGATCTACATCAACATTGAGCATCCACATCTTCAACACCTACATGAAGTCATCATCGACAAAACCCAAGGTTAGTTTATCCCTCTAGGGGGGATCTCACATCTAGGGGGAGCTTAACTCTAAGAATTGAGTCAAAGCAACTCTTAATGATGTGAACACATAAATGCTTTATGTAAAAGTGGAAACCCCACTTGAGCTTAAACGATGAGTATGACCTATGATCAAATGTTCTTATTTGACTCCTAAGTCAATATACTCATATAGATGACCTAGTCATCGCCAATTGTTTGATAGATGCTAGAATTGGTTGTGCATGATTTGTCACATATTTCATTTGTCATCTTATTGTGTGAGCATGTTGGTTGCATGTTTACTCATTCGAGGACATCCACTTGTTGTTTTGATTGTTTGGCTTTTCCTTCTTTGGCCAAGTGGATGGACAAGAATGCCTAAGAACCTTCTCTAGCTATCTATGCTTTTCTCGTCTCAAACTCTATTCATGCTACATCACAAAATTTGATCAAGTCAGACTCGAACCACTGCATGTGAGGAGCACTTTCGAGTCCCCGATTCGTCATAGACTTAAACTTCCAAAACTTCTTTGTGATTTTTGGTCTGACGCATTCCTCCATTTCGGTCATACCGAGATTACTAAGTCGATCTAGGTTTTCATCTCGGTGCAACCGATTTGTACTTTTTGGTCACACCGAGTTGCAATAACTGTTCATAGTTTTGCATCTCGGTACCATCGAGTTGTACCATTCGGTCACACCGACAGGGTCGGGCTATATATACGCACGGGCAAAATTTGGAAAACTTTCTCCAAATCTTCTCGCTCACAAGATAGCTCGCTCTGCCAACTTGGTCTACGGATCGTCGACTTCGTCGCCAGCTGCCTCCTGCCGCTGGTCTCCACCGCCGTCAACGGAATTCTCCTTTGCCGTTTCCGCCGTAGCGAGTTCCCGCCGAACTAGGGTTTGAACTCGATCACAGTGCTTTCCTCGTCCGATTCTCAGCACATTGTCTTCATTATGCATCTTGCCACGATTGAAACACTCCTATCCAGTCAAATCAATCCTTAGAATAGTTGCGATTCGAAAATTTAGGGTTAGGTTTCCGTGGAAACCATCTCGGACCCACCGAGTTGAAAAACTCGGTCCCACCGATTTTGCTGATGCCATTGCACTAGTAAGTCTCGGTCTGACCGAGAATTGCTAATCGGTGTGACCGAATTCCGAACTTTGTGAAACCCTAGCAGTCTCGGTGCCACCGAACCGTGACTCGGTCTCGACCGAGTTCACTAGTTTAGGTTCCAAAACTGCTTCGGTATCACCGAGTTTGAAAATTGGTAGATCCAAAAAGCGTTTTTCGGGAAACTAAAACTAAGTTTTTGAATCATTCTTTTGCAAAAATCTCTGCATTTTGTGATGCTCATCCACTCTACCTCATCTATAACTATTCACGAGGTCAGCGATCGGTTGAGCGGCATGTCGGACCGAGTGATAGCGTAACAAATCAAGAGCAGATCCAATTGAGCGAGGCACTAGTCCCTCAAGCAGCTCGAGATGAGGGGAGCATAAGCACTCCTGGCAATTTGCCCAAGGCTGCCACAAGGACAAGAAAGAAGAAGACCTCGAGTCGAGGATGAGGATTATGTGGCGATTGAGGATGAGGCAAGCTCCAAGAAGAAAGTGCTCAAGAGGAGTTCGGCTCATCTGCGGTGAAGCCTGGTTTGAAAATCAAAAGGCCAGCAGGTAGACAACCAATGTCCAAAGCCAGAGTGTCTACTCAAGCTCCTTTGGAATCTCAACCCAAAGAGCCTGTTCCTGCAGAGGGAAAGAAAAGGAAAGAAAGGGTCAAGAAGACCATGGCAAGAGTGATTGGGAAGCCTTCCATGATGGAAGAGTAAGAAGAAGAAGAAGAGGTTGCAGAGCCTGCACCCAAGGCACAAAAGCTGATGGGTGATGCTATCAAATCAGGGGCTGCAACTTCCAAGCCCAAAGCTGCCCCCAAGCCCAAGAATGCACCCAAGAGGGATACCAGGAGCATACCAGCAGCTGAAAAGAACAAGGCTCCAATGCCTGAGGTTGAAGCTGAAGAAGATGAAGAAGGGCAGGTCCTAAGGAAGCTCAAACCCAAGATCCCAGACCACAATGATGCTCATCCTGTAGCTGAAAGCATGAAGATCAGGAGAGATCATGGGTTGAGGATATGGAGAGAGTCAGAGCCATATGCCACGAGGAGAAGGACTGCTGTGGACTACAGGTTCCACACCAAGGAGCAGCAGGACTTTTATGAGACTATCTTGCTGGATAAGAAGCCCATAGTTTGCGATATGAAATGGGTCAACTGGACCTACATGAAGGAGAATGCAGAACACTACCACGAGGTATATGACAGCTTCAGTGCGTGTGGAGTTGCTGATTTTGTTGGGCAGAAGTTCACCAACTGGAACGATGAACTCATCATGCAATTCTACTCCACAGCACATTTCTATCCAGATGGCAGGATAGTGTGGATGTCAGAAGGAACCAGATATCAGTCTACCATAGAGGAACGGGCAAGTTTGATCAATGCCCCAAAGGAAAGTGAGGATGACCTGGACATTTATGGTAAGAAGAAAATGGATCATAACTCTATGTCACACATGTACAAGGAGATCCCAGATGATGCACTTGAGACCTTCAAGTTTGGATCAGTCCATTTTATGCTGTCAGGGCTGCCTACGATCAACTGGATCTTAAGGCATACTCTATTGCCCAAATCAGGTGACCATAACATGATTAGAGGGCATGCAATCAATTTGCTTCATATTTTTGATGTGCCTGAAAAATTCAAGGTCATGAGCCTCATAGTCGAGACAATTAAGAGGACATCAGCAGATCAGAAGAGGAGCTGTGGTTATGCCCCACAGATTCAGGAGTTGATAAACTCGAAGATGGGCACAGGAAAGTATCTATTGGATAAGGAACACATGGTTCTCTATCCTGAATTTGAGGACAATCGAGTTGTCATGACTGAGAATGAACCATCATCAATGCAAGCTCAGGAGAGAAAGGAGAAGGAAAGGCAAGAGAAAGCTGCAAAGATGCCAACTCAAGCAGAGGCATTTGATTACTTTCTGAAGAACAAGCAGGAGCAGCTCGGTTACTTGATAGCATAACCTCTATGGATTGAGAAGGGGTTGGCCACCCTAACTCAAAACCAGGAGAGCCTGGAGAGAATCATGGAACAAAAATTCTATGATCTTGATGTCAAAGTGACTGAGATTGATCGGTATGTGGAGCGATTACAAGATGATATGCAGGAGAGGAAGGGCAAGACGACAAGCTGATGGATTTGCCAGAGTGCCTAGAGCTCAGAGGTCACCGGTGCCAAGTCCGGACACGAGCCACTTCTTGACTCCAGCTACAGCTCCAACTCAACCAGCTCCAGCTCCAACTTCTTGGCTCCTACCATGTCTCTTGATGCGTTCATCCTTGGAGTCCTGTCTACACCACCACCAGAAGACCAATCCTGTGAGACGACATAGTGCTATGCATTTTCTAGGAACTTTTTGGTAACTTGTTGCCAAAGGGGGAGAAAAACGTATAGATCATAGGCTTCGAGAGAGAGAGAGATTTACTTTTGTTCTCTCTTGTCTTTTTGGTTGAACTTTTTTTGCGTTTGATTGCTTGAGATACTATGCATTACCTGTGAGACATTGATGATCATGTGTTTGATCATAAGCTACACTTATGTTTTTATGATATTATCTTATTTATCCTTATATGAGCATTCACTGTGCTTGGTGATGAGTGCATATATTCAATCGTCATTATTTTGAGCGCTCCAGCAAGATGTATGTGACATGGAAGAGTAACCCATGAGCCTAATTTCTTGTGCATTTGCAGTCCAAAGCAAATCTTAAGATATGCACAAATTTAGGGGGAGCTCTTGCTTATCACATACTTCTCAGAGCGACAATGTTTTTCAATTTTATTATCATTTGTCGAAGCTTTGATCTATATGTTGTCATCAATTACCAAAAGGGGAGATTGAAAGTGCAACTATCCCTAGGTGGTTTTGGTAATTCATAACAACATATAGCTCATTGAGCTAATACTATTCCAAGATGAATATTTCAGGAAAGCTCAATGAATGGCATGGCATGGATGATGAAAGTGGATCCCTCAAAATATTAAGGACAAAGGATTGGCTCAAGCTCAAAAGCTCAAGACTCTACATTTTACATTTTAGTGATCCAAGATCACATTGAGTCTATAGGAAAAGCCAATACTATCAAGAAGGGATGAGGTGTTGCTTAATGAGCCTCTTGCTCCATGTGCTTAGTGATATGCTCCAAAACCCTCGACTACTTTCTCACATCCACATATGACCTAAACCCAAAGTCAAACTCGGCCCTACCGATTCTTTCTATCCACGCCACCGAGTTCAAATGTCATAGCCACCGCCACAAACCCTAGGCAAATCGGTTTCACCGATAGGGATCTCGGTCTCACCGAGATGGGATTATAATCTCTTTGTTTCCCCTTCATAACTTTTCGGTCTCACCGAAAGAGCGAATCAGTCCCACCGAGATTACAATGTAAACTCTCTGTTTCCCTTTTGTAACTTTTCGGTCTCACCGAAAGAGCAAATCGGTCCCACCGAGTTTACATGACCAACTCTCTGGTTAGCTAATTACCAAATTTGGTCTCACCGAGTTTGCGTAATCGGTCTCACCGAGATTACGTTATGCCCTAACCCTAACCATATCGGTCCTACCGAGATGCATGTCAGTCCCACCGAAAACCCTAACGGTCACTAGGTTTACTAAATTGGTCCGACCGAGTTTGATGATTCGGTCCCACCGAGTTTTGTAAATCGTGTGTAACGGTTAGATTTTGTGTGGAGGCTATATATACCCCTCCACCTCCTCTTCATTCGTGGAGAGAGCTATCAGAACAAACCTACACTTCCAACTTACCAGTTCTGAGAGAAAACCACCTACTCATGTGTTGAGGCCAAGATATTCCATTCCAACCATATGAATCTTGATCTCTAGCCTTCCCCAAGTTGCTTTCCACTCAAATCTTCTTTCCACCAGATCCAAATCCTATGAGAGAGAGTTTAATGTTGGGGAGACTATCATTTGAAGCACAAGAGCAAGGAGTTCATCATCAACACACCATTTGTTACTTCTTGGAGAGTGGTGTCTCCTAGATTGGCTAGGTGTCACTTGGGATCCTCCTACAAGATTGTGGAGTTGAACCAAGGAGTTTGTAAGGGCAAGGAGATCGCCTACTTCGTGAAGATCTACCGCTAGTGAGGCAAGTCCTTCGTGGGCGACGGCCGTGGTTGGATAGACAAGGTTGCTTCTCTGTGGACCCTTCGTGGGTGGAGCCCTCCAGTGAACTCAGCATAACTGCTACCCTGCGTGGGTTGAAGTCTCCATCAACGTGGATGTATGATAGCACCACCTATCGGAACCACGAAAAAAACATCCGTGTCTCCAATTGCGTTTGAATCCTCCAAACCCTTCCCTTTACATTCTTGCAAGTTGCATGCTTTATTTTCCACTGCCAATATACTCTTTGCATGCTTGCTTGAATTATGTGAAGATTGCTTGACTTGTTCAAAAATAGCTAAAATCTGCCAAAGTCTAAAATTGGGAAAATGTTAGGTTTTTATTGGTCAAGTAGTCTAATCACCCCCCTCTAGACATACTTCAAGGTCCTACAACCTGGCTTGTGCATCCTTATGAGTGGCGGTCGGGGACGAGCGATGGTCTTTTCCTACCAATCTATCCCCCTAGGAGCATGCGCGTAGTACTTGATTTTTAATGACTTCTAAATTTTTGCAATAAGTATATGAGTTCTTTTAACTAATGTTGAGTCCATGGATTATACGCACTTTTACCTTTCTGCCTTTGCTAGCCCTTTCGGTACCGTGCATTGCCCTTTCTCACCTTGAGAGTTGGTGCAAACTTCGCCGGTGCATCCAAACCCCGTGATATGATACGCTCTATCACACATAAACCTCCTTATATCTTCCTCAAAACAGCCACCATACCTACCTATTATGGCATTTCCATAGCCATTCCGAGATATATTGCCATGCAACTTTCCACCGTTCCGTTCATCATCATCATGACATACATTACTTTTGTCATATTGCCATTGCATGATCATGTAGTTGACATCGTATTTGTGGTAAAGCCACCATGCATTATTTTTCATACATGTCACTCTTGATTCATTGCACCATCCCGCATACTCGCCAGAGGCATTCATATAGAGTCATACCTTGTTCTAGTTTCGAAGTTGTAATCCTTATGTTGTAATCAATAGAAGTGTGATGATCATCATTATTAGAGCATTGCCCAAAAAAGAGAAAGGACAAAAGAAAAAAGAAAGGCCCAAAAAAGGGCAATGCTACTATCTCTTTTCCACACTTGTGCTTCAAAGTAGCACCTTGTTCTTCATGTAGTGAGTCTTATATATTGTGCTTCAAAGTAGCACCATGTTTTTCATATAGTGAGTCTCATAAGTTGTCTTTTTTATACTAGTGGGAATTTTTCATTATAGAACTTGGCTTGTATATTCCTCGATGGGCTTCCTCAAAATGCCCTAGGTCTTCATGAGCAAGCAAGTTGGATGCACACCCACTAGTTTTCTTTTGTTGAGCATTCATAGCTCTAGTGCATCCGTTGCATGGCAATCCCTACTCCTCATGTTGACATCAATTGATGGGCATCTCCATAGCCCATTGATTATCCTCGTCAATATGAGACTTTCTCCTTTTTTGTCTTCTCCACACAATCCCCATCATCATATTCTATTCCACCCATAGTGCTATATCCATGGCTCACGCTCATGCATTGCGTGAAGGTTCAAAAAGTTTGAGATTATTTAAGTATGAAACAATTGCTTGGCTTGTCATCGAGGGTATAGAAGTTGGGAACATCTTTGTGTGTGAAAATGAAACATAGCCTAACTATATGATTTTGTAGGGATGAACTTTCTTTTGCCATGCTATTTTGAGATGACATGATTACTTTGATTAGTATGCTTGAAGTATTATTATTTTTATGTCAATATGAACTTTTGTCTTGAATCTTTCGGATCTGAATATTCATACCATGATTAAGAAGATTTACATTGAAATTATGCCAAAGTATCACTTTGCATCAAAAATTCTCTTTTTATCATTTACCTACTCGAGGACGAGCAGGAATTAAGCTTGGGGATGCCTATTACGTCTCCAACATATCTATAAATTTTTATTGCTCCATGCTACTTTATCTATTGTTTTGGACTATAATGGGCTTTATTTTCCACTTTTATATTACTTTTGGGACTAACCTATTAACCGGAGGCCCATCCCAGAATTGGTGTTTTTGCCTTTTTCAGTGTTTCGAAGAAATAGAATATCAAACGGAGTCCAAACGGAATGAAACCTTCGGGAACGTGATTTTCTCATCAGATAAGACCCAGGAGACTTGGACCCTCCGTCAAGAAAGCCACGAGGCGGTCACGAGGGTGAAGGGCGCGCTCCCCCCCTAGGGCGCGCCCCCTGCCTCGTGGGCCCCTCGAAGCTACACCGACGTACTCCTTCCTCCTATATATACCTATGTACCCCCAAACGATCAGAACAGGAGCCAAAAACCTAATTCCATCGCCGTACCTTCCTGTATCCACGAGATCCCATCTTGGGGCCTGTTCCGGAGCTCCGCCGGAGGGGGCTTCCACCATGGAGGCTTCTACATCAACACCATAGCCCCTCCGATGAAGTGTGAGTAGTTTACTTCAGACTTTCGGGTCCATAGCTAGTAGCTAGATGGCTTCTTCTCTCTTTTTGGATCTCAATACAATGTTCTCCCCCTCTATTTGATGTAATCTTCTTTTTGCGGTGTGTTTGTTGAGACTGATGAATTGTGGGTTTATGATCCAGCTTATCTATGAATAATATTTGAATCTTCTCTGAATTCTTTTATGTATGATTGAGTTATCTTTGCAAGTCTCTTCGACTTATCCGTTTGGTTTGGCCAACTAGATTGGTATTTATTGCAATGGGAGAAGTGCATGGCTTTGGGTTCAATCTTGCGGTGTCCTTACCCAGTGACAGAAAGGGTTGCAAGGCACGTATTGTATTGTTGCCATCGAGGATAACAAGATGGGGTATTTATCATATTGCATGAACTTATTCCTCTACATCATGTCATCTTGCTTAAGGCGTTACTCTATTTTTAACTTAATACTCTAGATGCATGCTGGATAGCGGTCGATGAGTGGAGTAATAGTAGTAGATGCAGAATCGTTTCGGTCTACTTGTCACGGACGTGGTGCCTATATACATGATCATACCGAGATAACCTCTGTCAATTGCTCAACAGTAATTTGTTCACCCACCGTAGAATATTTATGCTCTTGAGAGAAGCCACTAGTGAAACCTATGGCCCCCAGGTCTATTCTCATCATATCAATCTCCATCACTTTTATTCTTGCTTTGTTTTTACTTTGCCTTTACTTTTCACTTTGCATCTTTATACCAAAAATACCAAAAATATCATATCTATCAGATCTCACTCTCGTAAGTGACCGTGAAGGGATTGACAACCCCTAACCGCGTTGGTTGCGAGTAGCTATAGTTTTGTGCAGGTACGAGAGACTTGCGCGTGGCCTCCTACTGGATTGATACCTTGGTTCTCAAAAACTGAGGGAAATACTTACACTACTGTGCTGCATCATCCTCTCCTCTTCGGGGAAAACCAACGCAAGCTCAAGACGTAGCAGGGCGTGGTGGAACATCCCCTTCTCATCGACAACTTCTTTCATGATGATCGTCGCAATGTCGCTTTGGATGCGAAAGAAGTCATCTCTAAGTTTATAATCCGCTTCTCCATGAGATTCTAGCCACTTGAGGATATGATCATCATTTCGCTTCTCATGCGAAGCTTTTGGTGATCCGTGTTGAATCGTATCATGAGATGGACGATGTAGAATCCATCCTTCTTGCTTGGTTTTGGGACATGGATGCAGGAGAAGTTAGTTTTATCTTGTGAAACCCATCTTCTTGTTCCTTTGTTTCCTGATCTGCACGTGGCCACCTCTAAAGCTGAAGCCTTGGAGAGCATCATCTAGAATATTCATTATGTGGGTGTAGTCTTTTTTCTCGTAGTCTCTGGAAGGGTCAAAATCCACGGCGTGGGAGACTTGCGAGTAAAAAACGATAAGGACGGCGCGCCCGTTGCTGCAGGGAAAAGACACCTCAAATTATTCCCCATATGAGAGAGAAGGAATGATTGAAATGTACGAAAGGGTTGTCCGGAACTGACTTACTTTGGATGATAAGGCACGAGGACAATTTCTCGGTCCTTATTATGTACCGTGAAGTTTTGGAGGTACTCCCTAGGAGTTTCATGCTCAAAGTCGCCGAGACTCAAGAAAGACTCGTGCATGTAGTACGGATCCGCCACACAGATTTGTGAGACTTCTTCACTCTTCATGGCCAGACTCATATGTAAGCGCAAAAAGCGGACGATTGTAAAATCGAGCCGCCTTGTCGTAAACATCTCAAAAGATATGGTCAAACCGCAGGAAGAACACCTCCATGGGCCGTGTCTCGACGTAGGACTTCCCCTCGGGCACACGAGCAGCGTATGTCGGATATCCTGGATCCTTTGAGGCTAGTAGGCTTTTCTCAGTCGACAACACATGGTCGTGCAGTCTCCTGAGATCCCCTGATAGTGCCTCCAGCGGTTTTGGCGGTAGCATCGGCTCGCCCGTGAGATGTAACATGACCGCACCTTTCACGGGTACATGCTCTTCAGAATGCATCGTCTGACTGCTTTGTGCTCTGGCTTGTTTGGAGGCAGCTATCTTCCCCGATCTCTTCCTCTCCTTTTTCTTGGGTACACCTTCCAGACCCTTCCTTAACCCCTGCCCCAGTGTTCCCGGGCTAAGTACTGTACGATCCTCGCGCCCGGCTAGTTGAGCCTATGTTGAGGCGGCATCTTCAGGCGTGTCCTGTGAGGATTTCATGAAGAAAGACTTTTTGCAATCCCTGCTATGACCCTGCCCGGGCATATCATCCATATCCTCATTAGCAAGCTGATAGCCCGATTCGTCATATGGTTGACTCATCATATCTATGTCACAGTCATCCGCAATTGTATTGAGGAAATCCATAGGGTCGACCTCCGTCTCATCATCCATTCTCATTCTCTGAGGACAAATTACATCAGCCAGTACTATTGCACCCCCTTCATCATGTCATCCGCCGCTCTCACCCGGCACTACAGGAGCCGGTAATTGCGTAGGCGGGGTGGTGGTCTCCGCACATGCTTGTTGATGTGTGGTTATTGGTGCTCTCGGCGGCTCCAGACGAATAAGATTCTTGACCATAGCAGCACCCAACCCTTGCGACTTCAATCCATGGCGGGGTCTCGTCGTCCGCTCCCACATGCTTTGTCTTGGAGGCAAATCCTCGTGCCCGATTTCACACTGGTCAACCTAACCTGAAGTGCCCAGTGAGATCGGCTGGTTGTGGAACGTGGGTTGCGAGGGTCCATTATCATCCCCTTTCCCACGTCCACCTTCCGCCTTTGATCAAGTAGAGTATGGTGCAGGGTTTCTTTCGCCTGCAAACACATATGTACGTGGCGTAAAACAACCGAGAGGCAACAAAAATGGAATATTATATATATATATATATATATATATATATATATGTTGGTGCGACATGTAATTACCGTGACGGCGTCGAGCTCAGCCAAAGACGAAAGCCCACCTAGCGCGCCAGAGACTGAGGACGGGCTGCTATGAGCGGGAGCGGCTGCGAGAGGAGGCCCGGTTGCGTGAGCAAGTGATGGTGTGATGGTGTTGTAGTTCATGGAGTTGCTCCCGATGAAACTGGGCAACGGGAAATCATGTACCGTCTTGTCTGGATTTTCCTTCGTCCAGTTGATGATAACTAGAACCAAGTTAGTAGCTAAATCATTTACTGCGGCGATTCTGGTGCATTGACTATTTTCTTTGTAGCAACTCATATTTGTCCTCGGCTGCTTTTTTCACGTCCTCAGCTACTTTTTTCTCAACCGCAAGCTTCACCTTCGCGTCGATGTCCGCCTGACTAAACTTCTTTTTCAGCTTCTTGGCCTCCGGGCCCTCGTTGTAAAACACCTTCCACGTGGCTCCGTCTCCAGCGCCGTGCACACGACCATATTGCGGCCGCTGGCCCAAAGGGAGTCCCTTAAGTTCGTTCAAGGCCCAGTTGAGAGGGGTGTCCCACTTGGGCCTCATCGGAGAAGTAGGGCTTTCGGCTGCAAGCTGGTGTTGCTTCTCCGATGGTCTAATCAATTTCCTCATGATCTTGTCCGTGTAAAAACCTTTTTCTCCTTGTCCTACTTGTAGCGGGCCATGATGAAGTCACGCTCCAAGGGGTTGGTGAACTTCGTGAAGGGTGCAGGAGACCAGCGGCTTCACGTTCAGCGTCCTCCTTATCCCATATGGGCCTTTTACCGAGGTACCCACGGCTTCCGAGGCGATGCTTCCCCATGTTCCTTTCTTTGAAGGCTCTTGAATTTCGCAGCCTTAGCCTTGGCTGCCTCGGTAGCGCAAGTGTCCTTGAACTTTCGAACTCCTCTTCCGTAAGTGTCGGATTTTCCTCCGAATCTTGGGACAGGGTTCATCATCCTCAATAGCTTGTTTCACCCTCCCTTTCCAGGAGGCCAAATATTTGCTGAACATGCCCATGGCGTGATTGTTAATCTTTTTCATCTTCGGATCATCCCACGGTTGTTCTATGTTATCATCCCGGTCGGGGAACTTGAATCTCTTGTGCAACTTCGTTAGGAGCAACTGCGTCAAATGTTCTTTACTCCTTAAGTCATCGTCGTTGATACTCGCGCATTCCCGTGGGATGCAGCCTACTTGGTTCCCATAGCACTTGCGAGGTTCTTCCGGCTCTAACGGCTCAAACTTGCCAGGTGCCATCTTTGTGATCACAAGTCGTCCAATCCCTAGTTTGTTAGGTTTTCGTATCCTCTGCTTCTTATGCTTCCTATTTTCGGTAGCGGCATCGGGGCCGGTACCTTCACTGCCAGTATCTTCCCCACCGGTACCTTCCCCACCGGTCTCGGCGCCGCCATCGGTGCCGGCGCCGTCGGTGTCGATGTCGGCGTCAGTACCATCATCGAGGCTGACCAGCAAACCTTGCTTAGCAGTCAAATAGTCGAGGTACTCTTGTTCACCCTCATAATCCATCTCGTTTGCATCTTGGTCAGAAGGCCCATTTTCTTCGTTGTTAAACATGTTTCCTATGATTAAGTGTCCTCATTTATTTCTAAAAGTATGAATAAATGAGAAATTACATAAAAAGAAATCTATGTGCCAGACTTTTCGATATGCCAACTATGTAGCACAAATCATGCCTTTATTCACGGGAAATTTTGGCATGACCTTTGCTAAAAAGTGGACATATCGGCGCTTGTAAATTCACCGAACGGAAATGAATCAACATTCCGGCGTAACATAGGCCACTCGGATCATTTTCCAAACATGACATGTCCAAAACATGACATATCCACATATCACATGTCCAGTTCAAATTTGCATATAAATTCAGCTAATTTTGAAACCTAGCTAAATTCATAACTAAATAGATAACCTAATTAACATACTGCCCTAACTAAAACCTAAGTAAATTAATCAAGAACCCTAGCAGGAGAGAGAGAGGGGGTTACAGAGGTGCGGGGAGAGGAGGCAGCGCCTGGTCGGGGCGAGCGCCGGGTCGGCCTGGGCGAGGGCGGGTCGAGGCGGCGCGCCGGGTCGAGCGGCCTTTGGAGTCGGCGGCGCCGGCGCCGGATCGGGACGAGGCCGGGTCGGGGCGAGCGCCGGGTCGGGTCGAGGCGGCGCCGGGCTGGGTCAGCGCCAAAGCGATGGGGAAGAGAGAGTGGGGATTTGGGAGGAAAAGGCGGGATGAAGCAGGGAGAGTGAGAATTTTGGGTTAAGTGGACGTAGCAGTAGCGTGTTTGCACAAAACGCGCTACTACTACCTTCAGTAGCTGCAGCGGTTTATACGAAATGCGCTACTACTACCTTCAGTAGCTGTAGTGGTTTAGACAAAACACACTGCTACTACCTTCGCTACTGCCAGTTTTCCTTTTTCTTTTCGTGTCTTTTCTCCCACTGTTATGTCCGAGAGCGATGAGCGAAGGGAGGCGATATATATTGCATCATTTGGACGGTTAAATATATATTAAAAATATGAACATATATATTACATAATTGGACCCATCCATAATATTGGCTAAGTGTGTATACAAAATAGTAACATATATATATATATATATATATATATATATATATATATATATATATATTACATCATTTGACCGCTAACATACGGTTCCTCGGTCTTTGGACGTTTTCGTTTTGAGTCAGCTTCTTTCCCTTCTTGTTCGTCGAAGAATAATTGAGCCCCTCATTGTGACTTTGCCTTTTCCATGGAGTACGATTTTTCTTAGGTAATGTAGTATTGATTCTTATTTTGACGTTTACTTCATCATCATCGTCATCTTCCCTCATTGGGTTGCCGTACTGATCATAGTCTTCCTCGATGGCGACTCCATCCATTCCAATGATGTTCCTTTTGCCTCTCCTCACGACAACACGACTGGGATTGCATAGGTCAGTTATGAAGAAGCATTGTGTCACGTGCTTAGCGTGTACCCATGGCTCTTTTTTTGCGATAGCGTTCACGGTAGCGCTCTTGGCGTCGGGTATAGTCATGGTAGTGAAAATTAGGTTTTCTCTTTCGACATTTTTAGCCCATCTGACACGGAACATCGTCGTGTTGTGCGATCGAGTAGTCAAGCTCCCAGATCTCCTCGACCCTTCCATAAAATCGTTCGATTCGCCGTTGTCGCTGCCGGTCATGCATTCCATCGTCACCCACGAGTTACGAGCATCACCGTCCATATCTTTGGCCTCCGTGTAGAACGTGTATCCGTTGATATCATATGCCCGATAGGTTACGAGGTTGGGCGAGGGCCATGTGCTAAGGCGTATATGAGCAATCCGTCCTTAGAGCCCTCCTCCGGGATTAGCAATAATATGCTCTTTGAGCCAATGCAGGAAAGTGGAGTTGTGCTCTCTAGTAACTTCGGCGTTAAATCTGCATACCCCGGTCACGATACTTCTTTGCGATAATTTCTTTGTGCGATTGCCACGAAAGGATCTACCTCGTCTAGGTGTTGTAGCACTACCAAGTTTGCTCTGCCAAAGTCGCTGCGTCAATCTGAGTATGCCACGTGCAGTTCCCTGCGACCGTTGCAGTGACCATCTCCTTCGAGCCTCCCATCGTGCTTGTCAACGGGCAAACCAAAACTAACACCAGGCGGCTGGTCTGCGCCATATAGAAAGTTCTCACAGAAAGAGATGCACTCTTGTGTCAAATAGCCTTGGACGATGCTTCCATCCGGACGGGACATGTTACGAATGAATCCTTTGATGATCCCATTCATCCTCTCAAACGGCATCATGTTGTGCAGGAATGAAGGCCCCAGGTCTATTATGTCATCCACAATATGGACACACAGATGCACCATCACGTCAAAGAACACGGGCGGGAAGTACATCTCAAGCTCATTCAGTATCACAATGATCTCTTCCTATAGCCTTCAGAGCTGCTTCACACTGATCGACTTTCAAGAGATGACGTCGAAAAAGTTGCAAAGACCAATAAGCGTGTCACGGACGTGCTTGTCCATTATCCTCTAAGGGCAACAGGTAGTATCTGCGTCATCATCACATGACAGTCATGAGACTTCATCCCGCTGAACCTTTTCTTGTCCGTGTCTAGATATCTCGCTTATCTTGCCACGATGCTTGAACTAACTTTGACTCCGGAAAGGCACTTAAAGAATTGATTGATCTCAGCCTGACTTAAGGTGAAGCAAGAAGGGGGGGCAATAATCCTCTTTCTTTATTTTCTTGCCTTTCTTCTCCCGTGCCTCTGTCTCCGTCTCTGTCTCGTCTGACATTTTACGGGGCGGCATGTGCAGATCTTCCCTGATTTTCAAATCTTGCAAGTCTTTTCTTGCCTTCGTCCCATCCTTGGTCTTATCCGGCATGTTCATCAGTGTTGCGAGCAAGCTCTCAAGGACATTCTTATAGATATGCATTTGATCAAGGCAATGAGGTGTATCGAGTTTGTGCCAGTACTCCAAGTCCCAGAACACAGACCTCGTCTTCCATAGCTTCAGTAGCGGCTCCGGCGCCTTTCTCATCGTCTTTCCCGGCGCGGGGCACCCCTTCCAGTTTTTCAACAACTCATCGATTTCGGCACCGCTCCGCTTATGTGGAGGTCCTTGATGCTCAGCGTGACCATTGAATAGATCTCCACGGGTCGTCCTGTTCAAGCCATCTTCGATGCCCCATGTACACGATTTTCCCAAACCCGCCATCTTTCCTTGACGTTAGCTGCTGAGACGTCATATCATCCATGCACCGCGTGCATCCGCAATATCCATGGCACACCTGGCCTGCCACATATCCGTAATCGAGATAGTCGTACCTTGTCGTGATCGGCTGACTCTCATGTTGAAATACTACGCCTTTCTTTGGCGTCCCATGTCTTGGCGGTGTTTTCCATAATGTGTCTAACTCCTCTTGAAGTAGCCCAGATACAAATTAATATTATTTCCTGCTTGTTTTGGACCTTGAATAAGCATGCTCATGTGAATGTACTTGATTTCATGCACAACCAGGGGAGGTTGTACATCCATACAAACACGGGCCATGTGCTATGGTTGGTGTTACGGTTGTAAGCAGTTCAAGCCATCGATACACGCCACGAACACGATGTTCGTTGCATCACATTCAAAATACCGATAGAAGCTATTCAATGCTCTCCACCGGCTTCCATCCTTCACGTGTCTCGACTTGAGATCATCTCCATCGCCGGGCTTCTTCCTCTCCGCGTGCGGCCGCATTAGCTTTGCTTCCTTGGGATCTACAAAATACCTCTGGAGACGGGGAGTGATCGGTAAGTACCATACAACTTTCTAGGGACATTTCTTACCGGCCTTCTTGTATCGAGAAGCATTGCACACCGGACATCATGTTTTTTCCGCGTGCTCCTTCCGATAAATTATGCAATCGTTGATGCATGCATGGTATCTAACGTGTGGCAGATCAAGAGGGCACACGATCTTCTTGGCCTCATCAACACTAGTAGGACATAGATTACCCGGGAAGAACATCCTTTAGGTACTTGAGATGCTCATCGAGGCTAGTGTCGGTCCATTTGTTTTTAGCCTTCGTCTTGAGGAGTTGGGCGTGAAACTCAAGCGGGTCACCTTAGGATTGCAACCATCATACAATGGAGTGTTCGAGTCTACCACCAGTTGCTCCAGCTTAGCCTCCTCTCTAGAAGCAGCTCTCTCAGTACTCGTCTCCTTGCGAAGCAATGCTTGAACATGAGGGTCCCGCATGATTGAACTTAGTACCGACGAACTCTGCTGCGTGGAGTCCATGTCGTTCTCTCCGCCGCCATGTCCGGCCCCTTCTCCGCCGCCATGTCCGGCCTCTTCCCCGCCGCCATTATCGATCATCTCTTCTGTATCGGTATGCTGACACACACAGTACTCGAAGGATTTATAACAGAGGTAAATCACATGTATGAAATAACGTAAATACTATTACCTCGATCCAAAATATAGCGGAAGCAACAAGGTTGTGGATTCCCGTCAACACCAACGGCAAAGTTGAGTATAGGAAATCGTAACCCTAACGTATCACTTACTGTAAATGCGAAAAGTCCGCAACATGAAAAGTTGCAGCACTGAAAATGGGTCAACACATGGAATATCTTTGGCAATGTAACACATAGAGAGTAATGAAGGAATAAGCCTATACTACATGCATATATGGCTGGTGGAAAAGCTCTATGGTTACAGTTTTGCGTAAAGCCAATTTTTCCCTACTTAAAAGGAATAAATTTATTTAACTATCATGGTGGTTGTTGAACATTGAGAATGGTTGACAGCATTCTCAATCCCAATTAAAAGTACTCATTAAAAACCCAACAATATTAATTAGAGTAACATGTTGAGATTCACATGATATTCAAGTACTAGATACTCAAGATGTCCATAACCGGGGACACGGCTAATCATGATTAGTTTATACACTCTGCAGAGGTTTTGACTTTTTCCCACAAGACTCGATCGCCTCCGTTTGGTTTCTCGCACTACATGGTGTTTGAGAAACGGATGACCAAGACATAGTCTTTCAGAAGCGCTAGCACATTACATGTGGGTAGACCGTACCAACCTACAACCCCTACATCTGCTAGTCTACCCGTAAGAGTTTGCACAACTTAGTCAACTACGCCAGAGCCCATAATGGCTTGTGGCTGCACCACGGAAGTTTCTAGTTTGAATAATCTCATGATCCCTTTGAGCACAGGTGGCGGTCCGAAGAAATCTGAGCAAGTCCTGATAGAAACCAGTGCCTCAATCCACCCAGATGTGTGTTTAAGTTGCCACCTTAAATAAACTATTAATTTAACAATCTCACATCTGTCATGGAATACACTCACCCAATCCACGTCTACTAGCATAGCATAGCATAATAAGCAAACGTAGAAGTAACTCCCAAGGGTTTGACAATAAAACAGGTAATAGGTACTACCTCATCCACTTCCCAAAACCCACAATTTAATTAGATCCTAACCATGCAAGTGTTTGAGGATAGATCTAATGCATAAAAACTGGGTATGAGAAAAGTATGATCAAAGTGTTACTTGCCTGCAAAGTTGATGAAGATGATTCGCACTCAAAACTCTTGATAGATCTACTAGTCACACTCCGGTCAATCTATCGTAATCAAGCAATAGTAACCACACATAAGCAATCACTCAAAAGATCGGAAAGAACGAAGAAAACGATTCGGAAAACATAAACCAAGCAAATAACTCTCGCAACATAAAGCAATTTCTAACAGTACCAAAATTATGTGAATTTGGCCTTATCAGAAAGTTTAGGTCAAGAGCTTCGATTTGCAAAAAGAATCAACTAAATCGGAGTTATAAAACTCAAGTTATGATCAAACGAAGTTTGAATTCAAATCTGATCTAATTAAAATTTTAAACTTTCAAAACAAGTTTGAGTTGGATTACTTTGGATAGAGGGATCATAACGAAGAAGTGGCGTTGGTTTCGTTGGATTTGGACTAACGAGTGAAAAGTTATGGTTGTTTGAAAATTAGGGACTAATCTGTGAAGAAAATTATCACGAATAGGTCCCTTGCCGGAAATTAAAAGAAAAGAAAAAAAAACCTATCGAGCGAACGCTCGCTACAGAACCTAAACCGATGAAAACCGTTCGCTCCAGAAGCCTAACTAGCGAACGCTCACTACATAACTAAACATAAAAAAAACAGATCTAGGTTTTCTGTAGAAAACCGATCTATTAAACTAAAACCGATCAAAATTGGAAAACCGGGCGGATTTATGGATTTTACCGGCTCTGGGAAAATAAACCGGCGGCGGACGGATCCGGCCGGCGACGAACGTCCGGCGCGGGCGTTGGGACGGCGGCGGTGTCCGGCGAAAGGCGTTGTCGAGGGTGCGCGGTGGCGGCGGCTCCACGCATCGGGCAAGGTGGGCGGCGGCGCGAGGAAAGCGGCGGCGCGGCGGATCTCGTCGGGCGGCGGCGAGGAGAGAGAGGAGGAACGGGACCGAGGCCCGGTATTTAAGGCGGGAGGCGGCTGGCGTGCAGGGAGCGGGAGGCCAGGAGGGGTGAGGACGGCGCTCGGAGGCGGACTCCTCCGGAGTTGAAGGCGGCGCGCTGGTAGCTGGCTGGCCGTGGCACGGCAGTTAGCTGGGCCGCCCGATTCAGCGGAGAATTTTTAAACAATTTCCAGACGAAATAAAAATAATAAAACCAAATAAATAAATATATTATATAGGCATATAATATATCAAAATTTTCAGAAAAAGATTTCCTACATGATGAACATTATTCTAGCTTCAAATAAAATACACACAAATTCAAATAAAACAAACAGTGCTACTGCCCTAATAAAATCAACTGAAAATCATTTTAAAATACCAAAATGATTTCAAATTAATTTCTCCAATTTTACGATGTAGGGAATCATGTTACCCTATTTTCCATATATTTTATTTTTGGAGAAAAATAATTTGAATAAAACTCAAATAACTCCAAATTGAAAATAAATTCAAAGGAACTTTGAATTTAATTCTTGAAACTCCCAACTCATATTTCATATGTTTTGAAGAAGTCATTTTATCTTCGCCGTGAAAATCATTGAGTTGCATAAAGTTTCAGAATTGGAAATATTCTCAAATGGAATTCAAATATTTTCAACACCCTTGTCATTTAAATAAATGGAAGAAGTCATGTCATCTTCTCTCCAGGGTTTTTGTGATGAAGAGTATTTGAATTCACGAAAAGCATAAAAGCAAAAATGAAAGTTTGGGGAAAGTCCTTTTATTCCCTCTCATTTAACTTTCAAAAGTTTCGAATTCACTCACTTTCAGTCAGTCAATCAAACAATCAAATCAAATCTATCTATTTGTTTATAACATGCCAAAATTTAGAATTTTGGGATGTTACATCTTCGTCTTGCCTCGTGTCATCATTGCCTGCCCCGTCGGCATCCTCAACATCGTCATCCTCATCTTCAATTATCCACCGAGTATAGCCATCCATGAAACCAGTCATGAGCAGGTGCGCTTCGACACGACCATCGTCATAGGGGTCGAGCCAAACTATTCCTTTGCATTTTCGACACGGACATAAAACCTCACATCGAGGTTATTTTCTTTCATGTCCTGCATCACGACCGCAACCACTGTCCACCATCGTTCCATCGACCATCATGAGCGTCACGGTAATAATAAAACAAATTGATTATAAGAATGCGTGCATGCATCAAAGTCATACAAAAATTCGCATGACCTTCCCTAAAAATAGGACATATATGGATCTAGAGTTTGCCCGAATTATTTGAAGCGGAAATAAATCGACATTTCGGCAAAACATAGGCAACTCAAAAGCACAATTTGGCGTCAACTCATGCCACACACACAATTTCCATAAACATATCACACACACATAAACATATTTCCATTTTGCAAAAGCATGAAATTTTAATCACCTCTATCTCGAGATCGAGCACACGGTGGAGATGATGTTGTAGGGAGATCAAAAGTGCACAAAGCTCTTCTTGACAAAGATAGATCTAGTTAGGGGGAAAATAGGTCACTTAACTAAATCCTACATCTACCTAGCTACCTAATTTGGGAGGATTCAACTTCAACTAGTGGAGGGGGAAGGAAAAAGAGAAAGGAGATGCATTAATGGAGGTGGTGTAGTTAGGTAGGAGTAATGAAGAGAGAGAAAAGTAGATAGAAGAGGGAGAGTAATGGGGGAGAAGTATTGAGGAAGAAGAAGAGTGAGAGTGGGAGCATGTGGGAGGTAGGGGAAACGGAAGAGAGGAGGCGGAGGGGGAGGGACGGGTGGGGACATGGTGGTTGGTTGGTGCGGATTAGCGATGGCTGAGCTAAAACGCTACCTTTGCTAAGTAAGTAGCAACAGCGCTTTGAACGACGCCTACTAACCGGGACCAAAAAGTGTGCCAATTTGAAATTTAGCACGGCCTCGAGAAAAAGCGCTAATACTACATCCATAGCGATGGCCAGCGGCTCATGACATTCTTTGCTAAATGGAGTTTGGTGGACACCGCCATCGATATTTGTAGCAGTAGCGGTTTACACCGAGCACGCCATCGCAAAAAACTTGTCAGTAGCGAGTTTCCCGCACACGCGCTACTACTAATTAGCAGCAGCGCTCCTTTTTGAGCCGCGCTGCTGCTAAGATTCTGTGTATAGGCTTTTTCCTAGTAGTGGATGGAGCTCCGGAACAGGCCCCAAGATGGGATCTCACGGGTATAGAAGGTTGCAACAGTGGAATTAGGTTTTTGGCTCCGTATCTGGTAGTTTGAAGTGCGAGGGTATATATAGGAGGAAGAAGTACGTCGGTGGAGCAACAGGGGGCCCACGAGGGTGGAGGCGCTGAGGGGGGCAAGGCGCCCCCCTACCTCGTGGCTTCCTGGTTGATGCCTTGACGTAGGCTCCAAGTCCTCGGGATCACGTTCGTTTCGAAAATCACGTTCCCGAAGGTTTCATTCTGTTTGGACTCCATTCGATATTCTTTTTCTGTGAAACTGTGAAATAGGCAAAAAAGAACAATTCTGGGCTGGGCTTCCGGTTAATAGGTTAGTCCCAAAAATAATATAAAAGTGTATAATAAATCCCATTAATCCAAAACAGAATATAATATAGCATGGAGCAATAAAAAATTATAGATATGTTGGAGACGTATCAAGCATCCCCAAGCTTAATTCCTGCTCGTCCTCGAGTAGGTAAATGATAATCGGTCCCACCGAGTTGACATGTCGGTCCCACCGAAATGCCTAACGGTCACATTATGAACCAAATCGGTCCCACCGAGTTTTCTAATTCGGTCCCACCGAGTTTGTTGATTTGTGTGTAACTGTTAGATTTTGTGTGGACGCTATATATACCCCTCCACCCACTCTTCATTCGTGGAGAGAGCCATCAGAACATGCCTACACTTCCAACATACATATTCTGAGAGAGAACCACCTACACTTGTGTTGAGGTCAAGATATTCCATTCCAACCACATAAATCTTGATCTCTAGCCTTCCCCAAGTTGCTTTCCACTCAAATCATCTTTCCACCAAATCCAATCCTATGAGAGAGAGTTGAGTGTTGGGGAGACTATCATTTGAAGCACAAGAGCAAGGAGTTCATCATCAACACACCATCTATTACCTTTTGGAGAGTGGTGTCTCCTAGATTGGCTAGGTGTCACTTGGGAGCCTCCGTCAAGATTGTGGAGTTGAACCAAGGAGTTTGTAAGGGCAAGGAGATCGCCTACTTCGTGAAGATCTACCCTTGTGAGGCAAGTCCTTCGTGGGCGATGGCCATGGTGGGATAGACAAGGTTGCTTCTTCGTGGACCCTTCGTGGGTGGAGCCCTCCGTGGACCCGCACAACCGTTACCCTTCGTGGGTTGAAGTCTCCATCAACATGGATGTACGATAGCACCACCTATCGGAACCATGGATAAAAAAAATCTCCGTGTCTACATGGCGTTTGCTCCCTCCAAACTCCTCCCTTTACCTTCATATGCAATTGTTTTACATTCCGCTTCTATACTCTTAGAATTGCATGTGTAGGTTTATTACTTGAGTTGTGCTAAGTTGCTAAAATCTGCCAAGACTTAAAATTGGGAAAAGGCTAGATTTTTATTTGATCAAGTAGTCCAATCACCCCCTCTAGACATACTTTCGATCCTACAGATACTCTCATGGTCTAAGGAACTAAATCACACGTTAACACTCCATGTTATAACCATTGACTTCTGAAGATATTATCTCAAAGTATAACAAACAAGTTTGGGTCGATTCAATATGATCGCTCAACGTCATATTCTCAATGTTGTTTTACGACTATCATTACACCTAACCGGAAAACATGATCACCAACAACACTTGAGCTAGTCTTAGAGACGAGACGGCCGTAATGCTTCCCCATTTTTTTTCTCTCCATATTTTTTTTTTCAATTTCAAAAAAAAAAAAAACTGCAGCGCCGTGTACGTGCGCGCACAGCCGGCCCGTGGTGCTTTTAGCCCATGCGGTTCCCCGTTTATTTTATTTGTTCGTCTACGTTTAGTCCCACATTGCCTAGCCTTTAACCCCTAAACCTCTTTTTCACCTATAAATATAGACCCTTCAAAAATTATCCATTGCGGGTTAAATTAATATTTTGGTTTGACTAGCTAAAAATATTTTTCTCCTCTCCGGCGCGACTTCTGGAAATTGTCTCTCTCTCCGAAGTTATCTTTTCTTTGCCTTATAAAGGTATATTTCTTCATTTTTTTTCTTTTTTTATACCTCCGTAGTTTATTATTTTCTAGACTAGTTTGATACAATAATTAGATTACTAATTTGTCTCTGTATTTATACATTAGAGCTAAAATTCTTTTAGCCGTATCTATTTTTTTCTTTCGTAAAACAGCTTGGCCCTGATTTTTCAAATAGCCATAACTTTTTACTCGTTTATCCAAATTAGATAAAACCAGCGCCTATAGCTTCGTCTTGTTTTCACCTATCCAGTGAACCTGTCACATCAACCTTTTGAAATTTTCAAATTTCGAATTTTGTTCAGATTTATATTCAAACTTCTTTTGATCATAACTTGAGTTTTATAACTCCGATTTAGTTGATTCTTTTTGCAAATTAAAGCTCTTGACCTAAACTTTATGATAAGGCCAAATTCACATAATTTTGGTACCGTTAGAAATTGTTTTATGTTGCAAGAGTTATTTGCTTGGTTTTGATGTTTTCTGAATCGTCTTCTTCGTTCTTTCCGATCTTTTGAGTGATTGCTTATGTGTGGTTACTATTGCTTGTTTACGATAGATTGACCGGAGTGTGACGAGTAGAGCTATCGAGAGTTTTGAGTGCGAATCATCTTCATCAACTTTGCAGGCAAGTTCACACTTTGATCATACTCTTTTCATACCCAGTTTTTATGCATTAGTTTCAATCCTCAAACATTGCATGATAGGATATCATTAATTTGTGGGTCGGGAAGTAGTAGTTCAGGTAGAACCTATTGCCCTGTTACATTCAAACCCTTGGGAGTTACTTCTACGTGTTGCTTATATTGCCATGCTATGCTCGTAGACATGGTTGGGTTTGAGTGAATCCATGACAGATGTGAGATTGTTAATTAATGGTTCAACTTAAGGTGGCAACTTAGATTCACATCTGGGTGGATTGAGGCACCTGGGGAACCCAGTGTTGTCTGTTTTATTTTTGGAAATCCGGGTACCCGTGTGATCTTCCTATGGACCGCCACCCAGGCTCAAAGGGATCATAAGATTATTCATGCTAGAAACTTCCGTGTGCAGCCACAAGCTATTATGGGCTCTAGCATAGTTGAGTAAGTTATGTGAAGCTCTTGAAGAGGTAGATCAGCAGGTAGTGGGTTTGTAGGTTTGGTATGGTCTACCCGGAGTAGAGAGTTAATGTTTCTGAAAGACTATGTCTCGGTCATCCATTTCTCAAACACCATGTAGTGCGAGAAATCCAACGGAGGCGATCGAGTCTTGTGGGGAAAAGTGCGCAAACCTCTGCAGAGCGTACAATCTAATCATGGTTAGCCGTGTCCCCGGTTATGGATAATTTTGAGTATCTAGTACTTGAGTATTCACATGTATCTCATCACTCTTAAATTAATATTGTTGGGATGTTAACTACTTTAATTGGGATTGAGGATGCTGTCAACCATTCTCAATGTTTAACAACCACCATGATAGTTAAATAAAATTTATTCCTTTGTTGTAGGAAAAAATTGGCTTTTCGCAAAAACTATAACCTTAGAGCTTTCCACCAGCCAAATATGCATGTAGTCATAGTTATTATTCATCATTATCCTATGGTGTGAATTTGCGATTATATTCAATGTCTTGACCCTTTGTGGCTACCAACGTCTCATGTTGCGGGATCTTCTGACAGTAAGTGATACGTTAGGGTTATGATTTCTACACTCAACTTTACCGTTGGTGTTGATGGGAATCCACAATCTTGTTACTTCCGCTATTTTGGATTGAGGTAATAGTATTTACGTTACTTTATACATGTGATTTACCTCTGTTATAAATCCTCGAAAGTACCGTGGTGTGTCAAGATACCAATCCGTGGATGACACTTAAGTTATCAGAGACTTGACCCATTCTGGTCGGGTCAATTAAGCTATCTTGCCGTGAACAACGGCGGGGTGAATCGGCTCCCGATGCAGTTCACGCTTGGCCGTCGTCGAGGCAAAGACCAAGAAGACAGTAAGAGGCACACGGCCCGCACGACGGCAAATGGACAACATCTCCAAGATTAGGGAGGAGGGAGGCTGTGAAATTGGTGCGGTGGGGGCGCCATGGAGGTGGGGCTGAGGTTTGGCGGCTCGGGAGAAGGGAGCTTCCGGGAGAAGGTGATTTGGCGGGATTGGGAGGGAGTGGAACCATGTCTTACAGACGCATTTGTTGAAATGTGAGGGGGAGTTACAGTTCTACCCTTGCCTATAGGCTTCTCGGCTTGGGTCTATGTCTTGAGGTCGGGGATAATAGAGTAACTTTGCTTCTCCCCAAATAGTGGGCGGGAGCGATTTCGGGCGGGGAGGGCGTGTTTTGAACTATAGTGGGCGCGAGCGATTTTGGGCGAGGAGAGTGTGTTTTGAAATAGTGGGCGCGAGCTATTTCGGGTGAGGAGAGCCTATTTTGCCGACCATTGTTTATGAATTATTCAGCACATGTCATTTCGGCCGAGGAGAAAGCGCGCTTGGATGAAGTTACGAACCTACCCTCGATGTACAACGGGCCAATTGATGCGTGTCCCACATAGGACGGTAATTTCACGTCTCCCATTTATTTGCTCGGGCGAATTCCACCGAGTAGAGGATGTTTAACGGTTCGTTCAAATTTTGGGAGAACGAGCATCCACGTCTACATTACCAAGTCGATTCGAATCAAATTTTGAAATATTAGCTTGCCACTTCTTTTTTAGATGGAGAGATGATGCTCGGGAGTAATGTGTTTTTACATGCTCGTTGCTAGCGATTTACTATATGACAAATAGTTGACCCACTCAAAAACGCGAATCAAACCCAAAATGAAATATCTCGATTCAATGAAATAGCTCGTTCAAGAGGTCAAAATAGTGAACTAAATCCAAAATTGAACACCTCAATCGAGTAGCATGTTGTACAAGATTATAGTACTCCATGAACACGTTGAAAGTCAAATTAATGAACTTGTTTGATATACGCATATATCCGTTCATGTGTGGATTGCAGACAACATGTTCTCCAATTTAAATATTTGAATGCAAGTTTATATCAAAACATGGTTTATATCAGTCTTTGATGCATAAAACGAGACCTCCCACTCTCCCGGACTCCTGTTCTCTCTGTCTCTCTGTCTCTCTCTCTCTCTCTCTCTCTCTCTCTCTCTCTCTCTCTCTCCGACAATCTTCAATTACATGCATGCGCATCGACACAAAAACCTTGTTGGTCCCTCTCCCTTTCTCTCCATCTCTCTCTCTCTCTGTGTGTGTGGGGGGGGGGGTCTTTCTAGTTCGCATGCATATATACACTATCTATAGGTCTCTCTCGCACACTATGTATGATACTCTAGCTAGTACAAGCTAGATATCTTGGGTGCACTCATCGTACGCACACAAATTCCTTGGCTCTTTGCCCGTAACTCTCTCCCGCACCACTATGTCGTCTCGGATCTCTTCCCCCCTCTCTCAAACTCTCCATCCACCTGGGTCACACATACACATGCATATCTCACTCGCACTCGATAGGCCCATCTAAAACTCTATTTCTCCCCCTCGTTCTCTCTCCATCTGACACGTGCACACACACAATCTCATGCCCAGCTAGCCAAGTATGATGGTCTCTCACTCAATTGTAGGCACACGCAGTCCCCCCTATATGTATATGACTAGAGCTAATCTTAGTCTCCATCACGAACATTTGCATGGTCTATCTCGATTCCTCTCGGGGCATCTTTCTATCGCGCACGCACTCCCTCGATCTCCCACCCATATAGTCCCCTCACGATCTCGACGGGATCTCTCTATCACAAACACACCCTCTCTCCCTCCCCATGCGTCCATGCCATCCATGTGTCCCCCTCGACCTTTGTTCCTTGTTGGCCAGACCTCTATTGGACATGTGCTACATGGGTGTCTCTCTCTGTTGCAAACAATCACACATTAGCTATCTTCATGTATCTCCTCGCCTTGCTTTTCCATCTCGGATATGCATGCGTGATATGTTCGCATAAGAAACGAAAAAACACACACTCTCTCTAATTTATCTCTGTTGTCACTTTCTCTTTCACACACATACTCTTTTTGCACACTTACTCATTCTCCTTCACACGCACTTGATCTGTCTCGATCGAGGCACTCTCCTCGGTCCATAGCATATAGATTTATTGAAAAGTCAAACATCACAAAGTTTGACCATGTACGTGGAGAAAAAGAATTACATCTAGTACTCAAACATATACCATTAGATTCACCATGAGATGTAGTTTTGTATGATGTATCTTTGGTATTGTAGATATAAATAACATTTGCGTAAACCTGATCAAAGTTTCCAAAGTTTGACTTCTAAAAAATTTACATACCTTTGCATTATTGAGCGGATGGAATATCTCTTTCCCCCTCTAAGCTATCTGACGCACCACTCAGCCTTATCGGGGCTCCTCAATCTCTCTCAAACTTTATTGGTCAGTTTGGTTCGTGACCTGACCCTCATGCCTTGATGGCCGATACTGCCTGGTGTGGACGTGAGATGTAAAATATTTCTGCCTGGCCAGGCTTGTGTGGTGCTAAAGCATTTGGTTCATGCCTGGGCCAGGCAAAGCATCAACGTCCCATCAATCAATCCATGCATCAATTATTTAATGCCAATACCATCCATGTTGCTGTTAGCCTCGTGGCCACACGACCAGGCACGACCAGGCGTTTGAAATCGGTTGCCTGGGCCAGGCTACTTGCAGTGTCTGGAGTTCAGCCAGGCTAATTAAAGTGCAAGGGAACCCAGCCCAGGCGGGCTTTCTTTTTCACAGGGTAGCAACCAAACAAGCATGCATGAAATCCAGCCACAACCCCAGGCCAGGCAAAAGATGCTCAGGAAGCAGGCCAAACTGGCCTTATATCTCCCTGGTTCACACATACACATGTCTTGCTCGCGCTATACATATAGACCCATCCAACACTCTTCGCCCTTGTCTCTCTCCATGTGACACGCACCCCCCTAAGTACCATAATCCCTCACTCCGTCATAGGCGCAAGCACTCCCCCCCTCCTAAGTATGATTATCTCTTACTAGCCATCAGGAACACACGTATTGTCTCCTTCCATCCATATGTCTATCTCGATATCTCTCGGGGCATCTTCTATCGCGCACACACCTTCTCACTCAATCCCCCACCCATGTAGTCCCATCACGATCTCCAGGGGATCTCTCTATGACAAACATACACTCTCTCCTCCCCATGTCTGCATTTTCTCCGTACGCCTCTCTCGACCTCTCTCCCTTGTTTGTCAGACCCCTCTTGGCCACGTGCTAGGGGTCTTGCTCTCTCGGTTCCAAACAACCACACACTATCTCCTCACCTTGCCTCCATTGTCGAAGATGCATGTGTGATATGTTTGCATAAGACACGCACACTTTTTCTCTACTTTTATCGTGTGTTGTCCATGTCTCTTTCACACATGCACACGCACTTTTTTCACTCTCTCTCTCTCTCTCTCTCTCTCTCTCTAGTTAGGGACTCTGTCATGTCGATAAGCATATGGTTGGTTTGTAATGTCCAACCTCGGAAAAGGTTGACCAGGTATATGTGGAGAAAAACATTTACATACGGAACGGTCATTAGATTCATCACAACATGTACTTACTTCCTACTATCATTTATCTTTGGTATTGTAGATATAAGTAATTTCTTTATAAACTTGGTCAAAGTTTCAAAAGTTTGACTTAAAAAATGTTGGAACTACATTATCGAGCGGAGGAGTAGCTCTTTCTCTCTCTCTCGCTATCTCTCACGGGCCTCCCCTCTCACTCGAACTCTCTATACCGACGGATTATACGCTCAATCGTGTCAACAGATAGCTCCGTATATTTTTTAGTTGACCGGTCAACCAATCCACATGCTACCTTGTCACCTTGTGTTCTCAGATTCGCAGGCTGGCCCATGAGGCAATGGGTGAAAATAAGTAAACTAGAGGCCCATCTGACACGCGGTGAAGTAAACAAAGTTGAAACCACTCGGGGTAGCACCCCGCACGCTAGTAAATTGAGGGCGCATTGAGGACAAACTTCTTGCGCGCGAAGGACGCACTCGCGCACAATTCACCACTGTGCGGCGGCATGCACAGAAGGACGCACTCGCGCACACCCAGCACACAACACACACCAGCACACGTGTACACCAGCGTTGCCGCCGGTTGAGATGGACGGCGAGGCAGCCAACAAGCGGAGGCGGCTCGAGCCAAAACAGCATCCTGCGAGCCTGGACTTCATCAGCAGCCTCCCCGACGACATGCTGCTGGTCATCATCGGCCTCCTCCCCACAAAATCTGCCGTGCGGACCGCCCTGCTCTCCCGACTGTGGCGCCCCCTCTGGTGCTGCGTCCCCCTCAACCTCACCGCCGATAGCTGCCTCTGCGACAGGGATTGCAAACGCATGGCTGCAGTCTCCAAGATCCTTTCATCGCACCCTGGGCCAGCCAGACGCCTTGACATCCGCATGTTCAGTACCAACTGCAAGGTCCAACCCAAGTTCGACGAGTGGTTCTTATCCCCCGCCCTAGATCAGCTCGAGGAGCTCAGCTTTGAAGCTGGACGATGTCGCTCTCTGCCGCCGTCCGCGCTCCGCCTCACGCCAACGCTGCACCGCGCCAGCTTCAGCTCCTGCTATCTTCCCCAGATTAATGCTGCGCCCGCCCTTCTTCTCCCTCAACTCAAGCAGCTCAACCTCTTCGACGTTGTCATCTTGAAGAAGGCTATGGAGCACCTGCTCCGCAGCTGTACTACGCTCGAGTATCTTCATCTTGACCAGATCCACGGGTTCATTAGCCTCCACATCGCCTCGACGAATCTCCGATGGATTTATGTGTCTTGCTGGCCCTGCAACAAGACATCAATTGGGAAGAGATCACTCCAGCTGTTCCACGTTATGGTCATTGAGAATGCGCCTTTCCTTGAGAGATTGCTTGTATCGGATCTAGAAGGTCCAACAAAAAATCAGGGTCATTGACGCTACCAAATTGACAGCGTTGGTGTACTCGTCTGCCAAATTCTCCGAACTCTTTATTGGATCTGTAATCATTCAGGTACATCACACATCTTCTTCTCCGTCTTCTTGAAATTCACATTTTTAAATTTCTTCTTGATGTATTTACGACCGTCTTCCAAAAAATGATTCCCACAAGCATGACCCAGTCCATGCGCACAGTGAAGATCTTAGCACTAAAATCTATCGGCCCCAATCTGGATCAAGTTGTTGGATTCCATACATGCTTTCCGTGCACGGAGAAGCTACTCATCGAGGTGAAACTTCTTTCCTATAAGTAAATGGTAATCACAATGTAGCTCAATTTTTTCGTAATTTTCCCAAATTACGATGACAAGTGTAGTGTTCAAAACTGCATCTACGCACTACACAGAAAGAAATGTTTTTAGTATTTTTTCTCACGTGATCACCTGCATTGTTTTTATGCTGTACTACTATAGTAGCCTAGGCTAGTCATAGTGGAAAGTAACTTAGACTACTCCAGTAACTCTACGGTTACCCTAAGAGCAAGTACTACCTCCGTCCTGGTTTACTCTTCCAATTTTGTAGTATCAAAATTTGACCATAAATTTAACTGACAAAATGTTAATGCATGTCACTAAGAACTATGTCGTTGGATTCGTATTCTATCAAAATTTGACCATAGATTTAACTGACAAAATGTTACATGTCACTAAGAACTATATCATTGGATTCGTATTTGAGCATAATTTCAAATGGTGTAATTTTTAGTGACATGCATTGGCATTTTCTTAGGTAAATCTATGGTAAAATTTTTATACTAAATACGAGGTAGTATTCCCTCTGTCCCAAAATTCTTGTCTTACATTTGTTTAGATACAAATGTATCTAGCACTAAAATGTAATTAGATACATCTGTATTTAGACAAATTTAAGACAAGAATTTTGGGACGGAGGGAGTACAAAAGTGGGCTATGTAGGCCAAAACATGTGCCAAATTCACTTGTGATGCATTTGGCATCGATGGCCCTCCATTTCTCACCTGGTGCCCCAATCTGGATCACCTACTTTGCTCCGGTGCCAAATTAACTCACGCAATGACAAAACACTGCATGGGAGAGAGAGAGAGGACTGAGGCAATAAAAACACTTGTTTGGGAGAGTGAGAGGCTGGTGTAGTTGGTTTGATTGATTTGTTTATACATGTGGGTCTATGTGCATAGCGGTGCCAACTCTCTCACATCGCGAGAGCGGTGCCAAAATCTTTTGATTTGACATTGATGCGTATTATGTGGCATACTTTTGCGAAATATGGCATCGACCACATAGTGGAAGGCAACAAATGCCCAAGCTCTTCACGTGCTCCTAGTTAAATGAGAGGAAACAAAAAAAGCGAGAGAGAGAGAGAGAGAGAGAGAGAGAGAGAGAGAGTGAAAAAATATCACTAGCCAGCCAACCCTATCGTATGAGCGAATGATATTGGTACCTCTTGATGACACGGCAATCTTATGCAGCCAGCTGCCCTAATATGTTCTCTTCTTTTACAGATAAAAAAGACCCGAAAGTGAAAAATGTGCTGCACTATAACAATCTCATCGAATGGCTTGATCTCCATCTTACAGAAATTGATTTGATCAACTACCGAGGCAGCACATCTGAGATTAAATTGGCCAGGTTCTTTGTTCTGGAGGCAAGTGTGCTCAAGGTAATGAGGTTTGGCGTTCTCTGGCGCAACAATGAATGGCGTGTTGATCACCGCAAGCGTCTAAGCCTAAATGACAAAGTCTCCGCAGAAGCTGAATTTGTTTTTGAAACATCAAGTGGCCAGAGACTTGAAAACTTATTTGCCCATTACTGACTTGTCAGGGCGGTGGATTTTAGTTTGTACGATAATGCTGCATCCACCTAAAGTGACGAAAGTTCTTACATAACCTTCCTAGTAATTCCCTCTTCGTAGGTGCAGCATTACTCCAAACATTTGTAATATCAGTTTGAAACTTGTAATATTGCCGTGTCCTATTCCTGCGTTTTCAAAATCATGCAAATCAAACAGGTCCTGAGTTGGTGATGATGTTGTGCCTCTCATCTTTCACCAATAGCCATCGGATCTAGATCTGACGCATAGAAACCAAGCTTCTCCATTTTTGCAAAAAATGCCCGCACTTGTTCCCTATTTACAAACAACTCCTTGTCTCTCACAATCAGCCCTATCTCCTCCCCACCACATCTAGAAGGCCGTGGAAAAATCTGGCGCGATGGACGCTGCCAGAGCCGTCCACCCCCAATCTTGGTGTTCCGTGCAATGCACGGACATCAACGCACGGGAAATTATGTCGAACAAGGCTAGTTGTAAGCAGGCTAGCTCTACAGCCATGATGATAGTGACTGCAGACGGTGAGGCTGACTATGGTATGCCGAACACAACACCTATACTCAGGTGTCATCTCCGGCGCAGGGTCTTGTCACTTCACTGTGAGGAGCAGCACGTAGTAATTTGACCAACGGGTAGTACAGTGCTAGTACTCCTACTACTACATTGGTAGTACTACTACTAGTACTAGTAGCACCACCGTCTGGATTTAGGAGTCCTACCACGTCCATCTAGATTTTAGTATTTGACTAGCAATATCTAGTAATGCATGTCACAAAAAATATACTACTCCCTCTGTAAATAAATACATGGTGTTTTATTCCTATCGGCGAGAGAACTTAATGATTTTTTGCTAACTAGAGTACTAATAGGATTACATGCAATGAACTAAATACTGCATGTCATGTTTGGTAGTCTCAAGTCATTGAAAGCATGCACGGCCCACATCTCTCATTGGTTGATATGTCACGAAATAAGAAACAAGGAGGGAGTTAATGCACCGTGCCTAAGTATTTTGGGATTATTTGGTTTTTGTAAGGTGACTTACACAACATTTTTGTTTACATGCATTAACATTTTATTAGTTAAATCAAAGGTCAAAACTTGGCGCAAAATGCATTGGGGACCAATAAACCAGTAAACATCAAACTTCCCTCGTTTGGCCCCAACTAGAGGTCCGGTGAGATGACTATACTGCACCGGCACGGAGGGGGACGCAGCTTCATTGACTTACGGCAACTGCCTTTGGGTGAATGACACATGGGCCCAGGGGGTGGCTGGCCCACCTATTGTACAGCCAAAGGCAGGTGCGATGAGGGCCGAGGAGTAGTACGAAATCCTCACGCACCTCACGCACGCTAACCAAGGGCAAGAGTGATCACTTTCGAATCGAAAGATCAATTGACTAGAAGCTAAGCTAGACCCATGGAGGCGATGGCGTGAGCATCACCGGCTGTGCCAGATGGTCCACGACGCCGCCTGCGGCCGCACCGAGGAACGCCTCCGGTGTAGTATTGCTTGAGGCCGCAAGGGCGAGGGCCGCTGGACGACAACCGTCTCCTTGTTCGACGAGGTCCTCGTCGGTTTCCTCGACAAGTTCACCGTCGTCAAGAAGCTTGCGGACGACTTTGATGTAAGCCTCCAGCCGACGCGCCCAGGCTCTGCGATGCCCGCCACCCTCAACGGCCACTATGGTGACAACCTCTTCGACGCACTGGTGGCCCTGCGACTGCACGACGTTGCGCCGGAGAATGTCCACCACGAGGTCGCGCTCGCCGCGCAGCACCTAGCGCAGCAAGACACCATCGACATAATCACCCACGTCTACGCGCAAATCGTCCACAAGGACTACTACATGCAAGAGTAGGATGATAGGACGCTGGCCTTCTTGGACCGCAGGGCAACTTTGGACGACACTGTTCAGAAGCACGTTGAGCTCGCTGCCAACTTCGCTGCTCCTCACACGTCGGTTGGTGACCCGACGCACTAGGGCGTGAGGATGTCGTTGATGGATCCGTATGTATTTTTATCTTTCCGTCAAATCCATGTAGTAGTATATGATACTACAATAATTATCTTACCTTTCGCATCAACTTCATAATTTTCATACGTACTCCATGCATGAACGGCGCCAGTACCAAACTTCTCATTACTCTAGGCAAAATCGTTATTTTCTATCTAACGGTCGCGCCATGGAGCAGAACCAAATTTTACAAGTTACGAGTTCAAAAGGAAAAGCCTGCCGTGTTCGCGTCGCACCCCCACACGGTTGGTCCGGCACGCCGCTCAAGCGGGAATGCATGCGGTGTTGCATTTTCACTTACAAGTGGGACCGCGGTTGAGCAAACCGACTATCGGCAAACCCCCACCCCGCCCACCGCGTGATGGCTGAGAAAACAGGAGGGAGAAGAGATGGCTGTAGCACGGACTCCAAGAAAATTGGTGTCGGATGGGACTCGTGTGGGTGGCGTGTGCCGTACTGCTAGACGTGAATGCTAGTTATGGCCCATGCCACCCCACTATATCGAGCCTATATCGAGGCACGTAGAACAAATTTCCTGCAGTTCGTGCTCAGCCCTCCTCTATCTCTCTTCTCAGCCAGCCAATGGACGACGGAGCCCATCGTCTGCTTTTCTCACATGCAGCCCCACATGTCGCTGAAAACACAAGAGGACCCTTGAACTCGCACATCTTTCACCTCGACGCGTCTTTGGTGATGAAAAACAAATCCAATAAAGATCTTCGGTGGCCGCTTTTGGAGTTACACAAGAGTAGTAAGATTGTATTTACAGTTTAACCCAAGATGCAAATCTCGTGGCTTCAACTACCACTCTATTTTCTTTCATGACACGACCTGGATGCTGGATGTCCCACGTGTCGGCAAAAGGAGGAAGAACCCGACCAAGTCTTCGGTTGTGCTCTTGGATTAGACTAGTTGTGCTAACTTAATTTTTTTTATTATGTACTCCCTCCGTTCCAAAATACTTGACTTCCATTTGTCCAAAAATGGGTGTACCTATATACTAAAACATGTCTAGATACATATATATTTTGACAAATAGAAGGCATGTATTGTGCAACGGAGGGAGTAGAATGGATGCCCGTTTTTGTATTGGGAAGAAGAGTACATCCATATATTGATAGAGCGCAGTTTAGTAGATGTTCTATCACTTTTAGCTAGCACAGAAGCTAGAGATGAGATTAGTGCACTTGTTGATACTCCTACTAGAATAGAGGCTAGACATGAGACTAGATGTGAGGAAGCAACGTCTACTTCTTTACACTCGAAGAAGAAAGAAGCACGCAAGATCGAGCCTCCGCAGATCAACAATGAATGCATCGAGAAGGCACTAATCCAACTTACAGGAGTAGTAAAATGTATTCCTGTGGTTCTTGTTTTCTTTGATCTTGCTTTTCTAGTCAAAATTATCATTGGAGTTCGTGCAAAACGGAGGTCCGTTTGGGGTCGTGCGTTGGAGTTGGCCATACAAGTGGGACCGCAGTTAAGGAAACTGAGTATCGGCAAACCCCCACCTCGCCCGCCGTGCGATGGCTGAAGTTAGAGAAACGACGAGGTTGAAGAGATTGCTCTAGCACGGACTCCAAGAAATAATATGGTGTCAGATGGATGTCGTGGTGGTGGCGTGTGTCGTACTCACGGGCGTGAATGCTTGTTCTCGCCCATGCCACCCTACTACTCCTACTACTTACTCCTACTATATAGTACTAGTATCGAGGATTCGAGGTGCTGGTTACGCATTACGAACACATTAACATATGGCTACAGAAAACACCTACCGACGCGAAGCATGTGAAGCTAGTACAAATAGTGTACTACTATTGTTGATTGGCCTCATCCGATAACCTGTTGCAATGCACGTACAATTATGTATTCATAAAATATATATTTGCCTCGTCGCACCACTCACTCAGAGAAGCGACTCGAAAGCCATTCATAAATTTAGTAAGTTTATCACAGGCATGTCATTTTATTACATACAACAGGTCATCAACCAACATCGACAACGAGGATACATTATAAATACTAAAGTTCTCACCACACAACAAATAACAAGCAATGAAATGAACTTCAACTCAACCATTCCTCGGCGTTGGAAATGCTATCTTTGAACCACAAGTGATTCTCTGGGACGGGCCATCCATTGTCGATCTGGAGACCAACGCAGATCGGGTCATCCAGCCGAAGCGGCCTACTATATCGATTACCGTGGTAGAGAACCACCCAAATGTCCGAGGTATAGACACGATTGCTTCTCATAAATGGTACTAGTAACATTGTGTCAACAGCAGTTGGATCGCCTTTCACCATCATCGGATAGTTTTGTCCAAGGAAGAGCGAGTTTTCTCCAAGACTATCAATTCTGTACCAGGGGAGAAGGAGTTGGCGCTAGCACACAAGTACCCATCCCGAATACCATGCAATGGGTGTTGGAATAGGTCCAGAGAGTGCGACCATGGGAGACTACACCTGCTTCCTTAGCAGTAACATCATCAGTGGGCTGTATACACACAAGAAGAGGTGATCCATCGGAATTAGTTGCCAGGCGCCACAGAGTATATGGGCGCTGCTCGTCCTCATGCTCGTGATCATCACCATCGTCATCTCCCCCTTGGTTATAAATTTTTTCAAGTATAGGTGGTGGGATGTTCACAGGACCTTGGAAACACAAGAAGAAGGTTAATTAGTAAAGGGAAACTTGCTAACCCGCATGCATGTGGATGAAACAATTATAATTATGGTGGAAGACAAATGTACCGAAACTACAAGGATCCCATGCAAAAACAGTGCCACGAGTGGTGGCAGCAAACACAAGGCCCTCGTATTGAATTGCATCACAGTACTCATCCGTGTACAGAAACTGAATTTTGAGCAATATCCATTGAGTCAAACCACCAAGGACGGCAACATGCTTGTCGAAGATAGCAACAACTTCATAGTTGTTGTAATTCCAAGAGCGGTTGGGAACTCGACAAATTGCTATCTTTCGTAGAAGAGAGTCACCATGATCATATTTAAACGTGCGTACAATACCGGTGTGCTCAACCTCTGGGCAGTCTGCTGAGATTTTTGGAAGTGGAACCCGGTCACGAGTGTACACATTCACAAGTTCCCACTCGCAGCTGCACCCGATGTAAACAACCCAATCTCCATTTGCGCCCGCCCAAGCCTTGCCCTCAAGCGATGGCATCTTAACATCATACGTATCATTATCAAGCGGCATCAACTTGCACAAGGCGAGGCCTCCGTCGTGCCGGCGCCGATCATCGTGGTCACGGCGAAGAAGATAGGGAGATCAAACTGCTCCTTGACTCTTGGGTTCCTTTTAATGATGTTATTAGTTGAGTCGAGAATGGGCTTGAACGAACCTGCCATGCTAGCCGAGGTGATGACGTCGCACCGATCAATGAGTTCCTCCACCATGTCATCTTTCAGATCGGGGCAAGAATAACGTGGTCGTTTCTGTCACTTTCCCTCCATGGAGAAGACGATCGAACAATGGCAGACGAAAGGGTGAAGGGCTGAAGGAAAATGGAGGAGGGAGAGGAAGAGCGTGCGACAACAGTTCCAAATTGAGAGGGAAAGGCGAAGAGTTGGTGGACGGTTGCGAGTTTGCCACGGTTCACGAAGAGGCGCCCCGGCCTACACGTCCGGAAATACTCCTACTACTCGCCGTCGTCTCACTGTTATGTTGGAACGGGCCCACATGTCAACGAAACATGGTGTGTAATTTCTCGTGCAAAATGCGATTTGGCCGCGTTGGCCTGAGGTGCCGCATTAGTTATCGACCTTTATTTTTTTAATGGCGTGCCGATCAGTTTTGAAGCACGACTAACTGCATCAGATGCAGAGAAAATATAAACTACTCTACCACTACTCCACCTCCAGTACTAGTAGTATAAAAAAGATATATAGGCTGGAGCTTCAGCGCTTTCTTGCTAAGGGCTGCCCACTTGCTTCTCACACTACCATCCTCTCTCAGGATCTAAAAAAGACGGCCCCTCTCTCCCTCCTCACCGGTGGTCACAGATCCGCCGGGGAAGAAAAGGATGTGCAGCGTTGGCCTTTTCGTCGTCGTGACGAGGTCACACTGCGACAACAAGGCTGTCCTCTCAGACCTAGCAGCGAGGATGGCCTCCGTCCCCAAGCTCATTTGTCGTGAGTGTCTTGTGAGGACGAAGACCACAAGCGAAGCCACTTCCCGCCGACCCTCAGGTATGCTACCTCTTTTCGAACCATAACCTTGTTCTATTGCCCCATCTGCCATGTCGTTGCATGTGGATCTTTTTCCACTCCACCATCTTCCCAATTTGCTATCCTCTGCTCTGCTGGCCACGCAGACGAAAACCCTAATTTTCACTATTAAAGGAAACCCTACTTCATGCAGACTAATCCATGTCTGGGTTGAATAAGGAAAGGAAGGGAGACTGTACTGTCCAAGAGAGTAGGCATCAAATCCGCATCTAGGTTGAAAAGGGGAAAATCAGTAGCTAAGGAACGAGTCTCGTGTCTCTTGGTTGAAGAAGGGTAGAAAGGCATGACAACACAATAGAGAATGACCAGGTCGATCGGTTTGTTGTCCTCGCATAGGAAAAAGGTGGCTAAAGAGAACAAAAGTGGGACGTAATCCACATATGATGCCTGGATATTTGTTGCTCTGGGCAACCATACCTCCCTCACTACTCTGCGTCCGTGGAGGTACATCGTACTGGTGCGCCCACTGTCCGAATGGGCCTCCCATGCTCTTATTGCCACTTTTTTTGCTGTTAGTATAACGCCAGCATTCAAGTCAAGCAATGCTACTGCTAAAGTGATGCCACATTTAACTAATGCCGCACTCAGTCTAATGCCACCGATAAATTTAAGCAATGTCATTTAATGTCACTGGATTATTTCAGGGTTAGCTATTGATTGTGGATGTATTAAAGATTTTTCAGCTAAGGCAATCTAATGTTGTTGCACAGCCAGTATACCAACGATGAAACCTGTTACTACCTTCAGATTTTTGCACTGTTAATGCTTATAGATTACATACCTCACTTTCATGAGATAAGTTAATCTTTTTGTACAGTGTCACCAAAATGCCAAGGCGCTGATGTCATTTTATTTTGGTTAAACTGCATAGACTATTATGAAGACAAGAGGAAAGGTCAAGAGTGGGCACCTCCTCCTCCGGCTATTCTCTTGATTCGTTCGATCAAGTTTTTTTGTTTGATCGATTATCAAGATTGGGATAGTAAATTTTTAGGTCCCCACGAGTTCAAAATGATATTTACCTTGGAGGTACATGGTTTGCAATTTTTATACTATCATTAGTTAATAATGCTAGTTACCTTCAGACTTCTGTATTTGGTTTAATGCTCATGCACAGCTAGTATACCAATGCTTTGAAACTTGTTACCTTTACATTTTTTATTGTTAATTCTTATAGAAACCTTCCGTTAGAGTTTATTGATATCTGCTCAGTAAAACCATTGTATTGTACCTGTAATAAACTAACTACTCTACTCTTGCACTAGCCAATTGGATTAGTGTATATTTGTAGTATTCGAATGGTGTTGCATTAGCGTATGGACATAAATAAAGTGTGGCAAGCTTTCCCAGATATGTGCTCAAGAAAACTACTACCCGTTTTTCTAAATACTAGACGTTTGGGTACTTTAAATTGAACCGCGAAAACGTCTTATATTAAGGAACAAAGGGTGTAGAGTTCACTCAAATTATCCCGGTAAAGCTAGTCACACCTTTGTTAAAATTAATGTTCATTATGTTATCGGAGGAGGTCTGTATGTTTGTCTCTAATGCCTGTCGACTACATACATGACATCATGATGTAATGTTAAGTCATTTCCTTTTGTACAGTGTCACTGAATTGTCAAGGCGGTGATGGAATTTTATTTTAGTAGAACTGCACAAAATTTTCTTAAAAGAAGAGGAAAGGTCAGGAATGGCTCAGTTTTTCAGAAAAAACTATGTATGCCTTCCTGACATCAGCCGCTGTTGCTTTATTTATTCCTTCAAACAGGTGGTTAGAAACAGTCTTGCTACCTTTTCCCATTAAGAAATTGGAATGCTTATATTTGTGAGTCTATGCTTCAATTAGTGCCACTTTTAGAGTAATCACACTTTCAATATCTATGCAAACAGGGATGCTCGATTTTAGTGGAACTGCACAAAAAGTCCAATTGGTTCAACATTAGGAGCATGTTTTTTTTCCAAACCTTTATATCCAATTGGTGGCACTATGAGCTGTTCATTACGAAGGTACATGGTTTGCTACTATCTTGCTACTCTTCTTGTACTGTCATTAGATAGTAATACTAGTGGTTTGCATGTGAATTTATTGGCGGTGGACCTACATTGGAGGTGCAGGATAGGATTCAATGATTGGATGCTCAATTTTGGTTGTATCGATTTCACCTCTTCCATCATCGCGAACATGGATATCCTTGGTCCGATGAAGAATAGGCGCTTATATTTCTGCTCTGAACCGCAAACCAATTCAGTATGAAATTGTCCAGGGCAAAACATAATCATGATTCAGTTGTCTAGTGCGAGAACATGACGGATGCTAAGCGGAAGAGACATGTTTAAACCAAAATACAAAGTGTGGTATATGTTTACTAGCTGCTTGATATTTGTGCAGACAGAGATGTCTGCCCGTTGCTATTTGGCAAACAAACAAAGTGTCCGCAATTTTGGTTGAACTGCACAAGAGAATAGTATAGTCATTGCATGCAGTGCCATTTGAAAATAGACACAGAAAGATTGGATAGTCACTTCATGGACTGCAGAAAAGTAGTACTGTACTATTTATTGGCCAACACTAGGTGCTTCATTTCTTTGGTCTGATTATACAATGGGCATCATTTTGCCTAAGTTAAAGTTTGTATTCGAAAATAGTCTCAAGCAGTGATCGAGAGAAGACCAAATCATATTGCAAGGATGTTCCTCCATCATGTGTGGTTCATTCTCATGGTTCCAAATTGTTGGTGAAACCACTTACGTTTGCAAGAGGAATTGTAGACTTCACAAACAAATTTGTATTTTAGTCTGCAATCTTGAATGTTGGCCAAGAGAAGCATCCATGTTAGTAGGAAGAACAGATGTTTTTTCTAGATCTTTGCTTTTGGAGCTACATATTTGTATATGATCATGAATCATTGAGATGCATTAACATGTTGATCTTATGTATGGGAATCGTACTAGTTAGTTTTAGTTGCGATGCAAGATCCGAAGTGGCTAATCTTTGCTTTTGGAGCTACATATTTGTATATGATTTGTGAATAATTGAGATGCATTAACAGTTACTTATTTCTGTGAAGTGGCAGTTTTTTGAATAAAAATGCCCACCTCTGAAGAAACTGACAAGCTACACTATCGATCTTACACGGATAAAAATGCCTACCTCTGAAGAAACTAAGAAGCTACACTATCGATCGTACACGGACAAATAGCGGATCACGCACGTACTACCTCCTTTCCGGTTTGCAGGGCTCAATTCAAGAAATGACCTACTCGATCTTACACGAATAAATAGTGGATCACGCACGTACTAGTACCTCCTTTCCGGTTTGCAGGGCTTAATTCACACCTCTCACCAACCAAGTTACTCCCTCCGTTCGGGTTTATTAGTCCCGTGAGCAAAGCAGCAAGACCAAGGCATGGCAATAATTAAAGGCATGTAGAAGTTTAAGCCTAATTAATTCCAGCGATTTAAGTGGCTGCATGCGTGCCCTCGGCTGCGACTTCGTTGCATGCTTCGCGCATCGCTGCGGCGATTCTGAGTGCTCGCATGCAGCCGGCCGTAATTAAGGCAGCTAACTGATGCAAAAAAGATACGCTTTAATTGCTGCGGGCTTTTAAATCCGTGGAATCATTATTGACAAGGAGGAGATGATTCAAGTGCACTCGTTTGACCGCCATGCGGCGTGCGACCCGAGACGGGACGAGGCAACGCGATCATAATTTCAGTTTCTCTAGTTTTCCACGCATAGTGGCGCGCTAAGCCATTATGCATTGAATTCGATGACCGTTGCACTACCTTCCGCCTATAAGTACTGTTTCACGGCCTTCTCCGGTGCCACCGTGACCCAACTTCGCCATATCCTCATAAGCCCCACCGGCTCGGCGTCGCCGCCACGTCCGCCATGCCCCGCCGTCCGCGGTAGGCGGCGCCGGGCCGGTCACCGCCGGAACTAGTGTTCGGGTTTTCACGGAAGGCGAGCGGAGGAGGAGGCATTCTATCTATCTTTAGATGGCAATGTGGAGCTCGAGGAGTTGTTGGGCGCGACCGCATGGCGGAGGAGCAGGAGTTGTTGAGCGCCGACCGCTGGCGGAGGAGCGATGTATCGCCAATTTGCGCCGCCCGGCCGGACATGGAGCAGCGGCGCACCGGCGCTCTGAGTCGCGGCAGAGCGCCCGTGGCGGGCCGACTACGTAGAGGCCGGGCGCCCGCAAATAGCCACGGAGGCTGTCGAACGCACGTGTTCGCGGCGCCGATTTTTACTACCAGCTCGTCAAGTGGGTTTCCCGCTTGGAAGCCGAAGCTTCGGTGGACCACGCCTGCATGGAAAGGGCCAACGCGCGCGAGCAACGCGCCCTATCGCACCTCTTGCAAGTCTGAGGCAAGGCACACAATGCCGGTGCCGGCGTTTAGCGTGTACCACAGATGGCGGCCGGCATCGTCTAGTTAGCTAAGAGTAAGTTAGTACTTGTACGCTACTAGAGTATTAGTGGGAGTAGATAGTTAACTTGGCTATGATGGTTGTCAATCTCGAGTTCAAGACTCTATATGTGGATCGGACACATTACTTTGCTCTGAATGTTGAACTTTCCGTTTGAACGTATGGAATGGGCTGTTATTTTTTTAAATGGGTTGTATTTGTCCTCCACGGGTTTAGAGGCTGACTTGTGGGCCTAGCAAGTTGACGCGTACACAATCAGGAGATGATTGTACATGGAGAGGATGACAGAAGGGGCCCGCCAAGGTCATGGCAATACGCAAGCAAGTGCCTCCTTATTTCAAGCCAATAAAAAAATTGCTCCTCCTAGTGGATTTCTGACATCTGGGTCCCATGCCATTGTCAACGTAGTCAATAAACGGGAGAATTGCACAACGAGCGGCTGACACGAGGACCCAAAGAGCTCGCCCACTTATTTTTGTTTTGGGTTAATTTGATAAATGCCACTCCAAATCTGGTGTATCCGAGAAATGCCACCGCAATTTCCAAACTTTGAAAAATGCCATTTCATGCCATTTCTAGTGGCATTTTTCGAAGTCTGGAGTGGCGCTTTTCAAAGTTTGCAAACTGCAGTGGCGTTTTTCAAAGTTTGCAAAAATTGCAGTGGCATTTTTCAAAGTTTGGAAATTGCAGTGGCATTTTTATGAATCGCCATAATTGTAGTGGCATTTATCTAATTTGTTTTTGAGACGGAAGCAGAGTGTCAACTAGGCTGTGCGGGACACTCTGGCCTGTCTAGACAGTCTTTTCTTTTATGTTTACCATAGACCAACCCAGTAGTTTTTTTTCTTTCTGAAAATGGCTAGCCCAGTTTTTTTGTGATTTGTCAAGTAAGTCGCTTTATCAGGCCTGTTGGGCTGCAAATCTTTCAAGACGAGGAGAGCTTCATTAATTTGGCCGAGAAAATGGCCTATCAAGAATGAGAAATGGGATGTACATTTTTAAAACACATCAAACCGACAATTAGTTTCAAATATCTTTTTTTCATTTCAGGATTTTAAATTGCATGGATTTTTATGCGTGGACAATTTATTGGATTTTATATTGATATACATTTATTTTTAAAATCAGTGTGAATGTGACTCGAAATTTCGAGATTAAAAACAGTTCGCATCAAGACCGACATATGCAAAATTTCGTATAATTTTTTAAGCTGTGGCCACAATATGGGCTGTAATGCTAACAAAAAGAATATGGGCTCCAAAAACCCGTAAGAATTAGCAAATGGGCTGTAAATTATTTGAAATAATGGCGGAAGGGGCTGTATGCTGTTTTTCCACAGATTTGAGGCTTTCCACAGATGGCATGTATCTTGTTGGATGTCCATCCAACGGCCGTCGTCTTCTTCAATCTCTGCTCTTCTGCTCCGGCCCGCTCAAACAAGCGCCGTGGGGCTTGCCTCCCTCCTCCCTGCAGGCTGTGCTACCAAGTGAGCCTCACCACCGCCCACCGTACTCCCATCGGGCCTAGCCATCCCTCTACTCACCCACACCTGCTGTTATTCTCCGGCGACGGCAGACGAACCAGTAAACCCTCGTACAGTCGTACTCCCCTCCGCATGGGAAACAACTGCCGAGTCTTCCCTACCTCTGTGTTTTACGATTCTAGCTCGACTGACCGTACAATGTCCATCCAACAGCTGTAGTGCTTCCTCAACCTCTGGTCTTCTTGCTCCAGCCGCCCAAAGCAGCGCCGGTCGTGCCACCTGCTCCTGCCTCCCGTGGCCGGCTGTGCCGCCGCGGAGGCCTCACCGCCCTCATACTACTCCCACCGCTGGCCAGGCCATCCCTCCACTCCACTCACCCACACCCCCTGTTATTCTGCGGCGATGGCACCGCATCCGAACTAGTGAACCCTCGTATTCCTCTCCGCGTGGGCATCCACTGCCGCGTCTTCCCCGGCTTCGCGTCGTCCCCTTCCTAGGCCTCGCCTCGTCCATCGCCTGGTGCTCTCGGCGCGGCGTGGTCATTGTGGTCAACGACCGAATTCCATCGGAAGAATATCAGACGTGGAGAGGCCGACAGTGGGTCCCACGGCCGCAAGGAAGTGCCTCCTTATTACGCGGAAAATAATTATTCCTCCACTTGACAGCAGGGACCCACCAGACGCCCACCAGTATTTTGTGAAAAAAAATGTTTGCCCCTGACTGCTGGGACCCACCCGACGGGCCACCGTATTTTGCGAAAAAAAATGTTCCCCTGCTGTCAGCTCGGACCCACCGGAAGTGCCTCCTTATTATGCAAAAAAAAAGAATAACCCCTGCTAGCTGGGACCCACCTTGGTGGGAGGATGACTTGTGGGCCTACTAAGTTGACGGGGACGGAGGGCTTTGTCAACTTAGTCAATATAAACGATTCTAGCTCTAGTGACCGTACGATGTCCATCCAACGGCCGTAGTGCTTCTTCAACCTCTGGTCTTCTTGCTCCAGCCGCCCAAAGCAGCATCGGTCGTGTTGCATGCTCCTGCATCCCGTGGCCAGATGTGCTGCCGCGGAGGCCTCACAGCCCCCTACTATTCCCACCGCTGGCCAGGCCCTGCGGCGACGGCAACCTCACACTGCAGCCGAACCAGTGAACCCTCGTACTCCTCTCCGCGCGGGCTTCCACTGCCGCGTCTTCCCCGGCTCCGCGTCGTCCCCTTCCTAGGACTCACCGTCGTCCACCGCCCTGGTGCTCTCGGCGCGGCATGGTGAACATGGTCAAGGAACGACTTCTATCGGACGTGGACTGTACGTGGAGAGGCTGACAGCTGGGTCCACACCCGCAGCAAGGAAGTGCCTCCTTATTACGCGGAAAATAATGATTCCTCCACCTGACAGCTGGGACCCACCGGACGGGCCACTGTATTTTGTGAAAAAAAAAATGTTTCCCCCTGACTGCTGGGACCCACCAGCTACATCTTCGCACGCAAGGAAGTGCGTCTGGGCAAAAAAAAACGATTTGCCCCCCTGACTACCGGGGCCCACCAGCTACATCTTCGCACGCAAGGAAGTGTGTCCGGGCAAAAAAAACGATTCGCTCCCCTGACTGCTGGGACCCACCAGCTACATCTTCGCACGCAAGGAAGTGCCTGACAGTCGGGACCCACCTGGTCAAAGCGTACGTAGCGTTGTCATTCTGGTCGCGAACGTGTACGTACATATATACTGGTGGATGTAGAGGCGCGCACGTGTCGTAGTAGAGGCGAGCACGTAGCATGTACACGTACGTACAGTGGCCAGGGTGCAAGAAAGAAAATATGGCCACGTATGTGTACATACGGGCGTGGTCTCGAACGCCTACTCACGCATACGTACGGCGAGGGCTCGTGTACATGGCTAGGTCGGAACGGAGAAACAACGTCGTCGTCGTGTTCATGGGGAGGCAACGGAATGGGTCGTGTTCATGGGGAGGCAACGGAATGCGTCGTGTTCATCGGGAGGCAACGGAACGCGTCGTGTTCATCGGGAGGCAACGGAACGCGTGGGAGCCAACCGGCTGGGTCGGAACGGAATGCGTGGTCGTGTTCATTGGGAGGACTTGGACGGAATAGGCGATGGAAACAAGGCCTGGCGTACGCATAAGCGGAGAAGCGGACCTTCTACGTTGGGCGGGTCCTGTTGATCGGGAGGGGTGTGGCGTACCGCAAAACGGAGGAAACAGACCTCCTATGGTTGAAACGGGGGTCCTGTTGATCGGGACGGGTGGCGTACCGCAAAACGGACGAAACAGACCTCCTACGGTCGAAACGGGGGTCCTGTTGATCGGGAGGGGTGTGGCGTACAGCAAAACGGACGAAATGGACCTCCTACGGTCGAAACGAGGGTCCTGTTCATCGGGAGGGGTGTGGCGTACCGCAAAAAGGAAATCCACGGGATACTGTTCATCTCCACTGTCGACCTCCTCCAGCCTCCACGGGCTACCGTCGACCTCCTCCAGCCTCCACGGGCTCCTGTTCATCCAGCCTCCACCGCGCGCTACTCCATCGGCTACTGTTCAACCACCCCTCCACGGGCACACCTCCATCGTCTACTGTTCATCCAGCCCTCCACACCACGGGGTCCTTTTCAACCACCCCTCCACGGGCACCCCTCCACCGTCTACTGTTCATCCAGCCCTCCACACCACGGGGTCCTGTTCATCCAGAGGCAACGCCACCGCTCACTGTTCATCCAACCCCCCCCCCCTGCAACGCTCACTGTTCATCCAATCGATCGGCTTCAATTAGCGGCGATGGCGAAGGAATCGCCGATCGGGTTCGATTAACGACCATCGATCGATCGCTCGGGTTTAGTAACGCCGTAGCTGCAGCGTCTGTCGCTCGGATTCGATTAGAGCCCAACGCCTCGCTTCGGGTTGATTAGAGCCAACGCCTCGCACACAGCGCCATACGTGGCGAGAGAAAGCGCACATCGCTCGGCCCCGAGCTCCCACCGTAACCGGAACTCCCGAAATTTTCCTCCCCTCGCTTCTACCACGGTTTTTGTCATGGACGGCCCAAAGAATGTCATGCAGCTGTGTCTCCGGCCCGCCCAGGATGAAAAGCCCATTTCCTGTCATGATTTTTGTCATAGAAGTAGGAGCCCACCACATCTATGATGATACCGGGTTTTGTCACAATTATCGTCATAGAAGTGTCATATGTATGACAGAAAAAATTCGTTCGGCCCAAAATGTTATGGATGTGTCTTTTTTTGTAGTGTGCATCCAAACCCCGTGATATGATACACTCTATCACACATAAACCTCCTTATATCTTCCTCAAAACAGCCACCATACCTACCTATCATGGCATTTCCATAGCCATTCCAAGATATATTGCCATGCAACTTTCCACCATTCCGATTATTATGACACGCTTCATCATTGTCATATTGCTTTGCATGATCATGTAGTTGACATCGTATTTGTGGCAAAGGCACCATTCATAATTTTTCATACATGTCACTCTTGATTCATTGCATATCCCGGTACACCACCGGAGGCATTCACATAGAGTCATATTTTGTTCTAAGTATTGAGTTGTAAGTAATAAAAGTGTGATGATCATCATTATTAGAGCATTGTCCCATGTGAGGAAAGGATGATGGAGACTATGATTCCCCCACAAGTCGGGATGAGATTCCGGACTAAATAAAAAAAGAGAAAAAGAAAAGAGGCCAAAGAAAAAAAAAGAGAGAAGGCCCAAGAGAAAAAAAAAGAAAAAAAGAAAAAAAAAGAAAAATGAGAGAAAAAGAGAGAAGGGACAATGTTACTATCCTTTTTCCACACTTGTGCTTCAAAGTAGCACCATGATCTTCATGATAGAGAGTCTCCTATGCTGTCACTTTCATATACTAGTGGGAATTTTTCATTATAGAACTTGGCTTGTATATTCCAGTGATGGGCTTCCTCAAAACGCCTTAGGTCTTCGTGAGCAAGCAAGTTGGATGCACACCTAATTAGTTTCTTTTGTTGAGCTTTCATATATTTATAGCTCTAGTGCATCTGTTGCATGTAAATCCCTACTCCTCTCATGGACATCAATTGATGGGCATCTCCATAGCCTATTGATTAGCCACGTCAATGTGAGACTTTCTACCTTTTTGTCTTCTCTCATAACCCCCATCATTATACTTTACTCCACCCATAGTGCTATATCCATGGCTTGCGCTCATGTATTGTCTAAGGGTTGAAAAGGCTGACAGCGTTAAAAAGTATGAACCAATTGCTCGGCTTGTCATCGGGGTTATGCATGATGAGAACGTTTGTGTGACGATATTGAAACATGGCCTAACTATATGATTTTGTAGGGATAGGCTTTCTTTGGCTATGTTATTTTGATAAGACAGAATTGCCAGGTTAGCATGTTTGAAGTATTATTGTTTTTATGTCAACATTAAACTTTTATCGTGAATCTTTCAGATCTAAATATTCATGCCACAATAAAAAGAATTACATTGAAAATTATGCTAAGAAGCATTCCACATCAAAAATTCTGTTTTTATCATTTACCTACTCGAGGACGAACATGAATTAAGCTTGGTGATGCTTGATATGTCTGCAACATATCTATAATTTTTGATTGTTCCATGCTATTATATATTCTGTTTTGGATGATTAATGGGCTTATTTATACACTTTTATATTATTTTTGGGACTAACCTATTAACCGGAGGCCCATCCCAAATTGTTTTTTTTGCCTATTTCAGTGTTTCGCAGAAAAAAGATATCAAATGGAGTCCAAACGGAATGAAACCTTCGGGAGCGTGATTTTTGGAACAAACGTGATCCAGAGGACTTGGAGTGGATGTCAAGCAACCAACGAGGAGGCCACGAGGCAGGGGGCGCGCCCTCCACCCTCGTGGGCCCATCATGGCTCCACCGACCTACTTCTTCCTCCTATATATACCTACGTACCCCCAAACCATCGAGGAGCACCACAAAAACCTAATTCCACTGCCACAACCTTCTGTACCCGTGAGATCCCATCTTGGGGCTTTTTCCGGCGTCCTGCCGGAGGGGGCATCTATCATGGAGGGCTTCTACATCAACACCATAACCTCTCCGATGATGTGTGAGTAGTTTACCTCAGACCTTCGGGTCCATAGTTATTAGCTAGATGGCTTATTCTCTCTCTTTGGATCTCAATACAAAGTTCTCCTCAATTCTCTTGGAGATCTGTTCGATGTAATCTTCTTTTGCGGTGTGTTTGTCGAGATCCGATGAATTGTGGGTTTATGATCCAGATTATCTATGAACAATATTTGAATCTTCTCTGAATTCTTTTATGTATGATTGGTTATCTTTGCAAGTCTCTTCGAATTATCAGTTTGGTTTGGCCTACTAGATTGATCTTTCTTACAATGGGAGAAGTGCTTAGCTTTGGGTTCAATCTTGCGTTGCTCGATCCCCAAAGGATGAGGGGGAAACGACACGTATTGTATTGTTGCCATTGAGGATAAAAAGATGGGGTTTATATCATATTGCATGAGTTTATCCCTCTACATCATGTCATCTTGCCTAAAGCGTTACTCCGTTCTTATGAACTTAATACTCTAGATGCATGCTGGATAGCGGTCGATGAGTGGAGTAATAGTAGTAGATGCAGGCAGGAGTCGGTCTACTTGTCTCGGAGGCGATGCCTATATACATGATCATACCTAGATATTCTCATAACTATGCTCAATTCTATCAATTGCTCGACAGTAATTTGTTCACCCACCGTAATACTTATGCTATCTTGAGAGAAGCCACTAGTGAAACCTATGGCCCCCGGGTCTATTTTCCATCATATTAATCTACCGTTATTTCTATTACCGTTTATTTTGCTTTCTTTACTTTTTAGTCTTTATCATAAAAATACCAAAAATATTATCTTATCATCTCTATCAGATCTCACTTTTGCAAGTGGCAGTGAAGGGATTGACAACCCCTTTATCGCGTTGGGTGCAAGGTTCTTATTTGTTTGTGTAGGTGCAAGGGACTTGAGTGTGGCCTCCTACTGGATTGATACCTTGGTTCTCAAAAACTGAGGGAAATACTTACGCTACTTTGCTGCATCACCCTTTCCTCTTCAAGGGAAAACCAACGCAGTGCTCAAGAGGTAGCAATAACTGCCACAGGTGTGGGCATTAAGGGGTCTGCCCACACGTTTTGTGTGGTTTCTAAGAGGAACCGCCCACACGCTTGCGTGTGGGCAAAACAACTAGTGCCCACACACCTCTTTATTTCCTCGCGGTCCCTCTCACATGCCTACGTGTGGGCAAAATGGATAACGCCCACACAACCTCTCTAAGCCACCTACCTCACGGGCCCGCCGCCCCGCCTAACAGTCACCACGCGTCCCCGCAGTTGCCATGGTGCGGACCCTCTTCAATGTATGTTTAACTGCAGTTGCCATGTCACTCAACTACAGTACCATGTCGGACAACTACAGTTGCCATGGTTGCTCAACTGCAGTTGTCATCTCAGGTCAAGTGCCAGATTCCATTTTGGACAACTGCAGTTGTTGCCATGTATGGTTTGGTTTACTATAGTTGCCATGATTTGAAAACTTTAGGGGTTGCCACCTACTAACACTAGGTTGTTGCCATGTATGGTCTAGTTTACTACAGTTGCCATGATTTGAAAACCTTAGGAGTTGCCACCTACTAATACTAGGTAGTGACGTGTAGCGCTACAAAGAGACATGGCAAAATAACATGTTTCGGCTAAAGAGAGAGTTGCCATCTGCTTACAAGCACACTAGGGCAGTTGCCGTGTACCCTGCAAAACACATGGCAACTGACTTGTTCGGGTAAAAAAAAGAGAGAGTTGCCATCTGCTTACAAGCACACTAGGGTAGTTGCCATGTACACTGCAAAACACATGGCAACTGGCAGCTTTGGGTGTGGAAGAGGAGAGGGGCGTGTGGGCGAGATGGCAAATGCCCACACATCAGCCCTTGTGCGTGAGTGAAAATAAATGCGTGGGCGAACTGCTAAACACCCACACACCGGCCCATCCCTGTGTTAAAACGGACGTGTGGGCGACCGGGTGAATGCCCACACACCAGCCCAGTCCTACGTGGCACCATAAACATGCCAATATTCGTGCACCCACAAACGGACGCGGATCCACGTGTGTGGGCGAGATGCAAACGCCCACACGTGTGGGCGTTAGTGTTTCTGTAACTTTTTGGTATTTACGGGGCTTGTTAGAGCACTTTTTTGCTTAACTACCCTGAAATCAGAATTTTCATTGGAAAGGGACTTGTTAGAGATGCTCCCTAAAATATTTCTTGTTTTGGGGGTAATTTGCCTAAAAAATGTGCTCCAACATATCACGTAAATGCATTTTTTATATGACCTTGTATAATTTGTCCAACTTTCTTTCTATCTAGAGAAAGATGACCCTTTCCATAAAAGTGTCATGAGCGCATCATCACCGAAGTCCGGCCGCAGTCGCCGCTGAGCATCGTCGTTCGCTATGCGCCGTCTCGGCCGTGCCACCATAAAAAATCACTTATAAGGAAAGTTTTCGCATGATCTGCTAAAACACATTATATATAAACCCCCAGCAAATTATATAGGGACAATTGCATTTTTGTTCCTAGTTGGTTCCTACCAATGGGTTTTTACCTGTACTTTTTGAGCTTGCTTAGATTTGCCCTTGCTTTTTTCATTGAGGTCGTTCAAATGCCCTTCCATCACCGTGTCATCCAGTCAAAGGCGTTTGGCCACAACTTTGGACCAAACTACCCTTTGTAGCTGGCGAAGAGGGTATGACACTTACATGCGGGATCTACTCAGAAAATAAATAAAGAAAATAAGTATACCTCACCCTCTCTCACTTACGTGTAGGACCCACCATAAAAACAAAAGCCAAACCTATCCAACAAATCTCTCTACCTAACTTAATTATCAAACCAAAGGGTTAATTACTCAGTAGGGCCCACCCATTAGTGACACATTGTACCTATCTTAACATAACTAGCCTAAACTAATCTGCCATGTCAGGTCGCCGGGGATTTGCACCGGCGACCTAGAAACACGACGACATTCGCACTAGAGGCATGGGGAGCATCATGGAGAGGTACTAGGGGTCGCTCTCATTCGCGCACATCTTTTGGATCAAACGCGAGGTCAAACAGTGGCGGGAGCTCGATGGGAGTGAGCTCGTGCTGGCAGCGCACACACGACCTCGATGGCTTCGACGCTACGGTGCACGGGAGAGTGAGATGAGGGGTGCTAAAGATTCCTTGGATCTCACTGAGCATGGGGGTGTACTCTTAGGCATCGTGTAGTAGGCCTAGCGATGGCGGCGACATGGCCGACGACGGGGAGCTCACGGGATCCGCGGAGAAGCTAGCTAAGGGACGTAATTGATTGCAAGAAGAAGTATATATTGAACGGTGGTTCACCGCGAGTCTGTAGAGAAGCTCATTACGCTCGAGGACGCACGGATGGCGATGAAGCGAAGGCGGCATTCATCGGCTCCCGATGTTCAAGACGACGGTGATGGCGAGCTTGTAGGCCGTCCAGGCTCGAGTTCTTCGATTTTAGAAATATAGGCCGAGGATGCGGAGCTAATGGGCATGTTTGTGAGGCTAGGAGACGGTTGTGGGCACGACGGCAGCGAGCAACGGTGACTGTCTCCCCTCGGGCAAGCTCAAATCTGAGCTAGAATGAAGGGACAAGAAGGAAAGAGAGAGGGGGGACAGTGCAAGGGCAGCGTGTAGGGCTTATCGGCGTCTCAGAGATGTGGCAAGACTATGGGAGATGGCATGGAAGCGGCGGCGCGCGACATCCACCCGCTTTGCCCTTTTGGAGAGAGGAAGGAGATGAGTTGCAGCTGGGCCTGGGTCGGCTGCATGCTACCTCTTGAGCATTGGTTGGTTTTCCCTTGAAGAGGAAAGGGTGATGCAGCAAAGTAGCGTAAGTATTTCCCTCAGTTTTTGAGAAAAAGGTATCAATCCAGTAGGAGGCTACGCGCGAGTCCCTCGCACCTACACAAAACAAATAAATCCTCGCAACAAACGCGATAAGGGGTTGTCAATCCCTTCACGGTCACTTACGAGAGTGAGATCTGATAGATATGATAGGATAATATTTTTGGTATTTTTATGATAAAGATGCAAAGTAAAATAAAAGCAAAGTAAAAAAGCAAAGGAAATAGCTAAGTGTTGGAAGATTAAGATGATGAAGATAGACCCGGGGGCCATAGATTTTACTAGTGGCTTCTCTCAAGAGCATAAGTATTTTACAGTGGGTGAACGAATTCCTGTTAAGCAATTGACAGAATTGAGCATAGTTATGAGAATATCTAGGTATGATCATGTATATAGGCATCACGTCCGAGACAAGTAGAGCGACTCCTGCCTGCATCTACTACTATTAATCCACTCATCGACCGCTATCCAGCATGCATCTAGAGTATTCAGTTCATGGAAACAGAGTAACGTCTTAAGCAAGATGACATGATGTAGAGGGATAAATTCATGCAACATGATAAAAAAAACCATCTTGTTATCCTTGATGGCAACAATACAATACGTGCCTTGCTACCCCTACTGTCCCCGGGAAAGGACACCACAAGATTGAACCCAAAGCTAAGCACTTCTCCCATTGCAAGAAAGACCAATCTAGTAGGCCAAACCAAACTGATAATTCGAAGAGACTTGCAAAGATAACCAATCATACATAAAAGAATTCATAGAAGATTCAAATATTGTTCATAGATAAACTTGATCATAAACCCACAATTCATCGGTCTCAACAAACACATCGCAAAAAGAAGATTACATCGAATAGATCTCCACGAGAGAGGGGGGAGAACATTGTATTGAGATCCAAAATGAGATAACAAGCCATCTAGCTACTAACTATGGACCCGAAGGTCTGAGGTAAACTACTCACACTTCATCGGAGAGGCTATGGTGTTGATGTAGAAGCCCTCCGTGATCGATGCCTCCCATGTGAGTTTCTAGAACAGGCCCCAAGATGGGATCTCGTGGGTACAGAAGGTTGCGGCGGTGGAATTAGGTTTTTGGCTCAGTGTCTGATCATTTGGGGGTACGTAGGTATATATAGGAGGAAGGAGTATGTCGGTGGAGCAACAGGGGGCCCACGAGGGTGGAGGGCGCGCCCTGGGGGGGTGGGCGCCCCCCTACCTCGTGGCCTCCTCTTTTGTTTCTTGACGTAGGGTCCAAGTCTCCTGGATCATAATCTTCCTAAAAATCACGTTCCCGAAGGTTTCATTCCGTTTGGACTCCGTTTGATATTCTTTTCTGCGAAACTACGAAATAGGCAAAAAACAACAATTACGGGTTGGGCCTCCGGTTAATAGGTTAGTCCCAAAAGTAATATAAAAGTGAATAATAAAGCCCAATAATGTCCAAAACAGTAGATAATATAGCATGGAGCAATCAAAAATTATAGATACGTTGGAGACGTATCAAGCATCCCCGAGCTTAATTCCTGCTCATCCTCGAGTAGGTAAATGATAAAAAAAGAATTTTTGATGCGGAGTGCTACTTGGCATATTTTCAATGTAATTCTTCTTAATTGTGGTATGAATATTCAGATCCGAATGATTCAAGAGAAAAGTTTAATACTGATATAAAAATAATAATACTTCAAGCATACTAACAAAGCAATCATGTCTTCTCAAAATAACATGGCCAAAGAAAGTTATCCCTACAAAATCATATAGTCTGGCTATGCTCAATCTTCACCACATAAAGTATTTAAATCATGCACAACCCCGATGACAAGCCAAGCAATTGTTTCATACTTTTGACGTTCTCAAACTTTTTCAATCTTCACGCAATACATGAGTGTGAGCCATGGACATAGCACTATATGTGGAATAGAATGGTGGTTGTGGAGAAGACAAAAAAGGGGGGAAGATAGTCTCACATCAACTAGGCGTATCAACGGGCTATGGAGATTCCCATCAATAGATATCAATGTGAGTGAGTAGGGATTGCCATGCAACGGATGCACTAGAGCTATAAGTATATGAAAGCTCAACAAAAGAAACTAAGCGAGTGTGCATCCAACTCGCTTGCTCACGAAGACCTAGGGAATTCTGAGGAAGCCCATCGTTGGAATATACAAGCCAAGTTCTGTAACGAAAAATTCCCACTAGTATATGAAAGTGACAAAATGAGAGACTCTCTATCATGAAGATCATGGTGCTACTTTGAAGCACAAGTGTGGTAAATGGATAGTAACATTGTCCCTTCTCTCTTTTTCTCTCATTTTTTTATTTGGGCCTTTTCTATTTATTTTTATGACCTCTTTTTTTCCGTCCGGAGTCTCATCCCGACTTGTGGGGGAATCATAGTCTCCATCATCCTTTTCCTCACTTGGGACAATGCTCCAAAAATGATGATCATCACACTTTTATTTTCTCACAACTCAACAATTACAACTGGATACTTAGAACAAAATATGACTCTATATGAATGCCTCCGTGATGTGTACGGGATATGCAATGAATCAGGAGTGACATGCATGAAAGAATTATGAACGGTGGCTTTGCCACAAATACGATGTCAACTACATGATCATGCAAAGCAATATGACAATGATGGAGCGTGTCATAATAAATGGAACGATTGGAAAGTTGCATGGCAATATATCTCGGAATGGCTATGGAAATGACATGATAGGTAGGTATGGTGGCTGTTTTGAGGAAGGTATATGGTGGGTGTATGATACCGCTAAAAGTGCGCGGTATTAGAGAGGCTAGCAATGGTGGGAGGAAGAAGGGTGCGTATAATCCATGGACTCAACATTAGTCATAAAGAACTCATATACTTATTGCAAAAATCTACAAGTTATCAAATCAAATTATTACGCAAATGCTCCTAGGGGGATAGATTGGTAGGAAAAGACCATCGCTCGTCCCCGACCGCCACTTATAAGGAAGACATCAATAAATAAATCATGCTCCGACTTCATCACATAACGGTTCACCATACGTGCATGCTACGGGAATCACAAACTTTAACACAAGTATTTCTCAAATTCACAACTACGCAACTAGCATGACTCTAATATCACCATCTTTATATCTCAAAATAATTATCAAGAATCAAACTTTTCTTAGTATTCAACACACTCATAAGAAAGTTTTTACTATTCTTGAATACCAAGCATATTAGGATTATTTAAGCAATTTACCATGCTATTGAAGACTCTAAAAATAATCTAAGTGAATCATGAGAGATCAATAGTTTCTATAAAAACAAATCCACCACCGTGCTCTAAAAAATATAAGTGAAGTACTAGAGCAAAACTATATAACTCAAAAGATATAAGCGAAGCACATAGAGTATTCTAACAAATTCTAAATCATGTATGGCTCTATCAAAAGGTGTGTACAGCAAGGATGATTGTGGTAAACTAAAAAACAAAGACTCAAATCATATAAGACGCTCCAAGCAAAACACATATCATGTGGTGAATAAAAATATAGCTCCAAGTAAAGTTACCGATGGAAGTAGATTTAAAGAGGGGATGCCTTCCGGGGCATCCCCAAGCTTTGGCTTTTTGGTGTCCTTAGATTATCTTGGGGGTGCCATGGGCATCCCCAAGCTTAGGCTCTTGCCAATCCATGTTCCATAATCCATCAAAATCTTTCACCCAAAACTTGAAAACTTCACAACACAAAACTCAACAGAAAATCTCGTGAGCTCCGTTAGCGAAAGAAAATAAAAGACCACTTCAACGTACTGTAATGAACTAATTCTTTATTTATATTGGTGTTAAACCTACTGTATTCCAACTTCTCTATGGTTTATAAACTATTTTACTAGCCATAGATTCATCAAAATAAGCAAACAACACACGAAAAACAGAACAATCTGTAGTAATCTGTAACTAACGCAAACTTCTGGAACTCTAAAACATCAGCCAAAATAGGAAGACCTAGACAATTTGTTTATTGATCAGCAGCCATTGGAATCACTACTTTATCACGTTCTGGTGATTTTTAAAAATTATTTTCGTGAACAGAAAGTTTCTAGAAATTTCTGCAAGATCAAATATCTATCATCCAAGAAGATCCTATAGGTTTAACTTGGCACAAACACTAATTAAAACATAAAAACACATCTAACCAGAGGCTAGAACAGATATTTATTCCTAAACAGAAGCAAAAATCAAAAAACTAAAAATAAAATTGGGTTGCCTCCCAACAAGCGCTATTGTTTAACGCCCCTAGCTAGGCATAAAATCAAGGATAGATCTAGGTATTGCCATCTTTGGTAGGCAATCCATAAGTGGCTCTCATGATAGATTCATATGGTAATTTTGTTTTATTCCTAGGGAAGTGTTCCATGCCTTTTTTTAATGGAAATTCAATCTAATATTCCCTTCCTTCATATCAATAATTGCACCAATCGTTCTAAGGAAAGGTCTACCAAGAATAATAGGACATGAAGGATTGCAATTTATATCAAGAACGATAAAATCTACGGGCACATAGTTCCTATTTGCAACAATAAGAACATCATTAATTCTTCACATAGGTTTCTTAATAGTGGAATCCGCAAGGTGCAAGTTTAGAGAGCAATCATTAAAATCACAGAAATCTAGCAAATCGCACAAAGTTTTGGGAATAGTGGAAACACTAGCACCCAAATCACATAAAGCATAGAACTCATGATCCTTAATCTTAATTTTAATAGTAGGTTCCCACTCATCATAAAGTTTTCTAGGGATAGAAACTTCCAACTCAAGCTTTTCTTCATAATATTGCATCAAGGCATCAACGATATGTTTAGTAAATGCTTTATTTTGACTATAAGCATGAGGAGAATTTAGCATGGATTGCAACAAGGAAATACAATCTATCAAAGAGAAATTTTCATATTTAAATTCCTTTAAATCCAAAATAGTTGGTTTATTAGCATCTAGGGTTTTGATTTCTTCAATCCCACTTTTATCAAAATTAGCATCAAGATCTAAAAACTCTGAATTTTTGGAACGCCTTCTAGGTAAAGGTGGATCATATTCAGTCCCATCATTATCAAGATTCATATTGAAAAACAAAGATTTAATAGGGGACACATCAATAACTTTTAGATTTTCATCTTTATTTTCATAGAAATCCGGTTTAGCGGCCATCTTATTAACTAAGGTAGCCTGCTTATACAATATTTCAGCTATCAATTTTTCAAGACGAGCAATTTGGGATCTCAAACCATCAAATTCTTTAGACATATCATCGAGCTCTTTATTCATATAACTCATAAAGCTTTTTTGTTCCTTAAGCTCGTTTCTGAAGAAATTATTATGTTCAAATTGCAAAACCATAAAACTCCTGACATTGCTTTCGATCTCTTCTAACCTTTTAAGGTGAAGATCACCAAATCTAGGTAGAGCCATCGTGACAAACAAGCAAACACATGAGCAAACAAAAAGCAAGCAAAAAAGAGGCGAATGAAAAAGAGAGGGCGAATAAAACGGCAAGGGTGAAGTGGGGGAGAGGAAAACGAGAGGCAAATGGCAAATAATGTAATGCGGGAGATAAGGGATTGTGATGGGTACTTGGTATGTTGACTTTTGCGTAGACCTCCCCGGGAACGGCGCCACAAATCCTTCTTGCTACCTCTTGAGCACTGCTTTGGTTTTCCCTTGAAGAGGAAAGGGTGATGCAGCAAAGTAGCATAAGTATTTCCCTCAGTTTTTGAGAACCAAGGTATCAATCCAGTAGGAGGCTACGCGCGAGTCCCTCGCACCTACACAAAACAAATAAATCCTTGCAACCAACGCGATAAGGGGTTGTCAATACCTTCACGGTCACTTACGAGAGTGAGATCTGATAGATATGATAGGATAATATTTTTGGTATTTTTATGATAAAGATGCAAAGTAAAATAAAAGCAAAGTAAAAAAGCAATGGAAATAACTAAGTGTTGGAAGAGTAATATGATGAAGATAGACCCGGGGGCCATAGGTTTCACTAGTGGCTTGTCTCAAGAGCATAAGTATTTTACGGTGGGTGAACGAATTACTGTTAAGAAATTGACAGAATTGAGCATAGTTATGAGAATATCTAGGTATGATCATGTATATAGGCATCACGTCCGAGAGAAGTAGACCGTCTCCTGCCTGCATCTACTACTATTACTCCACTCATCGACCGCTATCCAAAGATGCATCTACAGTATTAAGTTCATGGAAACAGAGTAACGTCTTAAGCAAGATGACATGATGTAGAGGGATAAATTCATGCAATATGATAAAAACCCCATCTTGTTATCCTCGATGGCAACAATACAATACGTGCCTTGCTGCCCCTCATCACACCGGGAAAGGTCACCGCAAGATTGAACCCAAAGCTAAGCACTTCTCCCATTGCAAGAAAGATCAATCTAGTAGGCCAAACCAAACTGATAATTCGAAGAGACTTGCAAAAATAACGAATCATACATAACAGAATTCAAAGAAGATTCAAATATTGTTCACAGATAAACTTGATCATAAACCCCCAATTCATCGGTCTCAACAAAAACACCACAGAAAGAAGATTACATCGAATAGATCTCCACGAGAGAGGGGGAGAACATTGTATTGAGATGCAAAAAGAGAGAAGAAGCCATCTAGCTACTAACTATGGACCCGAAGGTCTGAGGTAAACTACTCACACTTCATCGGAGAGGCTATGGTGTTGATGTAGAAGCCCTCCGTGATTGATGCCCCCTCCGACGGAGCTCCGGAACAGGCCCCAAGATGGGATCTCGTGGGTACAGAAGGCTGCGGCGGTGGAATTAGGTTTTTGGCTCCGTGTCTGATCGTTTGGGGGTACGTAGGTATATATAGGAGGAAGGAGTACGTCGGTGGAGCAACAGGGGGCCCACGAGGGTGGAGGGCGCGCCCTGGGGGGGTGGGCGCGCCCCCTACCTCGTGGCCTCCTCTTTTGTTTCTTGACGTAGGGTCCAAGTCTCCTGGATCATAATCTTCCTAAAAATCACGTTCCCGAAGGTTTCATTCCGTTTGGACTCCGTTTGATATTCTTTTTTTGCGAAACTCTGAAATAGGCAAAAAATAGCAATTCTGGGCTGGGCCTCCGGTTAATAGGTTAGTCCCAAAAGTAATATAAAAGTGAATAATAAAGTCCAATAATGTCCAAAACAGTAGATAATATAGCATGGAGCAATAAAAAATTATAGATACGTTGGAGACGTATCACTGCACAGTGTTGGGCCTAAGGTAAGCTCACTCCCTCACTTTTCCTTTTTTTCTTTTTTGTCCCAGGGTTAGTTTGATCCAAAGTAACAGTCAAAGGCATTTGACCACACAGCACAGTGACGGAAGGGCATTTGAGCAACCTAAAGGAAAAATTAAGGGAAAAACTGAGCAAGCTCGAAAAGTAAGGGCAAAACCCATGGGTAGGAACCAACTAGGGACAAAAATACAATTGTCCCAATTATATATGTTAGAAATATGCCCTAGAGGCAATAATAAATTGGTTATTATCATATTTCCTTGTTCATGATAAAGGTTTATTATTCATGCTAGAATTGTATAGACCGGGAACTTAAATACATGTGTGAATACATAAACAAATAATATGTTCCTAGTGAGCCTCTACTAGACTAATTTCTTCACGTCGAGTATCTATTCCTAAGACCATGAGATCATGCAACTCCTGAATACTGGAGGAATACGACACGTCCATTTTGCATCATGCTTTTATATCGATATTTATTGCATTATGGGCTGTTATTACACAGTATGTCACAATACTTATGCCTATTCTCTCTTATTTTACAAGGTTTACATGAAGAGGGAGAATGACGGCAGCTGGAATTCTGGGCTGGAAAAGGAGCAAATATTAGAGACCTATTCTGCACAACTCCAAAAGTCCTGAAACTCCACGGAAGTCATTTTTGAAATTAATAAAAATACTTAGCGAAGAAACTACTGTGAGGGGGCCACACCACAGCCACGAGGTGGGAGGCGCGCCTACCCCCGGGCGCGCCGCCTTGTGGGACCTGGCAGGCCTCCGGTGCCCATCTTCCGCTATATTAGGTCTTTTACCTCGAAAAATCACCAAAGCAAGCTTTTGGGAAGAAACTCACGCCGCCACGAGGCGGAACCTTGGAGAACCAATCTAGGGCTCCAAAGCAGAACTGCTCACGGGGAAACTTCCTTCCGGAGGGAAATCATCGCCATCGTAATCACCAACGATCCTCTCATTGGGAGGGTCAATCTCCATCAACATCTTCACCAAAGACCATCTCCTCTCAAACCCCATTTCATCTCTTGTATCCAATCTTTGTCCCAAAGCCTCAGTTGGTACACATGGGTTGCTAGTAGTGTTGATTACTCCTTGTAGTTGATGCTAGTTGGTTCATTTGGTGGAAGATCATATGTTCAGATCCATTATGCATATTTATACCCCTCTGATTATGAACATGAATATGATTTGTGAGTAGTTACGTTTGTTCCTGAGGACATGGGAGAAGTCTTCACTACAAAAAAAAGACACATCCGTGACATTTTGGGCCAAATGAAAAAAAATTCTGTCATACATATGACACTTCTATGACAATAATTGTGACAAAACCCAGTATCATCATAGATGTGGTGGGCTCCTACTTCTATGAAAAAAATCATGATGTAAAATGGGCTTTTCGTCACAGGCGGGCCGGAGACGCAGCTGCATGACATTCTTTGGGCCGTCCATGACGGAAAAAACCATGGTAGAAGCGAGGGGAGGAAATTTTCGGGGAGTTCCCGGTTACGGTGGGAGGTCGGGGGCCGAGCGATGTGCGTTTCTCTCGTCACGTATGCGCGTGTGTGCGAGGCGTTGGCTCTAACTGAACCCGAGCAGGAGTTGGGCTCTAACTGAACCCGAGCGATTGCACTGCAGGCTACGTGTTACTGAACCCGAGCGATCGATCGATGGCTGTTAACTGAACCCGATCGAGCGATTCGCCGCTTCGCCGCTAATCAAGTCGATCGATGCTGCCTCGATGAACAGTGAGAGTTGTGGGGGGGGTTGGATGAACAGTGGCGGTGGCGTTGCCTTTGGATGAACAGTCCCGTGGTGTGGTGGAGGGCTGGATGAGCGATGAGCGGTGGAGGGGTGCCCGTGGAGGGGTGGATGAACAGGACCCCGTGGTGTGGAGGGTTGGATGAACAGTAGACGGTGGAGGGGTGCCCGTGGAGGGGTGGTTGAAAAGGACTCCGTGGTGTGGAGGGCTGGATGAACAGTAGACGGTGGAGGGGTGGTTGAACAGTAGCCGGTGGAGTAGCGCGTGGTGGAGGCTGGATGAACAGGAGCCCGTGGAGGCTGGAGGAGGTCGACGGTGGAGATGAACACATCCCGTGGAGTCCCGTTTCGCAGTACGCCACACCCCTCCCGATGAACAGGACCCCCGTTTCGACCGTAGGAGGTCCGTTTCGTCCGTTTTGCGGTACGCCACACCCCTCCCGATCAACAAGACCCCGCTTTGATCGTAGGGAGGTCCGCTTCCTCCGTTTTGCGATGCCGGACCCCTCCCGATGAACAGGATCCTGTTTCGAACGTGGCCGGTCGAACACAAGGCCGTTTCCTCCATTGTGCGGTACGCCAGGCCTCGTTTCCATCGCCTGTTCCGTCCAAGCCCTCTCGATGAACACGACCACGCGTTCCGTTCCGACCCAGCCGGTTGGCTCCCACGCGTTCCGTTGCCTCCCGATGAACACGCCGCATTCCGGATGCCTCCCCATGAACACGACGTATTCCGTTGCCTCCTCATGAACACGACGAGATGTTGTTTCTCCGTTCTGACCCAGCCATGTACACGAGCCCTGGCTGTGCGTATGCGCGAGTAGGCGTTCGAGACCCCGCCCGTATGTACACATACGTGGCCGTATTTTCTTTCTTGCACCCTGGCCGTTATACGTACGTGTACATGCTACGTGCGTGCCTCTACTACGATACGTGTGCGCCTCTACATCGACCAGTATGTACGTACATGTTCGCGACCAGAATGACAACGCTACGTACGCTTCGACCAGGTGGGTCCCGACTGTGAGGCACTTGCCTGCGAAGATGTAGCTGGTGGGTCCCAGCAGTCAGGGGGCGAAATACGGTGGCCCGTCCGGTGGGTCCCCGCTGTCATGTGGAGGAATAATTATTTTGCACGTAATAAGGAGGCACTTCCTTGCTGCGGCCGTGGACCCGGTGTCGACCTCTCCACGTCTGATTCACGTCCGATGGAAGTAGTTCCTTGACCATGTTGACCACGCTGCGCCGAGAGCACCAGGGCGGTGGACGACGGCGAGGGCTAGGAAGGGGATGTCGCGGAGCTGGGGAAGACACGACAGTGGATGCCCACGCTTAGAGGAGTACGAGGGTTCACTGATTCGCTGCGGTGTGAGGCTGCCGTCGCCGCAGAATAACAAGGGGTGTGGGTGAGTAGAGGGATGGCCTGGCCAGCGGTGGGAGTAGTAGGGGGCGGTGAGGCCTCCGCCGCATTGCAGCCGGCCACGGGAGGCAGGAGCACGAGGCACGACCGGCGCTGGTTTGGGCGGCTGGAGCAAGAAGACCAGAGGTTGAAGAAGCACTACGGCCATTGGATGGACATCATACCGTCACTGGAGCTAGAATCGTGCATATTCACTAAGTTGACAATGCCCTCTGTCCCCGTCAACTTAGTAGGCCCACAAGTCAGCCTGCCACTATACTGGGTCCCAGCTAACAGGGGGAGTATTCATTTTTTGTGAGTAATAAGGAGGCACTTCCTTGCGTGCGAAGATATAGCTGGTGGGTCCGAGCTGTCAGCGGCGGTAACGTATTTTTCGCGAAATACAGAGGCCCTTTCGGTGGGTCCCTGATGTCAGGTGGAGGAATCATTATTTTGCGCGTAATAAGGAGGCATTTCCTTGCGTGCGGCCGTGGACCCAGCTATCGGCCTCTCAACGTACAATCCACTTCAGATGCATGTCGGTCATTGACCACGTTGACCAGGCCGCGCCGAGAGCACCAGGGCGGTGGACGACGGTGAGGCCTAGGAAGGGAACGACACGGAGGCAGGGAAGACTCGGCAGTTGTTACCCACGCGGAGGGTAGTACGACTGTACGAGGGTTTACTTGTTCGTCTGCCGTCGCCGGAGAATAACAACAGGTGTGGGTGAGTAGAGGGATGGCTAGGCCAGCGATGGGAGTACAGTGGGGCGGTGAGGCTCTTGGCAGCAGCCAAAACCCACGGGGAGGAGGGAGCAGGCATTCCTGCCGGCGCTTGTTTGAGCGGCTAGAGCAGGAAGAGCAGAGATTGAAGAAGCACGACGGCTGTTGGATGGACATCCAACAGTCACTGCTTGCGTGTCAACCTTTTTTTAGGAAATCCATCTATGGAAAACAGCATACAGCCCATCTGCCATTATTTCTAATAATTTACAGCCCATTTGCTAATTCTTAAGGTTTTTTGGGAGCCCATATTCTTTTTGTTAGCATTACAGCCCATATTGTGGCCACGGTTAAAAAATTATACGAAATTTTGCATATTTCGGTGTGGTCCGAACTGTTTTTAATCCCGAAATTTCGACTCACATTCAAACTGATTTTAAAAATAAAAGTATATCAATATAAAATCCAACAAATTCTCCATGCATAAAAATTAATGTAATTTCAAATCTTGAAATGAAAAAAAAGATATTTGAAACTAATTGTCGGTTTGATGCGTTTTAAAAATGTACAACCCATTTCTCATTACTGATGGGCCATTTTCTCGGCCAGCCGAATGAAAGCTCTCCTCGTCTTGAAAGATTTGCAGCCCAACAGGCCTGACAAAGCGACTTACTTGGCAAATCACAAAAAAGTGGGCTGTGGCCATGGACCCAGCTGCCAGCCTCTCCACGTACAGTCCTCTTCCGATGGAACTTGTTCTTGACCACGTTGACCACGCCGCATGGAGAGCACCACGGCGGTGGACGACGGCGAGGCCTAGGAAGGGGACGACGCGGAGCCGAGGAAGACGCAGCCAAGCTCATGTGAGAGCAAGCGACTGAGGGTTCACCGGTTCGGCTGCAGGTGTGAGGCTGCTGTCGCCCGCAGGCACTGGCCATGGTGGGAATAGTAGGGGCGGTGAGGCCTCCATGGCAAAGACCCGCCACGGGAGGCAGGAGCATGCGGCACGACCAAGCCTTTGCTTTGGGCGGCTGGAGCAAGAAGACCAGAGGTTGAAGAAGCACTACGGCCGTTGGATGGACATCGTACGGTCACTTGAGCTAGAATCGTTCATATTGACTAAGTTGACAAAGCCCTCCGTCCCCGTCAACTTAGTTGGCCCACAAGTCATCCTCCCACTTTGGTGGGTCCCAGCTAGCAGGGGGGTATTCATTTTTTTGTGCATAATAAGGAGGCACTTCATTGCGTGCGAAGATATAGCTGGTGGGTCCGACATGTCAGTGGGGGGAACGTTTTTTCGAGAAATACAGAGGCCCTTCCGGTGGGTCCCAGCTGTCAGGTGGAGGAATCATTATTTTCTTGGCGTCTGATCCACGGCCGATGGATGTCGTTTGTTGACCAAGTTGACCAGGCCGCGCCGAGATCACCATGGCGGTGGACAACGGCGAGGCCTAGGAAGGGAACGACACAGAGCCGAGGAAGACTCGGCAATGGTTGCCCACGCGGTGGGGAGTACGAGGGTTTACTGGTCCGGCTGCCATCGTCGGAAAATAACAGGAGGTGTGGGCGAGTAGAGGAATGGCTTGGCCATGGGAGCCAGCAATGAAGTAGGGTGGGGCGGTGCGGCCTGTCTTGGCAAAGACAAATACCACGGAGGCGGGAGCGAGCAGTCCCACCGGAGCTGGTTTGGGCGGCCGAGCAAGAAGATCGAGATATTGAAGAAGCAGCACGGCCGTTGGATTAACATCCAACGGTCACTGCTGCTAGAATCGTTGGTGGACTAAGTTGACAAAGCCAAAGTACACGTCAACCTAGTAGACCCACAAGTCAGCCTCCAAATCTGTCCCAAACAGCATATACCTTAATTTAAATTCAATGAAATTTTACCCGCACAAAATCAATGAAATTTAAAATATCAAAATCCGAAAGAAAACAGTATTTTGGAACTAATTGCATGTTTGTTGTATTTTTTCATTTTACAGCCCATTTATTATTACTTATAGCCCATTTCTTATTACTTATAGCCCATTTTCTGGGCAAAATGCATCCCTCCTCGTCTTGAAAGATTTCCGGCCCAAAGCAGGCGTAGAAAAGCAAGTAGGCCTATGTTGGTTATTCTGCAAAAAACAAAATAGCTGGCTAGCCATTTTCGTAAAGGAAAAAACAAACTGGCTGGTCATGTGCTAAACATATGAAATAAAGCACAGGCTATACGGGCCACGGGTCCCGCATAACCCAGCTTGATACCACTACAAAAAAGACACATCCGTGACATTTTGGGCGAACGAATTTTTTCTCATACATATGACACTTCTATGACGATAATTGTGACAAAACCCGGTATTATCATAGATGTGGTGGGCTCCTACTTCTATGACAAAAATCATGATGTAAAATGGGCTTTTCATCACAGGCGGGCCGGAGACGCAGCTGCATGACATTCTTTGGGCCGTCCATGACGGAAAAAACCGTGGTAGAAGCGAGGGGGAGGAAAATTTCGGGGAGTTGCCGGTTACGGTGGGAGAGCGATGCGCATTTCTCTCGTACGTACGCGCGTGTGTGCGAGGCGTTGTGTCACGCCCAAGATGCGACCCTATCCTAAAGGAACTCGAAGGTCCCCACCAAGGATAGAAGCGCATCTTGAAGACGCTTTTGCAAGGTGGATATCATTACATCAACATTACATAATAGATGGGGATACATACAAGGCATACAAATGCCGCAAGAATACATCAACATCATACATGAGAACAACATCCGACTACAGATGGAACATAAACAGAAACTCAAACGACATCCACCCTGCTAGCCCAGGCTGCCGACCTGGAACCTATCCCTTGATCGAAGAAGAAGCAGAAGAAGAACTCCAAAACAAGCAAACATCGCTCTCGCGTCATGATCATCTCATAACCTGTACCTGCAACTATTGGTGTAGTAAACTGTGAGCCACAAGGACTCAGCAATCCCATTACCATGGGTATCAAGACTAACAAAGCTCAATGGGTAAGGAAGGGGTAAGGTGGTGAGGTTGCAGCAGCGACTAAGCATGTATGGTGGCTAACTTACGCAAACAAGAGCGAGGAGAGAAGCAAAGCAAGTGGTCGTCAACTAGTAATGATCAAGAAGTGATCCTGAACTCCTACTTACGTCAAACATAACCCAGAAACCGTGTTCTCCTCTCGATCAGCCCCGAAAAGAGACACTCATGGTTACGCATACGGTTGGTGTATTTTAGAAGAGTTTACTTCAAGTTTACTACAACCGGATATCAACAAATTCCCATCTGCCACATAACCGCGGGCACGGCTTTCAGAAGTTCAAACCCTGCATGGGTGTCCCAACTTAGCCCATGATAAGCTCTCGCGATCAACGAAGGATATTCCTTCTCCCGGGAAGACCCGATCAGTCTCGGAATCCCGGTCTACAAGACATTTCGACAATGGTAAAACAAGACCACCAAGACCGCCCGATGTGCCGACAATCTCGATAGGAGCTGCACATATGTCGTTCTCAGGGCAACACCGGATGAGACATCCTATGAGTAAAACCAACCCTCAAGTTTCCCCAAGGTGGCCCCTTGATCGCTTTCGTTTCGGGCCAACACTTAGAGAAGCATTGTCCCGGGGGGGCTAAAGTAAAGATGACACTCGAGAGAGCGACTCCCAAGGGAAAAGTAGGTGGTGGTGAGGCAAATGGTAAAACCAAGGTTGGTCCTTGCTGGAGGAGTCTTATTCAAAGCGAACTGTCAAGGGGGTCCCATAAATCACCCAACCGCGTTAGGGACGCAAAATCCGGGAACATAATACCGATATGACGGAAACTAGGGCGGCAAGAGTGGAACAAAACACGAGGCATAAGGCCGAGCCTTCCACCCTTTACCAAGTATATAGATGCATTAATAATATATATAAGAGATATTGTGATATCCCAACATAACCATAATCCAACATGGAGCAATCTTCATCTTCACCTGCAACTAGCAACGCTATAAGAGGGGCTGAGCAAAAGCGGTAACATAGCCAAACAATGGTTTGCTAGGAAGGGTGACAAAGGTTAGAGGTTCATGGCAATTGGGGAGGCTTGAAGCAAGTGGTAGGTAACGCAGCATAGCGATAGAACGAAGCAACTAGCATAGCAATGATAGTAATGAGATCCAAGGTGACGGTCATCTTGCCTGAAATCCCGCAAGGAAGAAGAACGAGTCCATGAAGAAGATGAAGCCACGAAGACGAACCAAGCGCAGAAGAACGAATCCTCACGATCGCAACGAAATGGGAACTATCGAGAAGAAGCACACAACATGGTAAACACACCACACATGAACAAGGCATGATGCACAACAAGCATGACGCATGACAAATCTAGATGAGGCTACTCATGGAAAGAGATGATGCAAACAAGAACAACACATCAAACCAAGTTTAAATGAGGCCGGAAACAACATATATAACAATTCCGGTAAGTCCTCATATGCAAATTTCGAAATTGGTCCAGATATGAATAAACATTAAGTTGAATTTGTTAAAAAGCAAGTTAAGATGCACCAAGAGGATCTACACGAAATTCTAGTCAAGTTACATATAAAGTTTATTTAGTTCGGAGCTACGGCCTAGAAGATATGAGCAAAACAAGTTAACCATGACATTGATGCAAAATGTGTACAAACATCAAGCAAACACCTCAAAATAAGGATGCAACATGATAATATGAAGCTACATGCAAAATCAAGCAAGTTCCATACAGTGCACACTCAAAACGGAGCAACGGTTCAACACATACACATGAAACAAGTTATAGCAACACTGTTCAAAACAGCAACTAGGCATATTACAAGTATCAAAACAACATGCTACAGTACCACAATATGAAAATAAAAGGCATGGACATGATGTAAAGGTAAAGAATAACAAAACATGAACACTGATCTAACTCCAGAAATCACTAGAACATGCTCAAAAAGACATGGCAAGATTGCAAATAATAACAGTTTCAGACTTTGCAGAAATAACATCAGGTTGCAATGTTTAGAGCTAACAAACAACATGTTACAGGACATTAAAATGGAAAACAAAGGCATGGCATGAATCTACTAAATGCATAGAACAGAAGTCCTTTATTGACCATGAGCCAAAAAGGATCAGAAGATATGATGGCACCCATGTAAACATGGCAAGTTATATGACAGATTCAAACATGGCAGGAACAACAATAAGTAGGCATGTTGGTGAGCTTGTATCACTCACCACAGAGCAATACATGGCATGTCAAAGAACTCAACAGTAAGAAGACAAGTTTATGAAGCTAAGAATGGCAAGAGCAAGTTCATAGGGTGCATGGATCACTAGCAAAACACATGGAAAAACTGAACTTAAAGTTAACAGGCTGTCAGCAACATTATTTAGCAAGTTTGGAGCAAGATTACAACAACCTACAGCAAGCTCTACATGCAACCAGGGGCATGGATGGATATAGCAAGACATGTATAACAAAACATCCTTAGTGAACATCTCCAGATTATGCATAGAATGACTTGTAGCAGCAGGTTTACATAACATCATGATATAACAGATCCAGCCTAGCAAAACAGTAACAGCAAGTACCCCATTTCACAAGCTCGATGCACTCACTACAAGACTCACAAAAATATATGGATGACATCCCTATATGGATGGCATATCATAGATCAAAACTCATGTAGGACTCATGCTCATAGGATGCACACATCAAATACAACAAAAATGACAAATCACGAAGTTATAATAGTTTCAACAGATTAACATCATATAGCACTCTTGCAATGATGATTCAGGCATCAATATGTACTCAAATGAACATGATCCAATGGAATGAAATGAAGTACTCGTCGAGGCGAACAATTTTACATTTTATAGGCACGTAACGGAGCTACGGATGCAGAGTTATGATGCGATGAACAAGGCATGACAATGTTGCAGAAACAGGGACTTGGAAGGAATTTCGGGGTCAACCTTGTCTGCACGGATTTCGAGGTTGACCGGAGAGATCGCCGGAGATGGACGGGACGGCGGCCGAGGTCGAGGGAGAGGCCGGGAGGAGCCGCCGGCGGGCTCGGGGTCGCCGGATCCGGTCCGGCCCGACCGGATCTGGGCACCGGAGGCGAGGCGGCGCGGACGCCGGAGACGCGCGGCTCCGGCTGAGGGCGACGCCGCCGGGAGGCGGCGTGGCGCGCGGCCGCACGCCAGAGGCGGCGGCCGGAGGACGCGCGGCGGGGGCGAAGGCGGTTGAGCTGGCCGCGAAGGGGCGACGGGCAGACGGGGCATGGCGGCGGCGGCGGCCGGAGCCGGGCGGCGCTTAGGGCGGCGGGCGCGAGATCGGGCCCGGCGGGCGCGCTGGAAGTCGGGAGGGCTCACTGGTTTCGGCCGGGCGCGGCGAGGGCGGCGAAGGAGGACACGTGGCGGCGGCCGATTCGGCGAGGGAGGCGGCGCAGACATGTCCGGCGGGGTCCGGACGTGTCCGGCTGCGGGAGGAGGAAGAAGCTAAGCTTTCGGGGGGATTCATCCGCGAATTTCGGGGGGAGGCACATATTTATAGATTCTGGGAGCTAGGAGAGTCCAAATGAGGAGCGGTTTTCGGCCACGCGATCGTGATCGAACGACCGAGAGCATGGAGGGGGTTTGGATGGGTTTTGGGCCAGTTTGGAGGGGGTGTTGGGCTGCGCATAAAAGAGGCCTTTACGGTTCCTCGGTTAACCGTTGGAGTATCAAACGGACTCCAAATGACACGAAACTTGACAGGCGGTCTACCGGTGGTGTACCAAGGCTGCTTGGCAAGACTCGGTCCATTCCGAGAACCTTTAACACCCGCTCACAACGAGAGACAAAAGGGGAACGCCGGAGGGCATAGGAGTGCCGGATTGCATAACGGACAACGGGGAAAATGCTCGGATGCATGAAACGAACACGTATGCAATGCAATGCACATGATGACATGATAAAATGCAACACGCAAGCAAATGACATGGCAACGACAGCGAATAACTGGCGGACACCTGGCGCATCACATCCGAGGCGTTACACGTTGGCTCTAACTGAAGCCGAGCAAGGCGTTAGGCTCTAACTGAACCCGAGCGATTGCACTGCAGGCTACGCGTTACTGAACCCGAGCGATCGATCGATGACTGTTAACTGAACCCGATGGAGCGGTTCCTTCGCTACTGCTGCTAACTGAAGCCGATCGATGCTGCCTCTGGGATAAACAGTGAGCGTTGTGGGGGGTGGGGGGTTGGATGAACAGTGAGCGGTGGCGTTGCCTCTGGATGAACAGGAACCCGTGGTGTGGAGGGGTGGATGAACAGTAGACGGTGGAGGGGTGGCCGTGGAGGGGTGGTTGAACAGGACCCCGTGGTGTGGAGGGCTGGATGAACAGTAGACGGTGGAGGGGTGCCTGTGGAGGGGTGGTTGAACAAGAGCGGTGGAGTAGCCAAGGTGGAGGCTGGATGAACAGGAGCCCATGAAGGCCGGAGGAGGTCGACGGTAGCCCGTGGAGGCTGGAGGAAGTCGACGGTGGAGATGAACAAGATCCCGTGGAATCCCGTTTTGATCGCCACACCCTCCCCCCGTTTCGACCGTATAGCGCTCCAAGACTAGTCTGTTTCTTACGTTTTGCTGTACGCCACACCCATCCTGATGAACAGGGCCCCCGTTTCGACCGTGGCGCCCAACACAAGTCTGTTTCTGGTCCGCTTTTGCGGTACGCCACACCCCTCCCGATCAACAGGACCCCCCTTTCGACCATAGGAGGTCCGTTTCCTCCGTTTTGCGGTACGCCAGGCCCCTCCCGATCAACATGACCCCATTTCGAACGTGGCCGGTCGAACACAAGGCCATTTCCTCCGTTGTGCGGTACGCCAGGCCTCGTTTCCATCGCCTATTCCGTCCAAGCCCTCCCGATGAACACGACCACGCATTCCGTTCCGACCCAGCCGGTTGGCTCCCTATGAACACGACGACGACGCAGTTTCTCCGTTCCGACCCAGCCATGTACGTATGCGCGATAGGCGTTAGAGACCCTGCCCGTATGTACGTACGTGGTCGTATTTTCTTTCTCGCACCCTCGCTGTTGTACGTACGTGTACATGCTACGTGCGCGCCTCTACTGTGACACGTGCGCGCCCCTACATCCACCGGTATATATATATGCGTACGTTCGCGACCGTAATAGCGATTACTACGTGCGCTTCGACCGGTGGGTCCCGGTATCGAGCACTTCCTTGCGTGCGAAGATGTAGCTGGTGGGTCCCAGCAGTCAGGGGGGCGAATCGTTTTGGTTTTTTTTGCCCGGACGCACTTCCTTGCGTGCGAAGATGTAGCTGGTGGGTCCCAGCAGTTAGGGGGGTGAATCGTTTTTTTTGCCCGGACGCACTTCCTTGCATGCGAAGGTGTAGCTGGTGGGTCCCAGCAGTCAGGGGGGAAATGTTTCTTCGCGAAATATGGTGGCCCGTCCAGTGGGTCCCCGCTGTCAGGTGGAGGAATAATTATTTTGCGTGTAATAAGGAGGCACTTCCTTGTTGCGGCCGTGGACCCAGCTGTGAGCCTCTCCACGTACAATCCACGTCCGATGGAAGCCGTTCCTTGACCATGTTGACCACGCCGCGCCGAGAGCACCAGGGCAGTGGACGACGGCGAGGTGTAGGAAGGGGACGACGCGGAGCCGGGGAAGGCGCGACAGTGGATGCCCACGCGTAGAGGAGTACGAGGGTTCACCGTTCAAGCGGTGTGAGGCTGCCGTCGCCGTGGAATAACAGGGGGTCTAGGTGAGTAGAGGGATGGCATGGCCAGCGGTGGGAGTAGTAGGGGGCGGTGAGGCCCCCGGGGCATCACAGCCGGCCACGGGAGGTAGGAGCACGCGGCACGACCGGCTGCTTTGGGCGGCTGGAGCAAGAAGACCAGAGGTTGAAGAAGCACTACGGCCGTTGGATGGACATCGACGCCACCGGAGCTAGAATCGTGCATATTGACTAAGTTGACAAAGCCCTCCGTCCCGTCAACTTAGTAGGCCCACAAGTCAGCCTGCCACTATACCGGGTCCCAGCTAACGGGGGAGTTTTGTGCGTAATAAGGAGGCACTTCCTTGCGTGCGAAGATATAGTGGTGGGTCCGAGCCGGTAGCGGTAGCGTTTTTCGCGAAATACTGAGGACCTTTCATTGGGTCCCTGATGTCAGGTGGACGAATCATTATTTTGCGCGCAATAAGGAGGCATTTCCTTGCGTGCGGCCGTGGACCCAGCTATCGGCCTCTCAACGTACAATCCACTTCAGATGCATGTCGGTCATTGACCACGTTGACCAGGCCGCGCCGAGAGCACCAGGGCGGTGGACGACGAGGAGGCCTAGGAAGGGAACAACACGGAGGCAGGGAAGACTCAGCAGTTGTTTCCCATGCGGAGGGGAGTACGACTAAACGAGGGTTTACTGGTTCGTCTGTCGTCGCCGGAGAATAATAGCAGGTGTGGGTGAGTAGAGGGATGGCTAGGCCAGTGATGGACATCCAACCGTCACTGCATGTGCGTCAACCTTATTTTTAGGAGAGCCTCAAATCTGTGGAAAACAGCATACAACCCATCTGCCATTATTTCTAATAATTTACAGCCCATTTGCTAATTCTTAAGGTTTTCTTTGGAGCCCATATTATTTTTGTTAGCATTACAGCCCATATTGTGGCCACAGTTAAAAATTATACGAAATTTTGCATATTTCGGTGCGGTCCTAACTGTTTTTAATCCCGAAATTTCGACTCAATTCAAACTTATTTTAAAAATAAATGTATATCAATATAAAATCCAACAAATTCTCCATGCATAAAAATAAATGTAATTTAAAATCTTGAAATGAAAAAAATATATTTGAAACTAATTGCTGGTTTGATGTGTTTTAAAAATGTACAGCCCATTTCTCATTACTGATGGGCCATTTTCTCGGCTAGCCGAATGAAAAGCTCTCCTCGTCTTGAAAGATTTGCAGCCCAACAGGCCTAACAAAGCGACTTAATTGGAAAATCACAAAAAAACTAGGATGTGGCCGTGGACCCAGCTGTCAGCCTCTCCACTTACTGTTCTCTTCCGATGGAAGTCATTCCTTGACCACGTTGACCACGCCGCGCGGAGAGCACCACGGCGGTGGACGACGACGAGGCCTAGGAAGGGGACGACGCGGAGCCGGGAAAGACGCGGCAGTGGAAGCCCGCGAGAGGAGTACGAGGGTTCACCGGTTCGGCTGCAATGTGAGGGTTACCGTCGCCGCAGGCCTGACCAGCCGGTGGGAATAGTAGGTGGCGGTGAGGCCTCCAGCGGCAAAGACCCGGCCACGGGAGGTAGGAGCATGCGGCACGACCGGGCGCCGCTTTGGGCGGCCGGAGCAAGAAGACCAGAGGTTGAAGAAGCACTATGGCCGTTGGATGGACATCGTCACGGTCACCGGAGCTAGAATCGTTTCATATTGACTAAGTTGACAAAGCCCTTCGCCCCGTCAACTTAGTAGGCCCATTAAGACAGCCTCCCACCACGGTGGGTCCCAGCTAGCTGGGGGAGTATTCATTTTTTTGTGCGTAATAAGGAGGCACTTCCGGTGGGTCCGAGCTGACAGCGGGGGGAACTTTTTTTTCACGAAATACGGTGGCCCGTCCGGTGGGTCCCAGCAGTCAGGGGCAAACGTTTTTTCGCGAAATACTGGTGGTCCGTCCGGTGGGTCCCTGCTGTCAGGTGGAGGAATAATTATTTTCCGCATAATAAGGAGGCACTTCCATGCGGCTTCCATGGACCCAGCTGTCAGCCTCTTCACGTCTGATATTCTTCCGATGGAATTCGGTCGTTGACCACATTGACCACGCCGCGCCGAGAGCACCACGGCGGTGGACGACGGCAAGGCCTAGGAAGGGGACAATGCGGAGCCGAGGAAGACGCAGCAGTGGATTCCCACGCGGAGAGGACTACGAGGGTTCACTGGTTCGGCTGCGCTGCCGTCGCCGCAGAATAACAGGGGGTGTGGGTGAGTGGAGTGGAGGGATGGCCTGGCCAGCGGTGGGAGTAGTATGGAGGCGGTGAGGCCTCCGCAGCAGCACAGCCGGCCACGGGAGGCAGGAGCAGGCGGCACGACCGGCGCTGCTTTGGGCGGCTGGAGCAAGAAGACCAGAGGTTGAAGAAGCACTACGGCCGTTGGATGGACATCGTACGGTCACTAGAGCTAGAATCGTTCATATTGACTAAGTTGACAAAGCCCTCTGTCCCCGTCAACTTAGTAGGCCCACAAGTCAGCTTCCCACCAAGGTGAGTCCCAGCTAGCGGGAGTATTCATTTTTGTGCGTAATAAAGAAGCACTTCCGGTGGGTCCGAGCCGACAATGGGGGAACGTTTTTTTTCGCGAAATCTGGTGGCCCGTCCGGTGGGTACCAGCGGTCGAGAAATGTTTTTTCGCGAAATAAGGTGGCCCGTCCGTGGTCCCTCATTGTCAGTGGAGGAATAATTATTTTGCACGTAATAAGGACGCACTTCCTTGCGGCCGCCGTGGACCCAGCCGTCAGCCTCTCCACGTACAGTACTCTTCCGATGGAAGTCGTCGTTGACCATGTTGACCACACCGCGCCGAGAGCACTAGGCCGACACCTAGGAAGGGGACAATGCGGAGCCGGGGAAGACGCAGCAATGGAAGCCCGTGCGGAGAGGAGTACGAGGGTTCATTGGTTCGGCTGCGGTGTGAGGCTGCCGTCGCCGCAGAATAACAGGGGGTGTGGGTGAGTGGAGGGATGGTCTGGCCAGTGGTGGGAGTAGTATGGGGGCGGTGAGGCCTCGCGGCAAAGACAAGGCCACGGGAGGCAGGAGCAGGCGGCACGACCGGCGCTGCTTTGGGCGGCTGGAACAAGAAGACCAGAGGTTGAAGAAGCACTACGGCCGTTGGATGGACATCGTACGGTCACTGAAGCTAGAATCGGTTATATTGACTAAGTTGACAAAGCCCTTGGTAAGCTCCAACTTAGTAGACCCACAGGTCAGCCTCCGAAACGGTGCGCCCAGATGTCAGGGGGAGGAATCATTTTTTGGGCGGCCGAAGCTAAGAATATCCGAGATTGAAGAAGAAGCACGACATCCGTTGGATAGACATCCAACGGCCACTGCTGCTAGAACCGTGTGTTGACTATAATAAGTTGACAAAGCCTTGCATACGCGTCAACTTATTTTTTTAGGGGACACGTCACTTAGTAGGCCCACAAGTGTGTGGCAGAGAACTTATAACCCATTTGCGTTTTGTAAGAATGTACAACCCATTTTTGAATTCTAATGGAATTTACAACAGCCCATTTACAGTTTGTTAAAAGTACAGCCCATTTTCTAGCTAGGACAACGATTAATAATTTCAACCAACCGTTGAAGAGAGAATTCAATAAAATTTCCCACATTTTGATGGGATCCGAAATATTTTTATCCCGAAATTTCTATTCAGATTAAATATAAATTTGTATTACGTAAAATCCAACAAAACATTATACAAGACAACAATGAAAATTTAAGATTTTCAAAATCCATAAATAATATTTTATAAACTAATTTCGTGTTTGGTGCTTTTTTTATAGTTACTGCCCAGTTTTTATAATTACATCCCAGTTATTATTTTTAAAGCCCATTTTCCTATTAAGCCTAATGCATCCCTCCTAGGAAAGATTTGCGGACAACAAGCGGAGAATAACAAGTTGACCTTGCCTGGGTATTCCTCAAAAAGACGTATAGCTGGGCTAGCCATTTTTTTCTTGAAAAAAGTAGTATCTGGGCTGGATATCTGGCCTGGGCTAGACGGGCCATAGCCCGCCCAGTTAATACCCTGCTCTCCTCTGAACAACAATGAAATCATCGCCAAGAAAAACTCTGCAGTGCTCACGCCTCAAAAACACAAATACTGCTCGAGCTGCTTGGTCCCAGTTGTCGGCCGCACATTGTGCAATTCTCTCGTTTATATTGACTACATAGGTTGACAATGGTGTGGGACCGTGATGTCAGGAAACCAAGAGAAAGCAAAAAAAATATAGTTGTACATAATAAGGAGGCACTTGCGTATGTGTGGCTATGGCCCTAGTGGGTCCCTAGTGTCATCCAGTCAAAATAAAGTCATCTCCTGAATCCTCATGTTCGTTGACCATGTTAAAAATGCTCGACGCCACGGCGAGCGCAACAACTCGAAGGACAACGGAGAAGGCCTCGCGGGCCCTACGGAGGTCTGATACAGCGCCCGCTGCTCATTCAGGAAGCCAGGATCATCGGACACCTATGAGCACCTTTGAGAAACTGAGACGGCATGAAACGCTAAGGCCGCACTTGGGAGCTCGGGTTTATTTCAAACCTGTATTAACATACAAGTGTAATTTACTCGTCATCGGAAGGCCCGAGGTCTGTAAGTAAAACCGGCGGGTTACGCGTGTAATTTGAGAGACCAGTGTATATTTTACGAGCATTGCTATATGGACGACATTACCAGACGATACATGCATGACGTGCGTATCATGCCATCCATGGGCAAGGCTGAAACAACAGCTAATGGCTGGATTAGCAATCGTCCGAGTGTCGTTCAGCGTTTTTATCGTGTGTGAAGTACTTCCGATATTTTACTAGTCGAAATCGACCAACCAAGCGCCTTCGCCGAGACCATCTGCTTTAATTTACAAGCGTCGATTTTACATGCGGTTTTGGTTGGAAAAGCGACGATCCAATCACGACCTAATATCATGAGTTGGTCGGAAGATCATATGGTTTCACGTCTAACCTACCCAACATGTCGATAGGCTATGAATGAAACATCGACGATGAACTTCTTACATACGGAAACAACGTAAGAGGATGATCTTCTTAACAAGCAAATCACTGGCATTAGGTCGACATGCAAAACAATACGAATCATTATTCTCAGAAGGCACGGTGAACAGCTCGTGATGCCGCATGCCACAACATTCCAAGCTCAACTTTGCAATCAAACACAAGGCCTGACATTACATAGACAATATTCAGAACAAACTCTTAACATAGGAATATCTCAGCAGAGTAACTATTTACTTCTAAACTGAAAACAGGAATAGGAAAAAACACTCGACGCTGCTCACAAAGAAGGGCGTCCCACTCAAAAATATCAAATGCATGTCTTACGGCTAACATCAATGAGCAAATTTTGACAAGGTTTTCCAATTCCAATATATTAAACTAACGTCTTCTTGCTAACATCAATGAGAAAATTTTGACAAGGTTTTCCGATTCCAATATATTAAACTAACGTCTTCTTGCTAACATCAATGATTAAACTTTGACAAGCTCCTCCCCTTCAAAATATGTAATGCCTATGATCGTGTCCTGTCTTAGCTTCTTGTACTTGTTTGGGCACTTTTTGCCCAGGGCACTCCACGTGTTGTTAAATTGCCAATGATCTGTGCAGACTAGTCATGTCATCCGTGTCTAATAATACTCTGTAAAGCTTCTCGGTCATTCCTTCTGTAATGTACCGCATCCAGTGACTGCTTCTTTCTGCAAAGTGGAACGACCAACTGGACCCAGTAACGCAGCAGTTTGCCTTGGACACATTGGCTCCTTTTGTGCAGTTCAACTAAAATCGAAGTCGGAATAAAACCGAGCTTTAATTTTGATATCCCTGTAAGCAAGAATAGGTATAAGGGAAACAATTACTGAGAAATAACGGTTGATGACTTGTCTTAATGGTAAACAAAGCAGGAGAGGAGCAATTCTCCATCAGTGTGATTCATTCATATTGATTGAGACATTATCTTAACAATGCCTTGGTTCAACATGTATAAAGAAGGACAAAGCAGAAAAGTACCATTCCTAAAACAATGCACTGAAATCAAGCAAAGTGTTTTCACGTGGCGAAAGCAAAATGTCATAATAGCAACAAGTTGAATAGATATCATGTGGTAGAGACCAAGATTTGAAACAACTCGACAGAACACTGAAACAAATCTCGATCCCCTTTTGTGCAGTTCCACCAAAATTAAGCAAAGTCACCGGTGTGACATTCAAGTTGAACTGCACAAAACACTCTTAAAACATAAGTGTTTCGAGTAGCGAAGTAAAATGTCACAATAGCAACAAGTTGAATCGATACCCCTGTTTTAACAGAGGCAAAAAAGGAAACAACTACTTGCTGATAAAGGAGGATGAAACAAACGGTGACAGAAAGAAGCATCTAACTTATCTTGGATGGAAAACAAAGTAGGATAGTAGCATTTATAAAACGGTAGCATTGATTCATATTAACAGAGACACTCTCTTGAAACAACATTTGTTAAAAAATGTAATTTACTTTTAACAGTGGCATTGCTTCAATTTTCCGACGGCATTCTTAGATTAACAACAGCAAAATAGCTGTATGGGACATGCTAGCACCATGTGCGTCCACACGTATAAATGGGTGATGCAGAGTATGTAGCCAAGCAGCATATCTGTGTTGGTCCCATATTTGTTCTCTTTGAACTTTTTTCCTATGTGAGGGCAGCAAATCTAGTCCTGCACAAACTACCCGACCCCCCCCCCCAGTTTCTTTCCCTTTTCAACAAAGAGATCGGTTCCTTACAGATGTGTGTACTGGGTTACCCCCTTTTTCCCTTTTCGACAAAAAAGCGGCTGGATAGCCAGTCTATACTAATTTTCCTCCCTCCTTTCCTCATTGAACCACGTCCTAGATTCATGCTCCACCCCACCGCACCTTTCTTTCCTCTTTGAACCAAGACCTAGATTCGACTACAGATCGAAAAAGATCCACATGCAACTAGAGCAATGATGGTTTCAAAGAAACTTATACCTTAGGGTCGTCGGGATGTGGGAAGGCGTGCGGCGGGAGGCCGGATCTGCCCACACTACGTATGGCAGCCAGGAAGAAGGGGTCGGTGGCCCTCCCGCACAGGTGCTGGGTGAAAGAGAACAGCGCAGCCGGCAGTGGATTGCCTCCGTCGCCGAAGGCGATAGAGTTAACGTTGCACCTCCTCCCCTTCCCGGTGCGACGGGATACATACGCCTCCTTCACCAGCTGTGAGGGGGGATAGAGACAAGAGGCCAATGCAATCTTGTTTAGATCTGGTGAAGAGAGGGTGAGAGACTGTGAATATAGCAAACCCTAGCAAATGAACACTGAGCCTCCAGCTTGTAACATATATGTATTGCGGTGAGCGTGTGGAGAGTGCAAACCCTAGCGAACAAGCGCTGAGGCTCCCGCTTATATATATACTACTAATGTAGTAAATGCAATTTGAGCTCAGTGCCTTCACTCCATCTGCTTTTGGCTCTATGACAGGTGAGCCAGCCACATTTTGGGCCCACCTGTCATAAACCCAAAGGCAGGTACACTAAGTCAATGAAGCTACGTCCATCCGGGTTTTTAGTCCACACCATTTTTTAAATAAAAGTTAATAGCTGGACAAATAAAATTACAGGGGAGCTGGAGACAAAGTTGTGAGAAGGCTTAGAAATCAATACAAAACTTATGCTCTTAGTACCAACGTCGATCCTTCTTCGAGGAAACATTTGGTTCATAGCCAATTGTGTGATAAAATTGCACCAACGTGAAAAGGCATTGCGTCTCCAACGCATAACTGTGGTGAACTGGACGAAGGATATCATCTTTGTGCGTAACAAGCAAAGAGCACCGATGGAAGACATCTTGTTTTCATTGAAAATCGATCAGCTTCACCGGTGGCGCAACCATGAGGCGCGACCATGAGCATCGATAGGTCATCGTGGTGATGCATCATCCATTTGGCATCAAGTTTGGGTGAGGCACCTATGAAGTTCGACAAATCCTCACCGTGGTATGTTTCTTCTCGGTAATCAAGCTCGAGGAAGGAAGAACCACATGGCGAGGAAGACTGAGGCGGAACAACAATGGCCATCCAATTTTGTGCAGTTCCACTAAAATTGAGGAAGACATGCCCAGGTATGGAGACACGCATCGCTGTTTCCAAAAATATAAAAAAGGGTTAATGAAAAGTACACCAACAAACAGAAGCATCATAATTATATCTTGATGGGAACTAAACCAGGCTACTCGAGAAAAAAAAGCATTTCTTCATTTAACCAGTGATAGTACTACCACCATATGGACAATGAACGCACAACCACCATGTACTTTTTGTCGAAACAACATGTATACCTCCACCGAGTATAATAGAACTAGTAGGTGATGTTGGACCAGCTGACGAACCCTTGCTACTATGCATGGGGAGCTGGGGAGTAGTCGCATAGAAGAAAACCCGCACGCAGTGACCTGGGGAGCTGGACCAGTACAAGAAGTTATACCTCAGGTGGGCGAGATGTCGTTTAGGCGGGCGGGCAGGATCTGCCCACTGATACGTCTTCGTCGTATCTATAATTTTTTATTGTTCCATGCCAATATTATTCACTTTCATATACTTTTTGGCAACTTTTTATATTATTTTTGGGACTAACATATTGATCCGATTGCTCAGTGCAGTTCACATACATTTGCATGTTTTATGTTTCGCAGAATATCCATATCAAACGGAGTCCAAATGGGATAAAAACGGACGGAGCTTATTTTTGGAAAATATGGAAAATTCCGGAAGAAAAATCCACGCGAGACGGTGCCCGAGGTGGTCGAGAGGTAGCGGGCGCCCCCCTGGACGCGCCCCCTACCCTCGTGAGCCCACCGTAAGGCGGTTGACGCTCTTCTTTTGCCGCAAGAAATATAATATTCGGAAAAAAAATCACGGAAAAGGTTTCAGGCCAATCGGAGTTACGAATCTCCATATATACGCGAAACGGTGAAACAGAGCCAAAATAGAACGCAGAAACAGAGAGATAGATCCAATCTCGGAGGGGCTGTCGCCCCTCCCAAGCCATGGGAGCCAAGGACCCGAGGAAACCCTTCTCCCATCTAGGGAGAAGGTCAAGGAAGAAGAAGAAGGAGGGGGGCTCTCTCCCCCTCACTTCCGGTGGCGCCGGAACGCCGCCGGGGGCCATCATCATCACCGCGATCTTCACCAACACCGCCGTCATCTTCACCAACATCTTCATCACCTTCCCCCTTCTATCTACAGCGGTCCACTCTCCCGCAACCCGTTGTACCCTCTACTTGAACATGGTGCTTTATGCTTCATATTATTATCCAATGATGTGTTGCCATCCTATGATGTCTGAGTAGATTTGCGTTGTCCCTCACGGTGGTTGATGAATTGCTATGATTGATTTAATTTGCTTGTGGTTATGTTGCTGTCCTTTGGTGCCCATCATATGAGCGCCGCACGTGGATCACACCTTAGGGTTAGTTGTATGTTGATAGGACTATGTATTGGAGGGCAAGAGTGATGTAAGCTTCAACCTAGCATAGAAATTGATGCATACGGGATTGAAGGGGGACCAATATATCTTAATGCTATGGTTGGTTTTACCTTAATGAACGTTAGTAGTTGCGGATGCTTGCTAATAGTTCCAATCATAAGTGCATAGAATTCCAAGTAAGGGATGCCATGCTAGCAGTGGCCTCTCCCACATAATATTTGCTATCGGTCTTGTAAAGTAGTCAATTGCTTAAGGGACAATTTCGCCACACCTACCATCGCTTTTCCACACTCGCTATATTTAATTTAGTTGTGTCTTTACCTTAGTAGCCCCTAGTTTTATTTTCGTGCTCTTTACTTTCTTGCAAACCTATCCGAAAACACCTACAAAGTACTTCTAGTTTCATACTTGTTCTAGGTAAAGTAAACGTTAAGTGTGCGTAGAGTTGTATCGGTGGTCAATAGAACTTGAGGGAATATTTGTTCTACCTTTAGCTCCTCGTTTGGTTCGACAATCTTACTTATCGAAAACTGTTGCGATCCCCTATACTTGTGGGTTATCAAGACCTTTTTCTGGCGCCCGTTCTTTGGGGAGTCATAAGCGTGGGGTGAATATTCTCGTGTGTGCTTGTTTGCTTTATCACTAAGTAATTTTTATTTGCTGTTCTTAGTTGTTCTCTATCTTTAGTTATGGATATGGAACACGAAATACCAAAAAAATTAGGTGTACTTGCTACTCATGGAGATGGGGAACCTCCTAAAACCCTCGATGCTGGTTATGTGAAAGATATTATGTACTACTTAATCCTGAGAAAACCCCATTCAATTATGTAATGGGAGTAACGTTGGATCAACGTGAATACTTTAGGGATTATCGCTTGACACAAAAAGGGAAACTATTATGCGATCAAATTCATATATTGAAGTGGTATGCTTGGCAACTATGCGTGGAATATGATTATACTTGTTGCCCTAGGATGAATTCTCCGCACCTTCCCTTTTCATGCAAATTTAATGATAATGAAACCTTAGCTTCTTATGCTAGAGGTATATATGATTACTATGATGTGGAACAAATAGAAGAATTTGTTGCTTTTATGGGTGCTTATGAAATTGAAGCTATGTGTAAAGAGTTTGAGGATTTTGATGATGCTGTTTATAGATCTGAAAATTTAGCTATCCTCAAATATTGCTATGAGAATTATAAATACAATTATGAAATTAATGCACTTATTAAGAAAGTCTCCGCCGTCCAAGAAGAGACTAATATTTTGCAAGAATCTATGGAAGAAGAAATTGATGAAAATATGAGCTCATTGGATGAAAAAGATGAGGAGGAGAGCGAAGAACAAAAGGAGGAAGAGTGGATTGAACACCCGTGCTTACCTTCTAATGAGAGTAACTCTTCAACTCATACATTGTTTAATTCCCCTTCGTGCTTACCGAAGGATGATTGCTATGATGACTGTTATGATCCCTTTGATTCTTTTGAAATATCCCTTTTTGATGATGCTTGCTATGCTTATGGCCAAGATGCCAATATGAATTATGCTTATGGAGATGAACTCGCTATAGTTCCTTATGTTAAACATGAAATTGTTGCTATTGCACCCACGCATGATAGTCCTATTATCTTTTTACACTCTCCCGACTACATTATATCGGAGAAGTTTGCACTTATTAAGGATTATATTGATGGGTTGCCTTTTACCGCTGCACATGATGATTTTGATGAATATAATATGCATGTGCTTGCTGCTCCTACTTGCAATTATTATGAGAGAGGAACTATATCTCCGCCTCTTTATGTTTCCAATATGATGAAATTGCAAGAAACTGCTTATAATATGCATTGGCCTTTACTTGGTGTGCTTGAATTGTTCTGTTATGACATGCCGATGCATAGGAAGAGAGTTAGACTTCGTTGTTGCTTGATGTATGTTACTTTGTGCTCACTACTAAATTACAAATCATTGCTAATTAAAATTGGCTTTGATATACCTTGGGATCCGGGTGGATCCATTACTTGAGCACAATATTTCTAGCTTAATGGCTTTAAAGAAAGCGCTGCCAGGGAGACAACCCGGAAGTTTTAGAGAGTCATTTACTTCTGTTGAGTGCTTTCATATAGTTTAAAAATAACAAAAATAAAGAGGGGAACTCAAAACTTTTTCAAAAAGAAAAGTGAAAGTAAGAGAGACAAGCATTGTTGAAGTGGGAGAGCTCCTTGAACTTTGTTCATGCTCACGGCAACTTTGTGAATCTTGATTACAGAAAATTTTCAACAAAAATAATTATCCCCTTGTACAATTCCATTGTATTATAAAAATAATGTGCCAAGGTTTGCCTTTAGGATGTTTGCAATGCTTGTTGGTTTGTGCGGTGCAGGACAGAAACTTTGGCTGTAGTGCGTGAATTTATTATTTTTACTGGAACGTCAAATGGTTCTGATTCTTTTTGCACTGTCTTTATGTACAACTTGTTTATTTTTCCTAATTTTTGCAGAATTTTTCAAGTATCAGAATTATGGTGAATGTTCAGATTGCTACAGACTGTTCTGTTTTAGACAGATTCTGTTTTTGATGCATAGTTTGCTTGTTTTGATGAAACTTTCAATTTATATCAGTGGATAAGCCATGAAAAAGTTATATTACAGTAGACACAATGCAAAAACAAAATATGAATTGGTTTTAAACAATACCTAGAGTAGTGATTTGCTTTATTATACTAACGGATCTTACCGAGTTTTCTATTGAAGTTTTGTGTGGATGAAGTGTTTGATCGAGAAGGTTTTGATGTGAGAAGAAGGAAGAGAGGCAAGAGCTCAAGCTTGGGGATGCCCGAGGCACCCCAAGTAAATATTCAAGGATACTCAAGCGTCTAAGCTTGGGGATGCTGGGAAGGCATCCCCTCTTTCTTCAACAAGTATCGGTATGTTTTCGGATTCGTTTCATTCATGTGATATGTGCAAGTCTTGGAGCGTCTTTTGCAATTAGGTTCTTATTTTTATTTTATGCACCATGCTGGTATGAGATAGTCCTTGGTTGATTTATAGAATGCTCATTGCACTTCACTTATATCTTTTGAGTATGGCTTTATAGAATGCTTCATGTGCTTCACTTATATCATTTGAAGTTTGGATTGCCTGTTCTCTTTACATAGACAACCGCCATTTGTAGAATGCTCTTTTGCTTCACTTATATTTGTTAGAGCGTGGGCATATCTTTTGTAGAAAGGATTAAACTCTCTTGCTTCACTTATATCTATTTAGAGAGATGACAGGAATTGGTCACTCACATGGTTAGTCATAAAATCCTACATAAACTTGTAGATCGCTGAATATGATATGTTTGATTCCTTGCAATAGTTTTGCGATATAAAGATGGTGATATTAGAGTTATGCTAGTGGGTGGTTGTGGATTGTAGAGACACTTGTGTTGAGGTTTGCAAGTCCCGTAACATGAACGTATGGTAACCGTTGTGTGACAAATTTGAAGTATGGGGTGTTTCTTTGACTGTCTTCCTTATGAGTGGCGGTCGGGGACGAGCGATGGTCTTTTCCTACCAATCTATCCCCCTAGGGGCATACTTGCTTCGAGGGCTAATAAACTTTTGCAATAAGTATATGAGTTCTTTATGACTAATGTGAGTCCATGGATTATACGCACTTTTACCTTTCCATCATTGCTAGCCTCTTCGGTACCGTGCATTGCCCTTTCTCACATCGAGAGTTGGTGCAAACTTCGTCGGTGCATCCAAACCCCGTGATACGATAGGCTCTGTCACACATAAGCCTAATTATATCTTCCTCAAAACAGCCACCATACCTACCTATTATGGCATTTCCATAGCCATTCCGAGATATATTGCCATGCAACTTCCATCATCATCATATACATGACTTGAGCATTCATTGTCATATTGCTTTGCATGATCGTAAGATAGCTAGCATGATGTTTTCATGGCTTGTCCGCCTTTTGATGTCATTGCTACGCTTAGATCATTGCAGATCCCGTACACCGTCGGAGGCATTCATATAGAGTCATATCTTTGTTCTAGATATCGAGTTGTAATATTGAGTTGTAAGTAAATAAAAGTGTGATGGTCATCATTATTAGAGCATTGCCCCAGTGAGGAAAGGATGATGGAGACTATGATTCCCCCACAAGTCGGGATGAGACTCCGGACGAAAAAAAGAGAAAGGCCAAAAAAAAGAGAAGGCCCAAAAAAAAGAAAACAAAAAAATGAGAGAAAAGGAGAGAAGGGGAAATGTTACTATCCTTTTACCACACTTGTGCTTCAAAGTAGCACCATGTTCTTCATAGAGAGAGTATCATATGCTTTCACTTTTATATACTAGTGGGAATTTTCATTATAGAACTTGGCTTGTATATTCCAACGATGGGCTTCCTCAAATGCCCTAGGTCTTCATGAGCAAGCAAGTTGGATGCACACCCACTTAGTTTCTTTTGTTGAGCTTTCATACACTTATAGCTCTTAGTGCATCCGTTGCATGGCAATCCCTACTCCTCGCATTGACATCAATTGATGGGCATCTCCATAGCCCGTTGATTAGCCGCGTCGATGTGAGACTTTCTCCTTTTTTTGTCTTCTCCATATAACCTCCATCATTATATTCTATTCCACCTATAGTGCTATATCCATGGCTTGCGCTCATGTATTGCATGAGGGTTGAAAAAGCTGAAGCGCGTTAAAAAGTATGAACCAATTGCTCGGCTTGTCATCGGGGTTGTGCATGATGGGGCATTTTGTGTGACGAAAATGAAGCATGGCCAAACTGTATGATTTTGTAGGGATAAGCTTGCTTTGGCCTTGTTGTTTTGAAAAGACATGATTGCTTTATTGGTACGCTCGAAGTATTATTGTTTTTATGTCAAATGATAGACTATTGCTTTGAATCACTTGTGTCTTAATATTCATGCCATGATTAGACATATGATCAAGATTATGCTAGGTAGCATTCCACATCAAAATTTATTCTTTTTTATCATTTACCTACTTGAGGACGAGCAGGAATTAAGCTTGGGGATGCTGATACGTCTCTGTCGTATCAATAATTTTTGATTGTTCCATGCCAATATTATTCACTTTCATATACTTTTTGGGAACTTTTTATATTATTTTTGGGACTAACATATTGATCCAGTGCCCAGTGGCAATTCATGTATGTTGCATGTTTTATGTTTCGTAGAATATCCATATCAAACAGAGTTCAAACGGGATAAAAATGGACGGAGCTTATTTTTGGAAAATATGGAAAATTCCAGAAGAAAAATCCACGCGAGACGGTGCCCGAGGTGGTCACGAGGCAGGGGGCACGCCCCCTAGGCGCGCCGCCTACCCTTGTGAGCCCACCATAAGGCGGTTGATGCTCTTCTTTTGCCGCAAGAAAGATAATATTTGGAAAAAAATCACGGAAAAGGTTTCAGGCCAATCGGAGTTACAGATCTCCATATATCACGCCACGGTGAAAGCAGAGCCGAGATGTAACGCAGAACAGAGAGATAGATCCACTCTCGGAGGGGCACTCGCCCCTCCCAAGCCATGGGAGCCAAGGACCAGAGGGGAAACCCGTCTCCCATCTAGGGAGAAGGTCAAGGAAGAAGAAGAAGGAGGGGGGCTCTCTCCCCCTCGCTTCCGGTGGCGCCGGAACGCCACCGGGGGCCATCATTGTCGGTGTACTGGAGTAGGGGTACCCTAGTATCCCGTGCTACTGCACGGGCGATTCTTGACACCAGCGGCAGGGCTTGCCTGGTCACCGCCAAGATCCTTCGTGGTTCCTTTGGAGCCATTCAAGAACAAAGTAATTAACCAAGAAGACAAGGCCCCGGCAAGAGGAGCTTGTCGGGAAGGCCACTCAAGGCACGCAGAAGACAAGACCCGGCAAGAGGAGCTTGCGGGAAGGCTCGGAGAGCGACAAGCCTCCGGACGCGACAAAGGATTCAGCCGCGGCAAGGCACTTGCCGCGCAGCAACCTCTCTTCATCTCCGCTCCACTCATCCACCAACGTGTCGCCATGGGACCATTCCATGCGCTGCGTGTCAAGAGGTCGTGCAGCCAGCGGGAGCAGCGATAAGCGGCTGACAAGCTTGCCATTGTGGCGAGCGGTGGCGCTCTGACAGATCCTGTTGCCTTTGTTTAGGCGACAGTGCAGGCATTTAATGCTTTTGTCCCTTGCCGTCGTGGTTAGGTAGAGTACAACATACCTTTGTACAAGTAGGTGTACCAACCACTGTTTTTCCATTTGTACCCCCATCTACGTTGCCACCTGTCGGAGCCCCTTTGTGCATATAAAAGGAGGCCCATGCGCAACGTAGGGGGGGGGGGTCGAACTCTCTCACGCTAGGTCTCGTTAGCAGCTGGAGTATACTGTAGCTCTCAGCGCTCCCTAGCAAGAACACAATACAAATCATACAAGCAGCAGTAGGAGTATTATCTCTCCGAGAGCTCCGAAGCTGGGTAAATTGCTCGTGTTTCGCCTCGATCCGCTCTTCAGGCGATCTCCGCCCCCCTCCGAACCAAAGGGACCCGGTCCGCCCGGTCCCATAGGTGTTCGTGGGTCCGATCAGCCTCCCGACATCTTTGGCGCGCCCGGTAGAAGCGTCGAGGCTGTGTGAACTTGATCCGGCGTTCACACGAGCAACATCTTCATCATCTTCAACATCTTCATCAACATGCCACCGAAGAAGAAGGCTTCGGCGGCAGCGGAGCCGTCCGTGTCGAACCCACCATCACCGGAGCAAACGGGTGGTGGAGCAGACGCTGGCGGAAGAACGGGCGCCGGCGAAGGAGTTCGTGATGCTGCCAAGTCCAAGGACAAGGCCGCGCAAACCTCGGCGTCTGTACATGTCCCACACCCATCTCAGGAGCCGCGAGACCAACAGCATCATGGTATTCACAATACCATACGCTCGTTGGATCAAGACCGAGCTGGAGGATCTCGAGGCCCTCAAGACCAGCGTGCACGCCAACATGCTGGCACGAGCGAGGTACGGTCGCTGGGCGGGATGCTGCTCCTTCTAACATAGTTAGAAGTCCGAGCATATCCGCTCCTCGCACCGTTCACCATTGCCACCCACCACTCCAGCGGAAGCCTTGGCGAGAGCTCAACTGCTCCTCGACTACCCTCCAACAGCCGACAAGGTCGATGAATGGAGGGCCACAATCCAGAGTCTCATCGGCTTTGCCAACGGCGACGCTCCGCAGCAACCAACTACATCATTGCCGCGGCAAGACGACAAGGCACGAGCCGGTGGCGACGAGACTTGTGGAGGTGCAACCACCATGCACTCTCCGCCCCGAAGGCCAAGATCGCCGACTCGCCGGATCCACCTCGACAGCGACTCCACTGCGTCATCAGATCCACGAGCTCATCGCGATCAGCGCCAAGTGCTACACGATCGACAACAAGAGGACACTCGAACTCGCATCGAGCGCGGAAGAGAAGCGCGACGTCAATCCGACAAGCGCGCTGGGCCCTCTGTTGACATGCACGCGCCAGGGGAACCAGGCGACTTGCCGTACGCGGTAGGTTGCCCTGTGTTCACTCGTGAGCTGCGGCAAGTCCAGTGGCCCAGCAAGAAGAATTTCAAGCCAGACGTGCCAGAGAAGTACGATGGCAGGACGCATCCGTCGGAGTTCCTCAGCATCTACACCATCGCGATGCAGGCTGCTGGGGGGAGAGACGACAAGATCCTTGCCAACTACTTCCCACTGGTGCTCAAACCCAATGTCAGGTCCTGGCTCATGCACTTGCCGGACAACTCCATATCTTCTTGGGCAGATCTATGCCATCAGTTTGTTGACGCCTTCACAGGCGGCCACAAGCCTCATGGCCAAGAAAGTGACCTTCATCCGCCGCCCGGAAGGAAGGAGAGTCCTGCGCAAGTTCATTCAGAGATTCAGCCGTGTGCACTACAACATCCCGGATGTCCACCCTGCCGTGGTGATCGGTAGCGTTTCATCGAGCGTGCGGAACCGCAGGATGAGGGAGGAGATGGCGATGTGCAAAGTCAAGGACGTCGATGAGCTGTATGCCTTGGCCGACAAGTGTGCACGTCTTTGAGGAAGGGAAGAGACTCCTGTGAGAGAATGCAGAAGCAGGATCTGACAGTGAGGATACCGCTCCGGCAAAGAAGAACCAGCGGCGAGGCAACAGGAAAAAGAAAGGCAGAGATGTGCTAGTTGTTGAGCAGTCCGGCAACGGAGGTGGCGACAAGAACGCCAAGGCTGGTGGCTCCGGCAAGGAGATTGATTACCGGCGCCAACCACCGATGGCGGCCGTCACGACAAGCGGTGACGGCTCCGCAAGCAAGATCTTGCAAGATCCACCGCACCAAGGGCCATGACCTCCAGAGCTGCAAGAAGGTCGAGCAGCTTGTTGAACATCAGAAGGCTAAGTACGAGCGGCGCAACAAGGAGAATTCCCAGGAAGGTGCTGGGGGAGTTAGCAAGAAGCGACCCGGCCGGGGAGGACGCCGCGGCAAGGCCAAGCAGCGGCAAGGAGACAGACCTCCCCGCGGCCGTGACAAGGATGAAGATGACGACGACGATGAAGATATGGAAGGCAGCGAGACCGATGAGCAGGAGTTTCGTAAAGCTACAGAGGTCCTCTCTGCGTTGGACGGAGGTGCTTCCTCGCATACTTCCCACCGCCAACTCAAGCGGTGGATGCGGGAAGTTAATGCAATTTGAACCATCCGTAGAGTCACGCAAGCCTCTCAAGTGGTCCAAAGACGCCTATCATCTTTGATATTGAGGACCACCCTGATCGCATAACTGTGGTTGGGTGCTTGCCGATGTTGGTCTCACCAACTATCCGCAACCTCAAGGTCACCAAGATGCTAGTCGACGGCGGGGCCGGCTTAAACCTGATCTCCTCCGCGGTGCTCGAGAAGCTTCAGATCCTCGACAACGAAGCTCGAAGAGATCGGCACATTCCAAGGAATCAATCCGGGAAGGAGCAAGCGAAGGGGAAGATCACGTTGCGGTAACATTTGGCAGCGAGCTGAACTTTAGGACCGAGAGGGTCACATTCGACGTTGCTGATTTCCCATTGCCTTACAATGGGATACTTGGCCGCCGGACTCGCTAAGTTCATGGCAGCCTCTCATTACGCATACAACTTACTCAAGATGCCAGGCCCGATAAGCATCATCTCTGTCCATGGCGACAAGAAGGATGCTCTTATTCGTGCCGACAAGATCTACCGGGAAGCAGCAGCTGCAATGTAAAGCAAAACACTTGTCAGCCAAGCTCCGGGGAAGAAGACCAAGTCCGCAAGAGCTCTGATGCCCACTCCGGCAAGCGCACTTCTTCGGAGTGCTGCGCTACCGTCGAGGATGCACCATCGAGCTCCACCGGCAAGTGCAAGAAGACGATGGCAGCTCCGCCAAAGACCAAGAAGGTGTCCGCCAAGGAGGACGACACTGGTGGTACCTTCACCATCAGTGCCTCTCTCGACCCTAAATAGGAAGGCGTGCTCGTTGCTTTCCTGCGGGCGAACGTCGACGTGTTTGCATGGAAACCGTCTGACATCCCTGGTGTTCCCAGGAAAGTAATTGAGCACCGTCTTGCCGTTTGTCCTCATGCGCGGCCCATCAAGCAGAAAGTCAGGAAGCAAGCAGTGGAGCATCAAGAATTCATCGCAGAAGAGATCAAGAAATTGGAAGCGAGGGCCTTGTCGAGGAGTGCTCCATCCCTCGTGTTTGGCCTATCCTGTAGTGGTGCGCAAGGATAATGGGAATTTGAGACTTTGTATTGACTTCACGGATGTTAATAAAGCTTGTCCCAAAGACCAGTTTCCCTTGCCGCGCATCGACCAGATTGTTGACTCTACGGGTGGATGTGATTTGCTTTCATTTCTTGATGCATACTCGAGATATCATCGGATCTTCATGGCGTAAGAGGATGAGGAGAAAACCGCATTCATTACTCCATGTGGCACATACTGTTTCATACGGATGCCTTTCGGTTTGAAGAATGCTGGTTCAACGCTTGCAAGAGTAGTCCATGACGCTTTTGAGCCGCAAATGCACGTAAATGTAGAAGCCTACATGGATGACATAGTGGTCAAGAGCAAGGATAAAGCAACTCGGTTCAAGATTTGGATGAGACCTTTGCAAATCTGCGCAAGATCAACCTCAAGCTCAACCCCGAGAAGTGCGTGTTCGAGTCCCTTCCGCAAGCTTCTCGGGTTCTTCGTGGTCTCAACGGGGAATTGAAGCCAGTCCCGACAAGATCAAGGCCATTGAGCAGATTGAAGCACCAAAGCGCGTCAAGGATGTACGAAGACTTGCGGTTGCGTGGCTGCTCTCGGCAGGTTTATCTCTAGGTTCTGCTGAACGCAGCCTCGCCATTTTTCAAGATTTTGAAAAAGGCAGGTCCAATGAAATGGACTCCCAAAGCGGAGGCTGTGCTGCAGGACTTAAAGAGGTACCTGTCCTCCACTCCAATACTTGTCGCACCTAAGCCACAAGAGAAGTTGCTGCTATATATAGCGGCAACCAATCAAGTGGTTAGTGCTGCGTTAGTAGCGGAGAGGGAGGCAGACGATGAGCCGACTACCATGGCAGATACATCCAGCGACAAGCAAGACACTTCACCGACAAGCTCTGGTCCCGACAAGGACGGATCTGCGCAGGCATGCGAGAAGATGCAGAAAAGGATGGTGCAGTGCCCAGTTTACTTTGTCGGGCCTTCCCTCCGCAGGGGCTAGGTCAAGGTACTTGGTGTGCAGAAATTGCTTTTCGGCCTCCTCATGGCCTCGAGAAAGCTGCGCCATTACTTCCAAGCACATGAGATAACGATGCGTCACTCGCTTTCCGCTGAAGAGGATACTGCAAAATCCGAAGCGGCAGGCGAGGATTGTCGAGTGGGCACCGGAACTGTCAAGCTTTGGCCTCAAGTTTGAAAGCACATCAACTATCCAAAGCAGAGCATTGGCAGAGTTCATAGCAGAATGGACGCCGACGCAAGATGAAGAAATTTCAGAGACGAGCATCCCTGTCAAGCAAGCGAGCAAAGAGTGGCTGATGTACTTTGATGGTACCTTCTCGCTGCAAGGCGCTGGTGCCGGCGTGCTGCTTGTCGCACCCACCGGAGAGCACCTCAAGTACGTAGTCCAGATGCACTTTCCCAAGGAGCAAGCAACAAACAATACATCGTAGTATGAAGGTTTGTTTGCGGTCTCGAGATTGCGATGAGACCTTGGGATTAAGAAGCTTATTGTCGTGGGTGATTCGCGGCTTGTCGTCCGCCAAGTGAACAAAGATTATCGTAGTCCATTGATGGAAGCCTCACGTTGATGAAGTGAGAAAGCTAGAAGAACACTTTGACGGCCTACAAATGGAACATGTTCCAAGAGCTCGTAATGATATTGCTGATGGCTGTCAAAATGCGCTGCACTTAAGTTGCTCGTGGAACCAGGGATTTTGTGCTCAAGCTAACTCAACCAACCGTGAACACCGCCAACTCGGACAGAACAAGAAGAGGAAGTTGATTTAGGTGACTATTTTCCGCAGAGCTTCCCAAGCCGCCACCAAAAGGTCCCTGTGATCAACACCAAGAATGCCGAGGGCGATGCTCCGACAAGCCCAAGGGTTTGTTTCGTTGAAGCGACGCTCCCGACAAGCATTGTTCGGCAAGCTTGCCGGGAACATCAAGCTCCGGCCAACCGCGAGTTCTTGCCAGAGAAGCGGATGTTCCCCAAAGCAGCAAGGTGCCTTTAGTCCTTGTTGTCGAGCCGCAAGCTCCAAAGATGGGCACAAGAGATTGTCCATTTCCTTCAGACAGAGAACTTCCCAAGAGCAAGAAGAAGCTGAAAGAGTAGCCCGGCAGTCAAGTATGTACCAGTTTGTCGACAAAGACACATCGCATGTAAGAAGACTCAACGGTGTGAAATTGAAGTGTATTTGCCGGAAGACGGACGAAGCTGTTGGCAGAGATACATGGAGGCATATGTGGTCACCACATTGGCGCAGAGCACTTGCCGCAAAGCTTTCCCAAGAAGGTTTCTTCGGCCGACAGCCCTTCAGATGCAATCGCACAAGTAACCAAGTGTGAAGCGTGCCAGTTCCATTCCAAACAGATACACCAGCCAGCTCAAGCTCTCCAGACGATCCCTTTATCCTGTCCATATTCGGTCTGGGGGCTCGACATTCTCGGCCCCTTCCCTCGAGCTGTCGGGCGCTTTGAGTACTTGTACGTCGCAATCGACAAGTTCACAAAGTGGCCGGAAGTGGAAGCAGTGAGGAAGGTGACAAGACAACAAGAATCAAGTTCTTCAGTCGATTGTTTGCCGCTTCGAATCCCTAACATGATCATCACCGACAACGGCACACAATTTACGAAGTCGCACCTTCATGCAAGACGCCCAAGATCTTGGCGCCAAGGTCTGCTTTATACATTGCTCATCCGAGAAGCAACGGTCAAGCGGAGAGGGCAAATGCTGAAGTGCTGCGCGGGCTCAAGACCAGAACTTTTGACAGGCTGCACAAGTGCGGAAGAAACTGGATTGAGGAGCTGCCGGTGGTTCTTTGGTCGATCAGGACGACGCCAAATCGAGCCACTGGCCAGACACCTTTTGCTCTAGTCTATGGAGCAGAAGCAGTTCTCCCCACGGAACTCAGATACGGGTCACCTCGAGTACTCGCTTATGATGAGCTTGAGCAAGAGCAGCTGCGACAAGATGACGCTGCTCCTTAAGGAGGACCGTCTTCGTGCAGACGAGCTGCTCGTTACCAGCAAGCTTTGCGCCGCTACCATAGCCGTAAAGTTAGTGCCGAAGCCTCGAGGAAGGCGACCTTGTTCTTCGCGCGTTCGATCCGCCAAGAATTCAAACAAGTTGACGCCTAAAGTGGGAAGGCCCTTATCGGGTGAAACGAGTCACTAGGCCTGGCGCTGTCCGCTTTGAGACCGGAAGATGGCATTCCGTGAGCAACTCCAGAACATTGAGCATCTTCGTAAGTTTTACTCAGAGGGCGGTTGTTTAACCTGTTCCAAAGAACCACCTTTTGTACAAGTCTTGCCGCTGTTGCATGTAATCCTTTGTACAAAGCCGGGCGCAGACCCCGTGCATCAGTAAAGCTCATGTGTTGCGCACAACTTGTCAAATTCATGCTTTCATCATTTTATTGCATGCTTTGGCTAACACTTTGTGCAGCAACCACACCGGTAAGCAATATCGAGTCACGGGCTCCATAACTTTATTTTCTCTTCTTTCTTTTCTCAAAGAAAGGAAGGTTCCCTCGCGCACAAGTTAACCAGGGGAAGGAGAAGATAATACTATGGACCAAGCGTTGCTCGAGGAAGTTTCGCCTTATCGGGAAGCAAACTACGAAAAGCTAAGTTGCCCAAGTTTGAGCAATCAGTTCTTAAATTTTGAAGTTATCTTCCTCGAACGATAGTACTTTGTATGGAAAACTCCCGCGCTGGAGGAACCAACTCATGCTAGTTAGTCACGCCCTTACTTTGTTTCGAGTCTGCTCAACAACTTAAGTGAGCTGCAGCTAGTCACGACAAGGTTGCTTGTCGGAGGCGACACCGCCAGCAGGCTGCTGACGTTCCGCACTCAGCGCTCACGGCAAGGGTGCCTGCACCGACAAGTTCCCTAAAAGCGTAGGGCAAAAACGTACAAAGGAAGGAATCAAGTAAAGGAAATAACATTGCAATCATCGCCTAAGATAGAGTTATATGACAAAATAGCTTGTCGCAGATCTAATAAATTGTTCTAAACATGATCAGGAGCGACAAGGGAAAGATAAAATTGGCGGCCTAGTCTACGCGGTCGCCATCAACCCGCTTGATCTTGCCCACCTTGTCCACAATGGGCGCGACAAGGGCTTTGAGCGCCCACATCGGCATCTGGCGGCAAGGATCTCGAGGACGCCCGTTGAGGTTGAGGCCTGGATTGCGGAAGGCCACCTTCATCAACACCTTCCGAGGGCTCCTGCACGTATCTGGGCGCGATTCCTCGGCCAGCTGCTTTGGGATCTCTTCCCGAGTCGCTGGAGACCCGCCACCACGCCTTGAAGAATAAGCTAAGCTTGGCGCTGGGTTGGAGGTGCTCGTCGGAGGAGTATCCAAGATCCACCATCCCCAGCTCCATCAGCTCATTGTGGATGGCGGCGGCAGTATCCACGAGACCTTCGGTCCAGTGCTCCACACTCTCCCTCAAGGCGCTCTAGGTGGCAACAGCATTCGCCAAGAGCCTCGTTGGCCTTGATCTTCTCCAACAGCCCACCTCCCGCCTCCTTGGCGCCCGCCCAAATACCGCATCGTGGTGGTCGGCTTGGCTCAAGATCTGCCTTGGAATCCTTGGCGGCGAGCTCCTTGCTCTATCGGCGAGACGGCCCTGCAGCTCGCCAAGAGTGTAGGCGTCCTTCTCGCTGCGTGCTTGAGCGCAGCAAGCTCGCCGCTCTTTCCGAGATCGGCCTCTAGCTGCGTCACCTTCGTCTCCAACTCTTTCTTGGCGGCCTCGGCGGCTGCGGCAGCATCCTTCGCTTCCTTAAGAGCCCCGCCAAGTGACTCCTCGCGCGCGACAAGCTCTTCCTCATAGCTGTCAAGATTGATCTTCCGCTGCGCCAACTCGCCTTCTTGCACAAATAGCTTCTCGGCAGCAAGCCTTGCTGCTCCTCGACCTCAGCCTTCTCAAGGATGAAGGCTGTGCGCTCTTCAAAGAAGTCGCTCCGCTCTTCCGCTACGTTAGGAGAGTTTCTTGGTTGGCGCCCGGAGCTCTTCTCAAGGCTTCTCCATGTCTGCTCCCGCCCTCGCGACAAGTGCTTCCCGGGACTCCAACTTGGCTTGTCGGGCACGGTAGAGCGACAACAGCTTCTTCAGCAGCTGCTCCTCCTCAGACTCACCGCTGCTGCTGCTTGGCGCGTCCACCAGAGTCAGCCCAGCGGAGGCGAGCAGCTCTCCATCAAAGGTCTCTCCTTCGACCGGCGCCCTGGAACTCGACTCCCATGGGAGCTTGATGAAGACGCCATTGCCGGCCTTCAAGTAGGCGCCGGGCTGGGGCTCTTGAACTGACAGCTGCAGAAGCCAATGGGGAATCGGCGGTCGGTGTAGCGCTTGGTGCTCCTGCGGCCTCAGGGCCGTAAGTGCGATCGCCAGACCCCTCGCCAGCTTCTGTGGCGGCAGCCTCGGTGGCCTCTTTGCCGGCAGGCTCGTCAGCGCCGGCTTCTTCTCCCACGGCAAGCCAAGTCGGTGTTGCCGCAGCCCCTCCTCGCCGGCGACCTCGATCTCCATCGGCTCTGTGGCGGACGGATGAAGAAAGTCAAGCAAATATCCAAAGATAGAATCAGAAGAAGAAAAACACAAGGGAAGTACTTGGGCAAGAAGGTTACCTGCGCCGGGGGCTGCGGTCATGGTCTCCGCCGCCAAGGGATCGCTGGTGCCGTCCCTTGCCGGAGAGCTGCCCCTTGCCGGAGAAGGCTCCCTTGCCGGAGAAGGCTCCCTTGCCGGAGAAGGTTCCCTTGCCGGAGAAGGCTCCCTTGCCGGGGAGCGCTCCCTTGCCGGGGAATCCACCCTTGGCGGCGTAGTCGAAGCAGAAGGAGGCTGCTCTGCTCCTACACAAACCAACAAATGATATCAATGAAGAAGGAGCACCCATGCACACCTAACAAGAAGGAGAAAACCGTGATACTTACTCCGGGGCTGTGCTGGGGCTGCTTTGAGGAAGGGTTGCCGGGTCCGCAAGGGGGTCTCAGACGCAGCTACATTGCGGGTGGCTCGTCCTCAATGACGACCACCGGGTCTTGGCTCTCTTCGACGCCTTCTGGGCCAGCGTCACGAAAAGGAAAGAGTTCAATCTAAGCAAATCAGATTCAAGATGAAGCAACAAAATTGAAGAAATAGAAGCACAATAAAGAAGCTTACTCTTCTTCTTCCTCGTCGGAGCTGAGCGCGGAGAGATCAAACTCCGGCTCGCCTCCGGTGCGACGAGGCGGAGGAGTGGGCTCTCTTGACCGCTTGGCGGAGGTATCGACGGTGGCCTGGGAGGATCCCGCCCCAGTTGTCGCAGCAAGGTGGGGTGCTCCCGCAGCAACATTTCTTGCATGCAGTAGAGCGCGTCGCGTGGCCGCGGCTGATGGCCCGTCTGCCACCCGTCTCGCCTCCGGCCTTGCGGAGACGCTTCTTTAAGCGGGCCGGGGCTCCGTTATGACAGCTGCTGGATGGTGGGGAAGAAGCGCCCTCGGCTGGTTATTTCGACTTCGGCCTTGGGTTCGGTAAGCTCTTCCTCACCGCGAACTCCTCGCCGGCAAGGCTTGCCGCCTCTGCCAGATTCCTCCTCCACGGTGTACCGAAGACGCCAATGGCCGGCGCTGCCGCCTCCTCCACTGGTGGCAATGTGTCGCATCTCGCCGTCGGTGGTGTCGCGGATGAGCTTCTTCGCTTTCGTCGGGCGGATCGGCATTTCTTCCAAGCTGTCGAAGAATTGCCGCCGCGACGTCGTCCGCAGGCTCTTGCCGAGTTGGAACGATCCCATGAGAATCGCACAACGGCATCATGGCACGGATGCGGTCGAGCGCAGAATTGTTGCACAATGGGACGACCCCTCGGCAACCTAAACCACTCGGGGTGATCGGGGTCATGCTTGAACAGCTCTAGCAGCATCGCATCCAACTCCAAGACAGTAAAATTCCAGTTGAGGCCCGGGCGTAGCCTCATGATGTCCGCTGCATTTTGGAACTCCCAAGCAGGTCTCCTCCTCTCCTGCAAGGGAGCAATGCGGCGACGAAGGAAATCTGCGCCAACTGCGCCTACAGTGAGTCCGGCAAGCCTGAGGCGCAAGATCCGGGTCACAACAATCTTCAACCTAGCATCTTCCGGCGCCAAGTTGCTCCAATCGTTGCCGCGCACTATTGGGGCTTGGCGCAGGGCAGTGAAGGGCTGCGGGTTCTCCTCAACGATCCAACACCAATTGGCTCTCCACTCCTCCCATTTGCTGCGGAGCTCTCCTTCCAGATAAGCTTCTTTCTTGCCGATCCTGGAGATCCAAGCAATCCCTCCGGCAAGCGGCTCCCCTCTCTCAACACGGGGCATGAAGAAGTGGCGGAAGAGGGCTCCGTTTGGGTGGATCCCGACAAAGTTTTCGCAAAGGTGTGCGAAAACTGCCATGGTCAGGACAGCATTGGGGGTGAAATCAAGGAGGCGAAGCCCGTAGGTGTTCATGATATCGCAGAAGAATTAGAAAAGGCGGGCAGAGCCCGCAATAGAAGAAAAGCGCAAAGAAAGGATACCCAGTTGGGGCTAGTTCGAAGCGGTGGCGGGAGTACCTTCGTGCGCTGGATGCGCACGCTGCCTCCGTCGACCGTAAGAGGTAGTAGCCCTCCCTCGCCTCCTTTGTGTCGAGCTGGGGGAGAAGATGGCCCGCTCCTTTCGCGGCGCATGAGCTGCGCCTCGGCCGACTTCACGCCCTTCCCCTTGTCGGCTTTAGGAGCCATGGCGGAGGCGTTGGAGGAGACCGACGGCGTTGATGGCGCTGTGGCGAAAGGGGGCGGAGCGCTGCTCTCTTCGCACTAGAGAATAAGGGGGGAGCGGCAGTGGTTTTCGAGACGAGACAGCAATGGCGAGGTGGGCGACCTGCCCCTGTTTCCCCTTTTTATAAGGAGGGAGAGGGGGCGGACGTTCCGCTTTTCCTAATAAAGAAACCCCCACGACCTCTCCCACGACGCCACGTTCGGCGCGTGCTGTTCGTGGGGGACGTGGTGGGTCCACAGCAAGTTACGGCGTGATCAAGGCCGCGTGTGACCGTGCACTGTTTTGGGCCTGGCCCAACAGCGCTCGGCACCATGTGCGGCCCAGGCCCGGGGGCTCCTGTCGGTGTACTGGAGTAGGGGTACCCTAGTATCCCGAACTCGTGCACGGGCAGTTGCAGCACCCCGCGGTAGGGCTTGCCTGGTCACCGCCAAGATCCTCCGTGGTTCCTTTGGAGCCATTCAAGAACAAAGTATTTAACCAAGAAGACAAGGCCCCGCAAGAGGAGCTTGTCGGAAGGCCACTCAAGGCACGCAGAAGACAAGACCCCGGCAAGAGGAGCTTGTCGAAGGCTCGGAGAGCGACAAGCCTCCCGAACGACAAGGATTCAGCCGCGGCAAGGCACTTGCCACGGCAGTAACCTCTTCATCTCCGCCCAGCTCATCCACCAACATGTCGCCATGGGACCATTCCATCCGCTGCGTGTCAAGAGGCTGTGCAGCCAGCGGGGAGCGGCGATAAGCGGCCGACAAGCTTGCCATCGTGGCGAACGGTGGCGCTCCGACGGTCCTCATTGCCTGTTTAGGCGATGTGGACGGGCAATTAATGCTTTTGTCCCTTGCCGTCGTGGTTAGGTAGAGTACACTGCATAATCGTGCAAGTAGGTGTACCAACCACTGTTTTTCCATTTGTACCCCCATCTACGTTGCCACCTGTCGGTGCCCCTTTGTGCATATAAAAGGAGGCCCATGCGCAACGTAGGGGGGTTTTCAAACTCTCTCACGCTAGGTCTCGTTAGCAGCTGGAGTATACTGTAGCTCTCAGCGCTCCCTAGCAAGAACACAATACAAATCATACAAGCAGCAGTAGGAGTATTATCTCTCCGGAGAGCTCCGAAGCTGGGTAAACTGCTCGTGTGCTTCGCCTTGATCCGCTCTTCGTGCGATCTCCGCCCCCCCTCCGAACCAAAAGGGACCCGGTCTGCCGGTCCCATAGGTGTTCGTGGGTCCGATCAGCCTCCCCGACAATCATCATCACCGCGATCTTCACCAACACCGCCGTCATCTTCACAAACATCTCCATCACCTTCCCCCTTCTATCTACAGCGGTCCACTCTCCCGCAACCCGCTGTACCCTCTACTTGAACATGGTGCTTTATGCTTCATATTATTATCCAATGATGTGTTGGCATCCTATGATGTCTGAGTAGATTTTCGTTGTCCTATTGGTGGTTGATGAATTGTTATGATTGATTTAATTTGCTTGTGGTTATGTTGTTGTCCTTTGGTGCCCATCACATGAGTGCGCGCGTGGATCACACCTTAGGGTTAGTTGTATGTTGATAGGACTATGTATTGGAGGGCAAGAGTGATAGAAGCTTCAACCTAGCATAGAAATTGATGCATACGGGATTGAAGGGGGACCAATATATCTTAATGCTATGGTTGGGTTTTACCTTAATGAACGTTAGTAGTTGCGGATGATTGCTAATAGTTCCAATCACAAGTGCATAGAATTCCAAGTAAGGGATGACATGCTAGCAGTGGCCTCTCCCACATAATACTTGCTATCGGTCTAATAAAGTAGTCAATTGCTTAAGGGACAATTCCGCCACACCTACCATCACTTTTCCACACTCGCTATATTTACTTTAGTTGTGTCTTTACCTTAGTAGCCCCTAGTTTTATTTTCGTGCTCTTTACTTTCTTGCAAACCTATCCGAAAACACCTACAAAGTACTTCTAGTTTAATACTTGTTCTAGGTAAAGTAAACATTAAGCGTGCGTAGAGTTGTATCGGTGGTCGATAGAACTTGAGGGAATATTTGTTCTACTTTTAGCTCCTCGTTGGGTTCGACACTCTTACTTATCGAAAACTGTTGCGATCCCCTATACTTGTGGGTTATCACCCACATGATGGTAGCGAACAAGGGCGCGGAGGATCTTCGTCCGCGCCAGTGCCGGCTCCGAGAGGACGGTGCGCATCTGCTCCCCCCGTCGCCGACGGCGACAACATCAATGCTGCACCTCCTCACCTCCCGCAGCGGACGGGATTCGGCCGGATCTGTGACCACCGGTGAGGAAAGAGATAGACTGGACACTGTCATCTTGTTTTGATATGGAGAGGGTGAGAGAGCGAGACGCGAGAAACTCTATCAAACAAGAGGCTATAATGGAGTAAAAAAATCTCTCCATAGCAGTGGTTTTAAATAGAATACGCTGCGTTCGGAAAAAAGATACAAAAAACTGGCGGACAATTTTTAAGGGTCTGTTTAGGACACATCTAGATGTGACATAGTTATCTCACATCTAAGTTCATGTCCACTCTGTTTGTGGTCTATTTTTTGTCCTAGTTTTTTTGTTTCTTGTTGCTACATTATATACTTGTGGGAGCTTAGATGTGATATCCTTAAATAACATCTAGATGTGAATTGGACAAACTGATTTTTTAAATTACCAAGAAAGAAAACTCGATCAAAAACACGCCCCCGCTTCCAGGTCGCGAGAGTCGTCGCGCACACGCACATAGACATAGACATGCATATCCGTGTTTACGTAAAATTCCATTTCCATCTCCATCTCCAATCATATTTGTCCAACTGGCACATTATTTACGTTGTTAATTATATACGCAGCAATATTAACGTACATCATTTCTTGTTTATGCATCGTCCGGACCGCTGCCACGGCCGGGTCCTGACCAACCCGAACCCTCTTCATCACCAGCGCTGCTTCCCGCCAGAAACGGTCAAGGTCGCATTCATGCCCGCCAGAGCGGACGCGACCTCTCACCGGGCGCCCGGCATTAAAGCGGCGCCCGGCCGAGAGAACGCCGCCCGCGCCGCTTCGGTGCACGCGGCTGCTCCACGTTCAAAGGTCGCAATAGCCGGCTACAACATGCATGTAAAAAGTTTTTGGGAGTCCGTGCTACAGCTAGCTGTCCTCCCCCAACTCGTCAATCTCTTCCAGTAGTGCTAGTAGTACTCCATGGCGCGATCCATCGACAAGCAGGCAAGAAAGGTATCGTATACTCGGTTTGCGGTGAGTGGCATGCCGAGCGACCATGTGGGGTCGAGCCTTGGAGGAGGGTGAGACACGAACACGACAGGCGTGATTTACTGTGTGATTTGACTGCTCCTTAGTGGCGCCTACACATACTCCCCTAAGTGTATGCAACTGTCACACGCATATTGGCGGACGCAAAACGCTGCGCGACGCCCCTAATGCATGCATGTCCGAGCACACGATGGAACACACACGGTCACGCTTAAGTGCTCAACCTACACGTGCTTGCACACACATACTACGGTCGGGGTGAGCTAGTGACCGTGATAAACACCGGAAAATATATATATCGAGAGAAATGAGCGTATTATGAAGTCCACCGACCGTATTTTTACAAATATACAAAGGATGCATGTAGTATTTATCTCGTTTGAAATTAATCCATATTAACCGGAGAGGAGGCAGTATGGACTAGCATTACTTGCGCGCGATGGCTCGCAGGACAAGGAGAAACTTTTGACTAATGCAAGCTCTCCCTCGCTCAGGTGGTGGACGTGCAACAGTTAACTCGGTGTCATATTGCCAGAAGCATACACTATACTACTAGTGCTACTATTGTTCAACTTCCCGAATAGGCGAACAGCCAAGCGCAAAGTTTACTAATATAGTCTATAAAGGTATGTACTATACTAGTACTAGGAACTGGATGGAGGAGCGTCTGCACTCTTATTATAATTTTAAAATGTGATAAAGCAATCTTCAACACATTATGTTATCTTCGAGGGTTCTCGCATGTGATAATGGAAGTTGATTGCATGGAACACTCGCCACAATTCTCGCTTAATTTTGGCTCATATCCTGTTACAAATAGTAGCACTCGGTAATATTTCATCTTTTTTTGTTATTCAGCATGTAAAAAGGTCAGCAAACCTTGCGGCGCATCTTCGTGCGAACCGTGCTTGCTGCACTTTGAATGTGGCCGACAGCTGGCTTGATGAAACACCTCGCTTCCTACTTCTTTTTTTGCGGGGTACCTCGCTTCCTAGTGACCAGTGTCTTTGCTGATCGTCCTAAGAATGCTTATATATGAATAAAGCTCTCTAATTTACCCGCAAAAAGGATTGAGCCATATTAACTGGAAAGGAGGGAGTATGGACTAGCACTACTTTTTGGTGTGTCCCGTCAACTCGTAGAACGAGGAGAAGCTTGCAGGACAAGGTGAAGCTCGCTTACGCCTTTTGACTAATGCAACCTACCCTCGGTGGACATGCATCAGTCCATTCGGTGTCAGATTGTCAGAGGCATACACTGTAGTACCCAACATGCGGAGTACCATCATTGTTCGACTTCATGAAGAGGCGAAGAGCCAAGCGCAGTAGTACGAGTAGTACTACTACTAGAACCGCATGGTGGAGCGTTTGTACTCTTATTTCTTTTTATCTATGATAAAGTACACGTTTATTCCGGAGAAGGGCGGAAAACGGCAGCCCAACATGGCAACATGTAATGAATGATATCGATCAACCAACCATGCTCGAATATATCTTGGCCTCCATGCGAACCCGTCTGTGTGTTCTCGCTCCTCGTCTCTCTCAAGGAACGGCGGGTTGGCTCTTTGCCGCCAATTGAGATCGGTTTCTCACACTCCTGTCCCACATGTCGCTGATATGCCAAGAGGAGGTGCGTTGACCGACCGCCATACGCTGCATTTGGTTTTGAACCTTCATACTACCTCCTCCCTCCACAGTTCTGGTATGCGCTTCATTATGATGCATTTCTCTCAATGCATTTTCACCACCAGAGAGACTTTAGACGCGTTTGGTTTAATGCTCAATTAATTAGTGTGTGGTAACCACAATCAAGTCCACAATTTTCTCTCCATGTAACTACGGAATGGAGTAAGTGCATGCATGTGTGTACCCGGGGTGGAAGCACTGCATGCATGTGTGTACGCATTATTCCCTCTACTAGTAATAGACGCCGTGCTATAACTACCAATGCTATTTTTCAGGCCGATCGCTAGTCGCCTTGGTCCCACAGATCTTTTTTCTTTTTTCTGAAGCGCGCTGTATAAACAGTGACGAATGGAGTAGTATGAGCGGATTCAAAGAAGAGCGTATTGATGGTTGCTTCTTTAGAGCAACTTACGATTAGGGAAAGGTGGGGCTTACGATTTGACCGCTCATTACTCACTATTAATGCGGTGCAACGACCGAGCTGAGTCTCCCATTCGGTTGTGCACTACCACCTCTGTTCTTAAATATACTCCGGAGTATATTTGTCTTTCTAGAGATTTCAACGAGTGACTACTCAAATATTTGTCTTTTTAGAGATTTCAAATGGACTGACACATACGGATGTATATACATATTTTAGAGTGTAGATTCTCTCATTTTGCTCCGTATGTAGTCACTTGTTGAAATCTCTAGAAAGACGAATAGAATATTTAGGAATGGAGGGAGTACACATACGAAGCAAAATGAGTGAATCTACACTCTAAAATATGCCCGTTTGAAATTTGTAAAAGGACAAATATTTAGGAATGAAGGAGTATAATTTTGTGCATGGCACATGGACCTGGATGATGAAGAGGCTTCTGGCAATGCTATCAAGCTTCCATCATTTGTTTACATAATTGGCGTACTATACAAATAATTTTCCAGCGAGAGATGAAATTGTACAATGGTGTGAGCTTTCAGCTTCTGTTTCGCGTGTCTTGCCATCGATGCTCTTTCTAAACAATAAAAACTAACTTCCTTGCTAATGCATGTCAACTATTAGCGCATCGTAGCTAATAATTACATCACAACCGAAGACAGAGTTGTGAGAAGGTGTTAAATTAAAATTGATCCATGCTTTCATTGGCGACAACGTCCCCCGGATCTGTCTAAATCAACAAGGCATGTTGGGAAAAAGTAGCTGTCTGGAGCATGCAACATTCCGATCATTTTGTGCAGTTCCACTAAAATAGAGCTGAGCGTCCCTGTTCCAAAGATATTAAGTGTGATTACGATAATAGAGGACCTGGCGATGAAACAATAAACACATAAATAGAAGCCGGTCACCTTCACAGTCTCTTTTAAGACTAACTAGTTGGAGAAGATTAGGCTCCGAGTTGGATGAGGAGGATAGAGCAAAACCAATCTCCCTTTGTGCAATCGCACTAAAATGTAGAGACATTGCCCATGTGACATTTTAGTATAACTGCACAAAACACTCTTAAGAAAAAAGTGATTTGTGCAGTTCACCAAAAGGTCGCAATAGCAACGAGGTGAAATGGATAGCCCTGTTTGCAAAAAAGAGGTAGAAAGGAAACAATTACTGGCCAATAATAGTTGATGACACATGTGACGACAAAAAAGAAGCATATTCCTTGCCCTAAGGGAAGATAACAACACGGTTGTGTTTGTCTGAAACAGTGTGAGGACGAGAATGCAATATGGAAAGTACGCTGGATGAGCTACGTTTTGGGCAAAGAACTATGGAAGATCCACATGCAGCGACGTGGGAAGACGGGCAGTGAAGCAAGGCCAGAGGGGATACCTGGAGGTCGTCGGGATGTAACTAGGTGAGCGGCGGCGGGCGGAATCTGCGAGCAGGTGGCGTAGGCCCTGCCGCGCCGGAGCTTGGTCAGAGAGAACGCGTGTACCGCAGATCGAGACGTGCTGCCTCGGCGCCGTCGAACGGAGAAACGATGCACTTCCTCCCTTTCACCCGGCAAACGGGATGCGGCCGGATCAGTGACCAACGGTGAGAGAGAGAGGCCACCGCACTCCCTTTCCCCCGGCGGACCGGATGCGTCCGGATAAGTGACCAATGGTGAGTGAGAGAGAGGCCACCACAGCCTTGTGTGAGATACTCTGAAGAGCGACAAACCAGGAACGCAAGGCTCCATTGCATATAGTGAGCGGACTACCTTTTTCTCCATAAAAATTGTTTTATACTCTGTGTACGTGCCATTGAGCGCTATAACTTTATTTAAAAATAACGCGGCAACGCGTCAAGTCGAACTTTGTTTCGTGCAGGCATGGTATACCACCTCCATAGGTAAACAACCGCTACAGGCGTTCAAATTAGCACGTGGGCTGCCATTTCGTAAAGAAATGAGCTCCACCGTACCAGCTGTGGTGTGGCTGGGCACGAAGCGTGAGTACGTGCATGGTGCACCTATTCTCTTCTTGTATACGTACACCACCTACGTGGGGTTGTGTGAGAGATACAAACCTAGAGAGATATAGTGTGTGGGTTCTTGAGAGTTTTTTTTTGGGGGGTTCAATCAAAAAATGTAACAGGTGCAATGTGTGTGAAATAGAGTCCTGGATATAACATATATATAGAGGGGGCGATCCACGAGAAGAGAGTGGAGGTATCACCGGCTTGAGGTGTCCATAGAATCGAAAAGAGGGATGATGTGTGTGTGTGTGTGCGCGCGCGCGATCGATAGAGTGCCATCGAATTTGTGTGTGACCACGACAAAGATATAGAGTGGGCTGCCCTCTTTGGAACGTGAGAGGGGACATGTGCAGTTTGTCTCTATGGCATGGATACCTACCTGCAGCGCTCGACTATCGGTGTGTGGTGGGGGAAGAGGGAGGCCCAATTAACTATAGAGGTACAATGGCTGGTATATGTGTGGAGGAGGAGAGAGGCCTACCTCATGTATTAAGGAGATCGATCCGCCTCATGTATTAAGGGAGATCGATCTGCATCCATGCATATGTGCATGAGAGGAATAAGGTTGGGAGAGAGACAGAGCTAGAGTGTTGGAGGGGTGGTAGTGGAGTTGCTTCTAATAAATGGTGGGATAGGCTTGCTAGACAAACGGAGGGCACGCCTAATATCAATAAGAGAGGAGATGGCTGCTTGTTGTCTCAGGCACGCAAGCGTGTGAGAAAGCGGGTCAGGAGGCATGCACGAATGATGAGGGGGACGATGTGGCTGTGGTAAGCGGACATAACTATGTAGGAAGATCAATCGCCCTTTGTTAGAGAAAGTAGAGACATAACTTGTGAAGTACGTCGATCGATGGGGGGGTAGTTAAAGTCAATCCAGGTACATGTTGGGAGATCGATCGGTATACATGCATGTGTGTGTTAGAAGAAAACGAGGCACGAGGAGAAGGATAGAGATAGAGGGATGCATGTAGGAGGTGGTACAAGAGGCATACTATATCGAGCGGGGAGGAGTGTGCGAGTACGAGAACGATGAAAAGAGTGGTGGGAGTGAGGCATGGACGGTGACAAGAGAAGAGGGGAAGCTTGTGTTTGTGCTAGGCACACCTGGCTAGAGAGGCATATCGATCGATGTGTGCCGTAAAGAAGGAGCTGGGGGCCTACACACACCGTGGGTGAACGACCTAAAGTGAAAAAAGACAATTTCTTGGCGGTGGAGCTAGAGAATGCTGAGGGAGGGTGAGAGGGATGCGGCGTGTGCATGCACAAGAGAAAGTTAGCTAGCTACAAAGATAAGAGGGTTGTGTGGGTGTAAAAGACGAATAGAGATCATATATACTTCATTATAAAAAGCGAATTCGGATATTTGAAGAATTTATCATAGTGTTTTAAACCGACGTATGTGTGAATATATATAACGGTGAACATGTTATACTACATTTAATATATTTTATCTCTACTCTTATAAAAAACGGAGTTGTTGATGATGGTGTGCCTACAATCCTGCATTATAGGCCGTCCGATTTATATCTGGCGGATAGCAAGGAAACTATGATGGTTGAAGTTGGCAACAATCATGATTGTAGATTCTTATTGAAATAGAGAAACGAATTCAAATTTAGTTCGAATTGCAGCGGTAGTATAGACATTTGGAATGCACTAAAATGTTGGTATGAGTAGGTTACATGCATTATACAAGAAAGCGAAAAAATTAATCGGACATAACATGGATTCATACTCCCTCCTTCCATCTATATAGGGCGTAATGAGATTTTTAAGACCGCCTTTGACTATTGACAAGATTAATAGTACATGACATGCACAATGTGAAAATTATATCATTGAAAGACCCTTTCACAGACGAAGTTAACGGTGTGCTTTGTGTAAGTTGCATGTCATATATCATTGCTCTTCTCGGGGAGGCTGATCGGACCCACGAACACCTATGGGGCCGGCGGACCAGGTCCCTTGTGGTTCGGAGGGGGGCGGAGATCGCACGAAGAGCGGATCGAGGCGAAGCACACGAGCAGTTTACCCAGCTTCAGAGCTCTCCGGAGAGATACCACTCCTACCGCTGCTTGTCTGATTGTATTGTGTTCTTGCTAGGGAGCGATGAGAGCTACAAAACCTAGCGTGAGTGTCTCTGGTCTCGGATGAGTCGAACCGGCCGAACCCCCTCTACGTTGCGCATGGGCCTCCTTTTATATGCACAAAGGGGCTCCGGCAATGTGGCAACGTAGATGAGGGTACAAATGGAAAAACAGTGGTTGGTACACCTACTTGTACAAAGGTACGGTGTTCTCTACCTAACCGACGGCAAGGGAAAAAGCATTAAATGCCCATCTGTAGTCGCTTAAACAAAGGCAACAGAGACCGTCAAAGCGCCACCGCTCGCAACGATGGCAAGCTTGTCACCGCCGCTTATCGCTGCTCTCCGCTGGCTGCACAGCCTCTTGACACACGCGCATGGAATGGTCCCATGGCGACACGTTGATGGATGAGCTGGAGCGGAGATGAAGAGAAGTTACTGCCCGCGGCAAGTGCCTTGCCGCTGCTGAATCCTTTGTCGCCCAGAGGCTTGTCGCTCCGAGCCTTCCCGCAAGGTCCTCTTTGCCGGGCCTTGTCTTCTGCGTGCCTGAGTGGCCTTCCCGGCAAGCTCCTCTTGCCGGGCCTTGTCTTCTTGGTTAAATACTTTGTTCTTGAATGGCTCCAAAGGAGCCACGGAGGATCTTGGCGGTGACCAGTAAACTCCTGCCATGGTGTTGCAGAATCGTCTGCGGCACGAGTTCGGGATACTAGGGTACCCCTACTCTAGTACACCGACAGAGCCCCCGGCTCAGGCCACACGGTGCGGCGCTGTTGGGCCAGGCCCAAAACAGTGCACGGACACACGCAGCCTTGATCACACCGTTAATTGCCCCGGACCCACCACGTCCCCCACTAACGGCACGCACCGAACGTGGCATCGTGTGGGAGATCATGGGCGAGGTCGTGGGGGTTTCTTTATTAGGAAAAGCGGAACGTCCGCAGCGGAACGTCCGCCCCTTCTCCCTCCTTATAAACGGGGAAACAGGGGCAGGTCGCCCACCTCGCCATTGCTGTCTTGTCCTGAAAAACCACCGCCGCTCCCCCCTTCTTCTCTAGTGCGAAGAGAGCAGCGTTCCGCCCCCTTTCGCCACAGCACCACCAACGCCGTCGACCTCCTCCGCCGCCTCCGCCATGGCTCCGAAAGCCGATAAGGGGAAGGGCGTCAAGTCGGCCGAGGCGCAGCGGCTCGCGGCGCTGCGCAAGGAGCGGGCCATCTTCTCCCCCCAGCTCGATGCAAAGGAGCTGAGGGAGGGCTTCTACCTCTTCTGGTCGACGGAGACGCGTGCGCATCCGCGCACGAAGTTTCTCCCCGCCACCGCGTCGGAATTAGCCCCCACGGGGTATCCGTTCTTTGCCCTTTTCTTCTATTATGGCTCGCCCGCCTTTTTCCAAATTCTTTTGCGACATTATGAACACATACGGGTTCCGCCTCCTTGATTTCACCCCCAACGCCATTTCGACCATGGCAGTTTTCGCACACCTTGCTAAAACTTTGTCGAGATCCACCCCAACGTAGCCCTCTTCCGCCACTTCTTCATGCCCCGCGTTGAGAGAGGGAGCCGCTTGTCGAGGGATAGCTTGGGTCTCCGTGGTCGGCAAGAAAGAAGCGATCTGGAAGGAGAGTTCCGCGACAAGTGGGAGGAGTGGAGAGCCAACTGGTGTTGGATTGTAGAGGAGAACCCGCAGCCCTTTCGATCGCTGCCGGCGCCAAACCCCAATAGTGCGCTGCAATGATTGGAGCAACTTGGCGCCGGAGGATGCTAGGTTGAAGATAGCTGTGACTGGATTTTGCGCCTCGGGCTTGCCGGACTAACTGTAGGCGCAGCTGGCGCAGATTTCCTTCGCCGCCGCCGTGACGCTTCCCTTGCGAGGAGAGGAGGAGGCCTGCTTGGGAGTTCCCAAACGCAGCGGACATCATGAGGCTACGCCTGGCCTTAATCGGAATTTCACCGTCTTGGAGTTGGATGCGATGCTGCTAGAGCTGTTCAAGAACTAATTCCCCGATCACCCCGAGTGGTTTAGGTTGCCGAGGGGTCATCCCATTGTGCAACAACTCGCACTCGACCGCATCCGCGCCTTATGATGCCATTGTGCGATTCCCATGGGATCGCTCCAACTCGGCAAGAGCCTTCCGACGACATCGCGGCAGCAGTTCTTCGACAGCACCGGAAGAAGTGCCGATCCGCCCGACGCGCGAAGAGGCTCACCCGCGACACCACCGACGAAGAGATGGCGCGCATCGCCACAAGGTTGGAGGAGGCGGCAGCAGTTGCTGCCGCTGGCGTCTTCGGGTACACCATGGAGGAGGCAGACGCAGCGAAGGCGGCAAGCCTCGCTGAGCGAAGGGAGGTCGCCGGCGAGGAAGAGATTGCCGAGCCCGAGGCCGAGTCGAGCGGACCAGCCGAGGGCGCTTCTTCCCCACCACCCAGCGGCTTGCCGCAAACGGAGCCCCCGGCTCCGCCAAAGAGGCGTCTCCGCAAGGCCGGAGACGAGACGAGGCGGCAGACGGGACCACAGCCGCAAAAGGCCACATGACGCTGCTTCTACCGTAAGTAAGCGATGTTGCCGCTGGCAAAGACCCTACATTGTCGGACGATCGGGCTGAATCCTCCCAGGCCATCATGACGCCCGCTTAAGCGGCCAAGAGAGCCCACCTCCGCCTCAGAAAGAATCGGGAGGCGAGCCGGAGTTTGACTTCTCCGCGCTAAGCTCTGAGGAGGAAGAAGATGAGTAAGCTTCAATATTGTGCTTGTATTTCTTCAATTTTGTTGCTTCATCTTGAATCTAATTTGCTTCGCTCTGAACTCTTTCCTTTTTCAGGACGCTGGCCCAGAGAGCGTCGAAGAGAGCCAAGACCCCGGCGGTCGTCGTTGAGGACGATCCACCCGTGGCAACAAGGGACGCGTCTGAGACCCCCTTGCCGGACCCGGCAAGCCTTCATCAGAGCAGCCCCCAGCACAGCCCCCAGGGTAAGTATGCGGTTTTCTCCTTACAGTTAGGTGTGCATGGGTGCTCCTTCTTCATTGATATCTGACTGTTGGTTTGTGTAGGAGCAGAGCAGCCTCATCAGGAGGGCCCAGAAGCCGCCCCCGAGATTCTATCTGTTGGGACTACGCCGCCAAGGGAGGATTCTCCGGCAAGGGAGTGTCCTCCGGCAAGGGAAGCCACTCCGGCAAGGGACAGCACCAGTGACCCTCCAGTGGTCGAGACCATGGCCGCAGATCCCGTTGCAGGTAATCCTCTTGCGCGAAAATTTCCCTTGGGCTTGTTTTCTTCTGTTTTTCTTTTGAACATTTGCTTGACTGTTCTTTTCTTTGTCCGACGCAGAGCCGATGGAGGTCGAGGTCGCCGGCGAGGAGGAAGCGCCAAGGCAACAATGACGGGCCATTGCCGTGGAAGAAGAGGCCGTCACGACGAGCTCACTGTTGGCGAGGAGGCTACCGAGGCTGCCGACGCAGAAGCCGGGCGAGGGGTCGGGCGATTACCGACGGCCCCGAGGCCGCAGGAGCGCCAGCGCTACACCGACCGCCGACTTCTCTGGCCGGGCAGCAGCTGCCAGTTCGAGAGCCCCAGCCCGGCGCCTACTTGAAGGCCGGCGACGGGCGTTTTCATCAAACTCGCCTTTGGGAGTCGAGCTCGAGGCGCCGGTCAAGGAGAGACCTTCGATGGCGAAGCTCACGCCTCCGCTCATTGGCCGACGCTGTGGACGCGCCAAGCAGCAAGCGGGCGAAGTCCGAGGAGGAGCAAAGTATCGAAGAAGCTGCTGCCGCTCTCTACCGCGCCCGACAAGCCAAGTTGAGTCCCGGAAGCACTTGTCGCGAGGGCGGGAGCAGACATGGAGAAGCGCAGAAAGAGCTCCGGGCGCCAACCAAGAAGCTCTTCTAACGTAAGCGGAAGAGCGGGCGCTACTCATTAAGAGCGCACGCCTTCATCCTCGAGAAGGCCGCAGCGAGGAGGAGCAGCGGCTTGCCGCCGAGAAGCTGTCCGCGCAGAAAGCGAAATGGCGGAGCGGAAGATCAACCCGACAGCCACAAGGAAGAGCTTGTCGCGCGCGAGGAGTCACTTTGGCGGCGCTTAAGGAAGAGAAGGATGCTTTGCCGCAGCCGCCGAGGCCGCCAAGGAAGAGTTGAAGAAAGAAGGTGGCGCAGCTGGAGGCCGCCTGTAAGAGCGGGCGAGGAGCTTGCCGCGCTCAAGCACGAAAGCGCCTTGAAGGACGCCTACACTCTTGGCGAAGCTGCAGGCTGCCTCGCCGATAGGGAGCAAGGAGCTCGACGCCGCCAAGGATTCCAAGGCAGATCTGGAGCTGAAGCTGACCACTCTGACGCAGACGCTGGACGGCGCCAGAGAGCGGGAGGTGGGCCTGTTGGAGACGATCAAGGCCAAGGAGGAGCTACCTGCGAATGCTGTTGATACCTAGAGCGCCTTGAGGGAGAGTGTGGAGCACTGGACCGAAGGTCTTGTGGATACTGCCGCCGACATCCACAACGAGCTGATGGAGCTGGGGATGGCGGATCTTGCATACTCCTCCGACGAGCATCTCCAACCCAGCGCAAAGCTCAGCTTATTCTTCAAGGGCGCAGACGGGCCTCCAGCCGACTCGGGAAGAGGTCCCAAAGCAATGGCCGAGGAATCACGCCAGATCTATGCAGGAGCCCTCGAGAAGGTGTTGATGAAGGTGGCCTTCCGCAATCCGTGCCTCAACCTCAACGGCGTCCTCGGATCCTTGCCGCCAGATGCCAACGTGGAGGAGCTCAAAGCCCTTGTCGCACCCATTGTGGACAAGGTGAACAAGATCAAGCGGATTGATGGCGACCGCGTGGACTAGGCCGCCAATTTTATCTTTGCCTTATCGTTGCTGATCATGTTTAGAACACTTTGTTAGATCAGCAACAAGTTATTTTGTAATATACTCTATCTTAGGCGATCATTGCAATGTTATTTCCTCTACTTGATTCCTTCCTTTGTACGCTTCTGCCCTACGCATTTGGGGAACTTGTCGGTGCAGCACCTTTTGTCATGAAGCGCCGAGTCGCGAACGTCGACAGCCTCATTGGTGGTGCCGCCTCCGACAAGCAACCTTGTCGCGACTAGCTGCAGCTCACTTAAGTTGTTGAGCGGACTCGAAACAAAGTAAGGGCGCGACTAGCCGCGAGTTGGTTCCTTCTGCGCACAGGTTTTCCATACAAAGTACTATCGTTCGAGGAAGATAACTTAAATATTTAAAAACTGATTGCTCAAACTTTGGCAACTTAGCTTTTCTGTTGTTTGCTTCCCGATATATGAAACTTCCTCGGCGGCGACGCTTGGTCCATAGTATTATCTCCTCCTTCCCCTGGTTAACTTGTGCGCGAGGGAGCCTTCCCTTTCTTTGAGAAAAGAGAAAGAAGAGAAAATAAAGTTATGGAGCCCAATGACTCGATTTTGCTTACCGGGTGTGGATGTTGCACAAGGTGTTAGCCAAAACATGCAATAAAATGATGAAAGCATGAATTTGACAAGTTGTGCGCAACACATGAGCTTTATCGATGCACGGGGTCTGCGCCCGCTTTCTATAGGATTACATGCAACAATGCAAGACTTGTACAAAAGGTGGTTGCCGGAACAGGTTCCGCAACCGCGCCCTACGGGTAAAACTTACGAAGATGCTCAATGTTCCAGGAGTTGCTCACCGGAATGCCATCTTCGGTCTCAAGGCGGACAGCACCAGGCCTAGTGACTCGTTTCACCCGATAAGGGCCTTCCCACTTTGGCGTCAACTTGTTTGAATTCTTGGCGGACTGGGCGCGCCGAAGAACAAGGTCGCCTTCCTCGAGGCTTCTGGCACTAACTTTGCGGCTATGGTAGCGATGCAAAGCTTGCCGGTAACAAGCAGCTCGTCATACAATGTTCAAGACGATCTTCCTCAAGGAGCAGCGTGTCATCTTGTCGCAGCTGCTCTTGCTCAAGCTCATCATAAGCGAGCACTCGAGGCGATCCGTATATGAGTTCCGTGGGGAGAACTGCCTCTGCTTCATAGACTAGAGCGAAAGGTGTCTGGCCAGTGGCTCGATTTAGCGTCATCCTGATTGACCAAAGAACCACCGACAGCTCCTCAATCCAGTTTCTTCCGCACTTGCGCAGCCTGTCGAAAGTTCTGGTCTTGAGCCCGCGTAGCACTTCAGCATTTGCCCTCTCTGCTTGACTGTTGCTTCTTGGGTGAGCAATGTATAGCAAAATGAACCTTGGCGCCAAGATCTTGGACGTCTTGCATGAAGGTGCGACTCAGAATTGTGTGCCGTTGTCGGTGATGATCCTGTTAGGGATTCCAAACGGCAAACAATTGACCAAGAACTTGACTGGCCGACCGTGGCCGCCACCTTCCTCATCGCTTCCACTTCCTACCACTTTGTGAACTTGTCGATAGCAACGCATAAGTACTCAAAGCCCCGACAACTCGGGGAAGGGGCCTAGGATGTCGAGCCCCAGGACGAAAATGGCCAGGATAAAGGGATCGTCTGGAGAGCTTGAGCTGGCTGGTGTGTCTGTTTGGAATGGAACCGCACGCTTCACACTTGGTTACTTGTGCGGTTGCATCCTGGAGGGCTGTCGGCGGAAGAAACCTTGCCGGAAAGCTTTGTCGCAAGTGCTCTTGCGCCAATGTGGTGACCACATATGCCTCCATGTATCTCTCGCCAACAGCTTTTGTCCATCTTCCGGCAAATACACTTCAATTTCACACCGTTGAGTCTTCTTACATGCGATGTATCTGTCGACAAACTGGTACATACTTGACCGCCGGGCTAGTCTTTCCGCTTCTTCTTGCTCTTCGGAAGTTCTCCCGTCTCAAGGAAATGGACAATCTGCTGCACCCATGCCGGAGCTTGCGGCTCGACAACAAGGACTAAAGGCACATCTGCCGCTGCGGGAACATCAGCTTCTCTACGGCAAGAACCTGCGAATGCTGCGGAGCTTGATGTTCCCGGCAAGCAACCTTGCCGAGCAAAACTTGTCGGGAGCGCCCGCTTCAACGAAACAAACCACAGGGCTTGTCGGAGCAGACTGCCCCTCAGCTCTGTTGGTGTCGATCTTGGGGACCTTCGTGGCGGCGGCTTCGGGAAGCTCTGCCGGAAAATAGTCACCAGAAATCAACTTCCTCTTCTTGTTTTGTCCAGTTGATGGTGTTACGGTTGGTTGAGTCAGCTTGAGCACAAAAATCCCTGGTTCCACAGGCAACTTAAGTGCAGCGCACTTTGACAGGCCATTAGCAATATCATTCTCGAAGCTCTTGGAACATGTTCCATTTGTAGGCCGTCAAAGTGTTCTTCTAGCTTTCTCACTTCATCAACGTGAGGCTTCCATCAATGGACTATGATAAACTTAGTTCACTAGGCGGACGAAAAGCTGCGAATCACCCCTGACAATAAGCTAATTAATCCCAAGTTCAACCGCAATCATGAGACCGGCAAGCAAACCTTCATACTCGTAGTATTGTTTGTTGCTTGCTCCTTGGGAAAGTGCATCCGGACTACGTGCTTGAGGTGCTCCCGGTGGGTGCGACAAGCGACGCCGCAAACCGGGCGCTTGCAGCAAGAAGGCACCATCAAAGTACATCAGCCACTCTTTGCTTGCTTCCTTGACGGGAATGCTCGTCTCTGGAATTTCTTCATCTAGTGTTGGCGTCCATTCCGCTATGAATTCTGTCAATGCTCTGCTTTGGATAGTTGAAGTGCTTTCAAACTTGAGGCCAAAGCTTGAAAGCTCCAGTGCCCACTCGACAATCCTGCCTGTCGCTTCTGGATTCTGCAGTATCCTCTTCAGCGGAAAGCGAGTGACGACTGTTATCTCATGTGCTTGGAAGTAATGGCGCAGCTTTCTCGAGGCCATGAGAAGGCCGAAAAGCAATTTCTGCACACCAGAGTACCTTGATCTAGCCCCCTGCAGGAGGGAACTGACAAAAGTAAAGCGGTATTTGCACCATCCTTTCTCGCATCTGCTCATGCGTCTGCGTAGATCCGTCCTTGTCGGGACCAGAGCTTGCCGTGAAGCCCCCTGCTTGTCGCTGGATGTGTCTGCCGTGGTTGCTAGCTCATCATCCGCCTCCCTCTCCGCTACTAACGCAGCACTAACCACTTGATTGGTTGCCGCTATGTATAGCAGCAACTTCTCTTGTGGCCTAGGTGCGACAAGTGTTGGAGTGGAGGACAAGTACCTCTTTAAGTCCTGCAACGCAGCCTCCGCTTCGGGAGTCCATTTCATTGGACCTGCCTTTTTCAAAATCTTGAAAAATGGCGGTAGCCTCCGAGATCTAGAGATTAAACTGCTGAGAGCAGCTACGCCAACCGCAAGCCTTCGTACATCCTTGACGCGCTTTGGTGCTTCAATCTGCTCAATGGCCTTGATCTTGTCAGGATTGGCTTCAATCCCTCCCTGAGACACGAAGAACCCGAGAAGCTTGCCGGAAGGGACTCCGAACACGCACTTCTCGGGGTTGAGCTTGAGGTTGATCTTGCACAGATTTGCAAAGGTCTCGTCCAAATCTTGAACCAGAGTTGCTTTGTCCTTGCTTTTGACCACTATGTCATCCATGTAGGCTTCTACATTTCTGTGTATTCTTGCGGCTCAAAAGCATCATGAACTACCCTTGCAAGCGTTGAACCAAAGCATTCTTCAAACCGAAAGGCATCCGTATGAAACAATATGTGCCACATCGAGTAATGAATGCGGTTTTCTCCTCATCTTCTTACGCCATGAAGATCTGATGATATCCACGAGTATGCATCAAGAAATGAAAGCAAATCACATCCAGCCGTGGAGTCAACAATCTGTCGATCTTGCGGCAAGGGAAATGGATCTTTGGGACAAGCTTTATTAACATCCGTGAAGTCAATACAAAGTCTCCATTTTCCATTTGCCTTGCGCACGACTACGAGTTGGCCAACCACATAGGATGGAGCACTCCTCGACAAGGCTTGCCGCTTCCAATTTCTTGATCTCTTCTGCGATGAACTCTTGGCGCTCCACCGCTTGTTTTTCGACTTTACGCTTGTCGGGCCGTAGCGTGAGGACAAACGGCGAGCGGTGCTCAATTACATTCACAGGAACACCGGGGATGTCGACGGTTGCCATGCAAACACGCCGACATTCGCCCGCAGAAAGCAACGAGCGCGCCTTCCTATTTAGGGTCGAGAGAGGCACTGATGGTGAAGGTACCACCAGTGCCGTCCACCTTGGCGGACACCTTCTTGGTCTTTGGCGGAGCTGCCATCTTCTTCTTGCACTTGCCGGTGGAGCTCGATGGTGCGTCCTCGACGGTGGCGCAGCACTCCGAAGAGAAGGTGCGCTTGCCGGAGTGGGCATCGTAGCTCTTCCGGACTTGGACTTGGTCTTCTTCCCCGGAGCTTCAGCGGCAAGTGTTTGGCTTTACAGCTGCATTTGCTGCATCCCGGTAGATCTTGTCGGCACGGATAAGAGCATCCTTCTTGTCGCCATGGACAGAGATGATGCTTATCGGCCTGGCATCTTGAGTAAGTTGTAGGCGTAGTGAGAGGCTGCCATGAACTTGGCGAGTCTTTGGATGGCCAAGTATCCCATTGTAAGGCAATGGGAAATCAGCGACGTCGAATGTGACCCTCTCGGTTCTAAAGTTCAGCTCACGCCAAATGTTACCGCAACGTGATCTTCCCCTTCGCTTGCTCCTTCCCGGATTGTTTCCTTGAAAGTGCCGTCTCTTCGAGCTCACTGTCAGTGATTTGAAGCTTCTGGAGCACCGCGGAGGAGATCAGATTCAAGCCGGCCCTGCCGTCAACTAGCATCTTGGTGACCTTGAGGTTGCGGATAGTTGGTGAGACCAACATCGGCAAGCACCCGACCGCAGTTATGCGATCGTGGTGGTCCTCAATATCAAAGATGATAGGCGTCTTTGGACCACTTCAGAGGCTTGCGTGACTCTACGGATGGTTCCGCTGCATTGACCTCCCGCATCCACTGCTTGAGTTGGCGGTGGGAAGTATGCAGGGAAGCACCTCCGTCAACGCAGAGAACCTCCGTGGATTTCTGAAACTCCTGCTCGTCGGCGTCGTCATCATCCATGTCTTCATTGTCGTTGTCATCTTCGTCCTTGTCGCGGCCGCGGGGAGGTCTGTCTCCTTGCCGCTGCTTGGCCTTGCCGCGGCGTCCTCCCCGGCCGGGACGTTTCTTTCTTGCTCCTCCAGCACCTTCCTGGGCCTTCTCCTTGTCGCGCCGCTCGTACTCATCCTTCTGCTGTTCAACAAGCTGCTCGACCTTCTTGCAACTCTGGAGGTCGTGGCCCTTGGTGCGGTGGATCTTGCAGTACTGCTTGCCGGAGCCGTCCTGCTTGTCGGCGGCCGCCACAGACTGGTGGTTGGCGTCGGCGGCAACCTCCTTGCCGGAGCCACCAGCCTTGGCGTTCTTGTCGCCACCTCCGTTGCCGGACTGCTCAACGGCTAGCACTTCTCTTCCTTTGTTTCTCCTGTTACCTCGCCGCCGGCTCTTCTTTGCCGGAGCGGTATCCTCACTGTCCGATCCTGCTTCTGCATTCTCTCCTAGGAGTCTCCTCCCTTCCTCAGCGCGCGCACACTTGTCGGCCAAGGCATACAGCTCACTGACATCCTTGACTTTGCACATCGCCATCTCCTCCCTCATCCTGCGGTTCCGCACGTTCTGATGAAACGCTTGATCACCGGGCGCAGGTGGACATCTGGGATGTTGTAGTGCACACGGCTGAATCTCTGAATGAACTTGCGCAGGACTCTCCTTCCTTCCGGGCGGCAGATGAAGGTCGCTCTCTTGGCCATGAGGCTTGTGGCCGCCTGTGAAGGCGCCAACAAACTGATGGCATAGATCTGCCCAAGAGGATATGGAGCTGTCCGGCAAGTGCATGAGCCAAGATCTGACGTTGGGCTTGAGTACCAACATGAAGTAGTTGGCAAGGATCTTGTCGTCACGTCCCCCCGCAGCTTGCACCGTGATGGTGTAGATGCTGAGGAACTCCGACGGGTGCGTCCTGCCATCGTACTTTTCAATGCGTCGGCTTGAAGTTCTTTTCTTGGGCCCCTTTGGACTTGCCGCAGCTCACGAGTGAACGCAGGGCAACCTACCGCGTCTGACAAGTCGCTGGTTCCCCTGGCGCATGCATATCGGCAGAAGGCCCAGTAGCTGGTCGGTGACGTCGCACTTCTCTTGGCGCTCGATGCGAGTTCGAAGCGTCTTCTGTTGTCGTTCATGAAGAACTTGGCGCTGATCGCGGCGAGCTCGTGGATCCGGCGACGCAGTGGAGTCGCCTATCGAGGTGGATCCGCGAGTCGGCGATATTGGCCTTTGGGGTGGAGAGAGTGCATGGTGGTTGCACCCCACCGGTCTCGTCGCCACCGGCTCGCGCTTAGCGTTCTTGTCGCGTAACAGCAGCGCACTTTTCGGTTAGCCGCAGAAGCGCCGTTAAGCGAAGCCGATGAGACTTCTGTATAGTGGCCCTCTCGCCCGACCTTGTCGGCCGTTGGAAGGTAGTCGAGGAAACGCGAGCTCTCGCCAGAGCTTCTGCTGGGGTAGTGGGTGGCAATGGTGAATGGTGCGAGGAGCGGATATGCTCGGACTTCTAACTATGTTAGAAGGAGCAGCCTCCGCCCGGCGACCGTATCTCGCTTCGTGCGGCATCTTTGGCGTGCACGCTGGTCTTGAGGGTCTCGATCCAACGAGCGTATGGCATTGTGAACGCCATGACGCTGTTCGTCCCGCGTCTCCTGAGATGGGCGCGGGGCATGTGCGGATGCCGAGGTTTGCGCGGCCTTGTCCTTGGACTTGGCAGCGTCACGAACTCCTTGCCGCGGCGCCGCTCTTACGCGGCGTCTACTCCACCACCCGTTTGCTCCGGTGATGGTGGAGTGCAGCAGCGACGGCTCCGCTGCCGCTGAAGCCTTCTTCTTCGGTGGCATGTTGACGAAGACGTTGAAGATGATGAAGACGTTGCTCGTGTGAACGCCGGATCAGGTTCACACAGCCTCGACGCCCCCTACCTGGCGCGCCAAAGATGTCGGGGAGGCTGATCGGACCCACGAACACCTATGGGGCCGGCGGACCAGGCCCCTTGTGGTTCGGAGGGGGGCGGAGATCGCCTGAAAGAGCGGATCGGTAAAGCACCACGAAGTTTACCCAGCTTCGGAGCTCTCCGGAGAGATAACACGCCTACTGTTGCTTGTCTGATTGTATTGTGTTCTTGCTAGGGAGCGATGAGAGCTACAAAACCTAGCGTGAGTGTCTCTGGTCTCGGATGAGTCGAACCGGCCGAACCCCCTCTACGTTGCGCATGGGCCTCCTTTTATATGCACAAAGGGGCTCCGACAGGTGGCAACGTAGATGAGGGTACAAATGGAAAAACAGTAGTTGGTACACCTACTTATGCGGTGTCTGATGTTCTCTACCTAACCACGGCGGCAAGGGACAAAAGCATTAAATGCCCATACGGTCGCCTAAACGATTACAACAGAGACCGTCAGTGCGCCACCGCTTCGCCACGATGGCAAGCTTGTCACCGCCGCTTATCGCTGCTCTCCGGCTGCACCTGACCTCTTGACACGCGCGCATGGAATGGTCCCATGGCGACACGTTGATGGATCAGCTGGAGCGGAGATGAAGAGAGGTTGCCTGCCGCGGCAAGTGCCTTGCCGCGGCTGAATCCTTGTCTTGTCCGGAGGCTTGTCGCTCTCCGAGCCTTCCCGACAAGCTCCTCTTGCCGAGGCCTTGTCTTCTGCGTGCCCTGAGTGGCCTTCCCGGCAAGCTCCTCTTGCCGGGGCCTTGTCTTCTTGGTTAAATACTTTGTTCTTGAATGGCTCCAAAGGAGCCACGGAGGATCTTGGCGGTGACCAGGCAAACCCTGCCGCGGGGTGCTGCAACTGTCCGTGCACGAGTTCGGGATACTAGGGTACCCCTACTCTAGTACACCGACAGCTCTAATATTTGGTCAAAGTTAGCATCAAAAAACGCATTAGGCCCTATATAGATGGAAGGAGGGAGTAGCTTTGAATAGCATTTGTATAGTAAAACGGGGCAAGACTCTCTCTTTGTGTGGTGTGAATAGTTTTATTTTTTTGTTTTCTTTTTGGTTGAGGGAAGTGTGAATTGATTTAGTGCATTACAAGTACAATATTACTATGCAGATAAAAAAGTACAATATTACTACATGTTAGGCTTGTCCCTAAAATTCAACCAGCGTCTTGTTATATCCGAAAATTCAGATATCGTGCTCCCAAAGCAGGCGCCTTCACAACCCGCCTTGCTATCCCGAAATTACAACGCCGAAACTCCCTCCGGTGCCAAATCCCGACACGCGAAATCCCCTTCTAACCACAGAGCGAAAGGGCCGCTAGTTCAAATCGGTGGGGGGTACTTTTTTAACACACCCTACATTTTGGACAAGCGCGTCCCTAAGTCATGCTTCACCCCCTCCCATCGCCCCCTTTTCGCCATTCGAAATCCCAGGCCGCCATAACCTCTCGGCTCCAGCCGCGAAACCCCACCCTCCTCTGTCCGCCATGTCACCGCTGCCCAGCCGGAGTCTCTTCCCCGACGACGTCGTCCACCGCAACAGCTCGACGTCCCTCGTCCACCTCCCCGGATGAGGATCCGTCGTCCATCTCGCCGTCACATCGGTTCAGCCGCCCCGTCCTCCACCTCCAAGGAGATGCTCAGACGATCGCCTCGTCTATCGCGGTTGCTCCATCCCCACAGCACTGCCTTAACCTGCTCCACCGGAACCGCAACATCCTCACCGACTCCTCGGACGAAGCCGAGGCCTACTCGGCGCCACCAAAGAGGTTGTACACTCATCGCATCGCACCTTCTCCTTCACTCGACCTCCCGGCGCCGATGGTGCTCCATCCCGCACCGCCATGGAGCGGCTACCTTGAAGCCGGCGCCGCGGGCGACATCCCCACGGCTCTCCCCTGTGCGAGGCCCCTTGGCGGCGGCGTCCATACCAGCGGATCTGCTACTTTGGTGCTCCGGCTCTCGCTTCGCTTTCGCTTCCTTCTTGCTGCTACTCCGGCTCTCGCTCGATCGCTCGCTCGCCCAGCTGCTGCTGTTGCTCTCCCCCTCTCTCGTGCTGCTGCTCTACTCTGATTAAGCCACACTTTAGTCGACTGAATCGACTTTTGGGTCAGTTGATTTCAGGGGTTGGGGGGGGGGGGGCTCGCTGGAGTTAAGGAAGAACCACCCGCAGCGGGGATGGGGGCTCGCCGGAGAGGTACCCCACTATCTATCTTAGGGTTCAGGGTGGGAGGCGGGGGGCCTAGAGAGTTGGCCGGGGCGGCGGTGGCGAGTTGCTTCGGGGCGGCGAGGCGGCTGGGGCCGGCGGTTAGGCCGGTGGTGGCAGGCGGCTTAGTTGTGTGCAGGTTGAAGATGAACTGCAGGCCCTCCCTAAACTACATGTCAAGTGTGTCTCTGCTACCATTGCGTTCGATTTGACGGTAGCATTGATTCCACGATTAATTTCAGTTTTGACAGTTAAGTTCAGAGTCAACAGCTTTTACCTCATCTGTTGTAGTCGGTGGTTTTTGGTGATGTTAATTTTACATCCATTTTCATCATCTATTGGAGATGCTATTAGAATCCCACTTGAGATTGACGATGTACATCTTGTCTTTGCTTGACCTTGGCGTCTTCTGACTCACGGAGCTGCTCCAACGACGAGCGATCCATCACAATGCAGTAGTGCCACAGGCGCTGTCTCTGATTCCTCGAGATCTTCTTCCACACATCCGACAGCCACCTCTGCCTCCAAGCGCTTCAGCGACCAACCCAATGATGCTTTGAGGTCGACACGACTCTGACAAAGAGGTTGTACACTTGTTGCATCGATTATTACTATACATTCACGTCGATCCATTAGGGCTATTTTGGTTCAGCGGAAAAACGTCGATCCTTTGGTTGTTACCATCACTCTAAATTTCTGCATGCTCTCCTTACAATCTCACCATATTTTTTTCATATGCATGCCGGATATTGTACACGGTCATGTTGAACATGTAGAGAAAAAAGAAGAGTTTTCTTGCGGCAATACAATGTCATGCGAGACATCGCTCCATGGTGGGTTCAATGGCAAACCCTCCCCACCCCTCTCCAGTTGTAATCCGTGAGGAAGATATACATTACGAGGCGTATTCGGATGCGTGACCACTCCTATTTACCCTCCAAGGTGTTTGCTCTACCTTGGCATGATGATGTTAGTCATATCATGCATATGTTGCCTTGCAGTGCCTTCTTTTGACATCATATATGTCATCTGCTTAGTTTAGACATGTTTTGTAATGCCACCTGTTTAGTTTCTATACCATATATGGGAATTATGCAGTCTGAGTCTTTTAGCCAGCCATAATATATGTGAAATGTGCAATGCCATCCTATTTAACAAGGCATCATATATTTGAATGATATCTTGCCCATCCTTTTCTTCATTACATTTCCATTTGTCAACAATGTTTGTACATTAAACTACTCTTCCTGTGAATCAGCCATTTGGGTGGGAGATGGAAAAATCTGGAGTGAAAACAAGGCCTTGAGCAGCGGTGCTACACAGTCAAGGCAGATCTCTTGTTGGGTCCCGATAGCTCCTCGGAGATGGATTCGAGAGCAGATGACCAGTCCTATTCCCCCACTGAGGTGTATGCTCTAACTTGGCACGGTTATACTACTCATATCATGCATAGGGTGTCTTGCATTGCATAGTTTAGACATCATATACACAATACTCAACACCATGTTCTTAGTTCAGGCATCATATCGAATGCCCTCCGTTTAGCATATAAATCGCATATGTGAATTAAATGATGTGATCCTGATTACTTAGATAACATGTAGGTGAATTATGTCATGCTATCCTGTTTAGTTATTCATCATATCTTTGAATTATGTTATGCTATGCTATCCAGTTTTGATAGACATCATATATGTGAAATTATGTCATGTTATCCGTTTTAGTTAAACAATATACATGTCAACTATTTCATGCCCTCTTTTTCCACACTATCTATTGCATCTGCTCTCTCATACAATATGCATACATTCAACTATGTTTCCTGTTTATCAGCCATTTGAATTGGGCGGGTGATGCGGTATCTAAGCGGAATAAAAACACGGTCTTCAAATAAAATAGTGCTACCTCTTGGTGGAGATAGCACCCGGTTGTACATGCACAAGAACCAGCCCTACCACACATAACCAAAACTCTCACAGTTGTACCCCTCTTTGCGATGGACAGAGAACCAGCTTCACCCAATCTAACCCCAACCCCGGCCGATAGTAACCCGGTTCTGATTGACACGGCACCATCTCCACCATAGAGCTCCCAAACAACGGCAGTTAGTAAGGCAGCTCCGGTGCCCAACGAATTCATTACTATCACGGCGAACCCCCAACTCCACCAGGTTAATGCGCCTATTCATGTGGAGGAAGCACAACCAGCCAATCGTAGTTTAGCATCTATCGCATTTGATGTTGTTAAATCGTATGTTCGTATCTTCCCATCTTGGAAATATTATACTGAAGATGAAGGAAAATGCCAGTTGCAGGTGTTTGTCCAAGAGTTATGTGTAAGTAATGTTATTCATGGAAATTACTTTGCTTCGTCCCATACATCCTACCTCCATGATGGTTATAATATAGCAAATTTTCCCATTTTTCTCTATAGAGAAGGACCAATTTAGAAACTCAGGATGAGGTAACCTGTGCTAATACCTCTGCTATCTTCAAGAATGCTTGGTGGCAGTATAGGAATTACACAGAAGAAAAGCGTCGTCACCGTGCAAAGAAACTCATCAAATTCCCTTACGTTCTCCTGAGACACATTTCTTTGGGCGATATTTGAGAACGCCTTGTTACATCTTGGTCCCGAACCAAGAACGTGGTAAGGTCTATGAGCTCATTTTCTATTTTTAAGTATTTTATTCTTGCGTCTTATTGTACTCTGTTCATGTAGAACAAGTGCCTAAACCTGAAGAACAATTGTTCTAATTTAAGATTCCATTGCTATCATAGTTCAAAAAAGCGCTAGGCGTTAATTGTGCGTTTTGCCACCGCCTTGCGCTTCTTGACCAAAGCGCATGCTTATGCAGCGATTATGCACCTGATTATGCGTAGTTATGCATGCGTTTTATAGCGCCTAGAGCCTAAGCGCTTAAGCGCTTCGCTTAAGTAGCCTTTTTAACTATAATTGCTTTGATCTTGTATCACCGTATTCTTGATACAAACTTATTTTTAAATTGAAGGATCCAATCGAAACTCCAATGGCACAACAGGTATTTTCACGCATGTTTCTTTAACAGGTTTGCTCTTATCAATAGCTCTGTTGATTTCAATTTCAATTGTGTATACAGTTGACTTTCATATCATGCACATTACTAGCATCACAACAGAGCCAATAGTGTTGTTGTACATGTAGACCCGTGGTACCCATCTGAAATCTTGTTGTGCCGTGTAGTTTCCCATGCTTTGTATTCTTTCACTGCTGCTTTGTCTTGAACTGATATGATTTGAACCGTGTCTCTATTTTGATTTGGCAAGACAATGCAGTGATCATAGGACATAGATATATGTTTGTTTGATGCTTTTATTATGTACTAGTACTTGGCAATAGAAGACTTGGTAGTTTAATCATGTCCACCTTACTAATGAACTGGTTCACCGAAATGAGTTTCATATACTAGTACATGCTAAACTTGTTATGTGTCTGCTTGTTTCTTCTTTTAGAATCTTGTGATGAATATTGGGGAAGAGTGCCTTATTAAGCAATGGTAAAGGAAGTAATGCGAGATAAGGTTCGGGATAGTGACACATCCTTGTTGGTCTCCAACAAAGCCGATAAAACAGCTAAGGAAGACTATCTTGTAGAGCAATGAGACAACCCCAAAGTCATGTCTTGGTTTAGTGTTCGAGATTCGCCACTAACGCATGCACAAGCTATTCAAACTCACTTTATGCGAATCAGTTCGGTTTCTTGAGTCTCAACTACAAGTGAAAGACGCGTCGATCATTTGTCTTGCGACAAGAAGCGGAAGGATCGCGGAAGTCCCTCTGGAGCATTCGGATGCATACTTTACGGTGAAATGACAAGCGTTTGAGGATTTTAGCGCCAAGCAGGACAAAACTAATCAGCTTGCTAAGCTTATTGCCGGCATGGTGGATACCGAGGATAACATTTCTTGAGCTCTTACGAAGTTGTTTGATTATGCTCTTGTTTTCTTTGTCGTTTATTTACCTTTGGTGGCCAATTTTGACGGCCAAGTGTATGTAATATGCTGCTTTGTTCCCTATATTTGCACTGGTGGCGAACTTTGATGCCCAGTGGATGTAGTATGTGTAATAGCGGTAATAGGCTAGACTTAATTGCTTGCTTATTTATTTCCTTATTGTCTTATTTAGTTGTTTGCTTGTAGTCATTGCAGTTCTTTTTCTGTGTTTTTCTAGTGGCCACAATAGCCTATTTTTGGTAACTAGGACAAAATAATCATGGCAACACACGGACTGTTGTAACCATGGGACTCCTGCAGGCCGTATGATCCATGGGCCTTCGTTCGCCGTGGGACCATTGGCCTTCTATGCGGGCCGTGGGATCCATCGGCCTTCTATCTGGGCCTTAGGGATCAATGGGCCTTCTGACAGCCGTAGGGTCCATGGGCCTTCTACGGGCCGTACTATCCATGGGCCTCATACGGCCGTAGGATCCATGGGCCTTCTACGGGCGTATCATCATTTCGCCAATCATGGGTCGTACTATTCGTGGACCATAACGGGCCGTTAATAGGCCGTATTTGATAACTCTATGAAAACAGCCCAACGGTTTTTTTACATGAAAACGACCCAACGTATTAACGGTCCGTAAACGGGCCGACTGTAACGACGGGCTGAATTTGGCCCACAAGCCGAAAATGACAGTAACGGGCCGTATGTAACCGAATGCTGCAAATGAACCCAAGAATCAATGGGCCCTGAGAAGGCCGAAATATAACTTGGGCTGGAAACGGCCCAATGGAATAACGGGCCGTTAATGGGTATTTAGTGATACACTGTTCATTACTGGCCAGTTTCACCACGGGCCGTTAATGGGCCAAGAGTTACAAAGGTCCTCATATGGGCCGAAAGAAGTCATGGGTCACACATGGGCCGGAAGTTAAAACGGGCTGAATCATATTGGACGGCCCAGATGACGCTACTGGGCCTAATTCGGATAGGGCGTAACGGGCCCTCGGTTAGCAGGTTGTAAATGGGATTTATGCGAACAGGCCATTAACAGGCTTTCCGTGGGCTGGCCCGCCACCTTTTAACCAAGTCAAACGGGCCCGCCTTTTCACCGGAATGGGCCTCTGTTGGGCCGTGCCACATGTCGCCGTATCATAGGCGCCTTCGGTCCAATGAGCGGATGACATCTGTCCCAACGGTGAGCCGACACGTGTTTGCTCCAGCCAATGATGATTTTACACATGGAAAATCCCCATTGGTCGGGGCTGTTAACGGGTTATCGGATCCAAAACCCGATCCGATAGCTTAACGGCGTTCCGTTACGGTGGATGCCACGTGTCGGTCACCCTTGACGAAAGCAGTTCTGTGAGACGCAATTTATCGTCATGGAAGTGGACACTTCCGTGATGATAATTTTGGTAATGTCATGGAACACTTCTATGACAAAGACAGTATGACTATCTTGATTCTGTCATAAATTTGTCATGGATGTACATGCATGACAAAAAACCCGACCTACTGTGACAAACCCGTATCATCACGGAAGTGTATTTTTTTGTAGTGTACCCTTCTCCGTCCCGAAAAAACAAAATTACTGTGCGCGTTGCTGGGTCACTACTGTCATCCTCACCATGTACAGTCATCTCCTTATTCCTCTCAGTTGTTAACTATGCTGACAACACCGGAGCCGCGGCCAGCGAACCAAGGCGGAGGGCGATAGTGAGGACTTCGGGCGAGGAGCGAGCAGAGCCGGGAAGATCACAGCCAGCCGTGGGAGGCGGGAGCAGGCGGTCCCTCCAGCGCTAGTTTGGCTTTGGCGGCTCGAGGAAGAAGAGACTGAAGAAACGCGACAGACGTTGAATGGCAATCCAACCGTCAAGGTTGGCACAACCGTTTGTTGACTAAGCGGACACCAAGTAGCATACTTTTTATATATAGGAAGAAAACTGCGAGTAAAATGCGTTAAATGCCGTCCTCCTCACGAGGAATGTTAGCCACATAAGTGACTAGCACCCTTGGTTTTAAACCGAGAGGTCTTGGGTTCGAGTCCCGAGAACTCCCAATTTTGTCCTCCTTCCTTCCTCGCAAAAAAGGGAAAGAAAATCAAAGACTTGGGAAGGCGTCTGAGAACAAGCTAGTGTACCCGATAAAGAGGCGTTGCCGAGTTTTAGAAAAAAAAGAAAGGCGTGCTCCTCGTAGCTGGTTCGAATCCAAACCTAGACTATGACTATATATGGTGCTATGCTACTCTACAAGTAATGAAACCGACATATCCAATGTTCGCTTCTCCTCTTCTCTCTTGCCTAGCATCGGAAGCTCGGCGCGGCAACCATGTCCGCTGGCTGCTCGTCCACACTGCTCTTCAACAGTAACAACCGAATATCGCCAAGTCGCCACCCGTACCATCGCTGTGGGTCTCATCACACCCTCGCCGGACACGCACATTCTGATTGCTCATCGCAACCCGCTGCCGTTGGTGTGGTGCCACTGCTGCAAATCACGCAGAGTCATCCGTCGCGTCTCAACCACAATCCGCAACCTGGCCGAGTCTTCTACAAATGCCCGAATCATGGGGTAATAATATGTTTAAGTGTTGTTCTGCTGCTTTCCGTTGCTGATTTTTTCAATAGTTTGGTTGATGATCTTCCAATTTCATTCGTGCAGAAAAGGGAAGATTCATGTGATTTGTATTTACGGGAAGTTCTTGATGTGGGGAATGCAACTACGCTGATTATTTGGTTAGTCAAGGAATCCCAATACCCGGCAGGTTGGGGTGTTGGACAAATGGCGAAGGAGCGACGTAAGAGGAAGATGCGAGCGAAGGTTAAAGATGCAGATTCCTCGATCATGGCCAAGCAACGGTGTTGAGCGGCCTTGACAAAGAATGAGGAGATGAAAGATCTTGTGAAGATAATGGGAAAAATCGATGTGCTCTGTAGGATGATTGTCTCTTTATTTGCGGTGTATGTAACACTCGTGATGTATTGATTAGCTACGACATGAGCACTTTCTTTGAAACTAGTAATCAATGAAACTTGTGTAGCGAAATTTGGGCGTAGTGTTGTGAACATCTAATGATTTCTATTAACGGAAATCAGGGGGTATCCCCTTTTGCTCATATAAATAAATAAATAGCAGAGGCCCTGTCGGTTCAGATTTGTTCTCATTCGAAGTCGTCGAGCAAATTGCAGTCTAACAGCATACTATGTCATCAAATTCAAGTTTCACAGCCAAATATGAGTACAACTAAACAACAATGTCATCATGTTTTAGTTGTCATACAATCACCAAACACAAATCAGCATACATAACAAGTGATGTTCTCACCAAAATACTAAACAACATGTTCATCAAGTTTCAGTTGTCATAGCAAACACAATTTCACATAGTAGATAAAAAGCGTCTTCCGGCTGTGCAAATACGACAAAAGCAATGTAATCATCATCCGCAGCAAAGAGCGTCAACATCTTCGCCATGTGTATCGGTCTGAATCGTAATTCCCCACGGTGTCATCTTCTTCATCATCCTCAACGTCCTCGAGCGTTGGCTTCTTCTTGATCAACTCTTGTATGTCCACGGCCTGACGAGCAATCTTTTCACCGGCGTCATTGGCGTGATGGTTCTCAAAGATATTAGGAACATCTGTGTTATCTTGTACATCGCCGAGAACGATGTAAGCATCATCTTGTTGTGCAACTTCATTAAACGAATTCCTCTGCTCAAACCTTTGCAATACTCTCCAGTCATCGCTACGTGCAAATGTGTCTTCCAAGAAAAATATATGTGTTGCTTGATTTGCCAAAATGAAAGGCTCGTTGGTCTGGTACGAAATGAAAGACATTGATGGATTTGAAATAATCATCAGCTCTGGGTTTTGCGATCCTGGAAAATAGGTTATACCAACGACAGCACAACAGAACCACACGCCGATGATCCTCGAAACTGGAGATATACTGCAACTGAACAATGTCTATTATGTTAGCATACATTTCAGATGTCTCTTTGTCATACGTATCCGTGCTCACGATGGCACTGTTTTGTGTCTTCCTGCCTTCGTCTCGTGCAAGGGTGTTGTAGCGCACATCTCCAACAACGCAAGATTCATAATGTCTTACCCGAGTATCAGGACCCATTCTAGTGAGTAAAGGGCATCATCAACTGCCTGCCCATCCTCCAAAGATTTTCTTAACCTATGGTTAGAAAATAGACAAGCTGATCATCTTATGTACTCAATATATTAAAAAAACTGCAGTGCACTTCAAAAGCTTACATGGTTCTTGAACCATTTCACAAATCCTGCCATAACCAGTTTGTCAATGTTTCTTGGATTTTGCCGCAGTAACTCCTCTTTGTAGATGCTGCACAACATAGTGATTCGTCAAACATCTAAATATATAAGAATGTCTTGCAAGTTTAGTAGATTACGATGTATAAGCTGCATTCTTGCACTTACTTGATATAAGGTAGTATCTCGGGACAGTTATTCAACACATACCAAACCATTTTGTCCAAATCTTTAGGTTTGTCCTCTTGTCGACTCTTCCACCTGTAACTCGAGCAGAATAATCGAAAACATTGAGCCCGGATTGTCTTCACCCACCTCTTTGCTAAGATGATCAATTTGTTTCAATGTATTTTGAGCAGAATGTCAATGCTTCTGTAGCAATGTAGGCCTCTGCAATGGAAACCTCGGGTCTAGCTCTGTTCCTAACATAGCCCTTGAAAGTGTCTAGCCGCCTTTCAATAGGGTACATCCAGCCATCTTGTCTTTGGACCTCTAAGTAGTGTCTCATCGGTAGATGAATGACCAAATGCACCATCACATCAAAAAATTTGGAGGATATATCTTCTCAAGGTCGCATAGGATAGTTGGTATCTTGTCTCTAAGGCGGCTCCAAAGCATCTATCCTGATGTTCCTACCGCAGAGTTCCCTGAAGAATTGTCTCAACTCTGGCCTTGCTCTGTATAACTTCAGGCGGCCCAATCCTCTAAGGATAACAGTAAAACCCTTTGAAGTAGGGCGTGGCGGTCATGAGTTTTCAACACTTGTACCTTGTTTCCATCTGCACCGACTCTCCTTTCGGGGTTGGAAGCAAATCCATGTGGGAATCTCACACGTGTGAGGACCTCGCAGAATTCTTTTCTTTTACCTTGTCCAAGGCGTACCGGCTAGTGCCATATCCCGTGGTTTACCTTCATCTTGCACTGCAAATCCTTTACGATACCAGTGTGTCAAATCAGTCCTAGATTTTAAGGTATCTTTCGTCTTGCCTTCAATATTAAGAAGTGTGCCGATAATGTTGTCACATATATTTTTCTCGATGTGCATCACATCAAGATTATGCCGCAAATCCAAATCTTTCCAATACTCCAAGTCCCACAAAGTGGACCTGCGGGTAAACAATAATCTCTCTTCTACCTGCCACGGTTCCTTTTCCGCTACCATTACCGGGATGGTTTCACAGTGTAATATACTGACCTTCTCTAATTCCACTTGCAACTCATCGGCGGTGAGCCTCTTTGGTGCATCACGGTTTTCATGCTTTGCATTGAACACATGTCTTGGTATTTTCTAGGATGCGGCTTGTCGTTGGCAAGGAAGCAGCGGTGTCCAATGTAACAAATCTTGCTAAGTATTGCATATGACAATGATTCTGTCATAGCGAACACATGCATTGTAACCATGTGTCGCTTGCCCGACATAGTGCCCAAAGCCGGATAATCATGGATGCACCAAATTATAACAGACGCAGAAAGAAATCAGTGGTGGGCTGCTATATAGGTCTCGAGTGAGAACACCCTTCCATAGCTGTTGAAGTTCCTCCACAAGAGGCTCCATGAACAAATCAAAATCCTTTCCGGGACTTTTTGGACCTGGGATGAGCAAGGCCATCATGTAGTTTGATTCTTTGGTGCGTACATTTGGAGGCATGTTGTAAGGGATAACAAGCACCGCCACATGCTATATGTGGCGCTCGTGGCCAAATGGGTTAAGTCCATCCGAAGCTAAGCCAAGTCTAATGTTTCTCGAATTCGTGACAAACTCTTTGTGTTTATCATTGAAGCTTTTCCACTCACTACCATGAGATGGATGGCTCATTAAATTCTGATCTATGTACTCCTGGTTCCTACAATGCCACGGTACATCCTCTCTTGTTTCAGCATCATGAAACAACCTCTGCAATCTTGGTGTAATTGGAAAATCTCTCAGAACATTATGAGGAACCTCTTCACAGCATCGCCATCTTTCCATCTTGATGATTTTCATTTCGGGCATTCACTTAAGTTGGCATAATCCTTAGGAGCGAGAACACAATTATTCTTACAAACATGGATCATATCATATCCAATTCCAACTACACGAAGGAAATTCTTCATTTCTTGTAGGTGTGTGGTAGCTCGACGCCTTGTCTGGGAAAGATTCGCGGAAAGCAGCCAACATCGCATCGAATGATTTGTTGGTCATCCGCTCGAGATGTCTTCACACGAAGAAAGGTGACCATAGCTGAGAATCTTGACAGCTTATTTCCTGGGGTGGCGACAACGTTGCATTGTTCCAACATGCGGGCCCACTGTTTTTCTTCTGCGGTGAAAGTTCACTTTGAATGCACGAGCATTTCGTAGCATTGTTTCAATGTTGGTCAAACTCACGGCTCCGCCACCACCACCTCCTCCTCCTCTTCCACCGAGCATCGTGCGAGATCAAGATGGTGATCTGCTGCTTCCACGTAGTCAATAACATTGGCGTTCACAGCTTCACCATGATGAACCCATCTAGTATATGTGATCGACATCCCATACAAGTGTAGATGATTTTGCACAGTTGATCGGGTCTTGTAACTGAATTCATACAACTGCTACAGGCGGCAGAGCACATCTGATTTCGGACCACCGTACTCAGCTCGATAAAGTTCATGAAGTTTTCAACCCCCTCGACATATGCAGCGGAGAATCTTGAGCGAAGTTATCCAAGTCCTGTCCATCTCATTAGACATACAAATTAGTTCTTCTACTAGATATTACAGGGAAAACATATATGCTTTTTATGAAGTCCAAAAAAATACCTAGGTCGATGTCTAAAGCTATGGCAAGATATTTGGAATGACGAGATCTAAGTAACGAAATATATGTAAAGCTAATTCAGCAAACAGATTTGAGTGCCAAATTATGGCAGGTTGTTTCAGCAGTCAATGAGGCCGAGCACACAGCCATCAAACTATCAAAGGCCATCGCAGCAACAAAGATCGAGTATAAAATGGTGTAGAGCTATTTCACCTAACAGATTGGCTACTAGACCATGGCAATCTACGTCACAATAAATATATGGCAGGATATTTTAGCAACTAATCGGGCTTGGCGTGCCATCTCAGCTAAGCAGATTGAGTGCGAGAACGAGGCAAGGAAGCTTCTTAAGCGAGCATATTGACGATAAACTACTTGACAAACGGTGAGATTAACAGCGTCTATCGGCTAACATTCAGCGCTACACCGACATGAACGGGGCCTCGATCTAGAATGCGCGTATCGTGGGAGAAGCTGACCGCCGTGCGTCTCCACACTGACGTCGCCCGGTGATGGCGGCGGCTGACCGCCGTCGCCTCCACAAGAACATAACCCGATGGTGGCGGTAGCGGCTGAAGGGCGGCGATCTCTGAGAGCGTCTTGTGGGAGCGAGAGGATCGCCGAACCGCGTCGCCCGGCGTATAGGCGTGGCGGGGAGGCGACTTTGGCGGGCGAATGGAGTGGGCGGGGGCGGGGAGGGTTTGGGGAATATTATTGGCTAGTTGGCGAAGGCGGTTGAATCGGATTTGGGGAATTTTTGGGTGTGGGGAGTATTTTGTAGCGGTGGGCGGGGAGTTTAGCGTGTGGTCGGTTTCTCCAAGTGCAGTCCCACGTGTCGGTGAAGAGGCAAGCGAGCGTGTTCCGTTTGCTTGAGCCGTGTGCGAGGACCGAGCGTGTGTGGGGTGCAATGCGACCGCGACGAAGTCTTTGTGAGTGTACCGCCTTTTTTCGTTTTAAACTAGGTGCTTCGCCCCTCAAAAAAATTGTTGCTTCGCGATCCATCGATACTACTACTAGTAATCCGGTAATCCCGACTAAAGCAGTAGCGACGGGTCTTTTCCAGCGATATGTTGGGAGGTTGGCTTAGTTGGGTTTTTTTAGGACGAGTAATGCTACACCTACGTAATCCCAATTATGTAATTAACGTAATGTGAAACGTGTGAGCTGTTGATTGTAGATTGGAGGGAGGGAGGGGCCCACCATCATGAAAATCAGGGGAGGAGAGAGAGAGAGGAAATTTATGTTAACCCTTTCGTAGGTTCCCGTAGATGTAGAAAGATGTGAAATGTGTGAATGTGTAGTGGATGTACTATTGGAGTGCCTAACATAATTTGTGTATGTATAGACCCTATGTGTTTATTTTACTTCGCATGTTAGATTTGTCTCAGTTCAATAAAAAGCAGAGTTGATGATGATGGTGTGCCTGTCATCCTGCAATATAGGCCGTCCGATCTATATCTAACGGATAGGAAGGAAACTATGACAATTTACCCGCACTCCTCTCCGCATTTGCAGATAAGGCTTTCCCTCGTTCATCCTTTTCTCCCACAAGATCTTGATCTTCCGTGCAACGCACGGGCATCTTGCTAGTACTCCTACAATATGTATATTATTGTGAAAGTTCATATACACCGGCCGAGATTAATGCAAACATGGCAGATTTTCATTACATTTTGAACTTTTATAGGACAAAAAAAATAAAAGAAACCCGACCCTAAACCTATTCTACGGCAGCGACCGACGTCCTCCATCTATGATCTCCATATGCAGGCGGGGTTCAAGACCCGTGAAGTGAAGGTGCGGTCTCCGGCGAGGAAAAAGTAGAACACGGAGGCGGACCCGGCCAGTTGGCACACCATGCCTGCCGCCTCCCATGCCCTACTCATCCTCGGAGGAGTCCACGACCTCGGCGGTGCCGGACGTTGGGCGGCGGCAAGTAGGGCAGCGTGGCTGACGGTGCTCCCGTCGTCGGCCGCCAGCGTGGCCACCGCTTGTGCGGCGACTTGAGCGAGGGCGGCGACCTCGAGCTCCATCCACGAAGACAAGCTCTCCCGCAGAGCGTTCGCGCTTGCGGTCATGGCGGATGTGGTTCCAGGTAGGAGGACGATGCGCTATGGTGTGGAGGTTAGCTGGGCATTGCCTCTTTAAGTAGCGCATTCGGTCGAATAGCGTCCGGGTGCGTCATTAAGTCACCGGAGTTGGTTCCTCGGGCACCGAGCCTCTTAACGACGACATACGAACAGACGACATAAATGCGGGCAGCTGGCACCGGCTGGGAACGCACCGCGTGACGGCGCGAGGGACGAGGGTTTTGGTGTGCCAGGGTAGTCAGCTGCGGTCGTGGCAACGTTGGAGATGACCTTTGCTCACATGCGATCCCCGCATGTCATTGAAAAATAAGACGACCGGCATGGTCTCGAGTCCAGAAGATGCGGTTGGCGCTACACCACTCCAGCAGACGCGTCGCGGCACCCCGTGCATCCTCGACGAGCCGGGTGTTGGGGTGTGTTTGGATTGTGGCCAAAGTGCACCTTACCAAAATTTTGGTCATGACCCAAAGATTGGTCTTTGTTTGGATAGTTGCCATTTCTTTGGCATGCCAATGAACTCTAGCCAACTTTAGTTCATTTTCTTGCCAATGTCGGCCAAATCATGGGCAACCAATACCTCAACCAAAATTTTGGCTACCCAATGCTTTGATGGGGCAACCTTGGGCACAAACCAAACATACCGTTGGTCGTGCCACAACACTAACGCCACCCTCGGCAAACTGAAACCAACCGTGTCTAGCGACGATATGAGCGTGTCGCTCACCACGGTCGCCGTGTCTAGAGGCGGTGCTGGAGCTGCACCCCATTGTTGGCCCCAACGACCCACATGAACGGTTGTCGGTGGCGAGGAGGTCGTGGGCCAGCTCCTCCATTGGACTAGTCTGCGCTACGTCGTCCCGACGGGTGTGCCCCACATGTCTGTTTCCCTGTGTTTCCTGGCCATATTCGAGCGTCAGTGCTCCGCGTTGCGCATTAGGCCTTTCACTATGTAGGCCAAGCGAGACAACTTATTGTTTATTTGAGCCGTTCAAGTATAACCATGTGGCGTTTGCTTATTTCTCATTCCTCTCCAACCCTCTTCTCCATCGATCATGTCGCCCTCCAGTCGAGTCCATCCTCTCGCATGCCTCATTTGAACATTCCACCGAGTATCATTCGCATGTACCCACCCTAGTCCTCTTTCAGTAGATCTCCGGACCCCGAGATGAAATCGAGAGGGAATGAGTGGGGGCACGTGATACCTAAGGCGGATTGAAAATTTTGAACTGGTGATCATAGCATCCGCAAATCATATATAAAGGGTATTCAATGTTCGTTTCGTTTTTGAACGTACAATATACTCCCTCCTATCCTTTCTAGTTTACATATAAGTTTTATGTGTATTCAAAGTATATCTACTTTGATCAAAAAGGTATCAACATTCAACAACGCCCAATCAATATTGTTAGATTCGTACGTACTCCTAGATTTGTACTCGAGATGGTTTCCAATTTGACTATTGACAAGATTAATAGTACATGAGATGTCACAGCCTGATTTTTGGCCCTTTCTTTTTCTTGTGTTTTTCCGAGGTTTTTGCGTGAGTTTTCTTTTTCCGTGGCTTTGTGGTCTGGAAACTGAAGAAGATGCCCTCTTCTTTGTTTCCAGAGTGGCTTGCCTTTCCCAAATCTTTCCCTAGACCCTGTCATCCTAGCCCAAATCCCAACATTCTTTTTATTGGAAATATTCCTTTTCTATTAAACGAATAACTCCAATTGCCCTAGGTTGTGAAGCAACCTATATTTCCATCACTCATAAAATTCCCAAATAATTATCATAAATTGTTTGGGTCATATCTTGATCAAATATGGCAAAACTTTTCATTGCCATGTTCAAAAATAATTCCCCAATATTCATTCCTTATTCTGCCCTGAATGGCACTTTCTGAAGGAAGTGTCATTTATATTTATCCTATTGACTCCCAACCTTTTTGGGCATGTTTATATGTCCAAATAATTGCCCCATGCACAAGTTCAAATTTATTTGCCTAGCCAATCTTCCTCGGTGAATTTTCAAAGTTTCTGTCAAACAGGAAGCTTTGTGAAGGAAGTACTAGCTAGGAGTACCCAAAGGAGTTGAACTTTTGCACACTCCTTAATGTGCTCATATTAACCCCTTCCACCCATTTTCATCTCCATCCAATCATATATTTGAGCACATGAGCAAATCTTTCTTTCTGGCAAAATTTTCAGGTTGTGAAGCAAGTATATTTTATATTGCTTCAAAAATCCTGATAAATTACCAGATCATTCTTATACCCATAAAACATCTCTCCACCCAATTTGGCATCATTTCATTTATCCATTTGACCACCATAATTGTTCCAAGTTTCTGTCCAGAGAAGATGTTTGTGAAGCAAGTGCTATTTTGGCTTGTCCATTTGGCATGAGCTTTTTACATCATCTTCATATGACCAAATGACTAAGCCTTGCCCAATTTTAGCTCAAGTTGACACTCCGGGTGAGTGCATCTTGCTGATCTTCATTTCTGGACCAAGAATGCAGTTGTGATGCAACTGCAGTAAAACTTGATCCTTTTACCCTCAAAACCTCCAGGATGAATTTCCTTCGATAGCTAAACCTCCCAGACAAGCTAGTTACCGATTTACCTAGCTGGTTTAACCACAACAAGTTACAAACACCTTCTTACTGATTTACTTTGGGAGCTAAGTGCAATTCTCTTCTTTGCCGCTGGACCGATTTATTTCTTTAGTTGGACTAAGGGCACCAAGGTCCATCTACTGGACATCGTTTGGCCGGCCGTGTGCCACTGTGAGCACAGTGCATGCGGTGACCACCGCTTTGCCATGCAATAGCCGCGTCCAGATTGGTTTCTTGCGCGGGCCCCTCCTCCTCTCGTCGTCTTAGAGCCCGTGATCATGTCTACCAGCTGGCCCTCGTCGTCGCTGCTCCGATGGACCCCTCTCCTCCTCAAAGCTAGCTCACCGGCGGCTCGCAGACGAGCGCCCACGAGGGCACAGTGCTCCGACATGCTTTAATGGCGTTTGGCCGTTTCTCCTCTGCGTCCCTCGACCCCTTCTACCCCGTGAGCTCCTCCCTGTGCGTCGCCGTCGCCTTCCCCGAGTCCATGCACGAGCACACGTGTCCGCGGCATCGGACACGCATCGCCGGCGATGCCAGCTCGTCCTCCCTCTCGCTCGGCTATATATAGCCATCCCCGGCCTCGTCCGAGCTCACCTCGAGCCTTGCCTCGCCCTTCTAGCCCTCCCCAACCACTCGCTCGAGCTCCAGAGCCCCTCCCTGCCCGCCATCGTCACCATGGCCGCTGCGGTGCCCCGGCTAGATTAGCCCGAGCCCGAGCTCGTCCCCTCCTTCTTCCACCTCTAGAAGCCCCATGGACCACCCTAGAAGCCTCCCCGCCGCGGATCTCCTCCTCTGTTGGCCTCTGGCCACCGTCCCCATCTGCGCCCGATGCCGCCGTCCGCCATGCTCGAGGCAGCTGCCGTTCTGGTCGTCCTCGGCGTCTGCAAGCCCACAGTTGGATCTTGTGGGTTGAGCATTGAATCCATCCATAGCCGGAGCGTCACCGGAGGCCCTCTATGGCGCCGGCTATCGCCGCCCGACGCCGGCGGCCTCCCTCTGCATCGTGAGCGAGCAAGAAGAAGAAGATGACGACCCAGCTGGCCGCGAGCCCCGCCAGTTAGTGGATGGGCGTTGACCCCGCGGGCCAGCGTGGATAAGTGACGGGCCCCACCCGTCGGACCCGCATGCGTCAACCCTGCCACTGTTACTTTGGATAAGGTGAAAACTTATTTCCCTGAATGCGCTTTCAATTTTTCTGTTCAGGCCCCTGGTTGAATATATTTTCATTACAGTTGGGTCCCTGGCAGAAAATCATCCGTATCTTTTTAACCATAACTCCGTTTGAGGTGAATCCAAAGCCCACTTCTTCGTTTCGTCGAGCCCGTTATGCTGGTCACACTTTCACTATGGTTTGACACTGTGAAAATGACCTTTTTGCCCCTGCCCTTATTCATCCCCCTCCGAGAGAGAATGTTTTCCCGCGAATCTTTTCGCGGCTTCACCGCACTTCTCCCCGGTGCCTTCTTCATCCCCAGGCAAGCCACAATACCCACTTGCATGATAGTCATGCAGTAGCCATGGTTTTCAACTTGAATATTTAATAAATGTTTACTTGTTGAAAATATGGTTATCGTTGTTTCGGTGATGTTTAGATTTGCATGTTCACTTTTGTACTATGTTGTTTTGTACTCTATGATCATGTTATACCTGCTAGTATTACTTTTCATATGTTTATGCTGGTTAGTAGTACATGTTGATGTTGGAGATGGTCATACTAGTCGATATGTGATGCTCAGTGGATATGATTTACTGTTGATATGGTGGAAAGTTATGTGATGCTCTCATGCTGATGTTGATATCATGTTCATGTATTATAGTTGGCATCATGTTATTTTATCATGGCTCAGCATATTTGCATTCAAGTTTAACCGGATTAAATTGAACTTGAACACCTGTTGGCTGAGTCATGGTGCCGCTGAATCGATCTTTGACCGATTGCAACCACGCTTACCGGTATGGGACGGTCCTAACTTCGGTCTATTATGCGTGCCTCTGGTCGGTACCTCAATTTAGGGAAGGTTATGGGCGCGTGCTACCCTGATCAGGTAGGCGGAGCATAACCTTGTGAGACCGTTGTTAAGTTAATTTTGGTACCGGATCCTAGTGTGGATCGTGGCCACGACGGTGGTCGAGGTGTCTGGAGGTAGACACGGGGCCACCCAGGACTAGCCCGGTGGGGTCTAAGTCGGAAGGGCCGGGAGAGTGTCATGACAATAGATCGGTTTTGTCAAAACGCTGTTGGTCCACACGAATGGGAGTGCGAGGCCATGGGTTCCGTAGTGTGGGTACAATGTACTAACCTCTGCAGAGTGTATATTAATCTATCGATAGCCGCGCCCGCGGATAAGGGCCTAGGTCGAGAGAAGGTCACACCATGAGTCAACAGTAATAAAAATAATGTGCTTAATAACAGTGAGATAAGTTGGTTGTGATCGCCGTAAGGATCATGGGCCATTTAGTGGTCGGGTTGTGATCGCCGTAAGGATCACGGGCCATGTATTGGTCGGGTTGTGATCGCCGTAAGGATCACGGTTTGAGACTATGTGTTGGTCGGGTGGTGATCGTCGTAAGGATCACAAAGGTATCGAGGATACCGAGTTGTTATATATTCGTGATGTTGTACGAGAGTCGTGGGTAAAGATCAAGCTCCTTGTGGTTATTTACTGACCGCTACGGTATTGTCTATACCAAGCTTGATTTGATCCTGAGATGATCGTGTGATGTCCGAGGTTGGTAAGTGATGCATGTGTTGGTTACGAGGTAACCCGAGCAGAATAAGTGGTACATATGGTGTCATCATGTTGCATGCTAGTATTGTTGGATTAATATGTTCATGTTGAGATAGTTGTATCATGTTTATGTTGGTCATGCCATGTTTTTCTGATGATCTCATGTTAATTCCTGTTTAACCTGTAATTGCCATGCTGTTGTCAATCTTGAATGCTTCCGGTTATTTGTGAGCTTGCAAGTACATTCAATGTACTGACCTGGCGTGTCATGCCAGTTTTCAGGTCATTCCGGATTTGATTGCTTGCTTGTCTTGGTTTCCGTTCGTGCGAGCTAGGATAAGCGTTCCAGCCAGAGTCCCTGCGGAGTAGAGTTCACCACCGTTGTCGTTCTTCCGCTGCTAGAGTTATTCCGCTGCTTCGAGTTGTTCTGCTGCTTGCATAGAGCAACTGAGGATGGCGTAGTGTCGCAGTACCGATGCTATTCATTGTAATATCGGAGACCTTGTATTCATATTCGTGTTATAATAGAAGGCCGGTTTGTTCTATGCTAAGCAGTGCCGTATTCCAGAAGACTTCTCCTTGATCTCTGGGCTGGAATACGGGGCGTTCCGGTTTCTCTGAGTCGGGCTGCCACGGGCTTGGTATTAGAGCTGGCCTGGCTATAGGACGCCCTAGACCGCGCGAACGTTAGAAAGCGGTAGTATAGACCCCAGTTGGTTTGTTGCACTTGATTGCTGCATTTGTTTGTCGCATAGCATGCATATAGCCTTAGTATTTGTGATAACGGTTTATCTGGTGAGTGTAGCTGGCATCGGTTCGGATCCACTACAGCTCAACCTTTGCATTTCCCTAGTCCCTTTTTCTTTCGGTGTTTGGTGTCATTTCTGTCCCTGCAGAGTGATGCCAAGTGATCTCGACACTGTTTGCAAAAATGGTGCTCAGGTATCGCACCGATGTCTTTCCTTCAGTCCCGCCTATCATTTTGGTGATGGACATGCGTCTATCCCGGATCGTTCTTTTATTTTGTCATGTTGGCAACCCTTAATGATCTTAGTTATCAAGAAAGGGCAATGTCAGCAGCCCTAGTTTTTCCGCGCTATCCTATTTCTTGGACGAGTACGGATCTTTTTCCGTCCGCTTGATAATAATGTTGTTGCGAACTTCATGTCCCACTACATGATTACCAAGTACGTCCTTACCTCCGAGCTAGTTCAGGTTGCCACCTGGCTAAGCTAGCACTTGGTGTAGCGCTGTTTACACCAATTCTTCCACACATTTATTCGTCCTCGTGCACATCGTCGCAGCATATTAGACCGCAATACCGGAGTTCCCGCGAGATTTGTGTGCTTAGGTGTGCATGCATATTATTGTGTGAATAGCAGTAATATGTGATCATTGCTTGATTTATTATACTAGTAGAATGCTTGTGTGCTTTTGTTTTAGTCGTTTCTGTTGTTCCTTTCGTTGGGCCTTCGGTGTTACAAATTTTTCCCCTATTAAAGTTGCTCGTCAGCCGACACTGGACCCAAAGAGTCAGCAAGAAATGCATATATTTGGAAACTCAGCTAAACAGAATGGAATTTTCAGCAGACTGCAGTGAAAATTGGAATATCTGGTCCGGATGCAAAAGAAATCCTGGATGGACCGTCAGTATCTTTTTTTGAAAGACCCAGCACCTGCTGGCATTCATTGATTTAGTAGAGGAGAAAGTTTGAAAACGGGTTACAGAAGATTATGACAACACCCTGCCCTAAGGCAGCAAAACAAATGAACCTACAATCTCCCAGCTAGGGGCCCGAAAAGGGACTCTACAATCTTTGGCCTCGCAACACTCCAGAGATCCAGCGATCGCGCTATCCGGCTGATTATATCATCTGCTGAAGCAGTTTTGCCCTTGAAGATACAATCATTCCTCTCCTTCCATATCTCCTAGCAGGAGAGCATGATGATGGATGCCGCGGCTTTTCTAATCTTCTCATTTGCAAACATCTGCAAGCATCGTTGCACCCTTTGCGATGAGGTTCCCATGTTGTTCCAAAATTCAGGGTTCAGAGGGCCGCAGCCGTTCCTGGTGGACATCCTCCTCCAAATTTCCCTTGCGAAGTTGCATTCCCAGAAAAGATGAACCGATGTTTCAAGGTGCACAGCAGTACGAGGGCAAAAGTATCCGTTTGGCCAACCCCGGCCAGCTTTGTCTTGCACCACAATCTATCCGGTGTAGAAGCCGGAGAAGATCTTCATCTACCGGGTGCCCATGGCTTCCGGATGGCGGTCTGAGCTCATTTCTTGCATCAGTTTGAAATTGGAAGTTGTATGCTGAATTTGCCGTGTACTGACCTGAGCTGGTTTGAGTCCATGTGATCGAGTCTGCGGAACCAGCTGTGAGGGTCACATTTTGGCCCGCCAGCAGCCGCCAGAGGGAGAGAAAATCAACGGCTATTTCTGCACGATCGCCATGTCTGAGATCGTTTACCCAAGTGTGATTTGCCATGGCAGCAGCCACCGATCTGTTCTTTCGCCGGGAGTGCGCATACAGGGCTGGGAACGCTTGTTTGAGAGGTCCAATATCCAGCCAAGAGTTCTGCCAAAAAGATGTCGTGGCTCCGTCTCCTATGGTGACTCTTGTTGCCTGGTTGAAGAGCTTGTGGTCCTTCTCGTCGCATGGGACCGGTGTGCCAACCCATGGCCGGCAGGGCTGCTGCCAGGACAGCCAAAGCCATCTGAGCCGGAGAGCCCGGCTGAACTTGGTCACGTTCAGGATGCCCAAACCCCCTTGCTGCATCGGCGAGCACACTTGCTGCCAGCTTACTTTGCATTTCCCTCCAGTTAGCTCCTCCCCTCCTGCCCACAAGAAGCGTCTACGCACCTTGTCAATTTCCTTGAGAAGCTTGACAGGCGCCCTGAGAACGGACAGCGCGTGTGTTGGCAATGCCGTCAGAACACTCCTGACAAAAACCCTCCGACCGGCGATGGATAATGACGGCCTTTCCATCCTGCAAAGGCGGCGCGGATCCTATCTAGGATGAATTGCAGGTGCACGATGTGCAGCCTGGAGACGGTGATCGGTAGGCCAAGATACGTCAGTGGGAAACCTACGATCTTGCCCGTGAAGTTTTGCAGCACTAACTGAAGTTCTATGTCTGCACAACGAATTGGGGCAACACAGGTTTTGTCCGGGTTGATTTTTAGACCCGTGGCATCGCCGAAGAGAGCCAGAAGGCCCATGAGGTTGTCGAACTCCTGTGTAGTTGGGTTTGCGAAGAGAATCGCGTCATCCGCGTAGAGACTAACCCTAGCCGTGATTTTCCTGTCCGGGAGAGTTTGCAGAATACCTTGCTCGGTTGCAGCTTGTAACAGGCGATGCAGCGGGTCTATTGCTAGAATGAACAGCAGCGGCGAGAGCGGGTCCCCCTGGCGAAGGCCGCACGCATGTAGGAAGAATTTCCCCGGCACGTCGTTCAGCAGACAGGATGACGAAGCGGAGGATAGAAGAATGGCTATCCAGTCACGCCATCTTACGCTAAAACCTAGCCGCTGGAGAAGCTCAAGCAGGTAGTCCCAGGATACGGAGTCGAAGGCCCTAGCTATGTCTATCTTAACTAGCAGTGCTGGTTTCTTACTACGGTGGAGAGAGCGGACGCAGTTCTGAATGTATAGAAAGAGTCCTGGATGCTCTTTTTTCTCTGAAACACACTTTGGGCGGGGGAGACGATGTCCTGCAGCACGCCGGCAAGCCGTATTGCCAGTACCTTTGCCAACAACTTTCCGATCGAGTGGATCAAGCTAATTGGTCGATAGTGGCCGATCTCTGATGCCCCCTCTTTCTTTGGCAAGAGCACGATCATAGCAGTGTTGATTGCCTCAGCGTTTGTTCCGTCCAGGTGGTAAAACTTGTCAAAAACCCTCATCACATCCTCCTTGATTATCGACCAGCATGATCTAAAAAACCCTCCCGAAAACCCATCGGGGCCTGGCGCCTTCTCCACTAGCGATGCCTTGATGGCCTTCCATACCTCCCCTTTGGTGAAAGGCAGATCAATGCCGTCACCCTGAACTTGCGGCAGGTTCAACATCTCCCAGTTGATGGTGCAAGAACGGTTTTTCCTTGCGCCCAGGAGCACGGAGAAGTGCTCACGGACGAGGTCCTCTTTGTCCGCGTGGGAGGAGGCAATACGATTTCCCTGAGACAGTGCGTGCACAAAGTTCTTCCTCCTTCTGGACACCATTTTTGCATGAAAGAGCTTCGTGCTCGCATCTCTAGAACGCAGCCAAGTAATACGCGACGCCAGACGCTTTCGCGTTCTCTCAATGGCCGCGAAACCCAGGATTCTCTGCTTGAGCATTTTCCGAAGCGCAGTCTCCTGGTCCGAAAGCCGCCAGCTTTCCTGAGCCACATCCAGCCTGAGAACCACCTCAGAAGCGATGTGCAGTTTCAGTCTTGCATTACTGAAAAGTGACCTGCTCCACACCTTTAGATCCTTTGCCACTCTCATCATCTTGATCTTGATGCGGACGAAAGGGCAGGAGTGGTTGATTGGTCGTTGCCATGCCCGCTGCACCGTTTCCTGGAAACGAGGAAACTTGGGCCAAAAATGCTCAAATCTGAACTTGGCAGCTCTAGACGGGGAGACCGCGCAGGTAAGCACCAAAGGGGAATGATCAGAGATGGATGTCGAAGCAGCCATAAGCATATAATCTTGGTGTTCCATCTCCCAAGGAATGTTGCAAAAGAATTTATCAATGCTACACATTGTTGGCTGTGCGCGCTCGTTTGACCAAGTGTATCTTCTGTTTTTGCACTTGATTTCCTTCAGTCCCACGCGATCAATTGCATTTCTGAACCTGCCCATCAAACGCCTGTTTATCTTGCAGTTGTTCTTGTCCCGTGCCTCGTAAATGTTGTTGAAATCTCCGCAGATGAGCCAAGGTTGGTTTGTCGGGGGAGTTGTGTTAGTCATCTCCTGGAAGAAGCTCTCCTTCTCCCTGTCTTCCACCGGCCCGTAAACGTTTGTGAGCCAGAAAACCTCGGATGACAAAGACATCGTCACTTTGGCCGTCGAGATAATTGCCCGGCCGCTGGGTTTCCACTTTTAGGATCGACTCGTTCCAAAAATGGCCAGCCCCCCTCCTGATCCTATTGCCGGCAGGACCGCACAACCCTCAAGAGATGATCCCCCAATTTCCCTGACTAACTGCGGTGACCATTCCTTGATCTTGGTTTCTTGCAGGCATAGGATGCCCAACCTATTTGCCAGCACTACCTCGTTCACAGCGGTGCGTCTGGCCGGCGCATTTAGGCCTCTGACGTTCCAGGACATAATCGGAGGGTTGAGATTATTCATGAACGACACATGGGATGCTCCGCAAGCTGAATTTCATTTCTAGAGATACAAAATACACCATCCATCTAGCAGTGGGGCGACGGCATCCACCAATAGGCCCCAAATCATGTTGTCGCCTAACTAACCTAACAGCTAACCAAGAACTGACAGAGCACAACATCATTGATCCTAACTCTAACCAGCTTAAGGCTGGCCGCCAACGGAGCCTAGCCACTACGAGAACTAACATGATCAACCGTCAACCTCTTCGGTCGCAGCAGCCCCACCAGGCATGGCCGCAGCGACGCGGAGAGTCGCCTCGTCCAGGTCAGTGAGCTTGGCGATGGCCTGAATGTCGCTGTCGGACAGAGGCTCGTCGAAACGCTTGATGAGGGCAGCCACCACGCCAGGCGTCGTCTTGTCTTTCGAGCCAAGGGCCCCCAGCTCCTGGATCAGCCTGAGTGCAGCCCGCTGCGCTATCGGCACGGTCGATTGCATGGCCGCCTGCCGGGCACTCTGCCTTCTCGGAGCTGGAGCAGCCTTGGCGTCTTTGGAGAAGCGGAGGAGCGGCGGTTGGCCTTGGGTGGGAGGGGCCAAGGACCGCAAGCTCCAAGGCGGAGAAGAGGAGGCTGCGGGTCTCTGTTTCGACCTCATCGAACCCCAAGGCTGAACCCGACCGGAGGCGGCGCCTGACCTGCACGTCAGCGGCAGCGGAGAGGAGTGGGCGGCGAGTTTGCAGTGTCAAACTCGGGGGTTTCTCGGGGTTGCCTTGATTGAGGCGTCGAGCTCGAGTTGCATGCAGTCCACGCGGGCTGGGGAGGGGATGAACTGATCCACCAGGAAGTCGGCGACAGGATCGGTGGAGGTTGGCGGGAGAGGGGCCTGGCGCAGCGGGGCGGGGGGGGGGGGTGGCGGAGACAGCCGCCGGCTCTTGCTCGCTCCTGGCGTTGCTGCGGCCCCTTGAATCACCTCCGTGGTGGCGCGGCACCGGTGTCTTGCTGCGCTGCCTGGAAGAGGCCCCGATGCTCTCCTTCTCCTTGCCCTTGCTCGAGCCGCTCTTGCCGAGGAGGGTGTCTCGCCAGGAGCAGCGCCCCCTGCTGCCGCCCCCGGGGCCGTCGCGGTCTTGATCGCGCTGGTGGACGCCGGAGGAGAAGTCACGGCAACCCGAGGACAGCCTGGGCGGCGCTCCTGCGCCTCTGGCGCTGCCCGTCTTCCACCCCCGTCGACCACACCCCGGTGTCCGTGTAGGGGAGCGGCTCGTCGCTGTCGGAGTCCGACGAGGGGATGCCGCTCTGCCCGGAGTGCGAGGAGGGGGGAGTGGCGCGGTGCCCAGTCCTCCACCCTATCCACGTGGATGAGGAGGTCGTAGCGATGCGCGCAGCGGTAGGCGCCACCTGCGCTTCGGGGAGTAGCCCAACAGCTCGTCGACACGGCCGGGCGCCCGCGCCCGGCACCACAGTGTGAGTTGTCGGGATGTGCGGCACGTCCACACCAGCACCCAATGGCGAATAGCTTGGTGTGGTCGCGCTCATGCGTCTGCCGTCGAGGCGGTCGACGCGGCACATCCTCCCCAAAGACTCCTCTCGCCCCTCCGGGGACCAGAATCGCATCGGCAGGTTCTCGATGATGATGCGCACGTGGAGGGAGAGGTTGAGCAGCGCAGCGTGGTCATCTTCATGCCAGGGGTTGATGACGAAACGGACTCCGTCGACCATGACGAAGCCCCTTGCCATGGCGTTGTCGCGGAGCATAGGGAGCTCGAAGTAGACGAAGAACTGCTTTGGGTGGTGGGCCGTGACACGCAGAAGATGCAGCGGGACGCGCAGCTGCTCCTCAAACGCACGTCCACCACCAAAGAAGGGGCTTGCCGTGCGAACCCCTCCGGTATTTGTCGGGGTGACCGCATCTTTGGCGCAGGGCGAACACACTGGTGATCCGTGGCGGGGAGAGCGACCACGCCCGTGGGCTGGTGCGGCAACGACGGGGCCAGTCGGTGTGGTAACGTGCTGGCCGGACATGGCCGAAGCAGAGGAGGAACGGGCGAGCGGTGGGTGCGGTGGAGGGGTGGGAAAATGAAGCCGGTCCCGGACCGGTGCCGAAGCGTGGAGAGGGCCTATTCTATTCTTAGCAGATCCGCCCGGGCCGCCGTTTCTAGGATTTTGCGGGCATTCCTTCCCGTAGTGCCCTATGCGCTTGCAAATGATGCGTGGTGGATCTCTGATCTTCCGGCGGTGAAGCGAGTTGAAGCGTAACAGAGCCCATGGAAACGCTTTAAGAAGGCCGCCTTGGTGGGGTTGGCAATGAGGCGGGAGTTGGTCCGGCGCCCGGCGATCTCTATTGCCCGTGGTCGGGCCTTGGCTGGATCTTAGCCTACTTCTTTGGCGCACCTCGGTCCACCCACCGTCCGAACCGAAGAGGAAAGGGAGGCGAAGTAGGGCGATACCACGATGGATTTGAGCCTCTGCTCCCCGAAAGGGAAGCGGTGGTGGATCCCATTGGATAACAGGGGCCGCCCGGGAGCTCTCTCCCCAGAGCAGGATTCGCGATGGAGACGGGGGATCCGGCGTAGCCGGAGGGCGGGGCGCGCCCCTAGCTGGATCTGGCACCGAGGCCAGCGTCCCCCATCCCGCACTGTCGCAGAAGAGACGCCTTGAAGAGCAGCCGGATCCGCGGGACCGCGAGGAGCGGGAGCGGCGACGACCCATTGGGAGGAAAGGGATGCATGGACCGTTAGTATCAAGTTTGCATTAGCGTGCACTCCTCACAACACAATGATTAAATCAGCAGAAGATAAAATGTGTGCAAGTTTGGCAGAATATTATCGAAGGTATGGCTCAGATACAAGTTTAATTTTTCGTTGAGGATGATTTTGGTACTCGATGTACCTGGAAGCAAGCAAAAATATGGCATATACTCAGAAAGGAGGATAGTACAGTAAAACCCTGTTTCATGCAAGAAATCAACATCAGAAATATTAAGATGGTATGTATATGTGGAAGTCGGTCCGCATAAAAAGTTTCTGGTGTAAGCAACCCAATCTTCCCTCGCAAAATACCGGAGAAGTTTCCAAGGCCAGGTTCATCTATCTTCCTCCGTACGATACATGGATGAAATCCCGTGCAAGGTACTCTGCCTTCTTCAGTAAGCAACCGCAAAAGCTTCCAGCATAAGGTACTGAGTCTTTCCCCAGCAAAGTCTTTAAGGGGGTAAGCTTCTGAAGCACGATATTCAGTCTTTTTCAGCAAGCTGCCCGATGAAAGTTTCGAGCACAAGCCAGCAAATATTCCTCAGTAAGACATTGATACAAGGTAGTACGCTGTGAATTGACAGCATATGGCAGTGAATCCCAAGAACCAGATCCGCAATATTTTTGTCAGAATCAAGAATCAGTCAGAATACATGTCTGTCTCAGAATCAAGTCCTCATATATATATATATATATATATATATATATATATATATATATCTATTATTATAACACCCTTAAGAGTCTTATTCTGCACATCACTTTCTTATTCTGCTAACAAACCCACAGCGCACCCCCGACCCACCGAAAAGAAAAGGCAGTCAACGCCCACTCCTCCTCATGCCCACCCATCACAGCTTCTCTCCTTCCCCCATCACCGCACCACCTCCCTCCATCCCCCCACCGCGGCAACCGGCGCCGATCTCCCTGCTCCCCCGCCCCGCTCGCAGCCTTCCTTCCCTCGCTGGTGAGCCATCCCTCCCCCGGCCACTTCCTAGATCGAGCCGGTGCCGGATCCAGCACCCCTCCCATCCCCCCCTGTGTCGACTAACTGCCGGATCCGTGCAGTCCCCTCGCCGGCGAGCCACCCCTCCCCCGGCCGTCGTCCTCCCACGCCTGCCCAGCGTCGGATCCACGCGCGGTCCACACCCCCAACCACTAAGCTCCTGCTTCCTCCCCGACGAGCGCACCTCCCCATCCATGACGGCAGCCTCCCACCACCTCCTTCTCGCTTTGCTCCGCGAGATCGAGCGCCCCCTGCGGCCTCTGCTCGGATAGGTGCAGGATCCACGGCAAAAAACGAGGTCGTTGACCACGCCGTCGACATCGCCAGGCCCGCTTCCCTCCTCCCCGTGAGCGCCATCCAACGACAAAGATCCATGGCGCCGCCCGCCCCCCACCGCCGCCGCTACAGCGCGAGCCCCCCCCGTGAGGCATCGCCGCTGCCCCCAACTCCACTCTTCCATGCACTTGTACTACACGGGCAGGGGACGAGCTCCACTTCGACTCCCTGTTCGTCATTGACCACCTCTCCTGCTAGTTCCACCCCTGCAGCTCCTGGATGGTGGACTACAGAAGATGCAGCGTGTCTGATGCACTGTCGAAGTTTATGATCTTTTCTGCTTTTTTCAGATTTCACTTTTTGACACCAAAATGCAGTTCGTCTGGGGCTTCGTTGCGGTGCGCACGGCGTCATGCCCCTGTTTCAGTTCTGCCGATGATGCATTGTAGTTTAGTTCGATCCGTTTGGAGACTTGGAGTTCAGCTGCGTATCTGTCCTTTCTACAGATTTTTTTAATCTACAGAAAGATGAAAGTGATGCAGTTAGTCGTGCAGCTCGGAGAGGCGTACCATGCGTTTCGGTGCTCGTGTGCTTGCGGTTATGTGCTCATGTGCTTGAGCGCTCGTGCATAACATGGCTGAATTGCAAATAATCGTGTATGTATCATGTTTAGAGGGCTGATTTTGCTATTTCAGGGGCTTAGTCCTAAATTATATTTTGTATGTTTATTTTCTCTAGAAAAGAGAGAGAGAGAACAGTCCACGTGATGAACAATAGGAGTCATATTTGTATAGATTGTGACTCTAAATTCGTTGTGCGGATTTGTTGTTTGCAAATTTTTAAGGACATGGTGCATAATTTTTTAAAATCAGTGCAGCTCACTAAGAAAACCTTTGCGGTGCACTTTGCAAAAACAAAGGAGTTCACTTGTAAAAAAATGTATAGAGGAGTTCACTTTTATTATTTTTGGAGGAATTTTTTTTTGCAAATTTTTAAGGACATGGTGTATAATTTGTTAAAATCGATGCAGCTCATTAAAAAAACCTTTGTGGTACACTTTGCAAAACAAAGGAGTTCACTATGTAAAAAAATGTATAGAGGAGTTCACTTTTTATTATTTTTGGAGGATTTTTTTTGCAAATTTGTAAGGACATGGTGTATAATTTGTTAAAATCGATGCAGCTCACTAGGAAAACGTTTGCGGTGCACTTTGCAAAAACAAAGGAGTTCACTTGTAAAAAAATTGTATAGAGGAGTTCACTTTTTATTATTTTTGGAGGAATTTCTTTTTTGCAAATTTGTAAGGACATGGTGTATAATTTGTTAAAATCGCAGCTCATTAAGAAAACCTTTGCGGTTCATTTTTTGTTGTTTTCTTACGATGGAGAACATACAAAATTGGACGGCGTCCAGGGATGTAATTCTCTATCTGTGGCACGTTCAACTGGGTGCTGCCAGTGCAAAGGATATTGTTTTGTATTGGAGTATGTGTGTGTGTGTGTTGAGTAGGTTACTATTTTTGTTGTAGTCCATGCGCTGGACGCGAGTAGTGGTGCGGTAGTGCACTTCGTCATCGTGTGAAGTTCCCTGTGTCGCCATTGCAGTGTGGTTGCCCGTCTTTTTATAAGTAAACTTTGAAGCTCACTTTGTTGTCTCATGCAGTTTGCTATAATACTCCTCCACGGTTCGCTTGGTAAATATATCTCAATGTAGTTCGCTTTTCATTATATGTAGTTCACTCACTCAGTCCCCGCGGTCCACCGGCGCGGTCTACACACATAAAAAATATTGAGTCTGGAAACAACTCACGCGGTTCACTTTCGGTAGTGTCGTGGCCCGTTTACGGTAGTCTCGAGGTTCACTTTTCATAGTATTGCGGTTTACCAACGCTCGACATGAAGTGCACTCCACCTCGTTTACGAAAATTTACGTCCCACAAAAAAAGAAATCATGCAGTGCACTTGTTTGTCCAATGAAGTGCGGTTGTTCGTTCGATGCAGTGCGGTTTTCAGTCGGATGAAGTACCCACGTCGATTTGGGTGTTGCGAAAAACAGTGTCTGCATTTCGGTAAATTTAAAACTGCTCTTAAACCGTAAAGAATTAGAGAGAGTGTTCTACATGAAAAAGTTGCGCCTCGTCGATATCTTTCCAACGGCGTATGATTTGAATCATTCCGAGCAGCGTTTTGTAAAAAATTCGCGAAAAACGATCGCTGCCTCTCGTAGTTAGCCACACGATTTTCAAAATAAACTAAAAACAGTAAGGAATCTCAAAAACATTGCAACATATGAAAGTTGCGCCTCGTTCATAGATTTCCAACGGCGTATCATACGTCTCGTTTCGACAAACAGTTAGAAAACTGGAGCGAAAACAGTACCGAAAAATTCATAAAACTTGAAAAATAGAGTTCCGCGATTTAGTAAATTTGAAACAGCTCTTAAACCGTAACGAATTAGAGAAAGATTTATATATTAAAAAGATGCGCCTCGACGATATCTATCCAACAGCGTATCATTTGCTTCATTCAGACAAGCAGTTTAGAAAAATTTTTGTGAAAAAACGCTCGCTGCCACTCGTCATCCGCTGCACCATTTTCAAAACTGCTCTTAAACCGTGTGGAATCTCGAAAACTGTTCAACATGTCGAAGTTGCGCCTAATCCAAAGCTTTTCAACGGGATATTATATGCCTCGTTCCGATAAACAATCAAAAAATTAGAGCGAAAACAGTACGGAAAAACCTTTGCGTGCGATTTTTTACGGCAAGTTCACTAGTCTATATTGCGATTCGTCGTCAAGAAGATGCAGTGCACTTGCGTTCAACGTGCAGTGCGGAAGTGGTGTGCAGAATAGTTATTCTGCTAATATTAGCAGAATAGACCGTCTATATATATACATCTGGGCTATTCTGTTACGAGTACTTGAACTGATGAATTTAAGCGGTTGAACTGATGAAATTCGAGCGGTTGAACTAATGCTTTCTGTTGCTGTAAAAAATCGTCTTCTTTAGTTCAAATTTTTTTGCAATTTTTTTTGTCGAAACGGGGCGTGTAATATATCGTTGGAAAGCTCTTGACATCCACATTACAATCTTACAATTTGTTTTTGCAAAAAAATTATGATTTAAGAGTAGTTTTGAAAAAACCGTTTTTCTCAAAACCGAAAACACGAATCGTATTTTCTACTTAATTTTCAAACGGTTTGTCGGAGTTGAGCAAATGAGATGGCGTTGGAAAGCTTGTGAAAATACGCATCTTCCATATATCTACTATTTTTTAAAATTCTATATGATTTAAAAGTAATTTGAAAAACGGTGAAATTTTGGGCGAACTGTTTTTTGCAAACGGTTTGTCGGATTGACGCAAATGATACGGCTTTGGAAAGCTATGGAAAATGCGCAACTTTTGCATATAGAAAGTTTTTTCTAATTCCTTACGGTTTAAATACAAATTCAAATACGGTTAAAATTGGTTTTGAACACGGTTTTTTTAAAAAGTTTGTCGAAATGGGGCAAATAATATACTGTTGGATAGCTATCGAAAATGCAAAGTTTAGTCATGTTGAACGTTTTCTCTACTTCGAAACCGTTTAAAAGTAATTTTGAATAAGGTGAAACTCATTGTGTTGTTTTTTCGTGTCTAAAAAACAAAGTACTCGTACTGATCTATGTCTATGTTTGTACTGAGGTATTTTTCACAGAGTAGTTTTGAATGGTTCCGAAAAAGAATACTTTAAACAGATGTCTTTATGATTTTGTACTTGCTCTCATCTTTTAAGAGTAATTTTGAAATACGGTGAGACTCATCGTGTTGTTTTTCTGTCCGAAAAAAAGAGTACTCGTACTGATCTATGTGTGTGTTTGTACTAAGGTATTTTTCAGAGTAATTTTGAATGGTTCCGAGAAAAGAGTATTTGCACTGATGTTCGTATGGTTTTGTACTGAGCATGTTTTCACATACTAGACTTCACTCTGTTTTTTGGGTATCATAGTCCCCGAACTTGCATGGTTTATATCATTGAACTAAATGATATTTTTTCAAAAGGAAATAATTTCGTGTATTTGTTTTTTTAACTCTGCAAGATGTTTTGGACTTCTCTTGTTTTGCAACTTGAACTTTTACCATTTGATTTTTCATTGGGTTTCATTTTGTTTGAGCTTTTTTCTCAAACTTATCTGGGACGTCGTGTTGAACTTACAACTTTTTTAATTGTGAACTTGCTCTGTTTTTGCAATGCCAATATTTAGGAGAGTAGGGCGAGGACAAAGGAAATAATTTCATGTGTTTGTTTTTTAACTCAATTTTCTTGCAAGATGTTTTGGACTTCTCTTGTTTTGCAACTTGAACTTTTACCATTTGAGTTTTCATTGGGTTTCATTTTGTTTGAGCTTTTTTCTCAAACTTATCTGGGACGTCGTGTTGAACTTACAATTTTTTTTAATTGTGAACTTGCTGTGTTTTTGCAATGCCAATATTGAGGAGAGCAGGGCGAGGACAACGATAGAAGGAAGCTGCGTGTGGTGATCGTGGAAGCACTACAGGGTTGAGCCACAACGGTGGTTGATGGCAAGGTGGCACGACACGACATGCGGCGGAGAGGCATGGCGACGGGTGGGCGGCGCACTGGCATGACACTTGAGATGCGCTCTTTGGATCGACCTCCTTGTCCCATCTGGACGGATCAGTTCCAGAACTTGGACGTTTTCTTGGACGTTAACTCTTGGACGTCAATGTTACAGAATACCAAAACCTAACCATCTTTTATTTTTCAAACTGATCATTTTTAATTCATACGGATCAATAGTTTTGATTCAAACCATTTTTTTATTCTTGCATGCACATCAAGCTGTCATGTACCTATACCTTCTTTGAAGTAGCAATCATCTCATCATATATAGAAATTTTTTCACACATATAATACATGTACATGAATAACATATACATGGTCAGATCGGTACCTAGCAGCAATAGCAGTGGTTACCAACACACATACACATGAACCGATAACGAACTTGCACATGGCCTGACAAACAAAAAGCACATAAACTGACAAAAAACATAGTACACATTAATGGATAATCCCCATGACTAATGGTAGAACTTTGTTGTACCCAGGTTCAGCTATTTACCGAAAGTAGGACTTCTCAGTTTTATTAAATTGAACTGATGTTTAAATGTTCACCATTATTGGCCTACAGATTAGAATACTAAGATCACCATATATGCTGAAGGTCCCAATAGTACAGAGTTACAAACAAATTCTAAACACCATATATGCTGAAGGTCCCATCAGTACAGAGTTACAGAACAGATTATTTGTCCAATGACAACGTAAGAGTCATGACCAGCAATCACAAACAACACTAGCTCGACCGCGGGCATGTGTGTGCGGCAAGGGGAGGAGATACTCCGATGCTAGATGTGTAGAGACAACAAGCTCATCATGCGTAGAGACGATGGACGACTCGCGTAGTAGGCCTTGAACTGCTCGCCTGATGGCTATGGATCATGCAAAATCTTGACCAAAAGATCACACTATTTTCACCAAACTGATCTCTTGAACTTGCTCCACGACAATCTTTGAACCTCCTACAAGAAAATCCATTATTTTAATGTTCATACGAATACCTACAAGCAATGATCACAAACATTTGGCGAACATTTCTTTTAAAGACTTATGCAACAATAATTAGAACCATAAAAATAGGGTGAAACTATGGTAACTACATTACATATCATCTAGATTGTAGCAATAACCGTTTTGCATGATCATTGGCATTTGGAATAGCATCCAACAACAATTAGAGTTCTATAAGACCGCATCTGTACTTGTTTTTGAAGATGTATTTGTACTGCCCAAAAGCATAAGCTGAAGCACAAAATAAACATTTAAATACATTTGTGCTCACAGGAATAATCACACACCTAGAGAGCATGTTCTTTTCACATCTTCCCAACTACTCAATTAGCAAAGCACCACATCTACACATTTTAATAGCAGGAGCAAAGAAAGAGAGAGATTGATATGAGAGAGTATCGTTGAAGCACGCTAAGGACTCCCATCAGCGCTCAACTTGGGCGGCTGCCAAGAACCATGGTGGACGTGCCGGTGGTGGTGCGGCATGGCGAGCAGTCATTGGCTGATATTCCAACACATCATGTTAGTGCACCAGGGAAATAGCAAGTTTTCCATAAAAATGTTATCCATACTAGGTAAGACCAAAGCTACAGGACAATACCTTTTCTTGAGCTAGCTACTACATGTACTAACTCCTCCACCACTGTAGCGTCCATGTATCCTCCTTGCGCGGGCAACCACTAGGGATCAAGCGATGCTGCCGCTTGACACATTTGAACCACCTATAGGAATCAAAGTGAACGGAAGGGATTCAAACGCATCAATGGACACATGTACTACACAACAATGTGCACCTGTACTGTCCATGACAACAAACTAACAAAAATTAAATTTTCGTTCAACTATTGCATACTTTTGAGTAGTAGAGCACAACCTGACAAGGCAATGTACAAGTTCATGTGAAAAGAACAACCAAGTTAATGTACAGTAACATCATAAGTTCAAAAATAAAAATAAAAAGAGTTTTGTACTGTTTTTGCTATAACAACTAAGCTAATGTATGCCATGGGGCTGGACTAGGACAGCGTATATCCTTGAGTGGTGGAGAGGGAGATCATGTCACTACCAAATCTATCAGGGTTCTAGAAATTCATGGAACATAAGTAAAACCAAACTAATTGACTACAAGCACTCCTATGAACAAAACTTAAATTAGAAATTGAGGTGAACTTAAATAGTGAAAACAAGAGTGCTGCTGCTAGCTTTCCAATCCTAGAACAACTTCTAGGAACGTGTGGGAAACATGCAACCTGCCTGAACTTGGTGTGGATTGGTAGTTGAACTTGCTACCCATCCACATTAGTACCAGCGGCACAAGACCGAAGTATTTAAGCAATACCTGATGGCATCAAGAAAACAAGTGACTAAAACATTTAGCAATAAAAGCGATGGTACAGAAAAATTGAACTGATGTTTTTCTGTCATTCCGACAAACCTCCAGCATGTTTTTTTGAACTGATTTTTTTCTATCATTGTACTGTTGCTTTAGGCTTTTCAAATGAGGTGAAATCCTCTGGTCTATTTGAACATTTACTGAACATTCAAAAATGTTTTGAACTGATGTGAATCCTTTCACCAAACTACTAATACAAATTTTCATGAACCTACCCACTTATACGAACAAGTTCTATTTCTGCTAGGCATTTGCGCAATTTTGTGCTAAGCAAAGAGAGAAAGAAAACAACCTGGAAATGTTTCCTGCCACCGCACGTCGACGGGGTGTGGATATGGATGAACTGCCTGACCCATTTTTCTTGTACTGAAGCTTATTTCCAGAAATTTAAGACAATGGAAATATTATCTACAATATGGACATTTAGTATAGTCTGAACTAAACTCTTTGGCACTTTTGAACTGAGGTAATAGCTGTGAACCTGTGACGAAGAATAGAACTCAAAAAGAAATTTTTTGTAGGTGGAATAAGACGTTGGAGATCGGGTGGACAGGCTACACCTCCTCCTCTGGACTGATTGCTCTGGTGAAGTGGAGCTGATGGAGGCAGAGATCACGAGCACGCCGCGCTTTGGCGACTGCAGGGAATCTGTAGCGACCAGACCTCAACCAGTCTGATCTCTGTGCTCAAGTGTCATCCCTGGATCAGTAATGCTGACACCACACAGTACTCGAAGGATTTATAACAGAGTAGCAATCACACACTTATTACATCGAATGTCTCAAGAGAGAACTAAAAAAAAAGAATATGGCTTAAGGCCATCTAATAAAGATAACGGTGAAGGCTTGGAAGAATAAGCGAGTCCATCTACTCCAACGGCATCATCGAGTATAGAACCATGCACCTAAGCACCTTACTCGTCGTTCGAAAAGTCTGCAACATGAAAGCGTTGCAGCCCGAAACGGGTCAAGACATGGAACATGCTGGCAAAGTAACACATAGAGAATAATGAAAGAGTAAGCCTATACTACATGCATATATGGCTGGTGGAAAGCTCTATGGTTACAGATTTTGCGTAAAGCCAATTTTTCCCTCTTTGCAAAGGAATAAATTTTATTTAACTATCATGGTGGTTGTTGAACATTGAGAATGGTTGACAGCATCCTCAATCCCAATAAAAAGTACTCATTAACAACCCAACAATATTAATTAGAGTAACATGATGAGATTCACATGATATCCAAGTTCTAGATACTCAAGATGTCCATAACCGGGGACACGGCTAACCATGATTGCTTTATACACTCTGCAGAGGTTTGTGCACTTTTCCCCACAAGACTCGATCTCCTCCGTTTTATTTCTCGCACTACATGGTGTTTGAGAAACGGATGACCGAGACATAGTCTTTCAGAAGCGCTAGCACCTTACGTGTGGGAAGACCGTACCAACCTACAACCCCTAAATCAGCTAGTCTACCCGTAAGATTTCGCACAACTTAGTCAACTATGCTAGAGCCCATAGTAGCATGTGGCTGCACACGGAAGTTTCTAGCATGAATAATCTCATGATCCCTTTGAGCACAGGTGGCGGTCCAAGAAAAAGCAGCAAGTCCTGATGGAAACCAGTGCCTCAGTCCACCCAGGATGTGTGTTTAAGTTGCCACCTTAAATAAACCATTAATTAACAATCTCACATCTGTCATGGATACACTCACCCAATCCACGTCTACTAGCATAGCATGGCATAATAAGCAAACGTAGAAGTAACTCCCAAGGGTTTGAAAAATAAATAGGTAATAGGTACTACCTCATCTACTTCCCATCCCACAATTTAATTAGATCCTAATCATGCAATGTTTGAGGATAGATCTAATGCATAAAAACTGGGTAGTAGAAAAGGTATGATCAAAGTGTTACTTGCCTTGCTGATGATCCGCGAAACCAAGAGACTCGAAGTAACAAGCGGCGCACTCCGGGTATTCTATCACAGACAAACAAACAAGCATATAATAAGTACTCATCTAATGCACAGGTAAAACTCAGACAAAAGATCCAACCAGAAAGTTCAACTTAAGAACTCCGGTTTGCAAAAAGAATCAAATCAAACGAAGCAACGAAAGTCAAACGGTGAAAGAAAACAGCTCCGTTTTACTAATCTGGATCTAAGTCAAATTTTACAGAATCTAAAACTTGTTTAAGTTGATTATTCGGAAAGAGGATTTCGAGACGAAACTCCAGGCGCTTGAATCGCCTGATTCCGATATACGAGCGAAAAGTTATACTAAAACGAAAATCGGATCAGAGATCGCGATCAGAAAAATCACGGATTAAATCCGAGAAAAAGAAAACGACGAACAGGTTAACGAACAGACGTTCGTTAACTAGAAGTAATCTGACGAACACGTTCGTTAAAACGAACGAACGAGCGAACGCTCGCTATTTAACCAAACCGAAAAAAATAAAACTGATCTAATAAAAAAACGGAAACTAAAAAAACCGACAAAAACTAAAAAAACCGATCGGTTTTCATAAAAAAAATGGCGCGGAAAACGAGGCGGCAGCGAACCTCGGCGGCGGGGTCGGTGGTTCGTGAAGTCGGCGTCACTTGCGGCGGCAACAATGGATCGGGCTAGGGTTAGGGTTAGGGGCGGCGGCGGCGAAGGCGGCGGCGGGTAGTGGCATGGGTGGTTGGTGGGTCATGCGGCTCGAGGCGGCGCTATTTAAAGGCAAAAATCCCGAAATAAATTTTCCCCGACTTCTAAAATCAAGCCGGACCAGATGAACATTTATTTGGGGCCTAAATGCAATTTTGAAAAATGCACATTTTTCCTAAATTCAAATAAAATGGCGAAAAACTCCAAAATAAAATCTTATTTGATTTTATTATTAAATCCTCATTATTTCTTTATTTTTGGAAAGTCATTTTATTCCCTCTCTCATATTTTTGTAATAGAAATAATTGAAGATAAAATAATTAAAATCAAATGATCCTATTTTCAAAATTTGAGAAAACTCAAATATGAAAATAACGAAATCCCCAACTCTCCCCGTGGGTCCTTGAGTTGTGTAGAATTTCTAGGATCGAGTCAAAAATGCAACAAAAATATGATATGCAATGATGATCTATGTATAACATTCCAAATTGAAAATTTGGGATGTTACAGAATCCCAGCGACTACCAAGTCATCCCCGAGAAGCTTGTAGAGGTGGGGCAGTTGGTCACAGCTCATCCCGTGTAAGTTCAACTACCAGGCATGGTGGCGGAGAGAGGCTTTTGGCGGTGATGTCCGGGAGGTGAGGTGGATGGCTGCAGGCGCAGGCTAGGCGGCGACAGTGAGAGAGTGTCGTTGATGCACGCAGAGGACTACCATCAGCGCTCAACTTAACTTGACTACCGCCAAAGAACCGTGGTGGACGGGCTGGTGGTGGTGCCTTATTTTTTTGTAAATCAAAGCTCCTACATTATGCTATACTTCCATGCAATCTTCACTCAAACAATATTGTAACAACCAACATAAAAATAGTTGATCTGGACTTGATCCACTAGCACCAACTTACTGGCTGAATCAAATTTTGTGATTTGAAGCAGCAGCAATAGTCGGACTAAGGGAGACATGCATGCGGTTATATAGTTGAACTTGCATAATCTGCAAATAAGAGCATGACTTATGTACTTACTGGACAATACCATGTGAAACAGTATAATGCTATGTGAACCTTTTTGATGGACGAGCTTTTAATTTTTATTCTCAGTACTTCTCAAAAATGAATATCTGAACCACCAAACAGGGGTGTGGTAACCAAAATTCAGAAGAGTAGAAACTCAATAAGGCACCATACTAAAATAAGAAAATGAACTGAACAGAAAATAAGAATTGCATTGAACTAAAATCAGAATTCGAACTGAGTGTCACAAAAGATGAACTTGTGCATCTGTTTTTTGCTCCCTTCCGGTGTAACAAATTCAGGATGACATGGATTTGTGTACATATAATAATATGAATCGAGTGAGACAATAAAGAGAGCGATAAAAGGATTTCATATTTTCACCTTGAGATGATCTCTCTCTTGGAGGTCTTGATGGAAAATCTTTGGTGTAGGTACCACACAGACACCAACTAAACACCAGGTCTTCTCCAATAAGAAACAACGATCCCTCCTTCGAGTGTGTGAACTTAATAACAGTAGTTGAAGTAATAATTTCAGTTTAATCGTTTGAAGAACCAGCTTCAGTGTTCGAATTAGTACCTTTTCAGAGGTGCAGACGCAGCCGGAAAGAATTTCTTGTGGAGCTCGAGGGAGCACTGATCGTAGCGCGACAGGGAGCATCAAACTACCCGCTACTAGGAGGTTGAGCTATGGAGGAGCATCCACTGCCCACGGCGAGGCAGAGGTGCGCCGGCGGGTGATGCAGCCTCATTGGAAGCGGGCGGATCCGGGGCCAGTGTGACGCAGCCTCGTTGGATCCAGGCGGCGCGGTGGCAGGAGAAGCATGTACTGCGCATGAATGGAGGGGGTGTGGAGGTGATGTTTCTACGCAAAGGCCTTTGTGTGTTTTTTTTGCTCGTACATTTTCATGCAAGCACTAGTATTTGTTTTCTTGATTCTCGGAACTTGGGCGAAGAGAGCATAACAAGGGAAGTGAAGCAATGCCACCACCAAGTACGAACATAAGAATTGAACTGAATGAAATCTAGGAATTGAGCTGAAAGAAAAACTGGACATTATAGGTAAACTGAAAAATAAATTGTACCTTTTCTGCCTTTTTTTGTTTTTACCATGAACTTGCCAGGTTTTGGAGTTCGAACTTTCTATGTGATTATTTTCAAACTTTTCCAAGTTTTTATTTAAATTCGTAGTGATCAGCAAATTGTTTTCTTATATAGGTCCAAATGAAACGGTTTTTAATTTTCTTTTTGTACATATTTTCTTGTTTCTGGTCTTAATCTTATTTCCCAACAATCTGTTTTTTGAACTGATGTAAATTCATGTTTGATCTTACTAGCTCTCGGTCAAAAGAACTCACGAACAAGATGGAAATAGAGAAATATGATAGATCAAATATGGCATAAAAAGTGCAACTCTAACTGTTTGACGGATGGGCAAATGTACAAGTTCACATAAAAAGAACAAGTTCATGTACAGTAACGTTGAAGTACACAAAGATACCTAAATATAATTTGTGTACTTTGAAATAGTTTATTCTACTTCCAAAATACTTCATTTGTTTTGAAATATGAACTTCTATATTTATTTCCTTAGAACTTATTATTAGAGAGACTCTTTTTGTTTCAATTCAAAAATGAGCACATGCTATTATTAGGTATCAATATAATCAAAACTTGTTGTTGCAGAACCCATTGTCTCGCATGCAGAAAGTCTCCTGACCTGTTAACATATGGTTGAGAATGCATGAGACCAATTGTTACTACAAGTAACACGGCACAAGAATAAACACAAGCAAGGAATAGCAAGATACCGTAGCTTTATCCCTCATCATTTTGCGCATCGAAATGGCGAGCCTGACAAAAATAGCAGCATACCAGTTTCAACACCGTCGAGTAGCTCTTCCCGCCAGGATGCGAGACGAATGCCTAGACATGAGAAAATAGTGGACAATATAAGACGTTTTTCCACCATAAATTGGGCACTGCAACTCATGAAAGCAAGTGTAAATTTATTATTACTGAGAACTGGTTGGCAAGGACAGGCTTCTCTTCATAGATCCTGGGGAATATTTGAAACTACTAAAAGTACCCTCGGTAGCTTCTCCCTATGCTTCCTGAACTGAAAAGAAGGAGACGAGAATGCACTTTGAATAAAACCGTCATCTGAAGTTCAGTTAGCTGCAGAGCCATGCATGAATGTCATAACACAACCATGGCAAGTCTCAGAGCAAAATCAGGACCCGAAACATCGAAAGAACTTACCCTAGTCCGCCAAGGGGTACCCCGCGGTAGCAGTTGTCCATCCATTTCCTGAGCGGATCATAGACGGCAACCTTTGGGAAACAAGATAATAATTGTTCAACAATTTCATCAGCTCTGAAATCTTGACTAGGCAGATTAATTTGCACCGGCATTTCAAGTACATGTGTATGCTGGTTGACAGGTTAGCTGAATGTTCAATGACAGAAAAGCAACTCACTTGGTTTTTCGCGATTCCTTCGACGTGTAATCGAAGCATTTTAAAAATCAATGGTATCTGCAGCACAACCATGACCATGGTCAGTGTTTATGTAGCAAAGGTAGCATGCATCCTTGGTTCTAAATGCAAAATTTAGGAAGGTGCAGTCCATGTTGACATGCTTGCTTACAACTATGAAGATATCAGTGGTCATGCTAAGCATAGCAACCTTCTTGCCTTCATCATCGAATTTCCTCTACCAAGTTATTCTTTGGTGGTGAAAACGGTCGACGTGCAAGTGTGCCTGAAGCAACAACAACCATGTCAGACCAGTTTTGCTTGCTCAAGACATACAAAGGATTGAAGTAATCAGGGGCATCTTAATTAGCGAATCATCCAAGGAAACAACTGAACAAAAATTTAAAACCGTAATAAGATTAAGGAGAAGCCAAAGAAATGGGAGGAGCTGTTTCAGGTCAGGAGATACCTTCGCTTGCTCAAACTCTGAACTTCCCATCTTCAGAAACCGGTGAAGGAGCTAATCCTACTGGAACAGATACAACATGGCAAAAGGGTGCCTGGCGGCCGGGCCTTGCGCGAACTGATGCACGCGCATCACCTGGCCGGCTGGGACGAGGAGGTGGAGCCGCGCCAGCGGCCGGGAGGTGGAGGCGCGCTGGCGAAGGGGAGGAGGCGGGGGCAGGGAGGATGAGGTCGGGCGGCGCTGCGCGCGGGGAGGGAGGCGGCGGCGCGGTGGTGAGGCCAGTGATCGATGCGGCCGATCCACTCGCTACGGAAGAAGGAAGGTGGAAAAAGTGGTGGGCCGTGGGGAGGTTCAGTTCGATGGGCTCCGTCGGCGGCCAGTCACGGCGCCACGGGCTCCCTCGCTCCGGCTGACACCGTCTCTCGCTCGCCCACGACGGCTGCCTCCGGCGGAAGGAGGTGGGTTAGATTCAAGATGGCTCGGGGAGTTTCTACGGTGTAGCTCGTCGCGTCCTTATAGAGCCAGGGGTAACAGAATAATATTCTGTTACTAGTAACAGAATAGTACAGCCATATATATATATATATATATATAATATATATATATATATAAACAGAATAATATTTTGTTACTAGTAACAGAATAGTCCAGCCATATATATATATATATATATATATATATATATATATATATATATGCGGTGAGCATACCACCAAGATCTTACAAGTCACTCGGTGAGGATCGACAACCACGTGAGGATGGTTAATAGAAGAAAGCCAGTATACACCGCAGTGTGACAAAGGATTATGAGGATTGATGACATCAATGAGCTCACTACAAGTACCCGTGAACCTAGAAAATGATCCTGATGAGCCCTTGTCCCCTTTTTCTCCAATGACGGCACCACGCCTGTGATCTGAGATGTTTCTAGCTATCCGGGGTGGATGCCTATTTTTGTTTCTCTCTTCAACAACTGTCACGAGTCTGAGCTGCTTTTCGGCCATCTCGTACAACTCTTGGGTTTCTTTTTGTGACAGTAGCCCCATAGCTGCTTTTTGGCTATTTTAGGGAGCTGCCACCTTCTTCTTATCGGCCCGGCCTCATGCTCTGAGCTGCTTTTCAGCCGTCTTGAGCCGTGGTTAAGTTATTTCAGTAATGTCCCAGATCTGAGTTGTAAAGACCGTTCTGGTGGCTACTGATTTATTTGCCGATTTCTTGCAAGGGTTTCGGATGATCATTTCCCAACGATCAGAACTTGAGAAGTGTTGAACCTGCCATTTAATGGGTTACCCTGTCAGAAAAATGAGGATAAACTACAATTGCCAAAAAATTGCACCGACAATACCTATGGTCATACGAAGAAACAATATGGCCACCTCTTTCAGCCAAGGATCCAGACCAAGAAAACAATAATGAAGGAGCAAGACCAGTGATGCAGGTATGAAAATCGTGCACCACCCCATGGTGCAGATCCCCCGGACAGTCTAAGTCAGTATTGATCCACATCGATATGCCTACAACATGAGTAATCTGCATGAGGAATACCAGTCTGGAAGCCTGAGTCCTCACTTATATGAATCATCATGGATAGCCTGTCGTGAACAAAAAATTTCCGTCAGAACCACCGTCAGTCAAGTCTGCAGATATTATCATATAGGCCAAACCCTTTATGCTGGCCATGACAAGAGACAATCAAATATTTGGTACGGATCCGATACTCACGACAATGGAACCAGTTAAGGTGATTCAGAAACTTCTGCGATGAGTCAGAATCTGTCAGGAAACAAATATGTTTTAACTCACTGTTTGGAACCCAAAGGACCTGCACTTAGTGGAGAAACCCAATGCAATGGGTCAGAGCTTGAGTTTTCATCAGGAAATCCTGATCATCATTACATGAAAGGTTGTCAGTACCAGGTGGCACACCCAGAGGAAATCATTTTTGGATTTGTGAGACGGACATATATTTCAGTCGTGATAATTAAATCACACTCAGCTAGTCAGCAGATCTAAAAAGAAATTGGAGCCTACATAAGCATGAGCAAGCCAGTTAAGATCTATCAGATTGTGGATCCAGTGAATCAAACCACCCAGGGCCAGTCAGATAAAAATTTAGTCGGAACAAGAATAAAGGAAAAAGGATACCCGAGTTAGAAACGGTTTCCTTAAGTCAGAATATTCATACTTGTTCCCTGAGCAACCAAATCTCAAGGATGAGATTTCTTTAAGGGGGTAAGGTTTGTCACAGCCTGATTGTTTGCCCTTTCTTTTTCTTTTGTTTTTCCGAGGTTTTTGCCTATGTTTTCTTTTTCCATGGCTCTGTGGTCTGGAATCTGAAGAAGATGCCCTCTTCTTTGTTTCCAGAGTGGCTTACCTTTCCCAAATCTTTCCCTAGACCCTGTCATCCTAGCCCAAATCCCAACATTCTTTTTATTGGAAATATTCCTTTTCTATTAAAGGAATAACTCCAATTGCCCTAGGTTGTGAAGCAACCTATATTTCCATCACACATAAAATTCCCAAATAATTCTCATAAATTGTTTGGGTCATATCATGATCAAATATGGCAAAACTTTTCATTGTCATGTTCAAAAATAATTCCCCAATATTCATTCCTTATTCTGCCCTGAATGGCACTTTCTGAAGGAAGTGTCATTTATATTTGTCCTATTGACTCCCAACCTTTTTGGGCATGTTTATATGTCCAAATAATTGCCCCATGCACAAGTTCAAATCTATTTGCCTAGCCAATCTTCCTCAGTGAATTTTCAAATTTCTGTCAAACAGAAAGCTTTGTGAAGGAAGTACTAGCTAGGAGTACCCAAATGAGTTGACCTTTTGCACACTCCTTAATTTGATCATATTAACCCCTTCCACCCATTTGAATCCCCATCCAATCATCTATGTGAGCACAGGAGCAAATCTTTGTTTCTAGAAAAAAAATTCAGGTTGTGAAGCAAGTATATTTTATATTGCTTCAAAAATCCTGATAAATTACCAGATAATTCTTATACCCATAAAACATCTCTCCACCCAATTTGGCATCATTTAATTGATCCATTTGACCACCATAACTATTCCAAGTTTCTGTCCAGAGAAGATGTTTGTGAAGCAAGTGCTATTTTGGCTTGTCCATTTGGCATGAGCTTTTTACATCATCTTCATATGACCAAATGACTAAGCCTTGCCCAATTTTAGCTCCAGTTGACACTCTAGGTGAGTGCATCTTGCCGATCTTCATTTCTAGACCAAGTATGCAGTTGTGAAGCAACTGCAGTAAAACTTGATCCTTTAACCTCCAAACCTCCAGGATGAATTTCCTTCAATAGTTAAACCTCCCAGACAAGCTAGTTACTGATTTACCTAGCTGGTTTGACCACAGCAAGTTACAAACACCTTCTTACTGATTTACTTTTGGAGCTAAGTGCAATTCTCTTCTTTGCCCCTGGACCGATTTATTTCTTTAGTTGGACTAAGGGCACCAAGGTCCATCCACTGGACATCGTTTTGCCGGACGTGTGCCACTGTGAGCATCAGTGCGCGCGGTGACCACCGCTTTGGCATGCAATAGCCGCGTCCAGATTGGTTTCTTGATCGGGCCCCTCCTCCTCTCGTCGTCTTAGAGCCCGTGATCATGTCTACCAGCTGGACCCCGTCGTCACTACTAGAAAAAGGGCTATAGATGGGATTGACACTAATGGCGCACCAGAAAGTTGGTGCGCCATTAGTATATACTAATGGCGCACCACCTTCTGATGCACCATGCAAAGGGTGCGCCATTAGTATCAAAAAAAAAATTTGAACTAGTGCGCCTGTCCAAACATACTAATGGCGCATCCTTCTTAAGTGCGCCATTAGTAGTTGTAACTACTAATGGCGCATCAACGATAGGTGTGCCATTAGTATAGAATTTTTTTTTGAACTAGTGCGCTTGTCCAAACATACTAATGGCGCATCCGGATAAAGTGCGCCATTAGTAGTTGTAACTACTAATGGCGCCGCAACGCTAAGGGTGCGCCATTAGTATTTTTATTTTTGCAAAACTACTAATGGCGCACTGCCAGAGGTGCGCCATTAGTTACCCGGATCCCTCCTCGCCGCCACCCACCCTCCCTCCCCACCACAGATCCTCGCTGCCGCCACCCACCTCTCCCTCCCACCTCCGATCCCTCCCTCGCCTCCGCCCACCTCCCTCCAGCCATCGTGGACTGGTCGCCACCGCCGGACTGGTTGCCTCCTCCGATCCCGATCGACATGCCGCTTCCGTCACCCCCGGCGTCGCCGCCCCTTCCTCCCCCAGCCCGACCACCCCCCTTCCGCCACCCCCGCCCCCTCAACCTAATCCAACGCTGCCCTCGAAGCCATGGCGGACACCGATAGTAGCAGCAACCCACTGCTCGCCGACGTCTTCTTCTCGCCCTTCGATCGTGTCGTGCCCGCGCAGCTCTCATCTCTTCCATTCCCTCCCGATTCATGCCCATCCCACGCGCCGCCACGCCCAAAGACTCTCCCACCCGGCGACCTCCCCACCGGGCGAGCCCCTACATCCGTCGCGTGCACCTTCTCTCCCAGTCCAGATCGACCCGGCGGGGACTCCACGCTGCGACGGAGATCGGTTGCGTCTCCCGCTTCCGCCTCCTTCCTTCCTTCCTCGGGCGCCAAGACCCGTGCTCGCTGCGCCTCCTCTGCTCCGACCTTCTCCAAGCCATCCTCGAGCTCCATCATCAAGGTGCCTGATTCGTTTTGATTTCGATTCTCTTCTGCTTTTGTTTGTTGCTCGATTCTGTCTTGTTGGTGATGCCATGGTCCTCCCTTTCCATTGCTGCAGGAGAAGAAGAAAAAACCCGGAGGAGGGAGGAAGCAAGGAAGGTCACCATGGACCTCGCCCAACTCCCACCCCCTGCAGCCTGCAGGTAACCCTCCCACTCCCTGCCTTGTTAGACCTAAAGATGCAAGTGTCTGAGATATTCATGAACTGTGGATGCCGCCTCTTCCATCTCTCCTAGCGCCTGAAACCATCCTCCCCTTGCCTTCTTCTTGTTTGTTTTGTTATTATCTCTGCATCTGATTTGTGCAGTTTGTGCACATCTTGTCTGGTTGTCTGCAGGAATGGGGCGGTGCTGCATGCGTGTTCGTGGAGAATAAGCCATGGATGAGGAAGACTAAGGAGGAGCGGAGGAGATGGACGAGTCCTTCGTCGACACTTACCGCCCCCATATCTTTCCCCTCTCGCCTTAGTTATAGTTTTGAATTTTGTGTGTGTAGGCGTGTACAATCTAATTAACATGCTCATTCTTCTGATTGTTGGTGCTAAAATGAAGTTGCTAGTAGGATTTACTTCACACGTTTATTGTATTTCTTTCTTGGTGCCCTCTGCTTGTTATTAGGATTTATTTAGTTCACATGCTTTTTGCGGCTGTTGGTAGTTTGTTTTGCAACCCTTTGCGAGAAAGTTTGCATTGCAAGCCTACTTCTCTAGCACATTGTTTCTTAGAATCATGATGCAACCTATATGTTCTATGATTTTGATGTTTTTTGCAGCGTGATCTAGACTATGATTATCCAAAGTGTTCTTATTTTTGTAATTTGGTCTATGTGATTGAATGCAATGTTGAGAAAGTGTGTCTTCCTCTTGAGCATCATTTTGAGCAAATGTTTTATATAGAAGTTGCCGCCACGGGTTCAATTTGTTTCGATTTGGTGGGTATGAGTCCCTTGTTGCAAGGTGACGACTTGTCTCTCCTTTGTTCGTTTCGCCTCTGCCACCGCCAAGTGGTTGATTGGAGAATCTGTGAGGAGAATATGTCATGTATTTCATTAGAAAAATAATACTGCCTATATTTGCATGCTTGCGAGGAATGTGTCAAATACTTATTATGTACATGTAGTGGCACGAGAGTCAATATTTACTAGTGCTTGCCTTCTTGTGTTATCTGGACACATTGGTTAATCTACTTTTCTTGTGATTTCCCAATTCAATATCTAAGAAATGAATCTATAGACTTTAATGAATTCAATGTATGATCCAGATGAGAATTATATGATATCTACCTGTTTTTATCCTTGACCAGTATCAATTGTGGTAGCTCTTAAGCGACACATACTTTTTCTCGCTCCGAAGTTCCTAAGCATGGTATTATATTTTTGTTAGCTAGAACATACACTCTTTGAATTTCCTGAACATTAGTAGCTAACTAAGTTGTGCCCCATTGATGTCTCAATTGTTACATTACATCTAAAACAGTTAGCCTCAACTAACTGCGAATTTTAGAATGTTCAAATACAGATCTTAAGTTCTCAAACTGGACCGGCTTTGGGACTTATATATACACAAATCAAGATCAAGTAGGTTTGTATGATCTCCTGTTAGTAAAATTACAGCATAAATAACTTCCCATGTTATTTCAGGTTGTGTTCCATAGACCTGCTGTCATTCTTCTGGTTGTGTTCCCGACCGAGTCCCCAAGTTGTCTTTCTTTGGTTGTCTTCCCCGACCATGTCCCCAAGCTGCATCCTGCTGCCCCGCCTGCAAGGCCCTCAACTTTGCTCATGGACAGCTCATGTAGGTGATCCAATTGCCTCCATATGTGGCTACTACTGTTGTAGTTTGGTTGTAGACGAACTGTTGTAGCTCGGGTGAAATCTTAGTTTGCCCGCCTTGAGATAATGAGATGGATATAGCGCATAACATTGCTTGAACATTTGCAATGCATCTCTTAATTTAACATACATGGTTGGGGTAATTCTGTTGTGTTAAGTAGAAATATTGAAATGCCACTAGGGCGAGGCCGAATCTAGATACGCCCGCTATCTAGCGGGAGAGGGAGGAGCATTGGAGGAACCGGATGATTTAAATATCGACTTGTAATGTGAAGACAAACTCGCTACTCATGGTCTCGAGACTTGTAATATAATGTTCTATCTTTGTTCGGTCTTTTCAATTCGGAGACTAATATGATGAATTGTATTCGGAGACTAATATGATGAATTGTATTCAAAGACTAATCTTCTATTGTATTCGATGAATCATTGTTGATGTGTGCTGTCTATATTTTGTCAAATTATACATTTTGTAACCTCGTGCAAAAAACAGAAAATAAAAAATAAAAAAACCCTAATATTCATACTAATGGCGCATCACATGATAAGCGCCATTAGTATGACAAAGCATACTAATGGCGCATCATCGGTCGCGCCATTAGTATGCCATGGTTACTAATGGCGCATCTCGTGGTGGTGCGCCATTAGTATGCCAAAGCACCTGGGTATACATGGCCCCTGGGAGGCATACTAATGGCGCACCGTAGCCTATACTAATGGCGCACCAGTGGTGCGCCATTAGTATACCAGATACTAATGGCGCACCACTGGTGCGCCATTAGTAAAAATTACTAATGGCGTGCTAGTAATGGCGCACCAGTTATGCGCCATTAATGGCTAAATTAGGTGCGCCATTAGTAGCGGTTTTTCTAGTAGTGCGTCGTCGCTCTGATGTACCCCTTTCCTCCTCCGGAAGCTAGCTCACTGACGCTCGCCGACGACCGCCCACGAGAACACAGTGCTCCGACATGCTTTAATGGTGTTCGGCCGTTTCTCCTCTGCGTCCCTCGACCCCTTCTACCCCTTGAGCTCCTCCCTGTGCGTCGCCGTCGCCTTCCCCCGAGTCCATGCACGAGCACACGCGTCTGCGGCGCCGGACACGCGTCGCCGGCGATGCCAGCTCGGCCTCCCTCTCGCTCGGATATATATAGCCATCCCCGGCCTCGTCCGAGCTCACCTCGAGCCTTGCCTCGCCCTTCTAGCCCTCCCCAACCACTCGCTCGAGCTCCAGAGCCCCTCCCTGCCCGCCATCGTCACCATGGCCGCCGCGGTGCCCCGGCTAGATTAGCCCGAGCCCGAGCTCCTCCCCTCCTTCTTCCACCTCTAGAAGCCCCCTGGACCACCCTAGAAGCCTCCCCGCCGCGGCTCTCCTCCTCTATTGGCCTCTGGCCACCGTCCCCATCTGCTCCCGACACCGCCGTCTGCCATTCTCGAGGCAGCGCTCGTCGCCCTCGGTGTCTTGTAAGCCCACAGTTGGATGCGCGGTTGAGCGTTGAATCCATCCATAGCCGGGCGTCACCGGAGGCCCTCAGGCGCCAAATATCACCGCCCGACGCCGGGCCTCCCTCTGCCTCATGAAAGGCAAGAAGAAGAAGACGATGACCAGTGGCCATGGCCCGCCATCGATGGTTAAGGCGTTGACCTCATGCGGGCCGTGGATAAGTGACGGGCCCCACCCATGGGACCCGCACGCGTCAGCCCCACCACTGTTCCTTTGGATAAGGTGAAAATGTATTTCCCCGAATGCGCTTTCACTTTTTCTGTTCAGGCCCCTGGTTGAATATATTTTCATTACAGATGGGTCCCTGGCAGAAAATCCTCCGTATCTTTTTAACCGTAACTCCGTTTGAGGTGAATCCAAAGCCCACTTCTTCGTTTCGTCGAGCCCGTTATGATGGTCACACTTTCACTATGGTTTGACATAGTGAAAATGACCTTTTTTCCCATGCCCTTATTCAGCCCCCTCCGAGAGAGAACGTTTTCCGGCGAATCTTTCCGCGGTTTCACCGCACTTCTCCCCGGTGCCTTCTTCATCCCCAGTCAAGCCACAATACCCACTTGCATGATAGTCATGCAGTAGCCATGGTTTTCAACTTGAATATTTAATAAATGTTTGCTTGTTGAAAATATGGTTATCGTTGTTTCGGTGATGTTTAGATTTGCATGTTCACTTTTGTGCTATGTTGTTTTGTACTCTATGATCATGTTATACCTGCTAGTATTACTTTTCATATGTTTATGCTGGTTAGTAGTACATGTTGATGTTGGAGATGGTCATACTAGTCGATATGTGATGCTCAGTGGATATGATTTACTGTTAATATGGTGGAAAGCTATGTGATGCTCTCATGCTGATGTTGATATCATGTTCATGTATTATAGTTGGCATCATGTTATTTTATCATGGCTCAGCATATTTGCATTCAAGTTTAACCGGATTAAATTGAACTTGAACACCTGTTGGCTGAGTCATGGTGCCGCTGAATCGATGATGACCAGTGCAACCACGCTTACCGGTATGGGACGGTCCTAACTGGATCTATTGTCGTGCCTCTGGTCGGTACCTCAATTTAGGGAAGGTTATGGGCGCGTGCTACCCTGATCAGGTAGGTGGAGCATAACCTTGTGAGACCGTTGTTAAGTTAATTTTGGTACCGGATCCCAGTGTGGATCGTGGCCACGACGTTGGTCGAGGTGTCTGGAAGTAGACACGGGGCCACCCAGGACTAGCCCGGTGGGGTCTGAGTCGGAAGGGCCGGGAGAGTGTCATGACAATAGATCGGTTTTGTCGGAACGCTGTTGGTCCACATGAATGGGAGTGCGAGGCCATGGGTTCCGTAGTGTGGGTACAGTGTACTAACCTCTGCATAGTGTATATTAATCTATCGATAGCCGCGCCCGCGGATAAGGGCCCAGGTCGAGAGAAGGTCACACCATGAGTCAACAGTAATAAAAATAATGTGCTTAATAACAGTGAGATAAGTTGGTTGTGATCGCCGTAAGGATCACGGGCCATTTAGTGGTCGGGTTGTGATCGCCATAAGGATCACGGGCCATGTATTGGTCGGGTTGTGATCGCCGTAAGGATCACAGTTTGAGACTATGTGTTGGTCGGGTGGTGATCGCCGTAAGGATCACAAAGGTATCGAGGATACCGAGTTGTTGTATATTCGTGATGTTGTACGAGAGTCGTGGGTAAAGATCAAGCTCCTTTTTTTATTTACTGACCGCTACGGTATTGTTTATACCAAGCTTGATTTGATCCTGAGATGATCGTGTGATGTCCGAGGTTGGTAAGTGATGCATGTGTTGGTTACGAGGTAACCCGAGCAGAATAAGTGGTACATATGGTGTCATCATGTTGCATGCTAGTATTTTTGGATTAATATGTTCATGCTGAGATAGCTGTATCATGTTTATGTTGGTCATGCCATGTTGTTCTGATGATCTCATGTTAATTCCTGTTTAACCTGTAATTGCCATGCTGTTGTCTGTCTTGAATGCTTCTGGTTATTTGTGAGCTTGCAAGTACATTCAATGTACTGACCTAGCGTGTCATGCCAGTTTGCAGGTCATTCCGGATTTGATTGCTTGCTTGTCGTGGTTTCCGTTCGTGCGAGCTAGGATAAGCGTTCCAGCCAGAGTCCATGCGGAGTGGAGTTCACCACCGTCGCCGTTGTTCTGCTGCTAGAGTTATTCCGTTGCTTCAAGTTGTTCTGCTGCTTGCATAGAGCAACTGAGGATGGCGTAGTGTCGCAGTACTGATGTTATTCATTGTAATATCAGAGACCTTGTATTCACATTCGTGTTATAATAGAAGGCCGTTTTGTTCTATGCTAAGGAGTGTCGTATTCCAGAAGATTTCTCCTCGATCTCTGGGCTGGAATACGGGGCGTTCCGGTTTCTTTGAGCCGGGGTGCCACATGAGATGTATAATGTGAAAATTATATCAGTGGAAACTCCTTTCACATACGAATTTGACCGTATGCTTTGTGTAAGTTGCATGTCATATATTATTACTCTAACATTTGGTCAAAGTTAGCCTCGAAAAACGCAGTAGACCCTGTATGCTTTGTGTAAGTTACATGTCATATATTATTACTCAAACATTTGAGTAAGTTTTAAGTCATATAGTAGTACTCTAACATTTGGTCAAAGTAGAATAGTGGAAGTGGATCCTCTGAAGTAGGTCTCCCATCCTTACCCTCCCTTTCGGTCACTTCTTGGCGCACCCCATGCTTGCTAGGCCCCGCATGTCGCTTACTCAATTGGTTCGCCACGTCGAGAGATCCTCATCCATAGTATACTCCCTCTGTTTTATTTACTCCGCATAAAATGGAGGGAGTGATGGTATAATAAATGACGCGGCGGGCGGGGGGACGCCGGTTTGCTCTCAATTGCGGTCCCACAAGCGGCGAAAATGCAAGGCAACGCGTTCCATTCGGTGAGCAACGCCGAGGGTCCAGCGTGTCGGGCTGCAACGCATAACGCGACAAGAGCGATGTACTGATCAAAACCGATCGACCGGTCGTCACCGGAACCACTATTCACACCAGAACCTTCGCTGCTCGGCCTACGCCAGCCACTGCCCTAAAACTACACCAAATCTCCAGCCCATTCCCCCACCTTTTGATCCCCTAGCCCGCATCAAGCGTCCCCTAGTTCGCCGGAAAGCCATGGTGCATGCAAGATCACTTACTACAAGATGCTGACGCCGGAGCACCGCACAGAAATCACGGTGGCATTCGGCGCCATAGACCTCCGTTCCCAAGCTCGCTTTGCAGCGGGCCAATCCCCGAGTTCTCTGGAGCCAAGCTACGAGGAGGAGGAAGCCGATCCAATGTTCATGGCGGAGGTCGCGGGGCAGAAGGCCCCCGATGGGTATGAGATGATGGACGTCGACTTCGTGCCGGCGTCCGAGTCCCCATGGTTCAAGCCGACCAGCGGTTCAACATGGCGATACTAAAGGAGGACCGGAGGCGAGGCTCAACTCAACGCGGAAGCGCGCGCATGCCGCTGCCATCGAGGCTCTCCTGCAGCGGAACCGGGTGTCGTGGATGTGAACCGGCGGCGGAGGCTCAACTTGAGGCAGAAGCGCGCGGATGCCGCTGCCATCGAGGCCCTCCTGCAGCGGAACCGGACGTCCCGGACTTGAACTGGCGGCAGAGGCTCGACCGGACGCAGCACGTGGATGCCGCTCTCATCGACGCGCTCCCTACAGCGGAACCGGACGTCTGGACTTGAACCAGCGGCGGAGGCTCGACTCGACGCGGAGCGCCGCGGATCTTCAGCCGCCATCGAGGCCCTCCTGCAGGCGAAACCGGATATCCTCGACTTGAACCGGGTTGTGCTCTCGTCCGTGCAGAGCGCCCGCACGCTCCGCTTGAACGAGTAGCTGGAGGCCGAGGACAACCACGGTGCGGAGAAACACGTCGACACCGACGGCTGGTTCGCGCCGGCAGCCAAAGACGACGAGGCCGTCTCTTTCCGCGAGCAGTGATAGTTTTTCTTTATGTTGTTGTTTTCATGGATCTTTTGTTGTGTAAAAACATATATTTGTTATCAAGTCGCCTGACTTGGGTCAGTCTACCATTTCAAAGCGGTTGGATGAATATCCCTCGCCTCCTAACCCTTCTTTCCTTCTTCCTCACCTCTTCTTCTTCCCCAACAGACCACCGCACGGGCTGTATGGATACTCCCCAACATGCGGTTGGATAAACATACTCTATGAACGAAAATTATGTATCAGCGATATGATGGCTGAGTTTGGTTTGTTCACATGCGACAGCACGTGTCGGTGAGGGTGCATTCCCTTGGTTGGGTTTGCAGCGTGCAGGAGCGACTGTGTGAGGGTGCAGTGCGACCGCGGCGTGCAGGAGCGACCGTGTGAGGGTGCGGTTCGACCGCGACAGCCGTGTGCAAGTGTGCCTCCTTCTCATTTTGAAAACTTTAGGCAAGCTTGGCAAAAATGTGTGGCGAAGTTTGGCAATGCAAGGCCTAGACCCAAACAGGATAAGTACGTACGTACTCGGAGTACTAGTGTTAAAAAAGAAAGGCGGGGTTTTCCTTCGCGGGATTTAATCGATACAAATCCTCGTTTCACATGTCAATTAATGCGTATTTTTTCTCCAAAGACCAAAGAGCTAACCATCTCACTCCTCATCGCTTGATTAATGCAGCGCCATGCAAACCAACATTCTCACTTCCGCATGCATGCAGGGATATTGATGTCCTTGGTTGCTAACCCCATCAATTTTGCCTCGATTAGTGTTAGTGGCCCTTTGCAAATTGTAATTTTGATATATCGCCTTGTGTACAAAAAATGGAGGTAGTAACTATATTTGACGTCCTTCCCCATTGCGGTGACGTCGACGATATCATTTTTTTGTGGTTTGGCGAAGTGCGTTGGACGGAGAACACCATTGAGGGAGACCACGGTAAGTCATTCGCAAGTGCCGCCTGCAAGCCGAGACAACCGCCTTATTTGCATCCAGGAAGTCCTTTACTAGTACTACTTGGAGTACTAGTGCGGTGAGATGGCTTCTCGAAGAAGACGATGGAGAAGCGAGTCGTCAAGAGTGAAATGATGGTTGCTTCGTCCGTGCTTTTGTGATTTGACACCTCACCGCTTTGTGATTTGTGATAGAAGGGACAGGGAGTAGACTCATGCTCTATATTGTACTACATGCGTCCAAGCATGGGAGAAAGAGGAGAGACGTTGCATTTTTCTATTCCTTCAGTCAATCAATCAGGGAGCTTCGGTTCAATCTTTTTGGCTTTGTCAACACCGTCCACAATGGTTCCTGTCGGTGTCAAAACCGGCGGATCTCGGGCAGGGGGTCCCGATCTGTGCGTCTAGGCTGATGGTAACAGGAAGCAAGGGACATAGATGTTTACCCAGGTTCGGGCCCTCTCGATGGAGGTAGAACCCTACTTCCTGCTTGATTAATATTGAAGATATAGGTAGTACAAGAGTAGATCTACCACGAGATTGTAGAGGCTAAACCCTAGAAGCTAGCCTATGATGGTATGATTGTAATTGTCATCGGCCTTCTAAGGACCAACCTCTCTGGTTTATATAGACACCGGAGAGGGCTAGGGTTTACATGGAGTCGGTTACAAGGAAGGAAATATAATATTCAGATCGCCAAGCTTGCCTTCCACGCCAAGGAAAGTCCCATCCGGACACGGGTCGAAGTCTTGAGTCTTGTATCTTCACGCTTCAATAGTCTGGACGATGTATATAGTCCGGCTGTTCTGATACCCCCTAATCCAGGACTCCCTCAGTTGCCCCTGAACCAGGCTTCAATGATGATGAGTCCGTCACACAGTCTTGTCTTCGGCATTGCAGGGCGGTTTCCTTCTCTGAATACTCCAAAGTAGTTATCGAACACTCGAACCGTGTCCAGATCTGCAAGATGATCTTCACATACCATTATAGGGAACATAGCCTGGCAATCTTCGTACGTCGTGCTCTTGCATCGTGGCCCGGTCCAACACGAACCGGCGCCTCTTGCCCCACCTCGACTCGCGTTGCGAGGCGGTTTCATTGGCACGTCATGTCGAGGCAAAGATCGTGTTCCTCCTATTATGGGATCTTCCATTATTGAGGGCGTGCGTAGCCCTACGACGGCCATTGGTATGACTCTGTGTGCCGTAAGGTAAACCTCAAGCGGTCACCCTAAGGACTCTAGATATTCACCCCCTTTATAAAAGGGGCCGAGGCCTATGCCTCTTTTCCACCTCCCTCGCGCCTTTCCGCACCTCGAGTTCTAACACTCGAGATCTAAGCTCCAACACCCCAGATCTTTCAATATGTCCGGATCCGACCCTCAAGGCCGGTGGGTGGCCTCCTCGATTCAAGCGGAGGACATTGTGAAGCTTAGGGAGGTCGGATATTTGACCGCCGACATCCAGCACAGGCTTCCTGCTCCAGGGCAGGTCATCCCTACGTCGGAGCCCAATGAGTGCGTCGTGTTCGTTCCTCACTTCCTCCGTGGCTTGGGCCTTACCCTCGATCCTTTTGTGAGGGGCTCATGTTCTATTATGGGTTGGATTTTCATGATCTAGCTCGGACGCTATCCTCCATATCTAAATGCGTTCATTATAGTGTGCGAGGCCTTCCTCCACGTCACCCCACACTTCGGCTTATGGCTCAAGACCTTCAATGTGAAGCCGAAGATGATCGAGGGGCGACACGCGGAGTGCGGAGGTACTGTAATAAGCAGGAATGCTGATGCCCCATGGCCAGAGGGTTCTTTCCCAGAAGTATCCGATGTATGGCAACGGAGGTGGTTTTATGTCACGGCTCCCAGAGGCACAAAGTGGGTGGCCACTCCCGAGTTCCGCTCGGGCCCTCCGTCACAACTAGCATCTTGGACCAACGTAGGACGGAATTGGGGGCCCGCTGGTGATGTACCAGTACTGCAGAGCCGCATCTGAGAGCTTCTTGAGAGGGACATTAACCTTGTCGGCATAATGCAAGTGATGTTAATCCGACAGATGTTGCCGTGCCAACGCCGGCCTCTACGGATGTGGGAGTTCAATCCGGAGGGTCCGCGGGCTGTTAAGCACTTCTTCGGCCTAAAGCTCAAAGGGATGTGCAGATTATTCTTCGGACCGAAAGTAAAGTGTCCGAACACCATCGAGGATGCGGGCCTAAGCTGCAATCGCCTAGATACCCAAGTAAGTAAACTTGATACCGGACACCGTGTGTTGTATTTGTCATAATTGTTTATTCTGAAAATCATCCGTGGCCAGGAATGGCTCAGCAAGGCGGAGAGAATCAAGTGTCCGGTGCCACTTCCCGAAGGCTCGCCTGGTCCCACCATGGCCAAGATGCTTGACCGGGTACTCAGCAGAATGCCCTCAGGGAAAGACAAGGGGAAGAACAAAGAAACCAAACTTCACACACTACGCATCCGAACCGGGGGAATTGTTGCCTCCCCTAAGGGGGATAGTCGGGAAGGGGAGGCTAAGGCCTCCTCCCCGCGCGGAAAGAAGAGGGCTGCCTCAGAAGACTCGGAGACAGAGATGCCCAAACTAGGGAAAAAGAAATCACCAGGGGGCTGTGCCCCGACGGGCACCCTCACCGCGTCGTGCCCACCAACGGGCCAGCCCTCCACCGAGCTGTAAGTTAATTTTTAATTCGAAGGTACTGCGTTTCTCTTGGATCAATAACCAGGATTTGTCTTTCGCAGTCCGGCTAGCAGCCCTTCTCAACAGAGTTCGTTTTCGGGGGATCTTCCTCCGGAGATGATGGAGAGCGAGACCCCACACACCTCTCTGGCTCATGAAGCGAGCGACACTGAGGTGTCGTCGCGGAGGAGTCCGGATCTGCCGAAGCCGGAAGCCAATGCGTCAGCCCCCCTGAGCTCGGAGCATTTGGCTCCCACGAGGGGGATGGGAAGGGTCCGACATAGTTCGATGTCTGGCCGGACGTACTGACGGGCCTACTGGAGCGAGCTGCGCTCTCGAAGGAGCACCGCTCATTAATGAGCGCGGTGCTCAAGAAGATTTCATCCGCTGCAAGCGGTTTGAATGAAGCATTTACAAGTCTGCTCAGAGGCTTTGAGGTATGTAGTGAAGAATACATTGTTTTTGGCTGTGAGGCACGCGCTAGGTATGCTCCATATAGATAGTAGCCCCTGAGACTCTGGTTGCCCGCCCTAGGCGGCAAACAGGGGATCATAAATCAATGATTTAGTCAGAATACGCAGTGTACTGTGAGTCCGCCCGACCACCTGTTGAAGTTGCCGAACTAACAAGGCAGATTCGATCGATTGATGCCGATATCACACTGGTGAACGAGCGGCTGGACAAATCACAAGGTATGTGCTTTGCCTTCCTTTGTATAGGAAAATATGGAGGCTGCATGATATTAATGTAATATGTTCGGACTACAGATGGTGCTGCTGCCGTGGAGGCCCTGAGGGCAGAACATGCCCAGGCCAAGGAACAAGCTCAGGTTAGCAATGCGGCTGCTGAGGGAGTCCTGGATTAGGGGGTGTCCGGATAGCCGGACTATGACCTTTGGCCGGACTCCTGGACTATGAAGATACAAGATTGAAGACTTCGTATCGTGTCCGGATGGGACTTTCCTTGGCGTGGAAGGCAAGCTTGGCGATACGGATATGTAGATCTCCTACCATTGTAACCGACTCATGTAACCCTAACCCTATTCGGTGCCTATATAAACCGGAGGGTTTTAGTCCGTGAGGGATCTAACAATAATCATACCATAGGCTAGCTTCTAGGGTTTAGCCTCTCTGATCTCGTGGTAGATGTACTCTTGTACTACCCATATCATCAATATTAATCAAGCAGGAGTAGGGTTTTACCTCCATCGAGAGGCCCCGAACCTGGGTAAAAACATCATGTCCCTTGTCTCATGTTACCATCCGCCTAGATGCACAGTTCGGGACCCCCTACCCGAGATCCGCTGGTTTTGACACCGACATTGGTGCTTTAATTGAGAGTTCCTCTGTGTCGTCATCTTTAGGCCTAATGTCTCCTCCGATCATCAACAACGATGCGCTCCAGGGTGAGACTTTTCTCCCCGGACAGATCTTCATATTCGGCGGCTTTGCACTGCGGGCCAATTCGCTTGGCCATCTGGAGCAGATTGAAAGCTACGCCCCTGGCCATCAAGTCAGATTTGGAGGTTTGAACTACAGTCGACATCCGCGGAGACTTGATCTTCGACGGGTTCGAGCATGACCAAGCGCCACAGACATCACGAGGGGCATGATCTAGCTCGATCGCCGAATAACGGTCCGAGGCCGCACGAGTCCGCTCCGACCTTTAGCTCGAGCCAACCGCCGATCGAGGACGGTGGTCGGACACCGCCTCGTGGGCTGCGATCTCACGGTGATTGAGCCGTACACCTACCCCGGCCCTTTGCGGCTTCAGAACTCCAAGGTGCCGGATTCCTCTCAGACTCCGAGCCTTCCACGCCCTTGCTAATCGAATCCGATTGGGCGCCGATCATGGAATTCATCGCCGCGGACATCTTTCAGCACTCGCCCTTTGGCGACATTCTGAATTCACTAAAGTATCTCTCTTTATCAGGAGAGCCCTGGCCGGATTATGGTCAGGAAGGTTGGGATGCGGACGACGAAGAAAAACAAAGCCCACCCACCACCCACTTCGTAGCCACTGTCGATGATTTAACCGACATGCTCGACTTCGACTCCAAAGACATCGACGGTATGGACGACGATGTAGGAGACGACCAAGAACCGGCGCCCACAGGGCACTGGAAGGCCACCTCGTCATACGACATATACATGGTGGACATCCCAAAAGATGGGAATGGCGATGGAACAGCGGAGGATGACCCCTCCAAGAAACAGCCTAAGCGCCGGCGTCAGCGGCGCCGCTCTAAATCCCGCCACAACAAAAACGGTGATTCCGGCACGGGAGACAATAACACCCCGGACAGTGCCGAAGACAACATCCTCCAAAGAAGATTCAGCAGAGGATGGAGAAGCCAGCCCTCATGAGAGAGCGGCGTAAAAGAGGTAGAGGACGATAATTACATGCCTCCCTCCAAGATGAGGCAAGCCTCGACAACTACGAATTCTGGCCGTGCCCGAGGATCCCGTCGAACAAGAGCTGCTTTCAAACGCAGGCTCATGGCCACGGCAAGCAGCCTCAAGAAAGCAGCAACAGCTTAGAGCCGACTAAGATTTGCTAGGTGACAGATGGATCAAGTCCTTGCGGCGAAGAGTATGAACTCGAGCGCCTCCAAGAGCTACCTAAGACGCGGGCTGCTACCCCGATTAGAGGAGGAAGCACCCAAACCTACATCACCAGTGCATGATATGGCTGACCGCCACCTTGTGATCATGATGAGAGGCCTCTCGGCCCTCAACTCAAGCCGCACCCCGGCGCCGCTCAAAAAATACAAAGGCGCGGGGAAATGCACCAGACCCGCGAGATATATTGGAGGACAAGGCAAGGCAGACAAGATCGATCTATGGATCGCATGCGCGCTCCACGACACGTGACGATAACCGTCACGTCGGATATGGCAATTCCGGCCGGGCCGAACACAATAGAGAAAGCTCATTTGAGTTGCGTCATGATATAGCCCAATACAGAGGCGCCGCACACCCACTATGCTTCACAGATGAAGTAATGGATCATCAAATCCCTGAGGGTTTCAAACCCGTAAACATTGAATCATACGATGGCACAACAGATCATGCGGTTTGGATCGAGGACTACCTCCTTCACATCCACATGGCCCGCGGTGATGATCTACACGCCATCAAATACCTCCCACTCAAGCTTAAAGGACCAGCCCGGCATTGGCTTAACAGCTTGCCAGCAGAGTCAATTGGTTGTTGGGAAGACACGAAGCCGCATTCCTCGACAATTTCCGGGGCACATATGTGCGACCACCAGACGCCGATGATCTAAGCCACATAATCCAGCAGCCAGAGGAATCGGCCAGACAATTCTGGACACGGTTCCTAACCAAGAAAAATCAAATCGTCGATTGTCCGGATGCCGAGGCCCTTGCAGCCTTCAAACACAACATTCGCGACGAGTGGCTTGCCCGGCACCTAGGACAGGAAAAGCCGAAATCAATGGCAGCCCTCACAACACTCATGACCCGCTTTTGCACGGGAGAGGACAGTTGGCTAGCTCGTAGCAACAACATGACCAAGAGCCTTGGTAATTCGGATACCAAGGACAACAGTGACAGGTCGCGTCGCAACAAGCACAAGTGCCGCATTAACGGCGATAATGCTGAGGATACGGCCAATGCCGGATTCGAGGCTCTAAACCCGGTCAGCGGAAACAGCCAATTAAAAGAAATACTCCGGCCCCGTCAAATTTGGAACGAATACTCGATCGCCCGGGCCAGATACATGGCACCCACGAAAAGCCAGCCAATCACACCAACTGGGATTGTTGGGTATTCAAGCAGGCAGGCAAGTTAAATGCCGAAAACAATGACAAGGGGCTGCATAGCGATGACGAGGAGGAGCCCCAGCCGCCGAACAATAGAGGAAAGAACGGCTTCCTTCGCAAGTGCGACAAGGAACATGATATACGCAACCCACATACCCAAAAGGGAGCGGAAGCGTGCACTAAGGGACGTATACGCGATGGAGCCAGTCGCCCCAAAATTCAACCCATGGTCTTCCTACCCGATCACTTTTGATCGAAGGGACCACCCCACTAGCATCCGCCATGGCGGATTCGCCGCATTGGTTCTAGACCCAATCATTGATGGATTTCACCTCACTAGAGTCCTAATGGACGGCGGCAGCAGCCTGAACCTGCTTTATCAGATACAAGGCGCAAAATGGGCATAGACCCATCAAGGATTAAACCCACAAAGACGACCTTTAAAGGCGCCATACCAGTGTAGAGGCCAACATGCAGGCTCGCTACACTTGAAGTGGTCTTCGCATCCCGGATAACTTCCGAGCGAGGAATTAATCTTTGACATAGTCCCGTTCGCGGCGGCTATCATGCACCGCTCGGACGAACCACATTTGCAAAGTTCAATGCGGTGCCGCACCACGCATATCTCAAGCTCAAGACGCCAGTCCTCGAGGAGTCATTACGGTCAATGGAAACACCGAACGCTCTCTCCGGACGGAGGAGCATACGGCGGCCCTCGCGGCGGAAGTACAAAGCAGCCTCTTAAGGCAATTCTCGAGTCCGGCTATTAAACGTCCGGACACCGTCAAGCGCGCCCGGAGTAACCTACAACAAGACCGCCTGGCACGTTTCGAGCACGCATAGCAATGCGGCCCAAGCCCCAGCCTCGCGAAATTGCGAAACCAGTACTACGCGTACATAATTACGCTCTGGAAATACCATGGGCATAGGGGAAGGGGCACGACCACGGTATGCCCAGAATGCGGCTCAACCGCACCAAGGGCTCCCGTTTGTGTCATTCTTTTTCTTTCTTTTTACTTTCAGGACTCCGTTCTCACGAAGCCCCGTCCGGCATTAGAATCGCCGAACACACGATGCAACAGCCAGGGAAGCAAAAAGCCACGTCGAGTGTCCAGTTGGTCTCTATTACGAGCAATATATCTGTTTTACACACCATCCCGCGGCTTACCCCTGGAGGGAGACATGTTAAAAAGTCCCGTCCCTTTCTTATCGCACTACTTGTATCATTCTGCTCTTACTGCAGCCCTTTTGAATAAACAATATATAGCTTCTGCCTATTATTGAATTCCCTTTTTTTCTCTGTCTCTATATATATGTTCATTTATGACATTGTGCAACCGTACACTTTGGTACGGGCAATACACCAGGGGCTTAAGTACCCCATAACATGGTGTGATAAGTCCGAACACTTTCACAAGTGCGGCACCCGAACTTATAGCATTATATGCATCGGCTCGAATCATGTCTTGGGTCAATAGTTGGGTTTGCCGGCTCCCATGTTTTGGTACCTTATGTTCCGTTATATCGGCTAAGGTAGCGCTGGGAGAACCACTGCGATTGTGCCCCGGTTGAGTTGGGTTAAGCACCTCAGTGGAGAAAGCTAAAACTCACCGTCATGATAGGGCGAGAGCCGGTCGCTGTTTGAGAGGTTTTCGAGTCCCTAAAGACTTATGCCGCTTAGAGCGAGGAGTCGGAATTGTCCGGCCTAAGGCATGGATAGCGCCCCGAACTCGGTCTTCCGAATACTAGGGGCTTCGCCGAAATTTAAAATTATAGAATTCTATGGCTAAGTGAGAGTGTTCAAGCATTATAGTCTGGTTGCCTTGTTCGTTGTGTTGAGCGCCTCCCTCGAAGGACCCAAGAATGGGAACAAGAGCGCTCAAGTTTATCCCGAACACCCCAAAGACTGTGGCATGGGGGCTGAAGCCGACGACTCGCCATCTCTCAAATTTAATAAACGGCCGCATGTAAGGTAATATTTTAAATTCAAAAGTGTTGCTCCACGATATGAACAAGTTTTCAAAAGCAGATAACAAATGCGAGTCTACTAAAAAAATTATATCTTTGGAGCATTCATCCGCTATAAGGCAGGCACCCTTCAGGACGCCCTCATAATACATTTCAGGCTTGCGATGCTCCTTCTTCGGTGGTGGTCCCTCCGTTACAAGCTTCTCAGCATCCATCTTGCCCCAGTGCACCTTAGCAAGGGCAAGGGCCCTACGGGCACCTTCGATGCAGACGAGCGCTTGATGACTTCAACCCATGGACAAAGGCGTCCACCACCGCCTCACCAGCCCAAGTAGCTCCTGTGCATGACTTCCTTAGGCCACAACCGAACTATGAGGCCCTTCATGGCCTGTTCGCCACCTTATGGAGCTCGACCAGCTGCTTCAACCTGGTCGCTTAAAGCACTGTGTCCGCCTCAAAGATATCTTGAGACCGTAACACCTTCTCCATCGAGCTTCCCTCCTCGGCTCGGTAGAATGCGGCAGCATCAGCCACACTGCAGGGCAGATCTTCGAATGCTCCTGGAGAGCTCCGGATTCGGGTAAGTAACAGATAATTCACTTTCAAAATCTTGCTTTGCATATAGAATGCCTTACCCGCCGCTATCTTTTTCATCGCCTCAATTTCCTGGAGGGCTTTTTGGGCTTCGGCCTTAGCGGCCTTGGCGCTCTCAAGGGCCGAGGCGAGCTCGGACTCTCGAGTCTTTGAGTCACGCTCCAAGCTCTCGTGTTTTTCCACGAGAGCCTGGAGCTCTTGCTGCACCTCCGCCACCCGCGCCTGCTGCTTCTCTCGCTCGGTGCGCTCTGCGGCCGCACTGCTTTCGGCCTTGGACACCGCTTCCTTCAGAGTCGCCACCTCGTTCGTGGCCCCTGCAATATTCACGTTATTCCTGTCATTTTTTGCAAACACATCTTTTAAATACTCCCATAAGGTATTACTTACCTTCCTTGCCCTCGAGCTGCTTTTTGGCAAGTCCGAGCTCGTTCTCGGACCGCCGAGGCTCGCTAATGCATCAACCTCCAGCCAAGGCGGCAGAGGTCAAGAACGCAGCCTGCATTCCCATATCGACATACTTATGTTAGACTCCTGCGTATATCTTTTAGATCCTCGCTTTGGCAATTTCTTTCCGAACACCAAACTGAGCATCAGGGGCTACTATCTATGCGGTAATATTAGTACATATCTTAAATACATACATCAAAGCCTGTTAGAAGGCTGGCACAGGCTTCAGTCAGCCCGCTCTTGGCGGACTGAACTTTCGATCACCGCACTCATAACAGTGCGGTGCTCCTCGTCGATGGAAGCGCCGTTAAGCGCCTCCATCAAATCATCCGGTGCCTCCGGTTGGACGGAGGTCACCGACGTCGCAGTCTTGCCCTTCTTACGAAGGGGTCGCTTGTAGGACTCCGGAACCACTAAAGGTTCCGGTATGGAGTCCGGCACAGGGCCGGACTTGAAGCCCTTCAGGGTTTTATCCCCTTTGAGCCTGGAATCCGGGAGGTCGCCTTGCGGCGCCTCCATAGCCACCTCCTCCTAGCTGGGCCCTTTTTGGGACTCCACCCCGGCGTCATCCGCGGCGGGAGGAGACGAGGCGGTTGGAAGTGAGATGCTATTCACCTCCGACGAATCCAGGGAGCCGCTCGATGAATCATCGAGCCCATCCTTGGGCGGGCTGCATGGTTATATCCGGCGTTATAAGATGTTGTGCGACAAATGGAACGCCATGAGTTATTCTGGTGTCCTGACACTTACGATTTTGCCAGGGGCTTGGTCCTTGGAGCCCACCCCTCTTCGCCGTCGTCGGCATTGGCGGTGTAGTCCGAAGGAAGGGTCCTTCCCTTCTTGGACCCTTCGGCCTCCCCAGTTGGGGCGGCCTTCCTTTTCTTCTCTCCCCCCGCTGAGGGAGAGGCCTCTTTTTCCTCCTCCACGTCTTCGCGGGAGGAGTCCTCCTCGGCGTCAACGGACGATGAGTCCGACAACACCTGGCGCCGGGAACTCCTTTGAGTTCTCGTGGCCTTCTTCTTGGACTTCTTTTCCGGCACCACGTGAGGTGCCGGAACCAAAGAGCCCCATCAATCGGGCGTCCAGGTCTTCGGCAAGGAGTCGAGCAGTCGATCTGTTCGGACGTCTTTCAGCCAGTCCCGCCAAAGGTGAGGGAGTTTTAGATCCCGCATAGAGTCAAACTATGAAAAAGAGTCCCGTGAACGGGTAGAATAACTTACCTCGCTGGCTTGATGCTGCGAGCTGAATTCGCGATCTTGATGGCGGATGCGGAGCTTGGCGCCCTTGAATAGCACCTTCCGGGCATCTTCGTACATAGTGTCGAAGAGCCGCTCAAGGTTCGATCTTTGTCAGGATCAAACTCCCACAAGTTGAAGGCCCGTTGCTGGCATGGGAGAATCCGGCGGATGAGCATCACCTGGATTATGTTGACAAGCTTGAGATTCTTGTCCACCAGGTTTCGGACGCAGGTTTGGAGTCTGGCCATCTCTTCCGAATTACCCCATGTCAGGCCCATCTCTTTCCATGAGGTGAGCCGTGTAGGGAAGCTAGATCGGAATTCGGGGGCCGCTGCCCATTGAGAGTCACGCGGCTCAGTGATGTATAACCACCCCGATTGCCACCCCTTTATGGTCTCCACAAAGGATCCCTCGAGCCATAGGACGTTGGCCATCCTGCCCACCATGGCACCTTCGCACTCTGCTTGGCGGCCGCCCACTACCTTCGGCTTGACATTGAAGGTCTTCAGCCATAAGCCGAAGTGGGGCTGGATGCAGAGGAAGGCCTCGCACACGACGATAAACGCCGAGATGTTGAGGATGAAATTCGGGGCTAGATCGTGAAAATCTAGGCCGTAGTAGAACATGAGCCCCTGCATTTAATGGGTGAAGTGGAAACCCTAGTCTGCGGAGGAAGTGGGGAGGAACACCACACTCTCATGGGGCACTGGGTGGGGATGAGCTGCCCTCGTTGGGGAGCCTATGCGCGATGTCGCCGACAAGTATCCGGCCTTCCGCAGCTTTTTGATGTGCCCCTCCGTGACTGAAGAGGCCATCCACTTGCCTCCCGCTCCGGACATAGTTGGAGAAGGTTGACGTGGGACGTGCGGACTTGGGCGCTGGAGCTCGAGTGCGTAGAAATGGATAAGCAAAGGAGGAAGAAGGCGTGTGTGAAAAAGTGGATCTTTATCCCCTTATATGGACGGACAAAGCTATGCGTCCCCACTGGCCTAATAAAACTCGCTTATCTCCCAAGCGCCGTAATCAATGGCGCGGTTGGGTTACCCACGCCCGTATCGATGAGAATCCCGGAATAAGGGGACACGATCTCTGCTTTCACAAGACGTGCCAAGGAAACCGCCTTGCTAAACACGCTGAGGTGGGACAGTGAAAACGATTCCAATAAAGGCTTGGCCATGGTGTGATGTCATGCTGCGGAATACGTCAGCAGATTGAACTTGTGTAAATGATATTCTCTCTACGGTGGTATGTGGAACTTATTTTGCAGAGCCGAACACTATCCTTGTGTTCAAAATCTTCTATGAAGTCTTCGAAGGAGGAACCCGCCTTGCAATGCCTAAGACAATATGCGCGCCGGACTCGTCGTCATTGAAGCCTGGTTCAGGGCTCTTGAGGAGTCCTGGATTAGGGGTATCCGGATAGCCGGACTATGACCTTTGGCGGACTCACGGACTATGAAGATACAAGATTGAAGACTTCGTCTCGTGTCCGGATGGGACTTTCCTTGGCGTGGAAGGCAAGCTTGGCGATACGGATATGTAGATCTCCTACCATTGTAACCGACTCTGTGCAACCCTAACCCTATTTGGTGCCTATATAAACCGGAGGGTTTTAGTCCGTAGGACGAACAACAATCATACCATAAGCTAGCTTCTAGGGTTTAGCCTCTCTGATCTCGTGGTAGATCTACTCTTGTACTACCCATATCATCAATATTAATCAAGCAGGAGTAGGGTTTTACCTCCATCGAGAGGGCCCGAACCTGGGTAAAAACATCGTGTCCCTTGTCTCCTGTTACCATCCGCCTAGACGCATAGTTCGGGACCCCCTACCTGAGATCCGCCGATTTTGACACCGACAGATGCCCTAAAGGCAGCCGAAGAATTGAGAGCCGAACAGGCTGCTCATCGCCGAAGCGAGGAAAAGATAGCCGAAATGGTTGTGGAGTTAAAAAAATGCCGCTGACCGGTATGAGATCCTTAAAAAGGAGCATAAGGATAGTTCGGCCGAGCTGGACAAGGCACGTAATGCCACCAAGGAAATTCGGACCGAGCTCAGGGGTGCGCGGGAGGAGCTTCAACAGGCCGGTAAAATCACGGCTGGAGGTTCCTACTTGCTGCGGACGAAGTTTTTCGATCCGGCACGCCCTGGATGGACGCTGGAGTCCTACGGATGCGTATGCGGATTTGGCGAAGAGTACAACTGACGCTGCCAAGTTCTTCGAGGGTCAGGGTGATAAGGAAGTGGAGAAGCTTTTCTGGTTGCAATCCAATGCTCCCACTCGCCCCCTGCCGTTAAGTGACAAGATGGCTGCTGTAGCGGAGCTTCACAGGCTGTCCGGTCTTGCAATGCGGTCTGTGATAGACCATCTTTGGCCGAAAGGGCCTATGCTGGACAGTTACTTTGGCTTGGTGCAGCAATTCCTTGGGGCCGTGCCTCGGATCGACGCCATGAGGAGGTCGGCGTGCATAGAGGGTGCACGAATGGCTCTTGCCCGCGTTAAAGCCTATTGGACGGATATGGAGGCCACCATTATAGCGACCCAAGATCCGATGGGGGGCCAATATCCGGCCGAGCACTGCTTGGCGCAGGTCACAGAAGGTGCCCGCCTAATAGAGGCGCAGTGCTCGAAGGATGTCTTATTCGAGTGATGAATTGAATCATTGTAAGAACAATGTTATTTTGGTTATAAGGCTATATTTATACTTTTTGCCCGAAAGTATTATTGTGTCCCCTGTGCGGCCGTTTTGTCTATATATATATATATATATATATATATATATATATATATATATATACATTTAATCCAAAAGTTAGCAAATATTGGTTTCAAATTTCACGCATATAATGCGGGGTGTTCGAGAAAATATGCATAATCACACTTTATCCAACGCCTTGGTCCATTAAGGAGGTGATCGTGACGTCGAACTAGGCAACCAGACTATATAGTCAGAACGCTTTCGCTTAGCCATGGGAGTCTAATGGTGGGGCTACTATGTAGCCCCTGGTACCTTCGCTTGCATCCGAATACGGGCGCGTGTGTACATGACCGGGAAACGGTCCTTCGTTAATGCGGAGGGATCCTAAGATAAGTCTTCAAGTGGTTGAACAGTCGCTCGCTGTATCATGACAGTCAGTTTTCGGCTTTCTCTACTGAGGTGCTCATCCAGAATAACCAGGCCACAATCGCAGTAGTTCTCCTTTGGCCACCTTCGCGGATAATAACAGAACGTAAGGCGGCAAACCCAACATTTGACCAAAGACATGATTCGGACCTGATGCATATAAGGCCATACTCGTGACGCCGAACACTCCCAAAGGTATTCGGACTTTATAACAGACGATGGGCTCAAGAATGCCCATTCATTATAAACCCTATGTTTACAGGTACGTGCGTTAGTCTGTCGTGGCGAAATGGCAAAAACGGTAGTATCCTCTGTGGGTATAGAACCCATGGGATTGTTAAACAACAAGAGGCAATAGAAAAGGTTTACACAGGGGCTTAATCTAAAAAGAAACCTGTTGAACGGGGCCCTGTTGCACATCTGCGCCTTTGTCTCCGCAGCCGTATCCTCGGAAGGGTATCGCGCGAACGTTGTCTGTGAAAAAAGAAAACTCGTAGAAGAGTACACCGTAAGTATGCGATGGACAATAAAAGTGTAAGATGTTGGCCTACCAATAAGGTTGAGCCAAGTGTGGGGCTGTATTAAGTATTTATAGCCCCCGGTGTCCGCTATGGGATTGCATATACGGTGCTCTGATTCAATTTTATTCGGGCGACCGGACTCGTCTAACCGTGTATGTGGTCTTAATGACCAGTCATGTTTTATGATATTAGAGGCCGCTTATAGTCCAGCCGCTAGGGCCGTTGCGAGTTCCTCTGCGCGTGAAGAGCACTCTGTGATTCCGCTAACGGTGATGACGCCACGTGGACTGGGCATCTTGAGTGTAAGGTAGCCATAGCGCGGTAATGAATTGAAGTGGGCGAAGGCCGTTCCTCCAAGCAATGCATGATAGTCGCTTCGGAAGGGTGCGATGATGAAGAGTAGCTCTTCGCTCGAGTTGCTCGAGAGCCGAATGTTACCTCCAAGACGACGGAGCCTCGCCAGGCTTCAACGCCAGTATCACCCCTTCAAAGGTGGTGTTGCTTTGGTTAATCCTGGATGGGTCTATCCCCATCCCATGGACAAGGTCCTCATATATTAAATTGAGACTGCTACCGCCGTCCATGAGGACGTGGGTGAGATGGTATCCGTCGATTATTGGGTCAAGCACCAAGGCCTCTGATCCTCCGTGCCGAATACTAGTTCGTTCGTCCCAGTGATCGAAGGTGATCGGATGAGACGTCCAGTGGTTAGGTGTGAGTACGATCGGCTCTATATCGAGCGCGTCTCTATGCGCGCGTTCGTGCCTCCTCATGGACGTGTGAGTCGCGCGTGTCATGTTCACTGTTTTAACCTCTGGCAAGAATTTTTTCTGTCCCCCAGTGTTCGGCTGGCGAGGTTCATCCTCGTCTTCACTTGGTGTTTCCCTTCCCTTGTGTTCGACATTTAATTTGTCGGCCTGCTTGAAGACCCAACACTCTTTGTGTGTGTGGTTTGCATGTTTGTCAGGGGTGCCATGAATTTGGCACAGTCTGTCTAGGACTCTATTCGCACTGCACGGTCCCTCTTACCGCCTTTAGATGGCTTCTTTTGTTGATCGTGTTGAGAGCCCCTGAATACGGCATTAACCGTTGTGTTATCCTGCTCTCTTCCTTGTTTGGGCGCTTGTTTTTATTACGTTGTGGCTTCCCGTTGCCATCCCTTATTTCGGATGTCTTTGGGGTCGCTAGTGCCTTTACTTGCCAGCTACTATCTTCACCCGCAAAAAGCGGGTCATAAGGCTTGTTAGGGTTGTCATTGTCCTTGGCTTTTCTTGGCCTGTGTGTCCGCGACCCACTGCGTCACGGATCTTTGTGTTTGAATGTCGCTAAGGCTTCGTCCTGGACAATCGACAATTTGATTCTTCTTAGTGAGGAATCTATTCCAAATCTTATGGCGGACGCTCCGGGTTGTTGGATTATGTGACTTAAATCGTCAGTATCCGGAGGCCGGACATAGGTCCCTTGGAAATTGGCCCTGAAAGCGTCCTCGAGTTCCTCCCAACTCCCAATTGAATTTTCGGGGAGGCTTTTCAACCAGTGTCGGGCTGGTCCCTTCAGTTTGAGGGGAAGGTATTTGATGGCGTGGAGGTCGTCCCCACGAGCCATATGTATATGCAGGATAAAATCCTCAATCCAGACGCCTGGGTCTGTCGTTCCGCCGTATGCCTCTATATTCACAGGTTTAAAGCCCTGTGGGAATTCAAGGTCCAGTACCTCTTCGGTAAAGCACAGGGGTGAGCAGCCCCTACGTATTTGGACGTCTTTGTGGCATGTCGTCGGCTGTTGTTGTGTCCGGTGTTTATTCCGAACTGGTATTCGATTGGCACAATCATTTTGGTGACCATAGTCCCTCGCTGGGGTGTGTCCTTTAGATCCATAAATGGACCTGGCTGCGCCAACTTCCTTATCCAGGTGCTCACGTAAATCGTACGCGGCGTTGGTAGCCGCTTTGTTGCGGTTATGAAGTGGCACGGCTTCGTCATCAAATTCTGGCAGTAGCTTGCGTTTTGGATAGCTCTTTGTATGGCGATCATCATCAGATCTTTCTTCGGTTCAGCACTTTGTTCCATCTACAGTTGAGCGTTTCCTGTGCGGCTTTGAGCTGTTGTTTCTGCTTCTTTAGACTTCTTGCGGTGGCCATAAGCTTTCTGTGGAGGTTATCTCGTTCCATGTGTTTTTCCGAGATTGCATCATTATCCGCATCGCTTTTCTGTCTTTGGTTCGGTTTGATGACCTCGTCCGTCGGGATCATTGTCCTCGGGCGTCTGCTCCGAACTATGTTTAGGGTGACCTGGTTCGTCCTGCTCCATCGCTGGGTCCGTATGGTCGTTGTTGCCTTCGGAGTTGATTGTAGTATCAATCCCTCTGGCGCTCTTGTCGCTATTTTTACTGTTGATGGACTTAGAACGGCGTCTGCGCCATCGCTTTGGCTTTTGTCCGGGGGTTTTATCGTCCGGATTGTCGCCTTTGTCCTCTTTGGGCGTATCCACCATGTATATGTCGTGTGGCGAGGGAGAAGTCCAGCGCCCCATCGATTCCGAATCTTTTCCTACATTATCGTCCATACCGTCGATGTCTTCGAAGTCGAAGTCAGGCACGTCGGTTAAATCATCGACCGTGGCTATGAAGTGGGTGGTGGGTGGGCAACGAATTTCTTCGTCGCCTGCTTCCCACTCGAGCCGGACATAGTTTGGCCTAGAATTTTCTGCCAAAGAGAGAGTTTTTAACAAGTTCAGCATGTCGCCGAAGGGCGAGTGCTGAAAGATATCCGCAGTGGTGAACTCCATTACCGGATCCCAACCTGGCTCGACTGGCTCGGGAGTGCACGGACCGGAACCAACATCCGGATACGAATCCGGGGGTCCGGAGTCACAGGCCACCACTGAGGTAAGGCCCGTGTTCGGCTCCACCGCCAATGAGTGCGCGACCTGCGGGGCGGGGTCCAGCCCTCCGTCCTTAGGCAACGCAGCCTGTTCCAGATTTAGGTCCGAGGCTACTGCCGGGGTGATACCCCAAGCTTTGTCCGATAGAAGGTTTGAGCCGTGCTCGTCGTGACTGTTCGGTGCTCCTGGCATAGGCCCGAATCCGTCGAAGATCAAGTCTCCGCGAATGTCTTCCGTGCAGTTCAGGTTTCCGAACCCGATCCGTGGCTGGGGCGAGCTGTCGATTCGCTTCCAGATGGCTGCTTAATTGGCCCACAGGACGAAGCCTCCGAACACGAAGATCTGTCCGGGGAGAAAGGTCTCACCCAGGACCGTGTTGTTGACGATGGTTGAAGGAGCCATTGAGCCCCGTAGCGATGACACAGAGGAACTCTCAATGAAAGCACCAATGTCAGTGTCAAAACCGGTGGATCTCGGGTAGGGGGTCCCGATCTGTGCGTCTAAGCTGATGGTAACAGGAAGCAAGGGACACAGATGTTTACCTGTGTTCGCCCTCTCGATGGAGGTAAAACCCTACTTCGCTTGATTAATATTGAAGATATGGGTCGTACAAGAGTAGATCTTCCACAAGATCGTAGAGGCTAAACCCTAGAAGCTAGCCTATGATGGTATGATTGTAATTGTCATCGGCCTTCTAAGGACCAACCTCTCCGGTTTATATAGACACCGGAGAGGGCTAGGGTTTACATGGAGTCGGTTACAAGGAAGGAAATATAATATCCGGATCGCTAAGCTTGCCTTCCACGCCAAGGAAAGTCCCATCCGGACACGGGTCGAAGTCTTGAGTCTTGTATCTTCACGCTTCAATAGTCCGGACGATGTATATAGTCCGGCTGTCCGGATACCGCCTAATCCAGGACTCCGTCAGTTCCCACGATGCCAAAAGCTATTTTCACATTTGGCTACACATTGTGGATGCCCTTAACCGTACCACTTGGTTTTGCTCCTGTGTGCTATCTATACAAATCTCAATTATATTGATCTAAAAAATTATAAAATCGAGATTAGTAAAAAGGAGGTGATTTTGCCGCGCGGATGGCGGGGGAGGTTTCTTATTTGAGCAATGCTACATCCACGTAATGGTTTACGTAAAGTTGTGAACTGATGTGATGTGGGACTATTTGATTGGATTAAAGGAGAGGATTAGGCCCACCCCACCTGAAAATCAGGGGGGCATATATAGATTAGATGGAAAGTATACGTAGCAGCTACGTAGCCCTTTGTAAGTCTAGGATTAGGCTTCCTATTTTCGGAGGACGTTGTCCTGGCGGTTTGCTAACATGCGGTCCCACGTGTCAGTGCTTTACCAAGCCGATCCGCGTCCCATATGAGGCAGAACAACGGCAGAAGGAACACGTGGTTAAGTTGAAGAAGATGAGGGAGAAGCGGATTCAGCAACGAGTGAAATGATGGTTGCTTCGTCCCTCCAACTTAACTGCGGGGAAGGTGCAACTTTGTGATTTAACGCCTCATTGCTCATTACTACGCCGGCGCCATGACTGGGGTGCTTCACCTCGGCTGCTCTGCACTGTATTCCGGTATGGCACGTGGACCCGGTAGCTTGATGTCCCACATGTCGGCGAAAAGGGACTAGAAGATTTATGAAAGCGGCGCCCACTCTTACGATGGAGGAGTAGACGACACGACGGCCCAGTGAACTGTCACTTATACTGTATAGTACTATAGTTTTGTTGTTTCGCACGATCCATCGATACAAACCCGATTAAACAGGAAAGGGCAGGATTTTTCCCGCGCGGTAGATGATACTAGCCATACATTTCAAAGGCAATTTTAATGTATGCAAACAGAATAATTATAAGTAACAATATGATATCTAGTAAAACTAAAAACACATATGATTTATTGTGTTCGAGTGTAGTAGTAGTGTTGTATTGCATGGTTGTTAGATGTAACATGCGAGAACTTGTAGAGATGTAGTTTTGGAGGGCCTACAGAGAGAAAAGCGTAATACGGTCACCGAACTTCAGAATAAGCTGATTACGGTCACTATATATGTTTTGCGGTGATTATACGGTCACTTGCTCACGCTTCAAAGATCGGATTGCACTCTGTTGACCGCCAAATAGTCTACGTGGCGCCATGTTGACTAGTTAAATTGACCACATTCCTTGTGGGTCCCACCTTTCAGTTTGCATAGGAAAAGGTCGATAAACACAAATTTACGCAGCGCGACAAGGCTCCAACCCTGCGCGCTGGAATCACCTGGTTGTGTATGTATGCATCGAGGGCCTGATGTGTGCGCATGCACGTGTAGGTTGAGCACTTGAGCGTGAGAGTGTGTGTTGGTCGTGTGGTGTATCGTGTGTGCATGCATGCGTGCGTGTGTGCGTGTGAGTGTTGCGTGTGTGCGTGGCTGCGTGTGTACGTGTGAGTGTTGCGTGCGTGCGTGGGTGCATGTGTTTGTGTGAGTGTTGCGTGGATGCATTTCGTGTGCATGCGTGCGTGTGTGTATAATCACCACACCAGCTCCTGTGTGTTAAAACATATGGCTCAGCATACCAATACAAGTCCACCTTGTCTGCTGTGCTCGTGGTCATGAGGTGTGTGGGTACCTTTTTGCAGAATTGCCATAGTTTCTTTCCTATCCGTCAGATATAAATCGGACGGCCTATATTGCAGGATGGCAGGCACACCATCATCACCAACTCTGTTTTTTATAAGAGTGTATTTTATAAGAGTGTAAATGTAGAGTAGATACAAGTCGACAGGTGGGCATGATGGTAGTGAGATAATGTGATCCAACACTAGAGGTGCCACGTGGAGCGTTTAATCGTCAACTAGTCATGTCATGAGCAAATACAGAGTTGTACGGTGAGCCCGTGGATCAGATAATAACCACACAACGTACATGGTGACCGTAATGAGTGGATTCTGAAGTCAAATGTACGTATCATGCTTTTGCTTCAAATACAATGATCGACATAGCATCTATCGCGAGAGAAAGATGAAACATTCGTGAATTTTATGTGGGCTTACTTTTAGAGGAACTGGAGATAGTTTTGTGTGCATACGAGAAAGGGGCGCATAGGGGGTATGCGATGGAGAGAGAGATGCTCTTCGTTTCTCTTTATTATGACTAACTTTGTATATAGTATAAAAATATACAAATTCACAGTGCGGAATAAATATCATTGTGGGCACCATGCAATGCAAATTAGTGTTCGTACTCCTCCATATAACTTTGTAATGTTGTATATATGTAGAAACTCTAAAATAATTTTTCGGCCACACTTTATTCAAAAGGTATGTTGTATGCGAAATAAACGTGAAGAGAGGGCTTTTTAGATCAATGGGGTACGTGATGTAACATGTGTGAATGTGTAGTTGATGCATTTGGAGGGGCCTAGAGAGGTATGTGTGTGTATTACGTATTCGAGAGAGGCATGGATAGAGGGGCCGACGGGGGGGCGTGGGAGAGATAGCACGAGAAATGAGAGTGGTCTAGAGAGAGAGAGACGAATATGACATCACAACAAGAGATTCCATTCCCTTGAGTGTGTATATGCAAGGGGGGAGGGAATAGAGGCACCAGGAGAAATTTTCTGTGTGTGTGGTGTTTGTGTTGGTATGTGTGGGTGTGAGAAGATAATCAGACGTGGGGGCAGAGGGTGTGTCACCGCGTGAGGTCCGGTGGGTCGAGGTGAGGCCCTCCGTTCGGTTCCATCCTGCGCTACATTGGTCAGCCCGTGACGCATTTAGGAAGACCCATAGATGACTAGTCGTACAAGACAAAGATAGCAGAATTGTGAAGGACTATGTGTCCATTGACAAAGCCGGCTAGGATTTGTAACCCTAGGTTCTCGGACTAAGGTAACCCCTTTATCTCTGATATTACTATTCATCTAACCTAACTTTAAGGGGCATCCTACGTAATGCTCGCTAGAATCATACTCGTCGATTAGGAAGAGAGGTGTGAGACAATGCGTGAGAGACAAAGTAAAGATAATGTGCGTACATGAGACACGTAGGCAGGTCCATGTATATAGAAAGGGTCGATGAGGATTGTGCGTGTGTATGTTTGTGAGAGGAAGAGTGCTTGTGATAAAGGTTAGTGAAAACAGTTGTAAATGGTTACGAGAGGGAGGGAGGGTTATATCTAGAGCATGTGTGCAAGAAAGACACCTCGGGAGAGAGTGTGTGAGAGACCACGATGGAGAGTGAAACTACACGTAAAAGACTGCTCTACACATTGATTAAAGATATAAATTGTATACAAATATTAGGATGGGATCATGATATTTGCAATTCGCGTAAGGAGCGGTCATTGATCCATCAGGCATATAGATTGTATCGAATTTGAGCATGTCTATGTTATTATTCGACACAATTGATCCACATAGTTAGTATTTTGAACTCCAGACAATGCATCGCTTTAGCAATCGAATATAAACGTGAGTATAGTTCATGTTGTGTGTGTAAAGCACATCATACATACGAAAGTTACACAATGGACATTATAAATAGCTACTAACTATGAACTAGCATACATTTGAATTCAACTTAAGGTGGTTTAAAAAAATCGAATTTAACATGAAGTCCATTCAATTATTTTAATTTGATATCATGGCATTTGTAAACCATACCTAAATTATGGGGGCACCAATCTTTGCTCTGATTTTGTACATAATAGCATATGTAGTCGTGTACAAAATAGATTCAAATTTAGCTCCTCCATTCCAAAATAATCGTAGTTATAGGATTTTCAAGTGTCAAAATTTCAAAAAGAAGCGGATAATTTAATGAGGTTTTCAAACATACAAGGTCAAATATAACGTTGTATATTTAGGTCAATCCTCATAGTTCAAGAGTACTCTAAACGTGAATGCTTGTGTTTCAAAATTTCGAACGAAGCGCCAAAAGAGCCGCTACTACGCCGAAACCGCGTGAGACCAATGTTTGGTAGTACAAGGAAATTACTTTTCTAATAACTTCCAATTCGTGAAACCTACCGCCCGACGTCCAAAGGTCTAAACCGGGTAGGTTTGTAGCTTCATCTAGACGCCACGCAACCGCATCCGAAATACATTCATACACAATGGCCGCCCTAAGAACACATGCGCTGCCGAAATCGCTCCCGCCCACTATTTGGGACACACCGATTACCATCCTACCCCCTACCCATGATGAGGGTCCGAATTTAAGAGGGGGAAAAGTTTGTACTTCCCCAAATTTCAAACAAAGCGCGTCCCATCTTCTGTACAAAAAGCCAAAAACAAGCGCGTCCCTGCATCAAACATGGTCCCACCCCCACCCGTCTCGATTCCCCATTAGGTACTCGTGGGCGCCAAAACTACCTCTCCACCACCATGAAACCCGGCGTCCTCCGTCCGCCACCCCATCCCACCCATCAACGCCGCCTCCTCCATCACGCCGAGCCAATACCCGACGCCGTCGCCCACCGCAACCTCAACCGCAACGCCCTCCACGGCTAGTAGTTGAAGCCGAGGCCGAGCCGTCGATGCAGAGCAGTTCAACCACGCCCGTCCTGCGCCTCACCGCAGCCGCTCCAACCGCCACCCTCCACCGCACCGAGCTGTTCTGCTCGCCCTCCTTCGCCGCCTCGGATCTGCTTCCCCTCCGCCGACATACGACTACGACAACACAGTCAACAATTTGGCCATGGGTTCGTCCAAGCCTGCACCCTCCAGAACATCGGTTTCCCCAGTAAAAAGAAGAAAATTGGCGCGACATGTGGAGAGAACATCGGTTTCCCCGGTAAAAAGAAGAAAATCGGCGCGACATGTGGAGGTGACCACACCGGCAACCAAAAAGGTACTCCTCTTCCCTTATTCGTGCAAATCTTACATCTCTGCTTGCACGGTATTCATCCCACAGAAGACACTAGTTGACCGCTTCTTCTTGATACTAGATGTTCCTAGTAATTCGCGATGCACAAGGTTTCTCCTCATATACTATTTCACCTTAGCTAGAGGTCCGTCGCCCTCAATTTCAATTTTTGGCCGCTTGATTCCCAATTAATCTGAAGCATTCTCGGCGTAACAGCGCTAGTATGCCTATTACGCCGGGAAGCAGCTTTGGTGTTTATCTTAGGGCGTGCGGCCTAGAGCCACTCTGGCGCCCGATCTGGAGGTCGGCCAGATTAAAGGTATGGCCTTGGGGCGCTGCCAGGCTGGGCGGTGGTGTGTGGTCGATGGGAGGGGGGGGCGGCGGAGGCAGGGGTCTGGGCCAGTGGTCGCCGGCGGTTCAAGAAAGATCGTCAACAAGTGATCAAGGAGGTAGACGAAGGCCATCTGCCCGTTCCTTATAGATCGGACGGTTCATTAAAAAAATCGATCGACCTATGTATTTTCAATGATTGTTATCTTAGATATGACCACATGTGGTGGTGTCTTTGGAGGAGTACCTGCATTTCTGTGCTCATATATTACAAAATCATACGGAGTAGAATCTATTTTTGTTTGCCATGCAATGTTGTAGAGCTATCATATGTCTCCTGTCATTTATATTTCAGCCACCTGCCTATTCAAGCTACTTTTTTACAAAGGCACTAGTTCTGCACACACTTCACCCTTACTCTCACTATTGTGTTTTTATGCAAGGGTATTTCAGACTCTGCTGCCATGAGAGAAGCCAAAAAGAAAAGAGAGAAGTCGCTCCAGCTTGGTGTGCGGCTAGGCAAGACACGTTACAATGCTATAAAGGGTGCAGTGTCAGCAGATGGAGACGGTAAATGTAGCTCTGGAGTTGATGACCTCGCTCGCAATGAACCACCATCCCATGTGCTTGCTTTAACTTCGCGGTGTCATATGTGGTTGCATGTTCCATATGGTGTCTAGCTTGTATTCGAAAGGCCGAAGTCGTTAAGATAAGGAAAGATATTTTTTTACATGAACCACCATCCCGTGAGCACCAGAAGACAAATAGCTAGTCAAGGCACTGGCCGAGCCAGTGACAAGCCCAGCAAAGATAGGCACCACTTGGAAGCCAACTAAAAAGTTGCGATGGTGGTGAAGCAGCCCGCCTCCCACCAGGCTCTCAGGTCCTAGATGATCATGCTCACCACTCCAGCCGGATGTCTAGCTTGTATTGCTTCCAATTTGGTAAAATTGCATATGCTTAGCTTACACATTATACCTTTGAATATGACATGCCTTTCGCTTTTGGTACATACTAGTACATCGTGTATTAACCATGTTCTTACATCAAACTAATGTTCTTGTGTATCCCTCATCAATCACTTATGACGAGGCAGCAGCCAAGGGGACTACTCCTCATTTAAAGAATGCATCGTCGCCTCCCGACATGATTCTCAAGAAATGTAAATGCTAGATGAAGATAGTGAACGTAGCTCAGAAGTTGATTACGATTTCCCCTACACTAGCATCGCAGGTGCTTGCTCTAACTTGGCAGCGCGATATGTGCTTGCATGTTGCATATGGTGTCTAGATTGTAATTCTTCCAATCTGGTTAAATTGCATGTGCTAGTCTGCTTAGCTTATACATTATACACTGTAATGTGACATGCCTTCCTGTATTTAGTACATAGTACATCTGTCTATTAAGCATGTCTTACATAAAACTATTGTTTTTTTTGTATCCCGCATCAATCAACATGACGAGACACCTTTAGTATATGCAGTGTGATATTAGTTGCATCTTTCATATGATTTATAGCATGCGCTGCTTCTAATTTGTTGAAATTCCATTTATGATGGGACGCTTTTAACTTGGCGAGTCATATTGGTTGCATCTTTCATGTGGTGTCTAGCTTGCATTGCTTCTTATTTGCTTTGGAATGGTTTCGCTTAGTTTAGACAAACAGTTGTGAACATGCCATGCCGTCCTGTTTTTCGTACATATTCCATCCACGGTATCATGTGTTTGCCTTACATCAAAGTAGTGATTGTCAGTATCATGCATGAATGAGTTCTGAAGAGAGAATTTTATTGCTTTTTCTTGTCGGTTTACTTGACAATTCAAAATCAATAAAGCGGAAGGAAGTTAGCAAGGCAGCGGCTAAAGGTGCTCCTTCCGAACGGAGGGCCTCTACAGTTTCTACTCCTCCACATCCCCAAGATGATTTCCAAGACAACACATGCATAGACACTCAACAAAGCTGTGTTTATGATGAGCACGTCTCCCCTAGTGCAGCATCACTGTTATATGTGGTTGCATGTTATGTGTGATGTCTAGCTTGTATTCCTTCTAATTTTGTTGAATTCCATCTGCTTACTTTAAACATTATACTTGAATAAGACATGTGTTCCTGTTTCTACAACATACAATATCTGTCTATCACACCATGTTCTTACATCAAATTACTACTGTTGTGTAACCTGCAACAATCACTTATCATAAGACACGTTTGACTTTGGAGTGTGATATAGGTTACATCTCACATTCTTTTCTAGCTTGTACTACTAATTTGTTGAAATGGCACTTATGACGAGACAGTTTTAACTTGGTAGAGTGATATTCGTTGCATCTTTCATATGGTGTCTAGCTTTCATTGCTTCTAATTTGTTGAAATGCCTTCTCCTTAGTTTACACATCATAAGCTGTGAATATGCAATGTTGTGAATATGCAATGGCACTAATGACGAGAGACCCCTAACATGGTAGTGTGATGTTGTTTGCAACTTTACTCGTGATTTATTTCTTGTACTGCTTCACATTTGTTTAAACGCCATTTATGATGAGACATTGTTAACTTGGCAGAGCGATATTTGTAGCATCTTTCATATGGTGTCTACCTTCCATTGCATTGCTTCTAATTTGGTGAAATGTCTTCTTCTTAGTTTACACATCATAGTTCTGGTTATCTCTTCCGTCCTGTTTTTCATACATATTACATCCTCCTATCATGTGGTTGTCTAACATCAAAGTTCAGTTCGTCTGCATCACGCATCAATTTTTTCTAAAGAACTAAATTGTTATTCGTTTTTCTTGTCGGCTTGACTTAACATGGCACAGAGAAAGAGGAAGAAACACAAAATGGCAGGGAATGAGAAGCGGATGAATCCTGCAGATTTTGCTGGTAATGCGATGGTGCAATAGAAGGTCAAAGTCCAAATGAAAATTCTATAAACACGGCATCCCATGCTACACGTGTTGCAAAAAAGACAAACAGAAACAAATAGCTGCCACCAAACAAGCGAGAGACAACCCTAGTTCTTGCAACACCTACCACAAGATTACCAACGCACGACGTACTGCGTATCAACTTAGCTAGGAGCACGTTCGAGCTCCCTTGCCACTGACACTACTTCCCAAGCACTCTTGACACAAGACGAGTTGGCAATATTAGATGAACCTTGTAAGCTTCAACGGAAGAAGGTAGTTCTTTGAGTCAAGTTCTGATTGCATGCTTCTTTATATGTAGTCTCACAGTTTGATGTACACTAACACTTCCTATGTTTGTTGTCGGACTAGCACCTAGGCGCAAAGAGGAAACAAACATCGTGATAATGCTCGATAGGTTAACTAAATCTAGAGGAGGAAGAATGGAGATCCGTTTGAGGCAGGTTTAAAAGGCCACGTGATGCTACTGAGTCGACCAAGTTAGTATCGAGGCAGCGGTTGTCGTTAGGTGTCATGTATGTATCCTCCCAACATGGATTCAAGACAGAATGACAAAGACGAAACCCAGTTCAACACCTTCCTCGACCATTTATCTGTAAGTATGGTTATGTATGGAAACTAGTAATATCGTCTTGCTCTGTCCAATACTTTCTAGCTTGCTGATAATGAGACTCCCATAATTTTCAACATATGAGGTTCAAGTTGGATAGCCAAGATGATGCAACCATACAAGCTTGCACCCATGTTTTCAAGTCTGCTCTGCGACAGTATCGGTATAACTTGAGGAAAACTCACTTTGCAAGGCTAACAGTGAACTTGCCCAAACATCTCCAGTGGAAAATATATCTGATGAAGACTGGAGAGGCCTCATTAAACATTGGTCCGATCCGAAGTATCAGGTACATTATATATATGTCATCAGATCACATGTTGAAGTCCTATTTACGCATGTGCCACACAAATCTATCTTCTTGTAGGTGAACTATTCAAAGAACAAGGCCAACCGCATTTAAAGTGAAATTCCAATGCATTTACGTGATCTCGTAGCTATATTGCACCATCGCGAGGCTCTTGTAATTAGTCATTGCTTTCACTCTTTTCATTGCACCATATTATCGATCTATATTGGCTTGTTCCAAATGCAGAGGAAAGCCCGCAAGGACCAAAAAGTACCTGAACCAAATGCCGTGGAAATCTTCAAGGACTGTCACACCAAAGAAGAAGAAGGGCATGACTACACCGATCAAAGCCATTGTTGTAAGTCCTTAATCCTCATGCCTTTTAACTACTACTTACTCTGACTTGTGCCTTGAACTGCATGGTTTGCAGCCAATGTCTATTACTCTTTTCAATTTTATACACAATTGTCTTAGCGTATCATTGCACCTTACAAGGTTTAAAAGAGAGGAGTGATGTTCCTTTGATGCACCTTACATAATTTATACACAAGTCCATTCCCTAACAGAGACCCTTTGTGAAACAAGGAGAAACATTGCTCAATGTCGTCAAGATATGCATGGTTTCAAAACCAGACTATCAGACATTTGCTATGTTGTTCAGGAGCCTAGGGAAATGAAGGCGAGGTTATGGTGCTCCATCGGACAATACAAAGATGAAAACATAACGGTCAGTTCAAATGAACTGAGCTTGTGAACTTCGTGGTGCATTTATCTCGCTAGGACTCATAAGTTTTATGCCAACCTTCCTTTTGTTATATAGTTGTAATTTGTTTTGGTGCGATACAAAATTTATTCTTAACGCAGCCACCTTTGAAGAAAACAAACAAGCCATTTTTGTATAGTGTAGGGTGTTCCCTATATTTGCCTTTGGTGGCAACCTTTGATGCCGAGTGGATGTAATCTGTAATCGCCTTAATAGCCTAGCGTTAGTTTCGCCTTATTTATTTCCTAGTCTTCTTTTTCCCTAGTTTGCTAGTGGCCGCAACTACCATGGGCCATATACGGGTCGTAGGATCCATGGGTCTCCTACGGGCCGTCGATAAATGGGCCTGTAATCGGTGGGCCTCGGGCCGTCGGATAAATGGGTCTACATGGGCCGTAATCGGGCGTAATTGGTATCGGCCCAGCACGGTAACAGGCCGTTAACAGGACGTAGGACAACAAAGGCTTAATTCTGTCACAGGCATAACGGGTCGTTAATGGGCCGTAATATAGACGGCCGAAATGAAAAGCAGCGCAGCAGGTTAACGAGGCCGAAACGGGCCGACTCTTGCCATGGGCGAATTTGGCCCATTAGGGTAACAGCCAAGAACGAGCCGACTCTTGCCATGGGCGAATTTGGCCCATTAGGGAACAGCCAAGAATGGGCCGACTCTTGCCATGGGCCGAATTTGGCCCATTAGGGAACAGGCCAAGAATGTGCCGTAAGTAATCGAGGGTCAAAAGGAGCCCAAGAACATATGGGCCGTCAATAGGTCGAAGCTAACACGGGCCGAAAATGCCCATGTAAATCACGGGCGGCAACGGGTATAAAGAAAATTATTGTTCATTATGGGCTAGAGTCACCGTGGGCACCGTAAAGGGCCGAAGATCTGAAAGGCCTCATATGGGCCGAAGACGTCGTGGGCCATACATGGGCCGAAAGTGAAATGGCTGGTATTATATTCGACGGCCCACATGACGTTGTTGGGCCGATTTCCTTTAGGGCCTAACGGGTCGTGAGTTAACGGGCCGTAAAATGGGCTATTTGTGAAAAGACCGTTAACAGGCTTTTCATGGGCCAGCCCGTTAACTTTTGATCAAGTCAAACGGCCGGCTTTGTAAGCTAAATGGGCCACTGTTGGGCCGTGCCACGTGTCAACATATCATAGGCGCCTATCTGCCCACTAATGAGCTGACATGTGCTTCGTCCGACCAATAAGAATTTTACACGTGGAAATTTCCCATTGGCGGGGCTGTTAACGGGTTATCAGATCCAAAACCCGACCCGATAGCTTAACGGTGTTCAGTTATGGTGGATGCCATGTGTCGGTCACCCTTGACGAAAGCACTTCTGTGACGCGCGATTCATCGTCATGGAAGTGGACACTTCCGTGATGATAATTTTGGTAATGTCATGGAACACTTCTACGACAACACAGGTATGACTATCTTGATTCTGTCATCAATTTGTCATGGATGTACATGCATGAAAAAAAAACGACCTACTGTGACAAACACGTATCATCACGGAAGTGTATTTTTTTGTAGTGCTTGCTATTAGTAGTCATGTGAATTTGGTATTCGTTTGATATTTTGATGAGATGTATGTTGTCTTTCCTCCAGTGGTGTTATGTGAACGCCGACTACATGACACTTCACCATTGTTTGGGCCTAGAGGAAGGCATTGGGAAGTAATAAGTAGATGATGGGTTCTTTGGAGTGATGTAAGCTTAAACCCTAGTTTATGCGTTGCTTCGTAAGGGCTGATTTGGATCCCTATGTTTCATGCTATGGTTAAGTTTACCTTAATACTTCTTTTGTAGTTGCGGATGCTTGCAATAGGAGTTAATCATAAGTGGGATGCTTGTCCAAGTAAGGACAACACCCAAGCACCGGTCCACCCACGCATCAAATTATCAAAGTACCGAACGCGAATCATATGAGCGTGATGAAAACTAGCTTGACGATAATTCCCAAGTGTCCTCGGGAGCGCTTTTCTCTATATAAGAGTTTGTCCAGGCTTGTCCTTTGCTATAAAAAGGATTGGGCCATCTTGATGCACCTTATTTACTTTCATTACTTGTTACCCGTTACAAATTACCTTATCGCAAAACTATCTATTACCGATAATTTCAGTGCTTGCAGAGAATACCTTACTGAAAACTGCTTGTCATTTCCTTCTGCTCCTCGTTGGGTTCGACACTCTTACTTATCGAAAGGACTACGATAGATCCCCTATACTTGTGGGTCATCAAGACTCTTTTTTGGCGCCGCTGTCGGGAGTGAAGCGCCTTTGGTAGGTGGAATTTGGTAAGGAAAAATTTATATAGTGTGCTTAAAATTTACTGTCACTTGTTACTATGGAAAACAATCCTTTGAGGGGTTTGTTCGGGGTATCTTCACCCTGTACGGAACCACAATTAACTACCCCTCAACCTAATGAACCTACTGAAAATGTTTACTTTGAAATTCCTTCGGGTATGATAGAGAAACTTTTGGCTAATCCTTTTGCAGGAGATGGAACATTGCATCCCGATTTACACTTAACCTATGTGGATTATTTAAGCTTGCAGGTATGACCAAGGATGTCATCAAGAAGAAGGTTTTCCCTTTATCTTTGAAGGGAGATGCATTGACATGGTTTAGGCTATGTGATGATATGGGATCATGGAACTACAAACGATTGAAATTGGAATTTTATCAGAAGTTTTATCATATGCATCTTGCTCATCGTGATTGTAATTATATATATAATTTTTGGCCACACGAAGGAGAAAGCATCGCTCAAGCTTGGGGGAGGCTTAAGTCAATGTTATATTCATGCCCCAATCATGAGCTCTCAAGAGAAATGATTATTCAAAAAATTTATGCTCGGCTTTCTCTTAATAATCGCTCCATGCTCGATACTTCTTGTATTGGTTCCTTTATGATGAAGACTATTGAATTCAAATGGGATTTATTGGAAAGAATTAAATGCAACTCTGAAGATTGGGACCTCGACGAAGGTAAGGAGTCAGGTATAACACCTAAGTTTGATTGTGTTAAATCTTTTATGGATACCGATGTTTTCCGTGAATTTAGCACTAAATATGGACTTGACTCTGAGATAGTAGCTTCTTTCTGTGAATCCTTTGCTACTCATGTTGATCTACCTAAGGAGAAGTGGTTTAAATACAATCCTCCCATTGAAGTAAAAGTAGTTGCACCTATTAAAGTTGAAGAAAAGACTATCACTTATAATGATCCTATTTTTCCTACTGCTTATGTTGAGAAACCACCTTTCCCTGTTAGAATAAAGGATCATGCTAAAGCTTCAACTGTGGTCAACAAAAGTAATATTAGGACACCCAAACCCCCTGAGCAAATTAAAGTTGAACCTAATATTGCTATGGTTAAAGATCTCTTGGCTGATAATATCGATGGGCATGTTATTTACTTCTGTCATGAAACTGCTAGAATTTCTAAACCTGGTGCTAAAAATAAAAATAAACCTGTGGTAGGCATGCCTGTTATCTCTGTAAAAATAGGAGATCATTGTTATCATGGCTTGTGTGATATGGGTGCTAGTGCAAGTGCAATACCTCATTCTTTATATCAAGAAATTATGCATGATATTGCACCCGCTGAGTTAGAAGATATTGATGTTACAATTAAGCTTGCCAATAGAGATACTATTTCACCATTTGGGATTGTTAGAGATGTTGAAGTCTTGTGTGGGAAAGTTAAATATCCTGGTGATTTTCTTGTTCTTGGTTCCCCACAAGATAGTTTTTGTCCCATTATATTTGGTAGACCCTTCTTGAACACTGTTAATGCTAGGATAGACTGCGAAAAGGATACTGTTACTATTGGTTTGCGAGATATGTCTCATGAATTTAACTTTGCTAAATTTCGTAGACAACCCCGTGATGAGGAATTGCCTAGTAAGGATGAAATTATTGGTCTTGCTTCTATTGCCGTGCCTCCTAATGATCCTTTCGAACAATATTTGCTTGACCATGAAAATGATATGTTTATGAATGAAAGAAGGGAAATATATGAAGTATTCTTCAAAAAAGGGACCCATTCTGAAACACAACTTGCCTGTTGAAATCCTAGGGGATCCTCCTCCACCCAAGGGTGATCCCGTGTTTGAGCTTAAACCATTACCTGATACTCTTAAATATGCTTATCTTGATGAAAAGAAGATATATATATCATGTTATTATTAGTGCCAACCTTTCAGAGAAGGAGGAAGAGAAATTATTGAAAACCCTGAAGAAGCACCATGCTGCTATTGGGTATACTCTTGATGACCTTAAGGGCATTAGTCCCACTCTATGTCAACACAAAATAAATTTGGAGAAAGACGCCAAACCAGTTATTGATCACCAACGACAGCTAAATCCTAATATGAAAGAAGTGGTGAGAAAGGAAATATTAAAGCTCCTTGAGGCAGGTATAATTTATCCCGTTGCTGATAGTCAGTGGGTAAGTCCTGTCCATTGTGTCCCTAAGAAGGGAGGTATTACTGTCGTTCCTAATGATAAAGATGAATTGATCCCGCAAAGAATTATTACAGGTTATAGGATGGTAATTGATTTTCGCAAATTAAATAAAGCTACTAAAAAAGATCATTACCCTTTGCCTTTTATTTATCAAATGCTAGAAAGATTATCCAAACATACACAATTTTGCTTTCTAGATGGTTACTCTGGTTTCTCTCAAATACCTGTGTCAGCTGAGGATCAAGAAAAGACCACTTTTACTTGCCCTTTCGGTACTTTTGCTTATAGACGTATGCCTTTTGGTTTATGTAATGCACCTGATACTTTTCAAAGATGCATGATGGCTATATTCTCAGACTTTCGTGAAAAAGATTTGTGAGGTTTTCATGGATGATTTCTCCGTCTATGGATCCTCTTTTGATGATTTCTTGAGCAACCTTGATCAAGTTTTGCAGAGATGTGAAGAAACTAATCTTGTCTTGAATTGGGATAAATGCCACTTTATGGTTAATGAAGGCATTGTCTTGGGGCATAAAATTTTACGAAGAGGTATTGAAGTTGATAAAGCTAAAGTTGATGCTATTGAAAAGATGTCGTGTCCTAAGGACATCAAAGGTATAAGAAGTTTCCTTGGTCATGTCGGTTTTTATAGGAGGTTCATTAAGGACTTCTCAAAAAATTCTCGGCCTCTGACAAATCTCTTACAAAAAGATATCCCTTTTGTCTTTGATGATGATTGTGTAGAAGCATTTAAAATACTTAAGAAAGCTTTGATTTCTGCACCTATCGTTTAGCCACCTGATTGGAATTTACCCTTCGAAATTACGTGTGATGCTAGCAATTATGCTCTAGGTGCTATTCTAGGACAAAGAGTTGATAAGAAATTAAATGTTATCCAATATGCTAGCAAAACTCTAGGCAGTGCCCAGAGAAATTATGCTACTACTGAAAAAGAATTCTTAGCAGTTGTATTTGCTTGTGATAAGTTCAGACCTTACATTGTTGATTCCAAAGTAACTGTTCACACTGATCATGCTGCTATTAAATACCTTATGGAAAATAAAGATGCTAAACCTAGGCTTATTAGATGGGTTCTCTTGCTACAAGAATTTGATTTACATATTATTGATAGAAAGGGAGCTGAGAACCCCGTTGTAGACAACTTGTCTAGGTTAGAGAATGTTCTTGATGACCCACTACCTATTGATGATAGCTTTCCTGATGAACAATTGGCTGTCATAAATGCTTCTCGAACTGCTCCATGGTATGTTGATTATGCTAATTACATTGTTGCTAAATTTATACCACCTAGTTTCACATACCAGCAAAAGAAAAAGTTTTTCTATGATTTGTGACATTAATTTTGGGATGACCCACATCTTTATAAAGGAGTAGATGGTGTTATTAGACGTTGTGTACCTGAGCATGAACAGGAACAGATCCTACGCAAGTGTCACTCCGAGGCTTATTGGGGGCACCACGCTGGAGATAGAACTGCACATAAGGTATTGCAATCCGGTTTTTATTGGCCTACTCTCTTCAAGGATGCTCGTAAGTTTGTCTTGTCTTGTGATGAATGTCAAAGAATTGGCAATATTAGTAGACGTCAAGAAATGCCTATGAATTATTCACTTGTTATTGAACCATTTGATGTTTGGGGCTTTGATTACATGGGACCGTTTCCTTCCTCTAATGGGTATACACATATTTTAGTTGCTGTTGATTACGTTACTAAGTGGGTAGAGGCTATTCCAATTAGTAGTGCCGATCATAACACCTCTATTAAGATGCTTAAAGAAGTTATTTTTCTGAGGTTTGGAATCCCTAGCTATTTAATGACTGATGGTGGTTCACATTTTATTCATGGTGCTTTTCATAAAATGCTTGCTAAGTATGATGTTAATCATAGAATCGCATCCCCTTATCACCCACAGTCTAGTGGTCAAGTAGAACTTAGTAATAGAGAGCTCAAATTAATTTTGCAAAAGATTGTTAATAGATCTAGAAAGAATTGGTCCAAGAAACTTGATGATGCATTATGGGCCTATAGAACTACATATAAAAGTCCTATGGGTATGTCTCCGTATAAAATGGTTTATGGAAAAGCATGTCACTTACCTCTCGAACTAGAACATAAGGCATATTGGGCCATTAAAGAGCTCAATTATGATTACAAACTTGCCGGTGAGAAGAGACTATTTGACATTAGCTCACTTGATGAATGGAGAACCCAAGCCTATGAGAATGCCAAAATATTTAAAGAAAAAGTTAAAAGATGGCATGACAAAAGGATACAAAAGCGTGAGTTTAATGTAGGTGATTATGTGTTGCTATTCAACTATCCTTTAAGATTTTTTGCAGGAAAACTTCTCTCTAAATGGGAAGGTCCTTATGTTATCGAGGAGGTCTATCGTTCCGGTGCCATAAAAATCAACAACTTCGAAGGCACAAATCCGAAGGTGGTGAACGGTCAAAGAATCAAACATTATATCTCAGGTAATCCTATAAATGTTGAAACTAATGTTATTGAAACCGTAACCCCAGAGGAATACATAAGAGACACTTTCCAGCACGCTTCAGACTCCGAAAAGGAATAGGTATGTGGTGCGGTAAGTAAACCGACTCCAAAACAGTTCTAATGGCAATTTTTATCCGTTTTGGAATATTTAAGAAAATAGGAAAATAAGAAGAAGTCCGGGAAGGACACGAGGCTTCCACGAGGGTGGGAGGCGCGCCCTACCCCCCGGGCGCGCCCCCTGCCTTGTGGGCACCTCGTGCGCTCTCCGGACTCCGTTTTCTTGCACGATACTTCTTTCGGTCAGTAAAAATTCATTATATAATCTCCCAAAGGTTTTGACTCTCGTATCACGCGAATATCCTCTGTTTTTGTTTCGAGCTGTTTCTGCCGCAGATGAGAGCAAGATGTCTTCTCAAGAGTCGTTCGGGGAGAGTCGGGTGTCTCATCCGACACCGGGACCAGGAACAAACAGCGATGCTGACTACTTTGGGCCAGCAACGGAGGAAGAGATGGAGGCCGATCTGAAAAGGATAGAAGCCATGGAGGAGGATCAAGAAGTCACTTCTCGCTTCCAGGCCGGATTCACGATGGGGGAACTACAGAGCTCGGCTATTCCAAACTCGGTTATCCTTTCCAATGTTAGATTTATTTCTTATGAAAATATGAAGAAGAGTGTCACTTGTTCTCCCGCAGCTATGCAACACCCTTGGGTGCAAGGAGCTTTAGCCGTTACAGGAAAGGTTCGTAAGGAAATAATGGACCTCAAGCAACAAGTCAATAAGCTCGAGGAGGATAATCATATCCTGAGGGGCATCATCGCCAAGAATATCACATCACCACCCCTGAAGAATGAGATATAATCACATGGGTATGGGCACTCCCCTTGGCAACTGTCAAGCTTGGGGGAGGTGCCCTGGTATCGTATCACCATCACACTCCTATCTTTATCGTTTTTCTTAGTTTGATCCTTTTAGTAATATCCTGATCTAGTATAATAAAGTTTTAGTATGATTTAGTTTGAGTTTGCTTTATGATCCCTCTATGTAATCGAGTCTGTGAGCTATATATAATAAAGATTAGTGTTGAGTCAAGGGCTTGATTATCTTGCTATGATCTCGAGGGAATTAAAGAAAAGAGAAAGAATAAAAAGAAATAAAAGAGATCATGTTGATCTTATGGAGAGTAATGACTTCACATATAAAGAGTATGATGAATAAAAGTTGTTGAGAATTGACAAACCCAGTTTTGGTCATCGTTGCAATTAACAGGAAGTAATAAAGAAAGAGAGGTTTTCACATATAAATACACTATCTTGGACATCTTTTATGATTGTGAGCACTCATTAAAAATATGCCATGTTAAAGAGTTGATGTTGGACAAGGAAGACAACGTAATGGGTTATGTTTTCTTATATCTAAAATAAAGTATATTGTCATGGATCATCCAACATGTTGAGCTTGCCTTTCCCTCTCATGCTAGCCAAATTCTTTGCACCAAGTAGAGATACCACTTGTGCTTCCGAATACCCTCAAAACCAGTTTTGCCATGAGTGTCCACCATATCTACCTATGGATTGAGTAAGATCCTTCAAGTAAGTTGTCATCGGTGCAAGCAATAAAAATTGCTCTCTAAATATGTATGATTTATTAGCATGGAGAAAATAGGCTTTATACGATCTTGTGATGTGGAAGAAATAAAAGCGATGGACTGCATAATAAAGGTCCATATCACAAGTGGCAATACAAAATGACGTTCTTCTGCATTAAGATTTCGTGCATCCAACCATGAAAGCGCATGACAACCTCTGCTTCCCTCTGCGAAGGGCCTATCTTTTACTTTTGTCTTATCCTTATGCAAGAGTCATGGTGATCTTCACCTTTCCTTTTTACATTTTATCCTTTGGCAAGCACATTGTGTTGGAAAGATCCTGATATATATATCCAATTGGATGTAAGTTAGCATGAATTATTATTGTTGACATTACCCTCGAGGTAAAATGTTGGGAGACAAAACTATAAGCCCCTATCTTTCTCTGTGTCCAATTAAAACTCCATACCCATAAGTATTGCGTGAGTGTTAGCAATTGTGAAAGACTAAATGATAGTTGAGTATGTGGCCTTGCTGAAAAGCTCTTATATTGACTCTTTCCTATGTTATGATAAATTTCAATTGCTTCAATGACCGAGATTATAGTTTGTTAGTTCTCAATGAAGTTTCTGATTCATACTTGACGCTGTGAATAGATTTTTACTTGAGCATAATAAATCATATGACAATATTCATAAATGTTGCTGTTATAAGAATGATCATGATGCCCACATGTCCGTATTTTATTTTATCGACACCTCTATCTCTAAACATGTGGACATATTTATCGTTATTGGCTTCCGCTTGAGGATAAGCGAGGTCTAAGCTTGGGGGAGTTGATACGTCCATTTTGCATCATGCTTTTATATCGATATTTGTTGCATTATGGGCTGTTGTTACACATTATGTCACAATACTTATGCCTATTCTCTCTTATTTTACAAGGTTTACATGAAGAGGGAGAATGTCGGCAGCTGGAATTCTGGGCTGGAAAAGGAGCAAATATTAGAGACCTATTCTGCACAACTCCAAAAGTCCTGAAACTCCACGGAAGTCATTTTTGGAATGAGTAAAAAATATTGAGCAAAGAAACTACCAGAGGGGGCCACACCTGGCCACGAGGTGGGAGGCGCCCTACCCCCAGGTGCGGCCCCCCTGCCTCGTGGGACCCTGGCAGCCTCCGGTGCCCATCTTACGCTATATGAGGTCTTTTACCCTAGAAAAATCAGCAGCAAGCTTTAGGAAGAAACTCCGCCACGAGGCGAAACCTTGGCGGAACCAATCTAGGGCTCCGGCAGAGCTGCTGAGCCGGGGAAACTTCCCTCAGGGAGGGGGAAATCATCGCCATCGTCATCACCAACGATCCTCTCAACGGGAGGGTCAATCTCCATCAACATCTTCACCAGCACCATCTCCTCTCAAACCCTAGTTCATCTCTTGTATCCAATCTTTGTCCCAAAGCCTCAGTTGGTACACGTGGGTTGCTAGTAGTGTTGATTACTCCTTGTAGTTGATGCTAGTTGGTTTATTTGGTGGAAGATCATATGTTCATATCCATTATGCATATTAATACCCCTCTGATTATGAACATGAATATGATTTGTGAGTAGTTACGTTTGTTCCCGAGGACATGGGAGAAGTCTTGCTATTAGTAGTCATGTGAATTTGGTATTCGTTCGATATTTTGATGAGATATATGTTGTCTTTCCTCTAGTGGTGTCATGTGAACATCGACTACACGACACTTCACCATTGTTTGGGCCTAGAGGAAGGCATTGGGAAGTAATAAGTAGATGATGGGTTGCTAGAGCGACAGAAGCTTAAACCCTAGTTTATGTGTTGCTTCGTAAGGGGCTGATTTGGATCCATATGTTTCATGCTATGGTTAGGTTTACCTTAATACTTATTTTGTAGTTGCAGATGCTTGCAATAGGAGTTAATCATAAGTGGGATGCTTGTCCAAGTAAGGACAGCACCCAAGCACCGGTCCACCCACATATCAAATTATCAAAGTACCGAACGTGAATCATATGAGTGTGATGAAAACTAGCTTGACGATAATTCCCAAGTGTCCTTGGGAGCGCTTTTCTCTATATAAGAGTTTGTCCAGGCTTGTCCTTTGCTACAAAAAGGATTGGGACATCTTGCTGCACCTTATTTACTTTCATTACTTGTTACCCATTACAAATTACCTTATCACAAAACTATCTCATTACCGATAATTTCAGTGCTTGCAGAGAATACCTTACTGAAAACTGCTTATCATTTCCTTCTGCTCCTCGTTGGGTTCGACACTCTTACTTATCGAAAGTACTACGATAGATCCCCTATACTTGTGGGTCATCAGAATACCTTGTGTGCTATCAAACGTCACTTCATAACTGGGTGATCATAAAGATGCTCTACAGGTATCTTCAAAGGTGTCTATTGGGTTGGCATGGATCGAGACTGGAATTTGTCACTCCGTGTGATGGAGAGATATCACTGGGCCCTCTCGGTAATACAACATCATAAAGAGCTTGCAAGCAATGTGCCTAATGAGTTAGTAACAAGATCTTTTATTACGGAACGAGTAAAGAGACTTGCCGGTAACGAGATTGAACTAGGTATGGAGATACCGACGATCAAATCTCGGGCAAGTAACATATCCCCGGACAAAGGGAATTGCATACGGGATTAACCGAATCCTTGACATCATGGTTCAACCGATAAAAGATCTTCGTGGAATATGTAGGAACCAATAAGGGCATCCAAGTTCCGCTATTGGTTATTAACTAGAGAGAGGTCTCGGTCATGACTACATGATTTCTGAACCTGTAGGGTTGCACGCTTAACGTTCGATGACGCTAAAGTAGTATTGGGATATTTGATGATTGATAACTGAATGTTGTTCGAGACCCCAGACATCACGGGGAGTCTCGGAATGGTCGAGAGGTAAATATCTATATATGGTAAGTCATATTTTGGGTTCCGAAAAAAGGTGCGGTTTTTTCGGTATTGTACCGGGAAGCTCCCAGCAGGTTCCGGTGGATTCATGAGGGGTCCGAAAGTCCACAAGTGGGTCCACTACGTCCCAAGGGTTGGCATGGGCTAAGGGGAGGTGCCCTGGCCTTATTGGGCCAGATGCACCAAGTCCTCAAAAGCCCATGTGGCTAGGGAAGGAAAAAAAAGGGAGCCCTAGGAATAGGATTGAACTAGGAGTCCAAGTCCACTTGCCCTTGGCGCCAACTCCTATTAGGAGTAGGGTTGGACTCCCAGCCCTCCCACACATATAAATATAGGGGAGGGGGCGCAGCAAGGCACCCCAACACATTGGCCTTGGCTGCTGCCCCGTCTCTCCCTCCCGGCATAGTTCTCGTCCGCAATTTTTCGCTTAGCGAAGCGTTGCCGTTGCTCCATCACCACCATGCCGTCGTGCTAGTTTTGATCCCATCTACTTCTCCGCCTTCTCTTGCTGGATCAAGGAGGAGGAGACGTCATCGAGCCGCACGTGTGCTAAACTCGAAGGTACCGTCCGTTCGTCATTAGATCGGTTGGATCATGATCGGATCGCGAAGAGTACGACTACATTAACGTGTGATATACGCTTCCGCTTAACGGTCTACGAAGGTACGTAGACACACTCTCCCCTCCAGTTGCTATGCTTCTCCTAGATATATCTTGGGTGTTCGTAGGATTTTTTTTAAATTTTCATGCTTTGTTCCCCATCAATATACACACCCTGTAAAACCATTTTTATGGGAACTGAAACTTACACTTCAAATAATCATCTACGGTCTGAAATGCATGCTCTAAGAGCATATCCAATAGATAATATAGATGTATAAATAACCGTCTTTTACATCATTAGGCCCCAAAACACCACTCCAATAGATGGTTCAGATGTATAAAAATTTACTACAAGTTTACACTATAATGTAAATGCATCATCAAGTGATGCAAAGATACATCACTTGGCAACGTGTGATGTAAACGCCCAATTGCCACTAGGACACTTCCCGCCGCCCGCTGCTCGCCCACCTGCTTCCCATCGACGATGATTTTGCCCCAGAAACGCCGCCATCGCCGTTCGTCCATCCACCCGAGACCTCGTCGCCCATCCTCGCCGCCAGAGCCCCAACGACCCGCTAATTTGGATCTACCCGTCGAGGATTTTTTGGCGATTCGGATGTTATTTGGGCGCCGGTGGGCGTTATGGCTCCGAGGATCTCATGGCCACCTTCCGAGTAGCTTGCTCGCCACCGGTTAGCTAGCGGCAAGCCACGCGACCACCGTGACCCGTCGGCCGGCCGTTGCTTGATCGGTGGCGGCGTTACATCACCGTAAGTGGACTCCTTCGCTATCCGCCACGGTAGTCCGAGGCGTAGTAGACCTAACCGCCCACCCTCGGCGGCGACGTGAGCACCATCAGGGCTTCCACCAGCCGTCGACCGATTTCTTCCACCCCGCATACAACGTGTTCGACGAAATTCCCCCAAGGTAAAAATTCGCACAAACTTGAAGTTTTTTTATAGGGCATGAAGTTGTAGTTTGATGGTGATTCCCCTATTGTAGATGAGCTCGTGCGACTCCTCTTTTGTGGACGTTTTTTCATCGGATGAGGAATTTAATTTGACCGAAGGAGGGGACATTGATATGTTAGTAGCGATGCACAAAAGGAAGAAGCCAAAGCATGACGGTTGTGTGTTTGGCCGTGAGTACACCCGAAGAGAACGGGTTGAGACGCATAATAGATTGATGTGCAACTATTTAGGTATTCCATCCGTTTTTTTCAGAGAGGTACTTTCGTCGGTGATTCAGAATGTCCAAGGATTATTTATTTACATTTACAATTCCATGAAGCAACATGGCAGAACCTTTGACCAGAGGAGGAGAGCGGCCGCGCGGCTGATGGCCCTTTTTTTACATCACCTGTTGGAGCAAGCCTTGATGATGTATTTTACATCATCCATTAAAGTTGGGTGTTTTGTGTAAAACTTCCCTTTTTATGTAAATTTTGCATCTAGCAATTTTTATTATGCACTCCTCCATCCGATAATATAAAAGCATTTTTGAAGATGCTCTAAAAGCACGGTTAATAATATAGCCAACGGTCGGCTATAAGAAGTTGCCATGTAATCTAAATCCAATTTCACAGCTGGCATGTACTACCTCCGTTCCTAAATAATTGTCTTTCTAGCCATCTCAAATGGACTATAACATACGGATGTATGTAGACATGTTTTAGAGTGTATATGCATTCATTTTGCTCCGTATGTAGTCACTTGTTGAAATCTCTAGAAAGACAATTATTTAGGAACGGAGGGAGTACAATAGTAATTTTAAATGTATATTAGTTTATTAGTAGTTGACTCATTTTACAACCTCACAAAACGCTAACTAAGAGCCTGCTTCTCTTCTCTCTCCTTCAACTAAACAAAGATATAATATTCTACTCCCTCCGTTCCTAAATATTTGTCTTTTTAGATAGCAAAATGTTCTAGTCTTTATAGGCTGCTGCTTATGGCGCCTGATTATACTTGCTCTAATAAGCACAACAGCATGTCACTCCCACAGACCTCCACCCTCTGCCGTTGCAGCTGGGCCACCTCGAATGCCAACCCCACAGGTCATGGACTTTACACCACCAACAAAACCGGTGACGCTTTCCAGTCGAGAAATCTTCCGGAAATAATTCTCTCTTCCTTGCTTGCTCCGGCGTCTTATCTCTTCCCTCCCCCACCCGCGCGCAGCCTGGTGCGATCTTCCTCTCCCAGCCATCCAATCCCCAAATCCGCCTAATCCAATCTTATCACCAAATCATTCGCCACTACTAGCATGCTGCCAGCGCGCGGCGACGCAGTAATCGCCGTCGCCGCACGCGGGAGCGATCCTGTTGTTCCGGCCATATAAATATCCGGTCTTCCTGGTCGCTGTCTCCCGGGGATTTGCTTCCGTTCCAGCCTGATTGCGGGGCGAGAGATTGGAGAAGCTGTTGGTTGTGTGGAAGGATTTGGAGGAGTTTGGGAGGGCCTCCGAGGCGGGTTACGTACGGTGCCGGGAGTCCGTGGAGGAAGGAAGGTGATTGCGTTCGGTGACCGTGATGGCGCCAACGACGCACTTCACGCCGTCGCAGGCGCACGCGGCGGCCGCCTCCCACCACCCTGCCGCGGCGGCGGCGGCGGCCACGGCCACGGCCACGGCCCGGCTGCATGCGTCCGCGTCCGCGTCGGCGCCTGCCGCGGCGGCGGCTCTTTGCCCGCCCGTCCTCGCGGCGGGGTCCCACTCCGTGGCGTGCCCGCCCGTCCAGAACCCGATATTTAGTGGCCCGGCCGCGCCGTGGGCGGTGCAGCCTCAGCGCGCCGCTGCAGGGGCGCTTGGCCCGGAGTTCCGGCGTGCGCGCTCCACGAAGAACATCTCCAAGCGCAACAACCGTGGTGCAGGTGGCCAGGACCGCGGTGCGCGGGCGTCCTCAGCTGCTGCTGGGCGCTGTGTCGACAAGCTGCTCCGCGTTGCCCCCGACGACCGGCGGGCGCTCGCCGCATCGCTGTCCTCTTTCCGGGGAGAGCTGGTTGGTCCTGATGATTACTGCCATGTCCTTCGAGAGCTCGGCGACAGGGACAAATCTGCACTCCGTGCGCTTGAGGTGTTCCACGCTGCATTACCCTTTGTTGGCAATGGCTCCGTCGATAAAGGCAAGCTTTTGACCGCCGCAATCGGTGCACTAGGCAAGATGGGGCGACCAGACCTTGCAAGAAGAGGTTTTGATGCTGGCATTGCAGGGGGTTATGGCAAAACGGTGTTTGCATACTCAGCACTCATATCAGCATATGCGAGGAGTGGTCTTGCGACCGAGGCCATGGGGGTGCTTGAGTCGATGAAGGGTGCAGGCTTGCGGCCTACCACAGTTACGTATAATGCGGTGATTGATGCATGTGGGAAAGGGGGTGTTGACCTCAGGTTCACGCTCGGATATTTTCGTCAGATGCTACGGGATGGGCTTTGTCCTGACCGGAAGACTTTCAATTCACTTCTTTCTGCGTGTAGCAGCAGAGGGCACTTGGAGGATGCCCGTGCTGTCTTTGTGAAATGATCCATCTTGGCATTGGGCGTGACATTTACACATACAACACATTTATCGACGCAATTTGCAAGTGTGGCAACATAGAGCTTGCTATGCAGGTTCTGCTGGATATGGAAGCGAAAAAGCTGAAGCCAAGTGTTGTTACATACAGTACACTGATTGATGGATACTCCAAGCTGGAGAAGTATGAGGAGGCACTCAAGTTGTACGAAAAGATGAAGTCTTTGGGAATTCGATTGGACCGAGTTTGCTACAACACAGTGCTGGCTATTTATGTGAAGACCGGAAAGTATGCCGAGATTGCCATTGTGTGTGACGAGATGGAGGACTCTGGGATTGAGAAGGATACTGTCACTTACAATTCTTTGATTAATGGATATGGAAAGCAGGGACGCTTGGACATCGTCTCTTTCCTCGTCCAAGATATGAGGAGACGCGGGGTAGCTCCTAGTGTACTCACATACTCAACTTTGATAGATATCTATTCAAAGGCAGGAATGCATGGTGATGCATTTAATGTCTATTTAGATTTTAAGGAATCTGGCCTAAAGGCCGATGTTGTTCTGTTCAGCTCTTTCATCGACACATTGGCCAAGAATGGATTGGTAGAGTGGGCATTATCTTTGCTGAATGATATGACTGAGATGGGTATCAAGCCAAATGTGGTTACGTATAACACAATAATTGATGCATTTGGCAAGTCTAAGGTACATGCTGAGGAGGATCCTGAAGTTGGAGAGATGGGCATTGTTGGGGTTTATAATGGCCAGATCATAATGGCTGCTAATCCAGTGACAAGAGGACGCTCTGCCATTGATGTCCGGATGAGGAGGTCCCAGGAATTGTATTTCATTCTGGAATTGTTTCAGAAGATGGTCCAACAGGGTGTACGGCCAAATGTTGTTACATTTTCTGCGATCCTGAATGCGTGCAGGTACATCTTGATTTCTTTCATTCAAGCCTTTTAATGCCAAATCTCTCAAATTCGTAGTATTCTATGACTGGATGCTACCACTGGATGCTTGTCTAGCCATTTTGTTATTAATTTTGTCATTCTAGTTGAAAGTTGAAAAATTGGTGCTGTATTATACTGAAAATTGTTCTCAGTATTCTGCCACTAGATGTTGTCTGACCATTTAGTTCCGAACTTATCATACCAGTTGAAAATTTCAAAATTTTGTGCTGCACTATACTGGAAGTCAATTACTCCAAACCAAAACCACAGCACTTATTTTGGAACGGAGGGAGTGCCTTTTTCCTGCCAGTTTAATTTTTCTAAGTTCAATATGGATGTATGCTTGCACTGGTCAAATTTTAGCCTTCAGCCCTTACATTACATGATCTGCGTATGGTGAAGACTATTTCTTTTACATCCTGTCATTCTTTATTGGTTTTAGTAAAGAGTGTAAGCCGAAGATATCCTTATGGCTTCATATTTATTTTGGCCATAACAGAAGTGTATAATACATATGAGAGTGGAGTTAGAAAATCATGTTATAGTACATAAATCTGAATTAGCAGAGTCACATTGCTTTCCTCTCCAACCTGCAAATCTGGTATACGGTAACTAACTCTTCGCTTTAATTCCTGTCTTGCAGTCGCTGTAATAACTTTGAAGATGCAGCCCTATTACTGGAACAACTTCGCTTGTTTGATAACTTTGTCTACGGCGTTGCGTATGAGCTCCTTATGGGTTACCAAGAAATTTGGTCGCAAGCACAGTCCCTTTTTAATCAGCTGGGACGCATGGATTCTCCAACATCCTCTGCCTTTTACAATGCTCTTACTGATATGCTATGGCATTTTGGCCAGGTAGGATCTGCTCGAAGTGTACATCTTTGATTTAAGTATTGTGCAGAAACTGAGAATTTGTGTTGTTAAAATGATTAAATCCTTGAGCAATCCTTAACAATTTATCAATGCTTAAGGGTAATTTTTATTCTCAACTGACTGGTTATATTTGAAAAGCTGAAATAGTATCACAGTAATACTTGTGTGTGTTTTTCAAGACGGAGGCAAAAGATTTGCCTCATCTATTAAGTAAGAAGAGGAGAGTTGCCCAGTTAATTAACGGAAAACCGGGCTAAAACCATCACAAACCGCTGAGTGGCACACACATGATACCCCACACACCTCAACAAAGAGGGCCTCGTCAAGATAGTTTGTAATAGTTTTTATATTAACTTTTAAGTGACTTGGAATCTTTCTTATTCCCCTCTTAAATTTGATAGTGTAGTGGATTTTGTCATTGTCCTTAACCTTAGTATACATGGAATTTGATTTCCCTTGAATGAAGTCATGTTGTGCGATAGCCATTCCAATATTTCAATTAAACATTTCTGACGTTTTTGCACATAAAGAAATAAAGAAGTCATTGCAATTGCCGGAAATACTAAGCCTACTAAAGGCACGAAAATAGAAGGTAAGTTTAAATCCGTCATGGAATAGGTGTCTCAATTCAAATTTACTATTTCTATCTAGTCAAAAAATATCTTAAGATTCTTATGATATAATTAAGTAAATCTATTATAAGGAATATTGACTATTGTATTCTATTTTTTATTTTTAGTTTGAAAAATATTCTGTAAAAAAATGAAAGGATAATAAGAAAATTCCAAAAAAGGAGAACTAATTAAAAAGATTTTATTTTGATTTTCCCATCCTCATGGCCTTTCTTTCTATCTTTCTAATCTAATTTGCCCATTGACATTTATGGTTACTTTGGAACTTGTTTTCAGATTAGTAGTAGTAAAACTGACCTGAATTGGTATTTCCTGGACTGCTTGATATTTAATTGTACTAAACCATCTTCATATGTAGGGTAGCAAGTGTTGTGTGCTATGTAAAATGTTCCCAATTAAACTGCATACACAGGGCTAATCCATTCAATGAACTAAATGACAAATGTGTGTTCCTTATTATTTTCAGAGGCAAGGAGCTCAGTTAATTGTGCTCGAAGGGGTGAATCGCCGTGTGTGGGAGAACACATGGAGTGAGTTTTGCTTGGACCTGCACCTTATGTCATGTGGTGCAGCTCAAGCAATGGTTCATGCATGGCTCCTGAATGTGCGCTCTATTGTCTTCGAAGGACGAGCTATGCCTGAATTTCTAAGGTACTCAATGCTACAACTTTTCTTGTGTTTGTTACATTTACAATAGTTGTGTGTCTGCACAAATGCAAAGGCTGTAAACTTTTCCTCCATCTGTATCTGTGGGCTGAAGCCATGCTCTGTATGTACAGCATTCTGACAGGGTGGGGAAAGCATAGCAAGATTGCGGGCGCAAGCACTCTCCGTCACGTCATCGAAGCACTGCTCAACTCAATCGGAGCACCCTTTCAGGTTGAGCGATTCAACATTGGAAGGTTTGTGTCGCCCAGCGTCGTGGTGGCTGCCTGGTTGAGAGAATCTGGCACCATCAACACGATACTCCTCAGCGACGAGCGTGCAAGCCCATCCAATCTGGTGCCAAGGTTGGAGGCGCTGCAGTTGTAGCCCGTAGAGCACGGCATACCCCTGTAGCAGCGTTGTCTGTAAGCTCCCCTGCCTCTCTTTAGTTTGTCTTCTGCCTTTCAGAAGACTGTGTAGTGTATTATAGGCTCGCCGAATAGGAGCTTGTTTTGTTGTTGAATCCTGTTGTTAATTGGCCGTGTACCTTTCAAGTTCCAACTCCTTTCATCAAGGTTGGGAAAAAGAAGTTTAATGAGAATCCACCCGATTGGCCCCCCTGCCCTTGATGGATTGTCGCTTCGTCGACAGCACGGACCAGGTATCACTGCTCCCAGAGGGTCATCTGCAGCGGGTTAAGATGCCTTGAGTTCTTGTTTTGGTGCTTGTTCTGTGAAGGCAGATACCTGGAGCTCTTGTTTCGGCAAGTGCCATGACGCTGACACCTCCACTGGCTGGTTTTGGCTCGTGATGCTGCTTTACAAGATGCCATGAGCTTTGCTGAAGATGCAAATGGCATCTCCCCATCCATGAATGATGAGCAAGCAGCCTGTGGCTGTGTGGGCAGCTCAAGTGGTTGGCTGACGAGGCGCCATGGAAAGGCCGAGCAAAAAGGCGTGGAGGAGATGAGCGCAATGTGTACGCTGCTGATTCATTCATTCAGTTGCCGGCTCTTTTCTGAACAATTGGACCTGGAGTTGGGGCATTGTCAACCATTCGAAATGGTCAAAAAATTGGCTGAAACTGTATATTTGCCGGACCCGTGACTCATTTTTTTAACTTTGATTTTCATTTTACATTTAATTGTTGGTTCGCTTCTCGCTCTCATCGGGATTTGACTTCTTCCTTGCATAACCCCCTTGCATATCTGCCTTTTTTCCTCCTAATTTAGATACTTTTGAGTCGTTGAAGTGACATCTTACACGAGGGCGGAGTCAAAGGAAGAGAGGCGAGAGCGACATTCATACCAAGGAAAAAGGAAGAACCGATGGTTTTGGTTTTGGTCACGAGATTGGTAAATGATCGGTTAGCGTTGTTCGATTGATTTTTTCTTTGAGGGAAGAAATCAATGATCTGTCGTTTTCTCTTTTTTTCTCGGAAAAGAAATGGCCGAGAAGTTTGAAGATCAAAATAAATTCAGAGGGGTGGCTGCAAGTTGCAAAAGCCAGCAAATAAAAAGTGAGGAAGGATTGCGTGTGGGAGCACAGCAACACCACCAGCAAGATGGATGGGTTGCTTGAGGCCCATGCAAAGCTAATGATTATCCAGCAATTTGGGAGGGGATATGCTCTGCTCCCCAAGCGAGAGAAGGGAGGCCATGGCAAACAAACTTGAATGACAGCTGAAAGAGATTGGTCCAACAGCAGATTCGCCACTATTTCTGGACAATTTCTACTTGTAACTGTTACTACTAGTACTAGTACTGTTTGTGGTTTATTATCTGGATTCTGGTTCTGGATGGAGAAAAGTGCTCCGGGAACTGTTGGGTGTACCTGTAGATGATGCCTCACTATTTTGCTTAACTCTAACATGCTCTAGGAAATACATATACGGTATGTATTTTGCAACATATGCGGTAAAATTGTTACTATCACAGCTAACAATTATACTCTTTTTCTCAAAAAAAAAAAACAATTATAGACTTTAATAGGAGGACAAAAATAAAATAAGCGCTGACCGTGATGAAGCCCTTTTCATAGATCCCAGTTACTCCGAAAATGGAAATAACGGCAAGGTCCTCTGCACTGTTCATGAAATATAAATTATATGAAATTATATCTCAAAAGAGAAAAATTCCGAATTAAGACAAACCACTAGTTAATCAACTTATCATTTTACAACTCTTTTAAATATACAAATAGTTGACTTCGATTTTTTATAGCTGTTATGCATCCAATAATATAATTATTTGTGCCTATCCTGCAGAAATTTTAGTATTGCTAGACCTTTTTAAAAAGGTTAGACTAAACCTCGGTTTGCTTTGAAGAAAAGAACACTAGAACACTTGCTAACAAGGTCAAGGTTTGTAGATTTTTGTTCTTATAGAAAAAGATCCACCTGTACCTACAAACCTTGACCTTGTTAGCAAATCAACCACAAAAAAGGGGAGCACCCTCATTATATACCTCATTTATGTTCAAATAAAAACAATGTTAAGAGGTAGTAATATATATCTGCAAAGTCAAGGAATATTACAAATTTTCTGGCCAAGATAATCAAAATTAGAGTTCAAAAGTAAACTTGACAACATACTTAAGAAAATCTTGACTAAGAGCATTATAGGAGATGTCTAAGTATCGAGCAATTTGACAAAGTCTCCTTTACTCTAATCACGAAATATAAAATACATACTAATCAAAGGCTTGACTGATGGTAATGGAGTGCTCCATACTAATCAACAAGAAATGGAAGCTATAGCGATGAGTTACTTTGAAAATTTATTTGAAGCTGATGTGAGCTTGAATGCAGATCACGTGGTGCTCTTGTTTGAGTGGCGCCTCATCTCAGATGAGATGAATGTTAAATTTTGTGCTCCCTTTTTAGATAAGGAGATCAGTGATACTGTGTTCCAGATCAGGCCCTTGAAGGCGCAAGGGCCAGATGGGTTTCCTTCTCGGGCTTTTCAAAAGCATTGGGGCATCACAAAGGATGATATTATTGCAGCGGTGAAGCTTTTAAACCACACTTGCTCCCTTGATGATTTTGGTAATTCATGCCAATATACATATTATCGGACTAATGCTTTTATCTAGTGTATTTCAAAAAAATTCAACATTGACATGGCGAGGACATGAGGATGTGGACCCCTTCAAATACTAAGGATATGGATAACTTTAACAAAACATGATCATCTCATATAACAATTTATATCTCATCACGTCTTGACCATATCATATCACAACATGCCCTGTAAAAATAAGTTAGACGTTCTCTACTTTGTTGTTGCAAGTTTTACGTGGCTGCTACGGGCTTCTAGCAAGAACCCTTCTTACCTACGCATCAAAACCACAACGATTTTTCGTCAAGTGTGTTGTTTTAACCTTCAACAAGGACCGGGCGTAGTCAAACTCGATTCAACTAAAGTTGGAGAAACACACACCCGCCAGCCACTTGTGTGCAAAGCATGTCGGTAGAACCAGTCTCATGAACATGGTCATGTAATGTCGGTCCGGGTCGCTTCATCCAAAAATACCGCCGAATCAAAGTAAGACGTTGCTGGTAAGCAGTATGACTATTATCGCCCACAACTCATTGTGTTCTACTCGTGTATATAATATCTACGCATAGACGTGGCTCTGATGCCACTGTTGGGGAACGTAGTATTTCAAAAAATTTACCTACGATCACGCAAGATCTATCTAGAAGAAGCATAGCAACAAGCGGGGAGAGTATGTTCACGTACCCTCGTAGACCGAAAGCGCAAGCGTTTTGTAACGCGGTTGATGTAGTCGAACGTCTTCGTGATCCAACCGATCCAAGCACCGAACGTATGGCACCTCCGTGTTCAGCACACGTTCAGCTCGATGACGTCCCTCGAGCTCTTAATCCAGTTGAGGACGAGGGAGAGTTCCTTCAGCATGATGGCGTGGCGACGGTGATGATGAAGTTACCGACGCATGGATTCGCCTAAGCACTACGACGATATGACCGAGGTGTGTAACTGTGGAGGTGGGCACCGCACACGGCTAAGACAAATCTTGTGTGTTCTAGGGTGCCCCCTGCCCCCGTATATAAAGGAGGGGAGGGGGAGGCCTGCCGGCCCTATAGGGCACGCCAAGGAGAGGAGTCCTACTAGGACTCCAAGTCCTAGTAGGATTCCACTTGGTGGAAGGGGGGAGGAGGAAGGGAGAGGGGGAAGGGAAGGAAAGGGGGGCGCCGCCCCCTTCCCCTAGTCCAATTTGGACCCAAGGGGGGGGGGGCGGGGCGGCCAGTCCCTTGTGGCCCTTCTCTCTCCTCACTAAGGCCCATGAAGGCCCATTAGTTCCACCGGGGGGTTCCGATAACCCTCTGGCACTCCAATATTTATCCGGTACCCCCCGGAACTCATCCGGTGTTCGAATAACATCGTCCAATATATCAATCTTTATGTCTCGACCATTTCGAGACTCCTCATCATGTCCGTGATCTCATCCGGGACTTCGAACAAACTTCGGTCATCAAATCATATAACTCGTAATACAAATTGTCATCAAACGTTAAGCGTGCGGACCCTGCAGGTTCGAGAACTATGTAGACATGACCGAGACACATCTTCGGTCAATAACCAATAGCGGAACCTGGATGCTCATATTGGCTCCTACATATTCTACGAAGATCTTTATCGGTCAAACCGCATAACAACATACGTTGTTCCCTTTGTCATTGGTATGTTACTTGCCCGAGATTCGATCGTCGATATCATCATACCTAGTTAAATCTCGTTACCGACAAGTCTCTTTACTCGTTATGTAATGCATCATCCCGCAACGAACTCATTAGTCACATTGCTTGCAAGGCTTATAGTGATGTGCATTACCGTGAGGGCCCAGAGATACCTCTCCGATACACGGAGTGACAAATCCTAATCTCGATCTATGCCAACCCAACAAACACCATCAGAGACACCTGTAGAGCATCTTTATAATCAGCAATAGCAATAAAACTAAACGATCATTATGCTAAGCTAACGGATGGGTCTTGTCCATCACATCATTATCTAATGATGTGATCCCGTTTATCAAATGACAACACATGTTTATGGTCAAGAAACTTAACCATCTTTGATTAACGAGCTAGTCTAGTAGAGGCATACTAGGGACACTCTGTTTGTCTATGTATTCACACATGTACTAAGTTTCCGGTTAATACAATTCTAGCATGAATAATAAAAATTTATCATGATATAAGGAAATATAAATAACAACTTTATTATTGCCTCTAGGGCATATTTCCTTCAAAAACACGGTAAAGAAAGAGAACCGTGGGTTAAAAAACCTATGCCTTTTCCACCCAAGTCAACTAGAAAGAAAGATGATGAAGAATATGAATGCTTTGCTGAGGCCAGTCTTTTTGCGTACTCGCTTGACTGATATCTTGAAAATGCCTCCATATGCAAAGTACATGAAAGACATCATCACTAATAAGACATAAATACCGAAAGCTGAAATCTCCACTATGCTTGCTAATTATACTTTTAAAGATGGAGTGCCTAAAAAACTTGGAAATCCGGGAATACCAACTATACCTTGATCCATCAAAAAGAATTATGTGAAAACTGCTTTGTATGATTTAGGAGTTGGTGTTAGTGTTATGCCTTTCTCTTTATATAAAAGACTAGACTTGAATAAACTCACACCTACTGAAATATATTTGCAAATGGCTGAGAAATCAACTGCCATACCTATTGGTATCTATGAGGATGTGCCCGTTGTTATTGCTAATGTTACTATTTTGACTGACTTTGTTATACTCGAGATGCCCGAGGACGACAACACGTCGATTATCCTTGGTAGACCCTTCTTGAATACTGCAGGGGCTATTATTGATTGCAATAAAAGCAAGGTCACTTTTAATATCAATGATAATGTGCATACGGTGCACTTTCCGAAAAAACAATTCCAAGTGAATGGTATTAATGTTATTGAAAAATCTCCGACAATCACTATTGGAAGTTTTCAAATACCTCTATCTACTGTCAAAAAGAAATTTGAAATGCTTATTATTGGGGACATTCATATCCCCATTGAGGTAACTTAGTGATTTACGAAAGTTCTTCGGTTTTATGCTAATCGAAAGTGGTTGTTAATAAGACCTGATCAACCTTATTAATGAATCATTTTTGAGATGTATGAAGTTGATGAATTTAGTAAGCACTACCTTCTGTCCTTACTTTTTATTCTCTGTTTTTATTAGTTAAATAAAATAAAATGCCATGTTTTGTCTGTTTTATGAATTTCCCGTGCAATAAAAAAATGGCCCAAAAATAAAAGTTCTCAGAATGCCCTGAAATTTTAATAAGATTTTTCTGAATATTTTAGAATTTCTGGTGCAAAAAATATCAGAGGGAGGTGTACCAGGTGGGCACAACCCACTTGGGCGCGCCAGGACCCCCAGGCGCGCCGTGGTGGGTTGTGGTCCCACGTGGGCCCCCTCAATTACCTCTTCATCCCACATCATCACTTACCTCCAGAAAAAATCTCCTTTGCTCTCTCTCCCGTGTTCTTGCTCTCAAACCCGCAGATTTCGATCTCTTTGCTCGAAGCTTCGTTTCCTAAACTGCTTGGGATTGTTGCACTGTATGTGACTCCACCATTTGTCCAATTAGTTTTTGTTTTAGTGGTTTATGTTTGGAATAATTAGCTACTCTTGGTCTTTTGTTGTAGATGAGCTTGCATGTTGAATTCTTAGAGTTCTAAGTAGTTTGAATGCTTGCTATGGCCTCTATGTATCCCTATGAGTAGTTGGTATCATTTTTGTGAAGTTTTGTTGAGAAAATTTTGTGGGCTAATAAATTTCAAAATTTTGTTCATAGGAAAACCATGAATATCTTTAGGAAGTTTGGCTCTAGGAAGAACTCCAAGGGTGTTATTGGGGAGTCATTTGATAGTTATCTCCATCCTTGGAGGTTGGCGGAGGTACGGCCGTGTGAATGGCCCCACACTCCGTTCCTGGAGGAGGTGGGAATCATTAAAGAGTTCACACAATATGCTGCTAATGCCGGCCTCACCGAGTTCATCACAGATGAGTGTGACCATCATCAAATCCTCACAAACATCTTTGTTTAAAGTTTTACTTTCCTGCCTAGGAATAATCCTCCTGAAGTGAACTTTGATTTATATGCTGAAATGTTGGAAATATGCCCTAGAGGCAATAATAAAATGGTTATTATTATATTTCTTTGTTCATGATAATTGTCTATTATTCATGCTATAATTGTGTTATCCGGAAATCGTAATACATGTGTGAATACATAGACCACAACATGTCCCTAGTGAGCCTCTAGTTGACTAGCTCGTTGATCAATGATAGTCATGGTTTCGACTATGGACATTGGATGTCATTGATAACGGGATCACATCATTGGGAGAATGATGTGATGGACAAGACCCAATCCTAAGCATAGCACAAGATCGTGTAGTTCGTTTTGCTAGAGCTTTTCCAAATGTCAAGTATCATTTCCTTAGACCATGAGATTGTGCAACTCCGGATACCGTAGGAGTGCTTTGGGTGTGCCAAACGTCACAACGTAATCGGGTGACTATAAAGGTGCACTACGGATATCTCCGAAAGTGTCATTGGGTTGGCATGAATCGAGGCTCGATTTGTCACTCCGTATGACGGAGAGGTATCTCTGGGCCCACCGGTAATGCATCATCATAATGAGCTCAATGTGACCAAGTGTCCGGTCACGGGATCATGCATTACGATGCGAGTAAAGTTTCTTGCCGGTAACGAGATTGAACGAGGTATTGGGATACCGACGATCGAATCTCGGGCAAGTAACGTACCGATTGACAAAGGGAATTGTATACTGGATTGATTGAATCCTCGACATCGTGGTTCATCCGATGAGATCATCGAGTAGCATGTGGGAGCCAACATGGGTATCCAGATCCCGCTGTTGGTTATTGACCGGAGAGTCGTCTCGGTCATGTCTGCGTGTCTCCCGAACCCGTAGGGTCAACACACTTAAGGTTCGGTGACGCTAGGGTTGTAGAGATACTAGTATGCGGTAACCTGAAAGTTGTTCAGAGTCCCGGATGAGATCCCGGACGTGACGAGGAGTTCTGGAATGATCCGGAGGTGAAGAATTATATATAGGAAGTCTAGTTTCGGCCATCGGGAAAGTTTCGGGGGTCACCGGTATTGTACCGGGACCACCGGAAGGGTCCCGGGGGTCCACCGGGTGGGGCCACCTATCCCGGAGGGCCCCATGGGCTGAAGTGGGGAAGGGAACCAGCCCCTGGTGGGCTGGTGCGCCCCCCTTGGGCCTCCCCTGCGCCTAGGGTTGGAAACCCTAGGGGTGGGGGCGCCCCACTTGGCTTGGGGGGCAAGCCACGTCCTTGCCCCCCCTTTGGAGATTGCATCTCCTAGGGATGGCGCCCCAGGGGCCTATATATAGTGGGGGGGGGAGGGCAGCCGCACCTGGCCTGGCGCCTCCCTCTCCCTCTCCAACACCTCCTCCTCCTCCGTAGAGCTTGGCGAAGCCTGCCGAGATCCTCACAGATCCACCACCACGCCGGCGTGCTGCTGGATCTCCATCAACCTCTCCTTCCCCTTGATGGATCAAGAAGGAGGAGACGTCTTCCCCAACAGTACGTGTGTTGAACGCGGAGGTGTCGTCCGTTCGGCGCTCGTTCATCGGTGATTTGGATCACGACGAGTACGACTCCATCAACCCCGTTCACTTGAACGCTTCCGCTCGCGATCTACAAGGGTATGTAGATGCACTCCTTTTCCCCTCGTTGCTAGATAACTCCATAGATTGATCTTGGTGATGCGTAGAAAATTTTAAAATTCTGCTACGATCCCCAACAATGGCATCATGAGCTAGGTCTATGCGTAGTTTCTATGCACGAGTAGAACACAAAGCAGTTGTGGGCGTCGATATTGTCAATTTACTTGCCGTTACTAGTCTTATCTTGCTTCGGAGGCATCGTGGGATGAAGCGGCCCGGACCGACCTTACACGTACACTTACGTGAGACAGGTTCCACAGACTGACATGCACTAGTTGCATAAGGTGGCTAGCGGGTGTCTATCTCTCCCACTTCAGTTGGAGCGGATTCGATGAAAAGGGTCCTTATGAAGGGTAAATAGAAATTGGCATATCACGTTGTGGTTTTACGTAGGTAAGAAACGTTCTTGCTAGAAACCTATAGAAGCCACATAAAAAACATGCAACAACAATTAGAGGACGTCTAACTTGTTTTTGCAGCATATGCCTTGTGATGTGATATGGCCAAAAGATGTGATGAATGATATATGTGATGTATGAGATTGATCATGTTCTTGTAATAGGAATCACGACTTGCATGTCGATGAGTATGACAACCGCAGAGCCATAAGAGTTGTCTTTATTTTTTGTATGACCTGCGTGTCATTGAATAACGCCATGTAAATTACTTTACTTTATTGCTAAACACGTTAGCCATAGAAGTAGAAGTAATCGTTGGCGTGACAACTTCATGAAGACACGATGATGGAGATCATGGTGTCATGCCAGTGACGAAGATGATCATGGCGCCCCGAAGATGGAGATCAAAAGAGGAAAATGATATTGGTCATATCATGTCACTATTTGATTGCATGTGATGTTTATCATGTTTTACATCTTATTTGCTTACAACGACGGTAGTTTAAATAAGATGATCCCTCGAAATAATTTCAAGAAAGTGTTCCCCCTAACTGTGCACCTTGCGAAGGTTCGTTGTTTCGAAGCACCACGTGATAATCGGGTGTGATAGATTCTAACGTTCGAATACAACGGGTGTAAGCCAGATTTACACGCATAATACACTTAGGTTGACTTGACGAGCCTAGCATGTACGGACATGGCCTTAGAACACGTAAGACCGAAAGGTCGAGCATGAGTCGTATAGAAGATACGATCAACATGAAGATGTTCACCGACGTTGACTAGTCCGTCTCACGTGATGATCGGACCACGACCTAGTTGACTCGGATCATGTTTCACTTAGATGACTAGAGGATGTCTATCCGAGGGAGTTCATTGAATAGTTTGATTAGATGAACTTAATTATCATGAACTTAGTCTAAAATCTTTACTGATGTCTTGTAGATCAAATGGCCCACGCTAATGTTGCCCTCAACTTCAACGCGTTCCTAGAGAAAACCAAGTCGAAGATGATGGCAGCAACTATACGGATCGGGCCCGAACACGAGGATCATCCTCATAGCTGCCAAGAAAGATTATGTCCTAGAAGCACCGCTAGGTGAAGCACCCATCCCGAGAGAACCAAGGCGTTATGAACGCTTGGCGGTCTCATGTCATTGATTACTCCCTCATTCGGTGCGGCATGCTACAGCTTAGAACCGGGCTCCAAAAGCGTTTTGAGCAACACGGAGCATATGAGATGTTCAAGAGCTGAAAATGGTTTTCCAAGCTCATGCCTGGGTCGAGAGATATGAAGTCTCTGACAAGTTCTTCAGTTGTAAGATGGAGGAAAATAGTTCGGTCAGTGAGCACATACTCAAAATGTCTGGGTTGCACAACCGCCTGACTCAGCTGGGAGTTAATATCCCGGATGACGCGGTCATTGACAGGGTCCTTCAGCCGCTTCCACCGAGCTACAAGAGCTTTCTGATGAACTTCAATATGCAGGGGATGGAAAAGAGCATTCCTGAGGTATATTCAATGCTGAAATCAGCGAAGGTGGAGATCAAAAAGGAACATCAAGTGTTGATGGTGAATAAAACCACTAAGTTCAAGAAAGGCAAGGGTAAGAAGAACTTCAAGAAGGAATGCAAGGGAGTTGTCGCGCCCAGTAAGCCAGTTGCCGGGAAGAAGCCAAAGAATGGACCCAAGCCTGAGACTGAGTGCTTTTATTGCAAGGGAAGTGGTCACTGGAAGCGGAACTGCCCCAAATACTTGGTGGACAAGAAGGCCGGTAACACCAAAGGTATATGTGATATACATGTAATTGATGTGTACCTTACCAAGATCGTAGTAGCTCACAGGTATTTGATACCGTGTCGTTGCTCATATTTGTAACTCAAAGCGTGAGCTGCGGAATAAGCGGAGAGGCGGCGAAGGACGAGGTGACGATGCGCGTCGGGAATGGTTCCAAGGTCGATGTGATCACCGTCGGCATGCTGCCTCTACATTTACCTACGGGATTAGTTTTAAACCTCAATAATTTTTATTTAGTGACAGCTTTGAGCATGAACATTGTATCAGGATCTCGTTTAATTCGAGATGGCTACTCATTTAAATCTGAGAATAATGGTGGTTCTATTTATATGAGAGATATGTTTTATGGTCATGCCCCGCTGGTGAATGGTTTATTCTTAATGGATCTCGAGCGTAATGTTACACATATTCATAGTGTGAATACCAAAAGATGTAAGGTTGATAATGATAGTCCCACATACTTGTGGCACTGCCGCCTTGGTCACATAGGTGTAAAACGCATGAAGAAGCTCCATGCAGATGGACTTTTGGAGTCTCTTGATTATGAATCATTTGACATGTGCGAACCATGCCTCATGGGTAAAATGACCAAGACTCCGTTCTCTGGAACAATGGAGCGAGCAACCAATATTGGAAATCATACATACTGATGTGTGCACTCCAATGAGTGTTGAGGCCCGCAGTGGCTATCGTTATGTTCTCACTCTCACTGATGACTTGAGTAGATATGGGTATGTTTACTTAATGAAACACAAGTCTGAGACCTTTGAAAAGTTCAAGGAATTTCAGAGTGAGGTTGAGAATCAACGTGACAGGAAAATAAAGTTCTTACGATCAGATCATGGAGGAATCGTTTCACAACTCACGCCGCCTGGAACACCTCAGCGAAATGGTGTGTCCGAACGTTGTAATCGCACTCTATTAGATATGGTGCGATCTATGATGTCTCTTACCGATCTACCGCTCTCATTTTGGGGCTATGCTTTAGAGACAGCGACATTCACTTTAAATAGGGCTCCGTCGAAATCCGTTGATACGACTGTCGGTGTCAAAACCGGAGGATCTCGGGTAGGGGGTCCCGAACTGTGCGTCTAGGCGGATGGTAACAGGAGACAAGGGACACGATGTTTTTACCTGTGTTCGGGCCCTCTCGATGGAGGTAAAACCCTACTCCTGCTTGATTAATATTGATGATATGGGTAGTACAAGAGTAGATCTACCACGAGATCGAGAGGCTAAACCCTAGAAGCTAGCCTATGGTATGATTGTTGTTCGATCCTCTGAACTAAAACCCTCCGGTTTATATAGACACCAGAGAGGGTTAGGGTTACATGGAGTCGGTTACAAATGGGAGGAGATCTACATCCAGACGCCAAGCTTGCCTTCCACGCCAAGGAAAGTCCCATCCGGACACGGGACGAAGTCTTCAATCTTGTATCTTCATAGTCCGTGAGTCCGCCAAAGGTTATAGTCCGCCATCCGACACCCCTAATCCTGGACTCCTCGGTAGCCTGAACCAGGCTTCAATGACGACGAGTCCGGCTGCAGATTGTCTTCGGCATTGCAAGGCGGGTTCCTCCTCCGAATACTTCATAGAAGATTTTGAACACAAGGATAGTGTCCGGCTCTGCAAAATAAGTTCCACATACCACCGTAGAGAGAATAATATTTACACAAATCCAATCCGCTGACGTATTTCGCAGCGTGACATCACACCACGACCAAGCCTTTATTCGAATCGTTTTTTACTGTCCCACCTCAGCGCATTTAGTGAGGCGGTTTCCTTGGCACGTCTTGTCGAAGCATAGATCATGTCCCCTTATTCCGGGATTCTCATCAATACGGGCGTGGGTAACCCAATCGTGCCCGTTGGTATATTTCCTCAATCGGCGAGTCCCAAAGCGGTCACGGGAGGGCTCTTGGTATTCAACCTCTTTATAAAGAGACCAAGGCTCTACTCCTTTCTTTCAATCTCAACCGAATCCGCCTCTCGCCTCGAGTTCCAACACCCAAAGCTCCAGATTCAGGCGCTTCGGACCTTCGAAGATGTCCGGCTCCGGCCTTCAAGTCCGGTGGATGCCTTCCTCCGTTACGGAAGAAGACGTGCTAAAGCTGAGAGATGCCAGGTATCTAACTGGCAAAATCTCTCATAGGCTGCCTGCTCAAGGGAAGGTTATTCCCACTCCCAAGCCTGGTGAGAGCATGGTGTTCGCGCCTCACTTCCTTCGGGGGCTAGGCTTCCCGACGGACCCCTTCGTGAGGGGGCTCATGTTTTATTATGGGCTGGAATTTCACGACTTGACTCCGGAGTCCATCCTCCACATCTCATCGTTCATCATCGTGTGTGAAGCCTTCCTCCGCATTACTCCTCACTTCAGATTGTGGCTTAAGACCTTCAAAGTAGAGCCGAAGATGATCGAGGGGCAACACGCTTGAGTCTTGAGGCGCTGTTATAAGCAAGAATGTCGACGCTCCATGGCCCGAGGGCTTTTTTCAAGAGGAGTTCAGCTTATGGCAACGAGAGTGGTTTTATATCACAGCTCCTGTGGGCACCAAGTGGGTGGCACCACCTGCCTTTCGCTGGGTCCCCACCGCAGCTAGCGTCACGGGTCAATAAAGGATTTAACTGGGGGCCGTCCAAGGACGTGCCCTTGTTGCAGGGCCGCATTCAAGATCTCCTAGAAAGAGACATCAATTTGGTCGTAGTGACGCAGGTCATGCTGATTCGCCACACCCTGCCCTGCTGCGCCTGTGGGAGTTTAATCCGGAGGGACCACGAGCCCTCCAACATTTTACGGGCATGACGCCCATGGAGATGTGCAAATTGTTCTTCGGATCACAAGCAAGGTGTCCGGACTCGATCGAGGACGCAGGTCTGAGCTGCAATCGCCCGGATACTCAAGTAAGTAGTCCCTGCAGGACACGCCATCCGTATGTTTATCATAAAATTGCCCTTAAAAGAGTTGTCCCTTAAACAAGAGTGGATAGCGAAATCAAAGCTAATCAGGTGTCCGGCCCCCCTCCCTGAGACCACGCCGGATCCCGTGTTAACCAGGATGCTGGAGGTTGCGCCTTTGGAAGAAGGCGAAGGGGGGAACAAGGAAGCTACCGCCTCCCCAAAGGAGGCTGTTAGGAAAGGAGGAATCGAGAATCCCTCCATCCAAGGGAAGAAGAGGACCGCCTCTGAAGACCCGGAGACCATGGTCTCAAAGCGGGGGAAGAAATCTTCGTCAGAGGGTCCTGCGCCGGGAGATGCCTCGGACGCACTATGCCCCCAAGGGGATCAGCCCTCCAGCGAGCCGTAAGTAGAGAGGGGAGTTTTAAAATAAGAGACATCCCTGTTCTATTTCTGAGGAAGATAACCGAATTTTTACCTTGTAGTTCGTATCTCAGCCCTTCTCAGCAGAGCTCATCTTCGAGGATCTTAAATGCGGAGATGATGGAGAGCGGAACGCCTCCCCTGCCGTACCGCCTTGCGGCGGGCGACCACGAGGTGTCGTCACGAAGGGTTTCTCTGAATCCGGCGGTCTTGGGAAAGCGATCGTATGGCTCCCAAAGCCCTCCGTGTCCGGCCTTGAAAAAGGCCATCAGACGAAGGTCAAGCACCGTCCGGTGCACGGTCGGAGGAGCTGAAGGATCTTCTCGGGCGAGCGTCTATCTCAGAAGAACACCGTGCATTGATGGGCACGGTGATTGAAAGGATTTCATCCGCGGAGAGCGGGTTGCACGAGGCCGTCAGGCGTTTACTAACATGTTTTGAGGTATGTGAAATGATGTACCTCTTGACAGTTCCGCATATAAAAGATGCGCCCTATATAGATAGTAGCCCCTGAGACTCGGTGCGTTGTAAAAAATGAGGGCGCGCCGAGGATCATAATCCCAGGTATGATATGTCGCTTTTCCTATGTAGGTGGCGAAGTGTCCGGTGGCTAGCCGGACTGATGAATTTGCCGAGCTAAAGCGGCAACTTGTCGTGGAAGATGCCGACATCGCGCTTGTCAACAAGCAGCTTGACGAGTCCCAAGGTATGCGATTTCTCCGCGGACACCTGGTAAGGGGGCTTGATGCCCATGCCTTACAACATGTATGCTTGATGCAGGTGGTGCCGCTGCCATGGAGAACCTACCGGCGGAACTCGCCCGAGCCAAGGAGCAGGCCAGGAAAAGTGATGCGGCTGCCTTAAAGGCGGCCGAAGAGCTGAAAGCCGAATAGGCTGCTCACTGCCGAAGCAAGAAGGAAATGGCCGAGATGGCTGTGAAGTTGAAGAATGCTGCCGACCGCTGCAAGCTTCTTGAAAAAGAAGATCGGGCGAATGAAGGACTGGAGAAGGCCACTACCGAGGCCAAGGATGCTCGCCTGCAATGAGAGCTATGAAGGAGGAGCTACGTCGGTCGAGATATCGCGGCCGGAAAGCCCTTTATCTGTGGATGAAGTTCGGGATCCTAAATATGCTCAATTGGACCGGTTGTGGAGTGCGGCGGATACTTACCTGGACTTGGCGGCTAGTGCCGCGGACGCGGCCGAACACTTTCGAGATCAAAAGGATCACGAAGTGGAAAAGCTGTTTTGGTCGCAGTTCCACAATCCAGAGTGCCCACTTCCATTAACCGATCGTTTGGCCGCATGGGCGGAGCTGAATAGGTTATCCGGACTCGCCATGAAGTATGTCATGAGTCATCTGTGGCCGGAAAGGCCCGAGCCGAAGAGTTATTTTAGCTTGGTGCAGCAGTTCCTTGGTGCGGTGCCGCATATCAATGCAATGAAGAGGTCAACGTGCATAGAGGGTGCGCGGATGCCTCTTGCCCGTGTCAAGACATACTGGGCGAAGATGAAGGCCACCGATGTTGCATCCCAAGATTCGGACGGGAGCCGAGTACCTGCCGAGCACTATTTTCAGGAAGTTCTGCAGGGCGCTCGTTTAATAGAAACGCAGTTTCGAAGGATATTATGTTCAATAACATGTATTATTGTAAAACGATTTTCGAGGGAATATAAAAGCTTTTTATACTTGTGCCTTCAAGAATTAAAATACCTCATGTGCTGCCGTTAATGTATATGTATATATAACTTTGAAAGATGGCGTCAAGTCGGCTTCAGCCCCCACGCATATAATGCGGGGTGTTCGCATGAAAGCATTTTCACACTTGATCCAACGTCTTGGTCCTATAAATGAGGTGATAGCGTAGCGAACTAGGCAACCGGACTATAATGCTTTATCACTTTCACTTAGCCATAGGAGTTTGACTGTGGGGCTACTATATAGCCCCTGGGGGCACCGCGCTCACCCGAATTCAGGGCGCGTGTGTGTCTGGCCGGGAAACTGCCCTTCGTTAATGCGGAGGAATCCTAAAGATTCCGGTGGGTCATCAAGTGGTTGACCAGTCTCACGCTATATCACGACAGTCAGTTTTCGGCTTTCTCTCGAGGTGCTCGCTTTGGCGAACCGGGCACAATCGCGATAGTTCTCCGGTGCCGCCTTAGCCGATAGAGCGGAACATAAGGCAGCAAAACACAGGAGCGAGCAAACCCAACATTTGATCAAAGACATGATTCGAGCTGATGCATATAAGGCCAAACTCATGACGCTGAACACTCCCTAAGGTATTCGGTCTTTATGAAAACAGTGAAGAACGCCTTAGTAATAATCCTCGTGTCCAGTGCACGCCAAAACTTCGGCGTGGCCACATGCCAAGGCGCCAGCCTCCACCTCGATTACGGCAAGAAATCGGGGATGTGTATCAACAAGAGACAGTAAAAAGGTTTACGCAGGTCTTAATCTGAAAAGAATCCTTGGAGCGGGTCCCTACCGCACGTGCGTACTGTGTCTCCGTTGTGCCGTATCCTGGGCCAGGCGTACGGTGTTCATCTGTAAAGAGAGGAACTTAGTTGAAAAGATCGTAAAAATGTACGTTATATTAAATAAACAAAGTACAATTCAAAAATGAATAAAATTGAGCTTTATTATCTCTTGTTGTATATGCGGAGCCTTATGCGAGGATATGCGGCTAGTAAGCCCTTGTATGTTTACGCCGGACTCGTCTAGCCATGTCCGGGGTCTGAACGACCTGTTTTGGTGCTTTCATTAGTTAAGCTGGTTTAGTGTGTGGCTGTCAAGGCAGCCGCACAGTCTTCCGCGCTCGAGGAACACTCGATATTTCCCTTTAATGAGATGATGCCTCGCGGACCGGGCATTTTAAGTATAAGAGATGCATAATGCGGTACTGCGTTAAAGCGGGCGAAAGCTTCACGTCCCAGTAGTGCTTGATAGCTACTTGTAAATGGGGTGATGTGGAAGGTAAGCTTTTCGCGGCGGAAGTTGTCGGGTGAGCCGACCATAACTTCTAGCAGGAGAGAGCCCGTACAATGGGCATCTGGGCCTGGCGTTACCCCTTGAAAGGAAGTGTTGCTATGGCGAATTGTTGTAGGGTCTATCCCCATTTTGCGGATTGTGTCCTGATATAGCAGGTTTAAATCACTGCCGCCGTCCATTAGGACTTGTGTAAAGTGGAGTCCGCCGATTATCGGATCTAATACCAAGGCAGTCCAACTGCGTTAGGATACTTCTAGAGTAATCCTGTTGGTCGAAGGTGATTGGTTTTAACAACCAATGGCGGGACTCCTCTGGGATAGGCCGTATGGCATGTATCTCTATAGGCGCCACTATGTTTTTCCCTTTTGTCACGTGAAGTGAGTTTACTATTTTGACTTATTGTGCGAAATTCTTTTGTTTCCGGTGCTCTGCTTGTGGGGTTCGTCATCGTCCTCGCTTGGTGTGTCGAGCCCCTTGTGTTCGGCGTTGAGTTTGCCGGATTGCTTGAAGACCCAACAATCTCTGTGGGTATGGTTTGCAGGCTTCCCGGGAGTACTGTGGATTTGACATATCTTGTCCAGGATTTTGTTTAGGTTAGATAGCTCGTCCCTGTTATCCTTGAGGGGCAGCTTTTTCTGATTCTGCCGAGAGCTTTTGAATCCGGCGTTAACTGTCGTGCTCTTTGGGTTGTTTCCCTTGGTCCGGCGCTGGTCCTTGCTGCGTCGCGGTTTCCCGTTTCCATCCCTAACTTCGGATGTACTTGGGTCGCTGGTACTGCATCTTGCCAACCAGCTATCCTCTCCTGCGCAAAAGCGGGTCATGAGGCTTGTTAATACGGCCATTGTTCTTGGATTTTCTTGGCCGAGGTGTCTGGCGAGCCATTCGTCTCGAACGCTGTGTTTGAAAGCTGCTAAGGCTTCGGCGTCCGGACAGTCGACTATCTGGTTCTTTTTAGTAAGAAATCTGTTCCAGAGTTTCCGGGCTGACTCTCCAGGTTGTTGAGTTATATGACTTAAATCGTCTGCATCTGGAGGTCGGACATAGGTCCCTTGAAAATTTGCCCGAAAAGCATCCTCGAGCTCTTCCCGACTTCCAATGGTGTTTTCGGGAAGGCTTTTAAGCCAATGCCGGGCTGGCCCTTTGAGCTTGAGGGGTAAGTATTTTATGGCGTGGAGATCATCTCCTCTAGCCATGTGTATGTGGAGGATTTAATCCTCAATCCAGACTCCAGGGTCTGTTGTTCCGTCGTATGCCTCCATGTTTACGGGCTTGAATCCCGCTGGAAATTCATGATCTAGCACCTCATCGGTAAAACATAGGGGGTGTGCGGCACCCCTATATTTGGGTGTACCGTGATATTCGGATACTTGATGCGTTGCATTGCTTACTAGAGCTTGCTTTCTTGGCCCGCAGATAGATCTAGCTGGGCCATCTTTTTGATGTGAATCCTTGTGTGGATCGCGTGCCGGCTTGTGTGCGGTGCCCTTTGCCGCTCTATGTTGGCCATGGGGTTGTTCACCCGACCGGGTGGCTTCCTTATTTTTTGATTGCGGGGGCTCTAAGGCCTCCTCATCAAATTCGAAGTAATTTTCGCCGGGTAGCTCTTTGTGCAGCGATCGTCGCCGTGTTGTCTGCGGTGTTGAGTACTTTGCTCCATCTAGTTCTCGAGTGCATCTTCCGCTGTTTTGAGCTTCCGCTTCGCTTTTTCAGGCTACGCAGCGATGGCGACGAGCCTTTTGTGGAGGTTCTTCTGCTCCGGTATCTTGTCCGGCGTGAGGTCGTCCGGACTGTTATCTTCGCCGGGGACGGGTTGTTTATCCAAGTTGCCATGTTCGTACAGTTGCTCGATGGCATGTTCGTCGTCCGCCGGTTCACCCTGCTCTATGGCTGGGTCTGTATGGCTACTGTCTCTGTCGAGGTGGGGTTTAGAGCGGTGCTTACGCCGCCGCTTTGACTGCTTCTCGAGGGAATGATCCCTTGTTGCGTCCCTTTGTTCCTCGTCGTCGTTTCTTTTTGGTGTGTCCACCATGTATACATCGTGGGATGAGGTGGTTGTCCAGTGCCCTATAGGCGCTGGTTCCTGTTCGTCTCCTACATTGTCGTCCATACCGTCGATGTCTTCGAAGTCGAAGTCGAGCATGTCGGTTAAATCATCGGCGATTAGCTCTGAAGTGGGTGGTGGGTGGGATTTGAATTTCTTCGTCGTCCGCATCCCAACCTTGTCAACCATAGTCCGGCCAGGCTCTCCGATAAAGAGAGAGACTTTAGTGAATTCAGAATGCCGCCAAGGGCGAAGTCTTTGAAAAGATGTCCGTGGCGGTGAACTCCATGATCGGCACCCAATCGGATCGATTGGCAGGGGCGCGGAAGGTTCTGAGTCCGGAGGGGAGTCCGGCACCTTGGAGTCACAAGCTTTGCAAAGGACAAGGCTGGTCTTCGACTCGATCGCCGTAGAGATTGCAGCCCCCGAGGCGGTGTCCAGCCACCCGTCCTCGATTGGCGCAGTCGGCTCCGAGTTGAGGGTCGAGCGGACATCTGCAGCCTCCGAGCCTTTGTTCGCGGCAGAGCTAGATCATGCCTATCGTGACAGTGCGGCGCGTTTGGCTGTGGCTCGAACCAATCGAAGATCAAGTCTCCGCGGACGTCAGCCGTGTAGTTCAAACTTCCAAATCTGACCTGATGGCCAGGGGCGTAGCTTTCGATCTGCTCCAGATGACCAAGCGAATTGGCCAGCAGTGCAAAGCCGCCGAATACGAAGATCTGTCCGGGAGAAAAGTCTCACCACGGACCGCGTCGTTGTTGATGATCGGAGGAGCCATCGGGCCTAAAGATGACGACACGGAGGAATTCTCAATGAAAGCACCAATGTCGGTGTCAAACCGGCGGATCTCTGGTAGGGGGTCCCGAACCGTGCGTCTAGGCGGATGGTAACAGGAGACAAGGGACACGATGTTTTTACCCAGGTTCGGGCCCTCTCGATGGAGATAAAACCCTACTCCTGCTTGATTAATATTGATGATATGGGTAGTACAAGAGTAGATCTACCATGAGATCAGAGAGGGTAAACCCTAGAAGCTAGCCTATGGTATGATTGTTGTTCGTCCTATGGACTAAAACTGTAACGCCCCGGATACAACTTTCCATATTTGTAACTCCAACTCTTGTAATTTCTGGCGATGTGATATGTTATTTCCTCCGTGGTTGGGTTTTGTCTATTGTTTTGCATTGTGTTCATGGCATGCATCTCATCTCATAGCATCATGCGCATTGCATCGGCATGTTTTCATAAAATTTGCTTACCTTTCGTAGTTCCCGCTTCTTCTGTCTCATTGACTGTCATATCAACCGGGCCGCCCTCTTCTCTCTCTTCTCCGAGCCTGTCAAAACCCCCTTATCTCCATGGCCTTTCGCCAAACCCCTCGTGCGCATCCGAAAGCTGTCCCGAACCCGAACTGGGCTGTCATTACCGATGAGTCCGGATCATCCCCAAACGTCTATAAAACATCTCCGTTTTCTCTTTTGGACTCCCTAACCCATTTATTCCGGACCGCCCGATCGCGATCGAAGGATCCAAATCATCCCCTTTCGTGTATATATATATTTAGTCTAACCCTAGCCCTGTCCCATCCATTCCTCCCCTATCCTATCGCCGCCGCCGCCACTTCGTTTTCCTCGGGATCTTGCCCGATCCATTCGAGTCGCCCGACCACCTTCCTGGTTTTCAGCGCCAAGCCAACCCAGTCCCTTCCATCCATCCATCCATCGATCCGGCGGCAACCTCCTCCTTCCTGATCCACCGGCCAACCGACCTGGTCTCCCTCGCCTTCCATGCCCATCCAATCAGCAGGCCCGTTGCCGCCATCTTCTTCCCGGAGCTTCACGTCGTCGGAGTCCCGCGCAAGGCGCCAAGTTCCTGCCGCCGTCGGCAACAACAGCATCGCAAACAACCAGGCTGACCTCTTCCTTCCTTCTCCCCGTGCCCCTCTTCTTCTCTCAAGTTTTTTTTCCTCTCTGAATCAGCCGCGCCACCATTTTTCTTCAGGTACTAGCTTCGCCTGACGCCATGGCCGACGACCTCCTCAAGTCCGGTCCGCCCCGCGCCGCCTCCCTTCATTCCCGGCTGCCCCACGACCCTGCGACCAGCCGAAGCTTCTTGCAGCCTCGCGCGCCCGAGTCCCTGAGCTCCTCTGCTCGCGCACAAGCTCCGCGACTCCGACGGCCACTTCGTCAGCCTTGTCACCGTCGTCGACCCGCAGGCCAGCACCTTGCCTCCTCTTCCCGTCTTCTTCTTCGGCTTCCTCTCTCTCTAATCCCTCTCTCTCCCAGATACTCCGTCGCCATGGGCGCCGCCGCTGCTTTGTCACAGAACGGATCCTCGTCGCCCGAGCCTGTGCAAGCTGTCGAGCCCTTCCGCCGCCGAGAACGGGCTCCCAGCGCCACTGGATCTGGTTGATCCGAACTTCCCCATGCCCGAGACCTCGCCGCCCATTTGCCCCTTCGCCGAGCTCTGCTCCCGGCCACCGGCGCCCTGCTCGCCTCCTCAGACGCCTTTGCTTCCCCTAACGATCGGGGAGAGGTGTCGTCCCAGCGTTGACCGATCCGCCAATCGCCAAGGCCGAGCGCCTTAGATTGACCGCACCCTCTTCAGACGGACGCGGCCTCGTCCGCGCCTTCTGGCCCATCGTCCCCCGTGGCCTGCTGCCTCCACTGACCGGGCCTTGGCCCATGGTGAGGCCCCCCTGCAGCGCCTCTTTTGTTTTTCTTCTGCTGGCCCAACATGCAGTAGATTCGGCCCTGTTATGTTTTTTTCCCTTCCTGCGAATTTATCTAATTATCCAGAAAACTGCATATTTACAGAAAACCCCTCATGTTCATGCATTAATAACTCACAAACCGTGCATCGGTTTAAAATGATTTAAACATGTAAAGTGCTTAGAATTTTATCTAGTTTCATAATATCCAACTTTCATCCATGTTTAAAAATGTTTAAAATTCTGTTTGATTAAACTTGCTCAAATACCATGTTGAAATGATTTATTTCATAACTAAATAACCGTAGCTCGGATTTTAATAAACTTTATATGTAAATAGGGTAGAAAAATGCCTAGTTTAACATGGTGGACATTATTTTCCTGTTTAACAACATTAAAATATGGTTTAGGGCAGAACAGTACCAATTTTAAAATATGCACATGAGGATTTTCCGGAATTGTTGTTTGTTGTTCCGGCCTCATTTAAACTTGCCTAGATAGGTAGTTTAATTATGCTTCACCTCTTGCCATGTTTAACAACATTTAACATTGTTTGGTAGCTTAAACGAGATTAAACTAAATATGTCTATGTGGTGTTTGTCAATATGCAACTCGTTGCATATCGAGCTCCACTTAACTTGTAGCATTGTTTGTTGCACTTTGCCATGCCATGCCTCATTAAAACGGACATGCATCATACTTGATTGTGCATCATGCCATGTTTATGCTTGTGCATTTACCATGTTGTTTGTTTCTTTCCGGTGTTGCTTCTTAGTTCCGGTAATGTTGCGATTGTGAGGATTCGTTCGACTACTCCCGTTCGTCTTCTTCATGGACTCGTTCTTCTTCCTAGTGGGATTTCAGGCAAGATGACTGTCACCTTGGATCTCATTACTATCATTGCTATGCTAGTTGCTTCGTTCTATCGCTATGCTGCAATACCTATCACTTGCTGCTCAAGCCTCCCAAATTGCCATGAACATCTAACCTTTGTCACCCTTCCTAGCAAACCGTTGTGTGGCTATGTTACCGCTTTTGCTCAGCCCCTCTTATAGCGTTGTTAGTTGCAGGTGAAGATTAAGATTGCTCCACGTTGGATTATGTTTATGTTGGGATATCACAATATCTCTTATATTATTAATGCATCTATATACTTGGTAAAGGGTGGAAGGCTCGGCCTTATGCAGTGTTTTGTTCCACTCTTGCCGCCCTAGTTTCTGTCATATCGGTATTATGTTCCCGGATTTTGCGTCCCTAACGCGGTTGGGTGATTTATGGGACCCCCTTGACAGTTCGCTTTGAATAAGACTCCTCCAGCAAGGCCCAACATTGGTTTTACCATTTGCCTCACCTATTACCCTTTTCCCTTGGGAGTCGCACATCCCAAGGGTCATCTTTATTTTAGCCCCCCCGGGCCAATGCTTGTCTAAGTGTTGGTCCAAACTAGAGCCACTTGCAGCGCCACCTCGGGGAAACTTGAGGGCTGGTTCTAGTTGTACGTACTGCTCATCCGGTCGTGGTCTGAGACGAGATACGCGCGGCTACTATCAGGATGTCGGCACGCCGAGAGGTCTTGCTGGTCTTGTTTTATTACTGTCGAAATGTCTTGTAGTCGGGATTCCGAGACTGATCGGGTCTTCCCGGGGAGAAGGAATATCCTTCGTTGATCGCGAGAGCTTATAATGGGCTAAGTTGGGACACCCCTGCAGGTTTGAACTTTCGAAAGCCGTGCGCGTGGTTATGTGGCGGATGGGAATTTGTTAATGTCCGGTTGTAGTAAACTTGAAGTAAACTCTTCTAAAATACACCAACCGTGTGCGTAACGTGAGTGTCTCTTTTCGGGTTGATCGAGAGGAGAACACGGTTTTCGGGTTATGTCTCGACATAAGTAGGAGTTCGTGATCACTTCTTGATCATTACTAGTTGACGACCGTTCCTTTGTTTCTCTTCTCGCTCTCATTTATGCGTATGTTAGCCACCATATATGCTTAGCCGCTGCTGCAACCTCACCACCTTACCCCTTCCTTTCCCAAAGAAGCTTTGCTAGTCTTGATACCCATGGTAATGGGATTGCTGAGTCCTCGTGGCTCACAGATTACTACACCACCAGTTGCAGGTACAGGTTTGCGATGAACATGACGCGAGAGCGATGTTTGCTTGTTTTGGAGTTCTCCTTCTGCATCTTCTTCGATCAGGGGATAGGTTCCAGGTCGGCAGCCTGGGCTAGCAGGGTGGATATTGTTTGAGTTTCTGTTTATGTTTCATCCGTAGTCGGATGTTGATCTCGTATGTTGTATTGTTGTATTCGTGTGGCATTGTATGCCTTTTGTATGTATCCCCACTATTATGTTATGTTGATGTAATGATATCCACCTTGCAAAAGCGTCTTCAAGATACGCTTCTATCCTTGGTGGGACCTTCGAGTTCCTTTAGGATAGGGTCGCATCTTGGGCGTGACAAGTTGGTATCAGAGCCTCGACCGACCATAGGAGCCCCCTTGTTTGTTGGCCGTTGTTGAGTCTAGAAAAAAATGTTTTGAGTCTTAGGATTATATATATATATCGGAGAGTAGGATTCTTTTTACTCCTCAGTCCCTTCGTCGCTCTGGTGAGGCCTCCTGACATAGATGTTTTGTCTTTCCTCTCCTCAAATTTCACGAAAAAAATTTAGGATCACGCGGGTATCTTGGGATCGTTCCGATAGTCTTGTGACGAGAACATTGTTCTTGGTGCCTCCTGACATTTAGGGGTTGTGGCAGTGTCCAGGGGAGTTGAGCTCCGAGGTGTTGTCGTCACAATTTTATCGTTGCAGTTCTGGAATACCTAAGTTTTGCCGACATCGAAAATCTTTTTTATGCAGTTGTTGGTGAGATAACCTCGACGTCGCCCAGTACTGGGGAGTTCGGGAGTATTGCCATAACTTGTATAACGGATGCTTTTCGAAGGTTGAGGTACACGATTTCCGGAGTTTTCTTGGTTATGTGTTGAAGGATGGATACAATTTGGATCTAGGTATTGTTAGTTTGGGTGATATATTTTGTGTCCTCGTATCCCCAACACCTGATTGCATAACCGTAAAGTTTTGGGAGTTTATAGGTGGGAATTCAAGTAGCTCCTAGAATATCTTTTCGACGGATGCATGATATGGGATTGGGTAAATCTCTATCATATGTATTTGTTCCGGCTTATTCTGCAAGCCAAATCCTTTGTTTTGTTTTATTTGTGGTATTCGAGTTGCTTCGAAGTCAAATGTTGAATCCATACCTTTCCTAAACGGTGTTCTCATATTGCTATGTGAATACGAATCCTTCTTGATAACCGAGGTCGTCATGTTAATTCTTTTTCAACCGACGTGCTTCTCTTCAAGTGGATCCTATCATTTCAACATCCGCAAGATCAACTCTAAGTTTTCTCACAGGTGTTTGTTTCATCCATCCCAAGTTGCCTTTGTTTTCCCGCCCTCCACCCTCTTCTTCCCGAGTCTCGAGTCTCTTTCGACCATCAATTTCATTCGTGCGGAGCCTCTTCAGTCTTTCCTCAATTATCTCAACTGTTGAATTCTTGTCTCGTTTGACATTCATCATCTCTTTTTCTTCTCCGGCGGATTCAATTCAAGTTTTTTTCGTTGTTGATCGTATTATTTTCCTTCACCGAAGTGTTTTCCCCTTGCTCGTTCCTCCTCTCGCCATTCTTTTATCCCGGAGTGTTGAAGACATCTCAGAAGATTCATGTTCGCATTCTATTATTTCGAGGTTGTCACCTCATTCAAATATTTCAGTTCTTCCGGTGCATCATCTATCTGTTCAACATCCCTTTCCAACGGTGTTTCTTTTCAGCGGGCCCTAACCCACAGGTCTTCTCCCAGGATCTTACCTGACTCTATCCGGAGTTATTCTCAAGTTCTTTTTGTAGTTTGACGTAAGAATGAATTTCACCAGTCAGACGCCTTCCCAAGAGCTCTTTCAAAATCTTTTCATTATTGGCTCAACCTCTTCGCTTTTCATTCTACCGGAGTATCTCAACAATTTTGGTGGTGTTTATCGTCGTCCTTGAAGACCGAAGTAGAGTTTTCCCTAAATCTTGTCCGTTCTCCCGAAGATTTGTGGTGCTAGCTCGATGTTATCCTATCTAATTGTTTCCGATCATGCAAATTCTTTTCATCCATCCGGAGTATTTCAGAGTTACTTTCCGTCTCAATCATCCGGAGGCCATCTTTTCGGAAGATTTCTTCGTTCCAAGTTTTCAAAGTCGTTCTCCAATTATTCTATATCCGTGCCCCTTCGTTCGTCTCAATATTCTTTCGGTGCTGCGTTCGAGCATTCGTTAATCAGTTCATGATCTCTTCGTTCTCATGTATCTAAATCCTCTCAAGTATCTTTGTTTTCTTTTTCTCCAATTCTTCCCGGTGAATTGTGCCTTTGCTACGTTCATTTTCAAATCTTATGGTGGTTCGTTCAGGATTTCACTTCCTTCGTTATCATATTAATTCATTCGTTGTTTCCAAATTCCACCGGTGGTTCCATCAAGACCTTCCCAAGTTGCGCTATTTCTCTCTTCAATCTTTTCAAGAAGAATAAGTAGTATGCCAAATTCGTTGCTTGTCATCAATTTATATTGGTGAAGGATACACATAACATAATTCTTATTCTTGTTTCATCCAAGTGATTAATTCCTCTTAGGAGTTCCAAGTTTTTCGCATTATCTCGTCACGAAGCTCCATCTAAATCATCGCAAGGCTTCAACTTGTGTTCTCAACTTCTCTTTCATTTTATCATCTTTTATTACCGGAGTTCTTCATAGAGGCTCTACATGGTGGTTCGTCAAGGATTCTTTTAATTATTCAATTGCTCTTCAAGATTTTCTCGAAGTTATGATCTGCCAAGCTATACTCAAAATTAAACATGGTGCTCAACACATGTTTTGTTTTTGAGGAGTTCAAGTATTCTTCTTTTGCATTTCGAAGTGCAATTCTTTCTACCTTATCTTTTGAGATGGTGTTATGTCATCCTTGGCAATTTATCCTCATGCTTCATGATTCACATATTGTCAAAAATGAAGTATTTTAAATCCATCATTTTCTCTTCGTTCAAGAGATCTTTTCAACCAATCAATTGTTTCTGTTAATGGTGGGTTGTCACCTCATCATTTTGAGATGTTTGCCATAAGCCCATAACAAGCTTATGCTTCTCGTTGTTGATTTGCCAACAACTCTGTTCGATTCTTCTTTGCAAGGATGCTTTCCAAGCTCATTTGTGGCAGAAGTTGGCATTTTCTTCTCCATTCTTTTATTTCAATGATCTATCTTCTATCCTTTCTTCCGGAGGCATGGTGATATTGCTCTCTTCACCCATCACCTCGTTTTGTCAAGATCATGTTATTTTCCTTGCTTATCCGTTTAGCCGGAGTGTCGTGTTTTCATTCGAGTTCTCTCATCTTATCTAGTTTTGCCTCCCTTCTCAACCGGAGTGCGGTCTGAAATGTTTCTTACCCCTTGTGCCATTTTTTTTTAAAATTAGGAGGCAGTGTGTTGTTGATTTCATCAAGTATCCTCTCATCTTGTCAAGTTCATGTTCAATTCCTTCCATTTACAGTCGGAGTGCTGCCCAAATTATATCATTCTTCCTCTCTCATCTTGTTTTAACCAGTGGTTTCGAATTCTATCTTGTCCATTAAACTCTTGATTCATGTCTTTGCAACCTTCAAGTTCTCGGGATGTTCCTTGTTTCTCTTTTCTATCGGAGTGCTACCAATTTCGTTCAACTCTGTTGTGTTCTTCTTTCAACTTTTCAACCTCTCAAGGTTCTTTGGTTTCACTCTTTTGTCGAAGAAGCAACTTAGTTTACCTCTTATCTTCATCTTCCTTTTCCCTCCGATGCCATCCTAGATCTCGGGACGATATCCTCTCGTAGTGGTGGAGTGTTGTAACGCCCCGGATACAACTTTCCATATTTGTAACTCCAACTCTTGCAATTTCTGGCGATGTGATATGTTATTTCCTCCGTGGTTGGGTTTTGTCTATTGTTTTGCATTGTGTTCATGGCATGCATCTCATCTCATAGCATCATGCGCATTGCATCGGCATGTTTTCATAAAACTTGCTTCTGCTCGTAGTTGCCGCTTCTTCCTGTCTCTGTTGACCTGTCATATCAACCGGGCCGCCCTCTTCTCTCTCTTCTCCGAGCCTGTCAAAACCCCCTTATCTCCATGGCCTTTCGCCAAACCCCTCGTGCACGTCCGAAAGCTGTCCCGAACCCGAACCGGGCTGTCATTACCGATGAGTCCGGATCATCCCTAAACGTCTATAAAACATCTCCGTTTTCTCTTTTGGACTCCCTAACCCATTTATTTCGGACCGCCCGATCGCGATCGAAGGATCCAAATCATCCCCTTTCGTGTATATATATATTTAGTCTAACCCTAGCCATGTCCCATCCATTCCTCCCCTATCCTATCGCCGCCGCCGCCACTTTGTTTTCCTCGGGATCTTGCCCGATCCATTCGAGTCGCCCGACCACTTTCCTGGTTTTCAGCGCCGAGCCAACCCAGTCCCTTCCATCCATCCATCCATCGATCCGGCCGTAGCCTCCTCCTTCCGGATCCACCGGCCAACCGCCCTGGTCTCCCTCGCCTTCCATGCCCGTCCAATCAGCAGGCCCGCTGCCGCCATCTTCTTCCCGGAGCTTCACGTCGTCGGAGTCCCGCGCAAGGCGCCAAGTTCCTGCCATTGCAACAACATCGCAAACAACCAGGTGACCTCTTCCTTCCTTCTCCCAGTGCCCCTATTCTTCTCTCAAGTTTTTTTTCCTCTCTCAATCAGCCGCGCCACCATTTTTCTTCAGGTACTAGCTTCGCCTGACGCCATGGCCGATGGCCTCCTCAAGTCCGGTCCGCCCCGCGCCGCCTCCCTTCATTCCCGGCTGCCCCACGACCCTGCGACCAGCCGAAGCTTCTTGCAGCCTCGCGCGCCCGAGTCCCTGAGCTCCTCTGCTCGCGCACAAGCTCCGCGACTCCGGCCACGCCATCGGCCTTGTCGCCGTCGTCGACCAGCGAGCCAAAGACCTTGCCTCCTCCTCCCGTCTTCTTCTTGGCTTCCTCTCTCTCTAATCCCTCTCTCTCCCAGATACTCCGTCGCCATGGGCCTTTGCGCTGCCGTCTGGAACGGATCCTCGTCGCCCGAGCTGTGCAAGCTGTTGAGCCCCGCCGCCCGCCAGAACAGGCTCCCAGCTGGATCTGGTCGATCGGAGCTTCCCCATGCCCGAGACCTCGCCCGCCCATTTGCCCCTTCGCCGGAGCTCTGCTCCAGTCACCGGCGCCCTGCTACGCCTCCTCTGCATCGCTTTGCTTCCCTGTGATCGGGGAGAGGTGTAATCCCAGCGTTGACCGATCATGTCGCCAAGGCCGAGCGCCCGCTTCCATTGACCACACCCTCTGCATCAGACGGCCTCGTCCGCGCCCAACCTATCTTCCCCGTGGCTGCCGCCTCCAGCTTGTGGCCTTGGCCCATGGTGAAACCCCTAAGCGCCTCTTTTGTTTTTCTTTTGCTGGCCCAACATGCAGTAGATTCGGCCCTGTTATGTTTTTTTCCCTTGCTGCGAATTTATCTAATTATCCAGAAAACTGCATATTTACAGAAAAACCCCTCATGTTCATGCATTAATAACTCACAAACCGTGCATCGGTTTAAAATGATTTAAACATGTAAAGTGCTTAGAATTTTATCTAGTTTCATAATATCCAACTTTCATCCATGTTTAAAAATGTTTAAAATTCTGTTTGATTAAACTTGCTCAAATGCCATGTTGAAATGATTTATTTCATAACTAAATAACCGTAGCTCGGACTTTAATAAACTTTATATGTAAATGGGGTAGAAAAATGCCTAGTTTAACATGGTGGACTTTATTTTCCTGTTTAACAACATTAAAATATGGTTTAGGGCAGAACAGTACCAATTTTAAAATATGCACATGAGGATTTTCCGGAATTGTTGTTTGTTGTTCCGGCCTCATTTAAACTTGCCTAGATAGGTAGTTTAATTATGCTTCACCTCTTGCCATGTTTAACAACATTTAAGATTGTTTGGTAGCTTAAACGAGATTAAACTAAATATGTCTATGTGGTGTTTGTCAATATGCAACTCGTTGCATATCGAGCTCCACTTAACTTGTAGCATTGTTTGTTGCACTTTGACATGCCATGCCTCATTAAAACGGACATGCATCATACTTGATTGTGCATCATGCCATGTTTATGCTTGTGCATGTACCATGTTGTTTGTTTCTTTCCGGTGTTGCTTCTTAGTTTCGGTAATGTTGCGATTGTGAGGATTCGTTCGACTACTCCCGTTCGTCTTCTTCATGGACTCGTTCTTCTTCCTAGCGGGATTTCAGGAAAGATGACCATCACCTTGGATCTCATTACTATCATTGCTATGCTAGTTGCTTCGTTCTATCGCTATGTTGCGCTACCTACCACTTGCTGCTCAAGCCTCCCAAATTGCCATGAACCTCTAACCTTTGTCACCCTTCCTAGCAAACCGTTGTGTGGCTATGTTACCGCTTTTGCTCAGCCCCTCTTATAGCGTTGTTAGTTGCAGGTGAAGATGAAGATTGCTCCACGTTGGATTATGTTTATGTTGGGATATCACAATATCTCTTATATTATTAATGCATCTATATACTTGGTAAAGGGTGGAAGGCTCGGCCTTATGCACAGTGTTTTGTTCCACTCTTGCCGCCCTAGTTTCCGTCATATCGGTATTATGTTCCTGGATTTTGCGTCCCTAACGCGGTTGGGTGATTTATGGGACCCCTTGACAGTTCGCTTTGAATAAGACTCCTCCAAAGAAGGCCCAACATTGGTTTTACCATTTGCCTCACCTATTACCTTTTTCCCTTGGGAGTCGCGCATCCCAAGGGTCATCTTTATTTTAGCCCCCGGGCCAATGCTTGTCTAAGTGTTGGTCCAAACTAGAGCCACTTGCAGCGCCACCTCGGGAAACTTGAGGGCTGGTTCTAGTTTTACGTCTTGCTCATCCGGTCGTGGCACGAGGCAGAGATCTGGCGTGGCTACTATCGGGATGTCGACGCAGCCGGGAGGTCTTGCTGGTCTTGTTTTATTACTTGTCGAAATGTCTTGTAGCCGGATTCCGAGACGGTCGGGTCTTCCGGGAGAAGGAATATCCTTCGTTGATCGCGAGAGCTTATAATGGGCTAAGTTGGGACACCCTGCAGGTTTGAACTTTCGAAAGCCGTGCAGGGTTATGTGGCGTATGGGAATTTGTTAATGTCCGGTTGTAGTAAACTTGAAGTAAACTCTTCTAAAATACACCAACCGTGTGCGTAACCTGTGAGTGTCTCTTTTCGGGGTTGATCGAGAGGAGAACACGGTTTACGGGTTATGTCGGCGTAAGTAGGAGTTCGTGATCACTTCTTGATCATTACTAGTTGACGACCGTTCCTTTGTTTCTCTTCTCGTTCTCATTTGCGTATGTTAGCCACCATATATGCTTAGCCGCTGCTGCAACCTCACCACCTTACCCCTTCCTTTCCCAAAGAAGCTTTGCTAGTCTTGATACCCATGGTAATGGGATTGCCGAGTCCTCGTGGCTCACAGATTACTACACCACCAGATTCTTGGTACAGGTTTGCGATGAACATGACGCGAGAGCGATGTTTGCTTGTTTTGGAGTTCTCCTTACGCTTCTTCTTGATCGGGGATAGGTTCGGTCGGCCTTTGGGCTAGCGAGTGGATATTGTTTGAGTTTACATTTATGTTTCATCCGTAGTCGGATGTTGATCTCGTATGTTGTATTGTTGTATCCGTGTGGCATTGTATGCCTTTTGTATGTATCCCCACTATTATGTTATGTTGATGTAATGATATCCACCTTGCAAAAGCGTCTTCAAGATGCGCTTCTATCCTTGGTGGGACCTTCGAGTTCCTTTAGGATAGGGTCGCATCTTGGGCGTGACAAAAACCCTTCGGTTTATATAGACACCGGAGAGGGTTAGAGTTACATGGAGTCGGTTACAAATGGGAGGAGATCTACATCCGTATCGCCAAGCTTGCCTTCCACGCCAAGGAAAGTCCCATCCGGATACGGGGCGAAGTCTTCAATCTTGTATCTTCATAGTCCAGGAGTCCGGCCAAAGGTTATAGTCCGGCCATCCGGGCACCCCCTAATCCAGGACTCCCTCAACGACACCGTATGAATTATGGTTTGGGAAGAAACCTAAGCTGTCGTTTCTAAAAGTTTGGGGATGCGATGCTTATGTCAAGAAACTTCAACCTGAAAAGCTCGAAGCCAAGTCGGAAAAATGCGTCTTCATAGGATACCCTAAGGAAACCATTCGGTATACCTTCTACCTCAGATCCGAAGGCAATATCTTTGTTGCTAAGAACGGATCCTTTCTGGAGAAAGAGTTTCTCTCGAAAGAAATAAGTGGGAGGAAAGTAGAGCTTGATGAAGTACTACCTATTGAAGCGGAAAGTAGCGCGGCTCGGGAAGATGTTCTGTAGTGCACGCACCGACTAGAGAGGAGGTTAATGATGATGATCAAGGTACTTGGATCAAGCTCCTCTTGAACTTCAGTGGGTCCACAAGGACACGTTCCGCACCAGAGTGGTACGGCAACCCTGTCTTGGAAATCATGTTGTTAGACAACGGTGAACCTTCGAACTATGAGGAAGTGATGGCGGGCCCAGATTCCGGCAAATGGCTAGAAGCCATGAAATCCGAGATAGGATCCATGTATGAAAATGAAGTATGGACTTTGACTGACTTGCCCGATGATCGGCGAGCCATAGAAAATAAATGGATCTTTAAGAAGAAGAAGACAGACGCGGATGGTAATGTGACCATCTATAAGGCTCGACTTGTCGCTAAGGGTTATCGACAAGTTCAAGGGGTTGACTACGATGAGACTTTCTCACCCATAGCGAAGCTGAAGTCGGTCCGAATCATGTTAGCAATTGCCGCATTCTATGATTATGAGATATGGCAAATGGACGTCAAAACAGCATTCCTTAACGGTTTTCTTAAGGAAGAATTGTATATGATGCAGCCGGAAGGTTTTGTCGATCCTGAGAATGCTAACAAGGTGTGCAAGCTCCAACGCTCAATCTATGGGCTGGTGCAAGCATCTCGGAGTTGGAACATTCAATTTGATGAGATGATCAAAGCGTTTGGGTTTACACAGACTTATGGAGAAGCCTGTGTTTACAAGAAAGTGAGTGGGAGCTCTGTAGCATTTCTCATATTATATGTGGATGACATACTGTTGATGGGAAATGATATAGAATTCTTGGAAAGCATAAAGGCCTACTTGAACAAGTGTTTTTCAATGAAGGACCTTGGAGAAGCTGCTTATATATTAGGCATCAAGATCTATAGAGATAGATCGAGGCGCCTCATTGGTCTTTCACAAAGTGCATTACCTTGACAAGATATTGAAGAAGTTCAATATGGATCAATCCAAGAAGGGGTTCTTGCATATTGCAAGGTGTGCGATTGAGCATGGCTCAATGCCCGACCACGGCAGAAGATAGAGAAAAGATGAGCATCGTCCCTATGCATGACCATAGGGTCTATTATATATGCCATCTTTGTGTACCGGACCTGATGTAAACCTTTGCCGTAAGTTTGGTAGGAAGGTACCAAAGTAATCCCGGCATGGAACACTGGACAGCGGTCAAGAATATCCTGAAGTACCTGAAAAGGACTAAGGACATGTTTCTCGTGTATGGAGGTGATGAAGACCTCGCCGTAAAGGGTTACGTCGACGCTAGCTTCGACACAGATCTGGATGACTCTAAGTCACAAACCGGATACATGTCTATTTTGAATGGTGGGGCGATGGTAGTGCGATTGCAAGCAAAGCGTCGTGGCGGGATCTACATGTGAAGCGGAGTACATGGAAGCCTCGTAGGCAGGGCATGAAGCAATCTGGGTGAAGGAGTTCATCACCAACCTAGGAGTCATACCCAATGCGTTGGGGCCGATCACACTCTTCTGTGACAACACTGGAGCTATTGCACTAGCCAAGGAGCCCAGGTTTCACAAGAAGACCAGGCATATCAAGCGTCGCTTCAACTCCATTCGTGAAAATGTTCAAGACGGAGACATAGATATTTGTAAAGTACATACGGACCTGAATGTAGCAGATCCGTTGACTAAACCTCTCCCTAGAGCAAAACATTATCAACACCAGAACTCTATGGGTGTTCGATTCATCACAATGTAACTAGATTAGTGACTCTAGTGCAAGTGGGAGACTTTTGGAAATATGCCCTAGAGGCAATAATAAAATGGTTATTATTATATTTCTTTGTTCATGATAATTGTCTATTATTCATGCTATAATTGTGTTATCCGGAAATCGTAATACATGTGTGAATACATAGACCACAACATGTCCCTAGTGAGCCTCTAGTTGACTAGCTCATTGATCAACAGATAGTCATGGTTTCCTGACTATGGACATTGGATTCCATTGATAACGGGATCACATCATTGGGAGAATGATGTGATGGACAAGACCCAATCCTAAGCATAGCACAAGATCGTGTAGTTCGTTTTGCTAGAGCTTTTCCAAATGTCAAGTATCATTTCCTTAGACCATGAGATTGTGCAACTCCACGGATACCGTAGGAGTGCTTTGGGTGTGCCAAAGCGTCACAACATAAGCTGGGTGACTATAAAGGTGCACTACGGGTATCTCCGAAAGTGTCATTGGGTTGGCACGAATCGAGGCTGGGATTTGTCACTCCGTATGACGGAGAGGTATCTCTGGGCCCACTCGGTAATGCATCATCATAATGAGCTCAATGTGACCAAGTGTCTGCAGTCACGGGATCATGCATTACGATCTGAGTAAAGTGACTTGCGATAGCGAGATTGAACGAGGTATTGGGATACCGACGATCGAATCTCGGGCAAGTAACGTACCGATTGACAAAGGGAATTGTATACGGGATTGATTGAATCCTCGACATCGTGGTTCATCCGATGAGATCATTGAGGAGCATGTGGGAGCCAACATGGGTATCCAGATTCCGCTGTTGGTTATTATTGGGAGAGTCGCCTCGGTCATGTCTGCGTGTCTCCCGAACCCGTAGGGTCTACACATAAGGTTCGGTGGCGCTAGGGTTGTAGAGATACTAGTATCACGGTAACCCGAAAGTTGTTGAGTCCGGATGAGATCCGGACGTCACGAGGAGTTCCGGAATGGTCAAGAGGTGAAGAATTATATATAGGAAGTCCAGTTTCAGCCATCGGGAAAGTTTGGGGCCACGGTATTGCAGGACCACCGGAAGGGTCCCGAGGTCCACCGGTGGGGCCACCTATCCGGAGGGCCCCATGGGCTGAAGTGGGGAAGGAACCAGCCTGGTGGGCTGGTGCGCCCCTTGGGTCTCCCACATGCCTAGGGTTGGAAACCCTAGGGTGGGCGCCCAGCAACCCAGGGCAAGCCACCCCCTTGGCCGCCGCCCCCCCTTGAAGATTGCATCTCCTAGGGCCGACGCCCCCCCAGGGGGCCTATATATAGTGAGGGGGGTGGGAGGGCAGCTGCACCCTAGCCCCTGGCGCCTCCCTCTCCCTCTCCAACACCTCCTCCTCCTCCGTAGAGCTTGGCGAAGCCGTCTTGAGATCCCATTGCATCCACCACCACGCCGTCGTGCTGCTGGATCTCCATCAACCTCTCCTTCCCCTTGTTGGATCAAGAAGGAGGAGACGTATTCCCCAACCGTACGTGTGTTGAACGCGGAGGTGCCATCCGTTCGGCACTCGGTCATCGATGATTTGGATCACGACGAGTACGACTCCATCAACCCCGTTCACTTGAACGCTTCCGCTCGCGATCTACAAGGGTATGTAGGTGCACTCCTTTTCCCCTCGTTTCTAGATAACTCCATAGATTGATCTTGGTGATGCGTAGAAAATTTGAAAATTCTTCTACGATCCCCAACATGAAAACCATCAGACACCACTTACTGAATTTTGTGACATATGCATGATCCCTTCTGATAGGAGCTTAGCCAAGCCTAGGCCGATTGGGTTTGAGGCCTTTTATCGCACTTTGACAGTGGTAGATGAGAGAGGGGTGTCGGCTACCATTGCCACTGGCTTGCATTTCCCTGCTATTCATTACTTTGCACTTCTAATTACAAAATACTTGCTTGCTAGGGAGAAGGTAGGTGCACTTAGTTCACCAGACCTTGCTATTTTATGCCGCGCACTAGAGGGCAACAACACTTATAGCTTCGGGCTATTGTGGCTCGCCGCCTCCACCTTAATAAATCTCAGGGTAAAATACATGGTGGGATTTATGCTACTCATTTGGCGGCCCACTTTAATGTTGGGATACGCCCTCATGATTATCCTCTGACAAAGGTTTACCTAGACTGCACAGCCATGGATCACCACCATTTTACTGATATCGAATCTCCTCACATCCCTATTCCATATAACCTGGTTTTTAGTGTGAGGACTCGTGATGTTATTCCATTGCCTTCTCCTACTTTGTTTGATTCTTTTGCCAGGGGCGGATATAGGATTATGCATGCAGACATCATCGCCTACCAGAACGCTCAGGCTGCTGCGGAGGCAGCACATGAACCTCAGTAGTGAGATGAGTGGATGTCCGCTCCTCAGCACCCCTACTACCCTCCAGACTACTGACTGATTATCAAGTTAGGCCAAAAGTCTAAGCTTGGGGAAGTACGTGTTTCTCATCGACATTATATTCATGTCCACTTATTTCCATTTGTTGGTGTTCACACTTTTTCATTGTATCATCCATGCTTAGATTTATTTTCTTGCTTTCTTCTTGTGTGTTTGGAAAACTTTAGAAAAACCAAAAAAAATAGTTGTAGTAGTTTACTTTCTGTGCATGCTTAATAGTAATATTAAAAAGAAAACCAAAAAGATTTCCTTGTTCTTCTTTTGCTTGTTGGGAGCTTTCCTGTGTAAATAGTTTTTCTCGTTTTTTGCTTTTCCCTTTTATTTCCTCGTTCAAGAAAACTAAAAACTCCAAAAATATTTCAGTGTGTTTCTCTGAATTTCTTTTCTTTTTATTCGAGTTGTACCGAGAAGAAGACCACGATGAAAATGTTCAGTGGCTCTCATATGAATAATTGTTGAACTAATAAAGAGCACATTTTACCTTATCTTCTTCTTTTGAATAAAATGTTCGCAGATTCCAGCTTAGTCCACGGCACTCTTGCACTATTATTATTTTCATATCGTTCGGTCGTGCAAGTGAAACACAATAATGACGATATTCGATGAACTGGACGTGATAGAGAGAAACTGGTATGAACTCGACTTGTTCTGTTTGCGTAAATATGTTTAGCCTAATATCCATGATTTAGCACATTATGATTAAACATTTTTGCAATGACAATTAGATATTAGAGATTACAGTTTCTCATGCCATGCATAAGTAGCTAGGAGTGGATAATGATTTATGTTGGATATCAACATTGTGTTCATATCCTACTCGGACATGTTCATAAGTAGCTAGGAGATGATTGTGATGTAGTATGATGATATGGTATCCTCCTCTAAATGTTCGAGTGGCTTGACTTGGCACATGTTCATGCATGTAGTTGAATCAAAAAACATAGCCTCTATCATATTTATGTTCATGGTGTTCATATCCTACTCGTGCTAGTATCCAATGTTACTTATGCATAATGCATGTTTATGACCGTTGTTGCTATCTAGCTGGCCGCTTCTCAATCTTATTGCTAACCTTCGCTGTACTAAGTGGGAATTCTGCTTATACATCAAAAACCTTGAACCTAAAGTTATTCCAGATGAGTCCACCATACCTACCTTTATACGGTATTACCCTGCCATCCTAAGTAAATTTGCATGTGCCACCTCTAAAAACTTCTAAATCAATTTCCTTTTTGTGTGCCTGGATCGTTCATGGAGCGACAGGAGGTGGTCGGTATCTTCCATGCTAAGCGGGTTATTCTCAGGTCGAGTGTTTATTCACTCGCCATCGCATACGAAAAAGGGCGGTAATAGGGATGCCCAGTCCCAAACTGCAAACTAAAAAAGAGTTAATCTCTTAAATAATCAAACAAAAACTCCCCATGGAGTCAACACCTTTACTTTTATCGCTTGGGAACTGCCACTAGCGTGCTTAGCATGGAACATATTGGTAACCGATGGTCGTGAAGTAAATGAGAAGGGTGCATATCCCACAATATCATTTACCTCTGTTTTAAAAACTTGAGCTCTCGCACCTCTACAAATCACTGCTTCCCTCTGTGAAGGGACTATCTATTTACTTTTATGTTGTGTCATCACCTTCTAAAATAAGCGCTAGAACCTGAGAGCACAGCTGTCATGACTTATGCATTATGTGTAGCTAATGTTGGGTGCATCATGACTGGATCGTTTCTACCATGAATTACAATGTTTAGTCGCTGCTTGAACATTGGAGGTGCTCTGCATTTATGTTTGGCGGTCTCAGAAAGGGCTGGCGAGACACCACTATTGTCTTATTATATCATGGTAGTTTTGACAACGTGTTGCCGTTTGAGATATCTTATTATTGCTCACTAGCTGATTATGTCATCAATATGAGTCAATATAATATTTAAGAGTTATTGTTGGCATGGTTAGTTATAATGTTGGCTGAAAACCTGAGTGTTGTTTAAGCTTATTTATGCAAACAAGAGCAAAAGAGTTCGTAAAAGTTTTTCATTTTCACTTTCAGTTTATCAACTGAATTGCTTGAGGACAAGAAAATGTTTAAGCTTGGGGGAGTTGATACGTCTCCAACGTATCTACTTTTCCTAATGCTTTTCCTCTTGTTTTGGACTCTAATTTGCATGATTTGAATGAAACTATTCCCGGATGGCCATGTTTTTCAGCAGAACTACCATGGTGTTGTTTTGTGCGAAATAAAAGTTATCGGAATGGAGCGAAACTTTGCGAGAATTTTTATTTGATAAATAAGAATTATGGAGCCAAGACCCTCTTGGAGAGGGGCCTGGGTGGGCACAACCCACCGAGCACGCCCCCTCTCTGGCGCCAGTGGGTTGTCCCCACTGGTGGCCCCAGAACCACTGGCCCAGCTATAAAATCCTATTTTTCCAGAAAAAATCGAGGAGAAAGAACTATCACGATCCACGAGACGGAGCTGCCATCACCTCCTGTTCTTCATCGGGAGGCCAGATCTGGAGTCCGTTTGGGGCTCCGGAGAGGGGGATCTTCGTTCTTCATCATCACCAACCCTTCTCCATCACCAATTCCATGATGCTCCCCACCGGGAGTGAGTAATTCCTTCGTAGGCTCGCTGGTCGGTGAGGAGTTGGATGAGATTCATCATGTAATCGAGTTAGTTTTGTTAGGGCTTGATTCCTAGTATCCACTATGTTCTAAGATTGATGTTGCTATGACTTTGCCATGCTTAATGCTTGTCACTTTGGGCCCGGGTGCCATGAACTCAGATCTAAACCGTTTATGTTATCATAATTATATCCATGTTCTAGATCCAATCTTGCAAGTTATAGTCACCTACTACATGTTATGATCCGGTAACCCCGGAGTGACAGAAACCGAGACTTCTTCCGGTGATGACCGTAGTTTGAGGAGTTCATGTATTCACTATGTGTTAAAGCTTTGTTCTGGTTCTCTATTAAAAGGAGGCCTTAATATCCCTTAGTTTCCAATATGGACCCCGCTGCCACGGGAGGGTAGGACAAAAGATGTCATGCAAGTTTTTTCCATAAGCACGTATGACTATTTACGGAATACATGCCTACATTATATTAATGACTGGAGCTAGTCTTTGTATCGCCCTAGGTTATAACTGTCTCATGATGAATATCATCCAACAAGTCACCGATCCAATGCCTCACGAATTTATCTTATATTGTTTACGCTAAGTTACTACTGCTATCATCAACTGTTACACTTGCTACAAAATTATTGCTATCCTTTATTCTGTTGCCGTTACATCTTGTTACTATTATCAAAACTACCAAACTACTTTGCTACAGATCACTTTGCTGCAGATAATTAATCTCCAGGTGTGGTTGAATTGACAACTCAGCTGCTAATACCTTCAAATATTCTCTGGCTCCCCTTGTGTCGAATCTATAAATTTGGGTTGAATACTCTACCCTCAAAAACTGTTGCGATCCCCTATACTTGTGGGTTATCAGCCCCCCATGGGAGTCCGAATTGGACTAAGGGAGGAGGCGGTGCCCCCCTTTCCTTCTCCTCCCTCTCCTTCTCCCTTTTCCCCTCCATGAGAAGGAATAAGAGGGGGGACCGAATCCTACTAGGACTGGTGAAGGAAATATGCCCTAGAGGCAATAATAAAGTTATTATTTATTTCCTCATATCATGATAAGTGTTTATTATTCATGTTATAATTGTATTAACCGGAAACATAATACATGTGTGAATACATAGACAAACATTGTGTCACTAGTATGCCTCTACTTGACTAGCTCGTTAATCAAAGATGGTTGAGTTTCCTAGCCATGGACATGAGTTGTCGTTTGATTAACGGGATCACATCATTAGGAGAATGAAGTGATTGACTTGACCCATTCCGATAGCTTAGCACTTGATCGTTTAGTATGTTGATATTGCTTTCTTCATGACTTATACATGTTCCTATGACTATGAGATTATGCAACTCCGTTTACGGAGTAACACTTTGTGTGCTACCAAAGCGTCACAATGTCCTTTGGGTGATTATAAAGGTGCTCTACAGGTGTCTCCGAAGGTACTTGTTGAGTTGGCGTATTTCGAGATTAGGATTTGTCACTCCGATTGTCGGAGAGGTATCTCTAGGCCCTCTTGGTAATGCACATCACTATAAGCCTTGCAAGCAATGTGACTAATGAGTTAGTTGTGGGATGATGCATTACGGAACGAGTAAAGAGACTTGCCGGTAGCAGATTGAACTAGGTATTGAGATACCGACGATCGAATCTCGGGCAAGTAACATACCGATGACAAAGGGAACAACGTATGTTGTTATGCGCTTTGACCGATAAAGATCTTCATAGAATATGTGGGATCCAATATGAGCATCCAGGTTCTGCTATTGGTTATTGACCAGAGACGTGTCTTGGTCATGTCTACATAGTTCTCGAACCCGTAGGGTCCGCACGCTTAAAGTTTGGTCACGATCGGTATTATGAGTTTTTGTGTTTTGATGTACCGAAGGTAGTTCGGAGTCCCGGATATGATCACAGACAAGACGAGGAGTCTCGAAATGGTCGAGACATAAAGATAGATATATTGGACGACTATATTCGGACACCAGAAGTGTTCCGAGTGGTTTCGGAGAAAAGCTGAGTACCGGGGATTACCTGAACCCCTGAGGGAGTTAATTGGGCCTCATGGGCCTTAGTGGGAGAAGAGGAGGCGGCGGGGCAGCCGCGCCCCCTCCCCTCTAGTCCGGTGGACAAGGAAGGCGGCGCCCCCTTGTTCCTTCTCCTCCTCTCTCCCTTCCTTCCCTCTCCTACTCCAACAAGGAAAAGGAGGAGTCCTACTCCCGGTGGGAGTAGGACTCCCTCCTTGGCACACCCTCCTCCTGGCCGGCCGCCTCCCCCCTTGCTTCTTTATATACGGGGGCAGGGGGCACCTCTAGACACACAAGTTGATATATTGATCTATTCCAGCCGTGTGCGGTGCCCCCCCTCCACCATATTCCACCTCGGTCATATCATAGCAGTGCTTAGGCGAAAGCCCTGCATCGGTAGCAACATCATCACCGTCACGCCGTCGTGCTGACGGAACTCTCCCGTGAAGCTCTGCTGGATCGGAGTTCACGGGACGTCATCGAGCTGAACGTGTGCTGAACTCGGAGGAGCCATACATTCGGTACTTGGATCGGTCGGATCATGAAGACGTACGACTACATCAACCGCGTTGTGCTAAGGCTTCCGCTTTCGGTCTACAAGGGTACGTGGACAAACACTCTCCCCTCTCGTTGCTATGCATCACCATGATCTTGCGTGTGCGTAGGATATTTTTTTGAAATTACTACTTTCCCCAACAATGGCATCCGAGCCTGGTTTTATGCGTAGATGTTATATGCACGAGTAGAACACAAGTGAGTTGTGGGCGATACAAGTCATCTTGCTTACCGACATGTCACACTTTGGTTCTCTGGTATTGTTGGATGAAGCGGCCCGGACCGACATTACGCGTGACGCTTACGCGAGGCCCGGTTCTACCGACGTGCTTTGCACACAGGTGGCTTGCGGGTGTCTGTTTCTCCAACTTTAGTTGAACCGAGTGTGTCTACGCCCGGTCCTTGAGAAGGTTAAAACATCACTAACTTGACGAACTATCGTTGTGGTTTTGATGCCTAGGTAAGAACGGTTCTTGCTCAGCCCGTAGCAGCCACGTAAAACTTGCAACAACAAAGTAGAGGATGTCTAACTTGTTGTGATGTGATATGGTCAAGGCATGATGCTATATTTTATTGTATGAGATGATCATGTTTTGTAACCGAGTTACCGGCAACTGGCAGGAGCCATATGGTTGTCGCTTTATTGTATGCAATGCAATTGCCCTGTAATTGCTTTACTTTATCACTAAGCGGTAGCGATAGTCGTAGAAGCAATAGATGGCGAGACGACCGATGCTACGATGGAGATCAAGGTGTCGCGCCGGTGACGATGGTGATCCTGACGGTGCTTCAGAGATGGAGATCACAAGCACAAGATGATGATGGCCATATCATATCACTTATATTGATTGCATGTGATGTTTATCTTTTATGCATCTTATTTTGCTTTGATTGACGGTAGCATTATAAGATGATCTCTCACTAAATTTCAAGATAAAAGTGTTCTCCCTGAGTATGCACCATTGCCAAAGTTAAATGCGTGCGAGACACCACGTGATGATCGGGTGTGATAAGCTCTACGTTCATCTACAACGGGTGCAAGCTAGTTTTGCACACGCAGAATACTCGGGTTAAACTTGACGAGCCTAGCATATGCAAATATGGCCTCAGAACACTGAGACCGAAAGGTCGAGCATGAATCATATAGTAGATATGATCAACATAGTGATGTTCACCATTGAAAACTACTCCATCTCACGTGATGATCGGGTTTAGTTGATTTGGATCACGTGGTCACTTAGATGATTAAAGGGATGTCTATCTAAGTGGGAGTTCTTAAGTAATATGATTAATTGAACTTAAATTTATCATGAACTTAGTACCTAATAGTATATTGCTTGTCTATGTTGATTGTAGATAGATGGCCCGTGCTGTTGTTCCGTTGAATTTTAATGCGTTCCTTGAGAAAGCAAAGTTGAAAGGTGATGGTAGCAATTACACGGACTGGGTATGTAACTTGAGGATTATCCTCATTGCTTTGCCTGAAGAATTACGTCACAGGAGCACCGCTGGGTGCCGAACTGCTGCAGATGCAACTGACGATGTTAAGAACGTCTGGCAGAGCAAAGCTAATGACTACTCAATAGTTCAGTGTGCCATGCTTTACGGCTTAGAACCGGGACTTCAACGACGTTTTGAACTTCATGGAGCCTATGAGATGTTCCAAGAGTTGAAGTTAATATTTCAAGCAAATGCCCGGATTGAGAGATATGAAGTCTCCAATAAGTTCTACAGCTGCAAGATGGAGGAGAATAGTTCACAAGGAACATATACTCAAAATGTCAGGGTATAACAATCACTTGATTCAACTGGTAGTTAATCTTCCGGATGATAGTGTCATTGACAGAATTCTTCGATCACTGCCACCAAGCTACAAGAGCTTTGTGATGAACTATAATATGCAAGGGATGGATAAGACAATTCCCGAGCTCTTCGCAATGCTAAAGGCTGCGGAGGTAGAAATCAAGAAGGAGCATCAAGTGTTGATGGTCAATAAGACCACCAGTTTCAAGAAAAAGGGCAAAGGGAAGAAGGGGAACTTCAAGAAGAACAACAAACAAGTAGCTGCTCAGGAGAAGAAACCCAACACTAGACCTAAGCACGAGGCCAAGTGCTTCTCTTAAGCAGGGTAGTCACTTTGGAAGCGGAACTGCCCCAAGTATTTGGCGGATAAGAAGGGTGGCAAGGTGAACAAAGGTATATGTGATATACATGTTATTGATGTGTACCTTACTAGAGCTCGCAGAGCACACAGGTATTTGATATCGGTTACATTGCCAATATTTGCAACTCGAAACAGGGACTACGGATTAAGCAAAGACTGGCTAAGGACGAGGTGACGATGCGCGTGGGAAATGGTTCCAAAGTCGATGTGATCGTCCTCGGCACGTTACCTCTACATCTACCTTCGGGATTAGTTTTAGACCTAAATAATTGTTATTTGGTGCCAGTGTTAAGCATGAACATTATATCTGGATCTTGTTTGATGCGAGACAGTTATTCATTTAAATCTGAGAATAATGGTTGTTCTATTTATATGAGTAATATCTTTTACGGTCATGCACCCTTGAAGAGTGGTCTATTTTTGTTGATTCTCGATAGTAGTGATACACATATTCATAATGTTGAAGCCAAAAGATGCAGAGTTGATAATGATAGTGCAACTTATTTGTGGCACTACCATTTGGGTCATATTGGTGTAAAGCGCATGAAGAAACTCCATACTGATGGACTTTTGGAATCACTTGATTATGAATCACTTGGTACTTGCGAACCATGCCTTATGGGCAACATGACTAAGACGCTGTTCTCCGGAACAATGGAGCGAGCAACTGATTTGTTGGAGATCATACATACTGATGTATGTGGTCCGATGAATGTTGAGGCTCGCGGTGGGTATCATTATTTTCTCACCTTCACAGATGATTTGAGTAGATATGGGTATATCTACTTAATGAAACATAAATCTGAAACATTTGAAAAGCTCAAAGAATTTCAGAGTGAAGTGGAAAATCATCGTAACAAGAAAATAAAGTTTCTACGATCTGATCGTGGAGGAGAATATTTGAGTTACGAGTTTGGTCTACATTTGAAACAATGCGGAATAGTTTCGCAACTCACGCCACCCGGAACACCACAGCATAATGGTGTGTCCGAATGTCGTAATCGTACTTTACTAGATATGGTACGATCTATGATGTCTCTTACTGATTTACCACTATCATTTTGGGTTATGCTTTAGGGACGGCTACATTCACGTTAAATAGGGCACCATCGAAATCTGTTGAGACGACGCCTTATGAATTGTGGTTTGCAAGAAACCAAAGTTTTCGTTTCTTAAAGTTTGGGGCTGCGATGCTTATGTGAAAAAACTTCAACCTGATAAGCTCGAACCCAAATCGGAGAAATGTGTCTTCATAGGATACCCAAAGGAAACTGTTGGGTACACCTTCTATCACAGATCCGAAGGGAAGACATTCGTTGCTAAGAATGGATCCTTTCTAGAGAAGTGAGTGGGAGGAAAGTACAACTTGATGAGGTAACTGTACCTTCTCCCTTATTGGAAAGTAGTTCATCACAGAAACCGGTTCATGTGACACCTACACCAATTAGTGAGGAAGCTAATGATATTGATCATGAAACTTCAGATCAAGTTACTACTGAACCTCGTAGGTCAACCAGAGTAAGATCCGCACCAGAGTTGTACGGTAATCCTATTATGGAGGTCATGTTACTTGACCAAGGCGAACCTACGAACTATGAAGAAGCAATGATGAGCCCAGATTCCGCAAAATGGCTAGAGGCCATGAAATCTAAGATGGGATCCATGTATGAGAACAAAGTGTGGACTTTGGTTGACTTGCCCGATGATCGGCAAGCCATTGAGAATAAATGGATCTTCAAGAAGAAGGCGGCGCGGTAATGTTCTGCATGAAGCTCGACTTGTTGCGAAAGATTTTCGACAAGTTCAAGGGATTGACTACGATGAGACTTTCTCACCCGTGGCGATGCTTAAGTCTATCCGAATCATGTTAGCAATTGCCGCATTTTATGATTATGAAATTTGGCAAATGGATGTCAAAACTGCATTCTGAATGGATTTACGGAAGAAGAGTTGTATATGATGCAACCAGAAGGTTTTGTCGATCCAAAGGGAGCTAACAAAGTGTGCAAGTTCCAGCGATCCATTTATGGACTGGTGCAAGCCTCTCGGAGTTGGAATAAATGTTTTGATAGTGTCGTGGAATTGTCACGGCAGATGTCCTAGTGTGAGGACTTAGTCGTGAGGCCAACGCATCTATGTGGTAGCTTGAGAGGGGTTGAGCGGAATCGAGAGATACAGCACAGGACAGGGATTTAGACAGCTTCGGGCCCCGGGAAACATCATCCGGTAAAAACCCTACATGTTGTTTGAGGCTAGGTCTCATTATCATCACGAGGGAGTCACCGTAAACCGGCTCTCCTCTTTGTGTCTAGCCCTAAGATTGTTTCTTCTTGCTTGTAGCTTGTCCCTCTTGAGAGCCCTGCCCCTCCTTATATATGTTGAAGGGGCGGGTTACATGTGGAGTCCTATTAGGATTAGGACTAGTCTATCTCTAATACAAACCGGATACAAGTCCAAGTCTTAACTCCTTGTAAGACAAATATTCCTTATGCCTTTCCTCTTAAACCGACCCACCATAGTATGAACCGGCCTTCATGAACACTTGGTTGGGCCACCAGTCTTGTTGCTCCTCGCACCCTTTCTTGGGATTACCAATGAGTCGTGAACCGTGAAGTCTCGTGAGGTCTCAAATAAACCGCCAAAGTCTGTCGGGTTAACTTCCGGCGGTTTACACCACGGGTATATCCCAGACATTAGCCCCAAGTTTAGCTTGGATTTATCCATGGTAAACTTATCTTTATAAAATAAACACGAGAACAAATTTGGCGGGTTGTGCTCCGGGTTAAGAATTCTTGTAGACCTACCTGATCGTCCTTAAGTCCTTTGTCATTTCCTCCTTCTAGGAAATCCGGGTCAATAACCAGCTTCATACTCAAATTGCTGATGTTGGCTTCTTATAGAAAAAAATATTGTGAAGAATAATCCACTTGAGTCGGCTTCCAAAGCGCCGGTTTAAGAAATATTGGTCTTCAAATACTCATCTGATATTCAACCGGTTTGAAGATGTAGAACTTGTCGGTTTTATCATTGCCAAAGACTGTCGGGTTATAAAAACTTGATAATTTCGAGTCATGATTGTTGCAGACACCTTTGGTTCATGATTGTAACGCCTTGGTTCATGATTATTAAGGGCGTCGAGTTGCAGCCACGAGGTCATAATGATTGGTGGCCTTGGTCAACCTAGTTTGCTCAATCGAGAATTTGAAAATATTTCTTCGATAATAATATAATACACCTGTAGCCCCCAAGTCTTTGAGAAGAACAAAGTGGTGGCTTAAGACTTTGCTTCAATATAAATCGCCACTTTCAAACAACTCCATGTTGTTCATCCCGATGACTAGTAAAAACTGAATACTCCCTACTATGTAGCCCCCAAGTGCGGGGTTGTCATGCTTGTAGCGACACAGGACTTGTAATTGTCTTATACTCATAAAAACTTCAACCAGTGTAGCCCCCAAGGGCCGGGTCATTATGCAATAATGAGCAGGGACTTTGTAGGTATAGTCATGTAGATTTGAGCAATGATGTGTAGCCCCCAAGGGCCGGCTCAGTAAGATAATATTGAGCTGGGACTTAATATATACTTCAATGAAAATAACATCATATGATGTAACCCGCATCATGGGACTTGAATCAACGTCCACAAGGTTAAGAGCCTTGTGCTTTTACCAACTGAGCAGTGGACCCTTCAATATAATGAATAAAAAGCTTTGTACCTTCAATTGTTGACAGGAGCAATTGGTAGCCCCCAAGGGCCGACTCATTATAATGTGATGAGTCGGGTCTTCAATAATATGAGCAAAAAGTTACTTTGCATTAGCCCCCAAGTGTCATGGTGCATGCTTGCAGCGACATGAGACTTGCATATTTGATATAATCTCAACTTAAATAATGTAGCCCCCAAGTGCCGGGTCGTAAGCTGCGGTGACTCGGGACTATTCCCTCCATTGTAGAATAAATCATACCCATTGATGAAATAATAGCCATTCTTGTTGAAGCGACTTTGAAAACCTCAATCATAATATTGGTTATTGATAACCATAATAAAAATCTAGCCATGTTGGCTATTCAAGATAATATAATCTGGTATGAAAAACCCTATTCATTCAATATCATAATGAAAATTCAGCCAAGTTTGGCTATTTGAATAATATAACCCAATGATTTATAAGCGCATGATTCCAATGGCGCAATCCAAATATGTACTGGCGACTTATAGTCCAAAGCCGGGCGGGTTAACAAACACCGGATAATTTCTCATCATATCTTGGCGACTTATCATCTTAAAGCCAGGCGGTTTAATAAACACCGTATAATTTATCATCATGCTTTATTCAACCTGTCTCTGCATACAACAAGTTTAAAGTGTCCTGGCGGTTTACACGGAATGAATCATAATGCCCAACATATAACCCAGGTTTATAACCAAGGCTGCACTTAAGAATAATCAATGAAATGTATCATACCAGTGACATTGAATCACATCATTGGTTTACCAACTTTTTGTAGTAAGGGTGATAACCCCAATCTTGAGTACTGATAACTCCTTTCATACTGTGTCGGTTTATGATAAAACCGTACCGGGTTGTGATAAACACCGGTTTAACCATATATAATACTGGCGACTCGTAGTCAAACCAGAGGGGCGGATAGTCTCCGGATTATGATTTGATCATGTCTTGACAATTTGTAATTAAAAAGTCAAGTCGGGTTAATGAACACGGTTTACTCCATAATAAGATGGTAAAATAAAATCAAACCGGCGAGATAGTCTCCGGATTAGGATTTGACCGTGTTCCGCCAATTTGTAATTGTGATTTGAAGCGGATTAACAATGTCGGTTTAAAAAGCATAAAAAAACCAAATAACAGTTATGAAAAATATGGAAGCAAAGGCAATGATAAGACCGTTTGCAAAAGAGGCTTTCTTGAGCCGATCGGATGGTGTTACCATGGTGGGACACGACCAAGCTCCCAATAAGGTGTAGCTATGGTTCAAGTCAGCGGGTCCCCAAGCTGAAACCGTGGCATTATGCCGATCAAGTGGCGTGGCAATGGTTCGGGTTCGACCAAGCCCCAAGTGACTCTATGGCCTTAGGCCGATCAAGGCGTGACTTGGTTCAGACTTGACCATGTCCCCAAGTGATCTGGTGGCTTTCGCCTATCAAAAGGTGTTGCATTGGTTCGGACACGACCAAGCCCCCAAGTGATATTGTGGCACTAGGCCGATCAAGAGGCGTGGCTATGGTTCGAATACGACCAAGCCCCCAAGTGACCAATAATATGATAAGCCAATAAGGCATGATACCCATGTTTGTAACGCGCATCATGGCAGCAAGTCTTCTTTGGCACCCTTTAACTTTTTGCAAGAGATAAATCCTTCTTGAACCGGGATTTTGAACCGGATATTTGAGAGCTTCAAAGCTTTGTGGGAGACATCTTTCCCTTGAACCGGATTGTAAACCGGAATCTTCATTTTCAGTAGGAAATTTTCTCGATGGCCTTTCAACTCAAACTTGCGAAGTTAATTCCTTTTGAACCGGACATTTCTAAACCGGATTTGGCGCTTGAGAGCTTTGTGGGAGAATATATTTCCCTTGAACCGGATTGTAAACCGGATACTTGAGAGCTTCGGTGAGACCGACTTCCCTTGAGCGGATTTTAAAGCCGGAATCCTTTACGATGATCCGGAACTTCTTCATTGAGCCGGATTTTGTAAATCGTCATATACTTACTAAGCCGGAAATTTTTCTCGGCCTTCAAATAACATAGCCTCGGGACCGGTTTATCTTTCCCTCCATCATCACAGGGTTCTTAAATTTGCTTTGGCAAGTTTTGTTTAGTCATGTCATCGTAGCCCCGAGTCTCAAGGTGACTCGAGGAGTTGGCTTGAAACTCTCCATATTTGACCGTGATATAAACCGCATAACTTGTATATCATTGGTGTTGATAACACGATGTGAATCCACGAAGGTTGTGATGAGCGGCGGGTTATAAATGATCCCGTATGAGCCGTGTCGACCTTTCGGCCAATGGTTCCTTCCAATGGCGATTTGAAGTTAACCAAATTGTAGTGGCGGCGACTTGTGCGCCTGCCCATTGAGCCATCCAAAGGTAGACGGCGGTTGATAGTATATGATAATTTGCCTCCATTTTGAAAGAAACCCGGGCTACCCAAGCTGTGACTTGCTCATGCGAACGAGTGCGGCCTGGTATGTTGATGTAGACTAGGCCGCAATAAATGGAAGGTAGAGGCGTCCACGGTATTAGAGGTGGCTTGGGCGGATGAACCGGCCACGGTGTTGTAAACCGGTTGAGACGGGCGAGTCAACGCGAGCACGGTCGGCAAGCTGATGTAAACCGGGCCGTAAGGCGGCGTCTTGCACGCGCGTCCATTCACCGTGTAATGTAGCGCAGACGAACACCGGGCGGGGCGTTGCCGGTAGCGTGCCGTACCCATGGTATAAACCACGTGTATAATGAATAATTGTCCTGCATACAATATTGCGGACCAAGGCAAAGATAAAGCGCTCTTTGACAAAAATAATATGCACTAATAAAATATATTTTAGATGGATATCACCTGATGTGTTAGGCCAGAAATTATCCGCCATGGAGTTGATGATCACCACAGTGATGCTAAAATTAATCACGGCCGAGTCGGCCCGGGCGAAAGCGACGGATGGTCCGGCCGCGGTGTTGTAAACCAGACTACGGGCGGCGGTTTGTGTTCGGTTTGTCGATGTGATATACGCAGATCTTTGGTGTAGAACAGCTAAGCGGCAGCGCCGTCCATGATGAGGGCATCACTTTTATAGTGAGCACTTGTCCTGTATAAAAGATATAGGCGAGTAATTGTTCTTTGATAAAAACAATGTGTTAAGAAAAATAGATGGATATCACCTGGTTCATCTGGATGACAGATGGAGTCTTACAAACACCGAGTTAATCGCTCGCCCAAGGCAACGACGGAAACGGTGCACCACAACAGTGAAAACGGCCCGAGGTGAAACCGTGGATGATGAAGTAGAGGCAGCCCTAGCAGACGTCTGCGACTCGGAACAACGTTCTTGTGGCGGCTTGTGGAGGCAGGTCGCGGGCCGTGGTTACCTAACGATAAAAAACGCACCGACGGCTTGGAGCGGTGCGGCCCCGTGAAGAGGTGAAGCGGCGCGTGGATCGCCAAGGCCAACTGGGCGGGTCGAGGCATCGCAATGGCGCAGCGGCGTGAAACGAATCCACGCCACGACCCCATCCACTCCGGATCATGGTTGTTTTGATTTTTTTACCTTACCATGAGGATGATCCTGTAGTAGCACTTGCCTCCTTCCAATTCGGATGGATGTAGTCATTAAAAGGATGTAACACGTCTTGATCTAGTACTAGTACTCAAGTAGTATTAGCCCACTTCACAAAAAGGAAATAATTGATGTTGGCTTTCACGTGACAAAGTACTAGAAATCTTGTAGCGGTTTGACCGAGAGTCCCGCCATGACCTGCCCGGATGCAGAGAGTCACTTTTTCCCCTGATCTTCACGTGCTAACCCTGCGTAGCACCTTCTTCCTTTATTTAATTCTTGAGTTAACTTCCGGAAGATTCCTTGTATGCATATAGAAACTAGATTTGAAAAAGACAAACCGATCCGGCTTGACAATCGTCTCGGCAACTCCGCTTGCAACAGCGGCGACTCGGTGAATCAGGCGGAAATAACGGTATTTTGATGATCTTGATCCGTCTTGATGAAACCTCCTTTGCACTTGGCTTTTTGCGGCGATGCAACGGAAAGTGATAATCTGACCCTGACGGATCGCCTGGCCGCGTTTGACGGTGCACATAGACGCAATCCGGCTCTTCTCATCTGAAAATTATGAACTTCTCCATCCTTAGAAAGATCCCTCCAAGAACTCAACACCACCGGCTAGTTCTACATCTTCAAACCGGTTGAATATCAGATGAGTATTTGAAGACCAATATTTCTTAAACCGACCCACCATAGTATGAACCGGCCTTCATGAACCGCCCGTTGGGCCACCAGGTCTTGTCGCTCCTCGCACCCGCCTGCCGGATTACCAATGAGTCGTGAACCGCGAAGTCTCAGCGGGGTCTCAAATAAACCGCCAAGTCCGGCCGGGTTAACTTCCGGCCGGTTTACACCACGGGGTATATCCCCGACAGATAGTGTGATCAAAGCATATGGTTTTATACAGACTTCTGGAGAAGCCTGTATTTACAAGAAAGTGAGTGGGAGATCTGTAGCATTTCTGATATTATATGTGGATGACATATTGCTGATTGGAAATGATATAGAATTTCTGGATAGCATAAAAGGATACTTGAATAAGAGTTTTTCAATGAAAGACCTCGGTGAAGCTGCTTACATATTAGGCATCAAGATCTATAGAGATAGATCAAGACGCTTGGTAGGACTTTCACAAAGCACATACCTTGACAAAGTTTTGAAGAAGTTCAAAATGGATCAAGCAAAGAAAGGGTTCTTGCACGTGTTACAAGGTGTGAAGTTGAGTCAGACTCAATGCCCGACCACTGCAGAAGATAGAGATAAAATGAAAGATGTTACCTATGCTTCAGCCATAGGCTCTATCATGTATGCAATGTTGTGTACCAGACCTGATGTGTGTCTTGCTATTAGCCTAGCAGGAGGTACCAAAGTAATCCAGGAGTGGATCACTGGACAGCGGTCAATAACATCCTAAAGTACCTGAAAAGGACTAAGGATATGTTTCTTGTTTATGGAGGTGACAAAGAGCTAGTCATAAATGGTTACGTCGATGCAAGCTTTGACACTGATCCGGGCGATTCTAAATCGCAAACCAGATACGTGTTTACATTGAACGGTGGAGCTGTCAGTTGGTGTAGTTCTAAACAAAGCATCGTGGCGGGATCTACGTGTGAAGCGGAGTACATAGCTGCTTCGGAAGTGCTACCTCTTGAGCACTGTGTTGGATTTCCTTGAAGAGGAAAGGATGATGCAGCAAAGTAGCGTAAGTATTTCCCTCAGTTTTTGAGAACCAAGGTATCAATCCAGTAGGAGGCTACACTCGAGTCCCTCGTACCTGCACAAAGCAAATAACTCCTCGCAACCAACGCGATTAGGGGTTGTCGATCCCTTCACGGTCACTTACGAGAGTGAGATCTGATAGATAGTATTTTTGGTATTTTTGTGATAAAGATGCAAGGTAAAATAAAAGCAAAGTAAAAAAGCAAAGGCAATAATAAAGTGTAAGAGGATTAATATGATGAAGATAGACCCGGGGGCCATAGATTTCACTAGTGGCTTCTCTCAAGAGCATAAGTATTTTACGGTGGGTGAGCAATTCTTTGTTGAGCAATTGACATAATTGAGAATAGTTATGAGAATATCTAGGTATGATCATATATAGGCATCACGTCCGAGACAAGTAGACCGACTCACCTTTTGCATCTACTACTATTACTCCACTCATGACCACTATCCAAAGCATGCATCTAGAGTATTAAGTTCAAGAAAAGCGAAGTAACGCATGTAAGCAAGATGACATGATGTAGAGGGATAAATTCATGCAATATGATAAAAAAAACCATCTTGTTATCCTCGATGGCAACAATACCATACGTGCCTTGTTGCCCCTACTATCACTTTGGGAAAGGACACATAAGATTGAACCCAAAGCTAAGCACTTCTCCCATTGCAAGAAAGATCAATCTAGTAGGCCAAACCAAACTGATAATTTGAAGAGACTTGCAAAGATAACCAATCATACATAAAAGAATTCAGAGAAGATTCAAATATTGTTCATAGATAATCTTGATCATAGACCCACGATTCATCGGTCTCAACAAACACATCGCGTAAAGAAGATTACATCGAATAGATCTCCACGAGAGAGGGGGAGAACATTGTATTGAGATCCAAAAAGAGAGAAGAAGCCATCTAGCTACTAATTATTGACCCGAAGGTCTGAGGTAAACTACTCACACTTCATTGGAGAGGCTATGATGATGTAGAAGCCCTCCGTGATGGATGCCCCCTCGTGAGCCTCGAGCAGGCCCCAAGATGGGATCTCGTGGAGTGCAGAAGGTTGCGGTGGTGGAATTAGGTTTTTGGCTCCGTGTCGATCGTTTGAAGTGCGTAGGTATATATAGGAGGAAGGAATGCGTCGGTGGAGCAACAGGGGCACCCAAGGGTGGAGGGCGCGCCCTCCTACGTCGTGCCTCCCTCCTTTCTTTCTTGACGTAGGGTCCAAGTCTCCTGGATCATATTCGGTGAGAAAATCACGTTCCCGAAGGTTTCATTCCGTTTGGACTCCGTTTGATATTCCGTTTCTTTGAAACTCGAATAGGCAAAAAAAACAGCAATTCTGGGCTGGGCCTCCGGTTAATAGCTTAGTCCCAAAAATAATATAAAAGTGGATAATAAAGCCCAATATTGTCCAAAACAGTAGATAATATAGCATGGAGCAATCAAAAATTATAGATACGTTGGAGGCGTATCAAAGGCGTCCAAGCTTAATTCTGCTCGTCCTCGGTAGGTAAATGATAAAACCGAATTTTTGATGCGGAGTGCTACTTGGCATAATTTCAATGTAATTCTTCTTAATTGTGGTATGAATATTCAGATCCGAAAGATTCAAGACAAAAGTTTAATATTGACATAAAAAATAATAATACTTCAAGCATACTAACAAAGCAATCATGTCTTCTCAAAATAACATGGCCAAAGAAAGTTATCCCTACAAAATCATATAGTCTGGCTATGCTCTATCTTCACCACACAAAGTATTTAGATCATGCACAATCCCGATGACAAGCAAGCAATTGTTTCATACTTTTGACATTCTCAAAACTTTTTCAATCTTCACGCAATACATGAGCATGAGCCATGGATATAGCACTATATGTGGAATAGAATGGTGGTTGTGGAGAAGACAAAAAGGGAGAAGATAGTCTCATATCAACTAGGCATATCAACGGGCTATGGAGATGCCCATCAATAGATATCAATGTGAGTGGGTAGGGATTGCCATGCAACGGATGCACTAGAGCTATAAGTATATGAAAGCTCAACAAAAGAAACTAAGTGGGTGTGCATCCAACTCGCTTGCTCACGAAGACCTAGGGCATTTTGAGGAAGCCCATCATTAGAATATACAAGCCAAGTTCTATAATGAAAAATTCCCACTAGTATATGAAAATGACAAAATGAGAGACTCTCTATCATGAAGATCATGGTGCTACTTTGAAGCACAAGTGTGTTAAAAGGATAGTAACATTGTCCCTTCTCTCTTTTTCTCTTATTTTTTTATTTGGGCCTTTTCTCTTTTTTTATAGCCTCTTCTTTTTTTCGTCTGGAGTCCCATCCCGACTTGTGGGGGAATCATAGTCTCCATCATCCTTTTCCTCACTTGGGACAATGCTCTAAAAATGATGATAATCACTTTTGTTTTCTTACAACTCAACAATTACAACTCGATACTTAGAACAAAATATGACTCTATATGAATGCCTCCGGCGGTATACCGGGATATGTGATACGTCTCCGTCGTATCTACTTTTCCAAACACTTTTGCCCTTGTTTTGGACTCTAACTTGTATGATTTGAATGGAACTAACCCGGATGTGGCTGCTTTCAAAGAAAATTGCCATGATGTTGTTTTATGTGCAGAAAACAAAAGTTCTCGGAATGACACGAAACTCCACGGAATATCTTAGAATAAATAATAAAAATCCTCGCTAAAGGTGAAGACCGGAGGCCACACCACATCACGAGGTGGGCGCCCCTAGGGCGCGCCCCCTACCTCATGGGCCCCCTGGAGCTCCTCCGACGCCAACTCCAACTCTATATATTTGCTTTCGGAGAGAAAAAATAAGGGAGAAGAAATCATCGCGTTTTATGATACGGAGCCGCCGCCAAGCCCTAAAACCTCTCAGGAGGGCTGATCTGGAGTCCGTTCGGGGCTCCGGAGAGGGGGATTCGTCGCCGTCATCATCATCAACCACCCTCCATCACCAATTTCATGATGCTCATCGCCGTGCGTGAGTAATTCCATCGTAGGCTTGCTGGACGGTGATGGGTTGGATGAGATCTATCATGTAATCGAGTTAGTTTTGTTAGGGTTTGATCCCTAGTATCCACTATGTTTTGAGATTGATGTTGCTATGACTTTGCTATGCTTAATGCTTGTCACTAGGGCCCGAGTGCCATGATTTCAGATCTGAACCTATTATGTTTTCATGAATATATCACTACAAAAAAAATACACTTCCGTGATGATACGTGTTTGTCACGGTAGGTCGCGTTTTTGTCATGCATGTACATCCATGACAAATTTATGACAGAATCAAGATAGTCATACACAATATTTGTCGTAGAAGTGTTCCATGACATTACCAAAATTATCATCACGGAAGTGTCCACTTCCATGACGATAAATCACAGCGTCACAAAAGTGCTTTTGTCAAGGGTGACCGACACGTGGCATCCACCGTAACGAGCGCCGTTAAGCTATCGGGTCGGGTTTTGGATCCGATAACCCGTTAACGACCCGACCAATGGGGATTTTCCGTGTAAAATCATCATTGGTGGAGGAAACACGTGTCGACTCATCGTTGGGACAGATTTCATCCACTCATTGGACGGAAGGCGCCTATGATACGTCGACACGTGGCGGGCCCATGAGGCCCATTCACGTGAAAAGGCGGCCCGTTTGACTTGGTCAAAAGGTGGGGGCGGCCCATAGAAAGCTTTGTTAACGACTGTTCGCATATAGCCCATTTACGGCCCGCTAACCCAAGGCCTGTTACGCCCTATCCGGAATTAGGCCCGATGGCGTCATCTGGGCGTCAATATGATTCGACTGTTTTCATTTACGGCCCATGTATGGCCCATGGCGTCTTCGGCCCATATGAGGCCCTATGTAACTCTTGGCCTATTAACGGCTGTGGTGAAATCGCCCGCAATGAACGGTGTATCACTTTACACCCATTAACGGCCCGTGGTGGCGGCCCGTAATGAAACGATATGTCGATTTATACCCATTAAGGGCATGTTATTCAGTTGGGCCGTTTCCAGCAAATGTTATCTTTCGGCCTTCTCAGAGCCCATTTATTCTTGGGCTCATTTCCAGCATTAGTTTACTTACGGCCCGTTACTGTCATTTTCTTCTTGTGGGCCAAATTCAGCCCGTGGTTACATCGGCCCGTTTGTGGTCCGTTAATACATTGGGCCGTTTTCATAGCGTCATCAAATACAGCCTATTAACGATGGCCCGTTATGGTCATACGGCCCGTATAAGGCCCATTGATGATACGACCCGTAGAAGCCCCATTGTTTCTATGACCCGTAGAAGGCCCATTGTTTATACGGCCCGTAGAAGGCCCATTGTTTCTCTGACCCGTAGAAGGTCTCTTGTTCTCTGACCCATAGAAGGCCCATCGTTTCTGACGTAGGAGGCCCAAAGGTCACTACGATAAATATTAGCCCATGGTTATTGTGGCCTAGTTTTAAAAAGAACTGCACTGACTACAAGCAAACAAATAAAGAAGACAACAAGGAAATAAATAAGCAAGCAACTTATGCTAGGCTATCACGATTGTTACACATATTACATCACTGGGCATCAAAGTTCGCCACCAGTGCAAATATAGGGAACAAAGTAGCATATCATATACACTGGTTGTCAAAGTTGGCGACCAGCGCAAATAAACGCTGCAGCAAAACAAATCCAGAACTGAAACCACTTGAAGATCTCAAGAAACAATATCACAGGTACCCATAATGCGGCAAGATGCTTAGCAAGCTTATTAACTTTCTCTTGTTTGGCGCTTAAATCCTCCAACGCTTGTCAATTGCACCGGAAAATATGCATCTGAATTCTGCGGGGACTTCCTCGGTCCTTGACTTCTGTCAGCAAAGACATCTCGATCGATGTCTTTCAACTTGAAGTTGAGACTCAAGAAGACGAGCTGATTCAGCGTGAGTTCGAAGAGCTTGTGCGGCGATGGCGGCTAGTAACTCCGAACACTACATCAAGACAGGACTTTTGGGTTCCCTCACCGTCGTCAAGATAGTTTTATCAGCTTTCTTGGAGACCAACAGGGATGTCTCACTATCTTGAACCTTATCTGCATTACTTCCTTTACAATTGGATAACACGGTCTTTGTTCTCCAATATTTTGTCCGCATTCTAAAAGAGAAACAAGCGAGACACATCACATGTTTACCATGTTGTATATGAAACTCATTTTGGTAAATCAGTTCGGTAGTAAAGTGGGCGGGATAACAGCATGAAACAAACATATATCTATGTACCATGGTCACTTTATGGTCTATATCATTCTAGTTTTTGTTGCCAAATCAAGATAGAGACACCGTTCAAATAATATTTGTTCAAGACAAAGCAGAATAGACAGAATATAAGTTTGGGTAACTATAGAGCAATAACAACACTTGTAATGTGCATGACATGAGAACATAAGTGTTTATTCAATTGAAACTGAAATCAACATAGAGCAGGTTACAACAGCAAACCCAGTTAAAGAAGCAGGTTTAAAACATACATTATGCGCCATTGGAGTTTCAATTCCATCCTAGAAATTAGAAAATAGTTGGTATGAGTAAATACAGTAATGCAAGAGCAAAGGAGTATGAACCATAGCTACAGAACCTGACCTGAGAACAAATCTTCTTCTCCTTTAAGCGTTGAGTTGAGATTCAGAGTGGTGGTCCTCGTGCTTTGGGCACTGTAGTTCCCTTACTAACCGCTCGTGTTTGGGTTCTCTGTGGTGGAGACGGTGATGTGCCAACTGGAACTGGGTTACTATCTGCCGGGGTTGGGGTTAGAAGGGGTGCAGCTGGTTCTCTGTCCAACTGGGTAGGGGTACAACCTGCGAGAGTCTGGGTTATGTGTGGTGGATCTGGTCCTTGGGCAAGTACAACCGTGGTTCTATCTGCATCAACTGGTAGCACTATCTTTTCTGAAGACCGTGTTGTTACTCCCTTAGAATCTGCCATCACGCTCTCCAATTCAAATGGTGGTAAAGAAGAAAAGTAATTGAAAGTATAGACATTGTATGATGAAGCAGTGCAATGGATAGTGGGGAATAAAAGAGGGCATGAAATAATTCATATTTATGTTGTCTAACCAAAGCAGGATAGCATGACACAATTTCACATATATGATGGCTAACTAAACAGGATAGCATGACACAGTTTCACATTATGATGGCTAACTAAAAAGATGGAAAGACATAGTTCAAAATATGAGACTATGTAAGCAGGATGACATGACATAACTATATAATGTGTTTATTAAATAGGTTGGCATGCCATAATTCACATACATTCATGGATAGAATGCCATAATTCTAAATATGATGACCTGTAAACACTAAACAAGATGAGATGATATAACTATATGATGTCTTTATTAAATGGGTTGCCATGCCATAATTCAGATAGATGATGTGTATGTACTATGTAAACATGATGGCATGATATAATTCAAATATATGATTTATATAGTAAGCAAGTAAGCAGATGGCAATCTATATATGATGTAAAAACTAAGCAATGCAAGACAACATGCATGACATGGGTAATATAACCCTGCCAAGTTTGAGCATAGACCTCAGGGGGGAAATAGGACTGGTCATCAGTCTCCGAATCCTCCTCTCGGGGAGCTCTCTGTAGCCACCAAGATGTCCTTGACGAGTAGCATTATGCTCTGAATACCTTGTTTTCACTCCGCACACTTCCATCACCGCTTCAAATGGCTGATGCACGGAAGAGTAGTTGAATATACAAAGCGTTGTCGACAAATGGAACACGTAATACAAAAAATGATAGCATGATATAATTCACATACATGATGATTGGCTAAACAGCATGGCATTGCATAATTCACATATATAATGCCTTTGCAACAAGATAGCATTGTATAATTCACATATATAATGTCTTGCAACAAGATGGCAATGCATAATTCACATATATGGTAGTTAGACACTTTGAGCAATTGGCATTCACACAAAGCATGTCTAAACTAATCAAATGGCATAGCAATGCGAGACACCATACATACGATATGAGCAACATAACCCTGCCAAGTTAGAGCATACACCTCGGGGGGAAAATAGGACTGGACATCTGTCTCTGAATCCTCCTCTGAGGAGCTATCCGTAACCAACGAGATATGCGCTTCTCCAGATAGCATAGTCTGCTCTAAAGACCTTGTTTTCACTCGAGAATTTGCCATCACCGTGTCAAATGGCTGATGCACACGAAGAAGCGATTGAATGTACTAACATTGTTGAAAAATGTAATATGTAACGGAAAAAAGGATGGCACGATATAATTTACATATAAGATGGTGGCTAAGCGAGGATGGCATTGCAAAATTCACATATATGATGCCTGGCTAAACAAGGTGGCGTTGCATAATTCACATAAATGATGAATAAACTAAACAGATGGCATTCGCACAAAGGATGTCTAAACTAAGAAGATGACATATTTGATGTATAAAGTAAGAAATGCAAGACACCATATGCATGATATAACCAACATCAGCATGCCAAGTTAGAGCGAAGACCTCAGGGGGTAAATAGGAGTTATCTTCTCCTTCTGAATTCCCCTCAGAACAGATATCTTCCTCTCGATTACAATCTGAAATGCGTGGAGGGGGGCTGCCTTTGCGCCTACCATGGAGCGACGTTTGCATGAAATTATATTGCCACGCAAGGCTCGTCTCTTTTGCTCTACATGTTCAGTTCCATTGTTTACAATAACTGTCATGCATAGGAATAAAACATAGTGAGATTATGTAAGGAGTGCATGCAGAAATCGGTGATGGTAGCAACGTGGATAGACCCAAAACCAATAATAGCGAGCGAGATAATGGCTTTAGTTAATAAATACAGATAATGTCTTCTTTACTGTTTGTTTCCCACCCAACATGAAACTCATAGTAGACACCGGAGATTAACCAGATAGTAGATAGATACTATTGATAGCCGCCCCGATATGTACCCCACAACCATTAAAAAACTCAAGTTTGACCATTAGTTTGGAGCTGACTCAGAGTCTAATCGGTGAACAGGACGATTGAAAGGACATGCGGTGCCCCCATGTGTGGTTTTGGTAATTGATGACATTCTCTATGGACTAATGGTTGCATTGAGTTATATTTGAAGGATTTGTCCATAGGCATTTCTTGAAGTCCATGTGTTGGTTTCAAGGAGTTTATGTGTTGACCAAGGTGCTATTAAGGAATTATCCAAAGATTGGTCATGTGAGTGTTGAGCTTATTGCAAGCATGTCTTGAAGAAGAAGATTGTGTGATCATTCATGTTTACCTTCAAGACATCATCCAAACGAATAGAGTTGGAAAGATTCAAGGTTGATCAAGACTAAGTCAAGAGTGAATCAAGTTGATCAACTCACAAAGCGTAGAAGATGTACCGAGAGGGATCAAGTGATCCCATGGTATGGTAAGCATTATCCATTGCACTTTGTGTACTAACCCATGGTCTATGTGAGAGTCTATGTGGGGTTAGGTACGTGTCCATGGGCTTGCGTCAAGAGGAAGATATCATACAACCCATGGAAAGGATGACATCAAGTGGTGATCGTCATCAAGATTGCCTTGTGCAAGTTCAAGTGGAGCATCACGAAGAGATCAAGTGCTTGAAGCTTGCCATCCATTGTGGTTTCAATGGACTTATGAAGATGTGCCGAAGAGTGGCTCACCCATAGTGGAGTATGGGGGAGCAATCACCTAGTCTCCATCGACCCAACGCAATCAAGAAAGGTGGTCCATCTTGAGGAGGACAAGATCGTCATCATCTAGCTCAAGTGGATCATGTGCAAGGCAAAGGTTTGCCCTTGATAGGTTTTCTATTTTACCGGTCTCATGGTGGTAGTTGGGAGACCGGGTTATAGGATCGATAGCCGTACTATCAAGGGGGCTCTCAAGTGAGTAAGCTTGATCGTATCGTTCATCGAGAGCTCAAACCATTGCATCCTTGCATCATGTTTCTTGGTTATTGTTTGGTTCTCTTCGTGAGTCTTAGAGCTTATGGTCATCTTTATGACAAGCTTGAGTTCATCAACGGAGTTTGCATCGTCTTCTATGATGTTTTCGGTGTTGGAGGTTTCTGGGTCTTTTCGAGGAAGGGTTCTCACCATTTTCTTTTGGGCCTTTTCTCATTTGCTTATTATTGGTATTTCTCTCAAGATTGTGTTAGCCCTTGTTTCTAGCTTTCCAACAAACTTGGTTTCGTTGAATTGAGTCCGTTTGCAAAAGTTATGGCTGTTTTGGTAAAGGCTGCAGCGGTACTACCGCGACTAGAGCGGATGTAATTTTTACTACCGCTCGAGCGATACTCTGCGGCTCTGAGCGGTAGTACCGCCCGAGCAATACTACGCGGCTCCTAAGCGGTAGTACCGCTCGGACCAAAATCTCGTGTTTTGCTCAATGAGTAGGCATGAAGTATTTTTTAGTACTGGCTACATAAGCGGTAGTACGCTACCATTTGCGGTAGTACCGTGGTCGAGCGGTACTACCGCTCGAAGGTTCTTTTGGCCTTTTGCCTCCTCGCTGTTGTGTTTGAAGGGGTTCTACCGCCCTAAGCGGTAGTACCGCTCCTTGAGCGGTAGTACCACTCTGTCTTGGTTGTGAACATAACGGTTGGATTCGGGAGCTCCTATAAAGGGGTCTTCTTCCCCATTCAACCTGATCCTTTTTAGCTCGTGTTCTTCCCCATTGTTGACCTTCTTCGAGCTTGCTAACTCTCAATCCCTCCAATGATTATTGCTAGTTCTTGAGGGAAAAGAGAGGAGATCTAGATCCACGTTTCCACCAATCACTTTCTCCTCTAAGTGAGGGAACCCCTTGGATCTAGATCTTGGAGTTCTTCGTGTTCTTCTTCGTTCTTCCTCTCATTTCCCTCCCTAGCATTAGTTGCTTTGGTGGGATTTGGGAGAGAAGGACTTGGGCACTTCGTGGGCCCTTGCCATTGCATTTGGTGCATCGGTTTGAGTTCTCCACGGTGATACGTGGAAGTGAAGTTTGAGAAGCTTATTACTCTTGGGTGTTTGGGCACCCTAGAGTTTGTTCCTCTTAGGTGCCTTGGCGCCCTAGGCAGTTGGTGGTGTTCGGAGCTTAATCATTGTGGTGTAAAGCTCAAGCAAGCGTCGAGTCTGCAATTAGGTTGTGGAGATCGCCTGAGCAATTTGGATTTGTACCGTGACCGCCCCAAGGGTTGCCAAAGTGTATGGGTTCGGTGACCGCCCCAAGGGTTGCCATTTATGCGGGTTCGGTGACCGCCCTCAAGGGTCCCTTAGTGGAATCACGGCATCTTGCATTGTGCTTGGCGTGAGGAGATTACGGTGGCCCTAGTGGCTTCTTGGGAGCATTGTGCCTCCACACCGCTCCAAGCGGAGATTAGCATCCATGAGGTGTGAACTTGGATACGTCGTCGTCTCCGCGTGCCTCGGTTATCTCTTTCCGAGCTCTTTACTTATGCACTTTACCTTGTGATAGCCATATTGGTTCTTGTCATATATCTTGCTATCACCTAGTAGTTTATCTTGCTTAGCATAAGTTGTTGGTGCACATAGGTGAGCCTAGTTGTTGTAGGTTTTGTGCTTGACAAATTAACCGCTAGGTTTATTCCGCATTTGTTCAAGCCTAAACCATAATTATTTTAAAGCACCTATTCACCCCCCCCTCTAGGCGACATCCACGATCTTTCAATTGGTATCAGAGCCTCGTCTCTCTTTGTTGGGCTTAACCGCCTAGAGAGTAAAGATGTCGACTAGGGGATTAGGATTCTCTGACACTCTTAGTTTCGATGGCACAAATTTTGATGTTTGGGTAATTCGCATGCTTAATCTCTTTAGGGTCATGGACCCAAATTTGGGCGAATTGTAGATATGGGTTTTTCTCCTCCAAAGGATCCCCAAAGATTATCTTTAGAGGATGAGAAAAACTCTTATCTCAATGCTCAAGCTTCTAATGTGCTCTTTGATGCTTTGAGCAATGTAGTTATATTTCAACTCATGCCATTCCGGGATGCTCATGAGTTGTGGACGAAGCTTCAAGATAAATATGGTGTGTCCAAGATTTGTAGGGATGATTGTTCTCCCTCCACCTCCGGCCGTATAGTCTTCTCAACTTCTTCTACATCACCTACATGTGGTTTGCCACAAGGTAATGATATGGTGAGTAGTGTCGGTCATTGCAATGATGATAGTGTGCTTTTTGTGGATGATTCTTCATCACTATATTATTGCAATGCTCCGTCTTTGGGCTTTAACACTTTGAGCACTCCAAATGTTTCACATGCTTGTGTTGATAGTCCTTGCATATCATGTAGAAATTGCTTGACTAGATCTCATGATGATATGCTTGCTATGTCTTGTTGCCATGATAAAAATGCATCTATTTCCTCAGATTGTTGTGCTAACAATGTAGAGGAAACCCAACACTCCATGGAACAAGATGTGGTGTTTAATGGTGCCTCAAGGGATCCTACACCATCATCTATTGCTTTTTGCCTTATGGCTAAGGCGTCAAAGGTATCTCCTACTTTGTACCCCAATATGTCTCTTGATGATGATGTTGATACTAATGATGATGAGGATAATGATGAAGAGAATGATAATGTTGCCTCCTTAAAAACTAAGGGGGAAATCATTTTTAAAGCTCTTCTTAAGAATAAAATTGCTCGATCCAACTTCATGGAAATCATGTCTATTGCTATTGAGGGCAAGAAATATATTGATAAGTTGGAATCTTGTCTTGAGGAGCATGAGGTCACCATTGATAAAATGGAAGGTCATGAGCGTGATTATGCTAATGAGATTGCGGACCTCTCTCAAGCTCTTGAACTTGAACAAACCACCAAGGAATCTCTTGAGGATACTTTTGCTCTAGAATCATCTAGAGTGAGGGAATCTCGTGATAGAGCTCTTGAGGTGGCCAATGATTTTGAAACTAAAAATGAGGAGCTTGAAGTTGTGCATGCTAGACTCCTTGAGGACTTTGAGCACCTCGAAAATGGCTCAAGGGTCATTAAGAGTGAGCTCATCAAACTCACCGAGTCTCATGCTCAACTTAAAGCTTCATATTCAAAAGAGCTTGCCAAGTTGTCTTCTCCTCCTGTTGCTAATGATGATGCTTGTGCTACTAACTCTATCTCTTGTGAAGCATCCATATTGAAGGAGAATGTCGAGCTATGGGCTCAACTTGAGTTGCTATCTAGCAATTATGGGAAATTGGAAGAAAGCCATGAAAAGCTCTCAAGCTCTCATGACGATCTTCTAGTATCCCATAATGTGCTAAAGATAGCTCATGAGGCCATGCTTGCTAAGGTAACATCTAGTGAGCCTCATGTGGATACTAGCACTACTTCTAGTCAAAATGCTATATTGATATGTGCTAGTCCTTGTAATTCATTTACTCACAATGTTGGTACATCTTGTGATGAATTGCCTTCCTTGCCTTGTTGCTCTAACAATGAAGCTTATACTTCCTCTAGTACTTGTATTGAGACTAACCATGTAGAGTAAATCAAAGAGCTCAAGGCCCAAGTTACTTCTTTGAAGAAAGACTTGGAAAAGAGTCATGAAGGAAATCCACACTCAACAATATCTTGAGTGTGCAAAAATCCCCAATGACAAAGGTGGACTTGGATTCAACTCCAATAAGAAGAAGAAGTCCAAGATGAACAAAAAGAAGGGCCAAGAACAAGTCAAGAAATCGGCCAAGATTGTTTGCTTCAAGTGCAAAGTAGAAGGGCATCATGTCGGATCTTGCCCATTGAAGAAGAAGGCCATTAGTGTCAAGCAACAAGGGAAGAGGGCACAAGTTCAATCTCATGCTCAACATCAAGTTGAAGAAAGGCCTCTTTCCAAGAAGACTCAAGTTAATGCTTCTCAAATTGAGAAATCAAGTGAGAAGAAAGTGAAGAGTAGACGTTGCTACTTATGTCGTGAGAAAGGTCACGTCGCTTCTTCATGCACTAGTGGTAACTTATCCAACCCAATTATTATTGATGATATCTATTCTCTTGGTAAGGATAAGGTTGGCAATGTGTTTGCCAAGTTTTTCGGTACTCAAAGTGGTGTCAAGCAAAGAACCATTTGGGTAGCCAAACCTATTGTGACTAACCTCTTAGGAACCAACTTGGTTGGGGACCAACAAGCTCAAACTTGATCAATAGGTGTTGATGGAGGGCATTTGGAGACTTGGCTACATTATGAAGAATTAAGGGGACTTCATCACTCTTTTTGTCTCAAGCCAAGTCAATTGACTCATCAAGTTTATATCTTATATCCAATGTGCCTCCTTGCGGTAACTTGCACTTAAAATTGCTTACATTGAAAGTTACTTGCCCCCTTGCATGTTTTGGTTTTGTTCCTTGCATGTGTTTGTATATGTTGTGATTCCAACTTGCTTATCTTGAGCAATCAAGTATGTGTGTGTTGGTTTGCACACCATGTACGTGTGTGTGTCGTGCGTTGAGCCTTTATGCTTCTTGTTTGTATCCTAGTTGGCTCGTGTGAGAGATTAATGGAACATCCCATTTTGGGGGAGTGATGTGCTTTGTGCACCTCACAATCCTATAAATGTGTGTACATGAGGAATACCATCTAGTATTGATATTACAAGATTATCTAGTCGCTAGGTGGTATATCTCTCATGAGAAATTCTAATTCTAAATAGTCCATTAATTATCTCTTGTTTGTTCCTTTTTATTGCCTCTTGTCTGCATCTTTAATTGGTATCACATTATGGGGGAGTAATATGCTATGTGTGTATTACTAGCCTAGAAAATGTGTACATTTGAGATATTGTCACCTAGAATTGATATTGTAAATTATCTTGTTCCTAGGTGGCATGATAGCTCTACAAGTTGCAATTTGCTTGTGTTTGGTGTGAAGATGTTGTCGGATATCCTTGCTATCTACCACCGGGAATTATTTCCAAATACTTCTTGTCTTTTGACAATTGGTACTCACTTATGTGTGGTAGAATTTATTGAGCATCTTTACATTGGCTTTTATTTTTATTTGCCTTTTCTCTTGCCTAGGTTTGTGTCAACTCCGTTGTCTTCCCTACCACTTGTGGATCTTGTTTGTTTCTCGTTCTTGTCTAGTGCTTTCTAGATATAGTGAAAGTGGTGATCCCACCTTGTGCATTTTGTATTCAAATGCAAATCCTATATAATGCACAACTCGTGGGGAGCTATCCTATTTTCTTTAAAATACTCATCTTGTGATCCTTATCAAGTGTGTGTTTGTGGAAGACAAGCCGTTTCTTTTGGTACTTTGTGCCATCATGAAACTTTGTAGAGGGCTTGGTTTGTTTGGAACCATTCTCTCTTTTGGGAGTTTGACATCCTTCTTTTTGAGTGTATCAATGGATATCTCATTCCTTGATGTATCTTTTGGGATATCCTCCAAGTGATGATTTATTCATTTGTATATTCTCTTCGCTTGGTATTTCTTTGTCTTTTGGTCTCGGTTCTTGAAAGTCTTGAGCATGCATATTTACTTCTTGTAGTTTCTTTGGCATGCTTTCTTTCTTTGACCCAATTTATAGGGAAACTCCACCAAGTATCAAATTGGATGAGATGTGCATGAAATTCATTTTCATATATATATGCACATATTTATGTGAAGTTTGTCCTATGCATTGGTGTTTCTAACTATTTGGTCCCGATGAGTTTGGGTACCGTTTAGTTTGTGTTGTTCTTATAGGAACATTTGGAGATGCATTGGATGCTCGGCTCACTCACAAGGAAGGTGTTTTCACCATGTGCATATTGGAGTCAAGCTAGGATGATCAATGAACTACCATCTACCTTCATTTGGTATCTACTACATCCTTCCAATGGTATCTCGGTAACAAGTATCATCATCTACTTCATGCACACATTTCTTGCATCAACCTTGTGTGGGTTGTATCATGGCATGTAATTCATTTTTGTGATACTTGTTTCCTTTCTCAAAGCATCTCAACGATGATCTCATGTTGCTAGTTGTGATGTCTTTGATGGTTGTGTGGTAGGAATTCATTTATATACAATAAGACCATATCTAGCCATGTGCTATGCTTTCAAGCAAATATCTTATTGGTATATTTATGACTTCCTTGTGGATATCTTGTTCCTTCATGTTGTAACTATTTCGGGTGCACATCCCTCTTTGTATATATATGTCATCATGATTTTATCTACCTATAACCTTATACACTTGAGAGAAATTACATCTCTAGTTGATATCCTTTCTTTCACGTCCACCTTGTCTTTCTTATGTTATTTCTTTGGTGGCTCCGTGAAAGCTTTTGCCTTGAGTGCGTGTCCTCTATCGTTGCATCTTGATGCACTCTTGTGTGGTGAAGATTATTTTCCTCTTGCTCATCTTTACGAGGCTTTTGCCATCTTATTGGTACCCCTCGTCTTGATTAGCCTCTCATCGCCTATCTTCACCACGGGTTGTCACAAGCATAGGTTCTCTATTTTCTTATTAGTAAGCTTGTGAACCCATTTGCTAGTGGTGTGTGAGAATGAAAGGCTTTGCACCGTGTATCTCATTCATTCGAGACTATGTTGATGCGTATGCTCATCTGTATATTAGTCTTCTCATCTGTATATTAGTCTTCTCATGTGCTTTGCCATGACTCACACACATCATTTTGGTTGAGCCTATCTTAAGTTGCCTCTTTTACATGTTGCTCAACCATGTGCTTGTTGCAAGCGCTAGGCCTAGTTTCCTATATGCTCTCTTGCACTTGTTGTTAGTTTCTGTTGACTTTGGGGGAGCTATGATCCTATTTTGTGCACTTTGTATCCAAATACAAAAATTCTTGATGTGCACAAATCATGGGGAGCTTCTCTAGTTTCTTTAGAACAATCCTCTGCTCATATCATAATATCTTTTTCATGTGGCTCGTAGGATCTTTGGTCTAGTGGTTCAGTTGATATCTTTTGATAGCTTGCTTCAATTGGTATCTTTTGATTGCTTGATTGCTTGTTTCTCTCTTTGTTATGTCTTTGTGGCATATCATTCTTTTGCAATCTTGGTGCCTCAATATAGTTGGTCTTCCTCCAAGTATTACCTTTGGATATGTGTATGGCATTCCACTCTCTTGTTGAGAAATACACAACTTTTGGAGGAACACCTTTTATATTGGTCTTCTTAGCTTTTCGCTCATTTGTGGCAATCGATGCCAATGGGGGAGAAGTTTGAGAGTTTTATGGAGAAGTCTTGAGTTTTCTCCTTGCTTGGTTTTGTTCCTAAGCATTTGCATCTCATACGCATGCATTATTGGTTGTTGCATTGCATGGTGATGCATAATTCCTTATATAAACTCTCTTGAAAGTGATTGTCATCAATTACAAAAATGGGGGAGATTGAAAGGACATGCGGTGCCCCCATGTGTGGTTTTGGTAATTGATGACATTCTCTATGGACTAATGGTTGCATTGAGTTATATTTCAAGGATTTGTCCATAGGCACTTCTTGAAGTCCATGTGTTGGTTTCAAGGAGTTTATGTGTTGACCAAGGTGCTATTAAGGAATTATCCAAATATTGGTCATGTGAGTGTTGATCTTATTGCAAGCATGTCTTGAAGAAGAAGATTGTGTGATCATTCATGTTTACCTTCAAGACATCATCCAAACGAATAGAGTTGGAAAGATTCAAGGTTGATCAAGACTAAGTCAAGAGTGAATCAAGTTGATCAACTCACAAAGCGTAGAAGATGTACCGAGAGGGATCAAGTGATCCCATGGTATGGTAAGCATTATGCATTGCACTTTGTGTACTAACCCATGGTCTATGTGAGAGTCTATGTGGGGTTAGGTACGTGTCCATGGGCTTGCGTCAAGAGGAAGATATCATACAACCCATGGAAAGGATGACATCAAGTGGTGATGGTCATCAAGATTGCCGTGTGCAAGTTCAAGTGGAGCATCACGAAGAGATCAAGTGCTTGAAGCTTGCCATCCATTGTGGTGTCAATGGACTTATGAAGATGTGCCGAAGAGTGGCTCACCCATAGTGGAGTATGGGGGAGCAATCACCTAGTCTCCATCGACCCAACGCAATCAAGAAAGGTGGTCCATCTTGAGGAGGACAAGATCATCATCATCTAGCTCAAGTGGATCATGTGCAAGGCAAAGGTTTGCCCTTGATAGTTTTTCTATTTTACCGGTCTCATGGTGGTAGTTGGGAGACCGGGTTATAGGATCGATAGCCGTACTATCAAGGGGGGCTCTCAAGTGAGTAGCTTGATCGTATCGTTCATCGAGAGCTCAAACCATTGCATCCTTGCATCATGTTTCTTGGTTACTGTTTGGTTCTATTTGTGAGTCCTAGAGCTTATGGTCATCTTTATGACAAGCTTGAGTTCATCGAAAACGGAGTTTGCATGCGTCTTCTATGATGTTTTCGGTGTTGGAGGTTTTACCGGTCTTTTCCGAGGAAGGGTTCTCACCATTTTCTTTTGGGCCTTTTCTCATTTGCTTATTATTGGTATTTCTCTCAAGATTGTGTTAGCCCTTGTTTCTAGCTTTCCAACAAACTTGGTTTCGTTGAATTTGAGTCCGTTTGCAAAAGTTATGGCTGTTTTGGTAAAGGCTGCAGCGGTACTACCGCGACTAGAGCGGATGTAATTTTTACTACCGCTCCAGAGCAAGATTACCATGGCTCTGAGCGGTAGTACCGCCCAGAGCAGTACTACCGCGGCTCCTAAGCGGTAGTACCGCTCGGACCAAAATCTCGTGTTTTGCTCCGGAAGTAGGCACGAAGTATTTTTTTAGTACCGCTCATAGCGGTAGTACCGCTACCATTTGCGGTAGTACCGTGAGGTCGAGCGGTACTACCGCTCCGAAGGTTCTTTTGGCCTTTTTGCCTCCTCGCTGTTGTGTTTCGAAGGGGTTCTACCGCCCTAGCGGTAGTATCGCTCTGTGCGGGCTGTGAACATAACGGTTGGATTCGGGAGCTCCTATAAAAGGGGGTCTTCTTCCCCATTCAACCTGATCCTTTTTAGCTCGTGTTCTTCCCCCATTCTTGACCTTCTTCGAGCTTGCTAACTCTCAATCCCTCCAATGATTCTTGCTAGTTCTTGAGGGAAAAGAGAGAGGAGATCTAGATCCACGTTTCCACCAATCACTTTCTCCTCTAAGTGAGGGGAACCCCTTGGATCTAGATCTTGGAGTTCTTCGTGTTCTTCTTTCGTTCTTCCTCTCATTTCCCTCCCTAGCATTAGTTGCTTTGGTGGGATTTGGGAGAGAAGGACTTGGGCACTTCGTGTGCCCTTGCCATTGCATTTGGTGCATCGGTTTGAGTTCTCCACGGTGATATGTGGAAGTGAAGTTTGAGAAGCTTATTACTCTTGGGTGTTTGGGCACCCTAGAGTTTGTTCCTCTTAGGTGCCTTGGCGCCCTAGACGATTGGTGGTGTTGAGCTTAATCATTGTGGTGTAAAGCTCCGGCAAGCGTCGGGGTCTCCAATTAGGTTGTGGAGATCGCCTGAGCAATTTGATCTGCACCGTGACCGCCCCAAGGGTTGCCAAAGTGTACGGGTTCGGTGACCGCCCCAAGGGTTGCCATTTGTACGGGTTCGGTGACCGCCCTCAAGGGTCCCTTAGTGGAATCACGGCATCTTGCATTGTCGAGGGCGTGAGGAGATTACGGTGGCCCTAGTGGCTTCTTGGGAGCATTGTGCCTCCACACCGCTCCAAACGGAGATTAGCATCCGCAAGGGTGTGAACTTCGGGATACATCGTCGTCTCCGCGTGCCTCGGTTATCTCTTTCCAGGCTCTTTACTTATGCACTTTACCTTGTGATAGCCATATTGGTTCTTGTCATATATCTTGCTATCACCTAGTAGTTTATCTTGCTTAGCATAAGTTGTTGGTGCACATAGGTGAGCCTAGTTGTTGTAGGTTTTGTGCTTGACAAATTAACCGCTAGGTTTATTCCGCATTTGTTCAAGCCTAAACCATAATTATTTTAAAGCGCCTATTCACCCCCCCCCCTCTAGGCGACATCCACGATCTTTCAACGATAAAGTAGCATGTAATATTAAGCGATGCATAACGTAAGCAGACACGAAAGAGTGCGACCTCTCTTGTGGACCCGTGTAGTCCTCGAGGTCATCTGCTCGGTTGATGATGGTCATGCAGTTTTCATGGCTGCCAAGCGGGAAGAAGATCTCGAGGCGGCGAAAGACAGTCGGAGGTCGGATCCTGCGTCTTTGGACCCTTCTATCGTTGGAGCAAATGAGCTGGGGTGGACGATGGCGCAGCAGAGCGGGACAAACCACGCAAGATTTTCTTTGACAACTATCTGTAAGAGAAGTAATTACATAAGGGCTCGTTTGAATTGGAGGATTCCAACAATGCAGGGATAGGAAATAGACAGGAATAGGATAGGAATGCACATGCAAAACAGAGAATTTAAAAACAAAGGATTTCTGCCAATCTGGGTGTTTGATTCACAACAATTGGAAGATCACAGGATGCAAAGAAGCATGGTGAGATTAAGTCAAACCACAAGGAAATGTACGGTTATAATGCTATTATGCTACTATCTCTTAGTCTTGTGCTTCATGAATAGGAATTTGAAAAGGAGGACAAGTGAAAATTAAAATTCCTACTTTTTTCTTTCAAGGAGACACTAAAGGAACAAATCCGCGTGCTCGATTGGACAATATATATAACATGTAGAGTAAAAAGAGGTGCAACAAGTGTACAACCTCTTTGGCGAAGCCATGTTGATCTCAGCGTGATTGGGTTGGCCGGTGAGGATGCTCCGGCTGACATTGCTGTCGGAGGAGGGGAAGAAGATCTTAGGCGTCTGGAGATGGAGCCCGAGTCTTTGCTCACGTGATGGAGGGTTTCATCGTTGGAGCAGCTCCGTGAGTTGTCTGACGCCGAGGTGAAGCAGACAAGAGAGAAAGCGAACAACGTTAACTGAGTGGAATTCTAATAGCATCTCCAATACATGACGTAAAATACATAACCACAAAGTGCTAGATGTAAAATACATCAGACGCTCATCTCTGAACTTAACTGTCGAAACAGAACTTAACTGTCGAAACTAAACTTAACTGTCGGAACTGAACCTAACTGTCGAAACTGAATTTTGTTGTCGAAACTAAATTTTGTTGTAGGAACTGAACGCACTAGCAAGGTGAGGCTAAGCGTCGGTCGATTGACTTTTTCATCTCTGGTCAGTCGATTTTGCAACCGTTGGATACGAAATCAAGGGCCTACGGTTCATCTTCAACCTCCACCCTTTGAGTCGCCAGCCACCACCGGCCAAACAGCAGCCCCCCGCCGCCCCGAAAACACTCCCTACCGCCGGTCCGCCGTCGCCCCGGCCATCCCTCTAGGTCCCCACGTGCCGACCTTTTTCTCCGGCGATCCCCACGCCACCCCCCCCCCCACACCCCGCCCCCGCCGCACCACCGCCCCCATCCTCGAACCCTAAGATAGATAGTGGGGTACCTCTTGGCGAAGCCCCTCCCTCACGGCCGGTTCTTCCTTCACCCCGGCGAGCCCACCCCTTGAAAATCGACTGACCCAAAAGTTGATTCAGTCGACTGAAGTGCAGCCAAATCGGAGCAGCATCGTAAGCAAGAGCAGTAGCGCGAGCAAGAGCAATAGCAAGAGCAGACCAGGCAGGGGACCGAGAGCAAGAGCAGAGCAGTAGCGCGAGCGAGAGCTAAAGCAGCAGCAGCTCCTACTGATGTGGACGTCGCCGCCAAGGGAGCAACGCCGTGGAGGAAGTGGCGGGCGACGCCGCCGTGGATGGAGCCGCGCCGTGTCGGCTCGGGACCGAGCGCCGGCAGCACCGTGAGATCGAATCAAGAATAAAATGTGGCGATTAGTGTACAACCTCTTTGGTGGCGCCGATTAGGCCGCAGCTTCATCCGAGGAAACGGTGATGATGATGCTCTTCCGGTGGTGCAGGTGAAGACGGCGGTGTGGGAATGGAGGTGGCGCGAAAGACGAGGGGAACGTCGGGGCAGCTCCTTGGAGGTGGAGGACAGGGTGGCTGAACCGGCGGGACGATGAGATCGACGACGGATCCTCATCCGGTACGGTGGATGAGAGACGTCGAGGTGTTGCTGTGGACGACGTCGTCGGGGAAGAGGATCCGGCTGGGTGGCGGACGGAGCAGGGTGTGGGGTTTCGTCGCGGGTTTTCGCGGCCTCGGTGTACGAATGGGTGGGCGGATGGGATGGCAGTGGGGAACCATGGCTTAGAGACGCGCTTGTCCGAAATGTGGGGTAAGTTCAGAAAGTACCCCCCACCGATTTGAGGCGGTTCTTTCGGTTCAGGGGTACCACGGGCATTTCGCATGTCGGGATTTCACAGGAGGTGGGAGTTTTCGTGCGCATTGTAATTTCGGAATAGCAAGGCGCGGGTTGAGATGGAGGGAGTTGTCGGAGCACAACGAGACAAAGATATATCTTAAATATTTCGGGCTAACAAAGGCGCTGGTTGAAATTTCCGGACAAGCCTAACGTGTAATCGTACCAAATCAATGCGCACTACAAATGTCATTCAAAACTTTGAATTCATGTTATGTTCAATTAAAATAATTCGCTACGTGTATAATGCATGCAACCTACTACTAAAATGAACGTTTTAGTGCATTCCAAACGTATATACTACCACTTCAATATGAACTAAATTTGAATAAGATCTACAGTAATGATTGTTGTGAAGTCAAAGCATTTGAATTCGTTTCTGCTTTTAATAAGATCTACAATCATCATTATTGTCAAGTTAAACCATCGTTTGTGTATTATCTTCACAACACACCACATGATTAGTCTCGAGTTACATATGAACTATGTGTACTATATGAACTCGAACTAGAATTTTGAATCCACTTTATTTTGATTTCAAATCACATTACATTTCTAGCTCTAGCTAGATCTTCATAATCTAAACCATGTCTCATATGTATAATGTGTTTATCACATTATGTATGGTGCCCCGCCCCATACGCCTACAAGTATTTAGATGTGAGTTGCAAACACCACACATTACCACAAATTCAAATAAAATGTGAGAATGTTCGATATATAGTATTGTTTAGATTGCTCGATATTTAGTTGCAAGCTGCAACGCCGCACATTATCACAAATTCAAATAAAATGTGAGATTGTTTGATGTATAGTATGGTTTAGATTGTTCGGCATTTAGGCTGTGAGTTGCAAACGCCATGCATTATCACATTATGGTATAACATGTGCACATGCGTGTATACCGCTATATTCATGCATGCAATGTTTAAAACACTATGATCTCCTATTCAAATATATGAATCCGCTTTCATATCAAATTATGATCTTTGTTAGTCTCTTACACCCACACAATCCTCTAGCCTTTGTAGCTACCACTAACTTTCTCTCGTGCATGCACACGCCCTCCTCGCCCTCCTCCTCCCTCGGCATTCTATCCACCGCACATTCATTTTTTCTTTAGGTCGTTCTCTCGAGTCTCCACAACTCCTTTCCCGACACACACCGATCGATAAACCTCTCCAAAGTGATGCCTGCCTCAAAGATACACACACAGCCTTGATCTCCTCCTTTATGTGTCCTTGCCTCGTGTCTCTCATATGGTCGCACACACGTGTAAACTCTCGCCTCTTTTCATAGATCTCACAACCGCACACTCCTCCCCTATCTAGCTAGTAGTTGGGCCTCTCGCACCACCTCCTAGCTCCATTCTCTCTGTCTATCCGTCTCACTGGGCCTTATTTGCCTCTAACAAATGGACGTACACCGACCGATCTCTCGCTATACATATAGCCAGCTAGGTCCTTATAACTCGTTTTTACCCACACATCGATCGATCTACCTCATTAGTTGTGTCTCTCCCTTTCCTCCGACAAACAATAATTGATCTACCGATCTAGTTAGGTTTGCTTAACAAACACATGGTTCCCCTTCATCATCAATGGATGCGTCCTGACAGATCTATCACGCACATGCACACACAGAAACACATCCCCACTCTTATTGATAACATTGCAGTTCCACCCTCAGTTTGTCTAGTAGGCCTCTCCCAACATCCCCGAGAAGCAACTCCATCACCCATCCAGCACTCTACCCCTCTCCTCCCTCTCCTCCCTCCCTCTCCCTCCCTCTCTCCTCCTCTCTCTCTGTCCCATCATATTTCCCGTCCTTCGCTTATGTATGGATGTCGACCGATCTCCCTCAAGACATAGTTGGGTCTCTCCTTCTCAACACATATACTGAGTCGTTCTACCTCTATAGTTAGGCCTCTGCCACCCCTCACCCCCCCTCCCCCCCCCACACACACACCGATACATCAAGCGCTCTAGTCATGTCTCCCCGCCACACACAAACCCCGACATGTGCCCTCTAACGTTCCGTTAGGCCAGTCGCCCTATATCTTTGACTTGCACACACACACACACACACACACACACACAATTTTGATGGCTCTCTTCATCGATCTCGCACCCACCCACTTGATCCTCTCTTCGACTCTATCGATAGCTATGACCCCTCCCTCTCTTCTCGTGGATTTCCCGACCCTCTATGTATGATATGGATAGGCCTCCATTTCACACACATTGCATGCAAAAATTTGTTTGAGATGTCATCGACACATATTCCCACAAATAATTCACGAAATCAACCCCCACCCCACCCCCACCCCCACCACAAAACAAAAAACACTCACGAACGCAGTTTGTATCTCTCACACACACCCACGTAGGTGGGGGACGTGCACGAAGAGAAGAGGTGCATGCACGGCGCACGTACTCCCATCTCTTTCCCAACCACACCCGCGCGGGTACACGGTGGAGCTCATTTCTGTATGAAAAAGGCAGCCCACATGGTAATTTGGCACGTGTACTAGTTGTCCACTTGGTGGAGGGAGGATCGTCTACCACCGTTGAACAAACAAATTGCGACTTGACGCATTATGTTAAATTAAAAAAAGAGGCAAACCATGTGGGACCTATCGTAGAGGCAAGGCTCTATACACTAGATTACTTTTGATGTGTCCCGTCAACTCGCAGAACAAGGAGAAGCTTGCTTAGTACGTCGTCTCCCCCGCCCACGGGCGCGGTGGCTCGCAGGATGAGGTGAAGCTTGCTCCTCCCTCGCCCATGCGCGTGGTGGCTCGCAGGACGAGGAGAAAAATTTACTACTCCCTCCGTTTACTCCTCGTCCCCACTACCTTGGTTATAGAGATTATATCATATTGTTTGGAATATATATGTCCTTTAGTAGATTTCAATATGAACTACTAGTACATACTCCAAACACCGATGTATATAGACGTATTTTAGAGTGTACATTCACTCATTTTGCTCAGTATGTAGTAGCACTCTCCTCGCCTCGACCCTCGCCCACGTGGTGGACGTGCAGCAATTCATTCAGTCTCATATAGCCAGAACGATATATACTGCACTACCATTATTGCTCGACTTCTCAAAGAGGCGAAGAGCCAATCGCAAGGTTAATATTTTGGAGATGCCAAGCGCAAGGTTAGTAGGTGCCGCGTCATTTATAAATAATTTTTTTCTTCAAAGGTGTACGCAATATGATAGGTTCATATGGAGAGAAAAGGAAACCGCTCCACTATATACATAGTCAGGACGGGCCAGCCTACACGGTTGCTTGTTGGGGTTGCTCTCTTCACACTCTCTCGCACAAAATGACTGTGGCCACATCTCTAACATCCTGGCGGATCACGTCCGCTTGGGGAAGGGGAGAATGCTTAGTGTAGATGCGGTGGCCGTTGCCGACGGCGAAAACCCACTATCGGCACGTCCCGATCAGGGGTCCCCGCCGTTCTCTCTCACAAAGCCGGTGAGGTTGCCTTCGTCCCTTGCTCACTTTGCTGCGGCGTGGGCAGTTGCGCCCTCCCGCCGCCTCCTCAAGGTTGAGCTACGTCCCTCGTGTACAACTCCCTTTACAGTAGGCTTGCACCACTACTCCAAATTTGCCCACATCACTCCCCTGTGGATATTTCTCTACTTTTTGCCCCGCACATACCGATACCTCTCTGGCTTCTACATACTGTATTTGTGATGAGTTTATGTCTCATCAACTAGTCCCCTAGTAATCTTATTCTAATAACGCTTCTTAAATTTCTTTGCCACGAGGATGGTCATCTCGATTTTCTTTGAAATCGCACAAAATGATCCGATGGTCAAAAGGTTGCAAACTTCATTTATTAGGAAGCTCGAACGTTGCCAACAAATTGAAGCCTAGTCGTGGTTCACGGTTCAAGGGCTAGGGTCCGCATGGATCGCTTTTTCTTTAGTCGCCTCGCTCCAAAATAAGTGTCAACTTTAGTAGTAGTACAACTTTGTACTAAAGTTTGCACAAAGTTGAGACACTTATTTTGGAACGGAGGGAGTACATATTTGCTATGATCCGTCAATCATTGAGATGTAATAGCATGCATGTTACTCTCCTTTGTATTTGATGAAATGTTGCAACAGGCAACCTTGGACGCAAGATACATGTAACAGGAGCTGGAAGCTTCATAGCATTGTACAAATTTATCTCACTGATAAATTACAGTACGTACTAGTACTATACTAGTACTTCCTCCGTTCCTAAATATAAGTCTTTGTAGATATTTCACCATTAACCACATGCGGATGTATATAGATGCATTTTAAGTGTAGATTCATTCATTTTGTTCCGTATGTAGTTCACCTAGTGGAATCTCTACAAAGAGTTATCTACTAGTAATAGCTAGCCCCCACTACTAGGAATTCTCTATCCTCTCCTTGAGTCACATCATCAAAATTGACGTAGTCGTTAGATGAAGTAAATCAGTCATAATAGCCGTCTGATCTAGACGTTGAGAGGCTCCACACTAAGCCACATGCAAGCATGCATAAATACCGTGGCACATGCATGTGAGTGGGTTTTAAATCACATCAACATGTCTGCATGCAAGCATGCACCGGTAGCATGCATGTAAGTGAGCTTTTTAAGTCCCATTAACATGTCAAAAAGAAAAATATAATCCCATTATGTAGTAGGAGTTGGCTGATATTTTTTTCCTTACGTGGGATGATCTAAATGATGATGGGAGTTTATTTAGTTTGGCTACCACATTTTTCATGCGGTTATAGATTTTTTTTAGTTCTATGAAATCGATAATTTTGCGCAGAGAGATATACCGCTGTTCATGACAATGCTTGCGAGGACTCATCTAGTACTAATATTTAGGAACGGAGGGAGTACTATGTAAAGAGTTAGGTGTCGACGGTGATAGTGTGAGGTGGGCCATGTAATCACCGAGCTGCGTGTTTTCACCGCTCTTGCACTCCTCCATTGTAAGAATGGAGAAAATTGTAATCTACTACCTCCTTTCACCGAAAAGCGTGGGACATTCAGCAGTCCTACCACCTCAAGAATAAAGACCAATGAGTCGTCAAATCACATAGACCCAGCAGTAAGTTGGACGGACGAAGCAACCATCACTCTTGCGCTAGTGAGAGGTCGCGTCCGCTCTGCCCGGGCATGAATGGGGCACCGATTATTTGGAGCGGCGCTGACCGTTTCGGGCGGGAAGCGTGCGCGGGCGATGGAGGGGCTTTGGGTGGGCCAGGCTGGTTAGGAGCGGGCGTGGCAGCTATCCGCATGTCCATACCGGACATGCCCGAAAACAAGAGGATGCACCGACTCGCGGCTAAAATCGCACACTACACACCATATCTCTGTAGGAGTAGGTCGATCTGTCGCACTCTCTAACACACACATGTTGTTAAACACACACACGCACCTTGGTCCCGTTGCACCTTCTAACGTGACTTATTACACCTAGACGGAGGGAGTAATAAGTATACGAGATACGGTGGCACACTGACTTAAGTCGAATACAAGTGCCCAAAATTTTTGTGCATGTTATAATAAGGATTCACTTAAAATAGTACGTGAGCGAACAGAGGGATCAATTGGACAAGGTTCCCGCAAGAGCGAGATGTGTGAGGTAGTAAGATACATCAAGCGCTTTTAATTTTTCTTATTAATTTGTTTGTTTCACCCTCTGACTGGTGGGACCCAACATACTACGTGGAGAGAGGTAAGGTGACTAAGGATGCATTATTTCTACACCACTGTGGATAGTCTTACCACCAAAGCCACATGACACGATTATGATTGAAATCCTAATGACTCCCACACACACACAAAAAACACGGCATGCCTGTCACACGAATGCAGGAATGTATAAAGGTTATTTTCCTCTCGTTGAACATAACGGGAGGGTTGTGTAGCTGGTTAGCCTGTTCGCTCATCAAACTTGAGGTCTCGGGTTCGATAACTACACTTGAGCATAATTTTTGCCAGGAGGATTCTTTGACTGGTCAAAATGTTTTCTAGGGTTTGCATGCTTCACACTCTCTCCAGTATATATATACACGCTGGAGCCTCAGCGCTTCTAGTTGCTCTCTTCACACTCTCTCGCCCTCTCCCGCTGGAGCCTCAGCGCTTGTAGTTGCTCTCTTCAAACTCTCTCGCCCTCTCCAGATCTAAACAAGACTTCGTTGGCCTCTCTCTCCCCTCACTGCTGCTCAAAGAGCCGGCAGGATCCGTCCACGGAAGGGAAGGAGGCTTAACGATGTCGCTGGCCAGCGAGGAGGGAATCCACCAGGCCGCTGTTCACTTTCCACCCAATGACGGCGGGAGGGCCTCCGACCCATTCTTCTTCGCAGTCCGTCGCCCACCGAACCACGCCCCAAGAACCTTAAGGTATATTTTACTTACTCCACATGCATTGCTCTAGCTGCATGTATACCATGAATCTAGGACGTTGTTCAAAGAGGAAAGGAGTGGGGAAAGTAGTGGGAAAAGTTGTATATAGCATGAATCTAGGACGTGGTTCAAAGAGGAAATGAAGGGGAAAGTTGTATAGCATGAATCTAGGATGTGGTTCAAAGAGGAAAGGAATGGGGAAAGTAGTGGGGAAAGTTGTATCGCATAAATCTAGGACGTGGTTCAAAGAGGAAAGGAAGGGCGAAAGTACTAGTTCAAAAAGGAAAGGAAGGGACAAGGTAGTAGAGTTTGAGCAGGACTAGATTTGCTACGCTCACATAGGGAAAGGTGTCTAAAGATAACAAAAATGGGACCAACACAAATATGCTCCTTGGTTGTTTGTTCTTTGTTGCAACAGACTGTGCATGACCACATTACATCGGTAGATGCACATGGTGCTGGTCGTCCCATCGTCTGCAACTCATTAGATGTTGTTAATCTAAGGCCTTGTTTGGTTAAAAACTCCCTAGTCCCTACCTGCTTGGTTCCAGGGACTAAACATGGTAAAAGACCATGTTACCCCTAGTAATGAACTAATAGAAACAAGGTGGGATGCGTGGCAGGGGCAACTGTTGGAAAAGTCCAAAAAAAGACTCCCTCGGGGTCTTCTTTCTTTAGTCCCAAATGCCCACTTTTAGTCCCGAAAAGTCCCTCCTGTTTGGTTTAGATGTGACTGACAAGGAGTTTTTTTAGTCCCTACACCAAAATGTCCCTGTAAACAAACACCCTCTAATAATGCCATTGAAAATTGATGTAATGCCACGCTTAAAAGCAAATTACATGTTTAACGAATTTTATTGTTAATATAATCTCTATGTTAATATTAATCAATGCCACCATTTGAGAAATGCTACCGCCTTGCTTTCTTTCCCATTTAGATAAGGTAGATGCTTCTTTTTGTTGGCTTCGTGTCATCCACCATTATTGACCACTAATTGTTTCCTTTGCACCTCTGTAAACAGGGTTATCTACTTCACCTCGTTGCCATTGTGACCTTTTGTTGCACTGCACAAAACACTTTTGTTTTAAGAGTGTCTTGTGCAGTTCAACCAAAATGTCACACCGACAACGTTGCTTGATTGCTTGATCTTAGTGGAACTGCACAAGAGGAGATCTTACTTCCTATCCGTTAAGATGAATTTGGTTCAGATCTTCTTCTTGTGATTTGTTTGAATTCCGCATCATGAGAGGTCAGTACTAGCCTTCTTTCACATGATTCTGCATTGTGCTTTCATATGTTGTGCTACTTGTATGATAATGTTGCTTGATTTTAGTGAACTGCACAAATGGAGACAAGACTTCCAATCTGTATGTGCACCGTAATATCCCATTGAGGTAAGATAAGGATATTTCACAACTGGCTTCGGCTGTATTTTGCCGCTTTCATCGTAAAATTAAGTTTAGTACTATACTTTTGCTCCCTAATTGACATGCCAAATCTTACATTGAAGGCGAAACTTGTCTCATTATTGAACCAAGTGATGAAGGGGAAGAACAAGCGGAAGAAAAACAAAAATCGACTCCGGTGTTGTAATGAAGCACTAGAACTGTGATGACACAAGTAATGATATAGTTTTGCATCTTAATTTATTGCTATGGCTGGAACGAGCAATTGTTTTGCCACTGATTTGATGCCATACGTAATTATCTCTACTTGTGCAAACAGGGATCTTCTTTGAAGATACCTTATATTTTAGTGGAACTGCACAAGAAGATGTTGGAAACACTAAACTAATCGAGGAGTATATAGTAAGCATGGCCACCCCCGTAGATAGCAACAGATGGTTAGGAGAAGTGCTTCATCTGTATGCTCTACACAATCAGCCTCGACAAATGTTGGTACTCACCCACCGATTTCATCCATATGATTGAGCTTTGTCATCTCTATTGGTGTTGTGCTACCGTTTAGATAATTGTCATGAAAAAGTGGTATTGTCCTTGAGAAGTGCTTCATCTGTGCTGTTTTAAATATTTCCTTTCCTTTTTTTCGAAAGCAAGCAGGATCATCTTCCTCCGAAGAAGAATATGGAGTACGTGAAGTGACTAGTTCCGATTATGCCGGGATGAAGAAGCCATGTCTATCTTCTCATCGAAGGAGCAGCTTAAGGATGGTTACATTACTCCCCACAAGACCAAACTAACTTCAAATTTCGTAGGACCGACAAATCTCCATTTTTTTTCTTTGTGATCTTGTGAGTACAATGTTGTTCTAGGATTATTTCTGGTGAGTTCCTTTTTTCTAAAAGTGTGCTCTACATGGACCATGTATGTGCCTGTTGAAACTGTCAATTCATAGTACAGTTTGCTTTATACTAATCACATTTTCGTATTTGTGCAAACAGGAGTGCTCAGCTTGATTTCAACGGGAACTGCACAAAATGTTCATGAATACATCGAATCATTCATTTCCACCACAAGAAAGGAGGTGCCCATAAGTTCAAGGCGTTGCAACATATAAGGGCGAAATCATACAAGCTACGCGAATTTGGTTGACTTTGGTGGAACCGCACAAAAGAACAATTTGGTTTATTTAGCACGAGGTGCCATGTCAATGTCCGAACTGATGGCAAACCCTGCCCATTCCACAATCGTAGGCATTTGATATTTTGGAATGGGACAGCCTTGTCAAATTTTGCTCATTGATTTTAGCAAGATATGCGTTTGATATTTTCAAATGGGACGCCCTTTGTTGTCAGCAGCGGCGATTAATTTTTTCTTTATTCTTTAGTTGTGAAGTAAATATTGCCTCTCACATGTGAGTCGCTGAGATGCATAATCATCGATTGTTTTGAATGTTCTCTATGAATTGCCAAGCCTGTGTGTTTGATTGCAATGTACAGAAACGCTAAAAAGCTGCTCAAACTCTTTGTACTACTTATGTTCCTTTTTACTTCACGCATTGTGAAAGTGCATACTTTTTTGTATAAGAATGGTCAAAGCAGAGATACTTTGACTGCAGACAAAACTTGTATGCAGACTAGAAAGGACCGGAGGGAGTACATGTGAAATCTTTAAACGTGGTGATCACCACAGGAATAATGCTAGTACGTATTGTTTTGCATGTTCGTCCAATGCCACGATACAGAATTCAAACTAATCGAAATAAATTCATTCATACGGTCGGATTTCATATAAACATGCCGGATTTCATTACATTTCATACATTCTTCAACTAAAAGGGGTGTTTGTGGCGCATGCATCTCCCGATGCAGAGGCCGGGGTCATCCTCCTTTTCAAAAAAAACTAAAAAGGGTGCTGGAGGTATAATTAATTAACCGGTTACCCACTGTGTCCCGCCGAGCCGAACAGAAGCTTCAGTGATTTAATCAGAGGTGCAGCGAATCGACATGTGGTCTGTTGGGCCCACGTGTCGGTCGATAGCGCACAGCGATTAAGTAGAAGCAGCGTTCTTCTCCGGTAGCGGCTCTCCGACTCCACGTCGCCGCCAAGAAGCTAACCGGCGTCAATGGTCAACCCGCCTAGCTTGGCTTCAACCGGAGGGTAGTAGCGATGGCCTTACTTGGACCCCGAGCGGCGGCGACCTACCGTGTTCTACTCTTCCTCGTTTTACGTGGCACGACCTCGTTGGCGCTGGGCGGGGCCTCGGCGAGCCGGGCGATGTCCTCTGTCTTCGTTGCGTGGGCGGCGCCAATGAGCGGTGGAAATCCTCCCCCATGTTGATGGCAGGGTGGGGCCTCGGCTGAGCCGGCGATGTCCTCTGCCTCGTTGTTGGCGGGGCGGGGCCTCGGCGGAGCTGGCGGTGTCCTCTGCCTCGTTGTTGGCGCCGCGGGACCTCCGCGGAGCAGGGCGTCGTCGATGCCAGCGGAGCGGGGACTCGTCGGAGCCGGCATTGTCCTCTGCCTCGTCCTCGGTCTCGCCAAACAGCGCCTCGCCCGCTTCATCGCACTCTTTGCTAGTCTCTTTGTAGGCGGCCGCAGCCTCCGCCACCTGCATGCGGTACCGTCAGCGCTCGAAGCGGCCCTTGCGGGCGGAGCGGTACGAGTCGAGCAGTGCCTCCTGCTCCGCCCGCTCTGCGGCGATCTGCTCCTCCGCCTGCAGGTGCTCCTGGAGGAGATGGTGGTTGTAGGCGGCGTCGGCTGCGCCTCCGGAACTGCTCCTCACGCATCGGCCTCACCCTGTCCATATATTGGGCATGTGCCTTGCCGATGGTCATGGTGCAATGCACCGCGAGATGGCGCGGAGGAGGGTTTGGCGCGGATCATCGACTACCATGTTCTCCATTAGGACGTCGTTGCCCTCCACTCGCCGGCCACGGTCGGCAAGAATGGCTGCCATCTCCTTGTGGTCCGTCGTCCGCCTTTGTCTCAAGAGCGCTGAGCGCGAGGAAGCCATGGTGGGCGATAGTGGTGTGGACAGGAGAAAGGGAACGGATGCGGATGATCGCGGCTATGGCGGTATAACAGCTTTATATAGCAATGGTGGGTGGGCGGAGGGAGACGGGCGTGTGGCGCGGAGTAGCTGCCTCGGCAACAGCGTATCATTAATGTGTGCAGATGGATGGGCAGACGGATGGCACTTGTGTCCTTTGAAGGCGGAGCAATCGCCTGCACCGAAGCGGGCGGCCGGGCCGATCAATTTAAGTGAAAGCGCAGGCGAGAGATGACTTTACTTGGATAGGATGACAATGGGGACCCACCAGTCCATAGCCTCACGTCATAAGTGCCTCCTTATTTTATATATATATATATATATATATATATATAACTATAATTTATTTTGCTTCCTCCTGGTTTCTCGACATCACGGTCCCACACCATTGTCAACCTATGTACTCTAGTCAATAAACGAGAGAATTGCACAAGAAGCGGCCGGCAATTTGGGACCAAGCAGCTCGGCGATATTTGTGTTTTTGAGGTGTGAGCACCGCAGATTTTTTCGATGTTTACCCAGATATTAATTTTCTCCTCCGAACAACAACGAAAACATCGCTGCAGGTATTAATCGGCGGGTTGTGGCCCGTCTAGCCCAGGCGATATCCAGCCCAGATATTAATTTTTTCAAGTGAAAATGGCTAGCCCAACTATACTTTTTTTAGGAATACCCACGCAAGGTCAAGTTGTTATTCACCGCCCATTTGGCCATAAATCTTTCCTAGGAGGGATGCATTAGGCTTGACAAGAAAATGGGCTTTAAGAAATAATAAATGGGATGTAATTATAAAAACTGGGTAGTAACTATTAAAAAATGCACCAAACAGTGATTACTTTATAAAATATTATTTTTGGAATATTGAAAATTTTAATTTCATTAATTGTTGCGAGCGCAATGTTTCGTTGGATTTTACGTAATATAAATTTATATTGAAATTGTATTTAATCTGACTAGAAATTTCGGGATAAAAATATTTGGATCCCATCAAAATATGGGAAATTTTATTGAATTCTGTTTTGAACGGTTGGTTGAAATGGGCTGTAATTTTAACAAACTGTAAATGGGTTGTAGTAAATTCCATTAGAATTAAAAATGGGCTACACATTCTTACAAATCTCAAATGGGCTATAAGTTCTCTGCCACACACTTATGGCCTTAGTAAGTTGAAGCGTCCCCTAAAAAACCCAGAGTTGACGTGTATGCAAGGCTTTGTCAACTTATAGTCAACACACAGTTCTAGCAGCAGTGGTCGTTGGATGTCCATCCAATGGATGACGTACTTCTTCTTCAATCTCGGATATTCTAGCTTCACCCGCCCAAAAAATGTTTCCTCCCCCTGACATCTGGGCGATCGTTTCGAAGTCGACCATGGCCTACTAAGTTGACATACCAAGGGCTTTGTCAACTTAGTCAATAATAAACGATTCTAGCTGCGGTGACCGTGACGATGTCCATCCAACGGCCGTCGTGCTTCTTCAACCTCTGGTCTTCTTGCTCCAAATTACCAAAGCAGCGCCGATCGTGCTGCTCGCTCTCCGCCTCCCGTGGGCCGGTGCCGCGGAGGCCTCACCGCCCACTACTACTCCCACTGGCGGGCCATCCCTCCACTCACCCACACCACTGTTATTCTGCGGCGGCAGCGCAGCCGAACCAAGAACCCTCGTACTCCTCTTGGCGTGTGCATCCATCGCCGCGTCTTCCCGGCTCGCGTCGTCCCCTTCCTAGGCCTCGCCGTCGTCCACCGGTGGTGCTCTCGGCGTGGCGTGGTCAACGTGGTCAAGGAACGACTTCCATCGGACGTGGATCATGCGTGGAGAGGCTGACAATACCGGGTCCATGGCAGCCGCAAGGAAGTGCCTCCTTATTACGCCGCAAAATAATTATTCCTCCACCGACAATGGGACCCACCGGCGGGCCACCGTATTTCGCGAAAAATGATTCGCCCCGACTCTGGGACCCACGAGCTACATCTTCTCACGTAAGGAAGTGCGTCCGAAAAAACGATTCGCCCCGATCATTGGACTCACTAGCTACATCTTCGCACGCAAGGAAGTGCGTCCAAAATAAAACGATTCGCTTCGATCGGGACCCACCAGCTACACCTTCGCACGCAAGGAAGTGCGTCCGCAAAAAACGATTCGCCCGATCGCTGGGGACCCAAAGCTACACCTTCGCACGCAAGGAAGTGCGTCCCGCAAAAAACGATTCGCTTCTCGATCATTGACCCAAAGAGCTACACCTTCGCACGCAAGGAAGTGCGTCCGCAAAACGATTCGCCCCCCTGACTGCTGGGACCCACCAGCTACATCTTCGCAGGCAAGGAAGTGCCTGACAGTCGGGACCCACCTGGTCGAAGCGTACGTAGCATTGTCATCATGGTCGTGAACGTGTACGTACATACTGGTCGATGTAGAGGCACGCACGTTTCATAGTAGAGGCGCGCACGTGTCGTAGTAGAGGCGCGCACGTAGCATGTACACGTACGTACAGCGGCCAGGGTGCAAGAAAGAAAATACGGCCACGTATGTGTACATAAGGGTGGGGTCTCGAACGCCTAGTCGCGCATACGTACGACGAGGGCTCGTGTTCATGGGGAGGCAACGGAATGCGTCGTGTTCATGGGAAGGCAACGGAATGCGTCGTGTTCATGGGGAGGCAACGGAATGCGTTGTGTTCATCGGGAGGCAACGGAACGCATGGGAGCCAACCGGCTTGGACGGAACAGGCGATGGAAACGAGGCCTGGCGTACCGCAGAATGGAGGAAACGGACTTGTGTTCGACCGGACACGTTCGGAACGGGGTCCTGTTGATCGGGAGGGGTGTGGCGTACCGCAAAACGGAGGAAACAGACCTCCTATGGTCGAAACGGGGGTCCTGTTGATCGGGAGGGGTGTGGCGTACCGCAAAACGGAGGAAACAGACCTCCTACGGTCGAAACGGGGGTCCTGTTGATCGGGAGGGGTGTATGGCATCGCAAAACGGATTTAAACGGACTTGTGTTGGAGCGCTACGGTCGAAACGGGGGTCCTGTTCATCGGGAGGGGTGTGGCGTACCACAAAACGGGACTCCACGGATATTGTTCATCTCCACCGTCGACCTCCTCCAGCCTCCACGGGCTACCGTCGACCTCCTCCAGCCTCCACGGGCTCCTGTTCATCCAGCCTCCACCACGCGCTACTCCACCGGCTACTGTTCAACCAGCCCTCCACGGGCACCCCTCCGCCGTCTACGGTTCATCCAACCCTCCACACCACGGGGTCCTGTTCAACCACCCCTCCACGGCCACCCCTCCACCGCTTCATCGCTCATCCAGCCCTCCACACCACGGGTCCTGTTCATCCAGAGGCAACGCCACCGCCAATCGCTCATCCAACCCCCCGCAACGCCACTGTTCATCCAATCGATCGGCTTGATTAGCGGCGATAGCGGCGAATCGCTCCATCGGGTTCGATTAACAGCCATCGATCGATCGCCGGGTTCGATAGCAGCGTAACTGCGGTCTGTCGCCGGGTTCGATTAGAGCCCAATGCCTCGCTTCGGGTTCATTAGAGCCAACGCCTCGCACACGCAGCGTACATGTACGAGAAAGCAGCGCATCGCCGCCCCGACCTCCCACCGTAACCGGCAACTCCCCGAAATTTTCCTACCCCTTGCTTCTACCACGGTTTTTTCTGTCATGGACGGCCCAAAGAATGTCATGCAGCTGCGTCTCCGGCCCGACCAGGACGAAAAGCCCATTTTCTGTCATGATTTTTTGCCATAGAAGTAGGAGCCCACCACATCTATGATGATACCGGGTTCTGTCACAATTATCGTCATAGAAGTGTCATATGTATGACAAAAAAAATTCGTTCGGCCCAAAATGTCATGGATGTGTCTTTTTTTTGTAGTGTATGTGAGTTCTTGATCCTATCTTGCAAGTCTATAGTAACCTACTATGTGTTATGATCCGGCAACCCCGAAGTGACAATAATCGGGACCACTCCCGGTGATGACCATAGTTTGAGGAGTTCATGTATTCACTATGTGCTAATGCTTTGTTCCGGTTCTCTATTAAAAGGAGGCCTTAATATCCCTTAGTTTCCATTAGGACCCCGCTGCCACAGAGGGTAGGACAAAAGATGTCATGCAAGTTCTTTTCCATAAGCACGTATGACTATATTCGGAATACATGCCTACATTACATTGATGAATTGGAGCTAGTTCTGTGTCACCCTATGTTATGGCTGTTACATGATGAACCGCATCCGGCATAATTATCCATCACCGATCCAATGCTACGAGTTTTCCATCTACTGGTTTACGCTTATTTACTTTTCCGTTGCTATTATTACAATCACTACAAAATACCAAAAATATTACTTTTGCTTCTGTTACCCTTTTTATTACAGTTACCACTACTATCATATTACTTTTCTACTAAATACCTTGCTGCAGATATTAAGTTATCCAGGTGTGGCTGAATTGACCACTCAGTTGCTAATACTTGAGAATATTCTTTGGCCCCCCTTGTGTCGAATCAATAAATTTGGGTTGAATACTCATCCCTCGAAAGCTGTTGCGATCCCCTACACTTGTGGGTTATCAATATGCAATGAATCAAGAGTGACATGTATGAAAGAATTATGAACGGTGGCTTTGCCACAAATACAATGTCAACTACATGATCATGCTAGCAATATGATAATGATGGAACGTGTCATAATAAACGGAACGGTGGAAAGTTTCATGGCAATATATCTCGGAATGGCTATGGAAATGCCATGATAGGTAGGTATGGTGGCTGTTTTGAGGAAGGTATATGGTGGGTGTATGGTACCGGTGAAAAGTGTGCGGTATTAGAAAGGCTAGCAATGGTAGAAGGAAGAAAAGTGTGTATAATCCATGGACTCAACATTAGTCATGAAGAACTCATATACTTATTGCAAAAATCTACAAGTTATCAAAGCAAAGTATTACGCGCATGCTCCTAGGGGGATAGATTGGTAGGGAAAGACCGTCGCCGTCCCCGTCCGCCACTCATAAGGAAGACAATCAATAAATAAATCATGCTCCGACTTCATCACATAACGGTTCACCATACGTGCATGCTACGGGAATCACAAACTTTAACACAAGTATTTCTCAAATTCACAACTACTCAACTAGCATGACTCTAATATCACCATATTTATATCTCAAAACAATTATCAAGCATCAAAATTTTCTTAGTATTCAACACACTCAAAAGAAAGTTTTACAAATCTTGAATACCAAGCATATTAAGATTTTTAAGCAAATTACCATGCTATTTAAGACTCTCAAAATAATCTAAGTGAAGCATGAGAGATCAATATTTTCTTTAAAACAAATCCACCACCATGCTCTAAAAGATATAAGTGAAGCACTAGAGCAAAACTATATAGCTCAAAAGATATAAGTGAAGCACATAGAGTATTCTAACAAATTCCAAATCATGTATGGCTTTCTCAAAAGGTGTGTACAGCAAAGATGATTGTGGAAAACTAAAAAATAAAGACTCAAATCATACAAGACGCTCCAAGCAAAACACATATCACGCGGTGAATAAAAATATAGCTCCAAGTAAAGTTACCGATGGAAGTAGATTTAAAGAGGGGATGCCTTCCGGCATCCCCAAGCTTTGACTTTTGGTGTCCTTAGATTATCTTGGGGGTTCCATGGGCATCCCCAAGCTTAGGCTCTTGCCACTCCTTGTTCCATAATCCATCAAAATCTTTCACCCAAAACTTGAAAACTTCACAACACAAAACTCAACAGAATTCTCGTGAGCTCTATTAGCGAAAGAAAAACAAAAGACCACTTCAAGGTACTGTAATGAACTCATTATTTATTTATATTGGTGTTAAACCTACTGTATTCCAACTTCTCTATGGTTTAAAAACTATTTTACTAGCCATAGATTCATCAAAAGAAGCAAACAACACACGAAAAACAGAATCTGTCAAAAATAGAACAGTCTGTAGTAATCTGGAACTAATGCAAACTTCTGGAACTCCAAAAAATCTACCAAAATAGGAAGACCTAGACAATTCGTTTACTGATCAGAAGCAATTGTAATCACTATTTTATCATGTTCTGGTGATTTTTAACAATTCTTTTCGTGAACAGAAAGTTTCTGGAAATTACAGGAAGATCAAATAACTATTATCCAAGAAGATCCTATAGGTTTAACTTGGCACAAACACTAATTAAAACATAAAAACACATCTAACCAGAGGCTAGATCAAAGATTTATTCCTAAACAGAAGCAAAAAAACTAAAAACTAAAAATAAAATTGGGTTGCCTCCCAACAAGCGCTATCGTTTAACGCCCCTAGCTAGGCATATAGATTTCAATGATGCTCACATGAAAGACAAGAATTGAAGCACAAGAAGAGCATCATAAAACACGTTACAAACACATCTAAGTCTAAAATAATTCCTATGCATAGTCATCTTGTAGGCAAACAAATTATCAAGGCAAGAAAAAACTAGCAAATGCAAGGGAGCGGAAAGAAACAATAGAAATCTCAACATAACGAGAGGTAATTTATTATCATGAAAATTTCTACAACCATATTTTCCTCTCTCATAATAATTACATGTGGGATCATAAGAAAATTCAACAAAATAGCTATCACATAAAATATTTTCAATACGATCCACATGCATGCAAAGTTGACACTCTTCCAAAATAGTGGGATTATCATTAACTAAAGTCATGACCTCTCCAAACCCACTTTTATCAAAAATTTCATAAGATTGAACATTCTCCAAATATGTGGGATCTAAAGTTGACACTCCTCCAAACCTAGCATCCTAATCATGATCATTGCAACAAGTAGATGACATAGCAAACCTAGCATCCCCAAGCTTAGGGTTTTGCATATTTTTAGCACAATTGACATCAATAGAATTTATAGTAAAATCATTGCAATCATGCTTTTTATTCAAAGATCTATCGTGAATCGCTTCATAAAGTACTTCATCACAATTTTTAGATTCACGAATTTCAGGCAAAACCTTATAAAGATAATCTAGTGCACTCAATTCACTAGCAATAGGTTCATCATAATTGGATCTCTTAAAGAGATTAGCAAGTGGATGAGGATCCATAAAATTTTAGTGCTTAAGATGCAAGCAAAAAGAAGGCACATTGTAACACAAGATTGAACGGAGGAAGGGCGAATAAAACGGCAAGGGTGAAGTGGGCGAGAGGAAAACGAGAGGCAAATGGAAAATAATGTAATGCGGGAGATAAGGGTTTGTGATGGGTACTTGGTATGTTGACTTTTGCGTAGACTCCCTAATAACGGGCGCCAGAAATTCTTCTTGCTACCTCTTGAGCCTTTGCGTTGGATTTCCTTGAAGAGGAAAGGATGATGCAGCAAAGTAGCATAAGTATTTCCCTCAGTTTTTGAGAACCAAGGTATCAATCCAGTAGGAGGCTACGCTCGAGTCCCTCGTACCTGCACAAAGAAAATAACTCCTCGCAACCAACGTGATAAGGGGTTGTCAATCCCTTCAGGTCACTTACGAGAGTGAGATATGATAGATAATATTTTTGGTATTTTTGTGATAAAGATGCAAGGTAAAATAAAAGCAAAGTAAAAAAGCAAAGGCAATAATAAAGTGTAAGAGGATTAATATGATGAAGATAGACCCGGGGGCCATAGGTTTCACTAGTGGCTTCTCTCAAGAGCATAAGTATTTTACGGTGGGTGAACGAATTATTGTTGAGCAATTGACAGAATTGAGCATAGTTATGAGAATATCTAGGTATGATCATGTATATAGGCATCACATCCGAGACAAGTAGGCCGACTCGCCTCGCATCTACTACTATTACTCCACTCATCGACCGCTATCCAAAGATGCATCTAGAGTATTAAGTTCAAGAAAACAGACTAACGCCTTAAGCAAGACGACATGATGTAGAGGGATAAATTCATGCAATATGATAAAAACCCCATCTTGTTATCCTCGATGGCAACAATACAATACGTGCCTTGCTGCCCCTCATCACCGGGAAAGGACACCGCAAGATTGAACCCAAAGCTAAGCACTTCCCCATTGCAAGAAAGATCAATCTAGTAGGCCAAACCAAACTGATAATTCGAAGAGACTTGCAAAGATAACCAATCATACATAAAAGAATTCGGAGAAGATTCAAATATTTTTCATAGATAAACTTGATCATAAACCCACAATTCATCGGTCTCAACAAACACACCGCAAAAAGAAGATTACATCGAATAGATCTCCACGAGAGAGGAGAACATTGTATTGAGATCCAAAAAGAGAGAAGAAGCCATCTAGCTACTAACTATGGACCCGAAGGTCTGAGGTAAACTACTCACACTTAATCGGAGAGGCTATGATGATGTAGAAGCTCTCCGTGATGGATGCCCCCTCCGGCGGAGCTCCGGAACAGGCCCCAAGATGGGATCTCGTGGGTACAGAAGGTTGCGGTGGTGGAATTAGGTTTTTGGCTCCGTATCTGATTGTTTGGGGGTACGTAGGTATATATAGGAGGAAGGAGTACGTCGGTGGAGCAACAGGGGGCCCACGAGGGTGGAGGGCGCGCCCTGGGGGGTGGGCACGCCCCCCTACCTCGTGCCTTCCTCCTTTCTTTCTTGACGTAGGGTCCAAGTCTCCTGGATCATGTTCGGTGAGAAAATCACGTTCCCGAAGGTTTCATTCCGTTTGGACTCCGTTTGATATTCCGCTTCTTCAAACTCAAATAGGCAAAAAAACAACAATTCTGGGCTGGGCCTCCGGTTAATAGGTTAGTCCCAAAAATAATATAAAAGTGGATAATAAAGCCCAATATTGTCCAAAATTGTAGATAATATAGCATGGATCAATCAAAAATTATAGATACGTTGGAGACGTATCAGGAAGCAACAAATGAAGGAGTCTCGGTGAAGGAGTTCATATCCGATCTAGGTGTCATACCTAGTGCATCGGGTCCAATGAAAATCTTTTGTGACAATACTGGTGCAATTGCCTTGGCAAAGGAATCCAGATTTCACAAGAGGACCAAGCACATCAAGAGATGCTTCAATTCCATCCGGACCAAGTCCGTGGGAGACATAGAGATTTGCAAGATACATACCGATCTGAATGTTGCGTACCCGCTGACTAAGCCTCTTCCACGAGCAAAACATGATCGGCACCAAAATCCATGGGTGTTAGAATCATTATCGTAATCTAGATTATTGACTCTAGTGCAAGTGGGAGACTGAAGGAAATATGCCCTAGAGGCAATAATAAAGTTATTATTTATTTGCTCATATCATGATAAATGTTTATTATTCATGCTAGAATTGTATTAACCGGAAACATAATACATGTGTGAATACATAGACAAACATTGTGTCACTAGTATGCCTCTACTTGACTAGCTCGTTAATCAAAGATGGTTGAGTTTCCTAGCCATGGACATGAGTTGTCATTTGATTAACGGGATCACATCATTAGGAGAATGATGTGATTGACTTGACCCATTCCGATAGCTTAGCACTTGATCGTTTAGTATGTTGCTATTGCTTTCTTCATGACTTATACATGTTCCTATGACCATGAGATTATGCAACTCCCATTTATCGGAGTAACACTTTGTGTGCTACCAAACGTCACAACGTAACTGGGTGATTATAAAGGTGATCTACAGGTGTCTCCGAAGGTACTTGTTGAGTTGGCGTATTTCGAGATTAGGATTTGTCACTCCGATTGTCGGAGAGGTATCTTTGGGCCCTCTCGGTAATGCACAACACTGTAAGCCTTGCAAGCAATCTGACTAATGAGTTAGTTACGGGATGATGCACTGAACGAGTAAAGAGACTTGCCGGTAACGAGATTGAACTAGGTATTGAGATACCGACGATCGAATCTCGGGCAAGTAACATACCGATGACAAAGGGAACGACATATGTTGTTATGCGGTTCGACTGATAAAGATCTTCGTAGAATATGTGGGAGCCAATATGAGCATCCAGGTTCCGCTATTGGTTATTGACCGGAGACGTGTCTCGGTCATGTCTACATAGTTCTCGAACCCGTAGGGTCCGCACGCTTAAAGTTTGGTGACGATCGATATTATGAGTTTTTTGTGTTTTGATGTACCGAAGGTAGTTCGGAGTCCCAGATATGATCACGGACAAGATGAGGAGTCTCGAAATGGTCGAGACGTAAAGATCGATATATTGGACGACTATATTCGGACACCAGAAGTGTTCCGAGTGGTTTCGGAGAAATGCCGGAGTACCGGGGGGGGGGGGGTTACCGGAACCCCCCGGGGAGTTAATTGGGCCTCATGGGCCTTAGTGGGAGAAGAGGAGGGGCGGCCAGGGCAGCCGCGCACCCCCTCCCCCTCTAGTCTGAATTGGACAAGGAAGGGGGGGCGGCGCCCCCCTTTTTCCTTCTCCCCCTCTCTCCCTTCTTTCCCTCTCCTACTCCAACAAGGAAAAGGAGGAGTCCTACTCCCGATGGGAGTAGGCCTCCCCCCTTGGCGCGCCCTCCTCCTGGCCGGCCGCCTCCCCCTTGCTCCTTTATATACGGGGGCAGGGAGGCACCTCTAGACACACAAGTTGATCTATTCCAGCCGTGTGCGGTGCCCCCCTCCACCATATTCCACCTCGGTCATATCGTAGCAGTGCTTAGGTGAAAGCCCCGCGTCAGTAGCAACATCATCACCGTCATCACGCCGTCAGGTCGACGGAACTCTCCGTGAAGCTCTCTTTGGATCGGAGTTCGCGAGACGTCATCGAGCTGAACGTGTGCTGAAATCGGACGTGCCGTACATTCGGTACTTGGATCGGTCGGATCATGAAGACGTACAACTACATCAACCGCATTGTGCTAACGCTTCCGCTTTCAGTCTACGAGGGTACGTGGACAAACACTCTCCCCTCTCGTTGCTATGCATCACCATGATCTTGCGTGTGCGTAGGATTTTTTTTGAAATTACTACGTTCCCCAACAACTGGGAGTCCTAGTAGGACTCCCCCCACTTGACGCACCCCCTAGGGCCAGCCTCCTCCCTCTCCTTCCTTTATATACGTGGGCAGGGCACCCCTTGGAGACACACCAATTATTCCAAGCCGTGTGCGGCGTCTCACTCCACGGTTTACTCCTCCGGTCATATTCACATAGTGCTTAGGCAAAGCCCTGCGTGGATCACATCACCATCACCGCCACAACGCCGTCATGCTGACGAAACTCTCCCTCGACACTTTGCTGGATCAAGAGTTCGAGGGAAGTCATCGAGCTGAATGTGTGCTGAACTTAGAACTGCCGTACGTTAGGTACTTGACCGGTTGGATCATGAAGACATTCGACTACATCAACCGCGTTAAACTAATGCTTCCGCTTTCGGTCTACGAGCGTACATGGACACACTCTCCCCCTCTCGTTGCTATGCATCTCCTAGATAGATTTTGCGTGATCGTAGGATTTTTTTGAAATTGCATGCTACGTTCCCCAACAGATATTGCTCCAAAAACCCTCTACCACTTTCTCCAATCCATACATGTCCAAACCCTAAATGGCCAATTCGGTCCCACCGAAAACATCTACTCCAGGCCCATCGAGTTGATCCTATACACTGCCAGAGCCAAACCCTAGAATTTCGGTCTCACCGAGTTGTAGTGACCAAGTTTCTGTAAGCCATTTCGTTCACTTTAGAATCACCGAGTTGAACTGATCAGAACTATCGAAACGAAGTCTTGCCTAGGTCATCGCATTTGGGTCTGTCCGAGATTTCCATTTTGGTCCCACCGGAAAGCCCGACGTTCATATCTTTTACACAGGTCAGTCTCACCGAGTTTTTGCTTTGGTGTCACCGAGTTGAGTCAAAAGTGTGTAACGATTCAATTTTGGGTGAAGGCTATAAATACCCCTCCACCCCCACCCACTCTTTAAGTGAGCCATCAGAACGAATCTACACTTCCGCCATTCATTTTCTGAGAGTGAACCACCTACTCAGGTGTTGAGATCAAGAGATTCCAATCCAACCATTTGAACCTTGATTTCTAGCCTCCTCAAGTTGCTTTCCACTCCAATCCTTCTCCTACCCAAGCCAAATCTATGAGAGAGTGATTGAGTGTTGAGGAGACTATCATTTGAAGCACAAGAGCAATGAGTTCATCATCAACAACACCATATAATACCTTTTGGAGAGTGGTGTCTCCTAGATTGGTTAGGTGTCACTGGGAGCCTCCAAGATCTTGTGGAGTTGAACCAAGGAGTTTGTAAGGGCAAGGAGATCACCTAGACACGAAGATTTTTGGCGTGGTTCCGATAGGTGGTGCTATCGTACGTCCACATTGATGGAGACTTCAACCCACGAAGGGTAACAGTTGCGCGAGTCCACGGAGGGCTCCACCCATGAAGGGTCCACAAAGAAGCAATCTTGTCTATCCCACCATGGCCATCGCCCACGAAGGACTTGCGTCACTCGGGTAGACCTTCATGAAGTAGGTGATCTCCTTGCCCTTACAAACTTCTTGGTTCAACTCCACATCTTGTCGGAGGCTCCCAAGCGACATCTACCCAATCTAGGAGACACCACTCTCCAAAAGGTAATAGATGGTATGTTGATGATGAACTCTTTGATCTTGTGCTTCAAATGATAGTCTCCCCAACACTCAACTCTCTCTCTCTCTCTATCTCTCTCTCACATATTTGGCTATGGTGGAAGAAAGATTTGAGTGAAAAGAAACTTGGGGAAGGCTAGAAATCAAGTTTCAAATGGTAGGAATGAAATCTCTTGATCTCAACACATGAGTAGGTGGTTCTCTCTCAGAAAATGTATGGTGGAAGTGTAGGCACGTTCTGATGGCTCTCTTGCTTGGCAAGAGGAGGGTGGAGGGGTACATATAGCCTCCTCACAAAATCCAACTGTTATACACTTTTGACCCATCTCGGTGACACCGATCAGTAAACTCGGTGGCACCGATTGTACAAAAATATGAACGTTGGGAATCTCGGTGGGACCGAGTGGGACAACTCGGTGGGACCGATGTGCTAGGGCTTAGGGACAATATCAACTCGGTGGCGCCCAGTGGCGATTCCACTAGGGGGGCTTCAATAGGCTGAAGCCTACCCTCCAAATATCCTATTTCAACTAAACATACTAGTTGACAATTTTACTAAGGTGTTTAACATGTAAATTGCAATGCATTTGCTAATTAGACTTAGAAACTTGATGTTCTGAGCCTACCCTTCAATTTGGTGCTAGATTCGCCACTGGTGGCGCCGATTGCATCATCTCGGTGAGACCGAAGTGAAGCAAAAGGCAAAGAGAATCAGTCAAGCCAACTCGATGGGACCGATTGCAACAACTCAGTGAGACCGAAGTGAATGCAACAAGTCACAGAGCGCTGGCAAGGCCATCTCGATGGGACCGAGATCCGTATCGGTGGAACCAAATTGTTAGGGTTTTGGCAGTGGCTAAGTCCAGATGAACTCGGTGGCTCCGAGTATGAAATATCGGTAGCGCCGAGTTAGAGTTTAGGTTTTGGACATATTTGGATAGAGAAAGTGGCTAGGGTTTTTGGAGCAATCTCACTAAGCACTTGAGCAACAAGATCATTAAGCAACACCTCACCCCTTTTAATAGTATTGGCTTTCATGTGGACTCAATGTGATATTGGATCACTTAAACAAAAAAAGTCTTGAGCTTTTGCCAATCCTTGTCCTTATCAGTTTGAGGGGTCCACGTCTCAAGTCCATGCTATGCCAATCATTGAACATCCTGAAATATTTATCTTGAAGGGATATTAGTTCAGTGAGCTATATGTTGTTATGAATTACCAAAACCACTCGGGGATTAGTTACACTTTGAATCTCCCCTTTTTTGTAATTGATGACAACATATAGATCAAAGCTTCGACAAATGATTAAATGAATGAAATACATCGTCGCTTTGAGAAGTATGTGATAAGCAAGAGCTCCCCCTAAATTTGTGCATTATTAAAAAATTACGTTTGAATGCAAATGCACAATCGATTAGGACCATGGGTCACTCTTCAATGTCACATACATCTTGGTGGAGTGCACAAAATAATATGAGTGAAATAACATGCACGCATCACCAAGAACATAAGTGAATGATCATACACAAATAACGATAGAGATAAGCATTAAGCACCACATAAGGCATAGTATGATCAATCACACAAGATGATGCAGGCTGTGGAGGGTACCTGAATTATTGGGCGATCATAGCAATTGGAGAGTTGGTTTATTGCAGCAATACCTCCTTCCAGTCGACATCGAGTAGATAATCAAAATCCGATCATCCCCTTGCCTCGGAGAGGATGTGCTGGCGTGGGAAGCAGAACTGAGTGGTGTGTTCACCGTCCGCAGCGTGTACTAGTTGGCGCTCAATGAACGCCTTCGTCCTTCTTCAATCACAGCGAGCAAGGCATCAAACGGGCGACGAGCCGTCTGGGCTTTATTATAGAGGTGATCTGTTCCTCCTAAGGAGTGTGTTGCAAGTTTCTCTCTGCCTACTTGGGTCGGTGAATAAAGAACGTCGTACACTTGAGGTTTCAGACTTATTCCTTCTCTCTGCGACTGAGGCGGGCGATACTTTTCATGCCCTCTGTAGATGTCCGCGAATGGTGGCGCTTTGGTAGGCAATGGCGCAACACTAGAGACTCTGGAGCTTCATCAACTGGTGAACTTAGGGCCTGAATGGTTGCTCCACACCCTTGCTAATCTACCGGAGAGGGAGCCGCTAATGTTGATGATGACATTATGGCGCAACTGGCATGCCAGCTGCGTGATTCCGCATCACAAGCGACCATCGGAGGTGGAGGCATCGAAGCGATTCCTGTTGAGCTATGTCAAATCGCTGGTGTCCAACAAGAACCACCCTGATGTGGGCCAAGTTAAGGGCAAGATGTCGGTCGGTGTTCATCTCCCTCAAAGAGTGCTTCCACATGTGGAACAAGGCAACATCCCAGCATTACGCCGTCGTTGGTGTGGACTACTTTGAACATTGATGGTTCCTTGAGTGAACGAGTAAACGAGGCAAGTGCATGGATGATCTTGCGTGACGAATCTGGGGCACTCATATTGTCATCCCGCCGAGAGCCGCGGCAGTATTCCTCGCCATTGAAATCAGAGCTCGTTGCATGCATGGAGGGCTTAGCTCTAGCTATCTAGTGGACGTCGGTGCCTATTGTGGTGCAGGCCGACGATTATACAAGTTGCCGGTGATGATAGATCTTTGCATTCTATGATGGTTCGTGAAATCAACACATATTTTCAGGAAGGAAGATAGTTTGTAATCAAGCACGTTAGGAGAGAGCAGAGCTCTGTGAGTCATTATTTAGCAAATTCCGGTAGAAAGGAGAAGCAAACCGTTGTGTGGCTTCGATCATGGCCTGGTGAGGTACCTGAATTATGTAATGCATACATGTTTTGTGCTTGCTTTATAAGTTTTTTTCTCCCCACAAAAAAGAAAAGAAATACAAAATACATGAATTGTCTATCTTAGAAGAGAAAAAACCTGTTTAAGACAAACCGCAAGTTAATCAGCTTATCTTGTTTCCAACATTATTTTAAAATATACAAATGGTTGACTTTCAGTATTGTATGGCTCTTGCACATCCAATAATAATACACTTATTTGTCATATCTTGCCGTGTTTTCTCATCCGAATTGCTTGGCAGAAAATAAGAAACAATATAATTCTTATGAGTGAGAGAAGATGGGAAAATTGTATAGCAACAATGTAGTCAATCAACATGAAAGAGATTCACATGCACCCACAAACATGTAGCACAAAAAAGGGGAGAGCACACCAGAATAGAAACACGCAGCACAAAACACCAAAGAGGCAGTTAGAGGCCAAACCCTAACCCAATTGTGGCAACGCCAGTGGGAAAGGCCACTGATAAAATGGACCAACCAATTCGCCCATTTCTCCCTGCTCTCTCTCGACAGATGACGCCACAGGTTGGCATTGGCAGCAAGGTAGATGGATAGGGACAAGGACAGCCAGCCCCCCTCCCTTCTCCTCTCCTACTGTGTGGATCAAAAGATACTGTAGATAAATAAAACAAAAGAGATTGACAAGTAAATGAATTTCTCAGGAAAATTCCAAAGCCCAAATAAAAACTAAGACCGGAGCTTTCCATCATCACCTCGCGCAAGGCCAGCGAGCAGCCGCCGTGTTTTTTATTGCCCGGCTGACCAATCGCCGGAGGAGGAACTCACCACCAGGTCACCTCTATCATTTCCGACCTCCCTCCCTCTTGTACGCTTGCTTCTTTTTTATCTTCTCCCTCTCTCTGGTTTCTTGATTATTTAATTGTTTGGTTGTTCGCCCATTTGGGTGTGTGTGATGGATGGATAGATAGATTCCAAGTTTCCAACCCCAGCTAAGCTGCTACTTGTTTGCTCCGAGCAGAAGCCAAGAACAGCTCCCTCCCAAGGAAGGATCTTTTTCTTTTCCTGGATTTGGCCCGCTTCTGTCCGGGAAATCTCGGGTTGGCGGCGGCTGGATCTCCGGGAGGAGGATTTGATGCCGGTTCTTGCTCCATTTTGAGCCCGAATCATCCTGCCTCGTGACCGGCGACAGGCGGGCGGCCTTTCGAGCTCCCAGGAGCCGCGGAAGGTGAGCGAGGCGGCCTCCGAGCGCTCGGGAGGGCGGCGATGCCGCTGCTTTGATTCTGGTTCACGCTGCTGCCGGGGATGGAATCCAGCGGGGAGGAGCTCCTGAAGAAGATCCGGCAGCTGGAGGTGGGCCAGGCGCAGCTCAAGCAGGAGATGTCCAAGTTCGCGCTGCCGCCGACCGGCGGCGGAGGGGAGCGCCGGCGCTCGCAGTCCGTCTCGCCCAGCCGCGGCGCGCCGCCTCATCCTGCGCCGGCGCCGGCGCCCTCGAGGCGGCTCTCCGGGGGGCTTGATGGAGGCCAGCGGGGGTGGGGCCGTGGCTCCGCGTCCTTCTCGCACTCGTCGCCGCTGCAGCGGGAAGGCCGTGCGGCGGCGGAAGGCGGCGCCACGGGCGCTGGGCTGGCGGAGCGGCAGTACCGCAGGGTGCTCCAGTCGCTGGGGCAGTCCGTCCACATTCTTGACCTCGATGGAAGGATCATATACTGGTGAGCTTTCTACTTCTTCAATGTTTGTTGACCTGTTTTGTGCGAGCTTGTAAATGCTCGAGGAGCTGCTGCGGTGATAGTGATGGCATCGGTTCAACTGTTCTTGTTATACTGCAATGAAGTGACCATGCATCCAATGGGAGTTGTGTTTTTAGTGGCATTTTAACCATGTATGCGTGTGATGATGGGACTTACTACTTGGTGAAATCTGGTATTTTGTCAGAGCTTTGTACTCCTACAACCCTAGGCTGTACAAGTTACGTATCGGCCATGCTATGTCACAGTTTATATTGATTTGAAGTGAAGCTTTCTGCCTGGTTGAACAAATTGGTAACAGTAAAATAGCACAATAAGGTTTCATGGCACTTCTGCCATTGTTGTTTCAAGAGTTGAGTGATGCACATGGGTCAAAGTTTTGGGTCTTCATTTTTGTGTGAGTCGCATTGCTTATCAATTCAGCAACACAGTTTGATAGTCATGTACCTACTTCCCACCTGTGCTAAACAAACATCACATATTTTTTTTAGTCTGCAGTTCTGCATGGACTTTTGCTTCTCTTTTGTTCTTGCTAATGCTTTCTTATCACCAAAGCCTTTCATTTGCTATGATGCAGGAATCGGTCTGCAGAGAATCTCTATGGTTATCCTGCATCAGAAGTACTTGGTCAGGATGCACTCATGCTGCTGGTTGATTCCCGTGACCTCAGTGTGGTAAATGATATGTTTCGACGTATTTCTTTGGGTGAGAGTTGGACTGGGAAGTTTCCAGTTAAGAACAAGGCAGGGGATAGGTTTTTAGCTGTTGGCACCAACACTCCATTTTATGATGAGGATGGCAGTTTGGTGGGCATTATTTGTGTTTCAAGTGATTCACGCGCATTGGAGGAGATACTCAGTGGACCTTCAACCTCTGCAAGGTCCCATTCAGAATCATCTAGCCCCTCCTGTTGTGATGGCAGTTGCAGCAACAGTAATCGAAAAACCAGTTTGTTGAACAGAAATCCGTTTGATCCCCAGCAGTCTACTATAACCTCCAAGATAACAAATTTGGTGAGTTCTGTTACTACTTTATTATTGTAAAAAGTAGAGATATGCATGCCATTGAGTAGCAATGAAACATTGTTTCTCTATAGCATGTTTTCTTAATAATTTGCTACTGTATTCCTTTCTGATATTTAGAATAACACAGGCTAACAAGGTTACAAATAAAGTTCGTTCGAGGGTCAAGATGGATGAGAATGGCATGGTACGGGAAGGTGGCAGTGGTGAGAGTCAGTGCTCTGATCGTGATAACAAGGAAGGTCCATCTAGTGGACCAAGTACACCAAGAGGAGATGCACCACATGGTGCCTTCGGCACGGAAGAGAATTCCCCTGGGAAATCAACCAAAACAAACGGTGATGAATCAGAAGCGAAAATAGGTCTCCACAAGATGTTGAGTTCAAAAGCAGAGGCATTGTTCAACAAGAAAGGGATAACATGGCCTTGGAAAGGGCGGGAGAATGATGTGCCTGATTGCAGAAATCAGGTGACCTTGCCATCATTGCATAGTGAGCAAGAGAATGGCCAGAATCATCCGAAAGTCTCTGACACTCAATTGGCTGAATATAACCAACCTAACAAAAATGAGGCATCAGGTTCCTGGTCTTCTTTCAACAACAACAGCTCAAGTAGTGCAAGCAGCACTGGAAGTACCAATAGTAGTGCTCTATACAAAATCGACCATGAAGCAGACTGTCTGGATTATGAAATCCTGTGGGAAGATCTTGTAATTGGAGAACAAGTAGGCCAAGGTAGTTGCTTCTCCTTTTGTGAGTTCTTATGTGTATATATTTTTTATCACATGGAAGTTTCTATGCTGTTTCATAGTTTCTACCAGCGGCTTTAGAATTGACTATTTGGTTATGGTAACTGGCTTTGTCTGCATGACATTACTTTAGAATAGCTCCTTTCCTGTCCTATTTGTTTTATAAAATCTATGCTTGTTGCATAATATCCATTGTCAAATCAGCTAGATAATATTACAACTATATATGTAGTTGGAATAAATAATAATCCATTTTGCCCCCAGTTTGGCCAAGTTTTGGTTCTAATTTTATTACAACTGGGGCCACGTAGCTCACTAGCTCTAACTCCTAATGAGACATAGAAACTTTTCACATGGGTAGCTTAAGTTTGCTTTCAAATTTGTGATTAAAATTTCTACTTTCAAGTTCTTAATATGCTATTTTGGTTTGATATGAATTTGCCCTACTAATAGTGTGTGTGCTTATTCCTAGGACCTGAACATTTAGAGAGCTTAGACCATCAAGAATTTTCCTTGCATTTATGCTCAAACACTTCTCCAGATCCAAATACTCTTGTGTGAATTTAGTTGCTATAGGGTTTGATATTTTTAGAAGAGTACAAGCATGCCAAAAATGTTGACGGGGTGTACTGCTTTCTACTATATTGAGTGTTTTCTAATTGTGTCCCTTTCAATTTTGATCTGCACAGGCTCCTGTGGGACAGTATACCATGCTTTGTGGTATGGCTCGGTATGTTCAGTTGTTTCTTTGTTGCACGAGTGACTTGTCTCTGTTCACTTTTGGTTGTTAGTTTCATCTTTTTGTGTGGCATTTTGCTGCAGGATGTGGGTGTGAAAGTTTTCTCCAGGCAGGAATATTCGGAGGAAGTGATACAGGCCTTTCGACAAGAGGTAGTTTTCCATTTTTGGCACAACTTCTGTTAGTTGATTCATGAAATATACAAGAGAAGACAAATGTCTATCTAACCAGCAGAGTGGCTTTCAATATTTTCTTAGCCGATTAGCTAGCATCAAACCTGTGATGTTCTATCGATACTTTGGGCCTTTCAAAATAATGAAAATTTTTGTTCTCAGGATGCCCATAAAAACCTATCATTGCCATGGTTGCCAAACATTTTGATGTGAATAAATATGAACATAACATGGCCACAGATCATCACTTTTTTTAAAGGTTAATTCCGGAAGATAGAAATTAAGTATTCACTGACTTCAGGTCTCGTGATATCATTTTAAATTTAGTTCTTCTATAATGAATTGTCATCATTCGTATGTGAAGGTATCCCTTATGAAGAAATTACGCCATCCTAATATACTGCTCTTCATGGGTGCGGTTACATCTCCACACCGCCTTTGTATTGTTACCGAGTTCCTCCCACGGTATGTTCCCTACTTTGTACTTGCGTTCTACTACCCTATATTTTTGAAAGTATCTATTCTCTGGCTGTTGCTCTCTTCTTCAAATGTATAAGACAATGACCGGAGCTACTTGTACAAAACCTGCCATGGCTTGATTTTTACAAAAGCAATTTCATTAAGGCATGGTAAAATATCATCTCTATCAAAATTAAGTACAGAAGATGGCACAAGCAAGTGCCATGTCACTCCATTTTCTATCTACTATTTGATTCAAACCTATGAACAAAATTGAAAAGAATACCTAAGAAAACACTCAGTATTTACAAAATATAGTGCATACTATACACTTCTAAGTAAATACTTAAGAGCACACCTCCTTTCTCTAGATTTCTCTCACATGCATATAAAGACCAACATGTTCCATATTTTCTAGGACCATCAATAGTCAATTTTAATTCTAATAAAAGAGAAAGTTGAATGCCTGCAACTGTGCGACAATGTGTGGATTTGATCCTAGCTAAACAGAAGTTATTTGCCGGTTTAACTAGATTAGACATTTCTCCTTTTCTCTTATGGTGTACCCATACCTGTTGATAGAGGTGGGCAAAATTTTATGGGGACCGTTTATTAGGCTGTTCAGTTGTATATTTTATCCATGTTAGCACATCAAGATAATTTTTAGATTTATGCTTCAATACTCACTAGCACGTCAAGATTGGTTTTGTTCAATTTTTATAACAGAATATGACTACTACCCAGATTTCATGATCTTACCTACAGAAAAAATAGGTTGGGTCTCATTTTCATCGTTCATTATTTCTCAAATGCAGTGGAAGTTTATTTCGCTTACTTCAAAGAAGCACTACCAAGTTGGATTGGAGACGACGTGTTCACATGGCTTTAGATGTTGTAAGTGCATTTCTTTCTAATGGCCGAATGTGGATTTTACCACAGATCACATATTACTTTTAGTCCAAAAGGAAATGCAGTTAATGACAGGAAAAACAGAGAATTATTCTTGGATTGTGGTATGTAGAGACATTGATTGCGTACAAAACGTAAAATGTGAGACACCTGATTTTGTGTTTGTTGCAAATGGGCATGTGTAGAAGTTGAATTCCAGATAAAAAGGCCACATCGGGTAGTTTCAGTGCAAGAAATAAATATATTTGAAAAGTGACGGTATCGTATGTTCAATATATTCATTTATTTTTCCCCTTAGGTGGCTGGATTCTACCTGAAGTTTTGAATTATTATGCTAATATGCACATAGCTATTCTGTGAATAGTTTTGGTTAGTTTGCGTTTCATTTCAAGCAAGGAACTTCAGAATCTCCTGGATGATAAGATTCATAACGTCTTCTTATTAACATTTCTACAGGCAAGGGGCATGAATTATCTTCATCACTATAGCCCACCTATCATTCATCGAGATTTAAAGTCGTCAAATCTGCTGGTGGATAAAAACTGGACTGTTAAGGTAACATTACAATCATTTGCTCTTCAAGCCTTTTAATATGTTCTACTTGTATCTAATTTCATCTTGCTCAATCAGGTTGCAGATTTTGGTCTTTCACGTCTCAAGCGTGAAACTTATCTGACAACAAAAACAGGAAAAGGAACGGTAAGTATAAAACAATTTTCATTTGATTGATTGACATACACAGCATGGATCTTTTGTTTTCCTAACTTTATTGATGCCGATTTCTTGTGTAGCCACAATGGATGGCTCCGGAGGTATTGCGCAATGAACCTTCAGATGAGAAGTAAGTACATGGCAGTTTTAATCAACAGAAGTTCCTGTGGTCACATCTGCAAAAGTATATAATTGCTAATGACTTGAGTGACTACATATTTAGGTCTGATGTGTATAGCTATGGGGTGATCCTATGGGAACTTGTCACTCAGAAGATACCGTGGGAAAATCTCAATTCAATGCAGGTATGCTGCTTCTATGTAGTTTTATCTGTCATTAAATCATCTGGTTCAGGCCATACATTTGGTTCAGATTGTGATGATTTGAATTTCAAGCAATATTTGTTTCAGCAGCTCCACAAAAAGTTAAATTCCAGAGTAATATATTCCTTTTGGATTGGCTACATTGCTTCCTAAAATTTGGCACAAGAACATGAGCTGGTTGACATACGAATATTCAGTTGATGGGCTTCTAAATTTGTCCGATTAATTGCGATTGCTAGTATTATTGGTCACCTAGGAATGTAACTACTAGAGTTACGAGAAGCAGCATATTCTGCTGGTTTTCATATTCTGGAGAAGTCCCATGAATAGTGTGAAATTTTCTTATGGTAGCAGCATCTGTGCTCAGTATTGCTTAAAAAAATCTAGTTCACTTGCAGTTTTCTCAGAATTTAACAAGTTTTGTAGAATGTACATTAATTGTTGAAACTCTTGGCTATTTGTACATTAATTCTTGAAACTCTTTCCTATGTAGGTCATTGGTGCAGTAGGTTTCATGAACCAAAGGTTGGAGATTCCCAGTGAAACAGATCCTTACTGGACATCACTTATACTCAGTTGTTGGGAAACGTATGTACTATCTCTGCCATCCCTTTTTTTTTCTCACTCTTCTTAACGACTTGCCTTTTCAGACTTCATAAATTTTGAACTGTGCTGGTTTTCGTACATGTCGTGTGTTCTTACTACCATTGTCCTTGGTGCAAGCAGCGACCCACAAAGCCGTCCGTCGTTCCAAGAACTTCTGGAGAAGCTCAGGGAACTGCAAAGGAAGTACGCCGTCCAGAATCAGGTGCAGCGAAATGCATCTGCCGCTGCGAAGAACAGCATCATCGAGGAATGAAAGATTCCAAACTCTTGCTAAGGCGGTGGGTGTGCGAATGAGGAGGGAACATTGTCGGTCGGCGATGGAGCGACGTTTTAACCCAAGAAAAGATTCGTACCTCAGGTGTGATTGTTTCACGAGAAGCCAATGCTGAAGATTGTGCAGATGAGGTGTCCTCTGAATTCGTGGGAGGATATGCCTGAACTTCCTCTGACCGCAACTTCTGGCAGCAAAGATTAGAGTAGCGAGTGAGCCGAGGCTGGCGCTTTTGGGGTTCTACATTCCGTGGCGATGCGTGACTAACATGGATTGATCTGGCTTGCATTTGTAACACGGAGAGGACGGTGTTGCTGTGTAGATTGTTCTGATGACAAATTGTACACGAGTGGCCAATCAACAAGAACTTTGTAAGATTTGTACTTGTTTTTTTTCCCCTTGCCTTCTTCTGCTCTTCAAAATTTTTTTGGCGGGTATTCCAAGTTCCAGCACAAACCAACCGAAGCTGTTACTGTACGTCTACTTTTATTTCTTTTATTTAGTATAAGAAAAAACTTAATTTACCAATTTGGTCTGCTCCCCAATTTATTTGAGTAGTGCCTCTGATCTTCCATTTCTTTTTGACGGAATACCTCTGATCTTCCAAGTATTTGGGTAGCATGACCCAGCAGTAGCTTGGGCAATTTTATTCCCCTCCTACAAAAGAAAAGGCAATTTATGAATCCCAGCACTAGTATGGGCCGACTTACCTCAGCTCGCCCTTGTTTTGCCTACGCCGGTTTGCAACGTTGGAACTGTCAAGTGAGCTTGGTGCGGGCAAGGCGGTCACGTGCGGTGTCCTGTCTTCATTCTAGGGTGAACAAGTTCGACGGTGCGACGTCCTTTGAGCCAAGACGAGGGGGTAGGGTCCCTCTCCGGCGAGGAATAGGTATGTGCACATTGTTCTTGGTCCCCTGCTGCTGCTCATGTCTTCTGCTGCGGTGTTCGAGCAAGCTCTTCGACAAGCGGAGCCTCTTTGTTTTCTTTCAGCCTGCGTGCCAGGCGCCCAGGCACCTTGTATCTTTTGGCCATTGGCTTTTATTTCTGTTTTAGCAAGGTGTTAATGTTGACTGTAATTCTAGTCAGTTGATGGCCTCGCTAATTCAAAGCCATCATCTTAAGCCTTATATTGTCTATAAAAAAAAAATCTTGTTCTCGTTGTTGTTGTTGGCGTCGTCTCCTTGGTACTTCCTCCGTTTCATATTACTTGTCGCTGATTTAATACAAAGAATAGTTGTGATTAATGGCAACTCCTTTTGTTTTTGCGGTTTCTTCCCATCCTGGCCTTATTGCCCTCGGCAGCAGTAGTCCATTGCAAAATGAACGAATAGCGACTCTTCATTACTGATGATCTTATAGTAGGGGATGCGCCGGTTAGCAATGTATGCTAACCGTCCATTAGTTAAGAAGCGGGGATTACATGATATAATTACAACTTAATTAGTACTTCCTTCGTTCAGAATTACTTATAGTAGAGACGGATAAAAATGAATGTATCTAGAATTAAAATACATCAAAATATATCCATTCCGCTGATAAATATTTCCGGATGAAGGGAGTAATTCCTAACAGAATCCATACGCCTTGCATGAGCGTGTGATGCCGTCCACGGCGCAACCTGACGACGCAGCGCTCGGCGGAGGACACGGCCGTAGATGCGCGACACATCGAACGGCTGGACGGGCTTGAGCAGGAAATCCTCGGCTCCTTCCTCCAGGAACCTGACGGAGGAGAAACGTACGTACGTGTCAATGAGAACGACAAGAACATGAACCTCATGTCTTCATGCATGCTAGAGCTGTCACCAGTCCCACTGATGACTGAAAAATAATCTTTGTAGGCCAAGGTGCTTAGGCATGCATGGAAATGAAATAATAAACCTGTTGATCCTTGCCGGCACGTTCTTCGAGGACCTGACAAGAAAACGAGCAATGCCTTTGAGTGCGAGTGAATGGCATATCCACATGCTACGTCTTGCCTATCAGCAAACCCAAACTCCACGTAACCAGAAAGTCATTCAGAGGTGTAGACGATGCCTCTAAGAATCTGACCTAAATCTATTAAAGAGGTGTTCCCTTCGGCTCGTGCTTAGTCCATGCATCAAACTCAAAAACACAAATGTTGTTTGGTACCCTGCTCAGACCAAACTTAATAAGACGAGCAAGATCCTCCCTCGTAGGAAAATCTACACTGAGCACCTGATCCTCAAGTCTCACGGGAGCACACCGAAAACTGGTTGAGACCAACTCCCTAAGCTGTTGTACAATCTGCTCTTCCGTAATCGTCCCACGTGTCACCCTCACCAAGCCCGTCCTCGAGCTCTCCATACGAGGCGTAACTGAGGTGGTGCGAGGAGATTCAAAGAACATCAACTCGGGGCAACACACCCCATAGATCGTGACCACCGGTTTCGGTCCCAAGAGAAGGGGGTACTCTCCTGAACCATGCATCGGCTTGAGGCATATGTCACAAAGCGGCAATCGCTTGTGGATTGGCGCCAACACCGTGCTCCACAACAAGCTAATTGCCGCATTCCACAACAGCGTGGTCGACGGTCACTCGGGCTCCACAGTGACGTACCAACGCGTGCGCAAGCACTTCGACTGGCGCGGCCTCAAGCGCAATGTCGAGGAGTTTGTGCAGCAGTGCTTGACCTGTCAGCAGGCCAAGCACGAGCACTCCAAGCCGGCAGGGCTCCTGACACCCCTACCAATTCCGACAGTGCCATGGGAGGACCTCACAATGGATTTCGTGGAGGGACCGCCATCATCCGAGGGCTTCGACGCGATCATGGTTGTGGTGGACTGCTGCACCAAGTTCTCCCATTTCATCCCTCTGCGCCACCCCTTCCACGTGACGCAAGTGGCGCGTGCATTTTGGGACAATGTGGTCAAGCTCCATAGCATTCCGTCATGGATCGTCTCCAATCACGACAAGATGTTCACCAACAATCTCTGGCGGGAACTGCTCGCCGGCACCGGCACGAAACTGCTCTACTCCACGGCATATCATCCGCAGACGGACGACCAGAGCGAACGCGCCAACCAGTGCATGGAGATGTATCTCCGATGCACGATGAAGGACGTGCCACGCAAGTGGCTTTGCTGGCTTCCCATGGCCGAATTCTGGTACAACTCGACCTTCCACTCATCGCTCAATTGTACTCCATTCAAGGCACTTTACGGCAAGGATGACAACTCGGGCGTGATGACGGCGTGGCCCTTATGACGCACCCACCGGCGAGGACATGAACTGGGCAGAGCGCACCACACATTCGAGCACAGTTGGAGCGCGCCCAACGGCGCTTCAAGAAACAAGCCGACCGCAACCACACGGAGCGCCAATTCCAGGTGGGCGAACAAGTACTTTTGAAGCTCCAACCTTACGTCCATCAATCTATTGTCAGTCGACCCTGCGCCAAGCTCGCATTCAAGTTCTTTGGGCCATACACCGTAGTCAAGAAGATCGGACCCCTGACGTACAAGCTCGACCTGCCGGAGTCCAGCTGCGTGCACCCCGTCTTTCACGTGTCCCAGTTGAAGCCATTCACACCGGTGTACGTGGAGCTGCCCCAGGTCCCAGATCTATCCACCGCGACAACAGAACCCACGCGCATTCTGGATCGGCCCATGATGAAGCATGGCAACACATCAATTGTTCAGATCAAGGTACAGTGGGGCGACAACTCCCATCCGGCGACGACATGGGAGGATTACGAGATTCTACAGCAACGTTTTCCGGCGGTGCCAATCTGGGAAGACAGCAACGCAAGTAGTCAAGATGGAGCACAATCTTAAGGGAGGGAGAATGTCACACCTTGCCACACTTGGCATGCCTGCAAATGTGCCCCACCTGCAGGTGGTGTGTGTGTGTGTGCGTGCGCGTTAGGTTTAAAGCTGGCCGCCTATGGCAGCGAGGGTATGCGTGTGGAAAAGTCTGTATCCTCACCTAATCATTCATGTGCAATCGAGCTTCTTCTCCCCCAAGTCTCCTCCTCCTCGTCTCTCAACCTCACCCACCTCCGATTCCGATCCCTCTCCTCTTTGGTTCGTTACATATCCCACCGCTAGTTATTCACAAAGCGCATCCGAAGGAGTCATCGAGGCCACTGCCGGAGAACTGGCGATGGAGCAAGCATCCTTCTCCTCCTCGTCTTCAGATGCAGACCTATCTGCGAGGGCCCAGAATCTCCCGCCGATGCACCGGCCAGTGGCGCGGTCCTGACCGGGCGGCAGCGGCGCCTCACATGTCACCCCTCCCCTCATGTCTCCAGAAAACTTGTTGTCCAATCTTGCCTCCTCCAGTCAAACTGCTCACCAAATACAGATTGTATAACTATCTGAAAGACTGCTTGAAGTGGATAAACTTCCACCATACTTGCAAGCTTTTCACTATAACATCTCTCCTATTTTCAATTTAAAATATCCATTTCATGTTCGGTACTTACATTTATACCTTGATATTCAGATTGCTCGTCACTGGAGATTCGCTTGCAGAACTGAACAGGAATAGCACATGTATGCTATCATGGCTAAAAAGGATTATACACTGATACTCCAATGTATTAACAGAACATGGCTCCTATTTTCTCAATTCATTTCAAACATATGTAAATGGAAATGGAAACAAAATCTAGAAAAGAAAACCGAATTATTCGGTTAAGTGATTTGCAAGTCTTATCTTTTAGGGACATTTCCATTCCCTCCCTATTTCCTGCCTGACCTCATCTTTACTCCTAAAAAAACAGTGCTCAATTTTGCCCCTCTTCAGTTATAATCCCGTATGAAAATACCCTTTCGTGCCGTTTCCGTCCGGTCAATGGCCTTTGACCGTTAATGAGCAGTTCTCTAGACATTTGTACCCCTCGCTGCATATGCCACTTACATGTGGGACCCACCCAAAGAAGAGAAAAAAAGAAAAAACTCTCTCCCACCTCTACCACTTACACATGGGACCCAACAGAAAAACTCTCTCTCTCCTTTCTATCTCTCTCCTGTTCCCTCCGGCGAGCTCCTGTCCCCTCCGGCGAGCTCCTGTCCCCTCCTGCACAGCCATCCCGCCCACCCGTAGTCCTGCCTTCCCCCATCTCCTGCCTGTAGGTAGCCCGTTGGGAAGCCAGGCCGCCGCCGGGAAGACCCTTCCGGCCTTCCGCCGAGAAGCCCCACTGCCGATTCCCTTCCTCTCTCTGCTCGAGGACTCGACAACCTCCACTCGCCCACGCTTCCACGGCCGTCGCTACGCCATGGCCTCCCTCCCCCTCTCTCTTGGCGTCACCAAAGAACGACAAAAGCGCCCGGTTCATGCCGTCGCCGGAACAGTGTCTCGCACGCGCGACCAACGGTTTCCCCGAGCCTCGAAAACATGTCTACTAGCTCCAACGATCTCCACCTCATCTCCCCATGGGAGGAATTGGAATGAGTCACGCCATAGCGACGGATCATTTCCGGTCTTCCCCGACTCCGATGTCGCGCTGCCGCTGTTGATCTCCTCCAGCAGTGGACGCCGCCGGATTCCCTCAGGCTCTGTTGCTCTATATTGATCCCCAGAATCTCCTGGTGCACCCGTGAGTATCCTCACGTCCCAGAGCCACCACTCCGCGAGCATCCGCACCGGCGTCCGCCATTGATGACGACCAGGTCGTCTCCGAGCGTCACCACATCCATCCACCTCGATCACCACATCCAACCCCGACGCCAGACCGCCCTGAGCACGCCCCCATGTACCTCACCCTCAGGCGCGATGCTCCTCGCCGGTGACGACCACCGGTCGAGCCGCGCAAGCCTCACACGGGCATGCGTGGACCAATTTTGACCCTGGCCGTGGGTCCAGTGGCCCACATGTCAGGGGGAGAGAGAGCTGGTGTTAGAGATTTTTTTTTGGGTTGGGGGTCCAGGGTCCATCTGTAAGAGAGAGGGGAAGAGAGAGAGAGAGATTTCCTTTTCTTTTTACAAGGTAGGCCTCACGTGTAAGTGACATATGTAGCAAGGGGAACAAATGTCCAAAGAACAGCTCATCGACGGTCAAAGTCCTTTGATCGAACGTGAATGACACAGAAGGGTATTTTCATAAGGGCTTCCAATGGAAGAGGGGCAACGCTGAGCACTGTTTTTTAGGGGTAAAGATGAGGTCGAACAGAAATTAGGAAAAAATATAGAAATGTCCCTATTTTTTAATTCCTTCTTGCAGAATAACCCAGGAATTTGAAATTGACATAACCTAGCTATATAGAACAACCATGTTGTGCCAAAATTATAGTGTTAGAGACTTTTTCTAGGAAAAGATAGCACGCTATAGAAAATAGCGCCGTCTCTTAAATTACGCTATTAGCGAGGCATTATATATTGATTTATTTAGCGAGGTAATTCTCTATACGCTACAACATTGCTTTTTTTTCCAGTGCTTTTTTCTCATCTCATGCTATTCAGGGTACTTGCTACACTATGCTACAACATTAGGCCAGATGGTATATGGACTAGCATCTATATAAAAAGATTGGTATGACAAATTCTACTAATATTTTTGTGCCCACACAATTCATATGTAGGCACATTTGGAGCTTATATTCTCATTTTAACAAATCACAAAAGTGGTTCCTATGCTGTGTTTAATTTGTTACCAAGACAAAATGTTGAACCACATCGAAACTCCAACTTCAAAGACGATAGTGGTAGGATTGCATATTTCACCTATCTCCATGGTTTCTTGACTGGCTTGGCAACTCCAACTTCTCGGCGAGAAACTGATCTCCCCTCGAGCCACGACACTGCGAGAACTGTCTTCTCCCTCACTGAGACAACACAGTGGTCTTGTATGTAAATACTCACAAAGACTTAGCACAAAAATGTTGACAAACATATTGTAGCCAAACTTGTGATGACCATAACAGCAACTGGACCGATCATCACTCCTACTAGAGACCCTAGCAGGCAAAGCAATAAGCACCAAATAAACACGACCAATGAGGCATCCTCGGTCACTGGATGGTCTAACCAAAACTGTATAATGTGGGAGGACCAGAGATAAAGAAAAAGGTAAGAGACCACAACAATCTCAGAGACCAAGATTATCAGCCATTTGTATTCATAGTAGAGGAGCACAACAATGAAGATGAGAAGTACAATGGACCGGTACATGACTGCCACCTCTGCCATATTGCGTTGTTGCCTCTGCCTCTTCTCAATCTCATCCTTACTCAAGTAGTTGTAGCTTCTCACAGCAGCCTTTTGGATGGGAACAAGGGATGGGGTTGTAGATACTCACGTGGCGAAGACCCGGTGTGTCAAATTCATATCTTTATAATAAACTTTTGTACTTATTTAAACTGGTTGTATAATACTATAGCTTTAATTAGTTTACTTTTATATTATTTAGTTAGCATAGTCAACAACATAAATAATTCACCAAATAATACTTATAGTGTTCTCTGTTTTATGCAGCTTAAATGTATACCATTAAAATTTGCTTCTCTTAAATTTAAGTTGTATAATATAAAAAATTCTCTTTGAATTATTTAAAATAATAATTCTATTAACTATATAGTGTATAAATATACATTTCCATGCGTGTGTGTTCGTATATATTAATAGCATTAAATATCATGATAGAGATTTGTAAAGCATACAATCCAACAAAATATTAATAGTGGTTTCTAGTGTATTGTTAGGTAAGATTATATAAACTTTTGGAGTATGCCAATTGTCCCTTGCAACTTGGGTTCATTAACAAATTGACAACATGTGCATGATTGGTACTTGTACTTCAAATAACACATTTATTGTAATCATCGAAGAACATAGAAAATTGCAGACTCTACTTTTGTACACATATGATTTGATATTTGATAAGCTCCTCTAGAATGTAACTAGTTTAATTTGGTGTATACCAAAGCTCCCACTAGCTTATAGAATAAAAGGTTGTGCATTAATTTGAATACAAAAATCTACTTAACATATATTTCATTATTGACATGCATGACATGTGAATTTGCTTCGAGATTATATACACTATTAGTATGTGGTGTGAATTTTCTCCCATGAAAATTGAATCTTCTTAGGTATTCAATAATCTTTCAGACATAATGTATAATACTATGGTCATTACTTCCATAATTTAGTAGTTTGGGGCCCTGTTGCTCTCAGGGCCCATGGCGGTTGCCCTTTTTCCTTGGCCTATGGACCTGCCTTGCGCGTCGACCGTGTCGGTGGTGATCTCGGCGGCGAACGATGTTGAGTGATTCTCGCGTCGGCCTACCAAGGATGAAAATGATAGACGTGAGGAGTGGAGATGGGCGATGGCGGCGGAGGGGTTTAGCGGCGATGACATGCTTGCTTTTCTATCCACGGATTGCAAACCCCTCACTCTCCCTGCTCCAAGGGAGTGCCTTCTTCTCTTCGAAACTAATCTCTACTCATAAAGGAGTTGGTATGTCGATTGGTTTGGTTTCACATGTTGGAAATATGCCCTAGAGGCAATAATAAAAGCATTATTATTATATTTCCTTGTTCGTGATAATTGTCTTTTATTCATGCTATAATTGTATTATCCGGAAATCGTAATACACGTGTGAATACATAGACCACAATACGTCCCTAGTAAGCCTCTAGTTGACTAGCTCGTTGGTCAACAGATAGTCATGGTTTCCGACTATGGACATCGAGATGTCATTGACAAGCGGGATCACGCCATTAGGAGAATGACGTGATGGACAAGACCCAATCCTAAGCATAGCACAAGATCGTGTAGTTCGTTTTTGCTAGAGCTTTTTCAATGTCAAGTATCTCTTCCTTAGACCATGAGATCGTGTAACTCCCGGATACCGTAGGAGTGCTTTGGGTGTACCAAACATCACAACGAATCGGGTGACTATAAAGGTGCACTACGGTATCTCCGAAAGTGTCTGCATTGGGTTGACACGGATCGAGATCGATTTGTCACTCCGTATGACGGAGAGGTATCTCTGGGCCCACTCGGTAATGCATCATCATAATGAGCTCAAAGTGACCAAGTGTTTGGTCACGGGATCATGCATTACTGATGCAGTCAAGTGACTTGCCGGTAACGAGACTGAACGAGGTATTGGGATACCGACGATCGAGTCTCGGGCATGTAATGTACCGATTGACAAAGGGAATAGTATACGGGGTTGCTTGAATCCTCGACATCGTGGTTCATCCGATGACATCATCGAGGAGCATGTGGGAGCCAACATGGGTATCCAGATCCTGCTGTTGGTTATTGACCTGAGAGCCGTCTCGGTCATGTCTGCATGTCTCCAACCCGTAGGGTCTACACACTTAAGGTTCGGTGACACTAGGGGTTATTAGGAAGACTTGTATGTGATTACCGAATGTTGTTCGAGTCCTGATGAGATCCCTGACGTCACGGGAGTTTCGGAAGGGTCCGCAGTAAAGATTTATATATGGGAAGTTGTCAAACGGACACCGGAAAGTTTCGGGGCATATCAAGATTGTACCGGGGCCACGGAAGGGTTCCGGGGTCCACCGGAGGGGCCACTCCCTGGGGCCACATGGGCTGCATGGGGCAGGAGCCAGCCTGGTGGGCTGGGCGCGCTTCTTGGGCCCAAGCGCCTAGGGTTGGGGGAACCCTAGAGGGGCACCCCCTTGCTTGGGGGCAAGTTCCTCCTCGTCACGCCCCCACTAGATGCCATCTAGAGGGGCCGACCCCCTTGTCCCATCCCCCAATAAATAGAGGGGTGAGGGGAGGGCTGCAACACACGTGAAGGCGTAACCCCACCCCACCCCAACACCACTCCTCCTCCGCTGTGCTTGGCGGCCCTGCCGAGAATCACACTCCACCATCATCACGCCGTCGTCGCTGCTGGAGCCATCTTCCTCAACCTCTCCTTCCCCTTGCTGGATCAAGAAGGAGGAGACGCCGTCTGCACTGCACGCGGTGTTGAACGCGGAGGTGCTGTCTGCTCAAAGACTTGGTCATCGGTGATCCGAATCACGGCGGGTACGACTCCATCATCACCATCCCCTTGAACGCTTCCGCACGCGATCTACAAGTGGTATGTAGATGCAAACTCACTCCCTTGACTCGTTGCTTAGATGAACTCATAGATGGATCTTGGTGAAACCGTAGGAATTTTTTAATTTTCTCGCAACGCTCCCAACAAAGGGCATCATGAGCTAGGTCTATGCGTAGTTCTCTATTGCACGAGTAGAACACAATTTTGTTGTGGGCGAGATCTTGTCAACTTGCTTGCCGCTACTAGTCTTATCTTGCTTCAGCGGTATTGTGGGATGAAGCGGCCCGACCAACCTTACACGACGCTTACGTGAGACCGGTTCCACCGAATCGACATGCACTAGTTGCATAAGGTGGTCAAGTGGTGTTTGTCTCTCCCACTTTAGTTGGAGCGGATTCGATGAAAAGGGTCCTTATGAAGGGTAAATAGAAGTTGACAAAAAATCACGCTGTGGTTATTCGTAGGTAAGAAAACGTTCTTGCTAGAACCCAATTGCAGCCACGTAAAAGATGCAACAACAATTAGAGGACGCCTAACTTGTTTTTGCAAAGCAATTGTCATGTGATGTGATATGGCCAAGTTGTGATGAATGATGAATGACATATTGTGATGTATGAGATCATGTTCTTGTAATAGGAATCATGACTTGCATGTCGATGAGTATGACAACCGCAGGAGCCATAGGAGTTGTCTTTATTTTTGTATGACCTGCGTGTCATTGAAGAACGCCATGTAAATTACTTTACTTTATTGCTAAACGCTGCTAGCCATAGAAGTAGAAGTAGTCGCTATGCGTGACAACTTCATGAAGACACGATGATGGAGATCATGATGATGGAGATCATGGTGTCATGCCGGTGACAAGATGATCATGGAGCCCCAAGATGGAGATCAATGGAGCTTTATGATATTGGCCATATCATGTCACTACTATATAATTGCATGTGATGTTTATTATGTTTATGCATCTTGTTTACTTAGAACGACGGTAGTAAATAAGATGATCCCTTACAACAATATCAAGAAGTGTTCTCTCCTAACTGTGCACCGTTGCTAAAGTTCGTCGTTTCGAAGCACCACGTGATGATCGGGTGTGATAGATCCTTACGTTCACATACAACGGGTGTAAGACAGTTTTACACATGCAAAACACTTAGGGTTAACTTGACGAGCCTAGCATGTACAGACATGGCCTCGAACACGGAGACCGAAAGGTCGAACTCGAGTCGTATGGAAGATACGATCAACATGAGAATGTTCACCGACGATGACTAGTCCGTCTTCACGTGATGATCGTACACGGCCTAGTCGACTTTGGATCGTGTATCACTTAAGATGACTAGAGGGATGTCTAATCTGAGTGGGAGTTCATTAAAATAATTTGATTAGATGAACTTAATTATCATGAACTTAGTCTAAAACCTTTGCAAATATGTCTTGTAGATCAAATGGCCAACGCTCATGTCAACCTGAACTTCAACGCGTTCCTAGAGAAAACCAAGTCGAAAGATGATGGCAGCAACTATAATGGACTGGGTCCGAACCCGAGGATCATCCTCATAGCTGCTAGGAAACAATATGTCCTAGAAGGACCGCTAGGTGACGCCCCGTCTCTGCAGAACCAAGACATTATGAATGCTTGGCAGACTCATGCCGATGATTACTCCCTCGTTCAAGGCGGCATGCTTTACAGCCTAGAACCGGGCTCCAAAAGCGCTTTTGAGCAACACGGAGCATATGAGATGTTCAAGAGCTGAAACTAGTTTTCCAAGCTCATGCCCGGTCGAGAGATATGAAGTCTCCGACAAGTTCTATAGTTGTAAGATGGAGGAAAACAGTTCACAAGGAGCACATACTCAAAATGTCCGGGTTGCACAACCGCCGTCCCACTGGACATAAACCTCCTTGACGAGGCGGTCATTGACAGAATCCTTCATCGCTCCCACCAAGCTACAAGAGCTTTGTGATGAACTACAATATGCAGGGGATGGTGAAGACCATTCCCGGTATTCTCAATGCTCAAGTCAGCAGAGGTTGAAATCAAGAAAGAACATCAAGTGTTGATGGTCAACAAAACCACTAAGTTCAAGAAGGGCAAGGGCAAGAAGAACTTCAAGAAGGATGGCAAGGAGGTTGCCGCGCCTGCAAGCAAGTTGCCGGAAGAAGTCAAAGAATGGACCCAAGCCTCGAGACCGAAAGTGCTTTTATTGCAAGGGAAGGGTCATCGGAAGCGGAACTGCCCCAAATACTTAGCGGATAAGAAGGCCGGCAACACCAAAGGTATATTTGATATACATGTAATTGATGTGTACCTTACCAAGACTCGTAGTAACTCCCGGGTATTTGATACCGTGCCGTTGCTCATATTTGTAACTCACAGCAGAGCTGCGGAATAAGCGGAGATCGGCGAAGGGCGACGAGGTGACGATCTTGGCGTCGGGAATGGTTCCAAGGTCGATGTGATCGCTGGCCGGCACGCTTACCTCTACATTTACCTACGGGATTAGTTATAAACCTTAATAATTGTTATTTGGTGCCAAGTTTGAGCATGAACATTGTATCTGGATCTCGCTTGATACGAGATGGCTACTCATTTAAATCCGAGAATAATGGTTGTTCTATTTATATGAGAGATATGTTTTATGGTCATGCCCCTATGGTCAATGGTTTATTCTTAATGAATCTCGAGCGTAGTGTTACACATATTCATAGCGTGAATACCAAAAGATGTAAAGTTGATAACGATAGTCCCACATTCCGCCTTGGTCACATTGGTGTCAAGCGCATGAAGAAGCTCCATGCTGACGGACTTTTGGAGTCTCTCGATTATGAATCATTTGACACATGCGAACCATGCCTTATGGGCAAGATGACCAAGACTCCGTTCTCCAGAACAATGGAGCGAGCAACCAACTTATTGGAAATCATACATACCGATGTGTGCGGTCCAATGAGCGTTGAGGCTCATGGAGGATATCGTTATGTTCTCACTCTCACCGATGACTTGAGTAGATATGGGTATGTCTACTTAATGAAACACAAGTCCGAGACCTTTGAAAAGTTCAAGGAATTTCAGAATGAGGTAGAGAATCAACGTGACCGAAAAATAAAGTTCTTACAATCAGATCGTGGAGGAGAATATTTAAGTCACGAATTTGGTACACACTTAAGAAAATGTGGAATCGTTTCACAACTCACGTCGCCTGGAACACCTCAACAGAACGGTGTGTCCGAACGTCAGAATCGCACTCTATTGGATATGGTGCGATCCATGATGTCTCTTACCGATTTACCGCTATCATTTTGGGGATACGCTCTAGAGACAGCTACATTCACTTTAAATAGGGCACCGCCTAAATCCGTTGAGACGACACCGTATGAATTATGGTTTGGGAAGAAACCTAAGTTGTCGTTTCTAAAAGTTTGGGGATGCGATGCTTATGTCAAGAAACTTCAACCTGAAAAGCTCGAACCCAAGTCGGCAAAATGCGTCTTCATAGGATATCCTAAAGAAACCATTGGGTATACCTTCTACTTAAGATCCGAGGGCAAGATCTTTGTTGCCAAGAATGGGTCCTTTCTGGAAAAAGAGTTTCTCTCGAAAGAATTAAGTGGGAGGAAAGTAGAACTCGATGAAGTACTACCTCTTGAACAGGAAAGTAGTGCAGCTTAGGAAAATGTTCCTGTGATGCCTACACCAACCGAAGAGGAAAATAATGATGATGATCAAGGTACTTCGGATCAAGTTGCTACCGAACTTCAGAGGTCCACAAGGACACGTTCCGCACTGCAGTGGTACGGCAACCCTGTCACCGGAAATCATGTTGTTAGACAACGGTGAACCTTCGAACTATGAAGAAGCGATGGCGGCCCAGATTCCAACAAATGGCTTGAAGCCATGCAATCCGAGATAGGATCCATGTATGAAAACAAAGTATGGACTTTGACAGACTTGCCCGATGATCGGCGAGCGATAGAGAATAAATGGATCTTTAAGAAGAAGACGGATGCAGATGGTAATGTCACCATCTATAAAGCTCGACTTGTCGCTAAGGGTTATCGGCAAGTTCAAGGGATTGACTACGATGAGACTTTCTCTCCCGTAGCGAAGCTTAAGTCCGTCCCAATCATGTTAGCAATTGCCGCATACTATGATTATGAGATATGGCAGATGGACGTCAAAACGGCATTCCTTAACGGGCATCTTAAGGAAGAAATGTATATGATGCAACCGGAGGGTTTTGTCGATCCTAAGAATGCTAACAAAGTATGCAAGCTCCAGCGATCCATTTATGGGCTGGTGCAAGCATCTCGGAGTTGGAACATTCGCTTTGATGAGATGATCAAAGCGTTTGGGTTTATGCAGACTTATGGAGAAGCCCGGCTTACAAGAAAGTGAGTGGGAGCTCATAGCATTTCTCATATTATATGTAGATGACATACTTTTGATGGGAAATGATATAGAATTCTTGGACAACATTAAGGCCTACTTGAATAAGTGTTTTTCAATGAAGGACCTTGGAGAAGTCATTATATATTAGGCATCAAGATCTATAGAGATAGATCGAGACGCCTCATAGGTCTTTCACAAAGCACATACCTTGATAAGATTTTGAAGAAATTCAAAATGGATCAGTCCAAGAAGGGGTTCTTGCCTCAGATTGCAAGGTGTGAGATTGAGCTCGGCTCAATGCCCCACCACGCAAAAGATAAAGAAGAGATGAGCGTCATCCCCTATGCCTCACCCATAGGATCTATTATGTATGCCATGTCAGGTACCGGACTGATGTAAACCTTGTCGTAAGTTTGGTAGGAAGGTACCAAAGTAATCCCGCAAGGAACACCGGACAGCGGTCAAGAATATCCTGAAGTACCTGAAAAGGACAAAGGACATGTTTCTTGTTTATGGAGGTGACGAAGAGCTCGTCAGAAGGGTTACGCCGACGCTTAGCTTCGACACGCATCCTGGATGACTCTAAGTCACAAACCGGATACGTGTATATGTTGAATGGTGGAGCAAGAAGTGCGGTGCAGCCGCAAAGGCAGCATCGTGGCAGGATCTACATGTGAAGCGGAGTACATGGCAGCCTCGGAGGCAGCGCATGAAGCAATTTGGGTGAAGGAGTTCATCACCGACCTAGGAGTCATACGCAATGCGTCGGGCCGATCAAACTCTTCTCGTGACAACACCGGAGCTATTGCACTTGCCAAGGAGCCTGTGTTTCACAAGAAGACCAGGCACATCAAGCGTCGCTTCAACTCCATCCGTGAAAATGTTCAAGATAGAGACATAGAAATTTGCAAAGTGCATACGGATCTGAATGTCGCAGATCCGTTGACTAAACCTCTTCCGCGGGCAAAACATGATCAACACCAGAACTCTATGGGTGTTTGATCGATTCATCACAATGTAACTAGATTATTGACTCTAGTGCAAGTGGGAGACTGTTGGAAATATGCCCTAGAGGCAATAATAAAAGCATTATTATTATATGTCCTTGTTCGTGATAATTGTGTTTTATTCATGCTATAATTGTATTATCCGGAAATCGTAATACACGTGTGAATACATAGACCACAATACGTCCCTAGTAAGCCTCTAGTTGACTAGATCGTTGGTCAACAGATAGTCATGGTTTCCTGACTATGGACATCGGATGTCATTGACAACGGGATCACGTCATTAGGAGAATGACGTGATGGACAAGACCCAATCCTAAGCATAGCACAAGATCGTGTAGTTCGCTTTGCTAGAGCTTTTTCAATGTCAAGTATCTCTTCCTTAGACCATGAGATCGTGTAACTCCGGATACCGTAGGAGTGCTTTGGGTGTACCAAACGTCACAACGTAATCGGGTGACTATAAAGGTGCACTACGGTATCTCCGAAAGTGTCTTTGGGTTGACACGGATCGAGATCGATTTGTCACTCCGTATGACGGAGAGGTATCTCTGGGCCCACTCGGTAATGCATCATCATAATGAGCTCAAAGTGACCAAGTGTTTGGTCACGGGATCATGCATTACGGCACGAGTAAAGTGACTTGCGGTAACGAGACCGAACGAGGTATTGGGATACCGACGATCGAGTCTCGGGCATGTAACGCATCGATTGACAAAGGGAATAGTATACGGGTTGCTTGAATCCTCGACATCGTGGTTCATCCGATGACATCATCGAGGAGCATGCGGAGCCAACATGGGTATCCAGATCCCGCTGTTGGTTATTGACCGAGAGCCGCCTCGGTCATGTCTGCGTGTCTCCCGAACCCGTAGGGTCTACACACTTAAGGTTCGGTGGACGCTTAGGGTTATTAGGAAGACTTGTATGTGATTACCGAATGTTGTTCGGAGTCCCGGATGAGATCCCGGATGTCACGAGGAGTTCCGGAAGGGTCCGTAGGTAAAGATTTATACATGGGAAGTTGTCAAACGGACACCGGAAAGTTTTGGGGGCATATCGGTATTGTACCGAGGCCACCGGAAGGGTTCCGGGGGTCCACCGGGAGGGGCCACCCCTCCCGGGGGGCCACATTGGCTGCGTGGGGCAGGAGCCAGCCCTTGGTGGGCTGGGCGCGCCCCCCCCCTTGGGCCCATGCGCCTAGGGTTTGGGGGGGGAACCCTAGAGGGGGCACCCCCCTTGCTTGGGGGGCAAGTTCCCCTCCCCTTGGCCGCCGCCCCCCCTCTAGATGCCATCTAGAGGGGCCGGCCCCTTGTACCTTCCCCTATAAATAGAGGGGTGAGGGAGGGCTGCAACACACTTGAAGGCGCAGCCCTCCTCCCCAACACCTCTCCTCCTCCGCGTGTGCTTGGCGAAGCCTGCCGAGAACTGTCACTCCACCATCATCACGCCGTCGTCAGCTTGGAGCCATCTTCCTCAACCTCTCCTTCCCCTTGCTGGATCAAGAAGGAGGAGACGTCGCCTGCACTGCAGACGTGTGTTGAACGCGGAGGTGCTGTCTGCTCAGCACTTGGTCATCGGTGATCCGAATCACGGCGGTGCGACTCCATCATCACCATCCCCTTGAACGCTTCCGCACGCGATCTACAAGTGGTATGTAGATGCAAACTCACTCCCTTGACTCGTTGCTTAGATGAACTCATAGATGGATCTTGGTGAAACCGTAGGAAAAATTTTAATTTTCTGCAACGTTCCCCAACATCACACTCACTCATTAATGCCTAAAAATCATCTCAGTTATCTCTTGTCCAATACCTGCCTTGCCCACAATTGCATGCAATTAATTAGCCATACTAGTTAATTATGCATGTTAATTAGCCATACTATGTCCGTTTAATTTGGAAAGTATAATCGAGCGTTAGATGAGAGGATCACATTAACTATGAAGAATATCAGTATTTGGACTGCAGGATCACATTAATTATGAAGAGTATCATTATTTAGACGGGATAATCATGTTAATTATGAAAAGCATTATCTAGTGTTTGATAGTAGGATCAGTACAATAATGAAAAGTATTATTTTTTGAACAGGAGGATCACGCTAATTATGAAAAGTTCATCGAATGTTGAACGGAAGGATCATGTTAATTACAGAGAGTGTCATTCTTTTTGTTGGGGAACGTTGCAGAAAATTAAAATTTTTCCTACGGTTTCACCAAGATCCATCTATGAGTTCATCTAAGCAACGAGTCATGGGAGAGTGATTGCATCTACATACCACTTGTAGATCGCGTGAAGCGCTCAATGGAACGGGATGATGGAGTCGCATCACCGTGATTCAGATCACCGATGACCTAGTGCCGAATCGGATAGCACCTCCAGACAACACACGTGACGGAGCGGATGACGCCTCCTCCTTCTTGATCCAGAAAGGGGAAGGAGAGGTTGATGATGATCCAAAGCAGACGACGTGGTGGTGGATGCAGCAGAACTCCCAGTAGGCTTCGCTAAGCAACTATGGGAGGAGGAGGAGGTGTAGCAGAGGGGAGGCGCCAAGGGCTTCAGGTGCGGCTGCCCCTCCCTCCCTCCCTTTATATAGGTGCAAGAGAGGGGAGGGCGCAGCCTGCCCCTTCCTCCAAGGAAGGGGTGCGGCCAAGAGGGGAGGAGTCCATCCTCCCCAAGGCACCTCGGAGGTGCCTTCCCCCTTTAGGACTCTCTCCTCCCCAAGTCTCCTTGGCGCATGGGCCTCTTGGGGCTGGTGACCTTGGCCCATATAGGCCAAGGCGCACCCCCTACAACCCATGTGGCCCCCCGGGGCAGGTGGACCCCGGTGGACCCCGGACCCCTTTCGGCACTCCTTGCAAATACCGATAAAGTGCGAAACTTTTCCATGACCAAAATAAGACTTCCCATATATAAATCTTTACCTCCGGACCATTCCTAACTCCTCGTGACGTCGTGGATCTCATCCGGACTCAACAACATTAGGTTTGCTGCATACTCATATTCATACAACCCTAGCGCCACCGAACCTTATGTGTAGACCCTACGGTTCGGGAGACATGCGCATACGACCGAGACGTTCTCCCATTAATAACCAACAGCGGATCTCGATACCCATGTTGGCTCCTACATATTCCACGATGATCTCATCGGATGAACCACGATGTCAAGGACTCAATCGATCCCGTATACAATTCCCTTTGTCTAGCGGCATTGTACTTGCCCGAGATTCGATCGCTTGTATCCGATACCTTGTTCAATCTCGCTACCGCAAGTCTCTTTACTCGCTCCGTAACACATCATCCCGTGATCAACCTCTTGGTCACATTGTGCACATTATGGTGATGTCCTACCGAAAGTGGGCCCAGAGATACCTCTCCATTTACATGAGTGACAAATCCCGCCTCGATTCGTGCCAACCCAATGTACACTTTCGGAGATACCGTAATGCACCTTTATAGCCACCCAGCCATTGCCAGGACGCTTTGGTACACCCAAAGCATTCCTACGGTATCCGGAGTTGCACAATCTCATGGTCTAAGGAAATGATACTTGACATTAGAAAAGCTTTAGCATACTAACTACGATCTTTGTGCTAGGCTTAGGATTGTCTTGTCCATCACATCATTCTCCTAATGATGTGATCCTCGTTATCAACAACATCCAATGTCCATGGTCGTGAAACCGTAACCATCTATTGATCAACGAGCTAGTCAACTAGAGGCTTACTAGGGACATGGTGTTGTCTATGTATCCACACATGTATCTCGAAGTTTCCTATCAATACAATTATAGCATGGATAATAAACGATTATCATGAACAAGGAAATATAATAATAACTAATTTATTATTGCCTCTAGGGCATATTTCCAACAGTCTTCCACTTGCACTAGAGTCAATAATCTAGTTCACATCGCCATGTGATTAACACTGATAGGTCACATCGCCATGTGACCAACACCCAAAGAGTTTACTAGTGTCGCTAAACTAGTTCACATCACCATGTGATTAAGACTCAATGAGTTACGGGGTTTTGATCATGTTTTCCTTGTGAGAGAAGTTTTTAGTCAACGGGTCCGCAGATTCAGATCCGTATGTACTTTGCAATTCTCTATGTCATATTGTAAATGCTGCTTCCACGCCTCCACTTGAAACTATTCCAAATGGTTGCTCCACTATACGTATCCGGTTTGCTACTCGTGGTCACTCGGATAGGTGTTAAAGCTTGCATCGACGTAACCCTTTACGCCAACTCTTTATCACCTCCATAATCGAGAAACATGTCCTTATTTACTCCAAGGACAATTTTGACCGCTGTCCAATGATCCCCATTCTTGGATCATTCTTGTACCCTCGACCGACTCATGGCAAGGCACACTTCCTAAGCGGTACACAACATAGCATACTATAGAGCCTACGTCTAAAGCATAGGGGACGACCTTCGCCCTTCTTCTTTTCTGCCGTGGTCGAGCTTTAAGTCTTAACTTCATACCTTACATCTCAGGCAAGAACTCCTTCTTTGACTGATCCATCTTGAAAACCTTCAAGATCATGTCAAGGTATATGCTCATTTGAAAGTACCATTAAGCGGTTTTGATCTATCCTCATAGATCTTGATGCTCAATGTTTCAGTAGCTTAAACCAGGTTTTCTATTGAAAAACACTTTTCAAATAACCCTATATGCTTTCCAGAATTCTACATCATTTCGATCAACAATATGTCAACAACATATACTTATCGTAAATTCTATAGTGCTCCCACTCACTTCTTTGGAAATACAAGTTTCTCATAAAATTTGTATAAACCCAAAATCTTTGATCATCTCATCAAAGCGTATATTCCAACTCCGAGATGCTTACTCCAGTCCTTAAAAGGATTGCTGGAGCTTTGCATACTTGTTAGCATCTTTCAGGATTTGTCAAAACCTTCTAGTTGTATTACATACAACCTTTCCTCAAGAAAATCGTTGAGGAAACAATGTTTTTGACATCCTATCTGCAAGATTTCATAAATAATGCAGTAACTGCTAATCCAATTCCAACAGACTCTTAGCATCGCTACGAATGAGAAAGTCTCATCGCAGTCAACTCCTTGAACTTGTCGGAAAACATCTTAACGACAAGTCGAGCTTTCTTAATGGTGACACTTTACCATCATTGTCCGTCTTCTTCCAAAATCCATTTGTACCCAACAGCCTCTATGACCATCAAGTAGTTCTTCCAAAGTCTACACTTTGTTTTCATACATCGATCCTCTCTCGGATTTTATGGCCTCAAGCCATTTGTCTAATCCGCCCACCATCACTTCTCCATAGCTCGTAGGTTCATTGTTGTCTAGCAACATGACCTTCAAGACAGGATCACCGTACTACTCAAGCAAGACTGGCCCTTGTCGCCCCACGTGGTTTTGTAGTGACTTGACCCAAGCATTATGATCACTATCATCGCCTTCCACTTCAATTGGTGTAGGTGCCACAGAACAACTTCCCGTGCCTCGCTACACACTAGTTGAAGTGATGGTTCAACAACCTCATCAAGTCTCCACCATCCTCCCACTCAATTCTTCGAGAGAAACTTTTCCTCGAGAAAGGACCCGCTTCTAGAAACAATTACTTTTGCTTCCGGATCTGAGATAGGAGGTATACCCAATTGGTTTTGGGTGTCCTATGAAGATGCATTTTATCCGCTTTGGGTTCGAGCTTATCATCCCAAACTTTTCACATAAGCGCCGCAGCCCCAAACTTTTAAGAAACGACAACTTAGGTTTCTCCAAACCATAGTTCAAACGGTGTCGCCTCAACGGAATTACGTGGTGCCCTATTATAGCGAAAAGCGGTTGTCTCTAATGCCTAACCCATGAACGATAGTGGTAATTTGATAAGAGACATCATGGTACGCACCATATCCAATAGGGTGCAACTATGATGTTCGGACACACCATCACACTATGGTGTTCCAAAGCGGTATTAATTGTGAAACAATTTCCACAAGGTCTTAATTATGCGTACAAATCTGAATCTCAGATACTCATCTCTATGATCATATCATAGACATTTTTATCCTCTTGTCACAATGATCTTTAACTTCACTCTGAAATTACTTGAACCATTCAACAATTCAGACTTTGTGTTTCATCAAGTAAATATACTCAACATCTACTCGAATCATCTGTGAAGTCAGAACATAACGATATTCATCTGCATGCCTCAAAGACTCATTGGACTGTACACATCAAAATGTGTTACTTCCAACAGGTTGCTACCTTGTTCCATCTTATCAAACCGAGGCTTTTCAAATCATCTTGCCCATGTGGTATGATTTGCATATCCCAAGTGATTCAAAATCAAGTGAGTCCAAACGATCCATCTGCATGGAGTTTCTTCATGCGTATACACCAATAGACATGGTTTGCATGTCTCAAACTTTTCAAACCGAGTGAGTCCAAAGATCCATCAACATGGAGCTTCTTCATGCTTTTATACCAATATGACTTACATGGCGATTGCCACAAGTACGTGGTACTATCATTACTATCTTATATCTTTTGGCATGAAAATGTGTATCACTACGATCGAGATTCAATAAACCATTCCTTTTAGGTGCTAGACCATTGAAGGTATTATTCAAATTAACAGAGTAACCATTATTCTCCTTAAATGAATAACCGTATTACATGCATATAATCCAATCATGTCTATGCTCAACGCAAAACACCAAATAGCAATTATTTAGGTTTAACACCAATCTCGATGGTAGAGGGAGCGTGCGATGCTTGATCATATCAACCTTGGAAACACTTCCAACACGTATCGTCACTCACCTTTAGCTAGTCTCCGCTTATTCCGTAGCTTTTGTTTCGAGTTACCAACACTTAGCAACCGAACCGGTATCTAATACCTCGGTGCTACTAGGAGTACTAGTAAAGTACACATTAACATAATGTATATCCAATATACTTCTATCGACCTTGCCAGCCTTCTTATCTACCAAGTATCTAGGGTAATTCTGCCCAAAGGGCTGTTCCCCTTATTACGTAAGCACTTAGTCTCGGGTTTGGGTTCAACCTTGGGTTTCTTCACCGAGCAGCAATCGATTTGCCGCTTCATGAAGTGTCCCTTCTTGCCCTTGCCCTTCTTGAAACTAGTGGTTTCACCAACCATCAACAATTGATGCTCCTTCTTGATTTCTACTTTCGCGCGGTGTCAAACATCGTGAATACCTCAAGGATCATCATATCTATCCTCGACATGTTATAGTTCATCACGAAGCTCTAGCAGCTTGGTGGCAATGACTTTGGAGAAACATCACTATCTCATCCGGAAGATCAACTCCCACTCGATTCAAGTGATTGTTGCACTCGTAAAATCTGAGCACAAGCTCAACAATTGAGCTTTTCTCCCTTAGTTTGCGTGCTAAGAAAATCGTCGGAGGTCTTATACCTCTTGGCGTGGGCACGAGCCCCGAAATCCCAATTTCAGCCCTCGAAACATCTCATATGTTCCGCGACGTTTCAAAAACGCCTTTGGTGCCTCAACTCTAAACCGCTCAACCGAACTATCACGTAGTTATCAAAACGTGTATGTCCGATGTTCATAACATCCACAAACGATGTTTGGGGTTCAGCACACCGAAGCGGTGCATTAAGGACATAAGCTTTCTACCGTCCGCACAATCGCTCATCACAACTTTCAACTATATTTTTCTAGGAACATATCTAAACAAAGTGGAACTAAAGCGCGAGCTTACGACATAATTTGCAAAGATCTTTTGACTATGTTCAGGATAATTAAGTTCGCCTCATGAACTCCCACTTAGATAGACATCCTCTAGTCATCTAAGTGATTACATGATCCGAGTCAATTAGGCCGTGTCCATCATCACGTGAGACGGACTAGTCATCATCGGTGAACATCTTCATGTTGATCGTATCTACTATACGACTCATGCTCGACCTTTCGGTCTCTTGTGTTCCGAGGCCATGTCTATACATGCTAGGCTCGTCAAGTTAACCTAAGTGTTCTGCGTGTGTAAATCTGGCTTACACCCGTTGTATGTGAACGTAAGAATCTATCACACCCGATCATCACGTGGTGCTTCGAAACGACGAACTTTAGCAACGGTGCACAGTTAGGGAGAACACTTTCTTGAAATTGTTATGATGGATCATCTTATTTACTACCGTCGTTCTAAGTAAACAAGATGCATAAACATAATAAACATCACATGCAATTATATAGTAGTGACATGATATGGCCAATATCATATAGCTCCTTTGATCTCCATCGTCGGGGCTCCATGATCATCTTGTCACCGGCATGACACCATGATCTCCATCATCGTGTCTTCATGAAGTTGTCACGCCAACGACTACTTCTACTTCTATGGCTAACGCGTTTAGCAATAAAGTAAAGTAATTTACATGGCGTTCTTCAATGACACGCAGTCATACAAAAAATAAAGACAACTCCTATGGCTCTTGCCGTTGTCATACTCATCGACATGCAAGTCGTGATTCCTATTACAAGAACATGATCTCATACATCACATATATCATTCATCATTCATCACAACTTTGGCCATATCATATCACAAAACACTTGCTGCAAAAACAAGTTAGACGTCCTCTAATTGTTGTTGCAAGTTTTACGTGGCTGCAATAGGGTTCTAGCAAGAACGTTTTCTTACCTACGTGAAAGCCACAACGTGATTTGTCAACTTCTATTTACCCTTCATAAGGACCCTTTTCATCGAATCCGCTCCAACTAAAGTGGGAGAGACAGACACCCGCTAGCCACCTTATGCAACTAGTGCATGTCGGACGGTGGAACCAGTCTCACGTAAGCGTACGTGTAAGGTCGGTCCGGCCGCTTCATCCCACAATACCGCTGAAGCAAGATAAGACTAGTAGCGGCAAGAAAGTTGACAACATCTACGCCCACAACAAATTGTGTTCTACTCGTGCAATAGAGAACTACGCATAGACCTAGCTCATGATGCCACTTGTTGGGGAATGTTGCGTAAAATTAAAATTTTTCCTACGGTTTCACCAAGATCCATCTATGAGTTCATCTAAGCAACGAGTCATGGGAGAGTGATTGCATCTACATACCACTTGTAGATCGCGTGCGGAAGCGTTCAATGGAACGGGATGATGGAGTCGTACTCACGTGATTCAGATCACCGATGACCTAGTGCCGAACGGACAGCACCTCCGCTGCTCAACACACGCACGGAGCGGATGACGCCTCCTCCTTCTTGATCCAGCAAGGGGAAGGAGAGGTTGATGATGATCCAGCAGCACGACGGCGTGGTGGTGGATGCAGCAGAACTCGGCAGGGCTTCGCTAAGCAACTACGGGAGGAGGAGGAGGTGTAGCAGAGAGGAGGCGCCAAGGTCTTCAGTGCGGCTGCCCCTCCCTCCCTCCCTTTATATAGGTGCAAGAGAGGGGAGGGCGCAGCCTGCCCCTTCCTCCAAGGAAGGGGTGCGGCCAAGAGGGGGAGGAGTCCATCCTCCCCAAGGCACCCTGAGGTGCCTTCCCCCTTTAGGACTCTCCCCTCCCCAAGTCTCCTTGGCGCATGGGCCTCTTGGGGCTGGTGCCCTTGGCCCATATAGGCCAAGGTGCACCCCCTACAGCCCATGTGGCCCCCCGGGGCAGGTGGACCCCCCCGGTGGACCCCCGGACCCCTTTCGGCACTCCCGGTACAATACCGATAAAGTGCGAAACTTTTCCCATGCACCAAAATAAGACTTCCCATATATAAATCTTTACCTCCGACCATTCCTAACTCCTCGTGACGTCCGGGATCTCATCCGGACTCAACAACATTCGGTTTGCTGCATACTCATATTCATACAACCCTAGCGCCACCGAACCTTAAGTGTGTAGACCCTACGGGTTCGGGAGACATGCACATGATCGAGACGTTTCTCCGTCAATAATAACCAACAGCGGGATCTGGATACCCATGTTGGCTCCCACATGTTCCACGATGATCTCATCGGATGAACCACGATGTCAAGGACTCAATCGATCCCGTATACAATTCCCTTTGTCTAGCGGCATTGTACTTGCCCGAGATTCGATCGTCGGTATCCCGATACCTTGTTCAATCTCGTTACGGCAAGTCTCTTTACTCGCTCCGTAACACATCATCCCGTGATCAACCTCTTGGTCACATTGTGCACATTATGGTGATGTCCTACCGAGTGGGCCCAGAGATACCTCTCCATTTACACGGAGTGACAAATCCCGATCTCGATTCGTGCCAACCCAATGTACACTTTCAAGATACCGTAATGCACCTTTATAGCCACCCGATTCGTTGTGACGCTTTGGTACACCCAAAGCATTCCTACGGTATCCGGAGTTGCACAATCTCATGGTCTAAGGAAATGATACTTGACATTAGAAAAGCTTTAGCATACGAACTACGATCTTTGTGCTAGGCTTAGGATTGGGTCTTGTCCATCACATCATTCTCCTAATGATGTGATCCCGTTATCAACAACATCCAATGTCCATGGTCGTAAAACCGTAACCATCTATTGATCAACGAGCTAGTCAACTAGAGGCTTACTAGGGACATGGTGTTGTCTATGTATCCACACATGTATCTGAGTTTCCTATCAATACAATTATAGCATGGATAATAAACGATTATCATGAACAAGGAAATATAATAATAACTAATTTATTATTGGCTCTAGGGCATATTTCCAACACTTATTTGTCACTGGGATTGAGCACCACAAGATTGAACCCATTACAACCTCTCCCATTGCAAGAAAAATCAATCTAGTTGGCCAAACCAAATCAATATATTGGAGAGAAATACAAAGCTATATAAATAATGCATAAAAGAGTTCAGAGAAGACTCAAATAATATTCATAGATAATCTGAACATAAACCCACAATTCATCGGATCTCAACAAACGCACTGCAAAAGAAGATTACATCGAATAAATCTCCAAGAACATCGAGGAGAACATTGTATTGAAGATCAAAGAGAGAGAAGAAGCCATCTAGCTACTAGCTATGGACCCATAGGTCCTTGGTAAACTACTCACACATAATCGGAGGGGCAGCAAGGATGATGTAGAAGCCCTCCATGATCGAGTCCCCCTCCGACGGAGTGTCGGAGAAGGCCCCAAGATGGGATCTCACGAGAACAAAAGCTTGCGGCGGCGGAAAAGTATTTCTGGTGTGCCCCTGGTCTTTGGGGAATGTTTGGGTATTTATAGAAGAAGAATTAGGGTTAGAGGAGGCATAGGAGGCCCACAAGCCTGGGGGGAGCCCCCCTAGGGCGCGCCCTATGAGCTTGTGTGTGGCACCCGGGCTGAGAGAAACCGGGACCCCCCGTATTCCAACCCAGAGATCGAGGAGAAGTCTTCTGGAATACAACACTACTTAGCATAGAACAAATCAACTCTTTATTGCAATCTATTGGGGTACAAGGGGATTACATCGGCATGACGACACTATGCCTGCCACAGTTGCTCTATGCAAGCAGCAGAACAACACGACGCAAGCCGGTATGACTACCGCAATGAACAACGATGACAAGGATGAACTCTACTCCGTAGGGACTCTGGCTGGAACACTTATCCTAGCGCGCAAACAAGGGATCCACGGCAAACAAGCAATCATATCCGGCATGACCTGCAAACTGGCATGACACGCCAGGTCAGAATGTACTTGCAAGCTCACAACAACCAAAGCAATCAAGACAAACAATAGCATGGCAATTACAGGTTAACACGGATTAACATGATACTATCAGATTAATCATAGCATGAACAAGATGATACAGCTAGAACAATACGAGCAGGGCATAAACATATGAACATGATGTTACTAGCATGCAACATGATGAAACTATCATGCACCAACTTACTCTGTTCGTGTTACCTCGTAACCGTCACCTGTATCACTTACCATCATGGATATCACACAATCGTCTCAGGATCCAATCAAGCTTGGTATTAACAATACCGCAGTAATCATTTATGACCACAAGGAGCTTGGCCTTTACCCTTGACTCTTGCATAACATCCCCAAATATCCAATAAGTTGGTATTCACAATACCACAATTATCCTCTCACGATCACATAAAAATCAACCAACTTCTTTCATCATTGAACCGGGGTTGTTATTAAGCACATTATTATTATTACTGTTGACCCATAGTGTGACCGACACGAACTGGACCCATATCCGCGAGTGCTCGCGTATAGATAGATTAAACACACACTCTGCAGAGGTTAGCACACTGTATCCACACCACGGAACCCATGGTATCGCACTCCCATACGTGCGGACACGGCGTTCCGACAAAATCGATCTACTGCCATGACAATCTCTCGGCCACTCCGAACAACTCCCCTTTGGGCTAAGTCCTGGGTGGCCCCGTGCCTACCAAAGGCACAAACGGCCACCGTCGTGGCAAAACGGTCCCAAACGGAGACATGAGCTCAAAACCAAACATGGGCACACAAGGCTTATGCTGTCCTACCCGGCCAGGGTAGCGCCCGCGCATAACCTTCCCTCGCGGGAGGCACCGACGAGAGGCATGACAATAGACCCAGTTAGGGCCTTCCCATAAGGCTAACGTGGTTGCACTGGTCAGCTCGATATGGTGGCACCATGACTCAGCCAACAGTTGTTCAAGTTCAATTTAATCCGGTTAAACTTGAATGCAATATGCTGAGCCATGAAAAAATAACATGATACAACTACAATGCATGAACATGATATCAAACTTAAGCATGGAGGTGCATCATAACCCACGAGCATAGCAACAACATTTAACCATTTATCCAGATGAGCATGGCATACTGACGAGCATGAATATCACAACTAGCACACTGTGATGCCCGGATAATAAGGCTACAGTAATCCCTCCTTAATGACGCCACGTCACCACGGTTACTGTTGATATTCTCGCGTTAGTTCGAAAACCGGTTTTAATTCAAGTTCAAACTAAAGGCGTATAACTAAAGTTTTCAAATATTAAAACTAAATTGTTCGGATAGTGTCAAATAATGCATAAGTAAATATGGTGAAGAAACCACATTGTTATAAAATGCTTAAATGCTTTAAAATAAATAAAACATTAGTAAAACAATTATTAAAAGCCTTTTGTAATTTATAAAATGATTAAACTATTTTCTATTGGATAACCAAATTGTATTATTATAGTAATGCTAACTTAGAGACTATTTTTATAGTTGGTAAAACTAAGCATAAAAGGAACTAGAAGAAAACAGAAAGATAAAAAAAAGGCAAAACAAAAAATGAATAAAAAGAAAGGACCCCCAACTGGGCCTTGACCCAGCTGGCCGGCCCAGCTCACCCCTGGCCTATTTAGGCCTCCCCAACCCCCGTTATGACCTAAATCCCCTCACCCGCACCCCACTCCTCCTCTCGTTCCCCACTCCCCCCCACCTTCTCGATCGGGGCACGGCGCGCCAACCCCATCCTCGCCCGGACGTCCTCCCTCGCCTCGAGGTTGTCTTTGGGAGCACCGCCTCCGCCGTCGGCCTACGCGACGATCGGAGCTCGGGACCCACTCGCGCAGATCGAGCCGATTCCATTCTCTCAGATCGCCACCTCCTCAGACGCCGACGCCCGCCGCCTCGTCGGAACCCTCCTCATCGGACCGCCTCCTCGTCTTCCCTCGCCACGTCGTCCCGTCCCCACCTCGCGCCCGTTGCCATGTTCCCTACGGTCCCGATGTGAGCGCCTCCCCATGCTCTCTCTTTTCTCCTCCCCCCTGACATCGAGGCCGGCGCCTGCCGTCGCTTCGCCTTCGGCGACCTCCACCTTCGCCGCCAACCTGGGCGTGCCCGTGCCCGTGACCTCTGCTCCGCTCGCTTCAGCACCCCCACTTTCGCCGGGCTCTGCCAGTGCCTCCCTGCCTGCCACCGCCAAGCCCCTGCTGCCTCGTGCCTTTCCGCCCGGTCGGTCCCCGCCACCTTGCCTGCGGTTGGTCGAAGCGAGCTCCACTCGGGCGGTGGTGGTGCCTTCGCCAAGACGCCCGCCACTTCGCCCATGGCCGCTGCACAGCCTTAGCCTCCTGTGACCGCCACGGCGCCCCCACCTCGCCGCCCCAGCCACTGCCCTGCCACCGTCGCCGTGTGTGTGGACCTCTCTGGGTCAAGGCCAGATCCTCCAGAATCGCTAAGGCCCCCTGACCCCGACACGGGGCCCCACGCCTAACGTTTACGATAAAAAAGAAGAAACAAAAAATTAATAATAATAAAATAAATAAATAAATAAATAATTAATTGAAGAAACAATTAACTTAATTAATTTTGATTAATTAAATTAAGCAACTAATTAAAATAATTACACGCTAGTTCCTAATTAACCTGATCTGTTAAATAGTTAATTAATTAGTCAATGACAATGGGGCCCACTCCCTAATTAATACTAATTAGGTTAATTAATATGTTTAATTAAGATGTGTCACTGACCAGTGGGACCCACTGGTCAGGTTGACCAATCAACCCTGTTGACTGCTGACGTCAGCATGACATCATGCTGACGTCATAAATCCATTTTCAAATTAAATTAAATAATTAGTTAAATTCCAAAAATTAATAAAATCTTTAGAAAATCATATCTTTTAAACCGTAACTCGGATTAAATTATTTTCAACATGAAAGTTGCTCAATACGACGAGACGAACCCGGAAACGCAGCCCATTCGTCCGCCACGCATCCCTAACCTATCGAACTCGCAACTTTCCTCCGCTCCTTCCGCTTAAAACACGAAACACCGGGATACTTTCCTGATGTTTACCCCCTTCACCCAAGATCACCTCATACCGCGTTAGGGCACGCCTAGCATCACGCTTTGCTTTGTCATGCATCGTCATGCATCTGTTTGCTTAAATATTCATTGTTTCTTCCCCTCTTCTTCCGCTTAGACACCGAGACCGACGCTGCCGCCTACCGACTACGGAGTTGACGAACCCTCTCTTGCCAGAGCAACCAGCAAGCCCCTTTGATCACCAGATATCGCCTACTCTTCTCTCAGATCGCTTGCATTAAAGTAGTGTAACATGTTATCGCTTTCGATTAATCCTATCTTCGTGCATAGCTTTGTCCTTGCTACTATCATTGTTACCTTTACCGCTATCCTACCGCTTAGTATAGGATGCTAGTGTTCCATCGCTGACCCTACACTCTTGTCCATCCGCCATGCTATACTCGGGCTGTGATCACTTTGAGGTGATCACGGGCATATACTATATACTTTACATCGTTACATTACCCGTGATATCGTTAGGAGATGGGGGCTAAAAGGACAGTGGCTCCATCCTCGGTAGAGGTGGGCTTGGGTTCCCACGGACCCGATCGTTACTTTGTGGCGGAGCGACAGGCGGCAGGTTGAGACCGCCTAGGAGAGAGGTGGGCACAGCTCGCTCGGGCGCTCGCGGTACTTAACACGCTTAACGAGATCTTGGTATTGGATCCGAAGTCCGCCATTTGGTCTATACGCACTAACCGACTCACGCTGGAACAGCTTATGGGCACTCGACGTCGTGGTATCACCGGCACTTCGTGACGTCACGACCGAAAGGCGCTGCCACGGATTGGAACGTAGGGCTGCTCTTGTATTAAGGGGCTAGTTACGCTTCCGGCCACGCAACGCGTGTGTGTGCTAAGGCGATGGGCCCGCACTTCTGCGCGCTTAGGTTTAGACCGGCGTCTTGACCTCTCTGTTGTGCCTAAGTGGGGCTGCGACGTGTTGATCTTCCGCGGCCGCATGACCCAGAAAGTGTGTCCGCCAAATGGGATCAAACGTGTTGGGTTATGTGGTGCACCCCTAGGAAGTTAATCTATTCGAATAGTCGTGATCTTCGATAATGTGACGACTTGGAGTTGTACCTTGACCTTATGACAACTAGAACTGGATACTTAATAAAACACACCCTTCCAAGTGCCAGATACAACCCGGTGGTCGCTCTCTAACAGGGCATTGAGGAGGGGATCGCCGGGTAGGATTATGCTATGCGATGCTACTTGGAGGACTTCAGACTACTCTCTGCTACATGCTGCATGGCGGAGGTCGCTGTAGCGTAGTCTTCGACGTGATTAGCTATCCCCTCTTATTTTGGCATTCCGCATTCACCCACCGATATGGCCCTTTACACATATATCCATGCATATGTAGTGTAGCTCCTTGCTTTAAGTAGTACTTTGGATGAGTACTCACGGTTGCCTTGTTCCCCTTTCCCCTTTCTTTACCCGATTGTCGCAACCACCGATGGAGCCCAGAGCCAGACGCCACCGCCGATGACGACTACTACCCGGAGGTGCCTACTACTACGCAGCCCGGCCGACATGACCACGAGTAGTTAGGAGGATCCTGTGCAGAGGCTGCGCCTCTTCGATCTCAGTATCCCAGTTTGTGCTAGCCATCTTATGGCAACTTGTTTAACTTATGTCCAGACTCAAATATTGTTGCTTCCACTGACTCGTCTATGACCGAGCACTTGTATTCGAGCCCTCGAGGCCCTGGCTTGTATTATGATGCTTGTATGACTTATTTATGTTTTAGAGTTGTGTTGTGATATCTTCCCGTGAGTCCCTGATCTTGATCGTACACGTTTGCGTGTATGATTAGTGTACGATTGAATCGGGGGCGTCACACACACTACTCATAGCATGACATGACACTAGCATCAACAATAAATACCATGCAATAACGATAAAATTACCATGCAAGTATTTAATCAACTGGATGTAAAGAAACATGCATAACGGCGGTACTTTCTAATGCATTTATAGTCATGCACCGAAGACCATCGCCAACATGTAATACTACCAAACATGGTCCATAAGAAAGTAATACTAGCATGAAGAGCATAATAACATAGCGCAAGAAAACATAGCATGACGGTAAACACCGATCCATAAGCATAACCGAAATACCGACAACAGTAGCAAAACAAACAGACAGTTATTAAATATTAAGTTGAAAACCAATGCTTTTGCATGGCTATCATTCAATTGGTGGTTGTGGCTTTCCTGGGGCTGGAGAAGGCTCCGGGAAGAAGTGCAGAATGACCGCGGAAGGAATCGCCGGAAAGGGTACTCTCTCGGAGGGGGCTGATTGGGGCAAGGGCAAAATGGACATTTTTAGAATGTTGAAACATAGTGAAAATGGTGGGAACAGAACGGGCTCGATGAGACGAAGACGTGGGCGTTGGATTCACCTCGATCGGAGTTACGGATAAAAAGTTAGGAGGAGTTTTCTGCCAGGGACCTATCTGCAAGAAAACTATTTTCAAACAGGGCCTGGACAGAAAAACTGAAAGCGTATTCGAGTTAATACGTTTCCTGAAAGGAAAGCGCACTCAGAGCCGCAGTTAACACAACATACGCTTTCCAAATTCGAAATGTCTTCAGGAAACTACGCTTCCACTTAACTGACGTGGCAGTGGCGGGGCCGGGCTTATCTCGCTGACGTGCGGGTCCCGCGGGCAGTGGGGCCTGCCACTTATCCACATCGGCCACCAGGTCAACGAATCGGAGGCCGGCAGGTGGGGTCCGCGAGGCTGGGGCCAGCCTGGCAGGGGGTCAACGCCTTCTTCCTTCCACTCGCGCCCGATACAGGGGAGGAACGGCGCTGCGGGCGGCCGTCTGGCCGGCTCCGGCCACCTCTCGCGGCGCTCGGCACACTGGTGAGCTCGGGGAAGAGCGGAGCATCCATTCCTGGGGTGCACGGGCTCCGAGAGGGACCGAAACGGCAGCGGTGAGGGCTGCGGCAGAGGAGGGCTTTGGGTGGAGATGGGGTTCTGGCCATAGTGGCTCTGGCGAGGGGAAGAGGGTCCGAGGAGGGTCACCGGAGATCATAGGGGCTAGAGGTGGTGGCTAGAAGTGGAGGAGGGGCTCGGCTAGCTCCAATTTAGGAGGACCGAGGCGGCGGCCATGGCGACACAGGGAGGGCTGGAGAGCTTCTTGAGCTCGAGACAGAGGCTAGGCAGGGCTCTGTAAGTGAGGTGAGGTGCGTGGTGTTCTTGGGAGAGGTCGGGGATGGCTTATATAGCCGTGGCAAGGCGGTTCGAGCTCGGTTACCACCGCTGACGCGTGTCCGGCGCCGCGAACGCGTGTGCTCGCGGCCAAGCTCGAACGGCGACGAGGGGGAAGTGGAAGAGGGTCACGGAGACGAGAGGGGATCGGGGATAAGAGAGGGAAGAAGCCACGGCGCCATTAATGCCTTGTGGGCACTGTGCGCCCGTGGACGCGCTCTGTTTCTCGACGGGGACGGGTCATCGGAGAATCAAACGGAGGGGTCAAGAGGTCCAGGGGGACGGATACGGCTCGGGGAGCACGCTGGACATGGATAGGATCCAAGGGAACCAGCGCACAGAGAGGGAGAAGAAAACAGAGGCGCTAGAGCGCGCGGATGATATGCCAACACGGTGGTCACCACTGTGACCGGCAAGGAGAAGCTTCCAAGGGCTGGCAAAGTTTGTCTGAAGGCTAGTCCTTGATCCCCAAGGCATCTCAGAAGTAAAATATAACGATAAGGAGAGAAGGAGAGGAGTGTGGCATCGCTACAAGTTTGCTGTATCAGATTTGGACAAGCACTGCTGATCAACAGGAAAGGGATTAGAGCCAAATGGGTTGTCTGGTGTGTTTATGATATGAAGGACAAGAATCTCGTGAAGTTTGGAGGTATTTGGACCACTAATTAATATAGTTGCTTTACAACTAAGTAATCTGGTCCAGAATGAAGATCATGATGATGCTCTCACATGGAGTATCAACTTGAGCTCAACTTGGGTAAGGCTGAGTTATTTGGTCATATGAAGATGCTTCAAAAGGTTTCATACCAATTGGATAAACCAAACTGGTACTTACTTCACAAGCATTTCCAGTGACCAGAAACTAGAAATAATTTTGGTGATCAAATGGCTTAATCAAATGATCCTAAATTTGGTGGAGATATTTTATATGGGTAGGAGCATGATCTGGTAATTGTTCAGAATTAATGAAGCAATTTAAAATATACTTGCTTCATAACCTGAAAATATTGCTAGAAACAAAGATTTGGTCCTGTGCTCACATAGATCATAGTATAGGGCTGAAAATTGGAGGAGGGCAATTATATGAGCACATGAAGGAGTGTGAAAAATTTCAACTTATTTGGATAATCCTAGCTAGCACTTCCTTCACAAAGGCTTCCCTCAGGCAGGAACTTTGAAAAATCACCGAGGAAGCTTGGCTAGGCAAATAAAGTTGAATTTTGGCACATGCCAATTATTTGGACATAAAAAGGTGTCCAAGAAGTTTTAGGTCAATTGGGCAAAGTAAAATAGCACTTGCTTCACAATGTGCCATTTAGGGCGGAATAGGAAATGAATTATTTGAGCATGATGATAAACATGGCAAATGAAATAATTTGCCATATTTGAGGAAGATATGACCCAAACAATTTATGAGAATTATTTGGGAATTTTAGGATTGACAGAAATATAGGTTGCTTCACAACCTAGGGAAATTAGGGTTATTCCTTTAACAGAAAAAGGAATATTCGCAATAAAAAGAATATCGGGATTTGGTCCAAGGTGGAAATGGAAAGTTCTAGGGAAGGATTTGAGGTTGACAAGCCACTCTGGAAGTAAAGAAGAGGTCATCTTCTTCAGATTCCAGACCACAAAGCCACGAAGAAAGAAAACTCAAGCAAAAACCTCAGAAAATCAAATGAAAAAGTAATGGCCAAAAACCAGGCTGTGACAAACCTTTCCCCCTTAAAGAAATCTCGTCCTCGAGATTTGGTTGCTCAAGGAACAAGTATGAATATACCGACTTAAGGAAACCGTTTCCAATTCGGGTATCCTTTTTCCTTTGTTTATTGTGCCCATTAAATTCTTCATCTTCCTTACCTGACTGGTTCTGGGGCGATTTGCTTCACTGTATCCATATCCTGACAGATCTTTCCTCACGTTTTCCTGCTTATACTGGCTCCAATTCTGCTCATATCTGCTGACTTATCTAAGATTTTCCATGTCTGAAATATATTTCTGTTTCACAAATCCGAGGGTGATTTCTCGATTGTCAGGTTCAGGCCGATACCATGAATTGGTGATCAGATTTTCTTGATGAACACCCAAGCTCTGACTCCTTGCATTGGGTTTCTCCGCTAAATGCAGGTTCTTCGGGTTCCAAACAGAGAGTTGAGACATAACCACTTTCCTGACAGATTCTGACTTACCGCAGGAATTTCTGAATTATCATGACTGGCTCCACTGTCTTGAGTCTCAGCTTCATACCGAATATTTGATTATCGCCTATCGTGGCCAGCATAAGGGGTATGACCTTATCTGATAATATCCTCATCCTTGACTGACGGTGGTTCAAAATTGAGTAGACTCCTTAGGTGAATATCCATGGCGGTCGATCCCGACTCGATCGTCCGGTATCTCGCACCATGTGAATCATGCAACAATTATCACCGCTCCTTCATTACTGTTTTCCTTGCCTGGATCCTTAGGTGAAGGAGCGGGGTCATATTGCTTCTTCGTGTGACCATAGGTTCTATCGGTTGCAATATTCTGACAGGCGTACTTTTATCCTCATCTCCTGACATGGTAGCATCATTCCCATTGCAGTTTCATCGTCTCTCAAGTTTTAACCGTAGGAAAATGATCATTTGAACCCTTGCAAGAAATCGGCAAATAAATCAGTAGCCACCAGAACGGTCTTTACAACTCAGATCTGGGACATTACTGAAGTAACTCAACCACAAATCAAGACAGCCAAAAAGCGGCTCAGAGCAGGAGACCGTGTTGATAAGAAGAAAGTGACAGTTCCCTAAGACGGAGGAAAAGCAGCTCAGAGCAAAGGGCCACTGTCAAAAAGAAACTCAACAGCTGTACGAGACGGCCCGAAAGGAGCTCAGAACTCATGACAGTTGTTGAATAGAGAAATATAAAGTCGGCATCCACCCTGAACGGCCAAAAATAGCTTAGAACACAGGCATGGTGCCGTTACCAGAGAAAAGAAGACAAGGGCTCATCAGGATCATATTCTAGGTTCACCGGTACTTGTACAGAGCTCAGTGTTGTCGTCAATCCTCATGGTCCTTTGTCACTCTGAGGTGTATATCTGGCTCCCTTCACATATATCTGAGATTCTGGTTCCCGAGGCAGACTTGTGTTCTGAATAATTCTTGCTTCTGCACAACTGTTGCGGATCTGATTCTGCCATCTGCTGTCAATTCACAATGTACTATCATGCATCAGTGTTGTACTGAGGACGGTTGGATGGCTTATGCTGGAAACCATCGAGAGTATCTTGCCGAGGAAGACTGGGTTTCGTGCTGCAGAAGCTTCTCATTGTGAGGTGCAGACCGATTACCATATATATATCCACCATCTTAATATTTCCGCTGTTGATTTCTTGCATGAAACATGATTTTCTGGACCATCCTCCTCTATGAATATATGGCACATCCTTGCTTTCTCCCAGGCATATCAAAATCATCCTCAACGAAGAATCAAACCTTGTATCTGAACCCAGGGGCGGGCCCACTTCAATTCAAGGGTATTCAGATGAACACCCATTAATTTTGTCAAAGGAATTCATATATATAGTGCATATTACGTACATGTATGGAAAAAATAAGCAAATTGAACAAATACGAGTCTACCAAGCAAACAGCCCACGTCCTAGTGTCCGGTACTCTCTCTCCCTCCCTACTGCACGACTAGCCCAATAGCCCAATAAAGCAATAACTCCTTCTCCTAGGCGCACAACCCAATTAAAAAAATCGCTACAGCCTACCAGATCACACGAGATTGAACTAGATCGATCTTACCAACTGGCACGCCGCCTCCCCAAGTCCCCAATCTGATCGCACCTCGTCCTCTCACAAGACCACATGCATCGGCGCGTTCGTGGAGGCGAGCTGGTGGGCGGCGGCGCCGCCCAGATCTTTCATCCGGCATAGGGCCATGCGTGCCAAAGTGCCTACCTCGATGCTCCGGGTCAGGGTAGAGACAATAGTCAGCTCTGGATTTCATCGACCATCGATCACATTCCGCTTGCTAGTTGGCCTCCACACCACACACGCATAACACAAGTAAGTAAATTTGGCTAGTTGGCTTCTTATTTAAGCATATTGTAAAATTTCCTATTTGTATACACTTTGCTATGAAATCGTGGATTATTTAAACAAGGGAAACTGAGAATTATTTAAAGTAAGCAGTTTAATACATTGCTTTTGTTTGCAATTTGGGATGTGAATTTGTAATGCGGGGATATTTGTGAATTATGAATTTGTTTCAACGAGCATTACTTAGAAATTGGTACTTTAAATTTGAGGATGTAAACCAAGTTGTTAGCCTTCAAAAATTTGAATACACACTCCTAAAATCCTGGGCCTGCCCCTGTCTGAACCATAACTTTGACTGAAATTGCACTGTTGGTCTTGCACATAGCTTATCTTCTTGCTGATCTGATCATTTCTGTCATGAAGAGTGCACACTGAGGCAAACGTGATTATCCGTACTGTTGTAAGGAGTGCACGCTAATGCAAACATGATACTGACTGTCCATCCAGGATTCCTTTTCCATTCAGACGAGGTATTCCAAATTTCGTTGCAGTCTGCTGATAACTTCATTCCGTTTGTCTGAGCTTCCAAGTATTTGAATTCCTTACTGATACTTCAGGTCCGGTGTCGGTTGACGAGCAAATTTAATAAGGGGAAAATAATGCCACACCGAAGGCCCAAAGAAAAGAAGCAAAGGAAACAACGAAAACAACAAAACAAACACACAAGCATACAAATAATATAAAATCAAGCTACATCACATATTACTGCTACTCGCACAATAATATGCATGCATACCTAAGCACACAAATCTCGCGGAAACTCCGGTATTACGGTCTAATATGCTGTGACGGTGTGCACGAAAGTGAATTCACGTGTGGAAGGAGTTGGTGTAACCAAGGCTACACCATGCGTTGGCAGAACTCTGCTTGCAACTGGATGAATAGATAGGTGAGGGTGGACTTGGCGATCATGTAGCAAGACACAAGGTCATGACCACATCATCATCAAGCGTACGAAGGGAAACCATACACATCCAAAGAATGGGAGGACAGGTTATTATAGGGGAGGAAAAGCAAGGCTTGATGGCATTGCCCTTTTCTGATAACAATTATCAGTAAGGGTTGCCGAAGGGACGAGATGGATGGCATGATTTGGGATAGAGACAAGTGTATCACCGAAATAATACGGGTGGGTAGTGGAAAGATATCAACGCGATACCTGAGCATATGTAACGCCTGGATAATCGTGCTACAGTAATCCCACGCTAATCGTGCCATGACACCTCGGTTACTGTTGCTATCCTTGCAATAATTCGAAACTGTTCGAACTTCAAATACAAATTAACGATAACAATAAAAGTTTTCAAAATTTGAAACAAAAATGTTCGGTGGTTGCCAAATATTACAAGGGTAATTATGGTGCAACAAACACCTTTTTATAAAATGGCTAAATGGTTTAAAATGATTTAAACAGAAAAGAAAGAAATAATAAAAGAAAATGTAAAACAAGCAAAATGTAAAAAGAGAAAAGGAAAAGAACCCCTCGGGCCAGCCGACCAATCAAGCCCATTCGCCACCGGCCCAACTGGGCAGGCCCAAACCGGCCCAGTCGGCCACCCACTGCCCCCTCCTTATCCACTCCCACTCCCCCCCACTCCACCGACACCCCACGACCACGCCCCCACAATATCTCCTCCCTCCTCTCCCCGATTGGATCGGGATCGAGGAGGAGGTCACCGACGCCGCCCCACCGCCAGGACGCCGCCACCTCGCCGGACTCCTCCCGCTCCGTCGCTCTTCCTCGTCGTCCTCCCCGACCTCCACCGAGCACGTTGCCCCGTCCCTACTCCGCTCCGGGAGCCCCCACCTCTCCTTCTCTCCTCGCCTCAAGGCCATCGCTGCCGGCTGCCGCGCTTCGGCTCTGGACGCGCTTCGTTGCAGGCGCAAGACGCTGCGGCGCCATCCATCGCGGCCCGAAGTCGCGCCAGGACTGCCAAGGCCTCGCCGCCTGCCGCCTGCGCCCGTTTACTCCGGCAGCCCGGCCACCTGTTCCTTTCCCACAAGTCACAGACGCCAGGCGTTTCGCCTGGCAAGCCTCTCTCGCACTCAAGGCCATTGCTGCTTCGCGCCATTGCCACTGCCCTCGCTACCTCGAACGGCGACGCTGTCGTCCACCTACCGGCAACCCGGCGCCCTGTTCACCCTCCAGACGCCAAGACGAAGCGTGGCGGCCACGGTTTTCTACGGCCCTCTCCTCGAAAGGCCATGGCGCCCATCTCCGGCGCCCCTCCATTGTCGACTGGCGGGTGCCTCAAAAGCCGCGCCCAGCCGCCTCACTCCGCTATGGCTCGGGTCTCAGGACTGGGGCCCCGCCTGCAACGGAATTAAAAAAAAGATTTAGAAAAAAATAAAAAAATAAAAAAATAAAATATAAAAAAATAAAATAATCAAATTATTAATTAGTTAATTAGTTAAAGAATTAATTAACTTAATTAATCCTGATTAGATTAACCTAATCACCTAGTTTAGTTAATTAATCTGTTAGGTTAGTTAACAAATAATGACATGCGGGACCCACATCGTCAATGACCACCAACACCTCTGTTGACTATCGACGTCATGCCGACGTCATGATGACATCAAGAAACACTGTTTTGGATAATGTTGGATTTAAATAAATAATTAAAATCAGAAAATGATTAAATCTTTAGAAAATCATATCTTTTAATCCGTAACTCGGATGAGAATACTTTCTACATGAAAGTTGCTCAAAACAACGAGACGTTTCCATATACGCAACCCGTTCGTCCGCCACACCCCCTAACCTATCGAACTCGCAACTTTCCCCCTCCGGCTCCTCTGCTCGAAAACGCGAAACACCGGGAATATTTTCCTGGATGATTTCCCCATTCGTCGGTATCACCTACTACCGCGATTGGGCACCCCTAGCATAGTTACTTGTCATGTCATGCATCGATATGCATCTGTTTGCATGGTATTCATTGTTTCTTCCCCCTCTTCTCTCTGGTAGACTACGAGACCGACGCCGCCTGCCTTGATTCGACTACGGAGTTGACGACCCCTCTCTCTTGCCAGAGCAACCAGCAAGCCCCCCTTGATCACCAGATATCGCCTATTCTACTCTACCGCTTGCATTAGAGTAGTGTAGCATGTTATCGCTTTCCGCTATACCTATCCCGATGCATAGCCTGTCCTTGCTACTCTTGTTGTTACCTTTACCGCAATCCTACATGCTTAGTATAGGATGCTAGTATTCCATCTGTAGCCCTACATTCTTGTCCGTCTGCATTGCTATACTATCGGGCCGTGATCACTCGGGAGGTGATCACGGGTATATACTTATACTTATACATGATACATGTGGTGACTAAAGTCGGGTCGGCTTGTGGAGCACCCACGAGTGGATCTTTGTGGCGGAGCGACAGGGCAGGTTGAGACTGCCTAGGAGAGAGGTGGGCCTGGCCCTGCTTATGCTCATGGATACTTAACACGCTTTAACGAGATCTTGGTATTTGATCCGAGTCCGCCATTTGGTCTATACGCACTAACCAACTACGCGGAATGCTATGGGCACTCGACGCCGTGGTATCATCCGGCACTTCGTGACGTCACGATCGAAGCGGCGCGTCGGATTGGAACGTAGGCTGCTCTTGTATTAAGGGGCTAGTTACGCTTCCCGGCCGCCACGCAACGTGCAGGTGTGCTAAGGGCGATGGGCCCGCACTGTGGCGCTTAGGTTTAGACCGGCGTCTTGGCCTCTCTGTTGTGCCTAGGTGGGCTGCGACGTGTTGATCTTCCGCGCCGGGCATGACCCGTGAAAGTGTGTTCGCCAAATGGGATCAAGCGTGTTGGGTTATGTGGTGCACCCCTGCAGGGAAGTTAATATTTTCGAATAGCCGTGATCTTCGGTAATAGGACGACTTGGAGTTGTACCTTGACCTTATGACAACTAGAACCGGATACTTAATAAAACACACCCTTCCAAGTGCCAGATACAACCCGGTGGTCGCTCTCTCTCAGGGTTACGAGGAGGGGATCACCGGGTAGGATTATGCTATGCGATGCTACTTGGAGGACTTCAGTCTTCTCTCTTCTACGTGTTGCAAGGCGGAGGCTGCCAGAAGTGTAGTCTTCGACAGGATTAGCTATCCCCCTCTTATTCTGGCATTCTGCAGTTCAGTCCACTGATATGGCCCTTTACACATATATCCATGCATATGTAGTGTAGCTCCTTGCTTTAAGTAGTACTTTGGATGAGTACTCACGGTTGCCTTGTTCCCCTTTTCCCCCTTTCTTTACCCGGTTGGTGCGACCAGACGATGGAGCCCAGGAGCGACGCCACCGTCGATGGCGACTACTACACCGGAGGCGCCTACTACTACGCGATCCGCCACACGACGACCGGGGAGTAGTTTAGGAGGATCCTGCAGGAGGCCTGCGCCTCTTTCGATCTCAGATCCCGCTTTGTGCTAGCCTTCTTAAGGCAAACTTGTTTAACTTATGTCTCAGATCAGATATTGTTGCTTCCACGACTCGTCTATGATCGAAAGCACTTGTATTCGAGCCCTCGAGGCCCCTGGCTTGTATTATGATGCTTGTATGACTTATTTTATGTTTTAGAGTTGTGTTGTGATATCTTCCCGTGAGTCCCTGATCTTGATCGTACACGTTTGCGTGCATGATTAGTGTACGATTAAATCGGGGCCGTCACAAGTTGGTATCAGAGCCGACTGCCTGTAGAAATCCCCCTTGCACACTCCTTGGACGAAGTCGAGTCTAGACTTTACAAAACTTTTACTAACATGGCTGTGTGGCCCATGGGCCCACGTCGCCATTGGGAGGTATTAGGATCTTTTATTCCTCGACCTTTACTCTGGGACTCTGGACTCTCTTCTACTCGGGTTAAACGAATTTACTAACTCTAACACTAGGATCCCGTGACCACATTCACCCCAAAGTTGGATAAAGCCATAGCTATTTCTTAGAATAGTATTTTGAACAATTTCCACACTGTCTTTTGACTCCTTTGAAACATCTTTGTTTTCAGATGGAACCCACGAGTCAGGTCGTCCGCCACACGATGGCCATTGGTGCCTCGGGATCACCTGCGGTGCTAGCAGAGATGATGACCTATCTGGGTTATCGCTGGCACCCTGAGTACACTGTGTTTGAGGAGTACCAGGACTTTAACCAGGAGCAGATGCCGAGCCATCGTCCACCTCTACTCTCGGAGTATGACTCCACTCATCGCGGCCGCACACCGCACATGGTGTTGGGGTGACTATCGATATGGCGATCCACGATGTCGCTTATGCCAAGCTCGACACGTCTCCATGGAGAGTATCGGGAGTTGGACTCCTTCCCTTCGTGCACATTGCTATCGCATCCGATGTTGGTGCGGAGGGTTACTACACCGCTGCCTACTCCATCGTCACCCGAGAGCCCTTCTACCATCGTAACTTTGTTCTCGCATGTCGATGGGCTGGATCGAGCTAACCGAGCTCTTCGCCACGAGTTGTACACCACCCGTCGGCACCTTTACCGTGCTCTGACGCTGTTGCACCCCTTTGTCCGATCCAGAGAGCTGCCGCGTTCTGCGATCTACCCAGCCAGGACCGTGATGCCCCAGGGTGTCGGTTGGCCAGAGGTGGGAGGCTACTCTCCCGCACTTGGCCCTCTTCTACCACTGGCGTCGGGTTACGCACTGCAGTATCCGCGGCCCCTGTGTCACCGACGTGGAGGACTATCCGCTGCCACACTACCAAATTTTCGAGCTACAACTACCTCCGCAGCATGCGTGGGACTGATGTAGGCTTGCTTGTTAAGTGTTAGATGCATTCGCCGCGAGCCTGCGTGCCGCCTATGATGTCTTAGTCTATGTACCGAACTCTGTGTACCGAACTCTATGCATGATCCCTTTTGTAAGATATGCCGACTACTATATAGTATCTATCGTGCTGCTTTTATTATGCATGTTTCATCATGAATGATTCTTGTCCTTTGCAAATTTCTCAAATGCTGAACTACCCATGTTATATATTAGCAGGATGGTTAGACCAGGTGGTCGTGGTCGTGGTGGCAACTTCCCACCACCCTCGAGTACATGGCTGGCATGATCCAACAGCTTGAGATGAATCGCTAGTTCATGGAGAATATGATGGCTCAGTTTCCTCGCCCCAATATGAACCAGCAGCCAACCCCAGTAACTCTGCAGGATTTCATGCGCCTGAACCCAACTATGTACCGCAGCTCAACTCAGCCTCACGGATGTCATGGATAGCTCCGTGACATCACCTATGAGATGGAGTCTGGCGATGTAGCCCCGCCAGCTATGTCACCTTTGCTTCCTTCTTCTGAAGGGACCCGCAGCTCAATGGTGGGACAGCCACAGCGCGTACTACGCCAGCTTGGAACAATCATCACCGCCAGACTTCCAAGCTGCTTTCCGTGCCCGCTTCATCCTCAAGGAGTCATGGACCGAAGAAGCGTGAGTTCCGCAACCTCACCCAAGGCAACAAGACTGCTGAAGCTTATCAACGAGAGTTTACGGACTTGTCTCGCTATGTCAAGAGGACATTGCAATCGATGCACGCAGACAGAGAAGTTCCGTGACGGCCTTCAAGGCGACATCAAGCTCGCACTTCTAGTGCACGACTTTGCTGATTTCGCCACCTTGGTGAACAAGGCCATCAATGTCGAAACTGGCCTGCAGGAATACCAGAGCTCTAACAGGCACAACCGTGACACGGGCTCATCTTCGGGCCCGTCCTCGCAGAAGCGTAAGATATGGATTCCCAACAGCATGTACCAAATTTAACCGCACCTGCCCCCAAGGCAGACCTATGTCGCACCTCGTCACGCCTACTCCTCCAACTAGGCAGCCAAGGCTTCCAGCTCCACCACCCCAAGCTCTGCTCCCACTCCCAATAATGGTCTCTGCTACAAGTGTGGTCAACTGTGTCACCGTGCTAGGGATTGCACTCAGAATTAGAATCAACTGGCACTTCCCGCAACTGGCCGTGGAAGCAACCAGCCCCGCAACAACAATGCCAAGCCTTATGGTCGAGTTCATGCCAACCACGTTGATCTGAACGAAGCTCAAGACCAGCCTGCTACCGTGATGGGTACACTCCTCGTAAATTCAGTACCAGCATCCGTTTTATTTGACACAGGTGCATCGCATTCATTCATGTCTGAAGATTTTGCATGCTTGCACGACATTAAATGTGAGGACTTGAACGCTTCGCTATTAGTGCACACCCCTGCGGGCCAATGTCGGACCTCCATGATTTGCAACGACGTCCCCGTTGAAATCGAAGGACTGGAATTTCTTGTCTCTCCCATAGTACTGAAGTCCTGTAGCATTGATCTCATTCTGGGAATGAATTGGTTAAAAGCGCATGCTACTTCTATTGTTTGCGCCACCAAGACCGTCCATCTGCTACACCCTTCTGATGAAATAATAAGCTACAATGCTCGTCTGGTTCAAAATGCCGAGGCAAGGCTCTATGCATTGAATGCATTGAACGCTGCACCACTCGAGGGCATTGAAAACATTCCTGTCGTTCGCGACTTCCAGGACGTCTTTCTGAAGAACTTCTAGGATTCCCCTCGCTAGAGCTGTCGAATTCATCATCGACTTGAAACCGGGCACCACTCCTATAGCCAAGCGACCCTACAAGATGCCGCCAAGCATGAACTCCTTGAGCTTAAGGAGGAAATCGACAAGTCTCTTCGCAGCGGGTTTCATTCGGCCCAAGTTGCTCTCCTTGGGGAGCACCTTCTCTCTTTGTCAAGAAGGGTGGGACAAACCGACTGGTCCAAGACTACCGCCCTATTAACCAGGCTACCATTCAAAACAAGTATCCTCTTCCTCGGATCAATGATCTGTATGATCAACTGGCTGGTTCATCAGTGTTCTCTAAACTCGACTTGAGGTTGGGTTACCACCAGATCCGTGTTCGTGAAGAGGATATTCCAAAGACCGCCTTCATGACTCGTTATGGTTCTTATGAGTACACCGTCATGTCTTTCGGCTTAACCAATGCTCTAGCCACCATCTCTCGACTTATGAACTATATATTCATGGATTACCTCGACAAGTTCGTCGTGGTTTATCTAGATGATATCCTGGTATTTTCCAAGAATGAAGAAGAACATGCTGAACATCTTCGTCTTGTCTTTGGAAAAAGCTACGAGAGCATCAACTATACGCCAAGTTCTCCAAATGTGAATTCGCTTCCCGGCAAGTAACCTATCTCGGCATGTCATCTCTAAGGATGGTATTGCCGTCAACCTTGAACGAGTTCAGGCTATTCTTGATTGGAATCCTCCGAAGAATGTCAAGCAAGTCATAAGTTTTCTCGGTCTCGCCAGCTATTGCCGTTGATTCGTCGAGAACTTCTCCAAGATTGCCAGGCCTCTGACTAACCTGTTGCATAAGGGCGTCAAGTTCCAATGGATGAGACAAATGTCGGGAAAGTTTCCAGCACTCAAAGACAAGTTGACTTCTGCCCCAAAGATTAGCTCCACCTGATACTAAGAAGGACTTCGTCATTTACTGCGACGCTTCCCGTCAAGGATTAGGCTGTGTCCTGATGCAAGAGCGCAAAGTGATTGCCTATGCCTCTCGACAATTGCGCCCTCACGAAGAGAACTACCCAGTTCACGACCTCGAGCTTGCTGCTGTTATCCATGCACTGAAACATTGGCAACATTACCTTCGGTAATCGCTAAGTAGATCTTCACCGACCACCAAAGTCTGAAGTATCTGCTTACTCACCAGGACACTGAACCTCCGTCGTGAGAGATGGATGGAGATTGTTGCAGACTTTGACTTGGGTATTTCCTATACACCGTGCAAGGCTAATGTAATGGCTGATGCCTTAAGTCATAAGTCTTCGCAACCACCTCCAGATTCACAAGGTTCAGCCCTCACTTGTTGAAGAATTCCAAAGTCGAACCTCCATATTGTTCCTCCAGTGCACTTGCTCCCCCTCCTCCGGAGTTTCAAGATGAATCTCCGTGTTGTTTCCTCGTGGTTCCTCTATACCCCGGGTTGTCGAACCCGATCTCGTGAGCTCCATCAAGACAATACATGGATATGACTCTGAAGCCCACAAGATTAAGCGCGACCTCAAAGAAGGAAAGCCCTCATTTTTCACTATTGCTGATGATGGCGCCTTGTACTTCAAAGGCCGCCTAGTGGTGCCGTGTAAGGAGAAAAACCTGAATATGACTCAGAAGGTTATGAAAGAAGCTCATGATACGCCTCTATGTATCCATCCTGGTAGTACAAAGATGTACCAGGACATTCGTCTAAGATTCTGGTGGTCTAACATGAAGCAAGACATCGCTCGTTATGTTTTGAATGTGACGTTTGCCGTCAGATCAAAGCAGAACATCAAAGGCCTGCTGGAACTCTGCAACCTATCTCTATTCCTGAATGGAAATGGGACCATGTTGAAATGGACTTCGCCACTGGATTTCCCAAATCGCAGAAAGGTAATGAAGCTATTCTTGTCGTCATTGACCGGCTTTCTAAAGTTGCACATTTTCTGGCAGTCAAAGAAACGATCACTGCTAGTTGGCTTGCAACTTTCTACATGTCCAGAATTGTTTCAGTTCACGGTATTCCACTGGTTATCAGTTTGGACCGTGGCAGCTTATTCACTTCAAGATTCTGGGCAAGTTTCCAAGAAGCTATGGGGACTCACTTATCTTTCAAGATCGCGTTTCATCCGCAAATCACAAGGGCAAGTTGAACGTGTCAACCAAGTTCTCAAGACATGCTTCAACTTGTGTTATTTCCTTTGGCGAAATGGGAGGAATCTCTCCGTATGATGAGTTCTCTTATAACAATAGCTATCAAGCTAGTCTCAAGACGGCCCTTCAAGTGTTATATGGACGAAAGTGCCGAACCCTCCGAACTGGTCAGAATCGGGAACGCCCACTCTTCGTCCGGATATTATCCAACATGCCGAAGAACAAGTCCGCATTATTCGCGAGAATCTCAAGACTGCTCGATCACGTCAAAAGAGTAATTATGACCGTCATCATAAAGACATGGTCTACCAACTTTGGCGAAAAAGGCCTATCTTCGAAGTTACACCAATGAAGGGTGCTCACCGCCGGGATCAAGGGCAAGCTAGCTCCTCGCTATATTGGCCCATTCACTATTCTCGAAAGGCGTGGAAAAGTGGCATATCAATCGGAGCTTCCGTTGAACCTTTCTCGTGTTCACGATGTGTTCCACGTGTCACAGCCCGTCGCTGCTTCAAGGACCCAATCCGAGCAAAGGATCGCGAAGTGCTCGAATTGCAACAGACCTCTCCTATAAAGAGCATCCGGTCCGCATTCTCGACTGTTGAACGCCGCACACGCCGTAAGGCGATCAAGTTCCTCAAAGTCCAAAGTGGTCGCACCATTCAAGATGAAGCCACCGGGAACGCGAGGATCGCCTGCGTGATGAATACCCCACACTGCTTTTCTTCTACCTCCTAAATCTCGACGAGATTTCTTGTAGTGGAGGAGATTTGTAACGCCGGATAATCGTGCTACAAGAATCCCATGCTAATCGTGCCATGACACCTCGATTCTTTGTTGCTATCCTTGCAATAATTCGAAACCGTTCGAAATTCAAATTCAAATTAATGATAACAATAAAAGTTTTCAAAATTTGAAACAAAAATGTTCGGTGGTTGCCAAATATTACAAGTGTAATTATAGTGCAACAAACACCTTTTTTATAAAATGGCTAAATGGTTTAAAATGATTTAAACAGAAAAGAAAGAAATAATAAAAGAAAACAGAAAACAAGCAAACAGAAAAAAGAGAAAAAGGAAAAGAACCCCCCCGGGCCAGCCGACCCAACTGGCCGGCCCATTCGGCCACCGACCCAACTGGGCAGGCCCAAACCGGCCCAGCCGGCCACCCACTGCCCCCTCCTTATCCACTCCCACTCCCCCCACTCCACCGACACCCCACGACCCCGCCCCCAAAATATCTCCTCCCTGCTCTCCCCGATTGGATCGGGATCGAGGAGGAGGTCACCGACGCCGCCCCGCCGCCACCTCGCCGGACTCCCCCCGCTCCGTCGCTCGTCCCCGTCGTCCTCCCTGACCTCCACCGAGCATGTTGCCCCGTCCCTACTCCGCTCCGTGAGCCCCCACCTCTCCTTCTCTCCTCGCTTCATGCCACGCTGCCGGCCAAGGCCGGCGCTTCGACGCGCTGGCCGCACAAGACGCGCAGGCGCCATCCATCGCGCCTCGGTCGCCTGCTGACCGCCTCGCCTCGCCCATCGCTTCTACGCCTCGCTTACTCCGGCAGCCCCAGCCCGGCCACTGTTGCTTTCCCACAAGCTCGCGACGCCGAGCGTGCCTCGCCTGCGGCCGCAGCAGCTCGCCAGACTTTGCCGGCTGCCCTGCGCCAAATACGACCACCGCCCTCATTTTCCTCGAACGGCGACGCCATCGTCCACCTACTGGCAACCCGGCGACCCCCGTTCACCCCTCCAGACGCGCACGAGCGTGGGCAGCTCACCGGTGCCCTCCACAGCCCCCGACCGCCTCCTCGAAAGGCCATGGGCGCCCATGTCCGCGCCTCGTCCCTCCATTGTCGACTGGCGGGTGCTCAATGGCGCCTGGCGCGCCGCCTCGACCCGCTATGGCCTGGGGCCTATGACTAGTGGGGCCCCGCCCCAGAACGGAATTAAAAAAAGGATTAAGAAAAAAAATAAAAAAAATAAAAATAAAAATATAAATAAGTAAAATAATTAAATTATTAATTAGTTAATTAATTAAAGAATTAATTAACTTAATTAATCCTGATTAGATTAACCTAATTACCTAGTTTAGTTAATTAATCTGTTAGGTTAGTTAACAGTCAATGACATGCGGGACCCACACGTTGACCGACCAACAACACCTCTGTTGATCGGCCGACGCTATTCTCGACGTCATGATGACATCAAGAAACACTGTTTTGGATAATGTTGGATTTAAATAAATAATTAAAATCAGAAAATGATTAAATCTTTAGAAAATCATATCTTTTAATCCGTAACTCGGATGAGAATACTTTCTACATGAAAGTTGCTCAAAACGACGAGACGTTTCCGGATATGCAACCCGTTCGTCCGCCACACCCCCCTAACCTATCGAACTCGCAACTTTCCCTTCCGCTCCTCTCCGCCGGCCGAAACTAAACACCGGAATACTTTCCGGATGATTTCCCATTCGCTTCGGTATCACCTACTACCGCGATTGGGCACCCCTAGCATAGTTACTTGTCATGTCATGCATCGATATGCATCTGCTTGCATGGTATTCATTGTTTCTTCCCTCTTCTCTCTCGGTAGACTACGAGATCGACAACAGCCGCCTGCCCAGTTCGACTACGGAGTTGACGACCCTCTCTCTTGCCAGAGCAACTGTGCAAGCCCCCTTGATCACCAGATATCGCCTATTCTACTCTATACTACTTGCATTAGAGTAGTGTAGCATGTTGCTGCTTTTTGTTATACCTATCCTGATGCATAGCCTGTCCTTGCTACTACTGTTGTTACCTTTACCTGCAATCCTACATGCTTAGTATAGGATGCTAGTATTCCATCTGTGGCCCTACATTCTTGTCCGTCTGCAGTTATATTATCGGGCCGTGATCACTCGGGAGGTGATCACGGTATATACTTATACTTATACATGATACATGTGGTGACTAAAGTCGGTCGGCTTGTGGAGCACCGTGAGTGGATCTTTGTATGAGCGGCAGGCAGGTTGAGACCGCCTAGGAGAGAGGTGGGCCTGGCCTGCTCGGGCGCTCATGATACTTAACACGCTTAACGAGATCTTGGTATTTGATCTAAGTCTGGACATTTGGTCTATACACACTAACCAACTACGCGGGAACAGTTATGGGCACTCGACGTCGTGGTATCAGCCGAAGCACTTCGTGACGTCAGCGACTTAGCGGCGCGCGCCGGATTGGAACGTAGGCCTGCTCTTGTATTAAGGGAGCTAGTTCTGCTTCCGGCCGCTCACGCAACGTGCATGTGTGCTAAGGGCGATGGGCCCAGACCCCTGTGCGCTTAGGTTTCGACCGGCGTGCTGGCCTCTCTGTTGTGCCTAGGTGGGGCTGCGACGTGTTGATCTTCCGCGGCCAAGCATGACCCAGGAAAGTGTGTCCGGCCAAATGGGATCAAGCGTGTTGGGTTATGTGGTGCACCCTAGGGAAGTTAATCTACTCGAATAGCCGTGATCTTCTGGTGATCGACTTCGAGTTGTACCTTGACCTTATGACAACTAGAACCGGATACTTAATAAAACACACCCTTCCAAGTGCGAGATACAACCCGGTGGCCGCTCTCTCGTGGTTACGAGGAGGGATCACCGGTAGGATTATGCTATGCGATGCTACTTGGAGGACTTCATCTACTCTCTTCTACGTGTTGCAAGGCGGAGGCTGCTGAGCGTAGTCTTCGGCTGTGATTAGCTATCCCCTCTTATTACGGCATTCTCAGCTTCACCCACCGATATGGCCCTTTACACATATATCCATGCATATGTAGTGTAGCTCCTTGCTTTAAGTAGTACTTTGGATGAGTACTTCACGGTTGCCTTGTTCCCCCTTTTCCCCCTTTCTTTACCCGGTTGCTGCGACCAGACGATGGAGCCCAGGAGCCAGACGCCACCGTTGATGACGACTACTACACTGGAGGGGCCTACTACTACGTGCAGCCCGCGGACGACGACCAGGAGTAGTTTAGGAGGATCCCAGGCAGGAGGCCCGCGCCTCTTTCGATCTCAGATCCCGCTTTGTGCTAGCCTTCTTAAGGCAAACTTGTTTAACTTATGTCTCAGACTCAGATATTGTTGCTTCCACCGACTCGCCTATGATCGAGCACTTGTATTCGAGCCCTCGAGGTCTCTCTGGCTTGTATTATGATGCTTGTATGACTTATTTTATGTTTTAGAGTTGTGTTGTGATATCTTCCCGTGAGTCCCTGATCTTGATCGTACACGTTTGCGTGCATGATTAGTGTATGATTAAATCGGGGGCGTCACAGCATAACTCCTGCAAATGGTGTCTGGAACACTTGGCACGAGGGCATCACTCTGCTGGGATAGAGATAATGCTGAACACCGAAGAGAAGGCATGCTAAGAAGGAGGGTGCAGGTAGTGGATCGAAACCGATGCCACCTATACTCACAAGATTAACCGTTAGCGACTAAATAATAATCTATATGCATGCTATGCAACAAACAAATGCAGCAATCAAGTGCAACAAACCACCCAGACTCTATACTACTGCATTCTAAAGTTTTCGCGGGCTAGGGCATCCTATAGCCCGACCTGCTCTGATTCCAAGCCTGTGGCACCCCGGCTCAGAGAAACCGGAACGCCCCATATTCCAGCCCAGAGATCGAGGAGAAGTCTTCTGGAATACGACACTGCTTAGCATAGAACAAATCAGCTCCTTATTGCAATCTATTGGGGTACAAGGGGATTACATCGGCACAGCGACGCTACGCCTACCACGGTTGCTCTATGCAAGCAGCAGAACAACACGACGCAGCGGTATGACTACTGGCAGCGGAACAACGATGGCGGTGATGAACTCCACTCCGTAGGGACTCTGGCTGGAACGCTTATCCTAGCGCGCAAACAAGGGATCCACGGCAAAAAAGCAATCATATCCGGCATGACCTGCAAACTGGCATGACACGCCAGGTTAGTACATTGAATGTACTTGCAAGCTCACAACAACCAAAGCAATCAAGACAAACAATAGCATGGCAATTACAGGTTAACACGGATTAACATGATACTATCAGATCAATCATAGCATGAACAAGATGATACAGCCAGAACAATACGAGCATGGCATAAACATATGAACATGATGATACTAGCATGCAACATGATGAAACTATCATGCACCAACTTACTCTGTTCGGGTTACCTCATAACCATCACCTGTATCACTTACCATCACGGATATCACACAATCATCTCAGGATCCAATCAAGCTTGGTATTAACAATACCGTAGTAATCATTTATGACCAAAAGGAGCTTGACCTTTACCCTTGGCTCTTGCATAACATCCCCAAATATCCAACAAGTTGGTATTCACAATACCAAAGTGATCCTCTCATGATCACATAAATATCAACCAACTTCTTTCATCATCGAACCGGGGTTGTTATTAAGCACATTATTATTATTACTGTTGACCCATAGTGTGACCAACACGAACTGGACCCATATCCGCGGGCGCGGCTATCGATAGATTAAACACACACTCTGCAGAGGTTAGCACACTGTACCCACACCATGAAAACCTATGGTCTCGCACTCCCATACGTGCGGACACGGCGTTCCGAAAAAACCGATCTACTGCCATGACACTCTCCCGGCCACTCCGACCAACTCCTGTTTGGGCTAAGTCCTGGGTGGCCCCGTGCCTACCAAAGGCACCAACGGCCACCATCGTGGCAAAACGGTCCCAAACGGGGACATGAGCTCAAAACCAAACATGGGCACACAAGGCTTATGCCGTCCTACCCGGCCAAGGTAGCACCCGTGCATAACCTTCCCTCGCGGGAGGCACCGGCGAGAGGCATGACAATAGACCCAGTTAGGGCCTTCCCATAAGGCAAACGTGGTTGCATTGGTCAGCTCGATATGGTGGCACCATGACTGAGCCAACAGTTGTTCACATTAAATTTAATCCGGTTAAACTTGAATGCAATATGCTGAGCCATGACAAAATAACATGATACAACTACAATGCATGAACATGATATCAAACGTAAGCATGGAGGCGCATCATAATCCACGAGCATAGCAACAACATTTAACCATTTATCCAGATGAGCATGGCATACTGACGAGCATGAATATCACAACTAGCACACTACTCATAGCATGACATGACACTAGCATCAACAATAAATACCATGCAATAACGATAAAATTACCATGCAAGTATTTAATCAACTGGATGTAAAGAAACATGCATAACGGCGGTACTCGGAACAGACGATAGTCGAAGACCATCACCAACATGTACTACTACCAAACATGGTCCATAAGAAAGTAATACTAGCATGAAGAGCATAATAACAGAGCGCAAGAAAACATAGCATGACGGTAAACACCGATCCATAAGCATAACCGAAATACCGACAGCAGTAGCAAAACAAACACGCAGTTATTAAATATTCAAGTTGAAAACCAATGCTTCTGCATGGCTATCACATAAATGGTGGTTGTGGCTTGCCCGGGGATGGAGAAGGCCCGGGAAGAAGTGCGGAATGACCGCGGAAAGAATCGCCAGAAAGGGTACTCTCTCGAAGGGGGCAGATTGGGGCAAGGAAAAAATGGTCATTTTCAGAATGTTGAAACATAGTGAAAATGGTGGGAACAGAACGGGCTCAACGAGACGAAGACGTGGGCGTTAGATTCACCTCGATCGGAGTTACGGATAAAAAGTTAGGAGGAGTTTTCTGCCAGGGATCTATCTGCAAGAAAAATATTTTCAAACAGGGCCTGGACAGAAAAACTGAAAGCGTATTCGAGGGAATACGTTTCCTGTAAAGGAAAGCACACTTTCAGCCACAGTTAAAAGGAAATACGCTTTCTGAATCCGAATACATCTTCCGGAATCAAGGCTCCACTTAATCGACGTGGCGCAAGGTGGCCGGGCTTATCTCGCCGACGCAGGGTCCCATGCGCAGGGGCCTGCCACTTATCCACGTCGGCCACCAGGTCAACGAATCGGAGGCCGACAGGTGGGGTCCACGGGGCTGGGGCCCGCCTAGCTCGGGGTCAACGCCTTCTTCCTTCCGCTCGCGCTGGATGCAGGGGAGGAACGGTGCTGCGGGCGGCCGTCCGGCCGGCTCTGGCCACCTCTCGCGGTGCTCGGCACACCGGTGAGCTCGGGGAGGAGCGGAGCATCCATTCCTGGGGTGCACAGGCTCGGAGAGGGACCGAAACGGCAGCAGTGAGGGCTGCGGCGGAGGAGGGCTTCGGGTGGAGATGGGGTTCTGGCCATAGTGGCTCCGATGAGGGGAAGAGGGTCGGAGGAGGGTCGCCGGAGATCAGAGGGGCTAGAGGTGGTGGCTAGAAGTGGAGGAGGGGCTCGGCTAGCTCCAATTTAGGAGGACCAAGGCGGCGGCCATGGCGAGGGCTGGAGAGCTTCTTGAGCTCGAGACATAGGCTAGGCAGGGCTCTCGGAGTGAGGTGAGGTGCGTGGTGTGCTTGGGAGGGGCCGGGGATGGCTTATATAGCCATGGCAAGGCGGTTCGAGCTCGGTTGCCACCGCGGACGCATGTCCGGCGCCGCGAACGCGTGTCACGGAGACGAGAGGGGCTCAGGGATAAGAGAGGGAAGAAGCCACGGCGCCATTAATGCCTTGTGGGCACTGTGCGCTCGTGGACACGCTCTATTTCTCGACGGGACGGGTCACCGGGGAACCAAACGGAGGGGGCAAGAGGTCCAGAGGGACGGCGACGGCTCGGGGAGCACGCTGGACATGGCTAGGCTCTAAGGGAACCAAATATACGTAGAGGGAGAAGAAGACAGAGGCGCCGAGCGCCATGGATGATATGCCAACACGGTGGTCACCATCGTGACTGCAAGGAGAAGCTGCGAAGGGTCGCAAAGTTTGTCCGAGGCTAGTCCTTGATCCCAAAGGCATCTCAGAAGTAAAATATAACGAGAAGGAGCCAAGGAGAGGAGTGTGGCATCGCTACAAGTTTGCTGTATCAGATTTGGACGAGCACTGCTAATCAACAGGAAAGGGCTTAGAGCCAAATGGGTTGTCTGGTGTGTTTATGATAGGAAGGGCAAGAATCCTGTAAAGTTTGGAGGGATTTGGACCACTAGTTAATATAGTTGCTTTACAACTAAGTAATCTGGTCCAGAATGAAGATCATGATGATGCTCTCACATGGAGTATCAACTTGAGCTCAACTTGGGCAAGGGTGAGTTATTTGATCATATGAAGATGCTGCAAAAGGTTTCATACCAATTGGATAAAGCAAAATGGTACTTCCTTCACAAGCATTTCCATTGACGAGAAACTAGAAACACTTTTGGTGATCAAATGGCTTATGCAAATGATCCCAGAGATGTTATATGGGTAGGAGCATGATCTGGTAATTTGTCAGAATTAATGAAGCAATTTAAAATATACTTGCTTCACAACCTGAAAATATTGCCAGAAACAAAGATTTGGTCCTGTGCTCACATAGATCATAGGATAGGGCTGAAAATTGGAGGAGGGTAATTATATGAGCACATGAAGGAGTGTGCAAAATTTCAACTTATTTGGATAACTGTCGGTGTCAAAACCGGCGGATCTCGGGTAGGGGGTCCCGAACTGTGCGTCTAGGATCGATGGTAACAGGAGACGGGACACGATGTTTACCTGTGTTCGGGCCCTCTCTATGGAGGTAATACCCTACTTCCTGCTTGATTGATCTTGATGAATATGAGCATTACAAGAGTTGATCTACCACGAGATCGTAATGGTTAAACCCTAGAAGTCTAGCCTGCATGACTATGGTAATGAGTATATCTTATCTGGACTAGTCCCTCCGGTTTATATAGGCACCGGAGGGATCTAGGGTTACATAGAGTCGGTTACATAAGAAGGAATATTCATAGTCGGTCATCAAGCTTGCCTTCCACGCCAAGTAGAGTCCAATCCGGACACGGGTGTAGTAGTCGGCCGTCATGTCTTCATTATTCATCATCCGCCCATGGATAACAGGCCGGACGCCCGAGGACCCCTTAGTCCAGGACTCCCTGTGTAGCCCCAAACCGGTCTTCAGTAGTGAAGTGTTCGGCACACAAATTGTCTTCGGCATTGCAAGGCGGGTTCCTCCTTTAATGATCTCCAAGTAATGTATTCGGCCATTGATCCAATGTTGCTCCCCTCGGCTTCTGCGCGTTAAATAACTTCGTCTTCCATGTGTCAAGCGAAGGTGGAATGTCAGGGTATTTTTGCAGATAACACCCCGTCCATGCAAGGAAGAGCGCCTATTAAAGAGATTGGATCTTAGATCCATTCGGCACCACACAGAGAAAATAAATAAATCCTTGGAGACTATTTAAGAGAAACCACTCCAGCATGGCTAGCGTCCCCAGCTCCTGCACCCGTTCCAGCCCAGAGAAAGGCGAGTGGGAAAGGTGTTCAGTGTCCCACAGTCAATTGACGAAGTTGCAGACGTAGGGATTTCTTCCCCCTGCAGATCTAGTCCATGTTCGAGCGGGGCTAGACTTCTTCAACGGTGAGACTCAGGCAGAGGACTTTCCCAATCCATCCTGCGGAGAGCGAGTATGTTTCATCCCCTACCTGCTAAGAGGCGTTGGATTTCCCATCCATTCATTCCTCCGAGGGCTTCTGGAATACTATGGCCTCCAGCTGCACAACTTCACCCCTGCCTCCATTCTGCACATTGCGGGTTATGTCACTTTATGCGACTATTCTCCGGCATTGAAGCCCATTTTGAGTTGTGGAGGAAATTGTTCTGTCTTGTCCCGCGCAATCATGAGGGGTCAATATTTGAAGTGGGCGGAGCCGAAGTGTGGCGTATCGCCAATACCGGATATCTGTCCGGCACACCAAGGAAGGCATCTGAACAATGGCCTTCCGAATGGTTCTACATTGAGGACGTCGCACTTCCCGACTTAGTTCGAAAGGGTCTTCCTGAATTCATGAGTGTTCCGCTGAAGAAACGCCACAGTTGGCGTCCCCGGAGTCATGAAGAGAATGACAGTGCAGAAGTTCATTAGCTCGTGAGCAAGATAAAGACGCTCGCTCCGTCCGGACTCACAATAATTGAGGTAATGGCGACCTCCATAGTGCGAGGGGTTCAGCCGCTACAATACAAAGGGCTGCCGATGTGGCACTATAATGGAGAGGATGATGCCTCCCGCTGTGGGTGAAAAGGTCTGGATACCCCTGCCGCTCTGGCCAAGACATTAGCCGAGCTGTTTAAAGGGGTGGAATAGGAGTTTCTTCGCATTAAGCACAGAGACGGGCATTCTATGTATGATCCTCCCAGCTGGGTAAGCCTCCACCCCTCTGTTTCACTCATTCCCTTGCCGGATTACTTTTGACAAATTTCAAATTCGTTTGTTATGACAGCACTGGTTAAAGGTCACCGAAGGACTTCATAGTCCCGCCCCATGATACGTCCATTTTACATCATGATTTTATATCAATATTTATTGCATTATGGGCTGTTATTACACATTATGTCACAATACTTATGCCTATTCTCTCTTATTTTACAAGGTTTACATAAGGAGGGAGAATGCCGACACCGAATTCTCGGAAAAGGAGCAAATATTAGAGACCTATTTTGCACAACTCCAAAAGTCCTGAAACTCCACGAAAGTTATTTTAGGAAATACTAAAAAATACTGGAAGAAGAATCTACGTCAGGGGGGCCTCCACCTGTCCACAAGGGTGGGGGGCGCGCCCTACCCCCCTGGGCGCGTCCCCCTGCCTCGTGGGCCCCCTGGTGGCCCTCCGGTGGCCATCTTCTGCTATATGAAGTCTTTCGTCCGAAGACAAATCATAAGCAAGCTGACGAGACTCACGCCACGAGGCGGAACCTTGGCGAAACCAATCTAGGGCTCCGGCAGAGCTGTTCTGCCGGGGACACTTCCCTCCGGGAGGGGGAAATCATCACCATCGTCATCACCAACGCTCCTCTCATCGGGGGAGGGCAATCTCCATCAACATCTTCACCAGCACCATACCCTCTCAAACCCTAGTTCATCTCTTGTATCCAATTCTTGTCTCATAGTCTGGGATTGGTACCCGTAGGTTGCTAGTAGTGTTGATGACTCCTTGTAGTTGATGCTAGTTGGTTTATTTGGTGGAAGATCATATGTTCAAATCCTATATGCATATTAATACTCCTCTGATTGTGAACATGAATATGCTTTGTGAGTAGTTACGTTTGTTCCTGAGGACATGTGAGAAGTCTTGCTATTAGTAGTCATGTAAATTTGGTATTCGTTCGATATTTTGATGAGATGTATGTTGTCTCTCCTCTAGTGGTGTTATGTGAACGTCGACTACATGACACTTCACCATTATTTGGGCCTAGAGGAAGGCATTGGGAAGTAATAAGTAGATGATGGGTTGCTAGAGTGACAGAAGCTTAAACCCTAGTTTATGCGTTGTTTTCGTAAGGGGCTGATTTGGATCCATATGTTTCATGCTATGGTTAGGTTTACCTTAATACTTCTTTTGTAGTTGTGGATGCTTGCAATAGGGGTTAATCATAAGTGGGATGCTTGTCCAAGTAGGACAACACCCAAGCACCGGTCCACCCACATATCAAATTGTCAAATTACCAAACGCGAATCATATGAACGTGATGAAAACTAGCTTGACGATAATTCCCATGTGTCCTCAGGAGCGCTTTTCTCTATATAAGAGTTTGTCTAGGCTTGTGCTTTGCTACAAAAAGGATTGGGCCACCTTGCTGCACTTAATTTACTTTTGTTACTTGTTGCTCGTTACAAATTATCTTATCACAAAACTATCTGTTACCTACTATTTCAGTGCTTGCAGAGAATACCTTGCTGAAAACCGCTTATCATTTCCTTCGCTTCCTCGTTGGGTTCGACACTGGACTTATCGAAGGACTACAATAGATCCCCTATACTTGTGGGTCATCAAGACTCTTTTCTGGAGCCGTTGTCGGGGAGTGAAGCGCCTTTGGTAGGTGGAATTTGGTAAGGAAAAATTTATATAGTGTGCTGAAATTTCATCATCACTTGTTACTATGGAAAGTAATCCTCTGAGGGGCTTGTTCGGGGTATCTTCACCCCGACCAGTAGAGCAAAGAGTTTCTCCTCAAACTATTGAACCTACTGAAAATGAAAATGTCTACTTTGAGATTCCTTCGGGTATGATAGAAAAACTGCTAGCTAATCCTTCTGCAGGAGATGGAACAATGCATCCTAATGAGCACCTAATATATGTGGATGAAGTTTGTGGATTATTTAAGCTTGCAGGTGTGCCTGGGTTTGTTATTAAGAAGAAGGTCTTCCCTTTATCTTTGAAGGTAGATGCATTGACATGGTATAGGCTATGTGATGATATGGGATCATGGAACTACAAACGATTGAAATTGAAATTTCATCAGAAATTTCATCCTATGCAGCTTTTTCATCGTGATCGCAATTATATATATAATTTTTGGCCCCGCGAAGGAGAAAGCATCGCTCAAGCTTGGGGGAGGCTTAAATCAATGTTATATTCATGCCCCAATCATGAGCTCTCAAGAGAAATGATTATTCAAAAATTTTATGCTCGGCTTTCTGATAACAATCGCACCATGCTCGATACTTCTTGTGCTGGCTCTTTTATGATGAAAACTATTGAATTTTAAATGGGATTTATTGGAAATAATTAAACGCAACTCTGAAGATTGGGACCTCGATGAAGGTAAGGAGTCAGGTATGACACCTAAGTTTGATTGTGTTAAATATTTTATGGATACCGATGTTTCCGTAAGTTTAGCACTAAATATGGACTTGACTCTGAGATAGTAGCTTCCTTTTATGAACCTTTTGCTACTCATGTTGATCTCCCTAAAGAGAAGCGGTTTAAATATCATCCTCCCATAGAAGTAAAATTAGCTGCACCTATTAAAGTTGAAGAAATGACTATCACTTATAATGATCCTATTGTTCCTACTACTTATGTTGAGAAACCACCTTTTCCTGTTAGGATCAAGGATCATGCTAAAGCTTCAACTGTGGTTCGTAAAAGAAATATTAGAACTTATACACCTCCTGAGCAAGTTAAAGTTGAACCTAATATTGCTATTGTTAAAGATCTCTTTGTCCGATAATATTGATGGGCATGTTATTCATTTCTATGATGAAACTGCTAGAATTGCCAAACCTTGTGCTAAAGATAAACATAGACCCGTGGTAGGCATGCCTGTTATTTCAAGTAAAATAGGAGATCATTGTTATCATGGCTTATGCGATATGGGTGCCAGTGCTAGTGCTATACCTCATGACTTATACAAAGAAATTATGCATGAAATTGCACCTGTTGAGATAGAAGATATTGATGTTACCATCAAGCTTGCTAATAGAGATACCATATCACCCATTGGAATTGTTAGAGATGTTGAAGTCTTGTGTTGGAAAACTAAATATCCTGCTGATTTTCTTGTTCTTGGTTCCCCACAAGATAGCTTTTGTCCCATTATTTTTGGTAGAACCTTCTTGAACACTGTTAATGCTAAGATAGATTGCAAAAAGGATGTTGTTACTATTGGTCCAGGTGATATGTATCATGAGTTTAAATTTTCTAAATTTCATAGAAAACACCGTGAAGAGGAATTGCCTAGTAAAGATGAAATTATTGGTCTTGCTTCTATTGCCGTACCTCCTAGTGATCCTTTAGAACAATATTTGCTAGACCATGAAAATGATATGTTTATGAATGAAAGAAGGGAAATAGATGAAGTATTCTTTAAACAGGAACCCATCCTGAAACACAATTTTCCTGTTGGAATCCTAGGGAATCCTCCTCCACCCAAGGGTGATCCCGTGTTTGAGCTTAAACCATTGCCTGATACTCTTAAATATGCTTATCTTGATGAGAAAAAGATATATCCTGTTATTATTAGTGCTAACCTTTCAGAGCATGAAGAAGAGAGATTATTGAAAACTCTGAAGAAGCACCGCACTGCTATTGGATATACTCTTGATGATCTTAAGGTCATTAGTCCCACTCTATGCCAACACAAAATAAATTTGGAGAAAGATGCCGAACCAGTTCGTGACCACCAACGACGGCTTAATCCTAAAATGAAAGAGGTGGTGTTGTAGGGTGAAACCCTAGAGGGGATCTTTTCACACTTGGAGGGGGAAAAGGAGGAAGAACACTCAAGAACACAAGGCACAAATCACTCTCAAACAAACCCAATATCACATCCACTAGAGTAACACACAAGATATCCACAAGATTACATGAACAATTCAAGGAAAATAGAACTAGGTAAGTTCTTCCCACTAGGTGAGGTCTTGATCTTGATCTCCTTCAAGAGGAGGGCTTGATAATCCCAAGGATTCTTCCCAAAGAGGGGTCTTGATCTCCAAGAGGAGGAGGATACAAGGAGCAAAGCTCTCTTTGGTGTTCTAAAATACTTTTCTATCCTACAAATGACCTAGGAGATGCCCTTATATAGTTTAGGGACGAAACAAGTGAAGAGAGGGGGGGGGGGGTACAAAGGCCAAGGGGCCAAAGACACGCGGCTGGACCGGAGGGGTCCGTGCACCCGAGCAACATGGGCCGGGCACCCGGCCTGCTCACGGGGCGGCTCGAGGGTGGCCGGGCACCCGGGGGTGTGCTGGAGGCCGGCTGGTGGGGAGGCGAAACTATAAGCCCCTATCTTTCTCTGTGTCCGATTAAAACTCCGTAACCACAAATATTGCGTGAGTGTTAGCAATTGTGAAAGACTAAATGATAGTTGAGTATGTGGACTTGTTGAAAAGCTCTGACATAGACTCTTTCTGATGTTATGATAAATTGCAATTGCTTCAATGACTGAGATTATAATTTGTTGATTCTCAATAAAGTTTCTGATTCATACTTTGCATTGTGAATAGATTATTACTTGAGCATAAGAGATCGTATGACAATATCCATATATGTTGCTGTTATGAGAATAATCATGATGCCGTCATGTCCGTATTTTATTTTATCGAAACCTCTACCTCTAAACATGTGGGCATATTTATTGTTATCGGCTTCCGCTTGAGGACAAGCAAGGTCTAAGCTTGGGGGAGTTGATACGTCCATTTTACATCATGCTTTTATATCAATATTTATTGCATTATGGGATGTTATTACACATTATGTCACAATACTTATGCCTATTCTCTCTTATTTTACAAGGTTTACATAAGGAGGGAGAATGCCGGCATCTGGAATTCTAGGCTGGAAAAGGAGCAAATATTAGAGACCTATTCTGCACAACTCCAAAAGTCCTAAAACTCCACGAAAGTTATTTTCGGAAATAATCAAAAATACTAGAAGAAGAATCTCGCCAGGGCCTCCACTGTCCACGAGGTGGGGGCGCGCCTACCGGCGCGCCTCTGCCTCGTGGCCTCGGTGGCCTCCGTGGCCATCTTCGCTATATGAAGTCTTTCGTCCAAGAAAAATCATAAGGAAGCTTTTGGGACGAGACTCCGCAAGACGAGGCGTAACCTTGGCGAAACCAATCTAGGGCTCCGGCAGAGCTGTTCTGCCGGGACACTTCTCCTCGGGAGGGACATCATCGCCATCGTCATCACCAATGCTCCTCTCATCGGGAGAGGGCAATATCCATCAACATCTTCACCAGCACCATCTCCTCTCAAACCGTAGTTCATCTCTTGTATCCAATTCTTGTCTCATAGTCTGGGATTGGTACTTGTAGGTTGTGTGACGCCCCCGATTCAATCGTACACTAATCATGCACGCAAATGTGTACGATCAAGATCAGGGACTCACGGGAAGATATCACAACACAACTCTAAAACATAACTAAGTCATACAAGCATCATAATACAAGCCAGGGGCCTCGAGGGCTCGAATACAAGTGCTCGATCATAGACGAAGTCAAGGAAGCAACAATATCTGAGTACGCATAAGTTAAAACAAGTTTGCCTTAAGAAGGCTAGCTCAAACTGGGATACAGATCGAAAGAGTTACAGGCCTCCTGCCTGGGATCCTCCTAAACTAGTCCTGGTCGTTGTCAGCGGGCTGCACGTAGTAGTAGGCACCTCCGGTGTAGTAGGAGTCGTCGTCAACGGTGGCGTCTGGCCCCTGGAATCCAACATCTGGTTGCGACAACCAGATAGAAGGGAAAGGGGGAAAAGAGGGAGAAAAGCAACCGTGAGTACTCATCCAAAGTACTCGCAAGCAAGGAGATACACTACATATGCATGGGTATATGTGTAAAAGGCCATATCGCTGGACTGAATCGCGTAATGCCGTAATAAGAGGGGATAGCTAATCCTCGTCAAGACTACGCTCGCAGCCTCCGCCTTGGCAAAGATGTAGAAGAGAGTAGAGTGAAGTCCTCCAAGTAGCATCGCATATCATAATACTACCCGGCGATCCTCTCCTCGTAGTCTCCGTTAGAGAGCGACCACCGAGTTGTATCCGCACTTGGAAGGGTGTGTTTTATTAAGTAACCGGTTCTAGTTGTCATAAGGTCAAGGTACAACTCCAAGTCGCCCTGCTATCAAGATCACGGCTATTCAATAGATTAACTTCCCTACAAGGGTGCACCACATTACCCGACACGCCGATCCCATTTGGCCGACACACTTTCTCGGGTCATGCCCGCCGCTGGAGATCAACACGCCGCAGCCCCACCTAGGCACAACAGAGAGGTCAAGACGGTCTAAACCTAAGCGCCACAGGGTCCGCCCATCGCCTTAGCACACCCGACGCTCCAGACGCCACCGAAGCAAACCTAGCCTAGCAGGCGTTCCAAATTCAATCCGGTAGCGGGCCGCCGCCGACGTCACGTAAGTGCGTTTTACCGATACCATGACGACGCCGGTTGCCCATATCTTGTCCCACGTGGCGGTTAGTGCGTATAAGGTCAACGACCCAACTCAGATCAAATACCATGATCTCGTTAAGCGTGTTAAGTATCCGCGAACGCCGAATAGGGCCAGGCCCACCTCTCTCCTAGGCCGTCTCAACCTGCCCTATCGTTCCGCCACAAAGCAACAGTCGGGGGCCGTCGGGAACCCAGGCCCACCTCTACCGGGATGGAGCCACCTGTCCTTTCAAATTTCATCTCCTCAACACAGATCACGGTGTAATGTAATAGTGTAAAGTATATAGTATATGCCCATGATCACCTCCAAGTGATCACAACCCAAGAGTATAGCATGGCGTATTTGACAAGAGTGTAGGGCCACCGATGGAACACTAGCATCCTATACTAAGCAAGAGGATAAAGGTGTAAAGGTAACAACAAAGAGTAGCAAGGATAGGCTATGCAGCAATATAGGATTAATCGAAAGCAAGAATATGCTAAACTACTCTAATGCAAGCAGATAGAGAAGAGTAGGCAATATCCGTGATCAAAGGGGGCTTGCACTGTTGCTCGCATAAAAAGGAGGGGTCATCGGTGACGAGTCGACCCTGTGGGAATCAAAGATCGCCACGGGTCTACCAGAGAGACGGGGGGAGAAACAGTAAATACATAGCAAGCAAGTGCATAACAGGACAACAAGCAGAGCTAGACGTGTTCTAACGCGGTATGAGGTGATACCGGTGAAGGGGGGAAACATCCGGGAAAGTATCCCCGGTGTTTCGCGTTTTCGGACAGATGAACCGGAGGGGGAAAGTTGCGTGTTTGCTATGCTAGGGATGTGTGGCGGACGAATCCAAGCTACGATCCGCATTCGCCTCGCTGCTCGAGCAACGCTCATGTACAAAGTTTTTCCATCCGAGCTACTTTGTTTTATATTAATTTTAAAAGATTTAATCATTTTTAGAATTTATTTAATTATTTAATTCTAACATTATCCGTAATAGTGTAAGGTGATGTCAAGATGACATCACCATGACGCTGCAGGTCAAACCCAATCGACTGTAGTCAGTCTGGATCAGGTCCAGTGGGACCCACCTACATACACTAACATGTAAATTGGGGCTTAATTAAGGTGATTAATTAACTTTAATTAATTGATTAGGTTAACTAAACACAATTAATTAAGTTAATTAATTAATATATGTATTTATTGTTATTTTTAATTCTTTTTTTATGTTCTAGGGCCGGGCCCCATTGTCATAGGCCCCTGGGCCTTGCGGGCGCAAGGGCACCAAGCGAGGGCGCAGTGGGCGCACGGGCACGCCACGAGCGCCGATTGGGAGCCCGGACGGCCTCCCAGAAGACCAAGCAGGGGTTGCGGCGCCACGACGCCGGCCAGGGAAGGTGACGGAGGTGCGGGACTAAGGCGAGGGGAGTAGGGTGCGGGGGTCGGAGCGCCGGAGTTGGCCGCAGGCGTGGCGGCGTCACCGGCGCAGGGGGGTGCAGGAGCGGGGCGTCGGGCGTGCGGTGACGGCGACACACGCGCACAGAGGAGGAGAGGGAGGAGGAGGGAGGTGGCGACTCACAGGGGAGCGGGAGGGGCATGGCAGCAGGCTCGAGGGCGACCCGTGGGGAGGAGGACGACGACGAGGTCGGTGACGAAGAGGATGGCGAGGCGGCGATCCGGTGGGGTGGCTCCGGCGATAGCGTCGAGCGGTGGGGGCGGAGCCGGGCCGAGGCGGTGTGCGGCGGCGGCGTAGGGGGCGGCTACGGGCGACGGTGAGGTCTGGCGACGAGGTGGCTGCGACGGCGAGCGACGGGGTTCGTCGAGGGGTCGGGGCGACGTGGCGTCTGCTCGCCTGGACCGGATCCACACGGGCGGAGGTTTGAGGAGGCGGGTCGGCGATGACGAGGTAGCGCCTGTGTCGGCAAGGTGGCGGCGGGTCTGCTGGCGACGGGCGACGCGTGGCTTGACGGGGTGGGCGTGGTCGCCCGATCTGGATCGGGGAGTGGGGTGAGAGAGCGAGTGGGGGAGTGCAAAGTGTTGGATTAGGGTTTCGGGTCCGGGGATATGGGCGCGGTTGGGCCGGCCCGTTCGGACGGCGGAGGCCAGCTGGGCCACTTGGCCCAGCGGGGGGGAGGGGTTCTTCCCTTTTTTCTGTTTGGTTCTTTTGTTTTTTTATTTATTTTCTTTTCTGTTTTATTTCATTTTAATGTATTTAGGCAATTTCTAAAAGGTGTTTTTCAGACTATAATTACCTAGGCATTTAACTGCACACTCCGATCAATTTTGTTTCAATGTTTGAAAACTTTTATTGTTTGTTTAATTTTGAATTTGAATTCGAACCAGTTTCGAACTAACGCGAGATTAGTAACAATAACAAAGGTGACGTGGCATCATTAGCAGAGGTTCACTGTAGCTTAAATATCCGGGCGTCACAATTCTCCTCCACTACAAGAAATCTCGTCCCGAGATTTAAGAGGTAGTGAAAGGGGGGAACGTTTGGTAACGAATCTAGCGGGTCTTCTCATTCTGGCTTGTTCTTCTCGAAGAGACCGGTCCAATACATTGATGTCTTCATTCCTTTGCTTCCGGTCATCATGATGAAGTCGACATCCTTTCTTCAGGATCTTCATCGTACTTACGAATAGGTAACGGGGCAGATCGGCAACGACAGAATGCTATAAGGGTAATAATCTGGGATTAACCCATGAATGAGTATATGAGTACCTCTCGAGTTGAACAAATAAAACACATCGAGAGTGAGGTTCGAAGGTACAATAAGAGGTTCCAAGCAGATAGATAGTTGCTCGAAGTCTGAACCAGAGTGAGAAAGGGGTTCAGAGGAGCGAGAGTAAGTATAGCGTCACGATACCGTAATAGAGCACTCGGAAGGTGGCCCGTGAATTAAATACAAAGCCAAGCATGGGGAATAACCATTAGAAACAGGATTGTACAGTGAGTCGGGTTTCGATCCCGTGAAACTGTGGTTATGGGCCCACCACGTGGGTTAAAAGTAGGAAGGGCGATGACGTCTTGCACGATCATGTAAGCAAGGAATGTCAGAGGATAGCCTATCAGTTATGTTGACTGCATCGTCGGTACCAAGGGCGAGGGACGAAGAGAACCATTTTCCTACTCGATGAACGAGGCGGACAAATAGGCAAAGTTCTCGTCCATCGGTGGTTACCGGAATATCATCAACAATAGTAACAGGGTCTTACTGACCAATTGTACACCGAGGTGTTTACATAAGCAGTGAATCTTTACTGCTTAGATTATATAGATCACAAGAAGGTCAAACACAACAAAGTAAAGGAAAAGGTGATCATCGATTAAATAGAATAATGGAATGGAAAATGTGTTTATACACATATTTCAAGGGTATATCCTTCCCAAGGGCAAGCAAAGCATGATATCCATGACAGGATATAATGCAGAAAACTCCTTGGGTAAGGGGAGAGAAATTTCAACACATTACCCATACAACGGGGTTTCGGATAATTGATAAAGATAAATAAAAGATAGCATTGCTTCAACTGTTCTTATTGAAAATCAGAGTACCACAGACATGCTTCGAGATAGCATTGACACGGTCATTGGTAAAGATCAGACTTTGGATACACAAAGGATCCATCAGGGACAACTTGTAGAATAAGTCTTACAATTTCCTCACGGAAGAATGACTAACCTTGCCAAAAAGGAAACTATAACGATAGGTCCTCCGGCCAGGTGTGCTAGGCACGACATCACCTTACCGGGTCACATAAAGACCATTGTTATAACTCTTGGAAATATGTTCCAACCATCATCTCTGACCGAGATTCAGATCCGATTGGTGTCGTGATACCTCAGACTCAGGATGTCCGAGAAGAAAAGGTGCAACACAAATCGATGAAATGACATTGCAAGATTCTCGGGAAATGAACTATGGGAGAGGGTTCCTGAAACAATAGTTCATCATTAAACCAAGGAGGGGATGAGAAGGTGGTTGATGGGCTCAGCGACAATTCATCGAGAATTCCAAGCGGATGAATTTTCCACAATAATGTGAACAAGAAGATGACACTTGTCAATTCAAATGATGTAATGTTGTATGCTCGAGGAAAACATACACCATCAATCATTAGTTGAAAGGTGTGCCTGAAATATGACCTTAGGCAGCAAGATCAATGTTAGAGTGACGATTCAATAACCAACAGTCTAAGAACGAATCGCCGATTGTTAACTTCAAAGCAATAGGGTTGCTAGAAGTACAAAACTCAAGCAAGATCGTTAGTACATTGGTATCCCGTTAAAAACAACACGGGACCAAGGAAGAATGGTGATGGTGAGAAGTATCATCATACCGAGAATTTCTAAGAGGTGGAGCAATCCCCACAACATTCTCGACATAAAAGACAAGAAACTTCAAGGCGTAACACAACACTAGTCGGAGAGCAAGTTGTATTCATAATGTGGACAAGTTCGCGATGAAAGGAAGTCAAGGGTGTTGTCGATGGTAATAAAAATCATCGAGGGCAAGGAGGGTATTTCTCATCATGAACATAGTTGACATCTCGGAAGAAGTCAAAGTGTTGAAGGAGATCCAACACATTTGCCGGGAGGTTTCAAGAGGTTGCAATCAAACAAAAACGGAAACAAGCAAGGGAATGACGAAGTGGCAAGTTATAGGATCAGTATATAAGATGCAAACTCGGAACCGAGGTTGCCTTTCACGACAAGCAACATGATGTTGAAAGCTCGACGTAAGTCGTGCTCACACACTGAAGAACTCGTGCACCAGAGAAGGACGAGGTAGCACAGTCAAGATAGCAAGACCAGGATGCAGTCGATAGTCTACGAATGACCAAATTGAGTTCAGAATTTCCTAGTAAAAATGCTAGGGGTATTTGATTTGTAGTGCGGAATAATTTCACTAGTCGATGTCCTCGCTTGACAACAATCCAGAACCCGTAGAGTGATTACGACAAGGAAATACATTACTTCAACAAAGTTAGTAAGATGTGGTGCAATGGCCAGACATCTTCGAGGTACCAGGGGTAATACTCGAAGGTTAAACATGATAAAAGTATAACCGGGTCATTGACCTGTGACAGTAGATACTTCTACCTCGCCAAAAGTAGACAAGGCACTAGAATGAATTCCCATTAGATATATCAGATCAGGACAGCATGGTCGGAACCATAACTATAAGGAATCAATTCAAGAATACCCAAAGAATCATACAGCTGGATAATCATTTTGCAAGAAGCTTCCGAGACGGTCTACATCATTTTCATGGGCATGAACACAAAGTTCAAGGTCGACTCCCACTTCTTTAATGCATAACATTTCATTCACCTCTTGCTTTTCGAAAATGACATTAGTTGTTGAAAGTTTTTACCTGGTGCAATACCAGATAAGTATGCCACGTGAAATCTTTCAGGATCACTTAACACATGCTCGAAGCAGAGCACATGGTTGACACAAGCATAGGATATAACTTGCCAAAGGCAGAGGACACAATTTACCAAAGGCATTATGTATCAGAGGAGAAACTCTCAAGGTTATTAGATTTGAAGGACACTGTCGGATAATAACCAAGCAATTGGTCTCATGGACCACCGAAATCTGATGTGAGTATCGGTACTCAATCGTAAGGAAAAGAATGCAAAAGGCATCGGTTTATAGAACATCTGAATAATTCATCGTTTAAATAACAAAGGAATTATGATTTTCAAATCAAGGGATCGGGAGCAAACGCTCTGATCAAGGATGGATAAGTTGAATAGACTTAGGGGTACAATCGATGGCAATCTGATTGGCCGAGAACCACCTCATGTTCAAAATGACATTTGAGCCGGAAGGATGAATTCTAGGATCTGATTGAGGATTGTGAGCATTCACAACATATCGAATCAAGTGACTCGAAATGATAGTGACAGAGGATGTCAATGGAGATTACTAGAAGTATGGAATTAACCATACTGCCGTAAGGCAAGGAAATCAAGAATAATGGGCTACTGAGGATTTTCAGAAAATCGAATGGTATTTCGAGGACTTATGTGAAACACATGAACGGCTAGGGATGAGGGGATACTCGGCAAGTGCGAGGAATTATCCGTTTGGGTATTCAGGTGACAAAGAACAGCAAGGCAGTAAGCTAAAGGATTATCGAAACAACGACGAGTGTTTAGAGGTATCTTGTAATAACAAGACAAACTGGGGATGAATGTAAGAATAACAACTGCAAGTAGTTATCCATAAGGGTTGACGGTGGTAGGGAATTGCAAACGTGATGAACACAAGTTCTTGGGTTAACAACGGAGAGTATCTTCAGGGTCTTCATGTGCAGCGGATTTATCATCGAATAAGAGGCTCTCCGTGAAAGTGATAACGAGATCCTAATGTTAGATTTAGTAAAATTCATTTAACCCGAATAGAAGAGAGATCGAGTCCCGTAGTATGGGATGAGGAATAAAAGATCCTACTACCACCCAATGGCAACGCAGCCCGTAAGACACACAGCCATGTTAGTAAAAGTTTTGCAATGTCTAGACTCGATTTCGCCAAGGAGTTGGAAAGGGGATTCTTACAGCAATGGGCTCTGATACCAACTTGTGACGCCCCGATTCAATCGTACACTAATCATGCACACAAATGTGTACGATCAAGATCAGGGACTCACGGGAAGATATCACAACACAACTCTAAAACATAACTAAGTCATACAAGCATCATAATACAAGCAAGGGGCCTCGAGGGCTCGAATACAAGTGCTCGATCATAGTCGAGTCAGCGGAAGCAACAATATCCGAGTACAGACATAAGTTAAACAAGTTTGCCTTAAGAAGGCTAGCACAAACTAGGATACAGATCGAAGAGTTGCGTGCCTCCGCTCGGGATCCTCCTAAACTACTACCGGTCGCTGTCGGGCGGGCTGCACGTAGTAGTAGGCACCTCCAGTGTAGTAGGAGTCATCATCGACGGTGGCGTCTGGCTCCTGGGCTCCAACATCTGGTTGCGACAACCAGGTAGAAGGGAAAGGGGGAAAATAGGGAGAAAAGCAACCGTGAGTACTCATCCAAAGTACTCGCAAGCAAGGAGATACACTACATATGCATGGGTATATGTGTACAGGGCCATATCAGTGGACTGAACTGCAGAATGCCAGAATAAGAGGGGGATAGCTAATCCTGTCAAGACTACGCTTCCGCAGCCTCGACTTGCAAAGATGTAGAAGAGAGTAGATCAAGTCCTCCAAGTAGCATCGCATAGCATAATCCTACCCGCGATCCTCTCCTCGTAGCCTGTTAGAGAGCGACCACCGAGTTGTATCCGCACTTGGAAGGGTGTGTTTTATTAAGTAACCGGTTCTAGTTGTCATAAGGTCAAGGTACAACTCCAAGTCATCCTGCTATCAAGATCACGGCTATTCGAATAGATTAACTTCCCTGCAGGGGTGCACCACATTACCCGACACGCTCGATCCCATTTTGCCGGACACACTTTCCTGGGTCATGCCCGGCCGCGGGAGATCAACACGTCGCATCCCCACCTAGGCACAACAGAGAGGTCAGCACGCCGGTCTAAACCTAAGCGCATAGGGGTCTAGGCCCATCGCCCTTAGCACACCACTGACGCTATGCATTTAGGTCGGAAGGCAGACCTAGCCTAGTAGGCGTTCCAAATCCATACCGCGCCGCCGGCCGGCTGACGTCACGAAGTGCTTCGGCTGATACCATGACGCCGGTTGCCCATATCTTGTCCCACGTGGCGGTTAGTGCGTATAAGGTCAACGACCCAACTCAGATCAAATACCAAGATCTCGTTAAGCGTGTTAAGTATCCGCGAACGCCGAACAGGGCCAGGCCCACCTCTCTCCTAGGCCGTCTCAACTTGCCCTATCGTTCCGCCACAAAGTAACAGTCGGGGGCCGTCAGGAACCCAGACCCACCTCTACCGGGATGGAGCCACCTGTCCTTTCAGCCCCCATCTCCGAACAGCATCACAGGTAATGTAATAGTGTAAAGTATATAGTATATGCCCGTGATCACCTCCCGAAGTGATCACAGCCCAAGAGTATAGCATGGCGTAGACGGACAAGAGTGTAGGGCCACCGATGGAACACTAGCATCCTATACTAAGCGAAGAGGATAGCGTGTAATGGTAACAATAGTAGTAGCAAGGACAGGCTATGCAGCAGTATAGGATTAACTGAAAGCAGTAACATGCTACACTACTCTAATGCAAGCTATAGTGAAGAGTAGGCGATATCTAGTGATCAAAAGGGCGGGGGCTTGCCCTGGTTGCTCGACAAGGAGGGGTCGTCGGTGACGTAGGTCGACCACGAGGCATCAAAGATCGCCACGGGTCTACCAGAGAAGAGGGGGAGAAACAGTAAATACATAGCAAGCAAGTGCATAACAGACAACAAGCGAGTTAGACGTGTTCTAACGCGGTATGAGGTGATACCGTGAAGGGGAAACATCCGGAAAGTATACCCGAGTTTTGCGTTTTAGACGTGATGAAACGGAGGGGAAAGTTGCGTGTTTGCTATGCTAGGGATGTGTGGCGGTCGAGCAGACTACGATCCGGATTCGCCTCGTCGCTCGAGCAACTTTCATGTACAAAGTTTTTCCATCCGAGCTACGGTTTGTTTTATATTAATTTTAAAAGATTTAATCATTTTTAGAATTTATTTAATTATTTAATTCTAACATTATCCAGAATAGTGTAAGGTGATGTTAGCATGACATCACCATGACGTCAGCAGGTCAAACCCAATCGACCAGAGTCAAACCTGGACTGTGGGTCCAGTGGGACCCACCTATCATACACTAACATGTAAATTGGGGCTTAATTAAGCAGGATTAATTAAGTTTAATTAATTGATTAGGTTAACTAAACACAATTAATTAAGTTAATTAATTAATATATGTATTTATTATTATTTTTAATTCTTTTTTTTATGTTCTAGGGCTGGGCCTCACTGTCATAGGCCCCTAGGGCCTTGCGGGCGTGCGGGCTACGGGCGAGGGCGTGTGGGCGCACGGGCACGACCACGAGCGCCCGATAGGGAGCCCGGACGCTGGCCTCCGGCGAGACCAAAGGTGCGGTCGCCGGCGCCACGACGTCGGCCAGGGAAGGTGATGGAGGTGCGGGACTAAGGCGAGGGGAGTAGGGTGCGGGGGTCGGAGCGCCGAAGTTGGCCGCAGGCGTGGTGGCGCTGCCGCCAGGGGGTGCAGGAGCGTGGCGTCAAGGCGTGACGGGCGACATCGCCTGAGAGGAGGAGAGGGAGGAGGGGGGAGGTGGCGGCCCACTGGGGCGCGGGAGGGGCATGGCAGCGGGCTCGAGGGCGACCCGTGGGGAGGAGGACGACGACGAGGTCGGAACAAAGAGGATGGCGAGGCAGCAATCCAGCGGGGTGGCTCCGGCGATGGCGTCGAGCGGCGGGGGTGGAGCCAGGCCGAGGCGGTGTGCGGCGGCGGCGTAGGGGGCGGCTACGGGCGACGGTGAGGTCCGGCGACGAGGTGGTCAAGGGCGCACCGGGACGGGTTCGCCGAGGAGTCGAGGCGACGTGGCTGCCTCGCCTGACCGGATCCACAAGGGGCGAGGTTTGAGGAGGCGGGTCGGCGATGACGAGGTAGCGCCGCGTGGTGTCGGCAAGGTGGCAGCGGGGTCTGTGCGGCGACGGGCGACGCGGTGGCTTCGACAGGGGGTGGGGGCATGGTCGCCCCGATCTGGATCGGGGAGTGGGGGTGAGAGAGCGAGTGGGGGGAGTGAGGGCGGTTGGATTAGGGTTTCGGGGTCCGGGGGGATATGGGCGCGGTTGGGCCGGCCCGTTCGGACGGCTGAGGCCAGCTGGGCCACTTGGCCCAGGAGGGGGGGGAGGGGTTCTTCCCTTTTTTTCTGTTTGGTTCTTTTCTTTTTTATTTATTTTCTTTTTTGTTTTATTTCATTTTAATGTATTTAGGCATTTTCTAAAAAGGTGTTTTCTGCACTATAATTACCTAGGCATTTAACTGCACACTCCGATCAATTTTGTTTCAATGTTTGAAAACTTTTATTGTTTGTTTCATTTTGAATTTGAATTCGAACCAGTTTTGAACTAACACGAGATTAGTAAGAATAATAAAGGTGACGTGGCATCATTAGCAGAGGTTCACTGTAGCTTAAATATCCGGGCGTCACAGGTTGCTAGTAGTGTTGACTACTCCTTGTAGTTGATGCTAGTTGGTTTATTAGGTGGAAGATCATATGTTCAGATCCTATATGCATATTAATACTTCTCTGATTATGAACATGAATATGCTTTGTGACTAGTTACGTTTGTTCCTGAGGACATGGGAGAAGTCCTGCTATTAGTAGTCATGTAAATTTGGTATTCGTTTGATATTTTGATGAGATGTATGTTGTCTCTCCTCTAGCGGTGTTATGTGAACGTCGAATACATGAAACTTCACCATTATTTGGGCCTAGAGGAAGGCATTGGGAAGTAATAAGTAGATGATGGGTTGCTAGAGTGACAGAAGCTTAAACCCTAGTTTATGCGTTGCTTCGTAAGGGGCTAATTTGGATCCATATGTTTCATGCTATGGTTAGGTTTACCTTAATACTTCTTTTGTAGTTGCGGATGCTTGCAATAGGGGTTAATCATAAGTGGGATGCTTGTCCAAGTAAGGACAGCACCCAAGCACCGTTCCACCCACATATCAAATTGTCAAAGTACCGAACGCGAATCATATGAACGGGATGAAAACTAGCTTGACGATAATTCCCATGTGTCCTCGGGAGCGCTTTTCTCTATATAAGAGTTTGTCCAGGCTTGTCCTTTGCTACAAAATGGATTGGACCACCTTGCTGCACTTTATTTACTTTTGTTACTTTTTGCTTGTTACAAATTATCTTATCACAAAACTATCTGTTACCTACTATTTCAGTGCTTGCAGAGAATACCTTGCTGAAAATCGCTTATCATTTCCTTCTGCTCCTCGTTGGGTTCGACACTCTTACTTATCGAAAAGACTACGATAGATCCCCTATACTTGTGGGTCATCACCGCACAGCCGGAGAACCACAGTCGGGAGCTTGATCCTGGATTTGAGGAGGATCCGGATATATTCATGGTGCTCGCAGAGGGAGTGTTTTACTAGACAAGCTATGATGGCACATAAGTGGCCATCACCGCCGACTACCCTGGCCTTCTTCCCGTTTCGCGCGTAAGTAATCAAGAGACACCTCCTTTTAAAAGAGTTCTCTTATTCTACATTACCCACCGTACTATCTTGTGCTCCAAAGAGGAGGCGTTCGGCTATTCCGAGGAGATCGGCTCCCACACCGGGCCAGCCTTCGAAGAGAAAGGCCGGTGAGGACACAGCCAGGCTTTCATCGAAGAGGTACAAATCCATAAATATTTTCTTCAGCGGCCGCACCCGACTGTGACTGTTTGTTTTTGTCCAGTTCCAGGAAATGGTTCCGTCGGACTATGTTCGGGGGCCCGGCCGGCCGTGTTCCTGACGACCGGGATTCAGGTCCTGTCGGAGAGACGGGGGTCGGTGTAGGAACAACGCCGGACTGCCCTTCGATCGAGAGTTCAGAAAATATGTCCGTCACCAACTCGGAGGTAGAGAGTGCCATGAATCATCAGCGCTGCAGGGCTGTTTTACGAGACCCCAAGTTCTCGGAAGAGGCATTCAATGCCTTTAGCTCGGGCGACGCATACATCCGGGCTGCTCGAGACGGGCTTAGAAGAGCCACGGAGCAATATTTGAAAGATGTGCAGGTAAGTTTTCTTTGTCCAAAAAAGGATAACCATGTGCCCGTAGCCCCCGAGACTTAAAGCAGTTGGCACAACTGATTTAAGGATCGCTGTACAATCAGGTATTTACCGAGAAGAATGCTCTGCTAGCCCAAGAGCTGGAGTAGTGTCGGGCGCAGCTGAATGCTGCTACCGCCGAACTGGAAAATTTCAAGAAGGCGTCTTTCGATAACGTTCCCCTCCATCGAGGAACAATAATTTTATATCAACTGTGCTAATACTGTTGCTGATCGCGGAATAGGATCACATGATCAACTTGAAGAGAAGTTGAAGATCGCCCAAGAGGGAGAAAGAGAGGCGAAAAGGCTATACGCCACAGGCGAGCGTGTGCTGACCCGCGTTAGGGACGAGAAAAACAAGCTATAGGATTCCAACACTACATTGGGTGAAGTGTTGAAAGATGTGCGGGCCCAGCTGGTTGACTCCGTGAAGGAGAACAAGCTGCGGGGCGGCATATTCAGTATGTATCTAAACTTATTTTTAAATTAGTTCAGAGAGAAATGGAACTGATATAGTTATGTTTGCAGGCATATTGACGGGCTGTCCTAAAGAGGAGGTGTCCGGATCATCAAGTGATCTGCTGCAAAGTCTGTCGCAAGTGCACGAGCATGCCCAGTTGGCCATGCGGAGCGTTGCCAAGGCCTTATGGCCATCCGCCTCCCCTCCAGGAAGTATGGAGGAGCTTGTAGAGCTGTTCATGAGCGCGCGCGGCGATCCGACTATGGAAGGTATCGGCCTGCCGAGAGGGTGCACGAGAGGCCTGGGCCATGGTGAAAACGCGATATACCAAGCTGGATCCGAATCACATGGCCCGGGTTGGACCACTAGGGTCAAATGGGGAAGAAATGCCCGTTAGTTTAGTATATGACCAAGTAGAGGTGGCCGCCAAATATTCCCAACAGGATTGTAAGTTAGACTGCCTTTTGGATGGTATAGAGGAGGAAGTGTTTGAGTCCAAGTGACTATGTACTTTCCTTACCATGTGTAATTCTAGCTGAATTGTATAGCATTTGTCATGGCAGACCTTTTCGCTTCAACCTCCGGACCCGAGGGTGCGGAGTGTTTCCGAATACCCTCGCGGCCAAATAGACCGGGGTATGCCTGGAAAACTAGGCGTAGGGGTCATAGTTGCTTGAACAGACAAGTTGTATCCTACTAGTTATGTTATATTACATTGAGATCGTAAGAAACATCTTCCAGAGAGAATAGTTCCGTTAAGGTTTCCTTTCCCTGGGTGTGCATGTATTGATGTACATGTTCGAATTATGATCGAAAAATCACAATGTATGTAACTTCTGGGTTCGCAATGGAGTAAATGCAAAAACATCTTTAATTCACTGACCGAATATTCCCTTAAGAATGCTAGCTTTAGGCTTCATCCAGTCTGAGGTACACATCCGGATGACCCGGCAGTAACAATCGCAGAGGTGCTCCCTTTATGCCCTAGCCGAACTAAGGGGAATGTAGGGCATAAGCACAGGAGCCAGGCAACCCAGCTTGGCCAAAACTTAAGTCATATCGATGCATATAATCGTGAAGAAAAGGTACATAAGGAAGAAAACGCATATGTGAAGAGCTTGATGCTCTGTGAATAATAAAAAAGCTTCTGTTCAAGAAGCCCCCAGGTATAATGGACGTACATATATAAAGATGTGTACGTCGATGGTGTTCGGTCGAGCCGTATGAGAGCTTTAAAGCAAAGAAATAAAAGCGGAAAAGAGAGAAAAAGTAATGGAAACTATAGAGGAGAAGGAGACAAACAAAGAATTCGGTGCTAGGCATAGAACCTTCAGAGTCTCGCCGCGTTCCAGGGGTTCGGCTCTAGGCGATTGTCCGATGCATCACGAAGACGGTATGCTCCTCCAGTAAGAACTTCGTCAATTATGAAGGGACCCTCCCATTTGGGCTTGAGTTTGTCCTTTTTCTTCTCCGGCAAGCGTAGAACGAGTTCGCCAATGTTGTAAGTCTTGGCCCGTACTTCTCTGCTTTGATATCTTCGAGCCTGCTGTTGATAAAATGCTGAATGGGCTTTGGCGACGTCGCGCTCCTCCTCCAGGGCATCTAGGTTGTCCTGCCGATCCAACTCGGCCTCTTTCTCTTCGTACATACGCGCTCGAGGTGAGTCATGTATAATATCGCAGGGCAACATAGCCTCTGCACCATACACCATGAAGAAAGGTGTGTATCCGGTAGTACGGTAAGGCGTGGTCCGCAGCCCCCATAGTACGGAGTCAAGCTCCTCAACCCAGTGCTTGTCTGATTCTTTCAAATACCGCACTAGTCTGGGTTTGATGCCGCTCATAATAAGACCATTGGCTCATTCGACTTGACCGTTGGTTTGCGGGTGGTAGACGAAGGTGTAATCGAGTTTAATGCCAAGATTAGTACACCAGGTTTTTACCTCGTTGGCTGTGAAATTAGAGCCGTTGTCGGTGATGATGCTGTGTGGAACACCATAACGGTGCACCACTCCGGATATGAATTCTATCACCGGGCCGGACTCAACCGTTTTGACCGGTTTAGCCTCTATCCACTTAGTGAATTTGTCCACCATAACCAGTAGATATTTTTTTTCTTATGGCTTCCCCCTTTAAGGGGTCCAACCATGTCTAGTCCCCAGACCGCGAAAGGCCAAGTAATGGGGATAGTTTGGAAGGCAGTTGGGGGCATGTGGCTTTGGTTGGCGAAGAGTTGGCATCCCACGCGGCGCTGGACAAGGTCTTGTGCGTCTGCTCGGGCCGTCGGCCAATAAAACCTAGTACAGAAGGCCTTGCTAATGAGAGCCCGAGCTGCGACGTGGTGTCCACCAAGACCGGCGTGTATTTCCGATAAAAGTTGCCGCCCCTCTTCTTCGGAGATACATCTTTGAAGTACTCCAGTAGTACTTTTCTTGTAGAGCTCTCCGTCGTGAACCTTGTAGGCCTTCGAACGCCGAACAATGCGGCGAGCCTCATTCTGGTCTTCGGGAAGCTCCTTCCTATTAATGTAGGCCAAGAAAGGTTTGGTCCATGGGGCAATGACTGCCATAATGAGATGGGCCGATGGTGTTATTTCGGTGGCTGAGCCCCCGATACTATCGGTTTGTTTGGGATTTGGAGTTGTATTCGGATCTGGACTATTGTTGCCTCCCTCCCCTTGCCACGCCACGGATGGCTTAAAAAGCCTTTCCAGAAAGATGTTAGGTGGGACGTGGTCGCGTTTAGTGCTGATGCGAGCAAGGACGTCCGCCGCTTGGTTACTTTCTCGGGCGACGTGATGAAATTCAAGCCCCTCGAACCGAGCCGAGATTTTTAGTACGACATTGCGATAAGTTGCCATCTTTGGATCTTTGGCGTCAAAGTCGCCTTTTATTTGAGATATGGCGAGGTTCGAGTCCCCGCGCACCTCCAGGCATTGTATGCCCATGGATACGGCCATCCGAAGACCATGCAGTAGGACCTCGTATTCGGCTGCATTGTTAGAGTCTGTGTATAATATCTGGAGTACATACTGGACGACGTCTCCGGTGGGGGATGTTAACATGACTCCCGCTGCTAGTCCTGCCAGCATTTTGGAGCCGTCAAAATACATAACCCAATTGGAATATGCGCCGTACTCTTTAGGGAGTTCGGCCTCTGTCCATTCGGTGATGAAGTCGGCCAGTACTTGGGATTTGATGGCTCGCCGTGGCTTGTATGTTATGTCGAATGGGAGTAGCTCTATGGCCCATTTAGCGATCCGTCCCGTGGCGTCGCGATTGTTTATTATGTCATTGAGTGGGACCTCAGAAGCCACCGTGATTGAACACTCCTGGAAGTAGTGTCGTAGCTTGCGGGATGCCATGAAGACCGCGTATGCTATCTTTTGGTAGTGGGGGTACCGGGATTTGCATGGTGTGAGGACGGTGGATACGTAGTATACTGGTTTTTGAGGTGGGAATTTGTGTCAATCCTATTCTCATTCTACGACGAGCACGACGCTCACCACCTGATGTGTTGCTGATATGTATAGCAACATGGGTTCGCCCGCGTTTGGTTCGGCCAGGATTGGATGGCTTGCTAGGAGGGTCTTTATTTCCTCCAGTCTGGCGGTTGCCGCGTCTGTCCATTCGAAGTTATCGGTGCGCCGTAAGAGGCGATAGAGTGGTAGCGCCTTTTCTCCTAATCTGGAGATAAATCGACTTAATGGTGCCATGCAGCCAGCTAGTTTCTGGACTTGTTTGAGGTCTGTTGGTGTAGCCAACTGTGTCAGAGCTCAGATTTTAGCTGGGTTTGCTTCTATTCCTCTGTTGGAAACGATGAAGCCCAGCAACTTTCCAGAGGGGGCGCCAAAGACACACTTTTCTGGGTTGAGTTTAATTTCATACGTGCGGAGGTTGTCGAATGTGATACGTAAATCGTCTATTAGTGTTTCGACGTTCCTTGTTTTGATGACAACGTCATCGACGTAGGCCTCTACTGTCTTGCCGATCTGCTTCTCCAGGCATGTTTGAATCATGCGTTGGTATGTCGCACCGGCGTTCTTGAGCCCGAAGGGCATGGTGTTGAAGCAGAATGGCCCGTATGGGGTAACAAATTCTGTTGCAGCTTGATAAAAGTCCTTCATTTTGATTTGATGGTATCCGGACTATGCATCGAGGAAACACAGTGAGTTGTGTCCTGCGGTGGCGTCAATGATTTGATCAATGTGGGGAAGGGGGAAGGGATCCTTAGGGCAAGCCTTGCTGAGGTCCTTGAAATCGACACACATGCGCTAGGGTTTATCCTTCTTTGGTACCATCACCAGGTTTGCCAGCCAGTCCGGATGTTTGATTTCTCTAATGAATCCGACTTCGATAAGCTTGGCCAGCTCCTCCCCCATAGCTTGTCGCTTGGGTTCGAAAAAGTGCCGCAGTGTCTGCTTGACCTGTTTAAATCCCTTTAATATATTGAGGCTATGTTCAGCCAACCTGCGGGAGATCCCTGGCATATCCGAAGGGTGCCAGGCAAATATGTCCTAGTTTTCACGCAGGAATTCTCGTAGTGCAGCGTCAACTGTTGAGTTTAGTTGCGCTCCGATAGATGCTATCTTGTTGGGGTCCGTTGGGTGGACTTGGAATTTGACTATTTCTTCTGCTTGTTTGAAGGAGGTGGATTTGGGGCGTTTGTCGAGGATCACGTTGTCCCTGTCCACCGTGGAGTGTAGTGCGATTAGTTCTTCAGTCGCGAGGGCATCGGATAGCGCCTCCAGGGCCAGGGATGCGGTTTTGTTTTCAGTGTGGAGTGCTGTGTCTGGATCACTGACGAGAGTGATTATACCGTTTGGTCTGGGCATTTTGAGCTTCATATACCCATAAAGGGGTATGGCTTGGAAGCGTGTAAAGGCATCCCGCCCCAACAAGGCGTGGTATCCGCTGCTGAAAGGGGCCACTTGGAAAGTTATTTCTTCAGACCGATAGTTCTCCGGCGTGCCGAATACTACGTCAAGTGTGATTTTGCCCGCGCACCGCGCCTCCCGGCTGGGAATGATTCCTCGGAAGGTTCTGCTATTTTGCTTGATGCGGCTCCTGTCTATTTCCATTTTATGGAGTGTGTCCTCATAAATGAGGTTTAGTCTGCTACCGCCGTCCATGAGGACCTTGGTAAGTCGAAACCCGTCCATGATGGGAGTGAGGACTAGCGCGGCTGGCACTCAGACTGTTCTGTACTTCGGTTCGTCACCGACATTAAATGTTATAGCCGTGTCATTCCAAGGGTTTATTCCAGCGATTTGGCCGACTTCTGCGAGGTCACGAAGTGCCCTTTTGCGCTTGTTGTTTGAAGCGAATGTCTCAAAGACCGCCAATACTCTTGTGCCGTCGTCTTCTGGGGGGTGCTGTTCTTGGGCGTCCTTAATAAGGATGTCCTCGCTGCTCTTGGCTATCTGTCGTACTATCCAACATGCTCTAAGGTTGTGGGTTGCCACGGTATCTGGTGTTGTATGTATTTTGCATGGGCCGTCGAGCAAACCCCTCTAGAACGGTGCCGTGCCGCATAGTGGTTTTATGTTTCTTGACTATTGGACTGGGCGTGCCACGGGGGTGCGCCCTCTTCGCCTGTAGGGGAGTTGAGTTGGGACCGACGGTTCCCAGCGAGCTGCCTGAGTTTTCCAGGCGCTCTCCATTGCGCTGTACTTTTGTACGATGGTTGCTAAGTGAGCGGATTTCAGTATGCGGCGGCGATTGATGGCGTTGAGGATTCCTTCGTCCATGCAATTGTTGCAGAACACTAATATTGCGTCCTCGTCACGGCAATCTTTTACCTTGTCCTTGACAAGGAGGAATCTAGCCCAGAAGTGGTGGACTGTTTCCTGAGACTGCCGTTTTATGCTCATGAGAGCGTCTATGTCCGGGTGGGTGGGTGGAATTAAATCCGAACCCCGACCTAATTGATTATCCAGAGTCTGACGACCTTCCGGGCTTAACAGTCCGGGTTCCGAAATATCTTCTGATTGTTTTGGACCGTCGTCCGATGCTATGTTCGGAGGGCTGGTTGCATCCTTTTGCGGGTGAGTATTCGGCTCTTCCTGTACGGCGATCCGAACATAGTCCGTCTTCGATATAAAAGAAGACTCGCCGTCCTGCTCCACGACTATCGCAATCTGGTGGGTGACCGGTGGGGCCTTGATTTGTCCTTGATCGTTTTTAGGCCCAATCCGATCATAGTCTGTGGCGATTCCCAAAGCGGCGATGCGATCTAGGAGTTCGTTCAAAGACGAAAACTCTGCCGGATCCATCTGCTTGGAGTGCTCGGAGTTGATGCGAAGGGGGTTTTCGATGGCCCGAGAGGTCATCGTCGGCTAGATGGCCGAACGGGCGATCATAGTAAAGCCGCCCAGCCGGAGGGTTTGGCCCGGGGCCAAAGCTCCCCCGGAGGTGATGTTGTCTTTAAGGACAAGGCGAGCCGTCGAGCCTTTCGTCGACGGAACAGTGGAGCTCTCAATGAAAGCACCAATGTCGGTGTCAAAACCCGCGGATCTCAGGTAGGGGCTCCCGAACTGTGCGTCTAGGATCGATGGTAACAGGAGACGGGGGACACGATGTTTACCCAGGTTCGTGCCCTCTCTATGGAGGTAATACCCTACTTCCTGCTTGATTGATCTTGATGAATATGAGTATTGCAAGAGTTTATCTACCACGAGATCGTAATGGCTAAGCCCTAGAAGTCTAGCCTGAATGACTATGGTAATGATTATATCTTATCCGGACTACTCCCTTCGGTTTATATAGGCACCGGAGGGATCTAGGGTTACATAGAGTCGGTTACATAAGAAGGAATCTTCATAGTCGGTCGTCAAGCTTGCCTTCCACGCCAAGTAGAGTCCAATCCGGACACGGGTGTAGTCTTCGGCCTTCATGTCTTCACAGCCCATTAGTCCGGCCCAGGAATAATAGGTCGGACGCCCGAGGACCCCTTAGTCCAGGACTCCCTCAATAACCCTAGCTAGCACTTCCTTCACAAAGGCTTCCCTCAGACAGTAACTTTGAAAAATCACCAAGGAAGCTTGGCTAGGCAAATAAAGTTGAATTTTGGCACAGGCCAATTATTTGGACATGAAAAGGTGTCCAAGAAGTTTGAGGTCAATTGGGCAAAGGAAAATAGCACTTGCTTCACAATGTGCCATTTAGGGCGGAATAGGAAATGAATTATTTGAGCATGATGATAAACATGGAAAATAAAATAATTTGCCATATTTGAGAAAGATATGACCCAAACAATTTATGAGAATTATTTGGGAATTTTAGGATTGACAGAAATATAGGTTGCTTCACAACCTAGGGAAATTAGGGTTATTCCTTTAACAGAAAAAGGAATATTACGAATAAAAAGAATATTGGGATTTGGTCCAAGGTGGAAATGGAAAGGTCTAGGGAAGGATTTGAGGTTGACAAGCCACTTTGGAAGCAAAGAAGAGGTCATCTTCTTCAGATTCCAGACCACGAAGCCACGGAGAAAGAAAACTCAAGCAAAAACCTCAGAAAATCAAATGTAAAAGTAAGGGCCAAAAATCAGGCTGTGACATTGTGGCCACCTCGTAGCTCTTCTGGCCTCCTCCCTAAGCTTCCTGGGTGTTTTGTAGGCCAAGAAAATCATCAAAAAGTTTCGTTCCATTTGGACTCCGTTTGGTATTGATTTTCTGTAAAGGCAAAAACAGAAAAACAACAATGGCACTGGGCACTAGGTTAATAGGTTAGTCCCAAAAAATGATATAAAATAGCATAATAATGCATATAAAACATCCAAATGGATAATATAATAGCATGGAACAATAAAAAATTATATATACGCTGGAGACGTATTAGTGTATAACCGGCTGATCTGTTGGGGGTTGTCCGTATGCTCCAAAGGACATAAGGGAGCTCCTCAACCCAACAACCTGGAGTGTGCTCAAGAGGGTGTGCCACTGAGGCTACATCAAACTGGATGTGCTCTTGCTGATAGAACTTCTTCATAGCCCCTTTGGACAAATTACTGCCATTATGAGTGATGTGGCTGTGCGGATAACCAAAGCAAAAAATCAACTTCTGCACGAACTTGACCGCCGTTGCTGCATCACAATTGCTAACTGGCTCTGCTTCAACCCACTTGGTGAATTTATCAACAGCAACAAAAGGTGAGTTTTCTTGTCCTTGGACCGTTTAAACGAACCAACCATATCAAGCCCCCGTACTGAAAAAGGCCAAGTGATGGGAATAATCCGAAGCTCTTGAGCCGACACATGAGCTTGGCGTGCAAACTTCTCGCAACCATGACACTTGCGTACTATTTCCTCAGCATTTGCATGCGCCGTGAAACAGAAAAAACCATGAAGGAAAGCCTTTGCCACAAGGGATCGTGAGCTGACTTGGTGACCACAATCACCAGAGTGAATCTCATTGAGTATCTCTCGCCCTTCATCAGGGGAAACACGTCGTTCGAAAACACCGGTGATGCTTCTTCTGCGCAACTCGCCATTGACGATAGTCATGGACGTGGAACACCGAACGATCTGATGAGCAATGAATTCATCTTCGGGGAGCTCTCCTCGAGTCAGATAAGCCAGATAAGGAACCGTCCAATCTGGAATAGCATGAAGAGCCGCCACCAACTGGGCCTCCGGGTTAGGCACAACAAGATCTTCCTTGTAAGGCAATTTAACAGAAGGATTATGGAGAACATTAAGGAACACATTGGGAGGGACCAACTTATGCTGAGAGCCAAGACGTGATGGAGCATCAGCTGCCTCGTTAAGCCGCCGATCTATATGATCCACCTGATATTCTTTGAAATTCCCGGCGATGTTAGTCACCGCTTGTCGATAAGCCGCCATGAGGGGATCCTTGGAGTCCCACGTTGTAGAGACCTGCTGGACGACCAAATTAGAGTCGCCCAGGCATCTGACCCGGCTGAGATTCATCTCCTTGGCCATACGGACACCATTAAGGAGGGCTTCATACTCAGCTACATTGTTAGTATAGGGAAACATGTTTCTAAGGACATAAAAAAATTTATCACCTCCGGGAGAAGATAAACAATTCCAACCCCCGAGCCTTCCAGTTGCCTTGAGCTGTCAAGGTGTATCATCCAGTATGTATTGTCCGGCTTCTCCTCAGGAATCTATAGCTTAGTCCAATCATTGATGAAATTCACCAATGCTTGAGATTTGATGGCTATCCTGGGCACATACTTAAGATGATGAGGACCGAGTTCAATTACCCAGTTAGCAACCTGGCATGTGGCCTCCCTGTTCTGGATGATATCTCCCAAGGGAGTTGAGCTCACCACAATTATTGGGTGTTCTTGGAAATAGTGCTTCAACTTACGACTAGCCATGAAAACGCCAAATACCAGCTTATGTGAATGTGGATATCTCTGCTTGGATTTTGTCAAAACTTCACTGACATAATAAACCGGCCGCTGGACCGGATATTCCTTCCCAGCCTCCTTGCGCTCGATGACAACTGCTGCACTTACTGCTTTATTATTAGCGGCAATGTACATGGGCATAGCTCTTTGTCAATAGGAGCAGCAAGAACAGGTGGCTCAGCCAGCTATTTCTTCAAGACTTCAAAGGTCTCATTTGCAGCGTCACTCCAGACAAAATTCTTAGTTTTTTTCAACATCTAGTAGATCGGAATAGCCTTCTTGCCAAGGTGGCTTATAAACCGGCTTAAAGCTGCAATTCGTCCTGCCATGCACTAAACATCATTGATATTTTCCGGCTTAGCAAGGGAAGTGACGGCCTTGATTTTCTCCAGCTTAGCTTCGATGCCTCTCTCTGACACCAGGAAACCGAGCAATTTCCCTACAGGAACACCAAAAACACATTTGGTCGGTTTGAGCTTCATCTGATAGATCTAAAGATTATCAAAAGTCTCCTTGAGGTCATCCAACAGAGTTTATTTTTTCTGGGATTTGACCACAATATCATCAACATAAGCATGCACATTACGCCTGATCTGCTTGTGGAAGCAATTCTGGACACAACGCTGATAAGTCGCCCCAGGACTCTTAAGCCCAAAAGGCATAACAGAAAGCCCCAAAGGGTGTAATGAAGGCTGTCTTCTCCTGATCCTCAACAGCCATCTTTATCTGATGATAGCCGGAGTAAGCATCCAAGAAACATAAGCTCTCACAACCAGCCGTGGAATCAATAATCTGATCAATGCGGGGGATGGCAAACTGGTCTTTGGGACAAGCCTTGTTAAGGTCTGTGTAATCGACACACATGCACCAAGTGTCGTTTTTCTTGAGAACAAGCACTGGATTTGCCAACCACTCGGGATGAAATACTTCAACGATGGACCCGGCAGCTAGGAGCCGAGCCACTTCTTCCCCAATAGCCTTGTGTCTCTCCTTGTTAAAACGACGGAGGTATTGTCTGGCCGGTTTCATCTTTGGATCCACATTAGGGCGGCACTCAGCGAGTTCACTCGGTATTCCAAGCATGTCAGAGGGTTTCCATGCAAAGACGTACCAATTCTCACGGATGAACTTGATGAGCGCACTTTCCTATTTCGGGTCCAAACCGGTCTCAATGGTGAACTGCTTGGATGAGTCACCCGGAGTGAAATCAACTTGCTTCGTGTCCTCAGCTAGCTTGAACTTGAGTGGCGGGTCAGATTCTATGGTGGGTTTCTTCAAGGGCGTCATGTCAGCCGGGTCAACATTGGCGGTGTAAAATTTTAGCTCTTCAGCCGCACAAGCCGACTCAGCATAAGCTGCATCCCCTTCCTCACACTCTAGAGCAATCTTTCTATCACCATTGACTGTGATCGTGCCCAAGCATTTTGAGCTTGAGGTATACATAACACGGCCGTGCCATGAAGCGTGCATAAGCCGGTCGCCCAAAGAAATCATGATATGGGCTTTTGATTTTGACCACCTCAAACATCAAAGATTTACATCGATAATTGAACTCTGTATCAAAAGCAACTTCCAGTTTAACCTGGCCAACGGGATAGGCATATTTTCCTGGAACAATCCCATGGAATACCGTAGATGAGGGCTGCAATTGTTTTTCCGACAAGTTCATCCACTTGAAGGTATCATAATACAGTATATTAATGCTGCTGCCACCATCCATGAGCACCTTGGTAAGATTATAACCACCAACTTGAGGTGACACCACCAGAGCAGGACAACCCGGATTCTCGATCCGGTAGGGGTGATACTCTCTACTCCAGACAACCGGTTGCTCTGACCAGTTTAAGTACCGAGGGACTGCCAACTCAACCACATTGATTGCACGCCACTGCAGCTTGCGATCACGCTTGCAAGTGGTAGTTGTGAACACGTGATATTGAACACCGTTCAGTTATTTAGGATGGCTCTGAAAACCTGTCTGATTTCCCTGTTGTTGAGTGCCTTGGCCGGAGTGCTGGTGTCCAGCCCCACTGTTACCTGAACCTTGATAACCAGACCCTGAGCCGCCTGATCCCTAAAACCCGTATTCTGGTAATTACTAGATGAGCCGCTTCCTGGGAAGCCTGAGCCGCCGGATCCGGGTTGCCCCGGGTTTCCACTACCACCACCTTGATGATTTTAGTAGACCTGATTGTGGTAAGCTTGCATAATATAACAGTTCTCCCAAGAGTGATGCGCTGGTTTGTCAGGGAGGCTATGTTTCAGGCACAAACCTTTGAGTGCTTCCTCAAAATTACGAGCCTTGTTCCTGTTGTAGGGCTTCCCTGAGTTATTCTGCCTTCGGCCCTATCACCAGTGTTGGTGTCGTGACAAAATCTAACAGCCCTCCGGGTTTTTGTGTTTGCCACCATTACCTTGATTATTGTGATTTCCAACATGTCCCGAATTGTTCTGCTAATGACCCTTGCTACCGCCGTTTTTCTTTCCCTTGCCGGCCTGATCATCGTCCAGACTAGGATCTTTCGTGGTATCTAACTCAGCATATCTGTACATTTCACTATTTTTTCCTTATATACTAGACACTGATAGGTGGGTCCTGGGTGACCCGAGCGTCAGTGCATGCGCCAGGTAACGATCAAATGCATTGACCCAATGGAGATGATCCCTTTTGGGCATTTTTAAGTGTGGGGTGAGTGGTGGAGGGTAAAAGTGAGGGACGTTAGTTGGGTGGGGTAAAACTGAAGTGTACAAAGCAACTGAAGGCACATAAATAGAAATCCCTAATATTTTATCGTTTGTGTTATTGAATGCATCACGCACGGTGCCTATAAGAAACTATGTGGCATAGGCTTTCCATCACACACACTTTTTATGTGGAAAACATTTGTGCAAGGTGGCCTAACACAAACAGTTGTCCAGAGGAAGTTGTGTGTGGTTGTTCATGGATTCAACACGTTTACTTCCTACAAACTATGTGGGCTGTCTGAGGTCATCGCCCACGGTGTTGTCTTAATAAATGTTTGCAATAGAAAAACCCAATAAGCAGGCTAATTGGCCTATTATTTTTAATCCATTTAGTAATCAAATTGACATTTCATATTAAACACACAATATATTTCATTTTCGTATTACGGAACCAGGATTTCATAATTTAAATACATCAGAGTACAACATCATATAGCTTAATTAAGCACTCAGTTAGACCATATATATATGCATATAGCTAGCTACCCCATTACACAACATCACCAATTTTCACACACAACATCTAAAACCTTTGGAAATTAGCATCATAGACAGTAGTAGATAGATAGATGAATCTCATCTAGAAAACAGCTGAAGTAGAAGGTGAATATTGAGCCTTCAATGATGTTGAAGGTCCTTGCAACTTTAGGCAAGTGCCTGTGGATGATTGACCGCCCATCCTTCATGCTCTTGAGGAAGACTTCAATATTGTACCGTGGGTGTTGTACGAACACCTTCCTCGCCTCTTGACCATACATGTGGTTTGAGAGGTAATCATCAGTGAACTGCCTTGGAAAGGCCTGAAAACAAAGATATGAATAAATATCTTCTCTACATTTCGAAATGGCGCAAAGGGATAAGAAAAAGGTATAATATTAGTACCATCCTGTAGTTCACTGTTGTGTTCTTCATTGTGCAAACAAAGATCTTGTTGTTTTTCGTCGCTAGTTGATGACCCACACGTATAGGGGATCGATCTTAGTCTTTCGATAAGTAAGAGTGTCGAACCCAATGAGGAGCAGAAGGAAATGATAATTGATTTTCAGCAAGGTATTTTCTTCAAGCACTAAAATTATTGGTAATAGGTAGTTTGATAGCAAGGTAATTTGTAACAGGCAATAAGTAGCAATAGCAACTAAGGTGCAACAAGGTAGCCCAATCCTTTTTGTAGCAAAGGACATGCCGGAACTTTCTCTTATAGCAAGTAAAGAGTTCTTGAGGACACACGGGAGTTCCATCTAATCACTTTCATCATGTTTGTTTGATTCGCGTTCGCTACTTTGATAATTTGATATGTGGGTGGACCAGTTCTTGGGTGTTGTTCTTACTTGAACAAGCCTCCCACTTATGACTAACCCCTCTCGCAAGTATCCACAACAATGAAATAAGAATTAAGATAAATAAAACCATAGCATGAAACATTTGGATCCAAATAAGCCCCTTACGAAATAGCACATAAACTAGGGTTTAAGCTTCTGTCACTCTAGCAACCCATCATCTAATTACTACTCCACAATGCATTCCCTTAGGCCCAAATATGGTGAAGTGTCATCTAGTCGACGTTCACATAACACCACTAAGGGAAAGAACTACATACATATCATCAAAATATCAAACGAGTACCAAATTCACATGATTACTTATGACAAGACTTCTCCCATGCCCTCAAGAACAAAAGTAACTACTCACAAATCATATTCATGTCTAAGATCAGAGGGGTATTCAATAGCATTAATGATCTAAACATACAATATTCCACCAAATAAACCAACTAGCACCAACTACAAGATGTAATCAACACTACTAGCAACCCACAAGTACCAATCTGAGGTTTTGGGACAAAGATTGAATACAAGAGATGAACTAGGGTTTCAGATGAGGTGGTGTTGGTGAAGATGTTGATTAAGATTGGTCCTCCCACGATGAGAGGGTTGTTGGTGATGAAGATGGCTTCGATTTCCCCCTTTCGGAGGGAAGTGCCCCTGGCGGAATCGCTCCGCCAGATATCAAAAGTGCTCTTGCCCAAGTTCCGCCTCGAGACGGTGGTCCCAAAAGTCTTCCCTTATTTTTTCTAGGGCAAATGGGATTATATACCAAAAGATGGGCCACAGAGGCTGGCCAGGGGCCCCACAGGCTACTAAGGCGTGCCCAGAGGGTGGGCGCGCCCTGGTGCCTTGTGGGCACGTGGGTGGCCTCCTATGGTATTTATTTCTTCTAGTATTTTTATTTATTCCAAAATAATTCTCCGTGAAACTTCAGTTCATTTGGAGATGTGCAGAATAGGTATCTCTGACATAGCTTTTTAAGGTGCAGAATTCCAGCTGCCAGCAATCTCCTTCTTCATGTAAATCTTGCAAATTAAGAGAGAAAAGACAATAGAATTGCTCCACAAAGTATTATATTGATAAAAAACATTATAAATAACAATAGGAGAACATGTTGGAAAATGGATGTATCACTAGTTTCTTTATCCTAACAATGGTTCTGAGTTTCTTCACTTGACTGATACGTCTCCAATGTATCTATAATTTTTCATTATTCCATGCTATTATATTATCAGTCTTGGATACTTTATATGCATCTTTATAATATTTATATCATTTTGGTAACTAACATATTAACCCAGTGCCTAGTGCCAGTTGCTACTTTCTGCATGTTTTTAGTTTTCCAAAAAATAAGTACCAAACAAAGTCCAAACGCTACGAAACTGTTTGATGATTTTTTTCTTGACAAGGAGACCCTGGAAGCTTGGGGAGGAGACCAGATGACGAACAAGGAGATGGCAAGGCAACATGGCGCACCCTGTTGCCTTGTGGGCCACTCATGGCTCCATTTGACCTAATTCCACTTCTATACATTCTCAAATATTAGGAAACCAACATAGAACCACCGGAAACATTTTTTCCGCCGCTGCAAGCTTCTGTTCTTCCATGATCCCATGTGGAGGCCTTTTTCGGTACTCTGCCGAAGGGGGAACCGATCACGAAGGGCTTCTACATCATCCTTGTTGCCTTCCGATGATGCGTGAGTAGTTCACCATAGACCTATGGGTCCATAACTAGTATCTACATGGCTTCTTCTCTCTCTTTGATCTTCAATACAATGTTCTCCTCAGTATTCTTGGCATTCTATTCGATCTAATCTTCTTTGCGGTGTGTTTGTTGGGATCCGATGAATTGTGGGTCTATGATATGAATGTTCATGAGAAGTAATTGAGTCTTTTCTGAACTTTATTATGCATGATTTTATAGCTTTGTATTTCTCCTCGATTTATCCATTTGGTTTGGCCAACTAGATTGATTTATCTTCAGTGGGAGAGGTTCTTTGTAATGGGTTCAATCTTGCAGTGCTACATATCCCAGTGATAGAAAGGGACAAGACACTTTATATTATTTTAATGAAGGGTAAAACGATAGGGTTTATTCATATTGATTGGGTTTACTTTGTCTACATCATGTCATCTTGCTTTAGGCGTTACTCCATTTTTTATGAACTTAATACCATAGATCAATCTTGGATAGCAGATGATTGGTGGAGTAATAGTAGTAGATGTAGGCATGAGTCAGTCTACTTGTCTCAGACATGTTGCCTATATACATGGTCATTTCCTTGAATATCGTCATGACTATGCACTTTTCTATCTATTGCCCAACAGTAATTTGTTCACCCACCATATGCTTTGTGTTCAAGAGAGAAGCCTCTAGTGAAAACTATGGCCCCTGTTGGGGATATAACCCCACGGCGTGACCCACCCAGGAGGGGCCGGGTTACACTGTTGGCGACTCAGAGAGGAAGCCTAAGTAGGCCCAAGAAACTAGATATGGAACTAGAGGGCAACTTACGTGATGAGCCGCCAGAGGCCTAGGCCCAGAAGATGGTGCGAGACCCGGCGCTTGTAAGCCGCCCAACGACGACTTGCCTAGCAAGGCAAGGTGACTTAGAACCCGGGATGGTCATGTTGTGTGGTCCGACTTGGACTCTTGTAAGCCCAGGGCCTCGACCTGTGTATATAAAAGGCGAGACCCTGCGGCGGGTTAACTCAAGTAACAACCAATCGATAGCTAGGTCAAGCGATTCCACTCCCTTGTAATCGATACTCAATTAATATAACACAAAGCATGAAGTATGCTTTTACCTCGTTGGTGAGGGGCCGAACCTAGGTAAACCTGTGTCCTTAATCCCGTTCAACCCCTTCGAGCTAAGCTACGTTGCGAGGGCTCCACACCTAAGTCCTTTCACAAGGGCATCTGCCGTGACAAAACCACGACAGTTGGCGCCCACCATGGGGCCTGCGCACGGTGGTTTCGAGTGCTTGAGGGGCTCTTTCCCAGGGATCGAGGGATACGACGTTGGCAGGATGACCAAGAGTCACCGCGGCAAGCTCTACATTGACGACGCTGGCTGGGGCCCCGAGGCCGACTCAATCGAGTACGGGTACGGGGTCCTCTTTGGCGGAATTCACATCTTCATCGGCAAGATCGGCGAATCTAAGCCTGAGACGGACATCTCCACCGACCTCATTGAGTTGGCTCGGCGTGTGCGACCCGCCCGGGTTCAACCCGGCCGGAAGCATGTTTTCGTTGGTTTCACGCAAGGCATGGAGCTTGCGGAAATTTCTGAATCCGGAGAAGAGACTGCCATCTACGCAGGTGATGAGTCCTCGATCGTAGAGACAGAGTCAATTTACCAGCTTGAAGACGGCGGGCATGGGGGCTATTCTGACGGCAACAGTATTCCGGACCCCTATGAGCCGCCGTGCATGGCTGCTATTTTCATGGTCGGTACAGGGCTGGTTCTAAATTCATCAACAACTGCTGCAATGACATCTGGATCAACCGCCGCTGTGGCAGCGGGGGCTTGCGGCTCAGTTAGGTCGCCGACTCAGGTTTTATATGAACTCTTAGGCACCTTGACAACCGTGCTAGCTACAGAGGTTACCACGGCGAATCAGGTGGAGCACAATGCAGAGATTGCAAAGGTGCCATACTAGGTAGCCAAGGCCCAGGAGGATCTTAATGCAGAGAACATCAGGATGGCGACGGAGCGGGCTCAAATGGATGCTGCTTCATAGCGTATAAGGGCGGAAGCTTTTTGCCTAAGTTTGGATTAGGATGCCTCCAACACTGTTCTTCGTAGGAGGCACCAAACCCATCTGCCTTTGCAATATGAAGCACGAAACCTGTCCAACATGCTTGAAGCAGGACCAAGTAACCCGCCAGGTATGACCCGGGTTGTGGAGGCGCCGGGGAGCAGGGTGAAGGCTCAGCCTCGACTACCATACCTGCACCATAGGGATTAGACCCCACGTTGGCAGTTTTCGACACCACCTGGTCACTACTCTAACCCGGTGGGTAACATGTTAGCGGCAGCAACCGAGCTGGTGGCGATTCCAATCGAGGGAGAGTCTTCGGAAGGGATAGAGACCTGGAACACAGTTGAACTCCTTTGAACCACTGTTGCATAGCAGACAGGTTATTCCTACAGTCGTGATCGTGTTCATTTGACCCCTTGCCAAAGTCGCAGTTGCTGCCGGTGCATTGAGTCGCCAGCAGTTTCCAGCAGTGAGCGGCATCGTAATCCGCCCCATCAGGATGACCCACCCCGTGGGAATAACCCGCCCCTTACTAATGCTCAGGCGATTGTAGATGAAGCCAGAGCCTACCGAGAGGCAGAGGCAGCGGCGGCTCAGGTGGTGGCGGCGGCTCAACTGGGGGCTTATCAACAGCCTCCGGTGACCCCTTCAACCTCGATGGGAGCTGGAACTATCTCTAGGACGGTGGGAGTACCATGCTTGGTACCAGCGTTGCGTAACGAACGCCTGCCTAAGGATTTCAAGGGTCCTCTTAAAGTGCGCAATTATAGAGCTGATCTCCCTCCTGAAGGCTGGATTGAGAGTTATGAGCTCGCCATGGAGATATTGGATGTCAATGACGCAGTCTGTGCCAAGTACTTTACTATGATGTTGGATGGACCAGCTCGTACATGGTTAAAAGGATTGCCTTCTATTCCATCAATTCATGGGCAGAGTTGAAAGAGCGGTTCATTAAGAATTTTCAAGGGACATACAAACAACCTCTAATGATTATTGATCTGGATAACTGCGTGCAGCATGAGGATGAGTCGGCCCATCATTGGGTCCGACGGGTCTCTGCAATTATTCACTCGTCAGATAGTATTGCAGCGGACCAGGTGGTCCTGGTCTTGGAGAAGAACTATAATTTCACCCCCCTTAAGCAGAAGCTTGGGCGGCTCAAGCGTTATTGTAATGACATGGATGAGCTCATGGCCGCTCTCATTAAATATGCCGACTCTGACACCACCAAGGACCCTGGATCTAATGAGGAGAAGTCAAACAAAGGCAAGAAGAGTGAAATGGTAAGGGTCAGCAGCAGAATGTGGCAGGGGGCAGTGGAAATAACTAAGGCAATGGTGGTAAGCTAAGACACCCGGATGGCGGGACAGATCTAGTAGCTGGTACCAACGCTGGGTCTAAAAGCCAGTACCGCAATGGTAATGGTAAGATGTCCTTTGGACGGAACAACTTTAATATTGAAGCAATGATGAATGAACCTTGCCCGAAACACAATCTGCCTAATAAGTCGGCCACCCATGCTTGGAAGGATTGTTTTATCATGCGAGAATATAGAAATTACAACTTTAATCAGAATCACGGTAATAACAATGGGCCGTCGGCGGGTCAGGATCTGGTCCCCAAGGGTCCGGCTTTGGGGGCGGCGGCTCAAATTCTGGTTATCAAGGTCAAGGTAACCATGGTGGGTACAATCAATAGTCTGGTCAGAACAACCAGAAGTAGAGTAATCAATTAGGGTATCAGATTAACCCGAAGCAACTTAATGGAGGTCAATATCATGTTTTCTCCACAAGTCTCTGCAAGCGGGATCAAAATGTTCATAAGCGCGCCGTCAATGCTGTTGACCCGGTGGTACCCTAGTACTTGCGATGGCCAGAATATTCGATCACATGGAATCGGGAGGATCACCCGCCCTGGGTTGAAAATCCGGGTCATCTGGCGTTGGTGGTAGCCCCTCAAGTGGGTGGTTGTAAGTTCACTAAGGTGCTTATGGATGGTGGCAGTAGCATCAACATCCTGTATTATGACACATTTCGACTGATGAATTTAACTGACAAGGATCTTAAGCCATTTTCCACAGTTTTCCATGGTGTGGTGCCTGGTAAGTCGGCATATCCTGTGGGAAAAATTTCCTTAGAAGTGGCTTTTTGTGATGACTATGACTACATGGCAGAGACACTATGGTTGGAGGTGATTAAAATCAAGAGTCTGTATCATGCTTTCTTTGGACAACCGGCTTATGCAAAGTTCATGGCTCGCCCTTGTTATGTCTATTTGCAACTCAAGATGCCAGAGAGAAAAGGTACAATTAAGGTCCATGGTGATCGGAAAATTGCTTTGGAGTGTGAGGAAGGAGATGCTACTTATGCTAAGTCGGCCTGCGCTACATAAGAACTTCAATTTTATAAGGATAATGTTGACCCGGCTGATATGACCCCTCTGAAGAAGCCACAACCGAGCAGGACCCTCTATTGAAGTTTAAAGCTGATGATACTAAGCAAGCGGATCTTGTCCCTGGCGACTCATCTCAGCAATTCACAGTGGGGGCTAATATGGATCCTAAATAGGAAAGCGTGCTCATCGAGTTCATCCGTGAGAATCGGGACATCTTTGCATGGAAACCTTCTGACATGCCGGGTGTACCGAGAGAATTTACCGAGCACACTCTTAATGTGGATCCTAAGTTTAAGCCGGTCAAATAGTTCCTCCATCGTTTCAATGAAGAGCGACATAAGGCGATTGGAGAAGAGGTGGCCCTGCTCTTAGCAGCTTGGTTTATCATGGAAGTTTTTCACCCCGAGTGGTTGGCTAACCCTGTGCTTGTACTTAAGAAAAATGGCACATGGCGTATGTGTGTTGATTACATAGATCTTAATAAGGCTTGTCCAACTTATCCGTTTGCTCTTCCCCGTATCGACTAGATCACTGATGCAACGACAGGTTGTGAGAGTTTATGTTTCCTAGATGCTTATTCTGGTTATCATCAGATCAAGATGGCAGTTAAAGACCAAGAGAGACGACCTTCATCACTCCTTTTGGAGCCTTCTGCTATGTTTCAATGCCTTTTGGGTTCAAGAGTGCCCAGGCGACTTATCAACGCTGTTTTCAGAATTGTTTTCACAGTCAGATTGGACGCAATGTTCATGCTTATGTGGATGATATTGTGGTTAAGTCTAGGAAGAAGGGAACTCTTCTGGATGATTTGAAAGAAACTTTTGACAACCTCCGGGTCTATAAAATGATGCTTAACCTGTCCAAGTGCGTCTTTTGTGTACCTGCAAGTGAACTACTAGGTTTTCTGGTCTCAGAAAGGGGCATCGAAGCTAACCTGGAGAAGATCAAGGCCATCACCTCACTTTTTAAGCCGGCGTGTGTCAATGACGTCTAGCGTCTGGAGGGTCGTATTGCAGCTTCGAGCCGGTTCATAAGCCGCCTAGGTGAGAAGGCAATTCCCCACTACCAAATGATGAAGAAGACAGATCACATTGTCTGGAGTGATGCTGCCAACAAGGCGTTTGAGGCGCTCAAAAAACAATTAGCGAGCCGCCCATCCATGCCGCTCCAATTGACAAAGAGCCTTCGCTCCTATACGTGCACTACAAAAAAAAATACACTTCCGTGATGATACGTGTTTGTCACAGTAGGTCACATTTTCTGTCATGCATGTACATCCATGACGATTTTATGACAGAATCAAGATAGTCATACCTGTGCTGTCGTAGAAGTGTTCCATGACATTACCAAAATTATCATCACTAAGTGTCCACTTCCATGACGATAAATCGCGCATCATAGAAGTGCTTTCGTCAAGGGTGACCGACACGTGGCATTCACCGTAACGGAACGCCGTTAAGCTATCGGGTCCGGTTTTGGTTCCGATAACCTGTTAACAACCCCGACCAATGGGGATTTTCCATGTGTAAAATCATCATTGTCTGGAGGAAACACGTGTCGGCTCACCGTTGGGACAGATGTCATCCCCTCATTGGACCCGAAGCGCCTATGATATGTCGACACGTCGCACGACCCAACAGAGGCCCATTCGTGTGAAAAGTATGGCCCGTTTGACTTGGTCAAAAGGTGGTGGGCCGGCCCACGGCAAGCCTGTTAACGGCCTGTTCGCATATAGCCCAGTTACAGCCCGCTAACCCAGGGCCCGTTTACGGCCTATCCGAATTAGGCCCAGTAGCGACATCTGGGCCGTCCAATATAATTCCAGCCTGTTTTAACTTCCGGCCCATGTATGGCCCATGACGTCTTTCGGCCCATATGAGGCCCTTTGTAAATCTCGGCCCATTAACGGCTCGTGGTAAAACTGGCCCGTAATGAACAGTGTATCACTTTATACCCATTAACGGCACGTGGTGAAACTGGCCCGTAATGAAGAGTGTATCACTTTATACCCATTATTCCATTGGGCTGTTTCCAGCCCATGTTATCTTTCGGCCTTCTCAGGGCCCATTTTTTCTTGGGCTCATTTGCAGCATTCGTTTCCTTACGGCCCCTTACTGTCATTTTCTGCTTGTGGGCCAAATTCAGCCCGTGGTTACAGTCGGCCCGTTTGTGGCCCATTAATACGTTGGGCCGGTTTCATATCGTCATCAAATACGGTCGATTAATGACGGCCCGTTATGGTCGGCCCATGAACGGACGATTTCAACTCTAGTCCATTTACGGCCATAATGTGGTCTGTTATTGGCCCATGTTTGTCCAACCGATCATACGACCCATAGAAGGCCCATTGATGATACGGCCCGTAGAAGGCCCATCGTGTCTATGACCCATATAAGGCCCATTGTTTCTATGCCACGTAGAAGGCCCATTGTTTCTACGGCCCATAGGAGGCCCATCTTAACTACAGTAAATATGTAGCCCATGGTTATTGTGGCCTAGTTTTAAAAAATAGGTTATTGCGGCCACTAGCAAACCGCGAAAAAAGAACCGCACTGACTACAAGAAAACAAATAAACAAGACAATAAGGAAATAAATTAGCAGGTAACTTACGCTAGGCTATCACGGCTATTACACATATTACATCCACTGGGCATCACAGTTCGCCACCAGTGCAAATATAGGGAACAAAGCAGCATATAAACGCCAAGAAGAAAACAAGTCCAATCGAAACCACTTCGTAAGAGCTCAAGAAACAATATCCTCGGGTACTCGTAATGTCGGGCAAGATGCTTAGCAAGCTTATTAACTTTCTCTTGTTTGGCGCTTAAATCCTCCAAAGACTTGTCATTGCACCGTAAAGTATGCATCTGAATTCTGCAGGACTTCCTCACCCTTGACTTCTCGTCGCATAACATCGGATCGATGTCTTTCAAATTGAAGTTGAGACTCAAGAAGTTGAACTGATTCAGCAATGAAGTTCAAGAGCCGGTGCCAGTAGTAGCCAGTAACTCGAACACTACATCAAGACAGGACTTTGGGGTTGTCTCAGTTTCTTCAATATAGTTTTTATCAGCTTTCTTGGAGACCAACATGGATGTCTCACTACCTTGAACCTTATCTGCATTACTTCCTTTACTATTGCATAATGGGGTACTCTTCTCCAATATTTTATCCCTGTTCTAAAAGAGAAACAAACCAACACATCACAGGTTTACAATGTAGTATATGGAACTCATTTTGGTAAACTAGTTCAGTAGTAAGGTGGACAGGATAACAACATGAAACAAACATATATCTATGTAGTATGGTCACTGTATGGTCTAAATCATTCTAGTTTATGTTGCCAAATCAAGATAGATACAGTTCGAATTATACTATTTAAGACAAAGCAGCATAGACAGAATATAAGTGTGGGAAACTACACAACAATAACAACACTTGTAATGTGCATGGCATGAGAACATAACTGTTTATTCAATTGAAACTGAAATCAACATAGAGCAAGTTACAACAGCAAACACATTAAAGAAACATGTTTAAAACATTCCTGTTGCGCCATTGGAGTTTCAATTGCATCCTTCAAATTTGAAATTAGTTGGTATGAGTAAATACAGTGATGCAAGAGCAAAGTAGTATGAACCATAGCTACAAAACCTGACCTGAGAACAATTCTTCTTCTGCTCTAAGCGTTGACTTGGGGTTCGGAGTGGTGGTCCTCGTGCTTTGGGCACTGCAGTTGCCTTACTAACTGCTCGTGTTTGGGTGCTCTGTGGTGGAGACGGTGTTGTGTCAACGGGAACTGGGTTACTATCTGCTGGGGTTGGGGTTAGAAGGGGTGTAGCTGGTTCTCTGTCCAACTGGGTAGGGGTAGAATCTGTGTGAGTCTGGGTTATGTGTGGTGGGGCAGGTTCTTGGGGAAGTACAACCGTGGTTCTATCTCCATCGACAGGTAGCACGATCTTTTCTGAAGACCGTGTTTTTACTCCCACAGATACTGCCATCACCCCCTCCAATTGAAATGGCTGATAAACAAGAAAATTAATTGAATGTACAGACATTGTAAGATAGACAGGTGCAATGGATAGTAGGGAAGTAAACAGGGCATGAAATAATTCACGCTTATGTTATCTAACCAAACAGAATAGCAGGACATAATTTCACATATATGATGGCTAATTAAACAGGATAGCATGACACAATTTCACATGTATGATGGCTAACTAAACAGGATAGAATGACATACTTCAAAATATGATGACTATGTAAACAGGATGACATGATATAACTATACAATGTGTCTATTAAAGTGGTTGGCATGCCATAAATCACAAACATGCCGTCGATGGAAACATGATGGCATGATATAATTCACGGATAGAATGACATAATTCAAAATATGATGACTATGTAAACAGGATGAGATGATATAACTATATTATGTCTTTAGAAAATGGGTTGGCATGCCATAATTCAGATACATGCTGTCTATGTAAACATCATGGCATGATATAATTCCAATATATGATTTATATACTAAGGAAGTGAGCAGAGGGCAATCGCATATATGATGTGTCAACTAAGGAGATGGCATTCAATATCGTGTATATGATGTAAAAACTTAGCATTGCAATACAACATATGCATGATGTGAGTAATATAACCTCGCCAAGTTTGAGCATACACCTCGGGGATAATAGGACTGGTCATCTGCCTCAATCCTCCTCTCAAGAGCTATCTCAGAATCAGCAAGATATCTGCTTCAAAGGTAGCATTGTCTGCTCTGAAGACCTTGTTTTCACTCCAGATTTCTCCATCACCAATTCAAATGGCTGATGCACAGGAAGAGCAGTAGAATATACAAACATTGTCAACAAAAGCAATGAGAAATACAAAAAAAGGAAGGCATGATATAATTCACATATATGACGCTTGGCTAAACAACATGGCATTGCATAATTCACATATATAATGCCTTGCAACAATATAACATTTCATAATTCACATATATAATGTCTTGCAACAAGATGGCATTGCATAATTCACATATATGGTGATTAGACACTAAACAGGTGGCATTCGCACAAAGCATGTCTAAACTAAGCAAATGACATAGCAATGCAAGATACCATACACACGATATGAGCAACATAACCCTACCAAGTTAGAGCATGCACCTCGGGGGGGGGGGATAGGACTGGTCATCTGTCTCTGAATCCTCCACTGAGGAGCTATCTGTAACCAGCAAGACATGCGCTTCGTCCGATAGCATTGTCTGCTCTGAAGATCTTGATTCCACTCCAGATTTTTCCATGACCGTGCCGAATGGCTGATGCACAGGAAGAGTAATTGAATGTACTAAAATTGTTGATGAATTTAACATGTAATAAAAAAATGATGTCATGATATAATTCACATATAAGATGACTGGCTAACCAGGGTGGCATTGCAAAATTCACATATATGATGCCTGGCTAAACAAGATGGCATTGCATGATTCACATATACGATAAAAAAACTAAAACAAATTGCATTGACACAAAGCATGTCTAAACTAAGCAGATGACATCTTTGATGTATACAGTAAGCAATGCAAGGCACCATATGCATGATATTACCAACATCAGCATGCCAAGTTAGAGCGAAGACCTCATGAGGTAAATATGAGTGGTCTTCGCTCCGAATCCCCTCGTAACAGTTATCTTCCTCTTGATTACGATCCGAAATGGGTGGAGGGGGCTGCCTTTAAGGCCCACCATGGAGTGACATCTGCATGGCATTTTATTGCCATGCAAGGCTCGTCTCTTTTGCTCTACATGTTCAGTTCCATTGTGTACAATAACTGACATGCATAGGAATAAAACATAGTGAGATTATGTAAGAAGTGCATGCACAAATCCAGAGTGTTGGTAGCAAACTATGGATAGACCCAAAACAAATGATAGCAGGCAGATAATAGCTTTAGTTAAAAATTACAGATAATGGCTCCTTTAATGTTTGTTTGCACCCAACATGAAACTCATAGTAGACACCCGAGATTAACCAGATAGTAGACAGATATTACTGATTGCTGCCCCAATATGTACCCCACAACCATTTAAAAACTCAAGTTTCAGCATAAGTTTGGACCTGACTCGGAGTCTAATAGGTGAACACGATGATAAATTGGCATGTCATCATATTAAGCGATGCATAATGTAAGCTGACACGGAAGAGTGCGACCTCTCTTACGGACCCCTGTAGTACTCAAGGTCATCTGCTCAGTTGATGATGGTAATGCAGTTGTCGTGGCTGCCGGCGGTGGGGAAGAAGATCTGAGGCGACGAAAGACAATCTGGAGAGCGGATCCCTGCTGTGGTGAACCCTTCCGTCGTTGGAGCAAATGAGCTGGGTGGAACACAACACCACAGGAGCAGGACAAACCACACAAGGTTTTCTTTGACACATATCTGTAAAGAAGTAATTGTTTAAGGGCTTGTTTGAATTTGAGGATTCTAACAATGCAGGGATAGGAAATAGACAGGAATAGGATAGGAATGCATGTGCAAAACAGAGAATTTAAGAACACAGGATTTCTGCCAATCTGGGTGTTTGGTTCACAAGAATTGGAAGATCACACGATGCAAAGAAGCATGGTGAGATTAAGTCAAACCACAAGAAGTGTACAACCTGCTTGGAGAAGCCATGTCGATCTCAGCATGATTGGGTTGGCCGGTGAGGATGGTCCGGCTGACTTTGCTGTCGGAGGAGGGGAAGAAGATCTTAGGTGTCTAGAGATGGAGCCCGAGGTAATGCTCTGCTGTGATGGAGGGTTTCGTCGTTGGAGCAGCTCCGGTGAGTTGTACGACGCTGAGGCTGAAGCAGGACAAGAGAGACAACGTTAACTTGAGTGGAATTCTAATAGCATCTCCAGTAGATGACGTAAAATACATAACCACAAAGTGCGATGTATACATCAGCCGCTCATCTCTGAACTTAACAGTCGAAACTGAATTTAACTGTCGAAACTGAACTTAACTGTCGAAACTGAATTTTGTTGTCGAAACTGAATTTTACTGTCGAAACTGAACGCACTAGAGGTGAGGCTACACGTTAGTCGACTGACTTTTTCATCTCTGGTCAGATGATTTTGCAGCCATCGGATACGAAATCAAGGGCCTGGAGTTCATCTTCAACCTCCACCCCCTGAGCCTCCAGCCACCATCGGCCAAACAGCCGCCCCCCGCCGCCCCGCCCGCCCCGAAAACACTCCCCAGCGCCGGTCCGCTGCCGCCCCGGCCATCCCTCTAGGCCCCCCATGCCGAGCTTTTTCTCCGGCGATCCCCACGCCACCGCTCCACCACCGCCCGTGACCACCGCCCCCATCCTGAACCCTAAGATAGATAGTGGGGTACCTCTCCGGCGAGCCCTCCTCCCCGCTGCGGCTGGTTCTTCCTTAACTCTGGCGAGGCCCCCACCCCCTGAAAATCGACTGACCCAAAATCGATTCAGTCGATTGAAGTGTAGCTAAATCGGAGCAGCATCACAAGCAAGAGCAAGAGCGAGAGCAGCAGCGCGAGCAAGAACAAGAGCAAGAGTAGACAGGCACATGACCGAGAGCAAGAGCAGAGCAGCAACGCGAGTGAGAGCTAAAGCAGTAGCAGCTCCTACTGATGTGGACGTCACCGCCGAGGGAGCGATGCCGTGGAGGAAGTGGCCGGTGACGCCGCCATGGATGGAGCTACGTCGTGTCGGCTTGGGACCGAGCGCCGGCAGCACCGTGAGATCGAATCAAGAAGAAAATGCAGCGACTTGTTTACAACCTCTTTGGTGGCGTCGATTAGGCCGCAGCTTCATCCGAGGAAATGGTGATGATGATGCTCTTCCGGTGGTACAGGTGAAGACGGCGGTGTGGGAATGGAGGTGGCGCGAAAGACGAGGGGAACGTTGGGGCAGATCCTTGGAGGTGGAGGACGGGGTGGCAGAGCCGGCGGGACGACCAGATCGACGACGGATCCTCATCCGGTACGGTGGATATGGGACATCGAGGTGTTGCTGTGGACGTCGTCGTCAGGGAAGAGGCTCCGGCTGGGTGGCTGTAGGATCGAAGTCTAGAGGGGGGGGGGGGTGATTAGACTACTTGACCAAATAAAAATCTAGCCTTTTCCCAATTTTAGTTCTGGGCAGATTTTAGCAACTTAGAACAAGTCAAGCAATCAACCTACACATGCAATTCTAAAAGTATAGCAGCGGAATGTAAAAAAATTGCATATGAAAGTAAAGGGATGAGATTGAGGGAGCAAACACAATGTTGAGACGGAGATTTTTTATCCGTGGTTCCGATAGGTGGTGCTATCGTACATCCACGTTGATGGAGACTTCAACCCACGAAGAGTAACGGTTGCGCGAGTCCACAGAGGGCTCCACCCATGAAGGGTCCACGAAGAAGCAACCTTGTCTATCCCACCATGGCCGTCGCCCACGAAGGACTTGCCTCACTAGGGTAGATCTTCATGAAGTAGGCGATCTCCTTGCCCTTACAAACTCCTTGGTTCAACTCCACAATCTTGACGGAGGCTCCCAAGTGACACCTAGCCAATCTAGGAGACACCACTCTCCAAGAAGTAACAAATGGTGTGTTGATGATGAACTCCTTGCTCTTGTGCTTCAAATGATAGTCTCGCCAACACTCAACTCTCTCTCATAGGATTGGATTTGGTAGAAAGAAGATTTGAGTGGAAAGCAACTTGGGGAAGGCTAGAGATCAAGATTTATGTGGTTGGAATAGAATATCTTGACCTCAACACAAGTGTAGGTGGTTCTCTCTCAGAAAATATATGTTGGAAGTGTAGGCATGTTCTGATGGCTCTCTCCACGAATGAAGAGTGGGTGGAGGGGTATATATAGCCTCCACACAAAAACTAACCGTTACACACAAATCACCAAACTCGGTGGGACCGATTCAAAGAACTCGGTCAGACCGATTTGGTTCATAATGTGACCGTTAGGCATTTCGATGGGACCGACATGTCAACTCGGTGGGACCGATACCATTAGGGTTAGGGCATAACGTAATCTCGGTGAGACCGATTACACAAACTCGATGAGCCCGATTTTGGTAATAGTCAAACAGAGAGTTCGTCAGGCAAACTCGGTGGGACCGATTCACTCATCTCGGTTGGACCAAAACGTTACGAAAAGGAAACAGAGTGTTTGCATTGCAATCTCGGTGGGACCGATCGCTCATCTCGGTTTGACCGGAACATTACGAAGGGAAACAGAGCTTTTGCAATCCCATCTCGGTGAGACCGAGATCCCTATCGGTGAGACTGAAAAGACTAGGGTTTCTGGCAATGGCTATGTCAACTGAACTCGGTGGCACCGGATAGAAAGAATCGGTGGGGCCAAGTTGGATATTTGGTTTGGGACATATGTGGATATGAGAAAGTAGTGGAGGGTTTTGGAGCATATCACCAAGCATTTTGAGCAAGAACCTCATTAAGCAACACCTCATCCCTTCTTAATAGTATTGGCTTTTCCTATAGACTCAATGTGATCTTGGATCACTAAAATAGAAAATGCAGAGTCTTGTACTTTGAGCTTGAGCCAATCTTTTGTCCTTAGCATTTTGAAGGGTCCACTTTCTAATCCATGCCATGCCAACCATTGAGCTTTCCTAAAATATTCATCTTGGAATAGCATTAGCTCAATGAGATATATGTTGTTAGGAATTACCAAAACCACCCAGGGATAGTTGCACTTTCAGCGGCGGATGGAGGAGGGTGTGGGGCTTTGCGGGTTTTCCCGGTCTCGGTGTATGAATGGGTGGGCGGATGGGATGGGAGTGGGGAACCATTTCTTAGGGACGCGCTTGTCCGAAATGTGGGGTAAGTTACAAAAGTACCCCCCCCCCCGATTTGAGGCGGTTCTTTCGGTTCAGGGGTATCACGGGCATTGTGCGTGTCGGGATTTCACAGGAGGTGGGAGTTTTCGCGCGCGTTGTAATTTTGGAATAGCAAGGCGCGGGTTGAGATGGAGGGTGTTGTCGGAGCACAATGAGACAAAGATATATCTTAAATATTTCGGGGTAATAAGGCGTAGATTGAAATTTCCGGACAAGCCTAACATGTACTGTACCAAATCAATTCACACTACAAATGTCATTCAAAACTTTGAATTCATGTTATGTTCAATTAAAATATTTTCACACGCCAGATAATGCATGCAACCTACTACTCAAATGAACGTTTTTGTGCATTCCAAACGTATATACTACTGCTTCAATATGAACTAAATTTGAATTCGTTTCTCTATTTGAATAAGATCTACAATAATGATTGTTGAGAAGTCAAAGCATTTTAATTCGTTTCTCTGTTTTAATAAGATCTACAATCATCATTATTGTCAAGTTAAACCATCGTTTGTGTATTATCTTCACAGCACACCACATGATCAGTCTCGAGTTACATATGAACTATGTGTACTATATGAACTCGAACTCAATTTTTTGAATCCACTTTATGTTGATTTCAAATCACAGTACATTTCAAGATCTAGCTAGATCTTCATAATCTAAACCATGTCTCATATGTATAATGTGTTTATCACATTATGTATGGTGCCCCCCTACGCCTACAAGTATTTAGATGTGAGTTGCAAACACCACACATTACCACAAATTCAAATAAAATGTGAGAATGTTCGATATATAGTATTGTTTAGATTGTTCGATATTTAGTTGTAAGCTGCAAACGCCACACATTATCACAAATTCAAATAAAACATGAGATTGCTCGATGTATAGTATGGTTTAGATTGTTCGACATTTAGTTGTGAGTTGCAAATGCCATGCATTATCACATTATGGTATAACATGTGCAAAACCACAACACACGTATCACCGCTATATTCATGCATGCATATGTTTAAAACACTATGATCTCCTATTCAAATATATGAATGCACTTTCATATCAAATTATGATCTTTGTTAGTCTCTTACGCCCACAGAATCCTCTAACCTTTGCAGCTACCACTAACTTTCTCTCGTGCATGCACACGCCCTCCTCGCCCTCCCCCTCCCTCATCATTCTACCCATCGCGCACATTCATTTTTTTTCTTTAGGTCGTTCTCCCACAGTCTCCACAACTTTTTTCCGACACACACCGATCGATAAACCTCTCCAGCGATGTCTACCTACAACATACACACGCACCTTCAAACTCCTCCTTTATGAGTCCTTGCCTCGTGTCTCTCATACGGTCCCACACACGTGTAAACTCTCGCCCCTCTTTTCATCGATCTCACAACCGCACACTCCTAGCTGGGCCTCTCGCACCACTTCCTAGCTCCATTCTCTCTGTCTATCTGTCTCGCCGGGCCTTATTTGCCTCTAACAAATGGACGTACACCGACCGAACTCCCGCTATACATATAGCTAGCTAGGTCCTTATAACTCGTTTTTCACCATGCGTCGATCGATCTACCTCATTAGTTATGTCTCTCCCTTCCTCTGACAAACAACAATTGATCTACCAATCTAGTTAGGTTTTCTTAACAAACACATGGTTCCCCTTCATCATCCATGGTGCGTCTCGACAGATCTATCACGCACAGGCACACACAGAAACACATCCCCACTCTTATTGATAATATTGCAGTTCCACCCCCAGTTTGTCTAGTAGGCCTCTCCCACCATCTTCGAGAAGCAACTCCATCACCCATCCAGCACTCTACCCCTCTCCCTCCCTCTCTTTCTCCTCTCTCTCTCTGTCCCATCCTATTTCATGTCCTTCAGTTATGTATGGATGTCGACCGATCTCCCTCAAGACACAGTTGGGTCTCTCCTTCTCAACACATATACGAGTCGTTCTACCTCTATAATTAGGTCTCTGCCTACCCCTCCCCCCACCCCCTCCCCCACACACACACCGATACATCGAGCACTCTAGTCATGTCTCCCGGCCACACACAAACTTGACCTGTGCCCTCTGACGTTTCGGTAGGTCAGTCGCCCTATATCGTTGACTTGCACACACACACACACACACACAATTTCGATGGCTCTCTTCATCGATCTCGCACCCACCCACTTGATCCTCTCTTCGAGTCTATCAATATCTATGAACCCTCCCTCTCTTCTCGTGGATCGCCCGACCCTCTATATATGATATGGATAGGCCTCCATTTCATAGACGACATTGCATGCAAAATTTTGTTTGAGATGTCATCGGCACATATTCCCACAAATACATTCACGAAATCAACCCCCCAAAACAAAAAACACTCATGAATGCACAAGCCATTTGTCTAGGTTTGTATCTCTCACACACACCCACGTAGGTGGGGGACGTGCACGAAGAGAAGAGGTGCACTCACGGTGCACGTACTCCCGTCTCTTTCCCAACCACACCCGCGCGGGTACACGGTGGAGCTCATTTCTGTACGAAAAGGCAGCCCACGTGGTAATTTGACACATGTACTGGTTGTCCACTTGATGGAGGGACGATCGTCTACCACGGATGAACAAACAAATTGCAACTTGACGCATTATATTAAAAATGAGGCAAACCATGTGGGGCCTACCTTAGAGGCAAGGCTCTATACACTGGAGTACTTTTGATGTGTCCCGTCAACTCGCAGAATGAGGAGAAGCTTGCTTAGTACGCCGTATCCCCCGCCCACAGGCGCGGTGGCTCGCAGGATGAGGTGAAGCTTGCTTACTAGTAGTAATACTGTACGCCTTACGCCCTCTCCCTCGCCCACACGCGCGGTGGCTTGCAGGACGAGGAGAAAATTTTACTACTCCCTCCATTTACTCCTCATCCCTACTACCTTGGTTAGAGAGATTATCATATTGTTTGGAATATATATTTCCTTTAATAGATTTCAATATGAACTACTAGTACATACTCGAAACGCTGATGTATATAGACGTATTTTAGAGTGTATATTCACTCATTTTGCTCCGCATGTAGTCCATGTTGAGGCCCTGTTTGGTTCATAAGTCCTAGGACTTTTTCTAGTCCCAACTAAAAAGTCCCTACTCCTTAAAAAGTCCCTCCCTGTTTGTTTTCAGGGACTAAAAATTCCCTAGTCCCTCACTAGAGGTTATTGAATGACCATGTTACCCCCAGTATACCGAAAAATAACAACCAACACCATGGGGCGTCGGGGCAATGGGTGCAGGGAGGGGCATTGTTGGAAAAGTCCCCAAAAAGACTCTCCTTGAGAGTCTTCTCCATTAAGTCCCAAAAAGCAAGTTTTAGTCCCTGGTAGTCCCTCCTGTTTGGTTAAGAAGTCTCTAAAAGGGACTTTTTCTAGTCCCTACACTAAAAAGTCCCTGGAAACAAACACCCCCTGCATAAAGTTGAGACACTTATTTGGAACGGAGGGAGTACATATTTGCTATGATATTTTTGAGGAACCGATATTTGTTATGATCTGTCAATCATTGAGATGCAATAGCATGCATGTTAGTCTCATTTGTATTTTATGAAATGTTGCAACGGGCTACCTTGGATGCAAGATACATGTAAGAGAAGCTGGAAGCTTCATAGCATTGTACTATCTCGCTGATAAATTACAGTACGTACTATACTAGTACTTCCTCCGTTCCTAAATATAAGTCTTTGTAGAGATTTCACCATGAACCACACACGGATGTATATAGATGCATTTTAAGTGTAGATTCATTCATTTTGTTCCGTATGTAGTCCACCTAGTGGAATCTCTACAAAGATTTATATTTAGGAACGGAGGGAGTACTATGTAAAGAGTTAGGTGTCGCACGGTGTCCAGAAAATATGGTGATAGTGTGAGGTGAGCCATGTAATCACTGAGCCTGCATGTTTTCACTTCTTTTGCACTCCTCTGCCGTAAGAATGGAGAAAATTGTTATCTAGTAGTACCTCCTTTCGCCGAAAGCTTGGGACATCCAGCAGTCCTACCACCTCAGTAATAATGACCAATGAGCCATCAAATCACCTAGACCCAGCAGTAAGTTGGACGGACGAAGCAACCATCACTCTTGAATCCGCTTCTCCCTTCAACGTAGGCGCCAGTGAGAGGTCGCGTTCGCTTTGCCCGGGCATGAATGCGGCACCGATTCTTTGGAGTGGCGCTGACCGTTTTGGATGGGAAGCGCGCGTGGGCGATGGAGGGGCTTTGGGTGGGCCAGGCTAGTCAGGAGCGGGCGTGGCAGCTGTCCGCTTGTCCCTACCGTACGCCCGAAAATGAGAGGATGCACTGACTCTCGCGGCTAAAATCGTACACTACACACCATCTCTCTGTAGGAGTAGGTCGATCTGTCGCTCTCTCTAACACACACATGCTGTTAAACACACACACACGCACACGCACACGCACACACAGGTTCATAGAATAGGAAAATCATGCGAAAAGCGGCCACATGAAGTGAGATACAAATGGAGTAATGTACAAGAAGAGAATAGGTGACGAATATTCCATCAAACCTGGACTGAGGAGTAGTAATTCTCCGCCTAGGTGTTAAGTCATCTTACGGAAATCGAGATATTCCCAAAATGTTTAGGCGTCGTCCATTAACTTCGCATATCAATCCTCCCCGCCTTGTTGCTAGCGAGCGTTGTTACTTAGGGAGCGCTGGATCCTTAGCAAGAACAACTTATAGCATAGCCGTGCAAGGTTAGGCGTTTGGAACTGTTAAAATATGTTAGCTTTTGTGGGCCATCTAGCTTGGGTGGGCTAGAAAACCTTGCTAGCTCAGAGAGCCAGATCAGCTCGCTCGATGGCAAACTTCGTAGTAGTAACATAGACTAGTAACATATGCATGTTACTAGTCCAAGTTACTCACCACTATGACCAGCCTAAGCAATGTAACCAAATGCTCCTTACTCGCCTTGTTATCTCCCGAAACCCAATGCATGGAGCGCAACTACGCGTTGATCACCAAGAAATCAAAGTTGGCTTGCATGCGAAGTTAATACGTGGCCTCGCATGGTAGCTAAAATGGCATCTCTTAGTTGTTTGGATTAATTGTTGTGTTTAGAGACGTAAATCAGGGCTTTGATTGGAGGAATGACCGGTCAAGTTTCTCCTTCTCCTCAAATCTGCTTGCACCTTGGTCCCATTGCACCTTCTAACGTGACTTATTACACCTAGATGGAGGGAGTAAATGCGAGATATGGTGGCACACTGACTTAGATCGAATACAAGTGCCCAAAATTGTGTGCATGTTATAATAAGGATTCACTTAAAATAGTACGCGAGCGAACAGAGGGATCGATTGGACAGTGTTCCCGAGCAGTAGCAAGATGTGTGAGGTAAGATACACTGCTGGCGCTTTTAATTTTTCTTATTAATTTGTTTATTTCACCCTCTGACTGGTAGGACCCAACGTACTACGTGGAGAGAGGTAAGGTGACTAAGGCTGCATTATTTCTGCACCACTGTGGATAGTCTTACCACCAAAGCCACATGACACGATTATGATTTAAATCCCAATGACTGCCACACACAAAAAAAACACGGCATGCTTGTCACACGAATGGAGGAATGTATAAAAGGTTATTTTCCTCTCATTGAACATAACGGGAGGGTTGTGTAGCTGGTTAGCCTATTCGCTCATCAAACTTGAGGTCTCGGGTTCGATAACTACACTTGAGCATAATTCGTGCCAGGAGGATTCTTTGACTAGTCAAAATGGATGGATATGGAGCTATGCGATCTCGTAGTGACCGTATAATCACCTCATCACGTACAAGTTGCAGCCTCGGCGCTTGTTTTTTAGGGTTTGCACTCTTCACACTCTCTCCACTATATATATATATATATATATATATATATATATATATATATATATATATACACGCTGGAGCCTCAACACTTGTAGTTGCTCTATTCACACTCTCTCACCCTTTCCAGATCTAAACAACTTCGTTGGCCTCTCTCTCCCCTCACTGCTGGTCTGCTTGTAGTTGCTCTCTTCACACTCTCACCCTCTCGAGATCTAAACAAGACTTCATTGGTCTCTCTCTGCCCTCACTGCTGGTTAAAGAGCCGGCATGATCTGTCCGCCGAGAAGGGAAGGAGGCTTAACACTGCTGCTGGCCGGCGTAGGGAGGGAATCCACCTACCGGCAAGAATCGCTTCACTTTCACCCAAGCCGGTGCGGGAGGGCCTCCGACCCCTTCTTCTTTGTCACAGACATAGTGTGGGTTGAACGGCCTCCTACGCCCACCGAACCACACCCCAAGAACCTTAAGGTATAATTTACTTATTCCACATGCATTGCTCTAGCTGCATGTGGGCTTTTTCCGCTTCTGCACTCGAATCTAGGTGTTGGATCAAACAGGAAAGTAGTGGGGAAAGTTGTTGTCGGATTTTGGGTTCCGGTAGACCCTTGAGGTTCGATCACTGGGGTGCGCGCGCAATCTCGCCCTCTACCTACCTGCACCCAGCCGCCTCGCTAGGATCTAAACTACGAAAGGAACAGCACAAGAGACACAAGGTTTATACTAGTTCGGGCCACCGTCGTGGTGTAATACCCTACTCTAGTTTGTGGTGTGGTGGATTGCCTCTTGGGCTGATGGTGATGAACTATACAAGGAAGAACAGCTTCGCAAGGGTCTGCTCTTGATCGGGGCGATGAACTGCTAGGGGGAGTTCAGTCGTTCTCTCTCTCTGATTCCGGCTTGCCTCTAGCTACTCATTCCAGATCCCTGTGGGTGGCTAGTCCTATTTATAGGAAAAGGCCCTGGGCCTCTTCCCAATTATTGAGCAGGAAGGGCGCCAACAATTGGCCATTTTGAAGGGGAACATCTGGTACACTTATCCTGACTAAAGTTGGTCCTTGCCTGTCAAAGGCTCTGGTGGTGACGCTGGCTTGGGCTCCACAATGATTTCCTTCCTGCCGTTGGACTGGTCATGGTCTTGTTGCACCGAAATGGACGCCTTTGCTTGATGCTCTCGCCTGCGCTTGCTCCCTTTGCACCAAAGAGGAAAGGAGGACACTGCGAAGGCAGGCGCCCGCCTGGCGCCCTTGGTCATCATGGCTTGCGTCATGGGCACCTCGTGAGGTACCCCGCCTTGATCTCTCCACCTCCTCGCGAGCCAGCCTGACGAGGCCGTGCCTGAGGAAGCTCCCTGTCGTCCGCCCCGCGAGGCTTGGCCACTCGCGAGGGTCTTGAACTTGTGTTGATGAAGATGAGCCGTGATGGGCCCCCCTTTGAGTCATGCCGCAGCCGCAGTGTGCAAATCTGGGGACCCCTGCTCCTGCAACACCGACAGAGCCCCGGCCCAAGGCGCGCCAGACTTGGCTGAGCAGAGGCGAAGGGGCAAGTGCAAAGCGCCATGAGCCCTAACAACTCAAGGGCCTTGGGCGCCGTGTGGCGGTTGATTGGACGTGGCTGCCTTAGCAACCGCGCGAGTCGATAAAGGAGCGGCATCTGCCTAGGATTTGCTTCCCTTGCTTTCTCTGGTTACTGCTCAGATCCCCTTTCTTGCGCCTCTCCTTCCTGCCTCCGAAATCTTCAGATCCACTTCGACTGCACGCCCTAGCAAGGCATGGCGCCTCGCCACCCGGCCGGAGCTTGGTGCACGCTGCCTCGACTCGCCGAACGTGTCGGAGGCGAGCCTTGCCCGGGTGCGCCAGATGGCGGCGTCGCAGGGCATCGACGGGGCGAAGGTGTTCAAGGCCGGCTCCGCCCTCCCTGAGGGCCAAGGGAGCACCTTCTATCCACTCTTTGTAAGTGGCATTGTTTCCGGTCTGATGCCTCCCTTTTCCGAGTTCTTCTTCTCTGTCCTCCGCCATTACAAGCTACAAGCTCTGCATCTCCACCCCAACTCTGTTCTCCTCCTGGCGATCTTCTCCTACTATTGTGAGGCTCACGTCGGGGTGCAGCCCTCGGTGGCCTCTGCGCCACTATTTCTCCCTCCGGACCTCTCGTGGTTCCTTCTTCTGCGTGTCTTGAAGCTTGTCACAGACGGTAGCTCCATCGCCATTTCGAACCCCGGGAAGAGGATTGATGGCTTCAGGAGCAAGTGGGTCTTGGTAGATGTTGGGCGCATCCACCCTCGGCTGATCTTGCCCACGGAGCACCCCATACACTCCGACGATTGGTCTCGAGTGGAGCTTGTGGACCCTCGCGCGAGGCTGGTGTTGGAGAAGATGGACATGGATCTGAGGCCGGCTAGCATGGCGGCGGCGAAGCTGACCGGCGCGTCGCTGCTGAGGGAATTCCTGGAGCACCAGCTGGCTCCGCTTCGTCAAGACTCCACTTCCGATGTGGAGGCCCCACCCGAGCCCTGCGGTCTTGGCCGACGAAGACCTGGCTGCGGTTCTCCAATCTTTGGTCGGGGGCGACGTGGCGAGGTTGGAGGGCGCTCCTACGCCCCTGTTCCTCCGCGGCGACTGGGAGCAGGTAGTGCAGCCCATGCCCGTCTTCAACGGGGACGGGCCCGTGCCCGCGGAGGCTCCCGAGGACCCGGTGGACGTGTCCTCCGGCGACTCCAGCGAAGAGAAGGGAGAAAGGGAGCGGGAAGGAGGGCTCGACTCCGAGGCAACCGACGGAGAGTCAAGGGCTCCCCTCCCTCGGCGCAAGACCCGCGTTCTCCGCCTCTCACCGAGCGACGATGACGACAAGGATGGTGACGAGCGGGGCGGCGGAAGCTTGCCCCCGATCCCGAAGAAGGACATGACCGGGCTGGTCCCCCGCGGGTCTGCCCCGGCATCGAGGCGATCCGCAGGCGCGCCTCCTGCTCCCGAGCTCCTTGAGGCTGATCCTTGTAGCCGGCTCTCGGGCTTCAAGCATGGCCGGAGGTTGCTCGAGCTCGCGAGCGACGACCAGTAAGTGCTCGATTCCTGTCTTATTTCCTGTTTTGTCGTTGAGGCTTGACGACTGTATCTCTTGGCTAGGCTGGCGCCCGCAGCAAAGAAGCCGAGGGGATCTCCTGAGGTTCCGTGCTGGGCAGCGCCCGCCTGCGTGAAAGAAGGTGGCCATGATGCATGGGCCTCTCCTGCCCGGTCATCCTCGCGAGGCCTGGTGGAGCTGGCTGGGGCGAGCTCAGCCCCCATGGCCCAAGCGACTCCTGAGGTGTCCCTGCCTGATGCCACCGCCACAGCTGTTGGGGCGCAGCAGGTCCCGCCTCAGGACACCGTGGTTACACTGCCGCCTTCTCCTCCTACCCCACCGGCTGCTGTCTCTCCGACTCCTCCTACCGTTCTGGATCGTGCTGCTGCCGAACTGGACCGGCTGCGGCAGGATCTTTTGGGCGCCGACCCTCGTCTGGTGGCCGGGCGCTTGGAGTTGGCTTCTGGCCGGATTCGCTCCGACGCTTCAATCTGGGCGGCGCTGGTCCAGGCCTCGACGGCTTGCGACGAGGAGAAGCAGGCCGTCCTTGGGGAGAAAGCTGCTCGCGACGCTGCCTTGTGGGAGGTAGCCGACGTCCGAGGTCGCTGCAAGGCGCTGGAGAGTGAGCTGCAGGGCCTGCGGGACCAACTCGCCAAGGAGGCCCGCCTTCGCCAAGAGCAGGAGGAAGGCATGAAAGCTCGTGAGGTGGCCGTCAAGGATCGGGACACCAAGCTCAAGAAGCGCCGCGGACGCCTAGGCGTGCTGGAGCAAGAGTTGGAGGCGAGGAAGGTCGAGCTGGACGGCAAGGCACGGGTCCTTGCCGAGGATCGCGTGGCCTTCACAGATATTGAGGTGAAGGCTCGCACCTTGCTGAGGGAGCTTTACGATAGCGGCCTGGAGAGCCCGCTGGCCGGCGCAGAGGACGGCCCCGCCAAGCTGCTTCCCTTCCTGGTTCGCGCTCTTGAAGATGTCGCCCTTGGCTTTCGCCCTACGGCTGAGGCCGAGGCACGTGTCTTGTCTTCTGCAGCGCTGACGCGGGTCCTCACCCACGTCTACCTTCGCGATCCCAATGTCGACCTCGACAGCATGGAGCCAGCGAAGCGGGCGAGCTTGTTACGCTGCCGCCGAGGCCGTGAAGGGTCGTAAGGAGGCTCACTGGGAAGTTCCGGCCTTCAACACCAAGCCAAAGCGGGCGCCAACCTCATGGCTCCACCAGGCGAACCCGCTCCGCGCAGCTCCACCGCCGACAAGTGACTCCGTTGCGGCTCCTGTTCTGCTTTCGATTCCTGCACATGTATCATGCCTCGGGGAGGCGTTTAAAGGCGTTGTGATAACGGTTATGGACTGTAATATTTGCTTTTGAATTCCTTGAAATTTGCGCTTTTCCTTCCTACTTGCTTGTGTTCTATGCCGGCAGAGCCGGGCCCCGCGCATACCTCAGCCGCCGTTAGCCCTGACCGGAAACCAGGACGGGACCAAGGAGTGAGGGGCTACGTGACAAGTTAGGATCCTGAGTCGCGATGCTCGTGGAGTCCCCTTGGCGCACGAACAACAAGTAGGGAGGTGAGATGTGGGTGGATCTACCGTTCTACGCCCCAGAGCCCGGCCCGCAGATACCTCAACCGCCGTTAGCCTTTCGAACTAAGGAGGAGGGGCTACGTGACCAGTTAGGCTCTGAGTCGCGATGCTCAGAGTCCCCCTTGATGCTCAAACGACCTTCGTACCTTGGCTCCGCCGGGAGGGATCGCCATGACGAACCAGGCCCGAGGGGCTGGGCTGGGTGGCGGCGTCTGGGCGTGACTCAGCGCAGCCTCGTGCCCAGCCCTCGCGCTGCACTCCCGAGGGGAGGCGCTATGCGATGAGGCCGGACACTAAGCTCTGGCTCCCGAGGTTGATGCAGCCCGGGGCCACCTCGCTTGTTTATCACCCGGTGAGCATAAGCGCTTCCGTATGTGTCGGGCATAGCCGCTCCTCGGCGGTGTCATCAGCCGCGGAGCATGGTGCTTCCATCAGTGCGTGGGAGGGGCTCCCTCGGGAGGAGCCCCAGGCGTACAGCCCCGCCTCGACACGTGGCTGGCATGGTAGGGCTCGACGAGGTGTATCTGGGCACCCGTGAGCCAGCGAGACTCACAGGCCCTACCTCAAGGCGGGTTGCGCTGCACTGGCCTTATCTTGTGATGTGTTCCTGCAGATTTAGTTAGATGCCGGGCGCTCTCGCCCCTCGGGTCCCGCCCTCGAGCTGGTCTCGGCCGTCAGCCGGTATGCTGTGTCGCGATGTCGTGGACAAGGCCGAGGGTGAGGGCTGGAGAGCCGAGGGAGCCTCGAGTCACGATGCTCGTGTACCCCCCTTTAACGTGCAAGCGGTCGACATGAACGAAGAGAAGGTGCCATGGATTGTCATCAAATAACAAGCATGATGGGTCGAACGCATGACCCGAAATAAACGCAAGAGGGATACATGCCGCCGGGTCTGGCCCGAGCGACTTGGGGATGATGCAGCCCGAAGAGCGCCCCCAACAAGGTAAGCTAGGAACAGGAAGTAAAAGGGATACATGCCGCAGGGACGGACCCACGCGGCCTGGGAATAATGCAGCCCTGGGGGCGCTCCCAGCTGGAAATGAAACTTGAAAGATGTCACCTAGTAGCGTTGAAGACGAAAGGGTGTTGGTGAAGCACACTCGGTGGGCAGCGGGAGCCGAACCACACGAGCCCCTGTGCTCAGGGGCCTCGGGAGGCTCCGGAGGCGCTGGTGGCTCCTCGTGGACCATCTCCATCTCCGCCAGGGCTGCGGAACACCTGGCCTCTTGAGCCTCCAGGATGTCCCTCATGAGGCGCTGGTATGTGGCGGCCGCGTTTGGCAAGCCGTAAGGCATGCGAACGTAGCTGTGGGGTGGACCTTCGTAGCGCCCCATGCGAGAGGGACAGAGGCGCTCCTGAGAGGCGGCTCGGTTGAGCCCTGGTATATCGATGCAGACGCGCAGCCCACCATCCTCGCCTGGATGGGGAGCCACGGCAGGTAGGCGGCGGCTGCCACTCATGACTCTTGACTCCTGCAGCTCCTGAACGATCTCGCTGACGAACTCCTCAGGGTTTGGCCCTCCTTGCCTTGCTCCTTCTTGAGGGAAGCATGCTTTGAAACACGCCTCCAAGTGGTGCCCAAGCACCTCCCTCGTGACCTTAGCAAGGTCGGTGGCCCTCCAGGCGGGAGCCCCCGAGCCCTGCCTGAGGAGGGCGCCGGGCGCGCTTTCCTATGCGATAAAAGGAGGTTCCCCCTGAGCAGGCGCGGACCCAGAGGGGCCTTCCTCCTGATGGGCCGGACCGGATGACGTATTCTTCTTCTTGGGGGCGGTCTCCGAAGCCTCCTGCTTCCGCGATTCGGGCCTTCCAGTGATGTGGTGTCGGGGAGGCTGATCGGACCCACGAACACCTATAGGGCCGTCGGACCGAGCCCCTTTTGGTTCGGAGGGGGGCGGAGATCGCACGAAGAGCGGATCGAGGTGAAGCACACGAGTGGTTTACCCAGCTTCGGAGCTCTCCGGAGAGATAATACTCCTACTGCTGCTTGTCTGATTTGTATTGTGTTCTTGCTAGGGAGCGATGAGAGCTACAAGACCTAGCATGACTGTTCTCTGGTTACCTTGGAATTGAACCCCCTCTACGTTGCACATGGGCCTCCTTTTATATGCTCAAGGGGTCTCCGACAGGTGGCAACGTAGATGAGGGTACAAATGGAAAAACAGTAGTTGGTACACCTACTTGTACAAAGGTATAAAGGTACTCTACCTAACCCCGACGGCAAGGGACAAAAGCATTAAATGTCCGTCCCTCGCCGCTAAACAAAGGCAACAGGACCGTCAGAGCGCCACCGCCGCCACGATGGCAAGCTTGTCGGCCGCTTATCGCTGCTCCCGCCGGCTGCACAGCCTCTTGACACGCTGCGCATGGAATGGTCCCATGGCGACATCGCTGGTGGATGAGCTGGAGCGGAGATGAAGAGAGGTTGTTCGCCGCGACAAGTGCCTTGCCGCTTGAATCCTTGTCGCGTCCGGAGGCTTGTCGCTCTCCGAGCCTTCCCGCAAGCTCCTCTTGCCGGGTCTTGTCTTCGCGTGCCTTGAGTGGCCTTCCGGCAAGCTCCTCTTGCCGGGCCTTGTCTTCTTGGTTAAATACTTTGTTCTTGAATGGCTCCAAAGGAACCACGGAGGATCTTGGCGGTGACCAGGCAAGCCTTGCCGCGGGGTGCTGCAACTGCCCGTGCACGAGTTCGGGATACTAGGGTACCCCTACTCTAGTACACCGACATGCGGCCTGAAAGGCTCGCTCCAGGGAGCACACTGCATCTTTCTCTTCCCAGGGCACCGTGATGATTCCGCCACTTCCTGGCATCTTGAGGACGTCGTAGCCGTGGTGGGTTACGGCCATGAACTTGGCCAGCGCCGGGTACCCGAGGATGGCATTGTATGGCAGGCGAATGTGGGTGACGTTGAAGTCGATGAGCTCGGTGCGGTAGTTGTCGCGTGCGCCGAAGGTGACAGGGAGGCGAACCTGCCCGATCAGGACTGTGGAGCCGCTTGTGACCCTGCAGAAAGGCTTGGTTGGCTGAAGCTGATTGTAAGGCACTTGGAGATTGTTGAACGCTTTCCACGGACAAGACGCTGAGCCCCGCCCCGCCATCGATGAGGGTCTTGGTGACTAGCACGTTAGCGATGATTGGGGAACAGAGCATCGGAGGACTCGCAGCGGGCCGCACACTTGAGCTGATCCGCCGAGCTGAACGTGATGGTGCACGCCGACCACCGAGGGGGCGGTGGCTTCGAGCTTGGGAGGATCGCATTCACTTCAAGGGCGAACTGCTCGAAGATGCGTTGAGAGGCTCGAGCTTGAGCTCCGCCCAGATGCAAAGCGATCACGCTGTGGCTCCTGGAAGCCCCCAGCCCTCGCCCCGATGATGGTCTTCATTTCTCCTTAGCTGCGGTGGCAGAGGAGGGAGGCTCGCTGCCTTGCGGGCGATCCTCGCGAGGTTGATCCCTCCAGCCTCCCTCGCGAGGCGGGTCTTGCCAGCGATCCTCGCGAGGTTGGTCGCGCCACCCTTGGCGGGGGCCGCGGTCTTCCCAGCGTCCTGCTTTCCTTCCTCCTCCTTGGCCGTAGCCCCGGTCGCTGCGGTCGGGACGTTGGCCGATCCTCCCTTCTCGCACGGCTTGGAGCTCTTGACATTCGCTGGTGTTGTGGGTGTGGAGGTCGTGGTACACGCAGTACCGGCTGCCCTTGGAGGACTCGGGCTGATCTCTGCCCCGCTTGGTGTCCGGTTCCGCTGCGAGCACGACAACTCCCTTGCGCTTCACATCCTTGGCCTTGGACTTCTTCTCTTCTAGGTCTGCAGCAGTCAGCTCGAGGAGGGAGAGACGCCCTTCCTCGGCCCTGGCGCACTTGGTCGCCAAGTTGAACAGCTCCAAGGAAGTGCACAAGTCTTCATGCATCGCCAGCTCCTCCTTCATCTTGACGTCGCAAGACATCGTCGGAGAAGGTGGAGATGATGGCCTCCTCGGTCACCTTGGGAATCTTGAGGCGCATGTTGTTGAAGCGCCGATGTATTTCTGCAGGTCTCCCCCGGTTGTCGCTTGATGCGGGCGCATGTCGCTTCTGCGGTGGCCGTCATGAGTACCTTGGAAGTTGGAGATGAAGCGGTGCGCATCTCGCCCCAGAGGAGATCGTGCTCGAGGCAGGTTCAGAGCCAAAAGGGCCTCTGCCCTTGAGCGCCATGGGAAACCAGTTTGCCATGACCTTTTCGTCTCCGTTGGCGGCGATGCCCAGCTCGTGAGAGCTGGAGGAACTCTGTGGTCGGCCGCATCGTCAGAAGCGAGGAGGCAGGTCCGGCTTGAACTTGCTGGCCACGCGACGCCAAGAACTCGGGGTGAAGGCACGTCACCACTGTGGGCTACTGGGGCCTTGGGTGATGAAGAGCTTGGTCTTGCGAGTCCCCATGCGCTGCAGCTAGGAGCAGCGCGGGGTCTTGACGTGCCGGAGCAGGAGCGTGGTCGCGACGAGCTGGAGCGGGGAGCACTCGGGCAGCTTCTTGTGGGCGAGGGACCTCCCCAGCTCTGCTCTTGACGCCGGCGCCGGGCGGAGCGGGTTCCGCCAGGACCACGCTACTTGGGGCTGTGGCGCCTTCTTGGGAGGAGGCGGCCGAGGCGCCCGAGCTTCGCCGCTACAGACGGGTGCGGTGCAGCGGGACAGACGGCGCGGGGAGCCCCCAGCGGCGCGGACGAGCTCGGCGACGTGGTCGAGCCACTCTTCATAGACGTCATCGACGGGACGGTAGCGCAGGAGCTCGTTTGCCGTGATGAGCGCAGCTCGAGCCTCCATGGGCGCGTGAATGCGCGTGACGAGGAACCAGCCGGGGCGAGTGAGGGGGTAGTAGTGCGGCCGTCTTGCCTCACGGAGGGATGCTGGGACGATGCTTGCTGCTCGTTCCCCGCCGGGCCGATGGCGGCGTTGACGGCAGGCGATGGGGAACGACGAGGGCGCCACGACGGGAGCCGTCTGGCGACGCGCGAAGCGAGAGCGGCTCGGCGCGGGCCCGACGAGCGTCAGGCATGGATGCGGTGGTCGACGGAGAACAGGGCGGCGGAAGACGAATTCTGGCGCACCCCTACCTGGTGCGCCAAATGTCGGATCTTGGGTTCCGGCAGACCCTTGAGGTTCAAACACTGGGGTGCGCGCGGAATCTCGCCCTCTACCTACCTGCACCCCGCCGCCTCGCTAGGATCTAAACTATGAAAGGAACAGCACAAGAGACACAAGGTTTATACTAGTTCGGGCCACCGCTAGGTGTAATACCCTACTCTAGTTTGTGGTGTGGTGGATTGCCTCTTGGGCTGATGGTGATGAACTATACAAGGAAGAACAGCCTCATGAGGGTCTGCTCTTGGTCGGGGCGATGAACTGCTAGGGGGAGTTCAGTCGCTCTCTCTCTGATTCCGGCTTGCCTCTAGCTACTCATTCCAGACCTCCGATCCAGATCCCTGTGGGTAGCTAGTCCTATTTATAGGCAAAGGCCCGGGCCTCTTCCCAAATATTGAGCGGGAAGGGCGCCAACAATTGGCCATTTTGAAGGGGAACATCCGTACACTTATCCTCGACTAAAGTTGGTCCTCGCTTTGTCAAAGGCTCTGTGGTGACGCCTGCTTGGGCTCCACAATGACTTCCTTCCCCGTTGGACTGGTCTTGGTCTTGTTGCACCAAAATGGATGCCTTTGCTTGATGCACTCGCCTGCGCTTGCTCCCTTTGCACCAAAGAGGAAAGGAGGACACTGCGCGGGCTGGCGCCCGCCTGGCGCCCTTGGTCGTCATGGCTTGTGTCATGGGCACCTCGTGAGGTACCCCGCCTTGATCTCTCCGCCTCCTTGCGAGCCAGCCCGACGAGGCCGTGCATGAGGAAGCTCCCTGTCGTCCACCCCGCGAGGCTTGGCCCCTCGCGAGGGTCTTGAACTTGTGTTGATGAAGATGAGCCGTGATGGGCCCCCCTTTGAGCCACGCCGCAGGCCGCAGGCAGGCTAGTCTGGGGACCCCCGTTCCCAGAACGCCGACAGTTGTATACCATGAATCTAGGTCGTGGTTCAAAGAGGAAAGGAATGGGGGAAAGTAGTGGGAAAAGTTGTATAGCATGAATCTAGGACGTGGTTCAAAAAGGAAAGGAAGGGGAAAGTAGTGGGGAAAGTTGTATCGCATGAATCTAAGACGTGGTTCAAAGAGGAAAGGAATGGGGGAAAGTTGTATAGCATAAATCTAGGACGTGGTTCAAAGAGGAAAGGAAGTGGGCAAAGTACTACAGACTAGCTATCCAGCACCTATGTTGGCCGAAAAGGGAAAACAATGACAAACACAGTATGCACATCTGTAATGAACTGATCTTTTGTTTTGGAGGACAAGGCTGTAGAGTTTGAGCAGGACTAGATTTGCTGCGCTCACATAGGGAAAGGTGTCTAAGGATAACAAAACTGGGACCAACACAAATATGCTCCTTGGTTGTTTGTTCTTTGTTGCGAGATCGTGCATCACCCCAAAGACATTGCTAGATGCACATGGTGTCAAAAGGCCCACTGTCCCATGCAACTCTTTAGCTGTTGTTAATCTAAGGCCCTGTTTGGTTAAAAACTCCCTAGTCCCTACGTGCTTGGTTCCAGGGACTAAAAATGGACTAGAGGTTATTAAATGACATGCTAAAATACCATGTTACCCCTAGTAATGAACTAATAGAGATAAGGTGAGATGCGTGGCGGGGAGAATTGTTGGAAAAAGTCCCAAAAAGACTCTCCCTCGGTGTCTTCTTTCTTTAGTCCCAAATGGCCACTTTTAGTCCCTAAAAGTCCCTCTTGTTTGGTTTAGATGGGACTGACATGGAGTTTTTTTAGTCCCTCCACCAAAATGTCCCTGTAAACAAACACCCTCTAATAATGCCATTGGAAAATTGATGCAAAGCCACAGTTAAAAGAAAATTACATGTTTAACGAATTTTATTGTTAATATAATCTCTCTGTTAATAAATCAATGCCACCATTTGAGAAATGCTACTGTCTTGCTTTGTTTTCCATTTAGGTAAGGTAGATGCTTCTTTTTATTGTCTTCTATGTCATCCACCGTTATTGACCACTAGTTGTTTCCTTTGCACCTCTGTGTAAACAGGGTTATCTACTTCACCTCGTTGCCATTGTGACCTTTTGTTGCACTGCACAAAACACTTTTGTTTTAAGAGTGTTTTGTGCAGTTCAACCAAAATTTCACATCGACAACGTTGCTTGATTGCTTTATCTTAGTGGAACTGCACAAGAGGAGACCTTACTTCCTATCCGTGTTGGCAAATTTGGTTCAGATCTTCTTCTTGTGAGTTGTTTGAATTCCGCGTCATGAGAGGTTAGTACTGGCCTTCTTTCACATGATTCTGTAGTGTGCTTTCATATGTTGTGCTACTTGTACAGTAATGTTGCTTGATTTTAGTGAACTGCACAAACGGGGACAAGACTTCTAATCTGTATGTGCACCATAATATCCCATTGAGGTAAGATAAGGATATTTCACAACTGTTGGCTTGTATTTTGCCACTTTCATCAGAAAATTAATGTCATTGTTTAGTGCTATACTTGTGCAACCTAATTGACATGGAAAATCTTACATCAAGGCGTAAGCTTGTCTCATTATTGAACCAAGTGATGAAGGGAAGAACAAGCGTAAGAAAAACAAAATCAACTCCCGGTCGTAATGAAGTAATCGAACCTGTGATGACACAAGTAATGATATAGTTTTGCATCTTAATTTATTGCTATGGCTGGAACGAGCAATTGTTTTGCCACTGATTTGATGCCACTCTTAATGTAATACGTAATTATCTCTACTTGTGCAAACAGGGATCTTCTTTGAAGATACCATATATTTTAGTGGAACTGCACAACAACATGTTGGAAACATTAAACTAATCGAGGAGTATATAGTAAGCATGGACACCACAGTAGATAGAAACAGATGGTTCCGGAGAAGTGCTTCATCTGTATGCTCTACACAATAAGCCTCCTGACAAAGGTTGGTACTCGCCCACTGATTTCATCCATATGATTGAGCTTTGTCATCTCTATTAGTGTTGTGCTACTGTTTAGATACTGCCATGAAAAAGGGGTATTGTCCTTGAGAAGTGCTTCATCTGTGCTATTTTAAATATTTCCTTTCCTTTTTTTCAAGCAAACAGGGATGCTAGCATTTAGTTGTCCTCTTGTCTTTGCACAACAGGATCATCCTCCTCTGAAGAAGAATATGGAGTACATGAAGTGACTAGTTCCGATTATGCCAGGATGAAGAAGCCCTATCTATCTTCTCATTAGAAGGAGCAGGTGAAGGATGGTTACATTACTCCCCACAAGACCAAACTAACTTCAGCTCAGAAGGACTGACAAATCTCCATTTTCTTGCTGTGATGCGCGAGTACAATGTTGTTCTGGATTCTTTCTAGTGAGTTCCATTTTTCTAAAAGTGTGCTCTACATGGACCATGGAGGTGCCTGTTTAAACTGTCAATTCATAGTACAGTTTGCTTTATACTAATCACTTTTTTTTGTTTGTGCAAACAGGGTGCTCATCTTGATTTCAATGGGAACTACACAAAATGTTCATGAATACATCGAATCATTCATTTCCACCACAAGAAAGGAGGCGCCGATAAGTTCAAGGCATTGCAACATATAAGGGCGAAATGTTACGAGCTACGCACGAATTTGGTTGATTTTGGTGGAACTGCACAAAAATAATAGCTGGTTTATTTAGCACGAGGTGCCATGTCAATGTACGAACTGATGGCAAACCCTGCCCATTCCACAATTGTAGGCATTTGATATTTTGGAATGGGACAACCTTGTCAAATTTTGCTCATTGATTTTAGCAAGAAGACACGCGTTTGATATTTTCGAATGGGACACCCTTTGCTGTCAGCAGCGTCGATCCATTTTTTCTTTATTCTTTAGTTGTGAAGTAAATATTGGCTCTTACATGTTAATCGCTGAGATGCATAATCATCGATTGTTTTGAATGTTCTCTATGAATTGCCAGGCCTGTGTGTTTGATTCCAATGTACAGGAACGCTAAAAAGCTGCTCAAACTCTTTGTACTCCTTCTGTTCCTTTTTACTTTGCGCATTGTGAAAGTGCATACTTTTTCCTATAAGATTGGTCAAAGTAGAGATACTTTGACTGCAGACAAAACTTGTATGCAGACTAGAAAGGACTGGAGGGAGTACATGTGAAACTGCTGCAAACGGGGTGATCACCCTGGGTATAATGCTAGTACGTATTGTTTTGCATGTTCATCAATGCCAGTGATACAAGAATTTGAACTAATCGAAATAAATTCATTCATACATGGTCGGATTTCATATAAACATGCCGGATTTCATTACATTTCATACATTCTTCAACTAAAAAGGGGTGCGCTGGAGGTATAATTAATTAACCGAAGATACCCATTTGTGTCCGGCTGAGACGAACAGAAGCTTCAGTAACTTAACTGCAGGTGCAGCTCCGTAACTGACATGTGGCCCAATTGCCTCTTGGGCCCATGTGTCACCAGCCAATCGCACCATAGCTAAGTAGAAGCAAGATCCTTCTCCAACATAGCTCTCCGACTCACGCCGCCGCCAAGAAGCTAATCGGCCACATCGTCAACCCGCCTCGCTTGGCTTCAACCGAAGGGTAGCAGCGGTGGCCTTACTTGGACCCGAGCGGCGGCGACCTACCGTGTTCCTCTTCCTCGTTTTCTGTGTGGCGCGGCCTCGCTGGCAGCGGGGCGGGGCCTCGGCGGAGCCGGCGATGTCCTCTGTCTCGTTGCCGGCGGGCGGCGCCTCGGCGGAGCGGGGGAAATCCTCCCCCTCGTTGCCGGCAGGGTGGGGCCTCGGCGGAGCCGGCGGTGTCCTCTGCCTCGTTGTTGGCGCCGCGGGGCCTCGGCGGAGCAGGGCCTCGTCGACGCCAGCGGAGCGGGGACTCGTCGGAGCCGGCATTGTCCTCTGCCTCATCCTCGGTCTCGCCAAACAACGCCTCGCCCGCTTCATCGCCCTCTTTGTGGGCGGCCGCAGCCTCTGCCACCCGCATGTAGTACCGCCAGCGCTCGAGGTAGCCCTCGCGGGAAGAGAGGTACGAGTCAAGCAGCGCCTCCTACTCCGCCCGCTCTGCGGCGATCTGCTCCTCTGCCTGCAGGTGCTCCTGGAGGAGATGGTGGTTGTAGGCGGCGTTGGCCTGCGCCTCCCGGAACCGCTCCTCACACTTCTGCCTCACCGTGTCCATATATTGGGCACGGGCCTTGCCGATGGTCATGGTGCAATGCACCGGCGAGGATGGCGCGGAGGAGGGGGTTGGCGCCGGATCGTTGACTACCATGTTCTCCATTAGGATGTCATCGTCCTCCGGCTGCCTGCCGGCCAGCCAGTCGGCACCAATGGCTGCCATCTCCTTGTGGTCCGTTGTCCGCCCATCCCGAAGAGCGCTGGAGCGCGAGGAAGCCATGGTGGGTAGTAGTGGTGTGGACAGGAGAAAGGGAACGGATGCAGATGACTGCGGCTATGGCTGGTGCAACAGTTTATATAGCAATGGTGGGCGGCGGAGGGACGGATGTGTGACACCGGAGTAGCCGCCTTGACAACCGCGTACCATTAATGTGGGCGGCAAAAGGACGGATGGACGGATGACACTTGTGTCGTTTGAAGGTGGAGCAATCGCCTGCACCAGGAAGCAGGGCGGGCGGCGCTGACCGTTTCGGGCGGAAAGCGCGCGCGGGCGAGGGAGGCGGTCTGGGTGGGCCAGAGCAGTTAGACTCGTGCTTGGCAAAGGTCGGTCCAAAGAATGGACATGCTGGGTTTCGCCACTAGCTTCGCCGAGCTGAGCGACGACAATCAGACGATGGACGTAGCTTCCGACCAGGAGCCAGCGCCACTGTCCAAACCGGTTCATGCCGTGTTCACCATAGAGTAGGTGCGGCCGCACTTCGACGCCCTAATGGCGGAAGAGCTACCAGCATAGGAGGACTTGTGTTGCAACCTCCGTCTCCTCAACGAGCACCGGTGAACAAGCAAACGACAATGCCATCGCGGACATGTGGCCCTAAGATCCTGGCTTCCCGAATGAGCAGCGAGTGCTGTATCAGACCATCCGTAGGGCCCGAGAGGCCCTCTCCGTCGTCCTTCGAGTTGTTGCGCTCGCCGTGGCGCCGCCGTCTCGCATTGTCAACATGGTCAACGGACATGAGGATGAGGAGATGACTTTACTTGGAGAGGATGATAGTGGGGGCCCACCAGGGCCATAGCCGCACATACGCAAGTGCCTCCTTATTAGTATATAAAGCAATATTTTTTGCGTCCTCCTGGTTTCCTGACATCACGGTCCCACACCATTATCAACCTATGTAGTCAATAAACGAGAGAATTGCACAAGAAGCGGCCGACAGCTGGGACCAAGCAGCTCGAGCAGTATTTGTGTTTTTGAGGTGTGAGCACTGCAGAGTTTTTCTTCAGCGATGTTTAGCCCAGATATTATTTTTCTCCTCCGAACAACAACAAAAACATCGCTGCAGGTATTAACTGGGCGGGCTGTGTCCTCAGATAGCCCAAAGCGATATCCAAATTTCAGATTTTAATTTTTTTCAACTCGAAAATGGCTAGCCCAAATTTATACTTTTTTAGGAATACCCAGGCAAGGTCAAGTTGTTATTCTCCGCCCTGCTGGGCTGCAAATCTTTCCTCGGAGGGATGCATTAGGCTTAACAAGAAATGAGCTTTAAGAAATAATAAATGGGAAGTAATTATAAAAACTGGGCAGTAACTATAAAATATGCACCAAACACGTAATTACTTTATATAATATTATTTTTGGATATTGAAAATTTTAATTTCATTAATTGTTGCGAGCGCAATGTTTCGTTTGATTTTTACGTAATATAAATTTATATTGAAATTGTATTTAATATGACTAGAAATTTCGGGATAAAAATATTTCAGATCCCATCAAAATGTGGGAAATTTTATTGAATTCTGTTTTGAACGGTTGGTTGAAATGGGTTGTACTTTTAACAAACTGTAAATGGGCTGTAGTAATTTCCATTAGAATTCAAAAATTGGCTGCACATTCTTACAAATCTCAAATGGGCTATAAGTTCTCTGCCACACACTTTCGGCTTTACTAAGTTGACGCGTCCCCTATAAAAAGAGAGTTGACGCGTATGCAAGGCTTTGTCAACTTATAGTCAACACATGGTTCTAGCAACAGTGGCCGTTGGATGTCCATCCAACGGATGCCGTGCTTCTTCTTCAATCTCGGATATTCTAGCTTCACCCGCCCAAAAAATTCTTCCTCCCCCTGACATCTGGGGCGCACCATTTTGGAAGCTGACCTGTGGGCCTACTAAGTTGACACGTACCAAGGGCTTTGTTAAGTTAGTCAATATAAACGATTCTAGCCGCAGTGACGTACGATGTCCATCCAATGGCCGTCGTGCTTCTTCAACCTCTGGTCTTCTTGCTCCAACCGCCCAAAGCAGCGCCAGTCGTGCCGCCTGCTCCTGCCTCCCATGGCCGGCTGTCTTTGCCGCCACAGCCTCACCGCCTTACTACTCCCACCGCTGGCGTGGCATCCCTCTACTCACCCACACCCCCTGTTATTCTGCGGCGACGGCAGCCTCACACCACAGCCGAACCAGTGAACCCTCGCAGTCCTCTCGGCGTGGGCATCCACTGCCGCGTCTTCCCCGGCTCTGCTCGTCCCCTTCCTAGGCCTCGCTGTCGTCCACCGCCCTGGTACTCTCGGCGCGGCGTGGTCAACATGGTCAAGGAACGACTTCCATCGGAAGAGTACTATACGTGAAGAGGCTGACAGTTGGGTCCATGGCGGCCGCAAGGAAGTGCCTCCTTATTACACACAAAATAATTATTCCTCCACCTGACAGCAGGGACCCACCGGACGGGTCACCTATTTTGCGAAAAAACATTTCCCCCCTGAGTGCTGGGACCCACCAGCTACATCTTCGCACGCAAGGAAGGGCGCCCGGGCAAAAAAAAAATGATTCGCCCGCATCTTCGCATGGAAGGAAGTGCCTGACAGTCGGGACCCACCTGGTCGAAGCGTACGTAGCGTTGTCATTCTGGTCGTGAACATGTACGTATATACTGGTCGATGTAGAGGCGCGCACGTGTCGTAGTAGAGGCGCGCACGTAGCATGTACACGTACATACAGTGGGAGTGTGCAAGAAAGAAAATACGGCCACGTACATACATACTGGCTGGGTCTCGAACGCCTACTCGCGCATATGTACGGCCAGGGCTCGTGTACATGGCTGGGTCGGAACAGAGAAACTGCATCATCTCATGTTCATGGGGAGCCAACCGGCTGGGTCGGAACCGAATGCGTCGTTTTGTTCATCGGGAGGGCTTGGATAGAACAACCGATGGAAACGAGGCCTGGCGTATCGCAGAATGGAGGAAACGGCATTGTGTTCGACTGGCCACGGTCGAAATGGTATCCTGTTCATCTGGAGGGGTCTGGCGTACCGCAAAATGGAGGAAACGGACCTCCTACGGTCGAACCGGGGTCCTGATGATTGGGAGGAGTGTGGCGTACCGCAAAACGGAGGAAACAGACTTGTGTTGGAGTGCTACGGTCGAAATGGTGGTCCTGTTCATCGGGAGGGGTGTGGCGTACCGCAATACAGGACTCCATGGGTACTGTTCATCTCCACCATCGACCACCTCCAGCCTCCACGGGCTGCTGTTCATCCACCGTCGACCTCCTCCAGCCTCCACCTGCGACTGTTCATCCAGGGGCTCCTGTTCATCCAGCCTCCACCACACGCTACTCCACCGGCTACGGTTCAACCAGCCCTCTCCACGGGATCCTGTTCAACCACCCCTCCATGGGCTACCGCTCATCCAGCCCTCCACCGCTTCATCGCTCATCCAGCCCTCCACGGGTCCCGCTCATCCAGCCCCAACCGCTCGATCGATCGGGCGTCCTGTTCATCGAGAGGCAACATCACGGGTCCTGTTCATCCACCCCCACCGAACTGTTCATCCAAACCCCCAAAGAACACTCACTGCTCAACCAGAGGCAGCATCGATCGGCTTCGCTTAGCAACAGAAGCGGCGAATCGCCGATCGTGTTCAAGAACGCCAGAGTTCGTAGTGCAATCGCTCGGGTTTAGTAGGCGAACGCGTCGCTCGGGTTCATTTAGATCCCAACGCCTCGCACCCATGCGCGTGCGTGTATGAGAGAAACGCGCAAACCTCCGTGCATCCCTCGGCCCCGACCACCCACCGTAACCGGGAACACCCCGATATTTTCCTCGCCCTCGCTTCTACCATGATTTTTTCCGTCATGGACGGCCCAAAGAATGTCATGCAACTGCGTCTCCGGCCCGCCTAGGGTGAAAAGCCCATTTTCTGTCATGATTTTTTGTCATAGAAGTAGGAGCCCACCACATCTATGATGATACCGGGTTTTTTCACAATTATCGTCATAGAAGTGTCATAAGTATGGCAATCTTTTTTCGTTCGGCCCAAAATGTCACGGATGTGTCTTTTTTTGTAGTGGTGGTGGCTAATAACAAGGTGGTCAGTGTAGCAGTTGTGGTAGAGCGCAAGGAGGCGGGTAAGGAGTACCCAGTTCAACGACCGGCTTATTATGCCAGTGAAGTCTTGACGGAATCCAAGCAACGATATTCACATTGGCAGAAACTGGTCTTTGGGGTGTTCATCGTGTGTCGCAAGCTAAAGCATTATTTTCTTGGTCATCCTATCACCATGGTCAGCTCTGCTCCCTTAGGGGATATTATTCAAAATAGAGAAGCCACAGGCCGGGTTGCTAAGTGGGCAATTGAGCTTGGGCCTCATAACTTGAAGTATGTGCCAAGAACAGCCATTAAGTATCAAGCTTTGGTGGATTTCAGCAATGATTGGACAGAGTTGCAGACACATGAGGAGAAGCCTGACAACACATATTGGACAATCCACTTTGATGGGTCCAGAAAGTTGGAAGGCTCAGGGGCTGGAGTTATTTTGACTTCCCCTCGAGGTGACAAATTTTGTTATGTTTTAAGGCTAATGTTTCCTTGTACTAACAATGCAGCTGAGTATGAAGCTTTACTTCATGGCATTCGTATGGCAATTTGAGCCGGGTCAGGTGCCTGGGTGACTCAGACCTTGTGGCACAACAAGTTTCTGGCAAGTGGGACTCTAAATACCCACTCATGGCGGCTTATCGCCGGACGGTTGATAATATTGCTGGTCACTTTAAAGGTTATCAGGTGCATCAACTGGACCGGCAAAAAAATGAGGCCACTGATGCGTTGTCCCGGCTTGGGTCTTAGCGTAAGCCGGTGCCTGCCAATGTGTTCCTTGATGTATTACACAACCCTTCGGTCAAGTTGCCTTCTGAGGAGGATATTGATGTCTGATAACCCACAAGTATAGGGGATCACAACAGTTTTTGAGGGTAGAGTATTCAACCCAAATTTATTGATTCGACACAAGGGGAGTCAAAGAATATTCTCAAGTATTAGTAGCTGAGTTGTCAATTCAACCACACCTAAAAGACTTAATATCTGCAGCAAAGTATTTAGTAGCAAAGTAGTATGGAAGTACGAAAACGGTGATAACGGTAACAATGACAATTTTGTAGCAATTGTAACAGTAGCAATGACAAAGTAACTTAGCAAAGATCAATATGTGAAAAGCTCGTAGGCATTGGACCAGTCATGGATAATTATGTCGGATGGCATTCATCATGCAACAGTCATAACCTAGGGTGACACAGAACTAGCTCCAATTCATCAATATAATGTAGGCATGTATTCCGTATATAGTCATACGTGCTTATGGAAAAGAACTAGCATGGCATCTTTTGTCCTACCATCCCGTGGCAGCGGGGTCCATAAGGAAACTAAGGGATATTAAGGCCTCCTTTTAATAGAGAACCAGAACAAAGCATTAGCACTTAGTGAATACATGAACTCCTTAAACTACGGTAATCACTGGAAAGAATCCCAATTATTGTCAACTTGGGGTATGCGGATCATAACTCGTAATAGGTGTCTACAACTTGCAAGATCGGATCAAGAACACACTTATATTCATGAAAACATAAAGGGTTCAGATCTGAATTCATGGCACTCGGGCCCTAGTAACAAGCATTAAGCATAGAAAAGTCACAACAACATCAATCTCAAAACATAGTGGATACTAGGGATCAAACCGTAACAAAACTAACTCAATTACATGATAAATCTCATCCAACCCATCACCGACCGGCGAGCCTACAAAGGAAGTACTCACTCCCGGCGGTGAGCATCATGAAATTGGTGATGGAGCAAGGTTGATGATGATGTTGGCGACGAATCCCCCTCTCCGAAGCCCAAAACAGACTCCAGATCATCCCCCCCGAGGAAGAACGGGAGGCGGCGACGGCTCTGTATCGTAAAATGTGATGAACTCTTCTCTCTGAACTTTTTCTCCCCAAAAATGAATATATAGCATTGGAATTAGGGTCGCAGGAGCTCCAGGGGGACCACGAGCCTACAGAGCGCACCCCAGGGCTTGTGGCCTCTGGGTGGCCCCCTTCGGACAATTCTTGCACCAATATTTTTTATTAATTCCAAAAATATTCTTCGTAAATTTTCATGTCAATCCGAGAACTTTTATTTCTGCACAAAAATAACACCATGGCAATTCTGCTGAAACAGCGCCAGTCCGAGTTAGTTCCATTCAAATCATGCAAATTAGAGTCCAAAACAAGGGCAAAAGAGTTTGGAAAAGTAGATACGATGGATATGTATCAATGTCCCTGACCCGGAGCGCAGCTGGTAGTGGCTCTCGACGCTGTTCCTGATTGGACACTCCCCTACTTGGCTTATATGACCCGGCGCGAGTTACCAGAGGATGAAACTTTGGCAAGACAGATCACTAGGAGGTCTAAGTCTATGACTATTGTCCATGGCGAGTTACACTGACGCAGTGTGACAGGTGTGTTCCAACACTGTGTTTCTCCCGAGGAGGGCCGTGAAATTTTACGAGAGATTCATGAAGGTGATTGTGGTCATCATGCCGGCTCTAAATCTTTGCTGGCTAAAGCTTTTCGTCATGGGTTTTATTGGTTGACAGCTCATGCTGATGTAGAGGATATTGCTAGCAAGTGTGATGGGTGTCAAAAGTTTGCGAGGCAAGCTCATGTGCTGGCTCAGGAATTGCAGATGATCCCAATAACTTTGCCGTTTGCAGTCTAGGGGCTTGATATGGTGGGACCATTCAAGAGGTCTAAGGATAAGAAGACCCACCTTTTGGTGGCGGTTGACAAGTTTACCAAGTGGAATGAAGCAGAGCCTGTTAGCAATTGTTAAGCAGCAACTGCAGTTCAGTTTGTGAAAAAGCCGATCTTTCGCTTTGGTTGTCCTCACAGTGTCATCACTGATAATGGTACCAATCTTTCTAAGGGTGCCATGAAGGAGTTTTGCAATAGAGAGCATATTCGTCTTGATGTCTCTTCAGTGGCTCATCCACAGTCTAATGGTCAAGCAGAACGAGCTAACCAAGAAATTTTGAGAGGTATCAAGCCCGGGCTTATGGTTCCTTTGAAGTGAACGTCGGGTTGTTGGGTTGAGGATCTACCTTCAGTGCTTTGGAGTATCAATACCACCCCCAACAGATCAACATGCTATACGCCTTACTTTATGGTTTATGGGGCCGAGGCGGTTCTCCCTAGTGATATCCGTCATGACTCGCCTAGAGTGGCGGCTTGTGTTGAAGCTGATAATGGGACGGAACGCCAAAATGCACTTGATGCTTTGGATGAAGAGTGTGACCTTGCGGTGGCTCGTTCAATAACATATCAACAAGACCTACATCGCTATCATAGCCGTAGAGTTTGAAACCAGACCTTTCAAGAGGGTGACTTAGTGCTCCGCTTGATTCAAGATCAGACAAGGATGCATAAGCTTTCGCCTCCTTGGGAAGGACCTTTTGTGATCAGCAAAAATCTCAATAACGGGTCTTACTACCTCATTGCTATACGAGAGAACAAAGAATCCCGCACGTCTGAGAAGGAAACCAATCGGCCATGGAATATTGCTCACCTTCGGCCTTATTACACCTGAGTCACTAACTCTTATCATTGTACATACTTCTGTCGATGTCTATATACTTTTTTATGATCAATATAATAAAGCCGGCATCCCTGAAAAATTCAGGGCCTCTGTCATTTCATTCTTGTGTATCCGAATCTTTATTAGTTGATCATAAGGTCACTTGGGGGCTTCCAACCCACCGGGTTTAGCTTTCATACCCTCTTGACCGGCATGAGACGCCACATTATGGGTTAAAGCTGCCCGTTTGCAACTTGCTACTCCGCTATGTGACCCGCCAAACTCTTAACAGTCAATCTTTTTTTAAGACCCTGAACTTGTTAAGGTTAAAACAACGGCTTGTGTCACGTGAGAGCCGACTTACAGTGAGCTAGGATAAACTCACCTGTCTGTTTAGTGCTACTCCGCTATATAGCCCGTTGTACTCTTAATAGTCAATCTTTTTTAAAAGACCGTGGACTTGTTAAGGTTAAAACAATAGATATATGTCATGGATGCCGGCTTACAGGATAAAATGACTATGCGGCCTTGAAATCAAACATGAGGCCTATGAGCCAACTTTTTTCTGTCGTGCCTTACAAGCCGGCTTACAAAATATTTGAGATTGGCATATTTTCTGTTTTGATTTTTCAGATGTTTTTGTGCTCTCAAGTTTTTGCTTTTGTGCAAATTATGGGTTCCCGAGTCATGCGGCTCTGGGTTGTATTGCTCATGTTTGAGTATTTGGGTTGTCACCTGCCCTGGTTTTTGACTTTAATTCGACAGTATGATTTTTGACTACACAACCACTGGCATGTTTTCTTTTGCTACATGAGATTATGAGTCTTCGGGGTTTGTTAACCCGCTGTCTGCTCTTGGATATAAGCCGCATGTGCGCATATTGATGGGTCTTTAAAGAATATACAAGACCTCAGGTGAAGAGCAGAATCATTGCACGGTTCATATATATATATATATATATATATATATATATATATATATATATATATATATATATATATATATATGATAAAGTCAAGTATGCAATTAAGGTTCAGCTACTGGATCAAAAGTTGAGATAACTGAAGGAAATATGCCCTAGAGGCAATAATAAAGTTGTTATTTATATTTCCTTATCATGATAAATTTTTATTATTCATGATAGAATTGTATTAACCGGAAACTTGATACATGTGTGAATACATAGACAAAACACAGTGCCCTAATAAGCCTCTACTAGACTAGCTCGTTAATCAAAGATGGTTAAGTTTCCTAACCATAGACATGTGTTGTCATTTGACGAATGGGATCACATCATTAGGAGAATGATGTGATGGACAAGACCCATCCATTAGCTTAGCATAATCGTATACATATTCCTTTAACTATGAGATTATGCAACTCCCGGATACCAGAGGAACACCTTGTGTGCTATCAAACGTCACAACGTTACTGGGTGATTATAAAGATGCTCTACAGGTATCTCCGAAGGTCTTTGTTGGGTTGGCATAGATCAAAATTAGGATTTGTCACTCCGAGTATCGGAGAGGTATCATTGGGCCCTCTCGGTAGTGCACATCATAATAAGCATTGGAAGCAATGTGACTAATGAGTTAGTTATGGGATGATGTGTTATAGAACGAGTAAAGAGACTTGCCGGTAACGAGATTGAACTAGGTATGAAGATACCGACGGTCGAATCTCGGGCAAGTAACATACGATGACAAAGGGAATAACGTATGTTGTGATTGCGGTACGATCGATAAAGATCTTTGTAGAATATGTAGGAACCAATATGAGCATCTAGGTTCCGCTGTTGTTTATTGACCAGAGAGGTGTCTCGGTCATGTCTACATAGTTCTCGAACCCGTAGGGTCCGCATGCTTAACATTTGATGACGATTTTGTATTATATGAGTTATGTGATTTGGCGACCAAATGTTTTTCAGAGTCCCGGATGAGACCACGTACATTTCGAGGAGTCTCTAAATGGGCGAGAGGTAAAGATTCATATATAGGACGATGATATTCGGACACCGGAAGTGTTCCGTGGGTACCGGGTACATATCGGGTCACCGAAAAGGGGTTCCGGGCACCCCCGGCAAAGATATGGGCCTTATGGGCCAAGAGAGGGATAGACCAGCCCCTGGTGGGCTGGTGCGCCCCCCATATAGGCCGAAATAGGAGGAGAAGGAAGGAGGGGAAGGGAGAAGGAAAGGGGAGGATTCGGCCACCCCCTTTCCTTCTCTCCCCCTCTCTTTCCTCCCCACTCCAACACTTATGGAAGGGGGGAGGCCGACTTATGGGAGGCGCCCAAGAAGGATCACTCCTACTTGGGGTGCCCCTTGCTAACTGCTACCTCTTGAGCACTGCGTTGGTTTTCCCTTGAAGAGGAAAGGGTGATGCAGTAAAGCAGCGTAAGTATTTCCCTTAGTTTTTGATAACCAAGGTATCAATCCAGTAGGAGTCCACGCACGAGTCCCTCGCACCTACACAAACAAATAAAATCCTCGCAACCAACGCAATAAAGGGGTTGTCAATCCCTTCATAGTCACTTACGAAAGTGAGATCTGATAGATATGATAAGATAATATTTTTGGTATTTTTATAATAAAGATGCAAAGTAAAATAAAAGGCAATGAAAATAGCTAAGTGTTGGAACATTAATATGATGAAAAATAGACCCGGGGGCCATAGGTTTCACTAGTGGCTTCTCTCGAGAGCATAAGTATTACGGTGGGTAAACAAATTACTATTGAGCAATTGATAGAATTGAGCATAGTTATGAGAATATCTAGGTATGATAATGTATATAGGCATCACGTCCGCGACAAGTAGACCGACTCCTGCCTGCATCTACTACTATTACTCCACACATCGACCGCTATCCAGCATGCATCTAGAATATTAAGTTCAAAAGAACAGAGTAATGCTTTATGTAAGATGACATGATGTAGAGGGATAAACTCATGCAATATGATATAAACCCCATCTTTTTATCCTCGATGGCAACAATACAATACGTGCCTTGCTGCCCCTGCAGTCACTCGGAAAGGACACCGCAAGATTGAACCCAAAGCTAAGCACTTCTCCCATTGCAAGAAAGATCAATCTAGTAGGCCAAACCAAACTGATAATTCGAAGAGACTTGCAAAGATAACCAATCATACATAAAAGAATCTAGAGAAGATTCAGATATTGTTCATAGATAAACTTGATCATAAACCCACAATTCATCGGTCTCAACAAACACACCGCAAAAGAAGATTACATCGAATATGTCTCCACAAGATAGGGGGAGAACATTGTATTGAGATCCAAAAAGAGAGAAGAAGCCATCTAGCTAATAACTATGGACCCGAAGTTCTGAGGTAAACTACTCACACATCATCGGAGAGGCTATGGTGTTGATGTAGAAGCCCTCCGTGATCGATGCCCCCTCTGGCGGAGCTTCGGAAAAGGCCCCAAGATGGGATCTCACGGGTACAGAAGGTTGCGGCAGTGGAATTAGGTTTTTGGCTTCGTATCTGGTAGTTTGGGGGTACGCAGGTATATATAGGAGTAAGAAGTGCGTCGGTGGAGCAATGTGGGCCCCACGAGGGTGGAGGGTGCGCCCACTACCTCGTGCCTTCATGGTTGATGTCTTGACGTAGGGTCCAAGTCCTCTGGATCACGTTCGTTCCAAAAATCACGTTTCCGAAGGTTTCATTCCGTTTGGACTCCGTTTGATATTCTTTTCTCTGAAACTCGAAATAGGCAAAAAAACAATTACGGGCTGGGCCTCCGGTTAATAGGTTAGTCCCAAAAATAACATAAAAGTGTATAATAAAGCTCAATAATGTCCTAAACAGAATATAATATAGCATGGAACAATAAAAAATTATAGATACGTTGGAGACGTATCAAGCATCCCCAAGCTTAATTCCTGCTCGTCCTCGAGTAGGTAAATGATAGAAACAGAATTTTTGATGTGGAATGCTACTTAGCATAATTTCAACGTAATTCTTCTTATTGTGGCACGAATGTTCAGATTTAATATGATTCAAGATAAAAGTTTAATGTTGACAAAAAAACAATAATACTTCAAGCATGCTAACCAAGCAATTATATCTTATCAAAATAACATAGCCAAAGCAAGTTATCCCTACAAAATCATATAGTTTGGCTATGCTCCATCTTCCCCACACAAAATATTCATATCATGTACAACCCCGGTTTTAGCCAAGCAATTGGTTCATACTTTTTAACGCGCTTCAGCCTTTTCAACTCTTATGCAATACATGAGCGCAAGCCATGGATATAGCACTATGGTGGAAATAGGTATAATGGTAGGGGTTATGTGGGAAGACAAAAAGGGAGAAAGTATCACATCAACGAGGCTAATCAACGGGCTATGGAGATGCCCATCAATTGATGTCAATGCAAGGAGTAGGGATTTCCATGCAACGGATGCACTAGAGCTATAAGTGTATGAAAGCTCAAACAAAAGAAACTAAGTGGGTGTGCATCCAACTTGCTTGCTCACGAAGACCTCGGGCATTTGAGGAAGCCCATCATGGAAATATACAAGCCAAGTTCTATAATGAAATTTCCCGCTAGTATATGAAAGGACAAAACGAGAGACTCTCTATCATGAAGATCACGGTGCTACTTTGGAGCACAAGTGTGGTAAAAGGATAGTAACATTGTCCCTTCTCTCTTTTTCTCTCATTTTTTTATTTGGGCCTTTTCTCTTTTTTTATGGCCTCTTCTTTTTTCTTTTTGTCCGGAGTCTCATCCCGACTTGTGGGGGAATCATAGTCTCCATCATCCTTTCCTCACTTGGGACAATGCTCTAATAATGATGAAAATCACACTTTTATTTACTTAAAACTCATGAATTACAAATCAATACTTAGAACAAAATATGACTCTTTGTGGATGCCTCCGGCGGTGTAGCGGGATATGCAATGAATCAAGAGCGACATGTATAAAAGAATTATGAATGGTTGCTTCACCAAAAATACAATGTCAACTACATGATCATGCAAAGCAATATGACAATGATGGAGCGTGTCATGATAGACGAAACGATGGAAAGTAGCATGGCAATATATCTCGAAATAGCTATGGAAATGCCATAATAGGTAGGTATGGTGGCTGTTTTGAGGAAGATATAAGGAGGTTTATGTGTGATAGAGCGTATCATATCACGGGTTTTGGATGCACCGGCGAAGTTTGCACCAACTCTCAAGGTGAGAAAGGGCAATGCACGGCAATCAAGAGGCTAGAAAATTGCGGAAAGGTAAGTGTGCGTATAATCCATGGACTCACATTAGTCATAAAGAACTCATATACTTATTGCAAAAATTTATTAGCCCTCGAAGCAAAGTACTACTACGCATGCTCCTAGGGGAAGGGTTGGTAGGAGTTAACCATCGCGCGATCCCAGCCGCCACAAAAAGGATGACAATCAATAAATACCTCATGCTCCGACTTTATTACATAACCGTTCACCATACATGCATGCTACGTGAATCACAAACTCCAACACAAGTATTTTTCAATTCCACAATTAATCAACTAGCACAACTATGATATTACCACCTTTATATCTCAAAACAATTATCAAGCATCAAATTTCACATGATATTATAATTAAAGCAAATTGCCATGCTGTTTTAAGACTCTCAAAATAATATAAGTGAAGCATGAGAGATCAATAGTTTCTATAAAACGAATCCACCGCCGTGCTCTAAAACATATAAGTGAAGCAGTAGAGCAAAAACTATATAACTCAAAAAGATATAAGTGAAGCACCTAGAGTATTCTAACAATATCCGAAACATGTGTGTCTCTCTCAAAAGGTGTGTACAGAAAGTATGATTGTGGCAAACTAACAAATAAAGAATCAAATGATACAAGACACTCCAAGCAAAACACATATCATGTGGTGAATAAAAATATAGCTCCAAGTAAAGTTACCGATGGAAGTAGACGAAAGAGGGGATGCCTTTCAGGGCATCCCCAAGCTTTGGATTTTAGGTGTCCTTAGATTATCTTGGGGTGCCATGGGAATTCCCAATCTTATGCTCTTGCCACTCCTTGTTCCATAATCCATCAAATCTTTTACCCGAAACTTGAAAACTTCACAACACAAAGCTTAACAGAAAATCTCGTGAGCTCCGTTAGCGAAAGAAAACAAAACAACACTTCAAGGTACTGTAATGAACTCATTATTTATTTATATTGGTGCTAAACCTTCTGTATTCCAACTTCTCTATGGTTTATAAACTATTTTACTAGCCATAGATTCATCAAAATAAGCAAACAACACACGAAAAACAGAATCTGTCAAAAACAGAACAGTCTGTAGTAATCTGTAACTAACGCAAACTTCTGGAACTCCAAAAATTCAGAAAAAATAGGACGACCTAGACAATTTGTTTATTGATCAGAAGAAATTGGAATAAATATTTTATCACGTTCTGGTGATTTTAAACAATTATTTTCGTGAACAGAAAGTTTATGGAATTTACAGCAAGATCAAATAACTATTATCCAAGAAGATCCTATAGGTTTAACTTGGCACAAACACTAATTAAACATAAAAAGACATCTATCCAGAGGCTAGATCAAAGATTTATTCCTAAACATAAGAAAAAAAGCAAAAAACTAAAAACAAAATTGGGTTGCCTCCCAACAAGCGCTATCGATTAACACCCCTAGCTAGGCATAAAAGCAAGGATAGATCTAGGTATTGCCATCTTTGGTAGGCAATCCATAAGTGGCTCTCATAATAGATTCATAAGGTAATTTTATTTTATTTCTAGGGAAGTGTTCCATGCCTTTCTTTAATGGAAATTTGGATCTAATATTCCCTTCCTTCATATCAATAATTGCACTGATCGTTCTAAGGAAAGGTCTACCAAGAATAATAGGACATGAAGGATTGCAATCTATCTCAAGAACAATAAAATCTACGGGCACATAGTTCCTACTTGCAACAATAAGAACATCATTAATTCTTCCCATAAGTTTCTTAATAGTGGAATCCGTGAGGTGCAAGTTTAAAGAACAATCATCAAAATCACGGAAACCTAGCAAATCACACAAAGTCTTTGAAATCATGGAAACACTAGCACCCAAATCACACAAAGCATATCATTCATGATCTTCAATTTTAATTTTAATAGTAGGTTCCCACTCATCATAAAGTTTTCTAGGGATAGAAACTTCCAACTCAAGTTTTTCTTCATAAGATTGCATCAAAGCATCAACGATATGTTTGGTAAAGGCTTTATTTTGACTATAAGCATGTGGAGAATTTAGCACGGATTGCAACAAGGAAATACAATCTATCAAAGAGCAATTATCATAATTAAAGAAATCCAAGATCGTGGGTTCATTAATACTAGAGTTTTGATCTCTTCAAACCAACTTTTACCAATTTTTGCATCAAGATCTAAAAACTCCGAATTTCTGGAACACCTTCTAGGTAAAGGTGGATCATATTCAGTCCCATCATTATCAAGATTCATATTGCAAAACAAAGATTTAATAGGGGACACATCATTAACTTTTAGATCTTCATCTTTATTTTCATAAAAAAATTCCGGCTTAGCAGCCATCTTATTAAGTAAGGTGGCCTACTTATCCGAAACTTCAGCTATTAACTTCTCAAGATGAGAAATCTGAGACTTCAAACCATCAAATTCTTTAGACATATCATCGAGTTCTTTATTGATATAACCCATGAAGCTTTTTTGTTCCTTAAGCTCGTTTCTAAAGAAATTATTATGCTCAAATTGTAAGACCATAAAACTCCTGACGCTGCTTTCAATCTCTTCTAACCTATTAAGGTGAAGGTCAGCAAATCTAGGAAGAGCCATCATGACAAGCAAGTAATCCAACACACGAGCAAACAAGAAGCAAGCGAAAAAGAGGCGAACGGAAAAGAGAGGGCGAATAAAACGGCAAGGGTGAAGTGGGGGAGAGGAAAACAAGAGGCAAATGGCAAATAATGTAATGCGGGAGATAAGCGTTTGTGATGGGTACTTGGTATGTTGACTTTTGCGTAGACTCCCCAGCAAGGCGCCAGAAATCCTTCTTGCTACTTCTTGAGCACTGCGTTGGTTTTCCCTTGAAGAGGAAAGGGTAATGCAGTAAAGTAGCGTAAGTATTTCCCTCAATTTTTGAGAACCAAGGTATCAATCCAGTAGGAGGCCATGCACGAGTCCCTCACACCTACACAAACAAATAAAATTCTCGCAACCAACGCAATAAAGGGGTTGTCAATCCCTGCACTGTCACTTACGAAAGTGAGATCTGATAGATATGATAAGATAATATTTTTGGTATTTTTATAATAAAGATGCAAAGAAAAATAAAAGGCGATGAAAATAGCAAAGTGTTGGAAGATTAATATGATGGAAAATAGACCCGGGGGCCATACTTTTCACTAGTGCCTTCTCTCGAGAGCATAAGTATTACGGTGGGTAAACAAATTACTGTTGAGCAATTGATAGAATTGAGCATAGTTATGAGAATCATCTAGGTATGATCATGTATATAGGCATCACGTCCGCGACAAGTAGACCGACTCCTTCCTGCATCTACTACTATTACTCCACACATCGACCGCTATCCAGCATGCATCTAGAGTATTACGTTCAAAAGAACAGAGTAACGCTTTAAGTAAGATGACATGATGTAGAGGGATAAACTCATGCAATATGATATAAACCCCATCTTGTTATCCTCGATGGCAACAATACAATACGTGCCTTGCTGCCCCTACTATCAGTTGAAAAGGACACCGCAAGATTGAACCCAAAGCTAAGAACTTCTCCCATTGCAAGAAAGATCAATCTAGTAGGCCAAACCAAACTGATAATTCGAAGAGACTTGCAAAGATAACAAATCATACATAAAAGAATCCAGAGAAGATTCAAATATTGTTCATAGATAAACTTGATCATAAACCCAAAATTCATCGGTCTCAACAAACACACCGCAAAAGAAGATTACGTCAAATAGATATCCACAAGAGAGGGGGAGAACATTGTATTGAGATCCAAAAAGAGAGAAGAAGCCATCTAGCTAATAACTATGGACCCGAAGGTCTGAGGTAAACTACTCACACATCATCGGAGAGGCTATGGTGTTGATGTAGAAGCCATCCGTGATCGATGCCCCCCTCGGTGAGCTCCAAAAAAGGCCCCAAGATGGGATCTCACGCATGTATAAGGTTGCGGCGGTGGAATTAGGTTTTGGCTCCGTGTCCGTAGTTTGGGGGTACGTAGATATATATAGGAGGAAGAAGTATGTCGGTGGAGCAACATGGGCCCCACGAGGGTGGAGGGCACGCCCAGGGGGGGGGGGGGTAGGCACTCCCCCCTACCTCGTGCCTTCCTGGTTGATCTCTTGAGGTAGGGTCCAAGTCCTCTGGATCACTTTCGTTCCAAAAATCACGTTCCCGAAGGTTTCATTCCGTTTGGACTCCGTTTGATATTCTTTTCCTGCGAAACTCTGAAATAAGCAAAAAAAACAGCAATTCTGGGCTGGGCCTCCGGTTAATAGGTCAGTCCCAAAAATAATATAAAAGTGTATAATAAAGCCCAATAATGTCCAAAACATAATATAATATAGCATGGAACAATCAAAAATTATAGATACGTTGGAGACGTATCACAAACCCTCTCCCCCTCCCACCTATATATATGTGGGGGCACCGCTAGAATACACAACATTAGTTCCTAGCCATGTGCGGTGCCCCCTCCACAGTTTACGCCTCCGGTCATATTCACGTAGTGCTTAGGCGAAGTCGTGTGTGGATCTCTTCACCATCGCTGTCATCACGCCGTTATGCTGAAGGAACTCTCCCTCGACACTTTGCTGGATCAATAGTTCAAGGGACGTCATCGAATTGAACGTGTGCAGAACTCGGAGGTGCCGTACGTTCGGTGCTTGATCGGTCGGAACGAGAAGAAGATCGACTACATCAACCGCGTTGTCAAACGCTTCCGCTTTCGGTATACGAGGGTACATGGAAACACTCTCCCCCTATCGTTGCTATGCATCTCCTAGATAGATATTGCGTCAACGTTTTTTTAAATTACATGCTACGTTTCCCAATAGTGGCATCCGAGCCAGGTCTATGCGTAGATGATATGCACGAGTAGAACACAAAGAGTTCTGGGCAGTGATAGTCATACTGCTTACCACCAACGTCTTATTTTGATTTGGCGGTATTGTTGGATGAAGAGTCCCGGACCAACCTTACAAGACCATGTTCATGAGACCGGTTCCACTGACAGACATGCAACTAGTTTTGCATAAAGGTGGCTGGCGGGTGTCTGTTTCTCCAACTTTAGTTGAATTGAATTTGACTGTGGCCGGTCCTTGTTGAAGGTTAAAACAACAAACTTGATAAATCACCATTGTGTTTTTGATGCATAGGTAAGAACGGTTCTTGCTAGAAGCCCATAGCAGCCACATAAAACTTGTAACAACAAACTAGAGGACGTCTAACTTGTTTTTGCAAGGCATGTTGTGATGTGATATGGTCAAGACATGATGTGATATACATTGTTGTATGAGATGATCATGTTTCGTAAAAGTTATTGGCAACTGGCAGGAGCCTCATGGTTGTCGCTTTATTCTATGAAATGCAAACGCCATGTAATTGATTTACTTTATCACTATGTGTTAGCGATAGTTGTAGAAGCAATAGTTGCCGAGATGAACACGACGCTACGATGGAGATCAAGGTGTCAAGCCGGTGACGATGGAGATCATGACGGTGCTTTGGAGATGGAGATCAAAGGCACAAGATGATGATGGCCATATCATGTCACATGTTTTGATTGCATGTGATGTTTATCTTTTATGCATCTTATTTTTCTTAGTACGGCGGTAGCATTATAAGATGCCCCCTTACTAAAATTTCAAGGTATAAGTGTTCTCCCTGAGTATGCACCGTTGCGACAGTTCGTCGTGCTGAGACACCACGTGATGATCGGGTGTGATATGCTGAACGTTCACATACAACGGGTGCAAGACAGTTTTGCACATGCGGAATACTCGGGTTAAACTTGACGAGCCTAGCATGTATAGACATGGCCTCAGAACAGTGGAAACCTAAAGGTCTTACGTGAATCATATAATAGATATGATCAACATAGAGATGTTCACCATTGAAAACTACTCCATCTCACATGATGATCGGATATGGTTTAGTTGATTTGGATCACGTGATCATTTAGATAACTCGAGGAATGTCTATCTAAGTCGGAGTTCTTAAGTAATATGATTAATTGAACTTAATTTATCATGAACTTAGACTTGATAGTTTTTGCATATCTATGTTCTAGATCAATGGCCGATGCTTCTGTTCCCTTGAATTTTAATGCGTTCCTAGAGAAAGCTAAGTTGAAAGATGATGGTAGAAACTACACGGACTGGGTCTGTAACTTGAGTATTATCCTCGTTGCTGCATAGAAGAATTATGTCCTTGATGCACCGCTAGTTGAAAGGCCTGCTGCAGGAGAAGGTGCTGATGTTATGAACGTCTGGCAAGCTCGATCTGATGAATACTCGATAGTTCAGTGTGCCATTCTTTACGACTTAGAATCGGGACTTCAAAGACATTTTGAATGCCATGGACCATATGAGATGTTCCAAGTGTTGAAGTTAATATTTCAAGCAAATGCCTGAGTTGAGAGATATGAAGTCTCCAACAAGTTCTATAGCTGCAAGATGGAGGAGAGCTATTATGTCAGTGAACACATACTCAAAATGTCTGGGTATCATAAACGCTTGAGTCAGCTGGGAGTTAATCTTCCAGATGATAGTGTTATTTATAGAGTTCTTCAATCACTGCCACCAAGCTATAAAGGCCGCATGATGAACTATAATATGCAAGGGATGGAGAAGACTATTCCCGAGCTCTTCGCTATGCTCAAAGCTGCGGAGGTAGAAATCAATAAGGAGCATCAAGTGTTGATGGCTAACAAGACAACTAGTTTCAAGAAAAAGGGCAAAGGAAAGTAGGGGAACTTCAAGAAGAATGGCAAGCAAGTTGCCACTCCCGGGAAGAAGCCAAAATCTGGACCTAAGCCTGAAACTGAGTGCTTCTACTACAAAGGGACTGGTCACTTAAGCGGAACTATCCCAAGTATTTGGCGGATAAGAAGGATGGCAAACTGAACAAAGGTATATTTGATAACATGTTATTGATGTGTACCTTACTAATGCTCGTATTAGTGCCTGGGTATTTGATACCGGTTCAGTTGCTCATATTTGTAACTCGAAACAGGGGCTACAGATTAAACGAAGATTGGCTAAGGACAAGGTGACGGCGCGTCGGGAATGGTTCCAAGGTCGATGTGATCGCCGTCGGCACACTACCTCTACATCTACCTTCGGGATTAGTTTTAGACCTGAATTATTGTTATTTGGTGCCAGCGTTGAGCATGAACTTTATATCTGGATCTTGTTTAATGCGAGACTGTTATTCATTTAAATCAAAGAATAATGGTTGTTCTATTTATATGAGTAAATGTTTTATGGTCATGCACCCTTGAAGAGTAGTTTATTTTTGTTGAATCTCGATCGTGGTGATACACATATTCATAATATTGATGCCAAAAGATGTAAAGTTGATAATGATAGTGCAACATATTTGTGGCACTGCCGTTTAGGTCATATTGGTGTAAAGCGCATGAAGAAACTCCATGCGGATGGACTTTTGGAATCACTTGACTATGAATCATTTGATGCTTGCGAACCATGCATCATGGGCAAGATGACTAAAACTCCATTCTCTGGAACAATGGAGCGAGCTACTGACTTATTGGAAATAATACATACCAATGTATGCGGTCCAATGAGTGTTGAGGCTCGCAGCGGGTATCGTTATTTTCTGACCTTTACAGATGATTTGAGCAGATATGGGTATATCTACTTAATTAAACACAAGTCTAAAACATTTGAAAAGTTCAAAGAATTTCAGAGTGAAGTGGAGAATCATCGTAACAAGAAAATAAAGTTTCTACGATCTGATCACGGAGGCGAATATCTGAGTTACGAGTTTGGCCTTCATTTAAAATAATGTGGAATAGTTTCACAACTCACGCCACCTGGAACACCACAGCGTAATGGTGTGTCCGAACATCAGAATCAGTACTTTATTAGATATGGTGCGATCTATGATGTCTCTTACCAATTTACCACAATCGTTTTGGGGTTATGCATTAGAGACAACTGCATTCACTTTAAATAGGGCACCATCTAAATCCCTTGAGACGACACCGTATGAACTGTGGTTTGGCAAGAAACCTAAGCTATCATTTCTTAAAGTTTGGGGTTGCGATGCTTATGTGAAAAAGCTTCAACCTGATAAGATCGAACCCAAATCAGAGAAGTGCATCTTCATAGGATACCCAAAAGAAACTGTTGGGTACACCTTCTATCACAGATCCGAAGGCAAGATCTTTGTTGCTAAGAATGGATCCTTTATAGAGAAGGAGTTTCTCTCAAAAGAAGTGAGTGGGAGGAAAGTAGAACTTGATGAGGTAACTGTACCTTCTCTCGAATTGGAAAGTAGCTCATCACAAAAAATCTTTCCTGTGATGCCTACACCAACTAGAGAGGAAGCTAATGATAATGATCATGAAACTTCAGATCAAGTTACTACTGAAGCTCGTAGGTCAACCAAAGCACGTTCCGAACCAGAGTGGTACGGTAATTCTATTCTAGAAGTCATGTTACTAGACCATGAGGAACGTACGAACTATGAGGAAGCGATGATGAGCCCAGATTCTGATAAATGGCTTGAGGCAATGAAATCTGAGATAGGATCCATGTATGAGAACAAAGCGTGGACTTTGGTTGAATTGCCTGATGATCGGCAAGCCATAGAGAATAAACGGATCTTCAAGAAGAAGATTGAAGCTGATGGTAATGTTACTGTCTACAAAGCTCGACTTGTCGCAAAAGGTTTTCGACAAGTTCAAGGTGTTGACTACGATGAGATTCTCTCACTCGTAGCGATGCTTAAGTCCGTCTGAATCATGTTGGCAATTGCCACATTTTATGAAATCTGGCAAATGGATGTCAAAACTGCATTCCTTAATGGATTTCTTAAAGAAGAGTTGTATATGATACAACCAGAAGGTTTTTTCGATCCTAAAGGTGCCAACAAAGTGTGCAAGCTCCAACGATCCATCTATGGACTGGTGCAAGCATCTCAAAGCTGGAATATACGCTTTGATGAGGTGATCAAAGCATATGGTTTTATACAGACTTCCAGAGAAGCCTGTATTTTCAAGAATGTGAATGGGAGCTCTATAGCATTTCTAATATTACATGTGGATGACATATTGTTGATTGGAAATGATGTAGAATTTCTGGATAGCATAAAAGGATACTTGAATAAAAGTTTTTCAATGAAAGAACTCGGTGAAGCTGCTTATATATTGGGCATCAATATCTATAGAGATAGATCAAGGCGCTTAATTGGACTTTCACAAAGCACATACCTTGATAAAGTTTTGAAGAAGTTCAAAATGAATCGGTCAAAGAAAGGGTTCTTGCCTGTGTTACAAGGTGTGAAGTTGAGTCAGACTCAATGCCCGACCACTACAAAAGATATAGAGAAAATGAAAGTCATTCGCTATGCCTCAGCCATAGGTTCTATCATGTATGCTATGCTGTGTACCAGACCTGATGTGTGCCTTGCTATAAGTTTAGCAGGGAGGTACCAAAGTAATCCAGGAGTGGATCACTGGACATCAGTCAAGAACATCCTGAAGTACCTGAAAGGACTAAGGATATGTTTCTCGTTTATGGAGGAGACAAAGAGCTCGTCGTAAATGGTTACGTCGATGCTAGCTTTGACACTGATCCGGATGACTCTAAGTCACAAACCAGATACGTGTTTATATTCAATGGTGGAGCTGTCAGTTGGTGCAGTTCCAAGTAAAGCATAGTGGCGGGATCTATGTGTGAAGCGGAGTGCATAGCTGCTTCGGAAGCAGCAAATGAAGGAGTCTGGATGAAGGAGTTCATATCCGATCTAGGTGTAATACCTAGTGCATCGGGTCCAATGAAAATCTTTTGTGACAATACTGGAGTAATTGCCTTGGTGAAGGAATCTAGATTTCACAAAAGAACCAAACACATCAAGAGACGCTTCAACTCCATCCGTGATCAAGTCAAGGAGGGAGACATAGAGATTTACAAAATACATACGGATCTGAATGTGGCAGGCCGATTGACTAAGCCTCTTCCACGAGCAAAACATGATCAGCACCAAGACTCCATGGGTATTAGAATCATTACAATGTAATTTAGACTATTGACTAGTGTAAGTGGGAGACTAAAGGAAATATACCCTAGAGGCAATAAAAAAGTTGTTATTTATATTTCCTTATATCATGATAAATGTTTATTATTCATGCTAGAAATGTATTAACCGGAAACTTGATACATGTGTGGATACATAGACAAAACACCGTGTCCCTAGTAAGCCTCTACTAGACTAGCTTGTTAATCAAAGATGGTTAAGTTTCCTAGCCATAGACATGTGTTGTCATTTGATGAACGGGTTCACATCATTAGGAGAATGATGTGATGGATAAGACCCACCCGTTAGCTTAGCATATTGATAGTTCAGTTTTATTGCTATTGCTTTCTTCATGTCAAATACATATTCCTTCGACTATGAGATTATGCAACTCCCGGATACCGGAGGAATGCCTTGTGTGCTATCAAACGTCACCGTAACTGGGTGATTATAAAGATGCTCTACAGGTATCTCTGAAGGTATTTGTTGGGTTGACATAGATCGAGATTAGGATTTGCCACTCCGAGTATCAGAGAGGTATCTCTGGGCCCTCTCAGTAATGCACATCATAAAAAGCCTTGCAAGCAATGTGACTAATGAGTTAGTTACGGGATGATGTATTACGGAACAAGTAAAGAGAGTTGCCGGTAACAAGATTGAACTAGGTATGAAGATACCGACGATTGAATCTTGGGAAAGTAACATAACGATGACAAAGGGAATAACGTATGTTGTCATTGTGGTACGACCGATAAAGATCTTCGTAGAATATGTAGGAACCAATATGAGCATCCAGGTTCCGCTATTCGTTATTGATCGGAGAGGTGTCTCGGTCATGTCTACATAGTTCTCGAACCTGTAGGGTCTGCACGCTTAACGTTCGATGATGATTTTGTATTATATGAGTTATGTGATTTGGTGACTGAATGTTGTTCAGAGTCCCGGATGAGATCATAGACATAACGGAGAGTCTCGAAATGGTCGAGAGGTAAAGATTCATATATAGGACGATGATATTCGGACACCAGAAGTGTTCCGTGGGTACCGGGTACATATCAAGTCACCAGAAAGGGGTTACAGGCACCTGCAGCAAAGAAATGGGCCCTATGGGACAAGAGATTGACAGACTAGACACTGGTGGGCTGGTGCGCCCCCATATAGGCTGAAATAGGAGGAGAAGGAAGGAGGGAAAGAGAGAAGGAAAGGGGAGGATTCGGCCTCCCCCTTTCCTTCTCTCCCCCCTCTCTTTCCTTTCCCCTCCAACACTTATGGAAGGGGAGGAGGCCAACTTGTGGGAGGCGCCCAAGTAGGATTACTCCTAATTGGGGTGCCCCTTGCTGCCTCTCTCCCTCTCCCACCTATATATATATATGTGGGGGGGGGCACCTCTAGAATACACAACATTGATTCCTAGCCGTGTGCGGTGGCCCCCTCCACAGTTTACGCCTCCGTTCCTATTCACGTAGTGCTTAGGCGAGTCCGATCAATGATCACCTTCATCACGCCGTTGTGCTGACGAAACTCTCCCTCAACACTTTGCTGGATCAAGAGTTCGAGGGACGTCATCGAACTAAACGTGTGCAGAACTTGGAGGTGACGTACGTTCGGTGCTTGATCGGTCGGAACGAGAAGAAGTTCGACTACATCAACCGCGTTGTCAAACGCTTCCGCTTTCAGTCTACAAGGGTTCATGGACACACTCTCCCCCTCTCATTGCTATGCATATCCTAGATAGATCTTGTGTGAGTGTAGGAATTTTTTTGAAATTACATGCTACGTTTCCCAACAATACCATGCTCGACGGCATGGCAGAGCAGATACTTGTTTTCAGCTACCTATTACAAGGCTTCGGCTAAGCCCAATAAATTGTGAACAAGTGTTTTTCGGAGTTAAGTTACTCCATTGAGCCGGTATCAGCACCGTATGGGTTTTGGCCTGGCGGGTTGTTGCCATCCTAGTGCCTTGAAGATTTCGGGTCATCCCGCGCCGGCTCTTCCTCATCGACCATCTGGAGGTCAGCCGATGTCCAGTTGATGCCGGTTAAAGCCTCAAATGCGGCTTCATCATTAAGAATAATGGAAGGGTCAAGGTCAGGGGTGAAGATATGCTTATGCCTTTGCAGGGTTAGATCCACAATCTCATGGGATGGCGGCTTAATCTTATTGTTGTTGTCATCGTAAGCCGTCGTATACTTGTTCAAATCCAGCTCTTCTACAAGTTTGCATGCCACGGTCGCATCTCTCTAATGCAATTGTTGAAGTCTTTCTCTTCAAAGATCGACTGGTCATCCTTGAATTATGGGCATCCGATTGCTATTTCTTCCGGGTCAAGTTCTGTTTGCCACTCCTTGACCGGGCCGAGAGCAACAATGGCTCCGGCTTGGTCGGCTGATAATTTAAACTCCTCAATTTGAGCAGGCACTGTTGAGAGATGTTCTAGCACAGTCTTGATATGATTTGCAGGATTTTTGCCACCTGACAAAGTGACAAGGGTGTGCAGTGTTCCAGCATACAACTGCTCGGTCAATGAATAAACTGCCTTCAATTTCAGCAGCATGTTCTGACCAAGATTGGCGCTTCTGGGGCCCATTCAATTTTTTGCACAAGAATCCCCAGGCGGGTTAAAGATTATATATTGTGAATCACCAGGCGGATTAAAGAAATGACAAGACAAATGATGAAGTGCAAGTCTTCAACTTACCAAAGATGGTGGCTGTCATGTGGGTTATCTGTTGTTTTAAGCCGGCAAGTTCATCAGTCACTGGCTTAAGTTGCTTTTTAGACTCTTCAGCTCTTTTCAGCAGTGCGGCCTTGTCAGTCTCCCATATGGTTCTTTCAGCATCAAAACCGGCCTTCATCTTTTGAATGTCTTCCAGTGAAGTTTTTAGCTTTGACTCGGCCTTGGAAATTTCTGCTTTTTGATATTCTTCTTTAAGTCGCTCAGTTGTGACTCTTTCAAGTTTAAAGCTTCCCGAAATAAGAAATTGAAGTAGTAGATGCCACACAATGAGCAGTTTTGCTATCATACAATTATTTAAGTACATTGCAAGCAATATACTTGGCACTTGGGGGCTAATGCATGTCATTTTAATCTATGAGACCCGGCTCATCTTATTCAGATAAGCTGGCCCTTGGAGGCAACATGTTTGATCTGTATCAACAACTGAAAGACCCGACTCATCTTATTTAGATAAGCCAGCCCTTGGGGGCTACAGGTTTGATCTATATCAGCGATTGTAAGACCCGGCTCATCTTGTCAAGTTAAGCCAACCCTTGGGGGATACTATGGATATATGTATATGAAAGGCTAAAGAGAGGATTGACGTGTTCATACCTCATATTTTTGTTTCATCAATTGGACCAACCCGACTTCTAGATCTCGTGTTGTGTGGAGACAGTTTAAGTAGCCCGCGTACACTTCATCTACATTGAATGAGGAATAATTTTCCAGATCCAATTTTGCCTTGCCCTTATCCAATGAAGGTATTTCCTCCTTAGTTGAGTGCTTGGATAACACTCTGGAGACCTGGGCGCCTTAAAGGCTGACCCAGTAATAATGATGTCATTAGCGTCAATAGTGCAGGGCTCTTGTCAGTGGACTTGGCAGGAGTTGGCGGCTTAGGACTTGGCGGGTCTTGATGGACAACCGGGTTAATCTCAATGTTCATTGCCTCAGAGACGGTATGTCGTTTGTGGTGGCGGGTCATTGGCAAGGTATTCAGGGTTTTGGGTCGAAGCCTCAGGGGTCTCTGGCACCCGCCTCTCCGGTTCAGCAGCTTTGGGGTCCTTTGAAGACCCGCCCACCTTTTGTTTCTTGCCCACCTTCGTTACGCCTCTGTGACAAGAATACAAGAGTTCATGAGTATATTACTACAAGTCATTTATGAACAAATGAAAAAACTAACCCATGGACAACCTCGAAAAGCAGGCATTCGAGTTCCACTAGAGTCGCCAGATGATGGTGGTGTTCCCTGATATTTTGAGTCAGAAGAATTAAGAGGTTGATGTATGAGTCTAGCTTGTGGAAGAGATAGAATCGGGCTATGTGGCACCTCATTGCGACACTTTCGAGGAGTTGGGGTGTTGGGTAAGCTGGACATGAGATCTTCAGTGCCATCACTCCGGGTCTTACGCCTCAATTCATGTTGTTATTTCTTCAAAAGAAAGTTGGGATCCAAATGAGCAAGAGGGTGAGAAAACCTTACTTTCCGAGTGACCCACCGAATTTTCTTTCTTGGCAAGGGTTCTGAGTCGGGGGAAATTATAGTTACCTCTGCTGTGTCTGCATGGCTGGTCTCTGCATCTTCCTGAGAGGAATCAGCATAAATAAGTTGGATGAAAATAAAGCCAAGGGATTCAAGTTCTACCTCTGACTCATCATCAAGATGGAACAATTCCTCGGCTGATGGCTTCTTGCAACGACCTGGACCTTGAGTCTTTGTTTTAAGCTTCTTGGCTAGGGCGACAGCTTGAAGTTTCCTTTTCCAGAAGGGAGAGTCAGCCTATATACATGAGCAAAAAGTTGAAATAATGTGAAAACTAAAGAGATGGATAAAACAGGATGAAGTTTGATCTGATTGCTTACAGGAGGAGCGGCGATAAGTGTGCAGAAAGGATTCAATCCCACTTTGCTGCAATTTTCCAGAGATTCACCGAGCAGCGTCTTGACCATGTCATTGATCTCCTTATTAATCAGACGAGTTGGATTGTAACGCTGCGGGTCTTTGGTGTCACTAGTGTACTGGCACATTAAGCCGCTGTGCCGGCTCATGGGTAAAATTCTCCATGCTAGCCAACAGCGAACCAGGACGACTCAAGTTAAGCCATTGGCAATCAAAGCCATTACTTTTGAAAAGGTGGAAGTGAAAGGAGCGCGCTCTGCGGCAGTCAATCGGTCGGGAAGCTGGCTGCTGGTGGTGAGCCGGTAGGGATGAAAACCTGGCAAAGGGTTCTCTTCAGCTGGGGAGGTGTCTCTATAGTAAAACCAGGTATAATTCCAGTCTTTGGGATGACTGGGCAGGGCGGCTGAAGGAAAATTTACATCCCTTCATCTTTGGATGGAAACACCTCTGAGTTCAAGACTGGGCCCATCAGACATCTCGGTGTGGTGGTTGATATAAAAATAGTCTCTGAACAGATCGACAGAGGGTTCTTCCCCAATGCACACTTCACAGGACACTTGGAAGTTGCATATATTTGAAACAGAGTTGGGACCAATATCTTGTGGAAGAAGAATATAGAAATGCAGAATGTCCTGAAAGAATTTTGACCCGGGCGGTGAGAAGCCACGAAGGAGGAGGTCTGTAAACTATAACTTCACCCTCTTGGGGTTCAGGAGAAAAATTCGGGGCCTGGAACCCGCCAGTGGATGACTTCTTTGGCAGGCAAAACCCCCATGGTCACATAATCATTGAGTGTGCTCTCTATGACTTTGGAGGCAATCCAGTCATAGGAGGTGGGGGTCTTAGTCATAATTGGCGAGTTAAAAAGCTGCAATCTAGGAGTAAAAGGTATGGCAGGTTAAACTATAGTGATAAGCCGCCTAAAAAGATTCCGATGACATTTTCAGCAGCAGCTAGCCGATTATGGTTATCAGAATAATCGTTATGGTGAATCATGGAAAAGATTATAAACCGCTTTGATTAAGAGGGTAAGGCGACTCTCAAGTTCATTGATAAGCTGGCGGGTTACAAAGTCATTATTAAGCCGCCCCTGGAAGGGATCGAACACATGATCTTAATCAACAGAGCAGTCATTATTAAGCTGCCCGAAATGTGAAGCGCGTGTCAATTACCTAATGATATGATATTGTGGAATTTTGCTAAGTATGGCCAATTTTTTCACAATTTATGCCTATAATTTTGGATCTACGACAGTTCAGAAAAAGATGAAAAATTACTAAACCTAGCGGGCGGCTGTGGAAGAACTAGCAGATAATGTGCTGATCCCGAAGAAAAAGGGGATCTACCTAACATGCAAAACGATGGATGAGCTAGGATGAACACTGACGAACTCTACGAACTAGGGTGTCCTAATTCGGATCTGAAGCGAAGAAACAGGAATACCTCCCGGTCCTGAAGAATAGCGGGAGTGCGCCGCAGATTTCTGGTCCAGTCAGGTTGACGCAGCGGCCTTGATGGGGTTGATGGTGAAGGTCAGCGGCGGTGGCGGAGCAGAGGATATCGCGAGAAGAGTCAGGGGTAAAAAGTGAAAAAGGGACCCCCGTGCATATTTATAAGGAAAAGTCAGTGAATAGTAAAATAACATGCGTGGAAATCAAGGAGACGTCGTGATTATCTTAACAGGGGAGGCGCCTCGATTCTCGGAATGGCTGGTTAATGCAAAATCCATTCTGACGTCATAAGATTTCTTTAGATTTATTTAACATGATGTCATGTTTTCATATGATGGGTTATAAAAGTCTGTTCCAGGTTAAGTACTGGAAAAATTCAAAGAAGACTTGCCAACCGGAGATAGTGGAGATTGACATGAACAAGTTCAAATCAATATGGGCCCAATGTTGGGGATATAGCCCCACGGTGTGACCCGCCCAGGAGGGGCCGGGTTACACTGTTGGCGACTCAGAAAGGAAGCCTAAGTAGGCCGAAGAAACTAGATATGGAACCAGAGGGTGACTTACGTGATGAGCCGCCGGAGGCCCAGGCCTAGAAGATGCTACGAGACCCGACGCTTGTAAGCCGCCCGACGACGACTTGCCTAGCAAGGAAAGGTGACTTAGAACCTGGGATGGTCACATTGTGTGATCCGACTTGTTCTCTTGTAAGCCCAGGGCCTCGATCTGTGTATATAAAGGCGAGACCCTGCGGCGGGTTAACTCAAGTAACAACCAATCAATAGCTAGGTCAGGCGATTCTGCTCCCTTGTAATAAATACTCAATCAATATAACACAAAGCAGGAAGTAGGCTTTTAGGTCGTTGGTGAGGGGCCGAACCTGGGTAAACTCGTGTCCTTCGTCCCGTTCAACCCCTTCGAGCTAACCTACGTTGCGATGGCTCCACACCTAAGTCCTTTCACAAGGGCATCTGCCGTGACAAAACCACGAAAGCCCCTGGGTATACTTTAATCATATTAAAAAAGTCCAAAATACCTTCGCTACAATTTATATCTTTTATTTTGTTTTGCAATTTATCTATCTACCACTACAAGATTTGATCCTTGCAAGTAACGAGTTCAAGGGGATTGACAACCCTCTTTCCAACGTTGGGTGCAAGTATTTGCTTTTGTGTGTGCAGGTGTTGTTCACGAGGCTTTCCGTGATTCTCCCATTGGTTTGATAAAACTTGGTTTTCACTGAGGGAAATACTTATCTCTACTGTACTACATCTCCTCTCCTCTTCAGGAAAAATCCCAACGCAACTCAGAAGTAGCAGGAAGAATTTCTAGCGCCATTGCCGAGGAGAGATCATCAAAACCTACCAAGTACTTTCGCACAAACTATCATATAATTGCTTTACTTTTTATTTGCCTTTGCCTCTCGTTTTCATCTCCCCCACTTCTCATAAAAATCACAAAAACACAAAAATATTTTGCTCATTCACTTGCTTTGTGGCTATGTCTCAAGAAAACACCAAGTTGTGTGACTTTTAAAATACTACTAATAATGATTTTATTAGTACCCCAATTTCTCCTCCCACCACTAGTGCCGTGTCTTATGATATTAATGCCGCTTTGCTAAATCTTGTTATGAAAGAACAATTTTCTGGAAATCCTAATGAGGATGCTCCTTTCCATCTTAATACTTTCGTTCAATTATGTGATATGCAAAAGAAAAAAAAGATGTGGATGATGATATTATTAAGCTGAAATTATTTTCGTTCTCACTAAGATATTGTGCTAAACACTGGTGCTGAGACGTGCTACACAAACGATTTTTACCCCCTTTCCGCGATGGAGTTTTAACCATCGCCTTTCATGTGTGTGTGATGGGAGGGGGGGGGGGGGGTCCTTCCCACACGACCCAGAAACCGTCGGCAATAGGTCCTCCGGTCACACACACAGGGCAAAAGGAGCTGACGTGCAATCGGGCTAGCCATCAGAGATAATTATACAGGCCAAATCGTTTCTGTTCGTATGTACATCCCACACAGTGAAGTCCCAAATAACGTTTCCATTCATATGTATATCACACACAATTTTTTATCTGGAAACATCTATGCAGGGTGGCCTCACGCAAGCATTTGTCTGGCGGAAGTCATGTGTGATTGTTCATTGATCCAACACGCCTACTTTCTAGAAACCGTGCGGGTTTGTTTGAGTTCATCGCCCACAGCGTTGTCTGATAAACCGTATGCGGGCGATGAAGGCCGCGTCAGCGAAGAAGATGGTGAAGGCCACAGTGGCGAAGAAGATTGCGACTGCCTCCTCCTCGTCCAAGCGGCGCCGGATCCCATCTCCTTCTCCCCTCCCTCGGACAGCACCCTGGAGGCCGAATTCGACCTCGGATCTTTTAGCCCGAAAAGGAAGAGGAAGCCAGTGGAGGGGGAGGTGGAGGACGAGTAAGTATTTCGCCCCCTACCATCTCCTGACCTTACGCATGTGTTACCCTCCTTTGATTTGATGTTATCTTCACAGGGACACGGAGGCGCTGGACTAGAGGGTGGCGAAGAGGGCCAAGGCCTCGACGGGCGACAAGCCCCCGGCGGGTACTTTGCGTATGCCGGTGTTGGTGGAGAGCCGTCCGGACAGCAGCCCCGATGCAGCCCTCGCTCCAGCCTCAGCGTGAGTTCATCACTCACTCCTTCGCTGATGAACATTGGGGTGTGAATTCTTGATGCTGACCTTGCCGGGTTCGCAGGAGGAGAACGACAGCAGGAGGAGCCGCCGAGGGCCACTCCCGAAACGCCGCCCCCCTCAATTACACCGCCCAGAGGGGCGTCCCCGGCAAGGGCATCCACCATTGAGCCCACGCATATGGAGGAGGAGGAGGCGAGCTTGTGTGCCGGCGGTTCTGCCTTGGCAACAAATGCTAGCGGGGAGGGTGCCACCTCTTCCCAGCCCGGTGTGGGTACGTCGTTTGCTTCCCGCCCCTGTTCTTTCTTCTTCTTTTTGAACCTTGACCTTGGCCCCGTCTCATTCCCCTTCCTGGTATCCAGATCCTTCCTCAGCGGACCGGGAGGATACTGACACTGTCGTCGAGGAGGTCGCCAAGGACGCCGAGGCCGAGGCCGAGGCCGACAAGATTGCAGCTGAGGAGGCCGCCAAGACCGCCGCTGAGGAGGCCGCCAAGAGGCCTGCCGGAGAGGCCAGCAAGGCTGCTGCCGAGGAGGCCGTCAAGGGGCCTGCCGGGGAGGGGGTGGTTAATGACCAACCTTCCTCCTCCGCTGCCCCTGGCCCGGGCAAGTACTTGAAGGTGGGTGACGACCTGTTTGTCCACCTCCCAGGGACGGCGAGCACCAGGGCGCCAACCGAGGGGGAGGTGTTTGACGACAAGGTTCGCGCCACCGCCGGGCTTCAGGTTGTTGATGAACCGAGCGCCAGCGGTGGCGGTTCCCAAGAGGAGCACCTTCTTCGGGCCATGAGCGTCAACTTCCAAAAGCTCCAGGTACTCCACCGTGCCTGCCTGGACAAGGCAAAATCCAGGATAGCGGCGACGGACAAGGCGGGGGCGGATCTTGAGGAGCGCATCGCTAAGACGCATGCCTAGTTCCGCAAGGCCCATGAAGAACTGAGGGTTGCCCAGGGTTTGCTGGCTGAGCGCAAACAGGAGCTTGTCCTAAAACAGGCCGCCAGGGACGAGGCCGCTCGGCAACAACACCACACTTTGTTGAGCTCCCAAGAGGAGGACCTTGCCGCCTGTGAGGAGGCGCTCGCCGCCACACTCCGTGGCAAGGATGAGGAGGTCGAGAAGCTCGTCGTGCAGCGGGCCCAGGAGCTAGAGCAGAGGCCTGAGGAGGCACTCAATGGTCAGGCCCTTGTCCATGCCGATAAGGTGAAGGAGCTGGAGCTGGAGTGGGAGGAGCCGAAGAAGGTGACCTCGGAGCTGACGAAAGAGAGGGACACGGCCGACTATTCTTTGGCGGATGCCCAGGCCGCAGTCTCCGACAAGGCCAAGCTGCTCTCCGAGGCCAACGACTCCATCAACGATCTGAAGTTGAAGCTGGACGGCTTGGAGGGGAAGCTTTCGGAGGCCGGGGCTCGTTAGGAGACATTGAACAAGGTATTGGTGGACGATAAGCAGCTCCGGAGGAATGATGCCGCCGAACATGAGGAGTACGCGAAGGGCGTAGACCTTTGTATCAGCCACCTCGTCGACGTCGCCGACAGGATCACCATGAAGCTGGCCGCCATGGGGATGCCGAATGTCAGGTACTCCCAGGAGCCGAACGAGAGTCCCAATGCCAGGCTGACTCTGTTCTTTGAGGGCGTCCTTGGAGCCCTGGAGCAGCTCCGTTCCAACCGAGCGACCTCTCTAGCCAACGAGGCCCGGAAGCTCTGCCGGGGCGCCCTGACCAAGGTCCTCACCAAGGTGGCGTACTTGAACCCCAACGTCAACTTTGCTGCCGCGCTGGAGAGCTTGCCGGAGGATGTGGACCTCGCAGTGCTAGAGGAGCGTATCGAGCCTATCATCAAGCGCGTCGACGGGGTCCGGAGGGTGGAGGGCCAGCGCCGAGACTAGGCGCCCCGTTTCCCTTTGCCGCTGCAAATTCATAACCAAGATGATTTTATCTTAAGTTAGAAACGCAACAACAATTGATGTAATATAACTCTGCTGTACTTTTTAAAACGATGCATACTTTTTTTCCTATTCGATCTTTCTTGGTATGTATGCCCTACGCTTAGTTGGACAGGCTTGCTGCCACGTATACCCAAGCCGAGGCACTTTGAGGACGGATCCTTAGCGGCCTGCCGGATGTGCTTGCTGCCGGGCAAACCACCTGACCGCTCTCAGCGCGGCCGCTTGAACTGTTGAGCGGACTCGAAACAAGACAAGGGCGTTTCCAATAGCGGATAGGCCACCCTACCGATCTCAATGCGGCCGCTCGAACTGTTGAGCAGACTCGAAACAGAACAAGGGCGTTGCCAATAGCGAGAGGGTCCCATCGCGTGCATGTTTTCCATACAAAGAGCGAGATCTTTCGAGGAAAAATAACTTTATAAAAGAAAAGGGAATTACTCAAAGTTTTGAGCGACTTAGCTTTTTGCGGCCACACAGATGATCGTTGCTGCCGCGGATGGCACCAGAGTGCGGCTGATTGATGCCGCCTTCTCTTCTCGGGCCACCGCGACGAGGGAGTCGATAGGTTGGCTCCAAAACCAGATTTTCACAGCTTGCGCCCTCTACCTGGAGCGCCAAAGATGTCGGTGGAAACGACACCTATGGGATCACGGGGAATCCCTTCTATGGTCGGCGGGCACGGGGCTGTGGAAAGAGCGGGTTTAAGAGATCAACATGGGAAATTTATCCAGGTTCGGGCCGCAAGTGACGCGTAATACCCTACTCCTACTAGTTTGTGTTTATCTGGCATTCTCGGAATAGCTACAAAGCATGCAGGGTCCAAAAAGTCCGGATCCTCTCATAGTACGTCTCAGGTCTCCTTTTATAGTTAAAGAGGCTGCCACAATGGCACACATGAGGTGGAAAGTTGTGCAGTAGTCGAGTTTATTGCCTGACATCATAGGACAAAACACATTAAATGCGCTACTTAGGTGTCTTCTTGCTTTATCGGGGATGGCAACGAAGCCCGTCCCACCCGTCGCCGCTTCGCCTTGCTCCGACACGCGTCCAGGCTAACAAGGCATGCAGCGCCATGTAGGCTGGTGATGACCCAGAAGTATAGGGGATCTATCATAGTCCTTTTGATAAGTAAGAGTGTCGAACCCAACCAGGAGCAGCAGGAAATGACAAGCGGTTTTCAGTAAGGTATTCTCTGCAAGCACTAAAATTATCGATAACAGATAGTTTTGTGAGAAGGTAATTTGTAACGGGTAACAAGTAATAAAAGCAAATAAGGAGCAGCAAGATGGCCCAATCCTTTTTGTAGCAAAGGACAAGCCAGGACAAGCTCTTATATAAAGGAAAACGCTCCTGAGGACACATGGGAATTATCGTCAAGCTACTTTTCATCATGCTCATATGATTCGCGTTCATTACTTTGATAATTTGATATGTGTGTGGACCGGTGCTTGGGTACTGCCCTTCCTTGGACAAGCATCCCAATTATGATTAACCCCTATTGCAAGCATCTGCAACTACAAAAGAAGTATTAAGGTAAACCTAACCATAGCATGAAACATATGGATCCAAATCAGCCCCTTACGAAGCAACGCATAAACTAGGGTTTAAGCTTCTGTCACTCTAGCGACCCATCATCTACTTATTACTTCCCAATGCTTTCCTCTAGGCCCAAATAATGGTGAAGTGTCATGTAGTCGACGTTCACATAACACCACTAGAGGAAAGACAACATACATATCGTCAAAATATCGAATAAATACCATATTCACATGACTACTTATAGCAAGACTTCTCCCATGTCCTCAGGAACAAATGTAACTACTCACAAATCATATTCATGTTCATAATCAGAGGGGTATTAATATGCATAAAGGATCTGAACATATGATCTTCCACCAAATAAACCAACTAGCATCGACTACAAGGAGTAATCAACACTACTAGCAACCCACAGGTACCAATCTGAGGTTTTGGGACAAAGATTGGATATAAGAGATGAACTAGGGTTTGAGAGGAGATGGTGCTGGTGAAGATGTTGGAGATTGACCCCCTCCCGATGAGAGGATCGATGTTCATGATGATGGTGATGATTTCTCCCTCCCGGAGGGATGTTTCCCTGGTAGAACTACTCCGCCGGAGCCCTAGATTGGTTTCGCCAGGTTCCGCCTTGTGGCGGCGGTGCTTTGTCCCGAAAGCTTGCTTCTGATTTTTTCTAGGGCGAAAGACTTCATATAGCCAAATATGGGCACCGGAGGCCTGCCAGGGGGCCCACGAGGCAGGGGGCGCGCCCAGGGGGTAGGGCTTTCCCCCCACCCTCGTGGACGGTGGGTGGCCCCCCTCTGGTGCTTTCTTCGCCCAATATTTTTTTATATTCCAAAACTGACTTTCGTGGAGTTTCAGGACTTTTGGAGTTGTGCAAAATAGGTCTCTAATATTTGCTCCTTTTCCAGCCTAGAATTCCAGCTGTCGGCATTCTCCCTATTCATGCAAACCTTGTAAAATAAGGGAGAATATGCATAAGTATTGTGACATAATCTATAATAACAGCCCATAATGCAATAAATATCGATATAAAAGCATGATGCAAAATGGACGTATCAACTCCCCCAAGCTTAGACGTCGGTTGTCCTCAAGCGGAAGCCGATAACGAAAAATATTGTCGGTGTACAAAAAGAGGGGTACACTTTTTGTACCCCTATAACTATGCATGGGCAGTCTGAGCCACGGACACCACCGCACTGAGCAAGGCAAGGGAGGTGAGCCAAGGTAAGGACGAAGCTCGAAAGGAGCTGAACGACGCCAAGACCAAGACCACAAAGAGCAAAGGGGACGAAGCGGACTCCCCCGGCAAAATCCTTGCCGGGGGGCGGTTTTGGCAAACCCGGCAAGACCCTTGCCGTGGCCGCTCGCCCCACACCTACGGAGTGAATCACCCTTGCGTCCACTGCCCCCATGGGGCAAGGATTCGGGAGACATCCCCGTGGTGGCATGCAGATCTTTGTGAAGACATTCAAGATCAGATACACACTATAGAAGATGACGACCCTTGGCGGGATCCTAGCCAAGGAGGACCACAAGGCCCCCGGCAAGAGCCTTGCCGGGGATGACAGCAGGAGCCGCGACAAGACCCTTGCCGGGGCCCCAGCAAGACCCTTGTCGGGGCTACGACGAGGCCCTCGCCAAGGGCACCCGTAGGGCCACCATCTGGCCCACGCCAATCAAACCTTCACCGCCGCTCGCATGCAGCTGCCGACCCAACTAGTTGGGCAGGCACCTGCGTGGCAGCAAGCGGATGTTCGTGGAGACCCACCGCTGCGCCACCTCAGCTGCCTGCCTGCCTACATGGCACCGCGTGCACCGCTGGCCAGGGCGCATGTCGACACGAAGGGGAGCGACGACGGACGAGACAAGGCTCTCCCCCGTCCCCGATAACGCAAGGACACCTAAGCAAGACGCATTAAATGCGCCTTGTCATGTAATGCGAGGGATAAACTCAGATCATCGCATTCTTTCCACCTCCTCGTGTGCCACTGTGGCAACCCCTTTCCCTATAAAAGGAGGCCCAAGGCGACCATGAGGAGGATTCGGCTTTTTGGAGCTCCTCACGCCCCATTGCTAGTTCAAGAACACAGATAAACAAGCCACCAAAGCAGGAGTAGGTTTTTACGCATCCTTGCGGCCCGAACCTGGATAAAGATCCTGTGTGCTATCTGTTTGATCCGCTCTTCTCACGACCCCACGCCCCGCAACTGTAGTAGGGATTCTTGTGATCCCATAGGTGTCGTCCCCGCACCGACATCTTTGGCGCGCCAGGTAGGGGGCGCAGTTTGAGAATCAGCTCTAGCAGTTAGCCCGGCACTCCTTCATCTTCGTGACCCTTGAAGAAGAAAGGAGGCCAGAAGATCGACACTCGAGCAATCGCCAACAGAAGCTAAGTTGCACTAAACCCTTATTTGTGCTACCCTTATTATTTGAGGTTATTACCCCCCGGAGATGTCACGCCTTTGTATGAGAAACCCGCACGCCAGGGGGCTCTCCCACGATCGGCAACTCCCTTGCCCTGTTTCGAGTCCGCTCAACAGCTCAAGCGGCTACGTCGAGAATGGCAGAGTAACCTTCCGCGACCAACAACGCCCTCGATTCTGACTCGAGTCAAGCTCGACAGTTCGAGCGGCCGCGTTCGGAACGGAAAGGTGGCTCATCCGGCAGCACGCTGCACTCCAGAGGGCCCCGGGATCCGCCCCAAAACGCCGCTTAGGGCTTCCAGCGCCGCCGCCTACCCGATCGACGAGGGGCACACATACAAAGAGGAATTGAACGAGGAAATAACATGCATAAAAATTAAGAGTACTTCAAAGTTATATTACATCACGTCATAACTGCGGTTCTAACTAAAGATAAATTTGTGTTGGTCGGGAACCCACAGCGGCGAAGAGGAATGCGGTGCTCAATCCCGCCGCTGGCTTTTGATTTCGTCGATGCCGTTGGTGATGGGCTTGATGCGCTCCTTGAGCACCGTGAGGTCAACACCATCCGACAAGCTCTTCATCACGGCCGCGAAGTCAAGGTCGGGATTCCAGTGCGCCACCTTGGTGAGGACCTTGGTCACAACCCTCCGGCAAAGTCGCCGGGCCTCCTCGGCCGGCGTGGCTGTCCTGTTGGAGTGAAGATAGGCCAAGGCTCCGAGGATGCCCTCGAAGAACTGGGTCAGCTTGGCGTTGACGGTCCTGGCTGCGCCGGGGCGTACCTCATGTTTGGCAGCCCCATGGTGGCCAATTGCGAGGTGACCTCACCGGGCGACGACCTCCAGATGGCTGATCCACCTGTTCTCACCCACCACATATTCCTGGTGGGAGGCGGCCTGCTTGCCCGCAGCTGCTTCTCCTCCTCGAGGCTCCCTGGTCAAGGTCTCCTCCCGAGCCCCGCTCTCCGACAAGATCTTCTCGAGACCCTCCAGCTTTAGCTTGAGGTCTCTTATGGAGTTCTCAAGGTCGGAGAGCTCCCCAGTCCCGCTGATGATCGCCTCCCTGCCTCTACCAAGGCGCGGTTGAGCATGTTCTTCTCACGGACAGCTTGAGGGCCTGCTCCTTCAGCTCGTCCCGCTCCGCTTCCAGCTCCTTCACCTTGCCGGCATGGGCCAGAGCCTGGGCATCGAGTGCCTCTTTGTGCCTCCGCTCCAGCTCGCGGGTCCATCGCGCGACAAGGGCCTCAAGCTCCTCATTCTTTCCGCGGAGCGTTGCGCTAAGCTTCGCTTCACGCGCGGAGAGGTCCTCTTCCTGAGAGTCCAAGGCGGCTTGATGCTGGTTCCAGCGGCTTGCCGCCGCGCGCCAAGTTCGCCGCCTCTTCCTGGGCCTTCTCGACGTCGGCCATTTTCATGGTGAGCTCCACATCGCGCTTGGCCAATTCCTCCTGAAAGGCCCTCTGCTCCTCGCGAGTCTGGTGGAACCAGGTCTGCGTCTCAGCGACGCGCGCCTTGAAGTCCACCTCCGCGTTGTCCACCGTTGCCATCCTGGACTTGACCTTGTCCAGGCGGGCACGGTAGAGCGATTGGAGCTTCCGGAAGTCGGCCCCCATGGCGCGGAAAAGCTGCTCTTCTGGAGAATCGTCACCGCCAACGCCCGGCTCATCAACCACCTCAAGCCCGGTGGCGGCAAGCACCTCACCGTCAAAGGCTTCCCCTCCAGCGGGCGCTCGGCTTGACGCCCCTGGAAGATGGACGAAAAGATCGTCGCCCACCTTCAGATATCTGCCGGGGCCCGAGGTTGAGGAGGAGGGGGGCTGGTCACCCGCCACCTCTTCCTCGGCAGAGGCCTTGCTGCCTCACCGGCAGGTCCATCACTGGTGCCCTCGGCAGTAAGCCTCACGGCCGCCTTTGGCGGCCCGCAGCAGCGTCCTCGGCAAGACCCTTGGCGGCCGTCGTGGTGGCCTCATCAAGATCTTTGGCGGCCTCCTCGGCGGCAATCCTGCTGGCCTCCGCCATGCCTCCTCAAAGCAATGTCTCCCTAGCAGTGTCCACGTCCTCCATGTCTGTTGAAGGAGGGCCTGGGCAGCAATGGGGGCGATGAAGCCAAGAAAAGAATAAAGGAGAAACAGAGATGAAGGATAGGCGACTCACCAGTGCCAGGCTGTGAAGAAGAAGTCCCCTCTCCGCCAACATCTGGCGCCGTGGCAGAGTCACCAGCGCCCAAGTTCCCCTCTTCCTCCATGGGTGTGGGCTCCGTGCTTGGTACCCTTGCCGGGGACGCCCCCCGCGGCGGTGTAGTCGATGGGGGTGGTGTGTTAGGAGTAGCCCTCTGTGGCTCCTCCTGCTGCCGCTCCCCTCCTGCAAACCTGGCAAGGTCAGCATCATAGCATCGAGCGCCTACCACATGTCGAGTAAGAAGAGGGTGACGAACTTACGCTGGGGGCTACGCCGAGGGCTGCTGTCCGGGCTGCTCAGCACAACTAGTGGTGTTTCTGAAGCCCCAGCCGGGGGCTGATTGCTCGCCAAGGTCCTCGCCCTCTTCGCCCTCTGGGCCAACGTCTCCGTCTCCTTGCAAAGGCAAAAATGGATCAAGACAAGCGACCCGATTCGGGGAAGTGGAAATGACAGTAAGGAACATAGTACTTACTCGTCATCCGTCTCCTTCTCTTCCACCAGTTTCCTTTTCCTCTCCGGGCTGAGAGACCCGAGATCGAAAGGGAGCTCCACATCATCATCCGAGTCGACGCCTGCCGGAGGAGGCGAAGAAGGCGGCGGGGTTCATGCGCGCCTGGATGAGGAAGGGGCCGTCGCCTTCTTCTTCTCAGCGGCCTTCGTCAGCCCCTTCGCCGCCGTGGCCCTCAGATGGCACCCGGACCCCTCCAGGTCAATTGAGGCAGCCAGAGCTGCCGGGCCGGACCGGCTCGCCGGAGCCAGCCCGCAGCAGGACTCGCCCTCTTCCCCTGATTGGCGTCAAGCCCGCCGCCACGTCCTCCTCCTCCGACGACTCGTCGGCCGCGTCCTCGACAAGCGGAGCTCCAGCCGTCGACGCTGCTGACCTCCCCGGTGGCCGCCGCCCACAGGGTGAACTGCTCCTCCTCCGCAGCCGTCGCGGCCTTGTCCTCCACACCCTCGGCGCTGCCGGCCTCAGTGGCAAGCTGTGCCTACCTCGCCCTAGTGGCGATGTAGTCCAGCTCCGCCTGGGTGGTGTCCATGACAAGCCACCGCTCGACGTCAGCATTGACGTATACCTCGGCCAACGAGTCGAAGAATTGCTGCACATCTGCATCCGTCGGCTCCTGCCAGCTCGGGACAGGGCCGTGCGGCGTTGCGATCCGGCATCATAGCAATGATCTCGGACGGCGTGAGTTATTGCACAACGGGACTACCCCGGCAGCAACTTGAAGAACGACCTTGATGGCCTTGCCGACTTCGCGGCAGCCCTCGCGGCCTTGCCGATCCGTTCAATGTTGCCGTCGCGACCCACACCGAAATGGAAAAGCCACGATGTATGGGCATGCCCCATCACCGTGAAATTGTGGCCGAGGCCGTATGAGCCGCATAATGTCACCGGGTTCGTAAAAAGCCACTGGCCTCCCTTGTTATGTAACGGGGCGATCCGGCGGCGAATGAAGTCCACCCCGATCATCTCCAGGGTGAGCCCAGCCCGGGTCAGCCGGAGGATCCTGGTGGTGGCGACAGTAAGCCTCCCGTCGGCAGCATCGACATCACCCCAGTCCCTGACGCGGACCGGCAGCGTTTGATGGACCTTGCAGAGTTCCGGCGGGTCTTCGTCTTCGATCCAGCACCACCGGCCATGCCATTCATCCCACTTCTCCTTCATGGCACCGTCCGTGTGCGCCCCCTTGGATGTTGAGATCCAGGCGACGCATCCGGAGACGGCACCTTCGGGCTGGATTCAAGGGGAGAAATAATGGCGAAAGAGTGCCGTGTTGGGCTGCACTCCGGCAAAGCCTTCGCAAAGATGCACGAAGAGAGCCAGGCACGCCACCGCATTCGGAGTGAAATCCAAGAGGCGAAAGCCGAAGGTGTGCATGATGTCGCAGAAGAAATCGGAAAAAGGGGGGCATAACCCGCAAGAAAGGTAATCAACAAAAAAGGGATACCGATTTGGGGGCAGGATCGGCGCGGGCGGCAGGAATGATGCGCGTCGCCGGGTGCCCCGAATTCTCTCCCCCCGTCTTCACTCCCCATAAGGGCTTGAAGGAGGCCAGGAGTTCATGAACACCAACCGACGAGGGGAGAAAGAAGGCGGACTTCGTCCGGTCCCCCGACAGCGCGCTCTCCGGTGGCTCCACGGTCCCGGAGCTCTTAGCCACCCCCTTGCCCTTGGCGGATTTGGGTGCCATGGCGGCCGAGAAGTCTAGAGGATTGAAGAAGAGGGGTGGTGAAGCAGCGACGGTGGGCGACAGCGAAAGCTTAGGAGGGAAGGAAGATAGGAAACGGCGGCTCTGAGATTGGAAAAGGTACGAGAGAAGAAGCGAAAGTGAGCAGCGCGCCCACGGTTATTCCTTCTTATGGGGAAAAACGCGGGCCGCCTCCTTTCGCATTAACTGCGACGGGATGCATGCGTGCAGAGCTCAGCCCCACGCATGCCACCCACATCACGCACGCCTCCCCACGCCGAGCCACGCGCGGGAGGCATGGGAAGCACAGCGCGTGAAGAGACTTACCACGGTAAAAACCACCCTGCCTGCCCGCGCACCATTTTTGGTTCTAGCCCAACGATGCGATTGCGCTTACGTGTGTCCCAGGCCCGGGGGCTCCTGTCGGTGTACAAAAAGAGGGGTACACTTTTTGTACCCCTATAACTGTGCACGGGCAGTCTGAGCCACAGACACCACCGCACTGAGCAAGGCAAGGGAGGTGAGCCAAGGTAAGGACGAAGCTCGAAAGGAACAGAACGACGCCAAGACCAAGACCACAAAGAGCAAAGGGGACGAAGCGGACTCCCCCGACAAGATCCTTGCCGGGGGGGGGGCGGTTTTAGCAAACCCGGCAAGACCCTTGCCGTGGCCGCTCGCCCCACACCTACGGAGCGAATCACCCTTGAGTCCACTGCCCCTATGGGGCAAGGATTCGGGAGACATCCCCGTGGTGGCATGTAGATCTTTGTGAAGACATTGAAGATCAGATACACACTATAGAAGATGACGACCCTTGGCGGGATCCCAGCCAAGGAGGACCACAAGGCCCCCGGCAAGAGCCTTGCCGGGGATGACAGCAGGAGCCGCGGCAAGACCCTTGCCGGGTCCCCAGCAAGACCCTTGCCGGGGCTATGACGAGGCCCTCGCCAAGGGCACCCGTAGGGCCACCATCAAGCCCACACCAATCAAACCTTCACCGTCGTTCGCATGCAGCTGCCGACCCAACCAGTTGGGCAGGCACCTGCGTGGCGGCAAGCGGATCTTCATGGAGACCAACCGCTGCGCCACCTCAGCTGCCTGCCTGCCTACATGGCACCATGGGCACCGCTGGCCAGGGCGCGTGTCGACACGAAGGGGAGCGGCGACGGACGAGACAGGGCTCTCCCCTGTCCCCGATAAAGCAAGAACACCTAAGCATGACGTATTAAATGCGCCTTGTCATGTAATGCGAGGGATAAACTTCAGATCATCAGACCCTTTCCACCTCCCTGTGCCACTGTGGCAACCCCTTTCCCTATAAAAGGAGGCCCAAGGCGACCAGGAGGAGGATTCGGCTTTTTGGTGCTCCTCACGCCCCATTGCTAGTTCAAGAACACAGATAAACAAGCCACCAAAGCAGGAGTAGGGTTTTACGCATCCTCGCGGCCCGAACCTGGATAAAGATCCCGTGTGCTATCTGTTTGATCCGCTCTTCTCACGACCCCGCGCCCCGCAACCGTAGTAGGGATTCTTGTGATCCCATAGGTGTCGTCCCCGCACCGACAAATATGTCCACATGTTTAGATATAGAGTTGTCGATAAAATAAAATACAGACATGAGGGCATCATGATCATTCTTATAATATCAACATATATATATATATATATATTGTCATATGATTTCTTATGCTAAAGTAACAATCTATTCACAATGTCAAGTATGAATTAGAAACTTCATTGAGAACCAACAAACTATAATCTCAGTCATTGAAGCAATTGCAATTTATCATAACATTGGAAAGAGTCAATATAAGAGCTTTTCAGCAAGTCCACATACTCAACTATTATTTAGTTTTTCATAATTGCTAACACTCACGCAATACTTATGGTATGGAGTTTTAATCGGACACAGAGAAAGACAGGAGCTTATAATGTTGCCTCCCAACTTTTTACCTCAAGGGTAATGTGTCAACAATAATAGTTTATGATAACTTACATCCAATTGGATATATATATATACATACATACATACATACATCTGGGCTATTCTGTTACGCGTAACAGAATATTATTCTGTTACCCTTTTTGAACTGACGTGGTTCACAGTTTGGACTGACGTGTTTTTCAACAAGATCTGATCTTCCTGCGTGCACGACATACGGAAACAGGGGATGCAACGTGGAGCTTCCGTTCGTTCCCCGGCGCGATGCTGCGGGCCATTCGTTGCTAGAGGAGACATGTAAGGGTTCCGCCGTCCAGCGCTCAGCTGGATGAGTTTTGCGATCTGTAGTCACCGGAGGTGACGGCGTGGGCATTTTTGGCGGCGGATGTGATTTTGGGCGTCAGTGTTGACTGTGGTGTTCGTGGGCCTCAATTTACGTCGTGTTTGTCGTTTTTGATGTGAGAATTATCGGTATGTTATAGTTTTTTGATATTTTTTTCATCTGTAATTTATTATTACAAGTTTTTGTGTTCTTGGTCGTTTTCCACGCCCGCCATGGAAATCTGTTCTTCTTTTTCTGTTGTTTTACTTTCGAATTGGTGTTGCAGGGAGAGATATAAGGACTATATGAAAAGATTTGCGTTGTCAATTTTGCTTTTTTGAGTTGTTTCTACCCCGGATTCCCATGTTGTTTTGTCGTTGGTGGAGGTTGTGTATGGCGGCTGACTGTAAGCTGCGATTTCGGGTAATCTGGTCAAACCGTGTAATTAAGTTGCGTGTTTTCAGTGTTGTTTTGAATTGATGCCCGTATGTGTAGTTGGACTACTGCCGTGTCAAAGTTTTATTACTGTGTGTTGACATCGGAGCCCCACCGATGGCTCTGCACTTTGATTATAAAGGCCGAGCCCTCTGTCAGTTTCATTCTACGAGCTGCAACCAAAGAAAAGGGAGATGGATCCTGAGCTGGGAGAGGTTACAGAGGAGGAGGGGGACGCCATAGATGTGAGGGCTGCACTAGCAGAGCAGAGGAGGAGGAGGCGCAAGCGCATGCAGATGGCGCGACGTGCTGCCGATGAGGAACTGGAGGCAGAGTTCAAGAGACGACTTGCGCGTGAGGTGATGGATACTTGCAAGTCCAATGAATCGGGGCTTCTTTTCCCAGAGGGCAGGGGAAGGAACCATATTCAGATCATTAGTTGGGCTAGGGCGAGAGCAGCCACGGCTCCACATCCATCTACCAGGGCAAAATTGCGTCATTTCTTTGATCGTTATGACTGAAGTAGTGCATATTATGTTTTTAAGATTTTTGTTGTGAGGGAGCAGATGTTCGAATGACTAAATGAATTCAACTTTGTTTTTGTCTCTGAATGTGTTGGTTTGTCTGCATATGTTCGACATGTGCACCTTTGAACTGCTTGGTTTTCCGGGTTGAACTGATTTGCGGTCAAATGTTGGATGGCTTGTGTAATAACTATTTCCTACCAGCTGGCTGCCCATCTGCCTATTTATTATTTTTATAATCTGCGAGTGTCCCTGACTATAAACATTATCCATCTATGTGTGGTGTGTGGCGAAGTCTCCCCCCTCCCTTTTATTCATTCTTCCAGAATCAGATCTAGGTTCCTCTCTCTTCTCTTCGTTGCCTTTTTCTCTGTTCCTGTGTGTTCGATGGAGGATTGTTCATGCGGATGCCTTGTAAAGATGGCGCGCATAGCTGACGGCTGTGTGTACGAGTCTGGTTTGGAGCTCACTCAGACTCAGCGGCGTGGGCAACTTTCTTGTTTGCTGTACGGCAACCATGGGTATCATACACCCTATGTTTGTCGCCTGACGGATGGTGACTTGATGGAATCATGGGTATGTGTTTCTATTCGTTTTGTTTTCTACTTTCTTGTTGGTTTCTGTCCGAAACCCATGGACTGGATCTGCAGTTTTGTCTTATGAATAGCTTGTCTATATTTTTTAATTAGGTTTTGTTGGATTTTAACAAGAGGGATTTCGTGTGTATTTGTTCATTACTTAACAAAGATTTAAACCATTTTTTGTATAATCCCTGATCTGCTTATGAATAGATGTTTTTACTATAGGTGTATTGATATGTATATTTTTCAGTTTAGTCAGTTCACATGTCTAGTTAGTTTTGTGTTATTGTTTTGGTTCAAATTTTTTCCATTTTAGTTTGTTATGCAAATCGTTCCTATATCTGTGTAAAACAGTTATGTCAGGTGTTCATTTTGTTTTGTACTCCCATGTCCATTTGCAGAAAATGTCACCCGTGATCGTGGATTGTTGCTCCTAGTTTCCAAAGTGTTCAAGATGGAGACTTGCACAAGAATGGGTATCGCTTGATGGACGTTGCCTACCACATCGACTTTGATGGTTGCATCAACCTAACTACCGGGTGGAAGGAGTTTTGCGGCTGAGTCTGGATTTGAGGATGGTGATGTGGTTATGGTTATGTTCTTGAGAGAAGACGACTCTCTCAATGCTCGTAATTTATGTCTTTGAGGTTTAAATGTGGCAAATGACGCCGGCTTGAGATTTGTGTATGGTTGATTATGTTGCAGTATTTTTTCTTTTAAAACATTTGCATGTGAGATGGTTGAATTGTATTGTTTTATCAGAATGGTATGGAACTAGTTATGTAATGTTCCTATTGTTCTGCTCAATTATGAGTGTTTTATTTATACATTCTTTATATTAGTACTGGAACAATTTCTATAGTTGAACTGATGGGCATCCTTTGTTTTGGCTGGTATATTTTTCATGTTCATAACTAGGAGACGTGTGCTATATGCTGATGATTTTTTTAGAACCCCTTTTTGTTATTGAGTTTGCTGAACTTACATTTTGTTAATGATAGTACTGCTCTATTTTAGGCTGTCAATTACCAATCAAATTTGTTTTTGTATAATATTATTTTCTTACTTTTTTACATGAATTTTGGAGCACGTTTTTTTCTTTTTTATAGATGAATAATGATAGTTTTGGTATTTTATAAAATAAAAATATTTAATCTTCGCTGCACAAGATTTCTTTCTTTTTATTTGTAATTGAACCTTATGAATTGTAGTAGTTGAACTTTTTTGTAAATTCGTTTCAAATTTTTATTTACAAATCTTATATTTTTACTTCTTACCATTAAGATGTGTTTGAACTTTGTCACAATATTTTTGTTTATTAACTGATTTTTCTTGTGAGTTTTATTTTTTAAAATATTTTCATTTTTTATTTTTTGTCGTGCGTGATCTACTGGATTTTTGTAATGGGGCGAAGTACTTTATTGGGCCATCGGCCTGGGCCGTTGTATTCGGCCCGGATAGCTTCTTCGCTGGGTCAGGTAAAGACGGCGTCTTGCATGAGCTATGTGTTTAGTCCAACCTCGCTAGTCGAGGGGGCTCTAGCCTTGTTTATAAGCGCAGCCGACGCTCACCAGTCGAACTCCTCTGAACACTTACCAGAGCGCTTATACACGGCGCTCGCTCTCTCTCTCTCTCTCTTAACCTGTGGGCCCTGGACGGCAGGCCTCAGTGTGCGGATTACTAGGGATTCGCCCACGGGCTCGAGTTCAAGTATCTAGCATTTGTCAGGGCCTGCGCCTGTCCTTGGGCGGTCATTTTTTTTGGATCTAGTACTTGACTACACCAGTAACTTGGACTGGTACTTTTTTGTCCTTGTGCTGTCAATTTTTTTTCTTTTTTTGTTTGTTTGAATATAGTACTGTGGCATGACTTGCCCTCGCACCGAACCGTACCGAGGGGCATAGTTGTACTGACAAATCTTCCTTGTATGGACTTTGCCCCATTATCTATCTTTTTAGGGGTGTGGCTGCGTGGGGTGGGGGGAAACAGAATAACCGTGATCATACCACAAACGAGCGCAGACTGCCATGAAGGCGAGGTCGAAGCCGGGGAGGGGGTCGGGACCCCTCCACCATCGGCGAGGCCGAGCCAGAACGAAGCCATAGTTGGCGACGACGCGTCGTGCCGCGGCGTCTCATGCGGAGTCAAGTCCGTAACATGACTTGCCCCATTATCTTATCTTAGGGGTGTGGGTGCGTGGGGAAACAGAATAACCACGTTTTCTATCTTTTAGGACTTGCCCCCGCACCGAACCGTACCGAGGGGCATAGTTGTACTGACACATCTTCCTTGTATGAACTTTGCCCCATTATCTATCTTAGGGGTGTGGGTGCGTGGGGTGGGGGGAAACAGAAAAACCGCACTGCGCATGTCAAACGAGCGCACTGCCGCGTTAGCCCGAGGCCGAGCCGGGGAAAGGGAGGGGGGGGTCGGGACCCCCCATCCCGGCGAGGCCGAGCCAGGAACGAGCCGTAGCAGGCGACGACGCGGGTGTCGCATGCGGAGGCAAGTCCGTAACATGAATTTCCCCATTATCTTATCTTAGGGGTGTGGGTGCGTGGGGAAACAGAATAACCGCGTTTTCTATCTTTTAGGACTTGCCCCCGCACCGAACCGTACCGAGGGGCACAGTTGTACTGACACATCTTCCTTGTATGGACTTTGCCCCATTATCTTATCTTAGAGGTGTGGGTGCGTGGGGAAACAGAATAACCGCGTTTTCTATCTTTTAGAACTTGCCCCCGCACCGAACCGTACCGAGGGGCATAGTTGTATTGACACATCTTCCTTGTATGGACTTTGCCCCATTATCTATCTTAGGGGTGTGGGTGCGTGAGGTAGGGGGAAACAGAATAACCGTGACTGCGCCACAACGAAGCGCATCGCCACAGAAGCGCGAGGCCGAGCCGGGGGAGGGACCCCTCCCCATCTCGGCGAGGCCGAGCCAGAACGAAGTCAGAAGGCAGCGACGACGCTGCGTCACAAGGCGCATGCGGAGGCGTAGTCCGTAATATGACTTGCCCCATTATCTTATCTTAGGGGTGTGGGTACGTGGGGAAACAGAATAACCGCGTTTTCTATCTTTTAGGACTGGCCCCCGGACCGAACCGTACCGAGGGGCATATTTGTACTGACACATCTTCCTTGTATGTACTTTGCCCCATTATCTATCTTAGGGATGTGGGTGCGTGGGGTGGGGGGAAACAGAATAACCGCACTGCGCCTGTCAAACGAGCGCACTGCCGCATTAGCGCGAGGCCAAGCCGGGGGGGGGGAGGGGGGGTCGGGACCCCCCCTCCCCCATCCCGGTGAGGCCGAGCCAGGAACGAGCCGTAGCAGGCGACGACGCGGCGTCGCATGCGGAGGCGAGTCTGTAACATGACTTGCCCCATTATCTTATCTTAGGGGTGTGGGTGCGTGGGGAAACAGAATAACCGCGTTTTCTATCTTTTAGGACTTGCCCCCGCACCGAACCGTACCGAGGGGCATAGTTGTACTGACACATCTTCCTTGTATGGACTTTGCCCCATTATCTATCTTTTTTAGGGGTGTGGGTGCGTGGGGTGGGGGAAGCAGAATAACCGCTTTGCGCTGTCAACGAAAGCGCCTTGCAAGCGCGAGGCCGAGCCGGGGGGGGAGGGACCCTCCCCATCTCAAGCGAGGCCGAGCCAGGAACGAGCCGTAGCAGGCAACGACGCGGCGTGCCGCGGCGTCACATGCGGAGGCGAGTCCGTAACATGACTTGCCCCATTATCTTATCTTAGGGGTGTGGGTGCGTGGGGAAATAGAATAACCGCATTTTCTATCTTTTAGGACTTGCCCCCGCACCGAACCGTACCGAGGGGCATGGTTGTACTGACACATCTTCCTTGTATGGACTTTGCCCCATTATCTATCTTAGGGGTGTGGGTGCGGGGGGGTGGGGGGAAACAGAATAACCGCACTGCTCCTGTCAAACGAGCACACTGCCGCATTAGCGCGAGGCCGGGCCGGGGGTGGAGGGGGGGTCGGGACACCCCTCCCCCATCCCGGCGAGGCCGAGCCAGGAACGAGCCGTATCAGGCGACGACGCGGCGTGCCGCGGCGTCGCATGCGGAGGCGAGTCCGTAACATGACTTGCCCCATTATCTTATCTTTATTTTTAGGGAAAAAACATGACCGTTATGAATTATTTTTCCATCTGTACTTGTTTGATAATTTTTGTACTGTTTGTGAGTTATTATTTGTACTTTAGCCGCTTGTTTTCACCATCTATATTAATTTTTTATTTGTATTTGATTTTTGGTATTATCTTTTGTAATCGGGCTAGAGATAGTGGGCTTCGCCACGGTTGTGGGCTTTAGCCGTCCGTTTTCTCCAGTCATCTTTTAACCCTCCCACTCACCTTTTATCCTCCGATCTTCCCTTGTTCCGCCTCCTCTCCGTCCCCAAATCGATTCCGTCTTCGTTCCCTCTTCTTCTCTTCTCGAGGGGGAGTTGTTACTCCTGTTTCGCTGGAGCGTGCCGGGCCGGAGGGCTCAACCCTGTGGGTGGAGGTCCGGTGTTCTGCTTTTGTTCTTTTTGCTCGCCATTGACTTTGCTTATGCGTTCTCTTATGTTCATATTTTCTCTCTATTTCTAATCTCTTGCTCTCTTTGCTGTCCCAGGCTGCACTCGCTAGGGTTCCTTTGCTGTTGAACGAGCGTTTGGCGGCAGTGATACTGGATTGCGTGGCGGATTTTGTGTTTGCTGGTAAGAGTTTTGCTTTTGTATGGCGTGCTTCATTTCTGAAATAGTTCAAATCCCTAATTTTTGTTCAGGTGTCTTGTAGATCTGGTTCGGCAGATTTTAGGACTGTAGATCTCAATGGGTACATCATCCAATCCGGACAAATTGAATGCAGGTGATTTTTCCTGTATTTTGGATGATGTTTTAATAGATCTGGTTTTTATGTTGTACAGTTGTTGCCGTATCGACTTTGTAAGTTGTTTGTATTTTGATATGTGTTAATTTTGTCCTGGATTGTATGGCGTGTATGGTTTTGGCAGTTGATGCAACCTGCAGACAGGATGTAGTACTTATCACCATGTGTATTTTGAACTTTGTCCGACATTTGAATAGGTTGTAGTAGTCAATGAAGAACTAGTATGGTGTTGAAAGAGTTGTGTTTTCAAGTTTGTTACGCAAGTGGTGGGTTCATATTTGTTTTATTCGGTGAACTTGTAGTGTTCACATAGTTGAACTGATTGATTGTTCTTGTACTATTTTTGCTAATTATGATGTTGTTGCGTATGTTGGAGTCTTTGGTGCCTCCCGATTCGACAAATCAGAACGCTTTCAAGATCTTGTGAATGTTATTTTTGAGACACCAAATCCTCTAGAAGAACTTGCGAATGTTGTTGGTGTTTCCCTTATATTTGCTCTATTTTTATCATCCTTTAATACATATATATGCTTAGTTACATCAGTTGTTCCGTTTTGTTTTGTGTCTGATGGTATGCGCTTTATTTATCTTTGTGTCTGCAATGTTAATTGTGTTTTAATTTTTTATGTGCGTGGTTATGTTATTGGTTTATGCAGTTAATGACAACCATGGTGTTCCAGAGGACATTGCTGATGTTGTTAAAGATATTAATGATGGAATGTATTCACTTAACGTTGATGATGGTGATGGCAGCTTGCAGTTGTCTGTTACTCAGTCTCAAAGTGTTGATGGCACTGAGCCTGTTACCCAAGCTGAGGATGTTCCTATGCAGTTATAGCTCGAGGACAAAAGGATAAGAAAGAACAAGTATGAATTCCAGAAGAGAAAGGAATTGGAATGGCGTCAAAAGGCTGCCTGTGTGCCAGAAAGTGATGTTGATGTTGCTCAAGCTCCTAAATGTGTAGGCGGTGAAGGTGGTGACGCGGGTTTTTCAACTGTTCATGTCGGATCTCATGGAAGTGACATGCCTGTGAAGACAAACTTGATGCAAACTCGTTTGACGCAAGTGTTTGATCGTGATGGAGTTAAGGAGAAGAAAGCTGTTTTGAAGAGGAAGATGTCAGATCGAAATCCTGATGGCACACAGAGGCGTAGTCCATGTGTGAAAGCTGTTTCCCAACCTGGTAATAGCAAAGCTGATGCGGATAGTGTTGCTGTGAAAATTGGTCCAAGCAAACTTGGGTTTGACAAATAAGAAGCCTTCTTCGTCTCCTCTTCAAGAGCGGTCTTTGTTGAAATAAAATAAGAAGCGTAAAGTTCATTCTACAAAAGTGAACAAAGGTGTGAAGAAGCGTGCTCGTGTTGAAGTCAAGATGCCGTGCATCTCAAGAAGATGATATTGAAGTTGATTCGGAAGATGAATTTGCGGTGGTATGTGTTTTGTATCGCATGTGTCTTGCTAGTTGTACTTGCAATGATTTAATTATGTTTGGGCCGGTATGCTGGCCGTGTGAGGCTGGTCATTGTTTTGCATCTATTTTGATTGTGGTAATCGATGTTGTTTTAATAGTTGAACTTGTGCAAACTTTTCTTTGTTTTACTTGCCTTCTTATGCTTGTTTTGTTTCCTATATTCATTGTTTGCGGTGGTATGTGTTTTGTTGTGCATGTGACTTACTAATTGTAATTGTAATGATTTAATTTGTGTTTGGGGTGGTATGCGGCTGTGTGAGGCTTGTCATTGTATTCATTAACTGAGGGTGGTACTGATGTTGTTTTCGTAGTTGAACTTGTTCAATCTTTTTTTTACTTACATTCGTATGCTTGTTTTGTTTTCTATATTCATTGTTTGTAGTGGTTTGTGTTTTGTACTACATGTGATTTACTAGTTGTACTTTCAATGATTTAATTGTGTTTTAATTTGGTATTGCGGCCAGGTTAGGCTGATCATTGTTTGTATCAATTGAGGGGTGGTACTGATGTTGTTTTAATAGTTGAACTTGTGCAATCTTTTCTTTTTCTTTTTACGTGCATTCATATGCTTTTATTGTTTTCTATATTCATTTTTTTAAGGTGTGGCTTTTTTGTTTTCATTTACAGCCTGTTAGCGTTATGAGTCCGGTGAAGCCGGTGGGAGGCAATGCCGGAAAAGTTGCCTTGGATGAAGGTGACCAACGGAAATTGAACTTAACTGTGCGATGTTTGTTGAGAGAGGTTGAAGATTGTGCTAAATTGCTCGAGAGTCGGCATGTGGCTAGGGTTCATGCATCTGGTTTTGGTTCTATCTTCAGGTGGAGGGTGAAGTCTAACATTTCCCGCCCTCTGATGGGAGTTTTGTACCTGAGGATAGATTGTGATACAATGACTCTTGACATGGGTGAGGCTAATAAGAAGCTTCGCATCACTAGCAATGGTATACAACAATTATTTGGTTTCCCTCATGGTGGTCGTTCTACGCCAAGGCCGTCAGAGGACGGATATGACGACGCTTTGATGAAGTTAAGATCGGAGCTTGACATTAGCAGGGACAAAGATATCAAGACAAAGGATTTGAGGAATAAGCTCAAGGTGCTCGTCAAGGATCCTAGCAAAGATGACCTTGCTCTGAAAGTGTTCTTCATTATTGTGTTTATGAAGGTTGTGTTGCCTGGTTCTGTCCCGCGTGTTTCCAGAGAGGCAAAGAATGTTTGAGGGTCTCGTCTTTGAGGACATGGCAAATATGGATTATTGCCAGCTGATGGTTGATGATCTTAGAAGGGTTGTTGCCAAATACCAAAGTGGTCATACCATGGGGAAGGCAATCACAGGCTGTGCCATAGGGCCATTACTAATGTACCTTGACTGCCTTATCTGTGGCAAAACTGCAGAGCCTGACATGCGAGTCCCCCGCATATGTTACATGGATCCTGCCAAGCTTTCTGATCTGGTTGATGCAGATTTGATAAAAAAGGCAATGCAGATCCAAAGACTTGGGTGTTTGGGAAGCTTCCGGTGAGTTTTGTTTGTTTTGTGTCTTGCAGACCTTTTTTTATTTTTAGGTATAGCTATTTTTTGCTGTAGTGGACATGTGTACTGTAGAGTTGTCTGTTTATATTTTGTATGGTTTAGGTATGGTTTTTTAGTACTGTTGTTTCGTGTGTTGTTGAACTGAATAACTTTGTTCAACTGGCCTCTTGGTAAATACTAACAAATTGGCAATGACAGTTAAAGTTTTATTAGTGGTGTTGATTTTAAATCTGTTAATATCATGATTTATTTTTCTCTGTGTGTTGCGTTGATTGATTAACTATTTTTCCCTTTTGTTTGTAGTGGAAAACTCAAGAGGAGGTTGTTTTTTTCCGAGTGTATAAACGGCCAGTCCTGGAGATGACGTCGTCTCGAGTTCAAGTTTTCATCTCTGCCCGATGAGTTGAGGGATGGCCGTGGTGTTGAGGGTGCTGGTTATGTCCCCCTGGCCCTAGAAATGCTAGTGCTTCATAGAGGCAGGGTTTTGGTATTGATGTTGCTGTTTCAGCGTTGGAGCGCGCTGAGCATATCTTAAGTAATGTGTGTTCTGAGCTGCAAAAGGTCCCAACGACAGTTGAGCGTTTGAGCTATATCAATGGTATCCTTCCTGAAGGTCATCAATTTAACGCTGAGGAAGCCGTTGACTACATTGAGATGGAGAGGATTTTAATCGGTGATATGCGCGACGGTGCCGCTAATCTAGTTCAGAGCTCGGTTCGTCTGTTGAACAACATGAAGCGTTTCAGAACTATGCAAAACTCTCGCTGCAAGCCATATGAAGAAAGTGCAAATGTTGTTATCAAGCAGTTTGAGCAGGATGAGGCTGCTGCCACCGACAGCATGGCTGGTGATGGTACTGAGGCTAATGTTTTTTATCACGAAACGAATGATGTTGGCTTTGAGCGTCCTGATGTTGATGTGAGTCAGTCGTTGGTGTTTGCAATTTTTATGTTGTTGTCCTGATGTCAGTGTTGTAGTTGAACTTCCTCATGTTCATCTATTTATTAATAATTTTCTTTCATGCAGATTGATCACGATGAGGCTGCTGGCACCGACAGCAGGGCTGATGATGGTACTGAGGCTAATGTTTCTGATCAGCGCATTTAACGATGTTGGCTTTGCAAAGCACCTGTTGTTGATGTGAGTCGGTCCTCATTGTTTGTATGTTTTTACTATGTTTTTCTGTTGTCAGTATTGTAGTTAAACTTCCTGATATACATCTGTTTATTAATTTTTCTTTTCATGCAGGAGAGCAATCATAATGTTGAGGGTTACATTGGCGGTGGAGTTAATGATCTATCCACTGATAAGTGCAAGGTTATTTTTATTTTCATTGTGTTTATTAATATTTTCTTAAAATTTCATGCGCACCGATGTGTCTTGCTTGTTCATTTTTCAATCCCAAACCGTTTATTGTTGCTCATAATAGCATTGCTTTTTTGTCTCATTACATTTGAATCAGGGTCCTATTGTTGGCGATGAGCCTTGTTTGCCTGTTGGTGATGTCGCTTTGAATGTTAGCAGCAACAAGTTCGATGATGTTGCTGTGAATGCTTCCAAGGTTTATTTTTCTGTGCACCTATTTGTAGCTTATTTTTTATTGTTAGTTTTGTTCATATTATTCACTTTTTCTGAATTTTTATTTTCATCAGATTACTGATGTGGAGCGTGAGGTTGTCCTTAGTGGTGGAGATGATGCTCATGATGTTCCATTGAGTAGTGGGCGCAATGTTGGTACCAAAGTTGCTGATGAGGATGCTGGTGCTGCCAGCATACTTGACGCCAAATCGCCTGGTGTTGGTATTGCTGGGAATGAAAATGTTTCTGTTTGTGAAGATTTGCCACCGGAGAATTTCCCGCCTAGAGGTCTTGATTATGGTGATGCATTGCAAGATGCTTCTAGCGTGGAGGAGGTGCCATCCGAGGATGATGATTTACTTCTGTCAATTTCTTCTGACCCCTTGACGCAGGAGGCGCTCTTGTCGTCCCAGGATTTTCTTTCTACAGACCCTGAAAGCGCATCAATATTGGTGTCCTCTCAAGATGTCCCATCGTCAAACCCTGAAACTGGAGGCATAATGGTCTCATCACAGGAACTACCGTCGTCGTCAAACCCTGATAGTCCAGGTAAGGACTTGTAAATGGGGTGTACTTCTCAATTTTGGCATTTTGGACATGTTCTCTTGTAGTTGTTGAACTTATTATTTTTCATCATTTTCTGCAAGCGTAAAGTGGTAATGTTGTTAAGGTTGATACGTTTTTCTTATTTGTTACAAGGTTGCGCCACGAACCGTCTGAAATGGTTAGTTTGGGATTTTGCCTGCATTCATTTTTGTCTCTTTTTCTTTCTATAGTTTGATTATTGTTGTTGTTGCAGTAGTTTTAATTCATGTAATCTTTTGTGTTTTTCTAGTCACAAGCCAATGTTTCAAAATAAAGAATGTGATGCCAGTGTTGGTTCTATTGCTAAAGCGTTTGTCTCCATCGGCATGCTCAACTCGCATAAAGGTCTTGATGTTGTTTTATATTCTCTCGTCGAAGTATCGAGACACCGACAAGTTGATAGTTCCCAGATGGGTGACGGTCAGTATTTTGCTTTTTTGTAAATAGGATGATAACTTGTTTTGCCAATTTTCTAACTATTGTTGTTCTTTTTGTACAATGCACCAAGATCCGTGATGGAAATATTGCTCCCAATGTGCTAAATTGGTTCACAAGATCAGGTGCTGATGGTTTTGACCAAGTAGGTGAACTTGGACTTTTTGTACTCATTAACTAGAACTGTCATGTTTTCTTTGCAGTTTTGGGATGTGGGGGGAATGAACTTGATCTGTGCTTCTTTTATTAAAGCTGTACTTATTGTTGCAAGGGAATTGAACTGATATGATTGTTCCTCAATTTGGGGCAGTGGATATAATTTCTTTATGATTATGTGATTTTTTGTTTGTACTTATGAATTTCAATTTCCCTCTTTTATTTTATTGTTTGGAGGCTGAATTTTTTGTTTCATTATGATTTGGTAAATTCATTTTTCCTCTGCGATTTTTTCCAAAGATCTTTTCCCTACATTTGATCCGCCGTCATTTGTGGCTACCATGAAGCCTAGTGAAGAATCTGGGCATTGGTGCTTGGTTGTTATGAATTTGAAGTTTCGTCGTTTCGAGTGTCTTGATTCACTCCGTGATGAAACCTGGGGTGATTCAGTTAGATTCTTAAGGAATATGATAGATAATATAAAGAAGCTTTGGAGGGAGTCCAGTGTAGACAGGGCCAAACCGTTCTCACCGGCGCATATTGATGGTTTCTCTTGCGAGTTTGTGCGGGTGCCTCAGCAGGAAAACACGTGAGTATCCGCTTTTAATGATTTTTGCTGGTTGTTTTTTGTTCTTTGGAGGATGTTATTCCTGTATTTTTTGGATTTTTTGTTGTACCATTTTTTGATTTTTCCTTTGTTTACATGCATGATTGTGGATTCTTTATGCTACAAAACTGCAAGACCTATTATTGCCGTGAGGATGGTGTAATTTAAATGGTCGATTACAGCCATGAAGACATTTTGGACATTAGGAAGACTTTCTTTGTATACTGCGCAACTAGCGATTTGTTTGATGTTGACTTAGGGGTTTGTTTGGCATCAAACCACATGCGTGTGCATGGACTTTTGTAATTTTTTTGCAGCTTGTACTTCTCTATTAGTACTGTCTATGAAATATCTATTTGAACTTACGCTTTGTGCGGTCTTTTTTTCGTGTGAGTGGCTGGATCTTGGTGAGCATGACTACAAGTTCTTTGGTAGCCAGTTCTCGGAGCTCGAGCGCGTAGCTATTGATCTTAGCCAGGGGACTTCTCCCGAAAAGACAAGATCTGGTGTTATGAACGGGCGGTTGGGAGCTCTGAGAGGTTCTACGGCTGCTTGTGCAGATAGCCCTACTACACCCAAGAATCCCATTGTGGAATTGATAGACAGCGATGATGATGTGTTTGACAAGATTGCTGGCGTTGGAAGAGTCACGAGGAGCGCTGCTGCCAAAGGTTTATCTCCCTTCTTTGGAATAGTGGCTCGTGAGCTGGTGGTGCTAGGAAAGATCCCGCTTTGGATTCTCGCAATGTTGTAAGTAACGGTTGCGGCACCCGTGAGCTCCTATAAAGTTTTGCTCCCCTGCAAAGCAGCTTCACCCTTATTAATTCCCTCACCGGACAAGGCTCGTGTTGTATAATCTGTTGCTTAGTGATGAATAGCGTGAGAAGTATGCCGAGTGAGTATCTCTCATTATTTTTCCTCTTCCTTTTCTTGTGTTGTTTGTAACTGCTAGATAAATATGGCCTGAACTGTTCCTTTTTATACAACTCGAACTGCTATGAATGCCTTATCTTGCTTCTCCTTCTTTTTTGTTCTTGTGTGTGCTGTAGGAATACATTCTCAATGATACCTCAACCTGATGGAAACGTAACTAACTTCACTGGGAATCGCATATGGGAAGTTTTTTACCTGGGCAAATGATGGAGGGTGATGTAATGGACTTCCTCATTGATGATTGGAAGCAAGATCCCGATAGAAATGCTGATTTCGCATCTGGGAAAAGGATATTGCTGAGTCCATATTTCATCACGGTAATCAATCGGATCGGTTTCTTTATGTTGAACAAGACTGTCTATTGTTTTTATGATTTTTATTAATACTTTGCTTGTTGATTCTTTTCATTGTCTATTTTCTATTTTGGTTTTTTTTGCAGGTTGTGCTTGACTGTTTGTATTACGAGGATGAAAATAAAGTGTTTAATGTGGAGAGTGCAGCGAGAGATTTCAAGAGCTATGTTAAAGCTAATGAAGACTTGCTCAGTGCCGACCTTGTGAGATCTACTAGGTGAATTTTGGTTTTTTGTTTGTTTGTTGTGATGCTGGTTTTTACTTTGAATATTTAACATCTCTTTTTTGGTCATTTGTTTTTAGATCACGATGCCTCTATTCAAGCCTATGGTTTTATCAAAGGATAGGAAAGTGAGCCACTATTCCTTATATGTCATGAATCGGTACCGAAGTAGCGTTGACATCCTTGACTCTTTACCTTATCCGAAGAACCACCGTCCTTCGAAGAACACCTATCACAAAGACTGCGAGAAGATTGTGAGTGACATTTATTATCTGTACTGGATTAATATTTCTGCATCTTTGTTTCTGCTGTTTCTGAGACCTAAAACTGTGTCGGTTGTTTTGTTTTTTTACAGATTTCTAGATTGGTCAAAGTAATGAAGGCTGTGTATGGTGATGCTCAAGATAATGCAAGCAAGCAGCCCAATTGTGAGCTGTTTGCAAAGAAACCAACGTTTGTCAAGGTTCCACTTCAAGGGAAAAATGAATGTGGCCATTATACTGTCAAGTATGCGGGATGCTATGATGGTGAAAAGATCGTTGAGAAAATTCGAAATAATGACGTGGGTTCTTGTTGAGCTTATCAATTTCTGTTTTTGGCTTATTGTGCATCCTTTTTTTTATGTGTCATGATTTTTGATAATTTGTTTTATTGTTTTGCAGCCACGCATTGTTGATTGGAACGCTGAGGATCTGTATCGAGTTGTGTTCAACTGGAATAACCATCTTATGGTGACGGAGCTTCCCAAGGAGGTTCGTGCTTTGGCTCTGATGCATAGGATAAATGGTCATCATTTGCATAGTGAATTGGATAGTTGTGTGATATATCTCTTGAAAACATTGTAGGCTCTATTTTGAAGTGTTTGATGTCTTGTCGAGTACTATGTAATAACTAGTATATTTTGTGTTGTGTTTTAAGTGTGGCATAATGTTTCATCGGGAATTCGTTTTGGTTAAGTTTTTTTTGTACTGAAGACTTATATAGTAGTTGAACTGAAAACAATTTTTTTTTCAAGTGTATTTTCGCGTTGTTGCTCAGAAAGTGAGATTTATTTTATTTTTATGTGATTCCATCCTAAATTGGACCTTTATAGTTTCTGTACTCTCGATTTCTTGTACTTATGATATAGTTCTGTTTGTACTGATTTGTAGTCTCATTCAGCGTAAGGCTTTCAAAATTTTAGTGCCAAATTTCTTTTTGAACTTCTTGAACTTTAGTAGTTGAACTTCATAGTAAAAGTTAAATTACTGGTTTAAATTAGCTACGTTTAAGAGATAGTCCTATTTTTCAAAACTATTTCTTTCTCAATACATTAATTGGTATCATCATAGCACTTACCGAATAAACTTAGTTGTACTGAGATTCCAATTGTGCTAGTACTTTTGATTAATTATTTATTATTTGTGTTGTTTGATGCTAGTATGTCTTCTATTGTGTTTCTTGTGATTTTTCTCTTTTGTCGAACTTATATCTTTTTGATTAAGTTATTGGCCTTCTTTTTTCTAGGTCGTGGTTCTTCTCCGTGCAATGTTTGGTATAATCCTAGCACTTGTCAGATAGACTAAGTTGTACTGAGATTTCAGTTGTATTGCCACTGTTAATTCTTAGTATGTCACTGTTTTAAGGAATGCGAACTGAAGCTTCCGGTTCCTTTTTATATATTTGTAGAATGAACGTCTGCAGTGTTCAACTGCATTCGTAACTTTTCAGTCCTAGGATGCTAGTGACTAGGAAATACGTCTTGGTGTTTCTTTGCTTTTTCCGATGCGAGATTTAGTGAATTTCTAACTAATTTTTACCATGATGCTTTTTAGTACTGAATGTTGTCCTCGGCTGAAACTTAGTCTTTTTAGTGTTCGTCTGAAACTAAAAAATGATTTTTTTAGCGTGATAGTACTTTCGTTCATGTCTAAGCTGTACTGAGCGTCGAAGGCTACTATTTGCTTTTGGCCTTTATTTAGTCTGCCACTTTTTTTTGCAAAAATATTCATGTGTTATTTTTTTTCTCCATGACTAGTCTTTGCTGCGTGGCAGCCATCAAGGTTCAACTTCAACCTACTTCAACTTCAAATGATGGATGAACAAAATAGGAAGCTAGCAAATTTGTTGGACGACATAAGCAAACGATGTACTTGATAGACATAGGCAAACTTGTTCAAACCCTGACACACATAGCATAAGGTAGGTGGTTCAACATAACGAAAGCAAATTACAAATCTGAAACAACAATACTAAGGACACACAGAGCATAAGGTATCTGGTTCAACATAACAAATGCAAACTTTCATGCATCTTCATCCGCGAAGTTGCAGTGGTAGTATGGGTCAGCCTCCTGCTCTTTTGAACTATCCCAACCTATCACGATGTTGTCGATTGTCTTCCATGACTTTTATGTTGCGTACGCATCTATTCCTGCGTACGTGATTAGGTTGTCTGGCAGCGGGCTGTTCCCCCATAGTTTGTGGTCTTCCCTGTTCATCTTCTTCTTCATGCCTTCGTAGAATGGGTGGATGACGCTGCCTGCAACATTGGCCAAGGAGTCGTAGTATTTGTCGGTCTTTGGATCTTTCCACTTGCGCTGCATGTCGATGAAGTTGTTGGGGTTGATTTCCAAACCAGACTTCTCCAGCATCCGCTTGTCACCTCCAATGCTGAAACCAACAAATGTGTACAATTTCTCCTCCTGCAGGAAGTCTTTGAGGCGCTTGGGCCTACAAGGGGGGAGACACACATTTATAGATTAGTCTTCTTTTTTGAGGATTTAATCTTCTGCTTTTTTTTTTGTTCTACAAGTGATAAACCATGAGGTAGATGCTTATATATTATGAGTAATGAATGAATTTAATTAAGAAACTATTAAACAAAGTACTGAAATTAAATTCAACTACACCGTGTTATTTTTCTTTTTGATATCTTCTTTGCTTTACCAAATGCTTCACCAAATTAGAGAATCATTTTACCAGAGTCAATGATATATGCGCTGCTTGATTCAAGTTTAGTTTTCTTTTTGTTGAATAAAAGACCTATACCGATTGCTTGATACATCTTTGTGCATTAATTCTATATCAAGTTCAAAAATTAGTTTGAGAAACATGTGCATCAAGATATGGACCTATACCACTTCACCAAAGATCTTTTAATACATCAATTCTATAAACTATACCAGTGCATCAAGATCAGAATCTATGCTAGTTCATGAAGTTCAGAAATTAATTAGGTGCATAAAGTTCAGAATGCTATAAACTTTTTTTCAGATGCTAATCTGGTGAACCAATCCCCTTCACAGTTTCAGAAATGCATGTAACTTGATAAACATGTAATCGTGCATCCACTTCATAGACTATAGTAGTTCATCTAGTTGGGAAACAATTTTTAATTAAGTTTTTAGTGACTAGTACTAGTACAACAGATGTATGAACAGTAGTATGAGTTACAATGGATGAATGTACTTCAAAAACTAGTAAAGAAAGTTCTGAAATTAAATTAAGTACATCATGTTATTCTTCTTCTTGGATTAGACATAGTTTCAAGAATGTTGTATGTTCTTCATTGGTACTAGGTTAGTCTACTTTTGTTGAAATAGGATAACACAGAACCAAGTGCTTCACCAAGTTCTTAGTTTATTTTCTTACGAAAATAACATTACATCAAATTCGTAAAATACTTCACTACATCAAGTTCGTAAACATCTTTTTAATACATCAAGTACATAGACTACTCTATTGTATCAACTTCATAAACTACACCCGATCGATCAACTTCAGAATTTAATCTTCCATAAGATTTTCCAAATAGTAATCCAAGTGCATCGTGTTCAAAAATACATTTATAGTATATCTACTTGAGAAAATGCAGTAGTGCATCCACTTTTCACAAACCACACTAGTACATCTAGTTGGGAAACAAGTGTGATTAAATTTTTAGGATACAGTACTAATAAAACAGATAAACCATATGCAGGGCAAATGAGTAGGATTGGTCACCATTTTGTGGCCGCTGCGATGTGGTACAACAAGCAGAGTTCCTCGACGCACAACTGCAGGACTGCCGCCATCTGTGGAGGTTTTTCGTCATCGGTGTACTCCACATCAACTCCGATGAAGCTCGGATACAAGCCGCCGCCCTTCCTCCTGAGCCTGCTCATCATCTCGTCGGCCTTATGCGGTTCGGCTGGTGCAGACGATCTCCAGCGTCTCCTTGCCGTGGAGCTCAACCCCTTTGAGCGTTCTGGTGTAGTCTCGCTTCTCGCCGGGGACTTTAATGTCGACGAGGTTGCTCCTCTTGTCCGACATCTCGGCATGATGACGCTTGGCGGACGGTTCCTCCGCCATGGCCTTCCTCCGGCGACTTTGGGGTTTGGAGAGACGCCGGAGGTTTGTGTGCGATGGAAATGGAAGCGGCAATGGTGGTTTGTGGGAACGAGGAGAGATGGAAGACAATGGGGTATTTTTCGGTCGCCGACGGTGGTGTGTGGGAGGCGGTTAAATCGGGGCGTGTGTGTAGTGGTCGTGGGGGGTCGCCGTTTGCAGTGCGTCGTGGCAACCGCCCAGTGGGTGGCGTGGAAGAACTAACCGTCCAAGACAAATGTTTTTTACTGGTGCACTGTTTAGTCTTGTCAAGCTGTACTTACGATTTGCTAAATCCCACTTGCACGTCTCTGCGGTGGTGATGATGGCATTTTACTGTGGCACCGATTCGTATAGTGAAGCTGTACTTATGGATCTGTGATGTTTTTCGTGTGTATATTTAAGTATTGTTTTTCTATTGAAGCCTTTATACACTAGTGTATGTCAAAACATTTTTCAAAGGCCACAGGAGTTGTTGCTCATAAATTGTACTTATTTTATTTTCATCTGTACCAACCTAAGTTAGGCCTTTATAGTTTTGTATTCTCATTTTTAGTGTACTTATGTTTTAGTACTGTGTGAACTGAATTGTAATTTCAAACAGCGCATGGGTTTGAAAATTGATGTCGAGTGGTGCGAGTGGCTTTGGACCGATCCTGCTGTTTAGTAATCTTGATGTTGTATGTATGTTTGAACTGATTTTTTTATAACTTAGGTTGGGGGTGGGGTTTTGAGATTATTTTACGACCAGATCGTTCGTTGTGGTGTGGACAGATTATATATAAATAATATATTTAGCAGAATTGACAAATAAATTCAATTTGAACTTTTTGAATTTTAGTAGTTGAACTTGTCAGATTTTACATAAATAGGAATTTTAGCATAATTGACAAACATTATATGTTTGAACTTTTAGATTTTTAGTAGTTGAACTTGTCAGTTTTTCTATAAATAAGAATTTTAGCATAGTTGACAAACATTATATGTTTGAACTTTTTGAGCTTTAGTAGTTGAACTTGTCAGTGTTTATATAAATAAGAATCTTAGCATAATTGACAAACATTATATGTTTTGAACTTTTTTAGTTTTAGTAGTTGAACTTGAAATTAATATTTAATTATGTTTTTTAAATTATGTACATTTAACAGAAAGGCTATTAAGTTTTGTTCTTTTAAGAGGTTCATTGTTTTTGTATCATATTTTTTTTCCTTTTTTCTTGTAGAGGTTAATTGACAAACATTTTTCTTGTGTTTTATATTTCTTTGTCCTGCCCTCTGGTTTGTATACCTGGGCTTATTTGGTGGGGTGTTTTGTTGACGATGTAGGCTATTGGGCGTTTTCCGGCCAGATAGCTAAATCCTGCCTTTGTCTTGATCGTCGTCTTGGCGTCGCTCTGGGTTTAGTCCCACCTCGCTAGTCGAGGGGGCTCGAGACCTATTTATAAGCGCAGCCGACGCTCACCAGTCGAACTCCTCTGAACACTTACCTGTGGGCTCTGGTCGGCGGGTCCTGCGTTGTGCGGATTACTAGGGATTCGCCCACGGGCTCGAGTTCAAGTATCTAGCATTGTCAGGGCCTGCGCCTGACCTTGGGCGGTCAATTTTTTTGTTTGTTTGAATCTAGTACTTGACTCCTCCAGTAACTTGGACTGATACTTTTTGTTCTAGTTATTATCAGTTTTGTGTGAGTGTAATCTTTTTTCATTTGAGTTTTTTTCCTTCTTTTTTGTGTTTGTTTTTGTGATTATTCTCAAGTGTCTTCTGGTGTCATTTTCAGAACTATGATACTTGCGTGTAGACTGAGTTGTCTTGATAGTGCATTCATAGTAGCGCTTACGGACTGATGCTTCTTTGTACTTTTTATTGTAGTAAGTATGTAATGTCCGATCAAGTGTATCGAAGTTGTCTTGACATGGAACAACGTTGTGTGATTAGTTGCATCATAACTAGTACTTTAGAGCAACGACAACGTTCCATCCAGAAGCTACTTTTCAATTTTGAAATGATGGATTAACAACATACGAAGCTACCAAACTAAACTTATATAATGAGATAAGCAAAACATTGTACTTGATGACATAACTAAACTTGTTCAAACATGACAAGCATGACATAATCATACCTGGTTCAACCCAACAAGAGCAAACTACTAATTTGAAACAACAAGATAAAAGGCAAGCACAAGCGGAAGTAAAACGAAGGCAGGCTCTGATGTATCTTCATCCCTAAAAGGGGCAATAGGGGTGGTCATAGAAGTTGTTAGCCTCCCGCTCTTTCGCAAATTCCGAACCATCTGTGATGTAGTTGATCATGAACCATGACTTGTACGCGGCGTAAGCATCTACTCCTGCGTACTCGATGAGGTTGTCTGGCAGCTCGCTTGTCCCCCACAGTTTGTAGTCTTCCTGCGTGGTGATCTTGTTCTTCATGCCTTTGTAGAATGGGTGGATGACGCAGGCTGCAACATCAGTTAAGGAGTCGTTCTCTTTTCCGGTGTATGGAACTCTCCACTTGCGCTGAATGTCGATAAACTTGTTGGGGTTGATCTCCATACCGGACAACTTCAGCTTCTCTTTGTCGCTTTCAATGCTGAAACTGGCAAATGTGAACAACTTGTCATGCTGCAGCATGTCGGTCAGGCGCTTGGGCCTGCAAGGTCAGAGACATTTTGAATATTAGCATTACTTTGATGTTTGAATTATCCATTTTTGTTTTGTTTTACAAGTGATGAATCCATGAAGTAGTTGTTTATGTAGGAAAAACAATGGATGAATGTACTTCAAAAACTAGTAAAGAAAGTTCTGAAATTAAATTAAGTACATCATGTTATTCTTCTTCTTGGATTATACATAGTTTCAAATCAATGTTGTATGTTACGCATTGGTACTAGTTTAGTCTGCTTTTGTTGAAATAGGATAACACAGAACCAGCGCTTCACCAAGTCCTTAGTTTATTTTCTTACGAAAATAACATTACATCAAATTCAGAAAATACTTCACTACATCAAGTTCAAATATCTTTTTAATACATCGAGTACATAGACTACTCTGTTGTATCAACTTCATAAACTACACCAACGATCAACTTCAGAATTTAATCTTCCGCAAGATTTTCCAAATAGTAATCCAGTGCATCAGGTTCAAAAATACATTTGTAGTATATCTACTTGAGAAAATGCAGTAGTGCATCCACTTTTCACAAACCACACTAGTACATCTAGTTGGGAAACAAGTGTGATTAAATTTTTAGGATACAGTACTAATAAAACAGATAAACCATATGCAGGGCAAATGAGTAGGATTGCTCACCATTTTGTGGCCGCGGCGATGTGGTACACCAATCAGAGTTCGTCGACGCACAACTGCAGGACTGCCGCCATCTGGGGAGGTTCATCTTCGTTGGTGTAGTGAACACCAACGCCGACGATCCTCTGAAACCTGCCGCCAAGCTTCCTCGAGCACGGAGATCACCTCGTCGGCCTTATGCGGTTCGGCTGGTGCGAGCGATCTCCAGCGTCTCCTTGCCGTGGAGCTCAACCCCTTTGAGCGTTCTGGTGTAGTCGCGCTTCTCGCTGGGGACTTTAATGTCGACGAGGTTGCTCCTCTTGTCCGACGTCTCGGCATGATGACGCTTGGCGGGCGGTTCCTCCGCCATGGCCTTCCTCCGGCGACTTTGGGCTTTGGAGAGAGATGCTGGAGGTTTGTGTGCAGTGGAAATGGAAGCGGCAATGGTGGTTTGTGGGAACGAGGGAGAGATGGAAGACAATGGGGTATTTTTCGGTCTTGCCGACGGTGGTGTGTGGGAGGCGGTTCGTCGGGGGCGTGTGTGTAGTGGGTGCTGTGACGTGGGGTCGCCTTTTTGCAATGCGTCGTGGCAACCGCCCAGTGGGTGGCGCGGGTGGTGGCATCGAAGAACTAACTGTCCAATTTAAATGGTTTTTACTGTTGAACTGACTAGTCTTGTCAAGCTGTACTTATGACCTGCAAAATCCCACTTGCACGTCTTTGCGGTGGTGATGATGGCATTTTACTGTGGCACCGATTCGAATAGTCAAGCTGTACTTATCAGCTGCTTATCCCACTTGCACGTGTCAGCGTCGGTGTTGGTGGAGGTCTGAACTCCTCTACTGTCGTACTCGGACTGGTGATTCAAGTGTAATTGAACGTACCAATTACCAGCGAGAATATGTGTGGTGCTAATGTTTTTTTAAAACACTTTTTGTATTTTTAAGGATTGTTTATATGAAGATAACATGTGAGTATTTTTTACAGATAAATTAGATTTTCACCAGTACAGGATGTATTATCTTCGCATTTTGCTTGAGGTAATTATTTTTATGTACTGATAGTCTTTCTGAATTGGGAATTTGGCAGAGCGAGCATAGCTTTGTTTTTCAAAAGCGATTTTTTTCGATCGTTCCAATGGTGTGTTTGTTATTACTATGCCTTTTGTACTGCCAACAGAGAGTTATCAGTACTGATGTAATACAAGAGTTCAAATATTTCCTTGACATTTTTTTTGCTAAGTTACTGCTTCACAGTAGCGTTCTGCGTCAGATATATCAAGATAAGTTTTTTCAATTTTATTTTTGACTGCATTCAAAAGGATTATCAAATGGTTTAAATAATAATGTCACTGTTTCAGCGGGCACAAATCATAAATTATATCAGCACTGATGTGTACTCTGCCTTGTACTGACGAATGAGAGTTATCAGTACTGATGTGCTACAAGAGTTTAAAATTTTCCTTGACATATTTTTTCCACGAGTTCTTGGTTCACGATGGCGTTTTTGCGTGGGATATATCCAGATAAGTTTTTTCAAACGTATTTTGTGACTGCATTCAAAATGATTATAAAATGGTTTACAAAATAATGTTATCGCTCCAATAAGTACAAATCGAAACTAAAAATAACTTTAGTTACGATCGAGAAATCCATAAAGCTAAATAAGTTTTGGTAACGATGTTGTTTTGTGAAATGCTTCCTCATTGTGTGCTGATGCAACTGAGACTACAAGGTTATTTTTTAGTTGACGCAACATGATAACCACTATGTATTGTTCAGTCTTGAGCTTCTCCTAACTGTCCCCGAATGTTGTGCCTTGCCGGCGCTCTTTCCAGGTTGAGCCTTGCAGCTTCATCGTCAGTTTCAGTTTCCTCGTCCCCGACCTTTGTCATCTTCATTGTCTTCGTCGATTGGCCGTCATTCTCATCAAACTCTTCTTCTTCATCGTCTTCATTTGATTGCTTGGAACTCAGTACCTTGCCTGTTTATGTTCAGCTCCATCGACCTCCTTGCCCACTTTGCACGTCCGGGCATTATGCCCGTCAGTTCCGCCACACTTGCGGCAAGTGTAGCTGTTACGTGTGTTGTCTCCATTGGTAGAAAGCTGGGTGGCTCCAATTTGCTTGTTCTTGTTGACAGTGGCATCTATGCGGAGTGGGCATGTGCGGTAGTTATGGTTGCTCACGACGTTGCAGAATCCACATGCCCTTACCCCGAGGGGTTTGCCGTCCGGGCCAAATTCCACGCGCTTGATGGGGCGTGGCGACTTTTTGTCTGCTGCTTTCGCAGCTTTCGCTGCTTGCGTCTTGCTCTTCCTCCCCTTTGTGTTTGAGAATATTGTGTGTTTAATCACCCTTTCCTGCTGCTGCTGGTAGGATGTGCTATTGTCATGTCGTTCGCCTCTGACACCATCGAGCTCATGATCTCGCATGTGAGTTTGTCGGTGCTCTTGAGTGTGCACAGGCAAGCTCCGGTTCTTTGCTGCTCATCTTCCTCGTTCTCAAACGGGTCAATAGCTCCCATATGGTTCATCTCGGATAACATTGTAGCAATATCCTGCTCAATGGCTTCATTGTCTGCGACACCTCCATTTTCAGCAGAATGCATGGCGTCGAGTTCTTGTTCAAGTTTGTCCATGACGACTCGCATCCTTGCCATTTGCTCTTGGCTTCTCAAGCTTTTTACATGCACCCTCATGTTCAGCGTCGGTGATGAGCTTTCAATACAAGATTGAGATGCCTTGTTTGGCGCTCTTGTCCTTAAGTCATTTCTGTCAAATGTTGGCTGGATGTTCGGGCGTTTGGTGTATCTCCTGAGTATGTATTTCTCTGGAACGCTTTCAGCCTTAATTGTCTGCATCATGCACAGGACATGGACGCAGAAAAGACCTGTATTTGTTTTTGGAAGAGGTGCATGTTTTTTGTTATTTCATTCGAACAAAAACTTTGCAAAGAAAGTAGTACAGTATGTAACATCTCTTTTGTAGTCCTTACCTGCGTGGTCCCATAGCCTGCACTCACACTCATATGTTTCTCCCACGGGGTCTGCAACCACCTGGAACGCGTGCTGAGCCCACACAGATAGTTTTTGCGGGTGGTTGTAGCGCACTAGGTACTTTGCGGGCTCTTCCGTCTCTGTCGCCGTGAAGAGAGTGCTCAGTTTTAGCCTATCTCTGATCTCGCTGTACACAACTCGCGTGTATAGCTTTGCCATCTGGGTGCCAAACCCATAGAAGGTCAGCGTGTTCTGTGCCTTCTGCAGATGCAAGAATGATGACCAAATTGTTAGTTTTCTTGCAGGAAAAACTTCTAATAAAGTTTTTACTTTAGTAAGCATGTAATTTTTTGTCTTACGACAAGTGATAGAGCTATACCCGGTTACCCATTGTCTCCTCGGTTCTCTGTCGCCTCCTGGTTTTGACGCAGGAGTTTACCTGGCTGACAAACAGGTGTAGGTTATGTCTCTCATTTACGTAGTTCTTCTTGAGCACATAGTTCATGCTCTCACTTTGCTGTGTGGATGTCATTTTGGCGCATAAAATTTCTTTGAAGTAGGCTGATATCCATTTCTCATGCTCGTTCCACATGCCCACCATTGTGGCATCATCGTGGAGGTTGTACTTATCCATCAATCTTTTCCAGGCATCCTCAAACTCAGTTGGCATGAGGGGCCAGTTGAGAATTGATGTGAATTCATCTTTAAAGTCCTCGTGCAGGATATACAGGTACGCAAGGTGTTCCCTGTACTTCTTCATAATGTGCCAGCGACATAGCTTATGTACTGTGTTCTTGAAAACATCTGCAATCGCCAAAGCCATTGTTGCAATCGGTCAGTAATGAGAAAATAGACTCGGAGTGGTCGTGAGATGGTTGTGCATATATACCAATAGAACTGACACAACATTTTTATTGTGTTACTTTCCTTTTCTTTTTGGAAGGGGGTGGTGGTTGGGGGTGGTTTTAAGCGGGTGTACTGTGAGGATGCATGTAGGAGCCTTCCTTCTCATGCACCTTAAAATGTCTTGAACAGCCACTTGAATGAATCTGCATCCTCATCTCTTATCAGGGCAAAACCAAAGAATGTAGTCTGCAAGTGGTTGTTAGTTCCGACAAACACCCCAAGTGGCATATGGTACTTGTTGGTCTTATATGTTGTGTCAAACGTTACGCAGTCCCCTCAAGTCCCCGATCGCCCTCGGTAGCTTAAGTGCTCGCCTGCATTATGTTCTTAACTCTGTCGGACTCATCGAGTTGCATGTCACGTAAGAATTCCTTGTTTATAGCTTTCATCTCCCTAAAGAAGTTGATAGTCTTTAGGACATCGTCCACATCATCAATCCTTGAATTCTTTGCTTTCCTGCATATTAAAAGTTTATTGAAAAATGCATGTTGAATCAAGGCGTCAGGTCATGCGTTGCGTGATATGTTTGTACTGACAGAGGAAAAAAGACGTAGGCGGTTTAGGGGAGGAGACCAAGATTGTACTTACTGGTTAATCAGGTCTTTGGCATTCATTTCGAGGAAGAAGCTACAAGGGTCATCACCGCGCAGAATGCTCATGATTTGCGCGTGTTCAATGCCTTTGAACTGCAAGTACTTGACGTACTCCAAGATTGTTTTGTCAAAGTTTTTGTGGGAGTGCAAGAAGACAAGCATTTCTGCGGTGAGCTGTAGCCTGTGGTTGTGTTCCCATACTATCTCTTTTACGACAAATGTTCCATCCTTTTCCTTCTTCAGCCTCATTTAGCCCCGCAGTTAGTTCTAGCTGTCGTCTTGTTATGCTGTCTATTTGCTTCAGACACCTTTGATTCATAAACTCCATGGCACGTGCAATAAAGGTAGGCTCTGGTCTTAAACTTGGGGCCTTCCCTGACAGCAAAACCAGCGTGCTTTGCATATACGTTAGAAGTTCTTACTTTCTTGAAAGTTTCAAACCTCATCTCGAGCCTTGGCGTAACATAAGCTTCAATGTCGGTGGCTGCACACAACAAAGGACCAAACAAAAATGTTAGATGGGGTGGTCACAGCACCATGGTATGGACTGTGCTTGTATTCTTTTCTATATGGATACTTACATGTGTATAGCTCTGCGCTGCCTCTGGTGTTTGTTGTTCTCCCTGGTTTATGGGCGCCGGTGGTGTCACCCTTGGCACATGCAGCAACGCATCTCTTGGAGGGAGCAACGATGACGAAGATCTTCGTCTCTCGTTGTACGGACGTCTCTCCTCAGATTCATTGTGATGTTGCTCCTGTATATATGGCTCATATCTTGTACTTTTGAACCTGCTAGAGTGGCCAAAATTTCTGTCTTGTTGCCCTGGTCTTCCCGTCGCAACTGCTTTTGCAGCACGGATGATTGATGTTGACGGAGAGACTGGTGGAAGCCTTCTTGCAACCCATCCACGGCTTCCTGTCCTTGTCTTTTTGCATGCGCTGGGGAAGGAAAACGTTTGTTGTTGGTGATATTGTTGTCCTAGTTGCAACCCAGTAGCGGCAAAGCTTGCATTCCCAGACATTGCTGTTTGCTGTATAGAAGGACCTGTCCGTGCTTCTGATGATTGTGGTGTATCTTCAAATTTGCATGTACTGTTGAAATATCCAGGCGGTATTTCTGGTGTTACCCAACCAGGTGGTGCCCCATATCTGTTTTTCTCATCAAATGCTTGCTGCGTGCGCTGCCTTGCATGCTTCTGCAAACAACATTCAAATTTTTTTGTGATTAATCTGGTTTCGTTTTCAGTCGAATTGATGAACGTTCATGTTCAAAACACGGATGTACTGATGCTCTTTGTTTAGCACTGTTTTTGTAAACTGGACATTGAACTCATGCATGACTTCTCCTCTGTTCTTCTGTAACTTATGCAACTACACTAGCAGTACTCCTAGTTTATGTATCATTGAACTTACTGTGTAACTGTGGCACTCTCTCGTCACTATCTACCTGGACTGACGCTGATGTTTAATTTTTTTTAACTTGAACTGGAGATAGCATATTAGATGCACTGATTGTAACCTCGACATCCTAATCATGCATCAATGCATATACATTACAAGTACTGCTAGCTTATGTATCACTGAACTTATTGTGTAGCAATTTTATATTTTTTTTGGTAATAGTTTTGTTACTCATTCGAACTGACGCAATTACATGACTTGTACTCTTAGGAATAACAACATACAACTCTCAGCGGTAGCTGAACCTTGTCACTATACCTGGACTGACGCATATGTTTAATTTTTTAACTTGAATCGACGCAATGCATATTAGATGCACCGACAAGAATAACCTCGACATCCTAATCGTGCATCAAGTGGCGGGGTGTCAATAAACTGATGCTAGCATTTGCAATGTACCATCGGGTTCTTCTTCATAGCAGGGTGACGAACTGATGGAGTGACACAAACGTGGGGAGCAGACATTACCTCCAGTGTACTGTCTTCTTCTTCTACCTCTCGTGGGCGTCTTACTGGCATGTTCTTGTGAGGCGGCACCATTGACGCAACACCTACTTGTGGTGGACGTCTGGAGAAGAGGTTCGTTGAGGAAGCACCTTGCGGGGATAACTGCCCCGGAGAAGGAGACCCGGCAACGGAGGGAGGCAGGAGGCGGGGATGACGGCTCCGATGATGGATCCGGCGACGGAGGGAGGCAGGAGGTGGGGATGACGGCTCCGACGATGGATCCAGCGACGGAGAGAGGCAGGAGGCGGGGATCACGTCCCTGTCGATGGATCCTGCGGCGGAGCGAGACAGGAGGCGGGGATCACGACCCCGATGATGGATCCGGCGACGGAGGGAGGCAGAGGCGGGATGACGACCCGGCGATGGATCCGGCGACGAAGGAAGGAGGAGGCGGCGGCGGATCCGTCACCGCCAATCACGGCGCGCTGGCTCCCTCGCTCCGGCTGCTGCCGCCGCCGCTTCGCCATGACGGCTGCCTCCGGCGGTTGGAAGCAGGTCGGATTTGGGGCTGGTCGGTCAGAGACGTCACACGCCTTATAGGGGCGAGGGTAATAGAATAATATTCTGTTATCGGTAATGTAATAGTCCAGCCCTATATATATATATATATATATATATATATATATATATATATATATATATATATATATATCATGATCTTTTCCAACAAAATGTGCTTGCCAAAGGATAAAATGTAAAAAGGAAAGGTGAAGATCACCATGCCTCTTGCATAAGGCATAAGACAAAAATAAAAGACAAGCCCTTCGTAGAGGGAAGCAGAGGTTGTCATGTGCTTTTATGGTTGGATGGACGAAATCTTAATGCGAAAGAACGTCATTTTATGTTGCCACTTGTGATATGGACCTTTATTATGCAGTCCGTCGCTTTTATTGCTTCCATATCACAAGATCGTATAAAGCTTATTTTCTCCACACTAATAGATCATACATATTTAGAGAGCAATTTTTATTGCATGCAACAATGGCAACTTACTTGAAGGACCTTACTAAATCCATAGGTAGATATAGTGGACTCTCATGGAAAAAACAGTTTTAAGGATATTTGGAAGCACAAGTAGTATCTCTACTTGGTGCAACGAGTTTGGGTAGCATGAGGGGGAAAGGCAAGCTCAACATGTTGGATGATCCATGACAATATACTTTATTTTGGATATAAGAAAACATAACCCATTACGTTGTCTTCCTTGTCCAACACCAACTTTTAGCATGTCATATTTTAATGAGTGCTCACAATCATAAAAGATGTCCAAGATAGTATATTTATATGTGAAAACCTCTCTTTCTTTATTACTTCCTATTAATTGCAGCGATGACCAAAACTATGTTTGTCAACTCTCAAGAACTTTTATTCATCATACTCTTTTATATGTGAAGTCATTACTCTCCATAAGATCATTATGATCTCTTTAATTCTTTTTATTCTTTCTTTTATTCCCTCAAGATCATAGCAAGATAACCAAGCCCTCTACTCAAAACTAATCTTTATTATATATAGCTCACGGACTCGATTGCATAGAAGGATCATAAAGCAAAACTCAAAACTAAATCATACTAAAACTTTATTCTACTAGATCAAGATATTACCAAAAGGATCGAACTTAGAAAAACGGTAAAGGTAGGAGTGTGATGGTGATACGATACCGGGGCACCTCCCCCAAGCTTGGCAGTTGCCAAGGGGAGTGCCCATACCCATGTATTTATGTCTCTTTCTTCTCAGGTGGTGATGATGGAGTTGTTGATGACGTAGGCTTGTCATCCAACATCGAGCGTAGGTGGTTCTCCAATTTATGAATAATACCCCTGAGTGCGGTGATATGCTCTTGCAACAGAATATTTTCACGAGTTAGATACTTGTTCTGCACCCGAACTATTTCAATCATCTTGAAAGCTTCAATTTCAGTAGGGGTAAGAAGATTGTAATGAGGTTGAAGGGTGTCTTCTTCCTCTGCTGCCGGAGCTTGATCCTCCATGGCCTTCTTGATCCTATCATCCTTGTTGATCTTCCCGGGTTCTTCTCTCTTCAGCTCTATCTTCATTAGCCAAGCATCGTCGCCCTCATTGTTGGAGAAGGGGGACGACATGATGCCTGGCCTTGACAACTATGGCAGAAAACAGCTCGAAACAAAAGCAGAGGATATTTGCGTGGTACGGTGGTCAAAACCTTTGGCAGATTATATAATGAATTTTTACCGACCAAAAGAAGTATCGTGCAAGAAAACAGAGTCCGGAGGGCACACGAGGTGCCCACGAGGCAGGGGGCGCGCCCAGGGGGTAGATCGCGCCCTCCACCCTCGTGGATGCCTCGTGTCCCTTTCGGACTACTTCTTATTTTCCTATTTTCTTAAATATTCCAAAACAGAGAAAAATTGCTATTAGAACTGTTTTGGAGTCGGTTTACTTACCGTACCACATACCTATTCCTTTTCGGAGTATGAAACGTTCTGGAAAGTGTCCCTTATGTATTCCTACGGGGTCACGGTTTCAATAACATTAGTTTCAACATTTATTGGATTACCTTAGATATAATGTTTGATTCGTTAACCGTTCACCACCTTTGGATTTGTGCCTTCGAAGTTGTTGATTTTTATGGCACCGACACGATAGACCTCCTCGATAACGTAAGGACCTTCCAATTTAGCGAGAAGTTTTCCTGCAAAAATTCTTAAACGGGAGTTGTATAACAAAACATAATCACCTACGTTAAACTCACACTTTTGTATCCTTTTGTCATGCCATCTTTTAACTTTTTCTTTAAACAGTTTGGCATTCTCATAGGCCTGGGTTCTCCACACATCAAGTGAGCTAATGTCAAATAACCTCTTCTCACCGGCAAGTTTGAAATCCTAATTGAGCTCTTTAATGGCCCAATATGCGTTATGTTCTAGTTCGAGAGGTAAGTGACATGCTTTTCCATAAACCATTTTATACGGAGACATACCAATAGGATTTTTATATGCAGTTCTATAGGCCCATAATGCAACATCAAGTTCTTTGGACCAATTCTTTCTAGATCTATTAACAGTCTTTTGCAAAATTCATTTAATTTCCCTATTAGTCAATTCTACTTGACCACTAGATTGTGGATGATATGGAGACGCAATTCTATGATTAACATCATACTTAGCAAGCATTTTACGAAAGGCACCATGAATAAAATGTGAACCACCATCAGTCATTAAAAATCGAGGGACTCCAAACCTCGGAAAAATAACTTCTAAGCATCTTAATAGAGGTGTTATTATCAGCACTACTAGTTAGAACAGCTTCTACCCACTTAGTAATGTAATCAACAGCAACTAAAATATGTGTATACCCATTAGAGGAAGGAAACGGTCCCATATAATCAAAGCCCCAAACATCAAATGGTTCAATAACAAGTGAATAGTTCATATGCATTTCTTGACGTCTACTAATATTACCAATTCTTTGAAATTCGTAACAAAATAAAACAAACTTACGGGCATCGTTAAAAAGAGTAGGCCAATAAAAACCGGATTGCAATACCTTATGCGCAGTTCTATCTCCAGCATGGTGTCCTCCATAAGCCTCGGAGTGACACTTGCGTGAGATCGATTCTGTTCATCCTCGGTACACAACGTCTAATAACACCATCTACTCCTTCTTTATAAAGGTGAGGTCATCCCGAGTAATGTCTTAAATCATAGAACAACTTTTTCTTTTCTTTGGTATGTGAAACTAGGTGGTATGAATTTAGCAACAATGTAATTAGCATAATCAGCATACCATGGAGCAGTACGAGAGGCATTTATGACAGCTAATTGTTCATCAGGAAAGCTATCATCAATAGGTAGTGGGTCATCAAGAAAATTCTCTAACCTAGACAAGTTGTCTGCAACGGGGTTTTCAGCTCCCTTTCTATCAATAATATGCAAATCAAATTCTTTTAGCAAGAGAACCCATCTAATAAGTCTAGGTTTAGGATCTTTATTTTCCATAAGGTACTTAATAGCAGGATGATCAGTGTGAACAGTTACCTTAGAATCCACAATATAAGGTCTGAACTTATCACAAGCAAATACAACTGCTAATTTTTTTCAGTAGTAGCATAATTTCTCTCGGCACTGTCTAGAGTTTTACTAGCATATTGGATAACATTTAATTTCTTATAAACTCTTTGTCCTAGAACAGGACCTACAACATAATCACTAGCATCACACATAATTTCAAAGGGTAAATTCCAATCAGGTGGCTGAACAATAGGTGCAAAAATCAAGGCTTTCTTAAGTATTTCAAATGCTTCTACACAATCATCATCAAAGACAAAAGGAACATCTTTTTGTAAGAGATTAGTCAGAGGCCTAGAATTTTTTGAGAAGTCTTTAATGAACCTCCTATAAAAACCGGCATGACCAAGGAAACTTCTTATACCTTTAATGTCCTTAGGACACGACATCTTTTCAATAGCATCAACTTTAGCTTTATCAACTTCAATACCTCTTTCAAAAATTTTATGCCCCAAGACAATACCTTCATTAACCATAAAGTGACACTTGTCCCAATTCAAGACAAGATTAGTTTCTTCACATCTCTGTAAAACTCGATCAAGGTTGCATAAGCAATCATCAAAAGAAGTTCCATAAATGGAGAAATCATCCATGAAAACCTCAACAATCTCTCCAGGAAAGTTAGAGAATATAGCAGTCATACATCTTTGAAAGGTAGCAGGTGCATTGCATAAACCAAAAGGCATACGTCTATAAGCAAAGGTACCAAAAGGGCAAGTAAAAGTGGTCTTTTCTTGATCCTCTTTTGACATAGGTATTTGAGAGAAACCAGAATAACCGTCTAGAAAGCAAAAATGTGCATGTTTGGATAATCTTTCTAGCATTTGATCAATAAAAGGTAAAGGGTAATGATCCTTTTTAGTAGCTTTAATTAGTTTGCGAAAATCAATTACCATTCTATAACCTGTAACAATTCTTTGTGGGATCAATTCATCTTTATCATTAGGAACAACAGTAATACCTCCCTTCTTAGGGACACAATGGACATGACTTACCCACTGACTATCAGCGACAGGATAAATTATACCTGCCTCCATAAGCTTTAATATTTCTTTTCTTACCACTTCTTTCATCTTAGGATTTAATCGTCGTTGGTGATCAACAACCGGTTTAGCATCTTTCTCCAGTTTTATTTTGTGCTGGCATAGAGTGGGACTAATACCCTTAAGATCATCCAGAGTATATCCAATAGCAGCACTGTGCTTCTTCAGAGTTTTCAATAATTTCTCTTCTTCCTGCTCTGAAAGATTTGCACTAATAATAACATGATATATATTATTTTCATCAAGATAAGCCTACTTAAGAGCAGGCAATGGTTTAAGATTAAACACGGGATCACCCTTGGGTGGAGGAGGATCCCCTAGAATTTCAACAGGTAAGTTGTGTTTCAAAATAGGTGCCTGTTTAAAGAATACTTCATCTATTTCCCTTCTTTCATTCATAAACATATCATTTTCATGGTCTAGCAAATATTGTTCTAAAGGATCGTTAGGAGGCACGGCAATAGAAGCAAGACCAATAATTTCATCTTTACTAGGAAATTCTTTATCATGGGGTTGTCTACGAAATTTAGCAAAATTAAAATCATGAGACATATCCCCTAATCCAATAGAAACGATATCCTTTTTGCAATCTATCCTAGCATTAACAGTATTCAAGAAGGGTCTACCAAATATAAAGGGACAAAAATCATCTTGTGGGGAACCAAGAACAAGGAAATTAGTAGGATATTTAACTTTCCCACACAAGACTTCAACATCTCTAACAATCCCAACTAGTGAGATAGTATCTCTATTGGCAAGCTTATTAATTGTAACATCAATACCTTCTAACTCAGCAGGTGCAATATCATGCATAATTTCTTCGTATAAAGAATGAGGCATTGCACTCGCACTAGAACCCATATCACATAAGCCATTATAGTAATGATCTCTTATTTTATCAGAAATAACAGGCATGCCTACAACAGGTCTATGTTTATTTTTAGTATCGGGTCTAGCAATTCTAGCAGCTTCATCACAGAGTAAATAACATGCCCATCTATATTATCAACCAAGAGATCTTTAACCATAGCAATACTAGGTTCAACTTTAATTTGCTTAGAGGTTTTGCGTGTTCTAATATTACTTTTGTTGACCACAGTTGAAGCTTTAGCATGATCCTTTATTCTAACAGGGAAATGTGGTTTCTCAATATAAGCGGTAGGAACAATAGGATCAACATTATAAGTGATAGTCTTTTATTCAACTTTAATAGGTTCAACTACTTTTACTTCAATGGGGGGATGATATTTAAACCACTTCTCCTTAGGAAGATTAACATGAGTAGCAAATGATTCACAGAAAGAAGCTACTATCTCAGAGTTAATTCCATATTTAGTGCTAAATTCACGGAAAACATCGGTATCCATAAAAGATTTAACACAATCAAACTTAGGTGTTATACCTGACTCCTTACCTTCGTCGAGTACCCAATCTTTAGAGTTGCGTTTAATTCTTTCCGATAAATCCCATCTGAATTCAATAGTCCTCATCATAAAAGAACCGGTACAAGAAGTATCGAGCATGGAGCGATTATTCGGAGAAAGCCGAGCATAAATTTTTTGAATAATAATTTCTCTTGAGAGCTCATGATTGGGGCATGAATATAACATTGACTTAAGACTCCCCCAAGCTTGAGTGATGCTTTCTCCTTCGCGAGGCCAAAAATTATATATATAATTAAGATGATGATGAACTAGATGCATAGGATAAAACTTCTGATGAAATTCCAATTTCAATCGGTTGTAATTCCATGATCCAATATCATCACATAGCCGAAACCATGTCAATGCCTTTCCCTTCAAAGATAAAGGGAAGACCTTATTCTTGATAACATCCTCGGGCTTACCTGCAAGCTTAAATAATCCGCGAACTTCATCCTCATAGATTAGGTGCAAATCAGGATGCTATGTTCCTTCTCTTGTAAAAGGATTAGCTAGCAGTTTCTCTATCGTACCCGAAGGAATTTCAAAGTAAACATTTTCAGTAGGTTCAGTAGGTTGACGAGCAACTCTTTGCTCTACTGGTTGGGGTGAAGATACCCCGAACAAGCCCCTCAAAGGATTATGTTCCATAGTAACAAGTGATAGTAAATTTCAGCACACTGTATAAAATTTTCCTTACCAAATTCCACCTACCAAAGGCACTTCACTCCCCGGCAACGGCACCAGAAAAGAGTCTTGATGACCCACAAGTATAGGGGATCTATTGTAGTCCTTTCAAAAAGTAAGAGTGTCGAACCCAACGAGGAGGAGAAGGAATGACAGGCGGTTTTTACTAAGGTATTCTCTGCAAGCACTGAAATTATCAGTAACAGATAGTTTTGTGATAAGGTAATTTGTAACAGGTAACAATTAATAAAAGTAAATAAGTTGCAGCAAGTAGGCCCAATCCTTTTTGTAGCAAATGACAAGCCTGGACAAACTCTTAGATAAAGGAAAACGCTCCCGAGGACACATGCTCATATGATTCGCGTTCTTTACTTTGATAATTTGATATGTGGTGTCGGTGTACTAAAGTAGGGGTACCTTAGTACCCCGAACCTGTCTGCAGGCGATGCATGGCGTCCCGTGGCAAGCCTCGTAGGCGTCCAAGACCCTCCGCAGCCTTTCAGGAAACAAGACCCGGCAAGAGGAGCTTGCGGTGAGCCATTCAAGAAAAAGTATTTGATTGAGAAGACAAGGCCCGACAAGAGGAGCTTGTCGGAAGGCCACCTCGAGCATGCACGAAGACAAAGGCCCGACAAGAGGAGCTTGCCGGAAGGCTCGGGCGCGACAAGTCTCCGGGCGCGACAAGGATTCGGCGCTGACAAAGCGCTTGCCGCGGCATGCAACTTTCTCTCCGTCTCCGCTCCAGCTCACCCATGACGTGTCGCCATGGGACCGTTCCATGGGCGGCGTGTCGAGAGGCTGTGCAGCCAGCGGAGAGCAGCGATGATGGCGGCCGACAGGCTCGCCATCGTGGCGGCAGAGGCGCACTGACGGTCTGTTACACTGTTTGGGCGACAATGACGGGCATTTATTGCCTTTGTCCCTTACCGTCGAGTTAGGTATTTTGCCTTTGTACATGTTCAAGTAGGTGTACCAACTCCTGTTTTTACATTTGTACCCTCGTCTATGTTGCCACCGCCGGAGACCCTTGAGCATATAGAAGGAGGCCCGAGTGCAACGTAGAGGGGTTCGGTTCCAAAGGTTCCAAAGGTTCGCAAGAGTTCGCTGGTTCGGTCCATTCGGCCATAGACTGGATACACTCACGCTAGGTTTTGTAGCTCGCATTGCTCCCTAGCAAGAACAGAATAGATCAAACAAGCAGCAGTAGGAGTTTTATCTCTCCGGAGAGCTCCGAAGCTGGGTAAACCGCTCGTGTGCATCGCCTCGATCCGCTCTTCGTGCGATCTCCGCCCCCTCCGAACCACAAGGGGCCGGTCCGCCCATCCCCATAGGTGTCCGCGTGTCTGATCAGCCTCCCGACATCTCAGCACGCCCGGGTAGGGGCGTCGAGGCCGTGTGAATCTGATCCGGCGTTCACACGGCAGCATCATCAACATCTTCCTCGACATGCCACCGAAGAAGAAGGCTTGGCGGCAGCAGAAGCCGTCCGCGTCGTACCCACCCTCACCGCAGCAAAGCGGGTGGTGGGGCTGACGCTGGCGGAGGAACGGCGCCGACGAAGGTGCTCGCGGCGTTATGCCAAGTCCAAGGACAAGGCACCGCAAACCTCGGCGTCGCGCATCCCCAGCGCCCATCTCGGAGGCAGCGGGACCAACAACGTCATGGCGTTCACAACGCCATACGTTCGTTGGATCGAGACCCTCAAGACCAGCATGCGCGCCAACATGCTGGCACTAGTGAGATACGGTTGCTTGGACGGGGCGCTGCTCCTTCTAACGTAGTTAGAAGTCCGAGCGTGTCCCGCTCCTTGCACCGTTCTCCAATGCCTCCTACTACTCCAGCAGAAGCTCTGGCGAGAGCTCAGCTACTCCTCGACTACCCTCCAACGGCCGACAAGGTCGATGAGTGGAGGGCCACTATCCAGAGCCTCATCGGCTTTGCCAGCAGCGGCGCTCGCGGCAACCAACGCCATCATTGCGCGGCGAGACGACAAAGCACGAGCCGGTGGCGGCGAAGGCTGTCGGAGGTGCAACCACCGCGCACTCTCCGCCAAGAAGGCCAAGATCGCCGACTCACCGGATCCACCTCGGCAGCGACTCCGCTGCGTCGTCGGATCCATGAGCTTCGCCGCGATCAGCGCCAAGTTCTTCATGGCGACAACAAGAGGGCGCTCGAACTCGCATCGGCGCCCGAAGAGAAGCGCGGCGTCGATCCGACAAGCGCTGGGCCTTCTGTTGACATGCGCTCGCCCGGAGAGCAGGCGACTTACCGTCTGTGATGAGGTTGCCCTGCGTTCACTCGTGAGCTGCGGCAAGTCCGATGTGACGGAAAAACTTCAAACCCGGCGTGCGGAGAAGTATGATGGCGGACGCATCCGTCGGAGTTCCTCGGCATCTACACAATCTCGGTGCAGACTGCGGGGGCGGGGCGACAAGATCTCGCCAACTACTTCCGCTCGTCCTCAAGCCCAACGTCGAGATCTTGGCTCATGCACTTGCCGGACAGCTCCATATCCTCTTGGGCAGACACATGCCATCAGTTTGTTAGGCGCCTTCACAGTGGCCACAAACCTCATGGCCAAGAGAGTGACCTTCACTTGCTCGCCCGAAGGAAGGAGAGTCCTGCGCAAGTTCATTCAGAGATTCAGCCGTGTGCACTACAACATCCCAGACGTCCACCCTGCCGCGGTGATCAGCGCATTTCATCGTAATGTGCGGAACCGCAGGATGAGGAGGAGATGGCGATGTGCAAAAGTCAAGGACGTCGATGAGCTATACGCCTTGGCCGACAAGTGTGCACGCTACCGAGGAAGGAGGAGACTCCCGGGAGAGAATGCGAAGCGAGGATCGGCGGTGATGACACCGCCCCGGCAAAGAAGGGCCGGCGGCGAGGCAACAGGAAGAAGAAAGCCAGAGAAGTGCTAGCAGTCGAGCAGTCCGGCAATGGAGGTGGCGACAAGAACGCCAAGGCTGGCGGCTCCGGCAAGGAGGTTGCCGCTGATGCCAACCACCAGTCGGTGGCGGCCGTCGACAAGCAGGACAGCTCCGGCAAGCAGTACTGTAAGATCCACCGCACCAAGGGCCACGACCTCCAGAGCTGCAAGAAAGTCGAGCAGCTTGTCGAACAATGAAGAGCTGAATCTGACGGCGCGACAAGGAGAAAGGCCCGGGAAGGTGCTGGGGAAAGCAAGAAAGCGTCCGGCGGGGAGGACGCCACGGCAAAGTCAAGCAGCGGCAAGGAGATCGACCTCCCAGCGGCCCACGACAAGGATGAAGATGATGATGACAGCGAAGATATGGAGGACGGCGGCGCCGATGAGCAGGAGTTTCGAAGCGGCAGAGGTTCTCTGCGTTGGCGGAGGTGCTTCCTCGCATACCTCCACCGCCAACTCAAGCAATGGATGCGGGAGTTCAATGCAGCGGAACCATCCGTAGAGTCGCGCAAGCCTCTGAAGTGGTCCAGCACGCCTATCATCTCGATATTGAGGACCACCCTGATCGCATAACTGCGGTCGGGTGCTTGCCGATGTTGGTCTCTCCACCCATCCGCTACCTCAAGGTCACCAAAATGTTGGTTGACGGCGGGGCCGGCTTGAATCTGATCTCCTCCGCGTTGCTCGAAGCTTCAAATCCTGACGGCAATGAGCTCGAAGAGACCGGTACCTTCAAGGAATCAATGCAGGAGGGAGCAAGCTGAAGGGAAGATTACGTTGCCGATCACATTTGGCAGCGAGCTGAACTTCAGGATCGAGAGGGTCACATGCGGCGTTGCTGATTTCCCATTGCCTTACAATGGGATACTTGGCAAATCCGTCACTCGCCAAGTTCATGGCGGCCTCTCACTCGCCTACAACCTACTCAAGATGCCAGGCCCGATAAGCGTCATCTCTGTCCATGGCGACAAGAAGGATGCCCTTATCTGTGCCGACAAGATCTTCCGGATGCAGCAGCCGCATGACAGTTGCAAAGCACTTGCGGCTGAAGCTCACAGGGGAAAAGACCAAGTCCAAGTCCGGCAAGGGCTCGATGCTCACTCCGGCAAGCGCACCTCTTGGTGCTGCGCTACCGTCGAGGACGCACCATCGAGCTCCACCGGCAAGTGCAAGAAGATGGTGGCTCCGCCCAAGACCAAGAAGGTGCCCGCCAAGGAGGACGGCGCTGGTGGTACCTTCACCATCGATTGCCTCTCTCGACCCTAAATAGGAAGGCGCTCGTTGCTTTCCTGCGGGCGAATGTCGGCGTGTTTGCATGGCAACCGTCGATATCCCGGTGTTCCTGTGAAAGTGATTGAGCATCGCTGGCCGTTTGTCCTCATCGCGGCCCTGTCAAGCAAAAAGTCGAGGAAGCAAGCGGTGGGCGCCAAGAATTCATAGCGAAGAGATCAAGAAACTGGAAGCAGCAGGCCTTGTCAGAGGAGTGCTCCATCCTACGTGGTTGGCCAATCCTGTAGTCGTGCGCAAGGCAAATGGAAAACGAAGACTTTGTATTGACTTCACGGATGTTAATAAAGCTTGTCCCAAAGATCCATTTCCCTTTCCGCGCATTGACCAGATTGTTGACTCCACGGCTGGATGTGATTTGCTTTCATTTCTTGATGCATACTCAGGATACCATCAGATCTTCATGGCTGAAGAGGATGAAGAGAAGACCGCATTCATTACACCATGTGGCACGTTCTGTTTCATACGGATGCCTTTCGGTTTGAAGAATGTTGGTTCAACATTTGCAAGGGTAGTCCACGACGCTTTTGAGCCGCAGATGCACAGAAATGTAGAAGCCTACATGGATGACATAGTGGTCAAGAGCAAAGACAAAGCAACTCTGGTTCAAGATTTGGACGAGACCTTTGCAAATGTGCGCAAGATCAACCTCAAGCTCAACCCCGAGAAGTGCGTGTTTGGAGTTCCTTTCGGCAAGCTTCTCGGGTTCTTCGTGTCTCAGCGAGAGATTGAAGCTAATCCCGACAAGATCAAGGCCATTGAGCAGATTGAAGCACCAAAGCGCGTCAAGGATGTACGAAGACTTGCCGGTTGCGTGGCTGCTCTCGATGGGTTTATTTCTAGGTTCTGCTGGCGCGCCTGCCATTTTTCAAGATTTTGAAAAAGGCAGGTCCAATGAAATGGACTCGAAGCGGAGGCTGTGCGAGGACCTGAAAGAGATACCTGTCCTCCACTCCAATACTTGTCGCACCTAAGCCACAAGAGAAGTTGTTGTTGTATATAGCGGCGACCAATCAAGTGGTTAGTGCTGCGTTAGTGGCGGAGAGGGAGGCGGATGACGAGCCAGCAGCCGCGGCAAGCACATCCAGCGACAAGCGGGGGGCTTCGCCGACAAGCTCTGGTCCCGACAAGGACGAGTCCGCGAAGATGCATGAGCAGATACAAAAAAGGATGGTGCAGCGCCCAGTCTACTTTGTCAGTTCCCTCCTGCAGGGGGCTAGGTCAAGGTACTCTGGTGTGCAAAAATTGCTTTTCGGCCTCCTCATGGCCTCGAGAAAGCTGCGCCATTACTTCCAAGCTCATGAGATCCACGATTGTCACTCGCTTTCGGCTGAAGAGGATACTGCAGAATCCAGGCGGCAGGCAGGATTGTCGAGTGGGCACTTTGGAGCTGTCAAGCTTTGGTCTTAAGTTTGAAAGCACATCAACTATTCAAAGCGAGCCTTGGCAGAATTCATAGCAGAATGGGCGTAGCGCCGGATGAAGAGATTAGGAGACGAGCATTCCCGTCGGAAGAAGCAAGCAAAGAGTGGCTGATGTACTTTGATGGTGCCTTCTCGCTGCAAAGGCGCCGGTGCGGCGTGTTGCTTATCGCACCACCGGAGAGCACCTCAAATCGTCGTCCGGATGCACTTTCCCAAGGAGCAAGCGACAAACAATACTGCAGTATGAAGGTTTGCTTGCGGTCTCGGGATCGCAGTGGACCTTGGGATCAAGAAGCTTATTGTCGGGTGACTCGCAACTCGTCAGTCCGCCAAGTCAACAAAGATTACGAGTCCGTTGATGGAAGCCTACGTGGATGAAGTGAGGAAGCTAGAGGAGCACTTTGACGGCCTGCAAATGGAACATGTTCCAAGAGCTCGTAATGATATTCTTGTGACTTGTCAAAGTCTGCTGCACTTAAGTTACACAATGGAACCAGGGATTTTCGTGCTCAAGCTGACTCAGCCTACCGTAACACCATCAACTAGACAAAGCAAGAAGAGGAAGTTGGCCTCTGGTGACTACTTTCCGTGAGCTTCGAAGCCGTCGTTGCAAAGGTCCCCAAGATCAACACCCACAGTCTTTGAGGAAGCGATCTGCTCCGGCAGACCCCGAGGTTTGTTTCATTGAAGCGAGCGCTCCGACAAGTCTTGTTCCGGCAAGCTTGTCGGGGAGCATCAACTCGGCGGGACCGCATGATTCTTGCCGTGGAAGCTGATGTTCCGCAGCGGCAGATGTGCCTTTAGTCCTTGTTGTCGAGCCGCAAGCTCCGGCATGGGCGCAGCAGATTGTCCATTTCCTTGAACGGAGAACTTCCGAAGAGCAAGAAGAAGCGGAAAGAGTAGCCCGGCGGTCAAGTATGTACCAGTTTGTAGATAGCATCATGCGAGAAGAAGACTCAACGGTGTGAAATTGAAGTGTATTGCCAGGGAAGATGGACAGAAGCTGTTGGCAGAGATACATGGAGGCATATGTGGTCACCACATAGGCGCAAGAGCACTTGCCGGCAAAGCTTTCCGGACAGGTTTCTTCTGACGACGGCCCTCCGAGATGCAACTGCACAAGTAACTAAGTGTGAAGCGTGCGGTTCCATTCCAAGCAGATACACCAGCCAGCTCAAGCTCTCCAGGCGATCCCTTTATCCACGGCCATTTTCGGTTACGGGGCTCGACATCCTCGACCCCTTCCCCGAGTTGTCGGGGGCTTTGAGTACTTGTGCGTCGCCATCGACAAGTTCACAAAGTGGCGGCAGTGGAAGCGATGAGGAAGGTGACGGCATAGTCAGCGGTCAAGTTCTTGAGGTCAATTGTTTGCCGTTTGGAATCCCTAACGGATCATCACCGACAACGGCACACAATTCATGAGTCGCACCTTCATGCGGTCGTCCAAGACCTTGGCGCCAAGGTCTGCTTTGCTTCATTGCTCACCCGAGAAGCAATGGTCAAGCAGAGAAGGCAAATGCTAAAGTGCTCTGCGGGCTCAAGACGAGAACATTGACAGGCTGCACAAGTCTGGAAGAAAGCTGGATCGAGGAGCTGCGGTGGTTCTTTGGTCGTCGGGGCGACGCCAAATCGAGCCATCGCCAGGCACCCTTTGCTCTAGTGTATGGAGCGAGGCAGTTCTCCCACGGAACTTGTATCTGGATCGCCTCGAGTACTCGCTTATGATGAGCTTGAGCAAGAGCAGCTGCGACAAGATGACGCACTGCTCCTCGAGGAGGATCGTCTTCAGGCCGCTGTGCGAGCTGCTCGCTACCAGCAGGCTCTGCGTCGCTACCATAGCCGCAGAGTTAGTGCCAGATGTCTCGAGGAAGGCGACCTTGTTCTTCGGCGTTTTCTGTCCGCCAAGAATTCAAACAAGTTGGCCTTGAAGTGGGAAGGCCCTTATCGGGTGAAAGCGAGTCACTAGGCTGGCGCTGTCCGCCTTGGGACCGAAGATGGCATTCGGTGAGCAACTCCTGGAACATTGAGCATCTTCGTCGGTTTTACCCATAGAAGCGCGGTTGTCGGAACCCATTCCGGCAACCACCTTTTAATACAAGTCTTGCCGCGGTTGCATGTAATCCTTTGTACAAAGCGAGCGCGAGACCCGATGCAACAGTAAAGCTCATGTGTTGCGCACAACTTGTCAAGTTCATCAATTTATTGCATGCTTTGGCTAACACTTTGTGCAGCAACCACACCCGGTAAGCAGAATCGAGCCGCTAGGCTCCATAACATTACTTCTTCTTCTTTTTCTTTTCTCAAAGAAAGGAAGGCTCCCTCGCGCACAAGTTAACCAGGGGGGAAGGAGGAGATGATACTATGGACCTATGGACCAGGCACCGCTCGAGGAAGTTTCACCTCATCGGGAAGCAAGAGACAGAAAAGCTAAGTTGCCAAAGTTTGAGCAATCAGTTTTAAATTTTTAAGTTATCTTCCTCGAGCGATAAGTACTTTGTATGGAAAACACTGTCGTGAGAGGAACCAACTTCGCCGCTAGTCGCTCCCTTACTTTGTTTGAGTCCGGCTCAACAACTTAAGTGAGCTGCGGCTAGTCGCGACAAGGTTGTTTGTCGGAGGCAGCAACCTTTGCCAGCGCCGACGTTCCGCACTAAGCGCCATGACAAAAGTGCCCGCACCGCAAGTCCCCCAGATGCGTAAAGGCGAAGCGTACAAAGGAAGAAATCAAATAGAGGAAATAACATTGCATCGATCGATTCAGATCAGTAATAAATTTTTAAAGTTATCTTCCTTGAGCGACCGCGCTTTGTATGAAAAACCCGTCGCGGAGGAACCAAATCGTGACTGGTCGGCGCCCTTACTTTGTCTCGAGTCCGCTCAATAACTTAAGTGAGCTGCGGCTAGTCCGTGACAAGGTTGCTTGTCGATGGCGACCCGCCAAAGAAGTCTTGAAGTTCCGCACTCGGCGCTTCGCGGCAAGGGTGCCTGCACCGCAAGTTTCCACTGGCGTGGGGCAATAACATACAAAGCCAAGAGTCGAGTAAAGGAAATAGCGTAGCAAACATTGCCCGGAATAAAGTTATATTGCAAAATAACTTATTGCGGCCTTGGCTAAATCGTTCTCAGAACTGAAATAACAGCGAAGAGGAGAAGAAGGGCGCGCCGGCACCCAAGCCCCGGCAAGCCAGAGTTGCCGGGGGCTGCGGCAAGCTAGAGTTGCCGGGGGCCACGGCAAGCCAGAATTGCCGGGGGCTGCGATATCAGATAAGCCTTTCGTCCCTTTTCAAGCATCCCTTTTTCATTAAAAACATTCTACTCGGATACAATCCGTGGGGAATGAAAAACATGAAAGAGAGGATTACAAGCTTTAAATGCGGATAAGGCCTGAAGGCTTACAAATTAAAAAGATAAGATGCCCGTAATCCTTTTCCTGTCCCTCTTTTCAGGAGGTAGGTCAGGAGGCGAGAAGGGCAAAAGAAACGCCTAGGCAGGCTCTGGTGCGAAGGCACCAAGGGAACATCCAGGAGCTCCCGAGGGCTTGACGGAGATGGCAGCGCCCAGGCGGGGCTCGAGGCAGGCGGCGGGGCGTCGGCCGCTGTCGAGGGCACTACACCCTCGTACTCCGACTTGTGCCTTGTCGCCATCCCTCTTCCCTTCCGCAGCCTCCCTCGCGATCGCCCAAGGAGGCGACCCGGGGAGTTCAAGGAGCGGCGACGCGGATGATGGGGTCGCCGGTGGCCTTGCAAGCGGCGCCCAGACAACTAATCGGGCCTGCCACCCTCGTCGTCGCTGTCGCTCTCCTCCTCGTCACTCTCACTCGAGGGAATCTTCATTTGTCGGAGGAGCTATCCACGCAGCACTTCGCCCGAGTACCAAGATCCTCGAAGACCTTGGCGGAGAGGAGATCACCCTCCATTAACTTAAAATGGAGGGTAAACCCCGCCCTCGGGCTGTGGATGCAGTGAACGTCTTCCACCACGATCGAGATACATCACATTAGGGGCTGGGAATACAACACGGACTCGCATGCCGCAGATTCCACAGCCCCTCATGTGCGATCTCGATGTCTTGGCGGATCCGACTCCATCGTGCTTTCATGACGGAGCTGGAAGCGGAGGCGGCGACAAGGCGCCCGTCGCGGCTGACGAAGAACTTCGCAAGGGTCGTCCCTGTATGGACCACCACAGGGAGGAACGCCCGGGCGGAAGCGGAGGCAGCGCGCCACGCCCGTCCGCCTCTTCCCCGGCGCCTCGACCCGTCCACGACCCCGCCCCTCCCTCTTCCTCTTGCGGCTGGCTCTGCCACCCGGGCATGGGGTTGGGAAGGAGGCGCTGTCTATGGCGACCCTCGCCGCCACCGATGAAGAACCAAGGTTCCTTTTCTCCATGATGAATGAGAGAAAGGGGCGAAGCGAGGAAAGGAAGAGATGGGAGAGTGCGGGTTTCTGCGCTCCCCTTCCGCTCTTTTAAGGAAGCAAGGTGGGGCTCGACCACCCCTTCGACAAATCAGGGCATAGGAAGAGCAGGGAATCGGGGCCGACCTGCTGCCTCTGCTCGTAACGGCCCATTTCTCCACTTCCACCGTCCGCGACCCCAAGAGCATGGGAACCACGTGGCGGGGATGCAGAACTGAGGCGACGGGTGAAGCGACCCCGCACGCCGCCCACTTCCCCCACGACGCCGCAATCGACGCGTGCCGTTACGGGGGAACGCGGCGGATACGGAGTGGGTTTGGTTTGGACCCAGCCTGGCCCAACAGCGCTCGGCACCGTGTATGGCCTAGACCCGGGGGCTCCTGTCGGTGTACTAAAGTAGGGGTACCTTAGTACCCCGAACACATCTGCAGGCGATCGCGGCGTCCGTGGCAAGCCCTCGCCAGGCGTCCGCCAAGACCCTCCGCAGCCTTTCAGAAACAAGACCCCAGCAAGAGGAGCTTGCGGTGAGCCATTCAAGAACAAAGTATTTGATTGAGAAGACAAGGCCACGACAAGAGGAGCTTGTCGAGAAGGCCCTCGAACACGCGAAGACAAGGCCCCGGCAAGAGGAGCTTGCCGGAAGGCTCAGGCCGCGACAAGTCTCCGGGCGCGACAAAGGATTCCGGCGTGACAAAGCGCTTGCCGCGGCATGCAACTTCTCTCCGTCTCCGCTCCAGCTCACCCAATGACGTGTCGCCATGGGACCGTTCCATGGGCGCGGCGTGTCGAGAAGGCAGCCAGCGGAGAGCAGCGATGAGCGGCGGACAGGCTCGCCATCGTGGCGGCGGAGGTGCACTGACGGTCTCTGTTACCTTTGTTTGGGCGACAATGACGGGCATTTATTGCCTTTGTCCCTTGCCGTCGAGTTAGGTATTTTGCACTGTACCTTTGTTCAAGTAGGTGTACCAACTCCTGTTTTTACATTTGTACCCTCGTCTATGTTGCCACATGTCGCGGACCCTTGAGCATATAAAAGGAGGCCCGAGTGCAACGTGAAGGGGTTCGGTTCCAAAGGTTCCAAAGGTTCGCAAGGTTCGGCTGGTTCGGTCCATTCGACTGGCCATATACTGGATACACTCACGCTAGGTTTTGTAGCTCACATTGCTCCCTAGCAAGAACACAATAGATCAAACAAGCAGCAGTAGGAGTTTTATCTCTTCGGAGAGCTCCGAAGCTGGGTAAACCGCTCGTGTGCATCGCCTCGATCCGCTCTTCGTGCGATCTTCGCCCCCCTTCGAACCACAAGGGGCCCGGTCCGCCGGCCCCATAGGTGTCCGCGGGTACGATCAGCCTCCCTGACATGTGGGTGGACCGGTGCTTGGGTACTTCCCTTCCTTGGAGAAGCATCCCACTTATGATTAACCCCTAGTGCAAGCATCCGCAACTCCAAAAAAAGTATTAAGGTAAACCTAACCATAGCATGAAACATATGGATCCAAATCAGCCCCTTACGAAGCAACACATAAACTAGGGTTTAAGCTTCTGTCACTCTAGCAACCCATCATCTATTTATTACTTCCCAATGCCTTCCTCTAGGCCCAAATAATGGTGAAGTGTCATGTAGTCGATGTTCACATAACACCACTAGAGGAAAGACAACACACATCTCATCAAAATATCGAACGAATACCAAATTCACATGACTACTTATAGCAAGACTTCTCCCATGTCCTCAGGAACAAACGTAACTACTCACAAATCATATTCATGTTCATAATCAGAGGGTATTAATATGCATAAAGGATCCGAACATATGATCTTCCACCAAATAAACCAACTAGCATCAACTACAAGGAGTAATCAACACTACTAGCAACCCACAGGTACCAATCTGAGGTTTTGGGACAAAGATTGGATATAAGAGATGAACTAGGGTTTGAGAGGAGATGGTGCTGGTGAAGATGTTGATGAAGATTGTCCCCCTCCCGATGAGAGGATCGATGTTAATGACGATGGTGATGATTTCCCCGTCCCGGAGGGATGTTTCCCCGGTAGAACAGCTCTGCCGGAGCCCTAGATTGGTTTCGCCAGGTTCCGCCTTGTGGCGGTGGTGCTTCGTCCTGAAAGCTTGCTTCTGATTTTTTTTCCAGGGTGAAAGACTTCATATAGCCAAAGATGGGCACCGGAGGCCTTCCAGGGGGCCCACGAGGCAGGGGGTGCGCCCAAGGGGGTAGGGAGCGCCCCCACCCTCGTGGACGGTGCGTGGCCCCCTCTGGTGCTTTCTTCGCCCAATATTTTTTTATATATTCCAAAACGGACTTTCGTGGAGTTTCAGGACTTTTGGAGTTGTGCAGAATAGGTCTCTAATATTTGCTCCTTTTCTAGCCCAGAATTCCAGCTGCCGGCATTCTCCCTCTTCATGTAAACCTTGAAAAATAAGAGAGAATAGGAATACGTATTGTGACATAATGTGTAATAACATCCCATAATGCAATAAATATCGATGTAAAAGCATGATGCAAAATGGACGTATTAGCTGGCAGGCTGCTGAGCTGGTGCGGTGGCAGGGTCTTCACGAAGATCTGCATGCCACCACGTAGGTGCTTGACTAGTCGGCTTAGGAGCCACGTACTGCCATGTGGGTACCTGCTTAGTTGGTGGGTCGGCCGCTGAGCTGGGGCGGCGACGGGGCGGCAAGGCCTTGCCGCGGTTGTCGGTGTCAAAACCGACGGATCTCGGGTAGGGGGTCCCGATCTGTGCGTCAAGGCTGATGGTAACAGGAAGCAAGGGACACAGATGTTTACCCGGGCCCTCTCGATGGAGGTAAAACCCTACTTCCTGCTTGATTAATATTGATGATATGGGTAGTACAAGAGTAGATCTACCACGAGATCGTAGAGGCTAAACCCTAAGAGCTAGCCTATGATGGTATGATTGTAATTGTGATCGGCCTTCTAAGGACCAACCTCTCCGATTTATATAGACACCAGAGAAGGCTAGGGTTTACATGGAGTCGGTTACAAGAAAGGAAACACAATATCCGGATCGCCAAGCTTCCCTTCCACGCAAAGGAGAGTCCCATCCGGACACGGTCCGAAGTCTTGAGTCTTGTATCTTCACGCTGCAATAGTCCGGATGTTGTACACAGTCCAGCTGTCCGGATACCCCCTAATCCAGGACTCCCTCAGTAGCCCCTGAACCAGGCTTCAATGGCGATGAGACCGCGGTATGATATTGTCTTGACATTGCAAAGGCGGGTTCCTTCTTCAAATACTCCAAAGTACCTGTTACGACGAATAGTGTCCGGCCTCCAATCAATGTTGTGCTCCTGGGCTTCAGCGCCTCAGTAATGACTATCTCCACATGTCGAGCGAATGCGAGGAGTCGAGGCATCTTTGCATTTGCCACCCTCGATCCTTCGGGCTAACCGTCTATTTGAAGGGACGGGGATTCTCAGATCCAAACCTCACTCTCCCTCCCAGAGCTAGCATCCAACAGAGTGCTCCGTGAAAAGCCATTCCAGCATGGCCGGCCGTCGCAGCTCTTCTGCTCGCCCTTCTCGTTCCAAGTCGGGGGATTGGGGAGAGTGTTCAGTTCCTCATAGCCATTTGATAGAGTTACAAACCCAAGGGTTTCTCCCATCGGCGTTCATGGTCCCCGTCCGAGCTGGAATAGCCACTTACGATGGAGGGGAACAAGCTGAGGGATCTCCTAGCCCATCTCCAGAGGAGCGTATATGCCTCATCCCACATCTGCTGAGGGGCGTCGGGTTCCCTATCCATCCGTTTCTTCGCGGGCTCCTGGAGTTCTCGACCTCGATTACACAATCTTACCCCTGCCTCTATTCTGCGAGATAGCGGGGTATGTTGCCCTTCTTGAGCTGTTTTAGGCTGCGAACCACACTTTGGATTATGGAGGAAGCTGTTACGCCTCGTCCCCGCACCGGAGTCCCTATGTCAAGTGGGCGGGGCCGAAGTATGGCACATTGCCGAGACCGGATACCTGTCTGGCACTCCTGAGAAGGCACCAGAAAACTGGCCTTTAGAGTGGTTCTATATAGACGACGTCCCCCTTCCGGATCCAGTCCGGACAGGTCTCCCCAAGTTCAGCAACGCCCCGAGGGCACGCCTAAGTGGCGCCCAGAACCCACAAGAAGAGGACACAAGGAAATATTCCTCTGATGAACAGGATAAAGTTCTTGGCCAAATCCGGATCGACGATAGTAGAGGTTATGGCGATATGCATAAGGCGAGGAGTGCAACCGCTCCAATATCGGGGAGGCCCATGTGGCATTTCAGCAGGGAAAGACAGCGCCACCAGCTGCGGCCGTAAGGGTCGGACTCGCTTCCGCTTTGGCAAGGATATTGTCCGATTTTTACAAAGGGGAAGAGGAGGAATTCCTTCGCATAAAAACGTGGGACAGATTCTCCATGTACAACCCCCCAGAGTGGGTAAGTTGCCATTCTTTTTCCCTGCTTTACTTACCCTAGCGTTCTTCTGCTTAGATTACTTGCATCAATGCTTCTGAGCACGAACTAAGGAGGACCGTAGAAGGAATCTTCAGCCCCTCCCCGCAACCAGAGGACCCTGGAAGGGCCCTAGATCCGGGACTTAAAGTGGATCCGGATATCACTGTGGAGCATGTCAACGGGGTATTCTATCAAGCAAGTTGGGATGGCGCCGTAGTGGCCATTACGGCCGACTACCTTGGACTGATCCCCGCGTCGTGTGTAAGCCGAACTAAAAAACCTTATCCTTCGAAGAGGACTCCCCCCAGGTATTTATAATTTACCCTTGAGGCGTCGTTCTATTTGCAGAAACGATGGCCGGAGCGAGGGGCCGAGCCCCTAGGGACTGGTCAACCACGGGTGTCCGGATCAGGCAGGCTCAAGAGGAAGGCGGTGAGGGTTGACACACCGCTACAGAGGTAATGTAATAACCTGTCCTGTAATTATAGAATTTGAAATATGAAAGCGCCCTTTATGTCTGGCAGGAAGAGGAATAACCGGACTATATCCAGAGACCCTACCAATCACGCCTCCACCAGCCGGGTTCCGAACCCGGCTTACAGCGGAGGCGGACACGGGGCCAGCACCGCATAGTTCCCCGACGGAGGATGCGGATATGCGTTCGGCCACGAACTCCGAAGTGGAGAGTGCCATGAATCACCGGCGCCGGAGGGTTGTGCTCCGGAACAACATCTTTTCCGAAGAGGCTTTTAGTGCCTTCAATTCAGCGGACGCATACGTCCAAGCTGCTCGGGGCGGGCTTGCCCAAGCGACAAACCAGTATACCAAAGACATACGGGTAAGAAATTTTGATAAGTATGTATAGCAGTAGCCCCTGAGACTTAGAATAGTTGGGACAACTGTTTGAAGGATCAATATATGCCCAGGTCCTTGTGGACAATAATGAACAATTAGCTCGAGAGCTGGAGGCATGCAAGGCCCAACTGACTGATGCGGTAGCCAAGTTAGGGGGATCCCAGAAGGCCCCCTCTGGTAATATTTGTCTCCATTATACGCAGATGTACCAGTTAGTAAATGGCTGGTGCGGTTAGTCTAACAGAAAATTCTGCAGATAATCCCGGGGTGAATCTAGAAGGTGTAATGGGTGACGAATCGCATCTCCAATGGCAGCTAAAGGCTGGCGAGCGCATCCTTACGCAAGTGACGCAAGAGAAGAACAAGCTACAAGATGCCAATATTCGTCTGGACGTGGAATTAAAGGACATCCGCGCTCAACTGGCAGACTCCATGAAGGAGAACAAAAGGCTTCGACGCGGCATTTATGGTAAGAGCTCAAGCGAACTGTGTGATAGTTCGGCGAGGAAGTTTTGTTGAAATTTTTTTGCTTGCAGGAATGTTAACGGGTCGCCCTGAAGAGGAGATGCCCTCATCTGCAGGTGATTTACTGCAAGAACTTTCGCAGTTGCACGAAAGCCGCGTCTTCGGTGATGCATGGCATTGCTCAGGCCTTGTGGCCATCAAGCCTCCTGCCAAATGGCATGGGGGAACTTGTGGACCTGCTTCAAGGAGCCCGGCGGCGCTTCCGTCTATGGAAGATACCAGCATGCCGGCAAGGAGCAAGAGAAGCCCGGGCAATGGTGAAGACGCGCTACACCAAGCTGGACCCGAACCATATGGCTGAAGTAGGACCGGCGGGGCCCGATGGGCAAGAAATTCCCGTAAGTCTGGTATATGACCAGGTAGCGTTAGCCGCTAAGTATTCTCAACAGGATTGTAAGCTAGATAGCACATTAGATGGTATAGAGGAGGAATATAGTCAGTCCCAGTGACTATGTAATTTAATGGGCTTAAGTAGCTCCTAGCCAGATTAAAATCATTTGTCATGGCGGACCGTTTCGCTTCAGCCCCCGGATCCTACAGTCCGGGGTGTGTCCGAATACCCGCTCGGTTATATAAAATCGGGGTATGCGTGGAGACCAGGCATACGGGTCATAAGTGCTTGAATAGACAAGTACCCAACTAGTTATGTTATATTACATGGATAGTAAGAAACATCTTCCAGGGAGAATAGTTCCGTTAGGGGTTCCTTTCCCGAATGCGCATGCGCCAATGCACATGTCCGGACTGCAAACGATGGCGCAGGATACAAACTTCTGGTTTTTTTTGTTGTAACCAACGAATACATCCTTTGTTCACCGATCGAATATTCTCTTAAGGAAACTAGCTTTCGGCTTCACCCAGTCTGAGATACACATCCGGCTGAACCGGCAGTAACAATCGCAGAGGTGCTCCCCTTATGCCCTAGCCGAATTAGCAGGAACGTAGGGCATAAACAAAAGCCGAACAACCCAGCTTGGCCACATCTTAAGTCATATCGATGCATATAATGGTGAAGAAAAGGCACATATGGAAAAATAACGCATATGCGATGGACAAAAAGCCATTTAAAGTAATTATGTCTAGCTTCCGAATAGGAAGCCCCAGTATAAACTTGCACACATAGTACGGCCGGAGTGATCCGGGGGTCCGCACAGTATTAAATACTTTGTGTGAAGAGAAGAAGGGGCGAGAAAGGAGAGAAAAGTGGTGGAGCATAATTAAAAAGGAGGGGTAAGGAGACGAACACTGAGTTCGGCATCAGGCATAGAATCTCCGGAGGCCGGCCCGTTCCATGGGTTCGGCTCGAGTCTGTTATCGGATGCATTACGTAGACGGTACGCTCCTCCGGTGAGAACTTTGTCAATGACGCAGGGACCTTCCCATTTGGGTTTGAGTTTGTCCTTATTCTTCTCCGGTAGGCGTAGAACGAGCTCGCCAATATTGTAAGTTTTGGCCCGCACTTCTCTGCTTTGATATCGTCGAGCCTACTGCTGATAGAATGCGGAACGGGCTTTTGCGACATCGCGCTCCTCCTCCAATGCATTCAAGTTATCCTGCCGATCTAACTCGACTTCCTTCTCTTCGTACATGCGTACGCATGGAGAATCATGTATTATGTCGCAGGGTAGTACTGCTTCTGCACCGTACACCATAAAAAATGGTGAATATCTGGTGGTGCGATTGGATGTGGTCCGCAGCCCCCAGATTACGGAGTCGAGCTCCTATACCCAGTGCGTATCCGATTCTGTTAGAGATCGCACTAGTCTGGGTTTGATGCCGCTCATGATGAGACCGTTTGCCCGTTCAACCTGGCCGTTTGTTTGGGGGTAGTAGACGGAAGCGTAGTCGAGCTTAATGCCCATTTTGCCGCACCAAATTTTCACTTTGTCGGCCGTGAAATTTGAGCCATTATCAGTGATGATGCTATGGGGGACACCGTATCGATTATGCGACCCGGATATGAAGTCTATCACAGGTCCGGATTCGGCCGTTTTGACTGGTTTGGCTTCAATCCATTTGGTGAACTTGTCCACCATGACCAGTAGGTTTTTTCTCTTATGGCTTCCCCCTTTAAGGGGTCCGACCATATCAAGCCCCCAGACCATGAAGGGCCAAGTTATGGGGATTGTTTGGAGAGCGGTAGGGGGCATGTGACTCTGATTGGTGAAGAGCTGGCAACCGACTCAATGTTGGACAAGGTCCTGTGCATCTGCTCGGGCCGTTGGCCAATAGAAGCCTGTACGGAAGGCCTTGCTGACTAGCGCTCGAGCCGCGGCGTGATGTCCGCCCAGTCAGGCATGGATTTCAGCCAAGAGTTGCCTCCCTTCCTCTTCGGAGATGCACCTTTGGAGCACTCCGGTCGCGCTGTTCTTGTAGATTTCCCCTTCGTGGACCTTGTAAGCTTTAGAGTGACGGACTATGCAGCGTGCTTCGTTTTGATCTTCGAGGAGCTCCTGCCTATTTAGGTAGGCCGAGAAAGGCTCGGTCCACGGGGCAATTACGGCCATGATTTCGTGGGTCGAAGATGTTATTTCGGTGGCAGAGCCTTTGATTGTGTCTGATGGTTCGGAATGCAGGGATGTGCTCGGGTCCGTCTTTGGTATTGCCGGACTCCCCTTCCCATACTACGGATGGCTTGAACAACCTTTCTAGGAATATGTTAGGTGGGACAGGGTCGCGTTTGGCACCGATGCGGGCAAGGACGTCCGCCGCTTGCTTGTTTTCTCGAGCCACATGGTGGAATTCGAGCCCCTCGAACCGAGCTGATATTTTGAGGACGGCATTACGGTAGGCCGCCATTTTTGGATCCTTGGCATCGAAGTCTCCGTTTATTTGTGATATTGCGAGGTTCGAATCCCCGCGCACTTCCAGGCGTTGGATGCCCATAGAGACCGCCATCCGAAGACCATGCAACAAAGCCTCATATTCGGCTGCATTGTTGGAGTCTGTGTAAAGTATTTGGAGGACGTACTGGACCGTGTCTCCGGTGGGAGACGTCAGGACTACACCTGCTCCCAGTCCGGCCAGCATTTTAGAGCTGTCAAAGTGCATGATCCAGTTGGAGTATGCGCGTACTCTTTAGGGAGTTCGGCTTCCGTCAATTCGGCGACAAAGTCGGCCAGTACTTGCGACTTGATGGCCCGTCGTGGTTTGTACATTATGTCGAACGGAAGGAGCTCGATGGCCCATTTAGCAATCCGGCCCGTAGCGTCGCGGTTGTTTATTATGTCATTGAGTGGTACTTCGGAGGCTACTGTGATCGAACACTCTTGAAAGTAGTGTCGCAGCTTCCGGGATGCCATGAAGACCGCGTATGCTATTTTTTGATAGTGTGGGTATCGGGTGAGGACTATGGATCCATAATAAACCGGCTTTTGGAGCGGGAATTTGTATCCGTCAACCTCTCGTTTGACGACGAGTACTGCACTTACGACTTGGTGTGTTGCCGCTATGTATAGTAGCATAGGCTTGCCGGTGTTCAATGCTGTTAGGACTGGATTACTGGACAGTAAGGTCTTTATTTCATCGAGTCCGGCCGCGGCTGCATCCGTCCATACGAAGTGTTCGGTGCGCCGTAGGAGGCGGTAAAGAGGCAATGCCTTTTCTCCTAGCCTGGAGATAAAGCGGCTCAAAGCGGACACGCATCCGGCTAGCTTCTGGATGTGCTTGAGATCTGTTGGTATAGCCAACTGAGACAGAGCTCGGACTTTTGCCGGGTTCACTTCAATTCCTCTATTGGAAACAATGAAGCCGAGCAGTTTCCCCGATGGGACGCCGAAGACGCGTTTTTCTGGATTCAACTTAATGTCGTATGTCCGGAGGTTATAGAATGTGAGCCTCAATTCATCTATCAGGGTTTCGACGTGTCTAGTTTTTATGACCACGTCGTCCACATATGCTTCCACTGTTTTGCAGATTTGTTTTTCCAAGCATGTTTGAATCATGCGTTGATAGGTTGCGCCGACATTCTTGAGCCCGAAGGTCATAGTGTTGAAGCAAAAAGGGCCATATGGCGTTATAAAAGCTATTGCAGCCTGGTCAGACTCTGCCATCATTATTTGATGGTATCCACAGTATGCGTCGAGAAAACACAGCGAGTCGTGTCCAGCTGTGGCATTGATGATTTTGTCGATGCGAGGGATGGGAAAGGGATCCTTGGGGCAAGCCTTGTTGAGATCTTTGAAGTCGACGCATAGGCGCCAGGATTTGGCCTTCTTTGGTACCATCACCAAATTTGCAAGCCAATCCGGATGTTTGATATATCTGATGAATCCGGCCTCAAGTAGCTTCGCTAACTCTTCCCCCATTGCCTGTCGTTTGGGCTCTGAGAATCGCCTCAGGGTCCGCTTGACTGGTTTATATCCTTTTAGAATATTGAGGCTGTGTTCGGCCAGTCTGCGTGGGATGCCTGGCATGTCCGATGGGTGCCAGGCGAAAATGTCCGAATTCTCGCGTAAGAAATCTCGTAGTGCGGCATCAATTGCGGGGCTCAGCTGTGTCCCGATGGAAGCTGTCTTCGTGGGGTCCGTTGGATGGACATGGAATTTGACTATCTCGTCTGCAGGCTTAAATGAGGTGGACTTGGGTCGCTTGTCTAGTATCACGTCGTCCCTGTCCATGGTGGCCCGCAGTGTTGTTAACTCTTCGGCTGCTAGGGCTTCAGATAATGCTTCCAATGCTAGAGCTGTGGTTTTATTTTCGGCGCGAAGTGCAACGTCCGAATCACTGGCTAGGGTGATGATTCCATTGGGTCCGGGAATTTTAAGCTTCATGTACCCATAATGGGGTACAACTTCAAAGCTTGTAAATGCGTCCTGCCCTAGAAGGGCGTGGTATCCGCTGCTAAAAGGAGCCACCTGGAATGTGATTTCCTCGGACCTATAATTCTCCGGGGTGCCGAATACCACATCGAGTGTGATTTTTCCCGCACACCGCGCTTCGCGAGTAGGGATAATTCCCCTGAAGGTCGTGCTGCTTTGTTCAATGCGGCTTTTATCAATCTCCATCTTGCTGAGTGTTTCTTCATAAATCAGATTTAATCCGCTTCCGCCGTCCATGAGTACTTTAGTGAGCGAAAGCCATCTACGATAGGACTAAGGACCAGAGCGGCGGTGCGGACAGCCCGGAATCGAGGTTCATCACTGGCATTAAAAGTTGTAGCGATGTCGTTCCAAGGGTTTATTTTTGCCACATGGTAAATTTCAAGCGAACTTCGACGAGCTCGCTTGCGCCTATTGTTCGAGGCAAAAGTCTCGAAGACTGTTAGTACCGTATTGTGTTTGCTGGCAGGATGTTGTTCCGATTTATGGCCCACAAGAAGATCCTCGCCACTTTTTGCAACCTGTCGGAGTATCCTACATGCCTTAAGGCTATGAGTAGGTGTTGTATCCGGAGTACTGTGGAGCTTACATGGCCCGTCGAGCCATTCTTCCAATACGGATCCCCGCCCTGGGGTGGGCTTTGGTTTCTTGGGGGTTCGGTCGGACGACTTATGAGAGTTCGTCCGTTTAGTTTGGACAAAGGTTTTGGTGAGAGCAGTACTATCCCAAAATTCTATTTGGGTCTTCCAAGCGCTCTCCATCGCACAGTACTTCTGTACTATGGTTGCCAAGTCCGTGAAGCGTACTATGTCGCGGCGGCTTATAGCATTGAGTAGTCCTTCGTCCGTGCAGTTTTCGCAGAAAAGTGAGACCATGTTCTCATCGCGGGAGTCCCTGACCTTGTTAAGCGCAAGGAGGAATCTGGCCCAGTAGCGATGTAAGGTTTCCTGGGGATCTTGCCTGATGCGGGAGAGACAGTTTAGGTCCAGGCAGGTGTTGTTAGCAGAATCCGGATTTTGATCCGATCTAACGCCTAAGGCGCGAAGCGGTCCCGAGCTCAACAGCTCGAATTCGAGTGCCCAATTTCTTGACCCAATGCCCGATTCTAAGTCCGGGACACTGGGTCAGGTTTTCCTTTGAGCAGGTCTTTGGCTCAAGGAGTTCGATGATCCGAACATAACTTGTCCTCAAAGTTGAGGGGCAATCCGGCGTGTGGTTCCTCCACTATCACTATCTCATGGGTGGCGGCGGGGACTGATATCCCTTTGGTCGGGTTTAAGCCCAATCCGATCGTGATGCATGGCGACTCCCGAGGCGGTGATGCGATCCAAGAGTTCGTTAAGGGAGGAGAGCTCCATTGGATCCATCTGTTGGCAAGTTCGAGCCAGCGCGAATGTTACGATTGATGACTCGAAAAGTCATCGTAAATGGCGCCACCGCCGATGGGGGTGGCCATGATGAAGCCGCCGAGCAGGCGTCGGCCTACAGCCGAGCCCCCTCCGAGGTAATGTCGTCCTTGACAATGAGGCGAGCCATCGAGCCTTGTGGCGACGTCACAGAGGAACTCTCAATGAAAGCACCAATGTCAGTGTCAAAACCGGCGGATCTCGGGTAGGGGGTCCCGATCTGTGCGTCAAGGCTGATGGTAACAGGAAGCAAGGGACACAGACATTTACCCAGGTTCGGGCCCTCTCGATGGAGGTAAAACCCTACTTCCTGCTTGATTAATATTGATGATATGGGTAGTACAAGAGTAGATCTACCACGAGATCGTAGAGGCTAAACCCTAAGATCTAGCCTATGATGGTATGATTGTTATTGTCATCGGCCTTCTAAGGACCAACCTCTCCGGTTTATATAGACACGGTAGAAGGCTAGGGTTTACATGGAGTCGGTTACAAGAAAGGAAACACAATATCAGGATCGCCAAGCTTGCCTTCCAGGCCAAGGAGAGTCCCATCCGGACACGGGCCGAAGTCTCGAGTCTTGTATCTTCACGCTTCAATAGTCCGGACGTTGTACACAGTCCGTCTGTCCGGATACCCCCTAATCCAGGACTCCCTCAGCGGTCTTGCTGATATTCCCGGCAAGGGTCTTGCTGGGCCCTTGTGGGCGCCCTTGGCAAGAGTCTTGCCAGGGTCTTGTGGGTATCTTTGGCAGGAGCCTTGCCGGGGCCTCGTGGGCATCCTCGGCAAGGAGCCTCGCTGTTGTCTTGTTTCCTTGTTCCTATATAGGCCTCACAGGCCCTTTGTCTTCACAAAGATTTGCATGCCACCATGGAGGCGCCTCCCGGGCCTTGGTTCCAATGTGGTTGATGGCGTCAGAACTCATAGACTCAAGGGTGGCAGCCTCATTGGTGTTGGGTAAGTTGCCCCGGCAAGGCTCTTGCCGGGGCTGTGAAGGCCGCCCCGGAAAGGGCATTGCCTAGGGAGTTTCACCTCGCCCCTCTGTTCTTCATGCTTCTGGTCTTGAGCACGACTCTGGTAGTCTTGTGTCTTTGCTTCCCCTTCTGTCCCGCCGAGCGCGGCCGCGGGCGTGTGGCTGCAACTGCCCGCACACAAGTAAAGGGGTACAAAGAGGACCCCTACTTTTGTACACCGAGAGAACGTGCCACCTTTGGGGACGAAACGGTATTCGTTGCCTCTTATTGCTTCCAAAACTTTTCTAGTGTCAACATACAGCAACAGAAGTGTTGTGTTTAATTTTTCAATTTTTCAGGGTTCGTTTGGACATTTTTATACATTAACCTGGTTTTGTAGGCATTTTATGTGCATAATTCAAATTTGAACTACATGCACATGCTCCAGTGCATATAAACTGGTTGAAAAATCAAATCTGTGTCTTTGGTTGCATGCTTAGGTCCCATGCAAGAAATGGGATTGAATTTCAAACACCCTGCCACCGTCACTCGGCTGCAAACATTGAGATACCTGGTTTTTTAAATTCTTGTAAATCCAAAACTCGTCTGAAATTCATGACACTTCGCATGCTATCATGGAGCCGCATCAACATGCCGTGGTAAATTTTTTGTCCCATTTGGGGCAGGTTTGGGTATAAGTGTCTCACAAACTAGAGCTTCTCACAACAGGCGTGATGGTTTCGTTAGGAACGTGCCACCTTTGGAACGAAACGATGTCCGTTGCCTCTTATTGCTTTCAAAATTTTTCTAGTGTGAACATAGAACAACATGAGTGTTGTGTTTAATTTTTGAATTTTTCGGGGTTCGTTTGGACATATTTATACATTAACTTGGTTTTGTTGGCATTTCAGGTGCATAATTCAAATTTGAAATACATGCACATGCTCCAGTGCATATAAACTAGTCGAAAAATCAAATATGTGTCCTTGGTTGCATGCTTAGGTCCCATGCACGAAATGGGAATAAATTCAAAACAGCCTGCCACCGTCACTCGGCCGCAAACATTGAGATACCTGGTTTTTAAATTCTAGTAAATCCAAAACTCATCTGAAATTCATGAAACTTGGCATGCTATCATGGAGCGGCATCAACATGCCGTGGTAAACTTTCTGTCCCATTTGGGGCAGGTTTGGGTGTAAGCGTCTCACAAACCAGAGCTTCTCACAACAAGTGTGATGGTTTCGGTAGGGAATGTGCCACCTTTGGGGACGAAATGATATCTGTTGCCTCTTCTTGCTTTCAAATTTTTTCTAGTGTCAACATGGAATAACATGAGTGTTGTGTTTAATTTTTGAATTTTTCGGGGTTCGTTTGGACATTTTTATACATAAACTTGGTTTTGTAGGCATTTCAGGTGCATAATTCAAATATGAACTACATGCACATGCTCTAGTGCATATAAACTGGTTGAAAAATCAAATATGTGTCCTTGGTTGCATGCTTAGGTCCCAGGCAAGAAATGGGAATGAATGTCAAACACCCTACCACCGTCACTCGGCCGCAAACATTGAGATACTTAGTTTTTAAATTCTAGTAAATCCAAAACTAAATGCGAAATTCATGAAACTTGGCATGCTATCATGGAGCGGCATCAACATGTCGTGGTAATTTTTGTCCCATTTGGGGCAGGTTTGGAGTATAAGCTTCTATGAACCGAGCTTCTCGAGAACAAAGCGTGATGGTTTTGATGAGAGCGATGCCACCTTTGGGGACGAAACGATATCCGTTGCCTCTGATTGCTTCCAAAAATATTCTAGTGTCAACATAGAACAACAGGAGTGTTGTGTTTAATTTTTGAATTTTTTGGGGTTCGTTTGGACATTTTCATACATTAACTTGGTTTTGTAGGCATTTTATGTGCATAATTCAAATTTGAACTACATGCACATGCTCCAGTGCATATAAACTGGTTGAAAAATAAAATATGTGTCCTTGGTTGCATGCTTAGGTCCCATGCAAGAAATGGGAATGAATTTCTAACACCCTACCACCGTCACTCGGCCGCAAACATTGAGATACTTTGGTTTTAAATTCTAGTAAATCCAAAACTCGTCTGAAATTCATGAAACTTGGCATGCTATCATGGAGCGGCATCAATATGCCGTGGTAAAAGTTTTGTCCAATTTGGGGAAGGTTTGGGTATAAGCGTCTCTTAAACGAGAGATTCTCACAACAGGCGTGATGGTTACGGTAGGGAACGTGCCACCTTTGGGGACGAAACGATATCCGTTGCCTCTTATTGCTTTCAAAAATTTTCTAGTGTCAATATTGAACAACAGGAGTGTTGTGTTTAATTTTGGAATTTTTCAGAGTTCGTTTGGACATTTTTATACATTAACTTGGTTTTCTAGGCATTTTTTGTGCATAATTCAAATTTGAACTACATGCACATGCTCCAGTGCATATAAATTGTGTGCGTTCTATTAACCATTCACGTGACGCCACGCCTCACGCATTTAATGGCTAGGAGGTGACGTGCGGACAGGTGCTTGAGTGCTTGACTAAACAGGAGGCGTGCGACCTGTACTCCAATGCGAAGGCTCACCGAGAAGCGTGCGAGCTGTACACCGCACAGGCTCACCGGAAAGTGAGCCCTTTGACTTCCATGGCCGCCCGCCTTGCTCGCATCCTCTCCATTAATGGCGCCCAAGCCCTAGTTTAATACGGTGTTTAAATATAAAATACTCATCGCAAACGTTTTAGTTAGAACACCCATATGCGGAACCGACAACTTCCCCAGGAAGGCAAGGGAAAATGTGCCAAGCAGGATTTGTGCAGCTCTTGATCGCAAACGTTTTAGTTAGAACACCCGTATGCAAACCGACAGCTTCCCCAGGAAGCCAAGAGAAAATGTGTCGAGCATGTTTTTTGTAGCTCTTGATCACAAACGTTTTAGATAGAACACTCGTATGCAAAGTGAGAGCTATGGTCTTCCCCCTTAAGTTGAGGGAAAATTCACAGCATAGGATTTTTGCATCCCATCAACGCAAACAGTTGTTTTGGATGACCCGTGTGCAACCACGTACAAACAATTTGGTAAGCATCTGTCATATTGGGTATGTTGCCATTTGTCAAACTGGAAATATTGTCATTTGTTGATCTAGTAACATTGCCATTTGTAAATCCTTGTAACATTGCGATTTGTCAAAATATGCAGCTAAAAATCACTAGCACTATCTAATTTTTGCAACTAAAATCCAGTAATTAAGCATAGATTTCATTCATAGATTAAGCAGTCTTTCTTAATTTATACAAACAGTTCAACTCGACAGCTGAACCGACCATACTTTTCCCTAATTGTTGCCAACCACATACTGAAATAGCTAGTTAAACTATATATACTAGCTAATTTTAAGTACGTTGTACAATTCCACCACACATCTATACTTAGATGAACTGAACAAAATAGCCCCTAATTAAATAGTACTACTACTACTACTACTACTACTACTACTACTACTACTACTACTACTACTACTACTACTACGGAGGGGCTTTGTGCTACTTCCGGAAGCCTACCGACGAGGTGGACAAATGCAATACGGTGCCATCCGCTGCTGCACGTTCAGTGACGCTCGCCAGCTCGAACGCCCACTGCCGCTCCAGACAATCCCTCTCGAAGCGGCTGGACTACTCGTAGATCTCCTGATTCCTCGCCTCTGCATCATGTGTGCTGCGGCCACGGCTATGGTAAGGCTCTTTGCATGCTCGATGAGGCGCTCCTCCTCCTCCCGCAGGAACTCGATGTAGCGCGCAAGGTTGCTGATGCACGTGCGGGCCTCCACCTCCGCCTCCCTCCTTGGGCGGCGGTGGCGGAGCGGGTGATGATCCTGGCGGTCGACGGTGGGCTGGCGGCCACGACCACCACCTCCCGTGTTCGGGCCACGGTGGTGGAGCGGGTGATGGCCACGGTGGCCTGTAGTGGGGTGGCGGCCACGACGGCCACCTCTCGCCTTCGGGCCGCGGCAGCGGAGCGGGAGATGGCCCTGGCTTTCTACGGTGGTGTGGCGGCAACGGAGGCCGACAACAGCTGCCGACGGGTAGCGGCAGCGGAGCGTGTGGTGGGTGTTCCGCGCACACCAAACAGGGACGACATGCGCACTACACTACGCCGGGGACTATGCCGCCGACGCAGTGCAGCCTCCCAGCTGGAGCTGTCCTCTAATGATGGCGGAGTGGCTGAGCGACGATGATGGACCGGTGCCATTGGCGATTGTGGGAGAAGCTACATGGAGGGAGGGGAAAATGCAATGCAGGACTCGTCGGCCGTGAGGGTTTATATAGCAGGCCGGTAAGCATTGGGATTTTGGGGGATTTCACCGAGTCGGGCGGGAAGCTTGCGCGGGAACCTGCGAGGTTGCGCGGGAACAGGCTCACCGACGATTCATTGGCGCCACTTTGAGCCACCGTTTGGCCAAAAGAACGCCCTCGCGTGCTGCGCAAGCTTGCGCTGTAAGCCGTCCGCGACAGCAGGGTGACAAGACGTGCGAGAGGAGGACGAAATGACACGTACACATACGGTTAACACAAAAAAACGTTTGCGATTTAATTACCTACTATACCCCCGTCCTGGTTTATAAGTAGGATTTAACTAATAAAATACGAATGCATGTTGCCAAAGATTATATCGTTGGATTCGTATTTGAACATAGTTTCTAGCTATACAATTTTTGTAACATGCATTAACAATTTTTTGGTTAAATTTAAGGTTATATACCAGCAAGCATTTGCCCGCAACACACACAGCTTATTCCATCAAAAACAGCTCGGATGGATCAACTGTATGCCACGTATCGGACATGCAACTCTAATCTGATTCATGTTTGATGTCTCCGACATCGCTCGCACAGTTCATCTTATTTGCCACGTATCACTGTGCTAGCCTCTGCTCGCGTCCCTCTGCAAGCTCTGTGAAAGCACAAGTGCTCCCTAGGTGGTTTTGGTAATTAATGTCAACATATCTCTTGTTGGACTAACACTTTTATCTAGTATGTTTCAGATAAGTTCAACAATGGAGTGGCATGGACCAAAGGATGTGGGAACTCCTTCAAGATGCTAAGGACAAAGGATTGGCTCAAACTTCAAGCTCAAGACTCTTCATTTTACATTTTAGTGATCCAAGATCACATTGAGTCTATAGGAAAAGCCAATACTATCAAGTAGGGATGAGGTGTTGCTTAATGAGCCTCTTGCTTCAAGTGCTTAGTGATATGCTCCAAATACCCTCAACTACTTTCCCACTTCCACACATATGTCCTAAAACCTAAAGTCAAACTCGCCCCACCGATTCTTCCTATACAGCGCCACCGAGTTTGGATGTCTTAACCAACGCCACAAACCCTAGGCAAATCGGTCTCACCGATAGGGATCTCGGTCTCACCGAGATGGGATTATAATATCTGTGTAGGGCCATTAGCAACATCGGTCGCACCGAGTGTGAGCAATCGGTACGACCGAGATTACAATGCAAACTTTCTGGTTGACTCATTATCAAAATCGGTCCCACCGAGTTTGAGTGTCAGTCCAACCGAGTTTGCCTGACCCACTCTCTGGTTAGCTAATTACCAAAATCGGTCTCACCGAGTTTGTGTAATCGGTCTCACCGAGATTACGTTATGCCCTAACCCTAACCATATCGGTGCTACCGAGTTGCATTTCGGTCCCACCGAAAATGCTAACGGTCACTAGATTTGCTAAATCGGTCCGACCGAGTTTCTCAATTCGGTCCCACCGAGTTTGGCAAATTGTGTGTAACGGTTAGATTTTGTGTGGAGGCTATATATACCCCTCCACCTCCTCTTTATTCGTGGAGAGAGCCATCAGACTGAACCTACACTTCCAACATCCTATTTCTGAGAAAGAACTACCTACTCATGTGTTGAGGCCAAGATATTCCATTCCTACCATATGAATCTTGATCTCTAGCCTTTCCCAAGTTGCTTTCCACTCAAATCTTCTTTCCACCAGATCCAAATCCTATGAGAGAGAGTTGAGTGTTGGGAGACTATCATTTGAAGCACAAGAGCAAGGAGTTCATCATCAACACACCATTTGTTACTTCTTGGAGAGTGGTGTCGCCTAGATTGGCTAGGTGTCACTTGGGAGCCTCCGACAAGATTGTGGAGTTGAACCAAGGAGTTTGTAAGGGCAAGGAAATCGCCTACTTCATGAAGATCTACCGCTAGTGAGGCAAGTCCTTCGTGGGCGACGGCCATGGTGGGATAGACAAGGTTGCTTCTTCGTGGACCCTTCGTGGGTGGAGCCCTCCGTGGACTCAGCATGGCTGTTACCCTTCGTGGGTTGAAGTCTCCATCAACGTGGATGTACGATAGCACCACCTATCGGAACCATGACAAAAACATCCATGTCTCCAATTGCGTTTGAATCCTCCAAACCCTTCCCTTTACTTTCTTGCAAGTTGCATGCTTTACTTTCCGCTGCTCATATACTCTTTGCATGCTTGCTTGTTATGTATTGAAAAAGTTAAACTTGTGCCTAAACTCCACTTAGACTTTAATAAGGTTAAAAACTGCAACTTTGGCTCTTAGTGTCTAATCACCCCCCTCTAGACACCTCTTCTCAAGGTCCTACAAGTGGTATCAGAGCTTTGGTCTCCATTGCCTTGGTTTAATCACCATTGGAGGAAGATGGATGAGTCTACTTGAAGTCTTAGTCATAGAGTGCCTATTCTTGATGGAGAGTATTTTCATGAGTGGAAAAATAAGATGCTTGTAATTTTCAATCAATATCATTTGAACAAGTACATTGCTAGCCCTTGTGCACCTCATGTTGATCCTATGCATCCTACCCTTGATGAATCTATTGACATGACTAGGAATCTTAGAACTGTTAATCTTACCACTAGAGGCTTGCCTAGAAACTTAATTAGAATCCTGCCTACTCTTGAGTGCGCCTACACTATATGGAAATTTCTTGAGGAACGCTTTCCAAATTATTCCTTAAAAAATCTAGATGAAATTCTCTATAAGTCTATTGCCTTGAGTAAAATGAATACTAGTGATCCTATGCTTGGTGATCGTCTATTTGAACTTACCGACCTTATGCGTGCCAAAGGAAATGTTGGTATTATTAGTGATATTATTTACGAAGCTATAAGAATTCATAAGCAAGATCATTTTCAAACTCACTCTAACGAATTACCCTCTCTAGGATTTGATCCACCACATGACGATGTTGAACATGGATACTATGATGAGGATGATGATAGTGACTTCGATCTTGATGATGCAATGAGACACTTTGGTCTTATGGCAAATCTTCGGGGATATATGTCAGGAGGAAAGGAATGGGTTCTTGATAGTGGATGTACCGATCACATGACCGGAGATAAAGACATGTTTCGCGAGCTTGATGAAAATGATAGTCCTCGAAAGTTTGTCACTTTCGGTGACAACTCAAAGGGTAAGTTGGTTGGTCTCGGTAAGGTGTCCATCTCACATGATAGCTCCATTCAGAATGTCATGCTCGTTGAATCTCTTGGCTACAACTTACTTTCAGTATCTAGACTTGCTGATTTCTGTTTCAATGTCCTATTTACTGAAATTGATTGCCAAGTGTTTCTTTGAGACAATCATAAAATGGTCTTTACCGGTATACGTAGAGGTGATCTATACATTGTTGATTTCACTAAAAAGGCTCAACCTAAAACTTGCTTCATTGCTAAATCCTCAAAAGGTTGGTTATGGCATAGACGATTAGGTCACGTTGGCATGAGAAACCTTGACAAGCTTATTAAAGGGAATCATATCCTTGGAGTTAATGATGTCATATTTGATAAGGATAGACTTTGCTGTGCTTGTCAAGCAGGTAAACAGGTTGGAGGAAGGCATCCCGTGAAGAACATCATGACCACAAAGAGGCCACTCGAGTTACTTGACATGGATCTCTTTGGTCCCAACTCCTACAAGAGTCTCGGTGGAAAATCTTTTGGTTTAGTTATAGTTGATGATTTTTCAAGATTTACGTGGGTGTTCTTTCTCGATGATAAATCGCAGGTCCAAAAGATCTTCAAAAACTTCGCTAGAAAGGCCCAAAATCAATTTGAAGTTGTCGGTGTACAAAAAGAGGGGTGCACTTTTTGTACCCCTATAATACTGCGTCTTGATCTGAGCATGGGCACCACCGCCTTGAAACAAGGCAAGAGAGGTGAGCCAAGGTAAGGCCAAAGCTCGAAAGGAGCAGAACGACGCCAAGACCAAGACCACAAAGAGCAAAGGGGACGAAGCGGACTCCCCCGACAAGACACTTGCCGGGAGGCGGTTTTAGCAAACCCGGCAAGACCCTTGCCGTGGCAGCTCGTCCCACACCTACGGAACGAATCACCCTTGAGTCCACTACCCCCATGGGGCAAGGATTCAGGAGACATCCCCGTGGTGGCATGCAGATCTTTGTGAAGACATTCAAGATCAGATACGCACTATAGAAGATGACGACCCTTGGTGGGATCCCAACCAAGGAGGACCACAAGGCCCGGCAAGAGCCTTGCCGGGGATGACAACGGCGCCACGGCAAGACCCTTGCCGGGGCTACGGCGAGGCCCTCGCCAAGAACACCCGTAGGGCCACCATCTGGCCCACGCCAATCAAACCTCCACCACCGTTCGCATGCAGCTTCCGACCCAACCAGTTGGGCAGACACCTGCGTGGCGGCAAGCAGATCTTTGTGGAGACCCACCACTGCGCCACCTCAGCTGCCTGCCTGCCTACATGGCACCGCGGGCACCGCTGGCGTATGCGGCGTGTCGACCACGAAGGGAGTGGCGGCAGACGAGACAGGCTCTCCCCGTCCCGATAAACCAAGGACACCTAAGCAAGACGCATTAAAGGCGCCTTGTCATGTAATGCGAGGGATAAACTCGCATCACTGTACCCTTTCCACCTCCTGTGTGCCACTGTGGCAACCCCTTTCCCTATAAAAGGCGGCCAGGAAGAGGATTCGGCTTTTTGGAGCTCCTCACGCCCCATTGCTAGTTCAAGAACACAGATAAACAAACCACCAAAGCAGGAGTAGGGTTTTACTCATCCTCGCGGCCTGAACCTAGATAAAGAAACCGTGTGCTATCTGTTTGATCCGCTCTTCTCACGACCCCGCGCCCCGCGACCGTAGTAGGGATACTTGTGATCCCATATGTGTCGTTCCCACCGACATCTTTGGCATGTTTTTCATTCCCCATGGGCTGTACCTGAGTGGAATGTTTTTAATGAAAAAGGGATGCTTGTCGGGTCATTTGTTTGCGGGTAGAACCCACGACAAGGAGTAAATCCTTGATATCCCTAAGATAAACATTTCTTTGCCCGACAGCGAGCCTGCCGTCTTCCCACTTCGCTCGACCTTTCTCACGCTTTTGGCGGAGGCAGGGATGAGGTGGGTTCAGGCTCCTCATTTCATCCTTTTGCTGCCGCGACTATGACCAAATCTGGCCCCAGGAACGAGCCCTAGGGCCTAGAGTTTTAGGCGAGCATGGTAGCTTTGGGAAAAAACGAGGTTTCACATACCTCAGTCCATAAGGGAATGCATGATAAGGGATGATGGGATTACAAGTTTTAAATTCAGCCAAGGCCCAAAGGCTTACAAGCTAAAAAGAGATAAGGTGCCCGTAACCCCTTTCTTGTCCCTCTCCTCAGGAAGCAGGTCAAGGAGGTGAAAAGGGCAAAAGGGGCGCCTAGGCGAGCTACGAGTGGCCGGAGACACCAAGAGAACATCTCGGTTGCCATCCGAAGGCTGGATGGTGATGGCGACGCCGGAAGCAGAGCTCGAAGACGAGGCGGCAGGACGTCAGCACGCGTCGAAGGCGTCGGTGCCCGCGTACTCCGATTTGACGGCCTTGCCGCCCGCCCTCTTCCTCTTCTGCAGCCTCCCAACGCCAGCCGCCCAAGGAGACGACCCCGAGAAGTTCAGGAGGCCGGCGATGCGGATGATAGGGTCGCTGGTGCCGCACGAAGCGGCGCCCGACACCTAGTCGGACCCGTCATCCTGCCGCCCGCTGCCCTCGTCGTCGCTGCCGCTGTCCTCCTCGCCTCTCCCGCCTGAGGAGGAGTCTTCGCTATCAGAAGAGCTCTCCCACAGCACCTTGCCAGGGTCCCGAAGAGCCCGAAGACCTTGACGGAGAGGAGGCCGCCCTCCATCAGCTTGAAATGGAGAGTGAGCCCCTCCGTCAAGCGGTGGACGTGAGCGAACGTCTTCCATCCCCGTCGAAGATACATCACGTGAGGGGCTGGGAAGTCGATGCGAACTCGCGTACAACTGATCCCACAACCCCTCATGTGCAGCCGCAATGACTCCGGCGGATCCAGCTCAAATCCCGCACTAATGGAGTCGGGAGACGAAGGCGACGGCGAGGCGGCTGGCGCAGCCTGACGAAGAACTCACAAGGATTATCCCCAACATGGCCCTCCATGGGGGGAGGAACTACAGGCGGAGGCGAGACCGGCGCGCCGCCCTGACCTCTTCTTCCCGGCGCCTCGGCCTGCGCCTGACCTCGCCCCTCCCCTTCCCTCGCGGTGGCTCTGCCACACGCAGGTCTGAAGAAGGAAGGGAGCGTTGTCGGCGGCGGCCTTCGCCGCCACCGTTGAAGGGCCAGGATTCCCTCTTTCCATAGCTGATGGAGGGGGGAGCAGAAGCTGAAGGAAGGAGGAGATGGAAGAATGCGGGACGCCATTCCGCACTATCGCTCTTTATAAAGGAACGGGGTGGGGGCTCGGCCGCCCCGCTCAGCCAATCAAGACGAGGAAGGCTCAAGGAACTGGTACCAACCCGCTGCCCCAGCCTGCGACGGCCCGGTTTCCCGCCTCCACCGTTCGCCACCCCAAGCGCATGAGAACCACGTGGCAGGTGTGCGGGACCAAGTCGACGGGTGAGGCAACCTCTCCCCACCCCGTGATCGTGGGGAGTGGACGCCTTGAAGACCACGCCTCCCCACTCCTTTTTTGCGAAACTCTAAAACAAGGAAAAACAGGAACTGGCACTGGGCTCTAGGTTAATAGGTTAGTCCCCAAAATCATATAAAATAGCATATTGATGCATATAAAATATCCAAAACAGATAATATAATAGCATGGAACAATAAAAATTTATAGATACGTTGGAGACATATCACCTCCCGGCGATGCTTAGCATCCGGGTCATCGGTCACCGCACCTCCTTGGCCTCTAGAAGGGTCGCCATGGTCTCGCAGGTCCGCACTACGTGTGGCGTAGTGTGCTTGTTGAGCACATCGTAGCGCCATGGCCCTCGCCGCTGTTTCGGGAGAGACCACGGTCCCGCATTGCCTTGCGCTCGTCGCTCCATGGCACTGCGTTGCTAGAGCTTTCGATCTCCATGTCGTGCGCAAGGTTGCGACGAAGACATGCTGTAGGCACGCTTGCTCGGAGGCACACCCCCACGGCTCCCACCCGCCCCAATGTGCCCCCCACAGTCGCGGTCGAATCCGAAGCCATTGATCTGCCGGACTTTTGAGAAAATGGTGCGGAGAGGAGCGAGAAATTGCTCATCGGACTTGGCTAAGCCTAGTGGCGGAGGAGACGAAACGCGACGGGGGCTAACCTTCTATGCCCTGGGGTACCTTCCATATAGTGGGTGAGGGGTGCTTATTCAGTGCGCCAAATTTTTTTATCCAGGTCGTGCATGCTGATATGCGGTAGCTATTCAGGTCAAAAAAGCCCAAAACCGCACATCAGTCAATTTTTTTTCTAGGGATGTTTTAGGGGATCTTCTAGAGATGCTCTTAGGCCATCTCAACATCGACCTTTAAACTATCTGTATGTGAATAGTGATACTCAAAATTATAGCATATCAAATATTCAATGAGTGAAAGTATTGAATTGAGACACTAGTTTAAAGGAAAATATTATAATCCAACTAAATTTTGAAATAATATAGTAGTACAAACTTGAATTCAACTCGCACATATGTTCTAATTGTCTCCTTTAAGCATCATACATGCTTAATTAGATCTTTATTAAGCTTCTCATGAGTTGCTCGATGACGATTTTGTTGATGCATTTGAATAAACTCATCAAGCATGGCTGAACTTTGATTTGAAAGTTGGATAGGATCATCCATGTTCTCAAATCCCAGACCTCCAGCATCATCTTCACCCTCATCCTCCACGATCATGTTGTGCATGATCACACAACGTGTCATCACCTCCCACAAGGTCTCTGGATCCCATGTTTTTGTAGGTTCTCGAACAACTACAAAACATGCTTCTCTCTCCGCAGGCACGCTTAGCACCGAAAAAAGAAGGGATTGTCAACCTGCACGCCACCAGGCCCTAGTCTCCCCGGCCTCGCACCGCCGACAATGGCCTTCGACGCTCGTCGTCATTGACCTGCATCATCGTCGCACCTCGCCCATCGTTGTCTTGCACAAAAAAAGTTTGTTGTAGCATTGCTTCTCGCCGGTCCCAGCAAATTGTTTTCCCCAAATCGCAACAAACCGTTGCAGCTTTTGCAGACGCCGGTTGAAGCTTTCGCCACCGATGGTTGTAGCTTTCGTGGTCGACGTTCACAGCTTTCCTTGTCGCGTGACGCCCCGTCGACAACCTAGTAACTCCCCCATCATCGTGTTGTAGCACCGTGGTAGCCGGTTCCAGCAACCAACGCAATCGGTCCTAGCAAACCATGTCATTGATTCCATCGTATGGCAATCTGCTCCCCAACGAACGATGCCATCAGCTCCAGCTTACGATGTCGTCGGTCGCAACATCGTCGGAGGCCGGTCCTAGCAAACCATGTCACCGTTTCCAGCATGTGGCATGTCGGTTCCCAACAGACGATGTCGTCGGTTCCATCATACGGTGCCGCCGGTTGCAACATCACCGAAGGCTGGTTCTAGCATCATCGGCAGATGGTTCCAACAAACGTCGCTGATGATAACTTGCAAAATACGACGCACCAGTTTTTCTTGCAGTCATTTGTGCACACGGCTTAAAATGACACCAGAGTTGATTGTATGTTTCTTTCAACACAACTACAATATGCTTCGGAGAATGAATATATAGTGATTTAACATCTTACAAAATTTTACAGATGGAGTATATCAAAATTGAAGTATCAAAATTGAAGAAGAAAAAAGAATGGATACGGCAAGCTCCCGTTTACTAAAGAAAAAAATACTCTCTCCATCCGAAAACGTAAGATCATTTTGATAGTGTAAAAATTGGTCTTATATTTTAGGACGGACGGAGTACTATATAGACAAATCGCTAAGCTATAGATTCAAGAAAACTAGAAAAAGACCCACTACCCTCGAAAAATGAAAAAAGGAAATAAAAACACTAGCCAAAATATGATCAACATTATTATCAGAAAAGCCCCTGAGATTATGTGGAAGGTAACAGGCTACCAGTTTCTGTCCTTGAGTCTTTTCTTATGCAACAGAACTCCAGACTTTATTCACAAACACCCTTGGAACGCCACGAATTTGAAAAACCCCTTTCCCAAGGCGACCAGGAAGAGGATTCGGCTTTTTGGAGCTCCTCACGCCCCATTGCTAGTTCAAGAACATAGATAAACAAACCACCAAAGCAGGAGTAGGGTTTTACTCATCCTCGCGGCCTGGACCTGGATAAAGAAACCGTGTGCTATCTGTTTGATCCGCTCTTCTCACGACCCCGCGCCCCTCGACCGTAGTAGGGATACTTGTGATCCCATATGTGTCGTTCCCACTGACATCTTTGGCATGTTTTTCATTCCCCATGGGCTGTACCTGAGTGGAATGTTTTTAATGAAAAAGGGATGCTTGCCGGGTCATTTGTTTGCGGGTAGAACCCACGACAAGGAGTAAATCCTTGATATCCCTAAGATAAACATTTCTTTGCCCGGCAAGAGGCCCTGCCGTCTTCCCACTTCGCTCGACCTTTCTCACGCTTTTGGCGGAGGCAGGGATGAGGTGGGTTCAGGCTCCTCGTTTCATCCTTTTGCTGCCGCGACTACGACCAAATCTGGCCCCAGGAACGAGCCCTAGGGCCTAGAGTTTTAGGCGAGCATGGTAGCTTTGGGAAAAAATGAGGTTTCACATACCCCAGTCCATAAGGGAATGCATGATAAGGGATGATGGCATTACAAGTTTTAAATTCAGCCAAGGCCCAAAGGCTTACAAGCTAAAAAGAGATAAGGTGCCCGTAACCCCTTTCTTGTCCCTCTCCTCATGAGGCAGGTCAAGGAGGTGAAAAGGGCAAAAGGGGCGCCTAGGCGAGCTATGAGTGGCCGAAGACACCAAGAGAACATCTCGGTTCCCATCCGAAGGCTGGATGGTGATGGCGACGCCGGAAGCAGAGCTCGAAGACGAGGCGGCAGGACGTCAGCATGCGTCGAAGGCGTCGGTGCCTGCGTACTCCGATTTGACGGCCTTGCCGCCCGCCCTCGTCCTCTTCTGCAGCCTCCCAACGCCAGCCGCCCAAGGAGACGACCCCGAGAAGTTCAGGAGGCCGGCGACGCGGATGATAGGGTCGCTGGTGCCGCACGGAGCGGCGCCCGACACCTAGTCGGACCCGTCATCCTGCCGCCCGCTACCCACGTCGTCGCTGCCGCTGTCCTCCTCGACACTCCCACCCGAGGAGGAGTCTTCGCTATCAGAAGAGCTCTCCCGCAGCACCTTGCCAGGGTCCCGAAGAGCCCGAAGACCTTGACGGAGAGGAGGTCGCCCTCCATCAGCTTGAAATGGAGAGTGAGCCCCTCCGTCAAGCGGTGGACGTGAGCGAACGTCTTCCATCCCCGTCGAAGATACATCACGTGAGGGGCTGGGAAGTCGATGCGAACTCTCGTAAAACTGATCCCACAACCCCTCATGTGCAGCCGCAATGACTCCGGCGGATCCAGCTCCATCTCCCGCGCGAATGGAGTCGGAAGACGAAGGCGACGGCGAGGCGGCCGACGCAGCCTGACGAAGAACTCGCAAGGATTATCCCCAACATGGCCCTCCATGGGGGGAGGAACTACGGGCGGAGGCGAGACAGGCGCGCCTCCCTGACCTCTTCTTCCCCGAGCGCCTCGGCCTCGCCCACGGCCTCGCCCCCTCCCCCTTCCCCTCGCGGCTGGCTCTGCCACCGCATGTGCAGGAGTAGGAAGGACGCGTTGTCGAGCGGCGACGCTCGCCGCCGCCGTTGAAGGGCCAGGATTCCCTCTTTCCATAGCGGATGGAGGGGGGAGTAGAAGCTGAAGGAAGGAGGAGATGGAAGAATGCGGGACGCCATTCCGCACTATCGCTCTTTATAAAGGAACGGGGTGGGGGCTCGGCCGCCCCGCTCAGCCAATCAAGACGAGGAAGGCGCACGGAACTGGGACCAACCCGCTGCCCCAGCCCGCGACGGCCCGGTTTCCCGCCTCCACCGTTCGCCACCCCAAGCGCATGAGAAACACGTGGCAGGTGTGCGGGACCAAGGCGACGGGTGAGGCGACCTCTCCCCACCCCGTGATCGTGGGGAGTGGACGCCTTGAAGACCACGCCTCGGCCCCATTCAGTAAATGGGCCGCACCTCCACGCCTCCCTCCGTTTATGGGGAAGGCGCGAACCGCCCCCTTTACTACGACGTGACGCATGCGCGCAGAGCTCAGCCCCACGCATGCCGCCCACGTCACGCACGCCTCCCCATGCCGAGCCACGCAGGAGGCATGGGAAGCGCGGTCTTGTGAAAAAGACTTACCGCGGTAAAACCACCGCGCCTGCCACAAGACGTTTTTGGGCCTAGCCCAACGACACGATTAACGCTTACGTGTGGCTCCAGGCCGGGCTCTGTCGGTGTGCACGCAGGCGATCTGAGCCGTGGGCACCACCGCCTTGAAGCAAGGCAAGGGAGGTGAGCCAAGGTAAGGCCGAAGCTCGAAAGGAGCAGAACGACGCCAAGACCAAGACCACAAAGAGCAAAGGGGACGAAGCGGACTCCCCCGGCAAGACCCTTGCCGGGAGGTGGTTTTAGCAAACCCGTTTAGGGAGTGCCGGACTAGGGGGTGTCCGGATAGCCGAACTATCATCATCGGCCGGACTCCAAGACTATGAAGATACAAGATTGAAGACTTCGTCCCGTGTCCGGATGGGACTTTCCTTGGCGTGGAAGGCAAGCTTGGCGATACGGATATGTAGAGCTCCTACCATTGTAACCGACTCTGTGTAACCCTAACCCTATCCGGTGTCTATATAAACCGGAGGGTTATAGTCACTAGCACGAACAACAATCATACCATAGGCTAGCTTCTAGGGTTTAGCCTCTTTGATCTCGTGGTAGATCTACTCTTGTAACACACATCATCAATATTAATCTAGCAGGACATAGGGTTTTACCTCCATCGAGAGGGCCCGAACCTGGGTAAAACATCGTTTCCATTGTCTCCTGTTACCATCCGCCTAGACGCACTGTTCGGGACCTCCTACCCAAGATCCGCCGGTTTTGACACCGACATTGGTGCTTTCATTGAGAGTTCCTCTGTGTCATCGCCGTCAGGTAGGATGCCTCATCTCGTATTTAGAGACGATACTATCGCCAAAGGAGCCTTGGCCGCTGGCCAGACTCTTCGGCTAGGTGGTTTTCTTATGACCGCCAGTCCGGCCACCGCGCCGACGATGAGCTCTCGAGTCATCGAAACCAATCTCCAGGTTAGTTCGGAACTTGCCGAACAGTTAGATCCGATCGAGCTCTCCTCCATAAACGAGCTTGGATCGCATTGCTGCCCTGGGAGTCGCCACAGACTACGACCAGATCGGGACTAAAACCGATCTGAGAAAGATCAATTCTCCCCAGGCTACCCATCATGTTGCTATGATAGAGCAGCAATGCGGCGATTCTTCTTGTATCTTAAAGACTAGTTGCGTCCGGATTCCCGATCCCTCCATGCCGGATTCGCGCAGAGGGACGGACGTCGACCAAGCCCTGAACTTAAAGTCAGGTGGCGGGTTGGACTCATTGGATAACACTCAAAAATCCAAACTTCCAAGTTCGGAAACTTCTCGGCCCTTGAGTCCTGAATTGGACAGGGTTCCAGATCTAGTTCCACCCGCCCACCCAAACATTAGCGATCTCTCTCGAATTCGGCAAGAGCCCGCTAAAACAGCACATCATTACTGGGCCAGATTCCTCCTGGTTAAGAACAGGATAAAGGACTGCCGAGAGGAGGACGCAATCCCAATTTTCTGCAATAATTGCACGGACAAGGGAATCCTAAACGCCATAAGTCGTCAGCGAAATTACACGCTTTCTTGACTTGGCGACCATAGTACAAAAAGTACTGCGATGGAGAGCGCTGAAAACCGAAAGTAAATTTTGGGATAATCCGGCTCCGAATACATCCCTAGTCCGGAACAAAAGGGTGCATCATTATCAAGCACCCGGGTTGAATACCAAAAAACCAAAACCCCCTAAAGGGTACGGAACCGTACTGGAGGGTTGGCTCAACGGACCCTGCAAAATCCACAGCACGGAGGGCGCCACTCCAACACACAGCCTTCGGCGTGTTGGATACTACGACAGTGGCCAAAAGTGGCGTAGGCTTTTTAGCCCGGCAACCAACCCAACAGTACCCAGATGCGGTATTAACAGTCTTGAGACTTATGCATCAAACAACATGCGAAAACGAACAATCCGCAGCCTCGCCGAAGTCTACCAAGTAGCAACAACAAATCCATGGAGCGACACGGCTATCACCTTCAACGCCAGCGACGAACCTAAATTCCGAACAGCTAGAGCACCAGCCGCATTGGTCCTCAGTCCGATAGTAGACGGTTTTCGTCTTACTAAGGTACTCATGGATGGCGGCAGCGGATTAAACCTCATCTATGAGGAAACCCTTCAAAAATTGGAAATTGACTGGAGCCGCATTGAGCGAAGCAAGACAACCTTCAAAGGATAAGCCCAAGTCGAGAAATGCGCTTGCGCAGGAAAAATCACACTAGATGTAGTGTTAGGCTCACCGGACAATTACAGGTCCGAGGAGGTCACGTTTCAAGTGGCCCCATTCGGCACCGGATATCACGCTTTGTTAGGCGAGAGGCATTCACAATCTTCCAAGCTATACCCCACTACGGGTACACGAAGCTCAAAATGCCCGGACCCAATGGGATAATCACTCTCGCCATTGATCCGAATCACGCACTCAGCTGAAAATAAGACAGCCGCCGGCCCTAGAGGCATTGTCCGAAGCCCTAGCGGCGGAGGAACTGGCTACGCCAAGCGCTCCACGGTGGATAGGGACGATGTGATACTCGATAAGAGGTCCAAATCCACCTCTTTTAAACCAGCAGACGAGATAGTCAAATTTCAGGTCCATCCAACGGACCCCACAAAGACGGCCTCCATTGGGGCACAATTAAGTCCTGATGTCGACGCTGCACTAGGAGAATTCCTTTGGGAAAATTGGGACATTTTTGCCTGGCATCCCTCAGACATGTCAGGAATCCCACGCAGGCTGGCAGAGCACAACCTAAATATCCTAAAAGGATTCAAGCCAGTCAAACAAGCTCTTCGGCGATTTTCCGAGCCCAAAAGACAGGCAATGGGAGAAGAGCTAGCCAAACTCTTAGAAGCCGGATTCATCAGAGATATAAAGCATCCGGACTGGCTAGCCAATCTAGTAATGGTACCAAAAAAGGACAAATCCTGGCGCCTCTACGTCGATTTTAAAGACCTTAACAAGGCCTGTCCAAAGGACCCTTTCCCCCTCCCTCGCATCGACCAAATCATCGATGCTACCGCAGGGCACGATTTATTGTGCTTCCTCGACGCATACTCCGGATACCATCAAATCAAGATGGCGGAGAAAGACCAGGCCGCAACGGCATTCATTACTCCATATGGGCCATTCTGCTTCAACACAATGCCCTTCGGACTCAAAAGCGCCGGCGCAACATATCAGCGCATGATTCAAACATGTCTGGCTACCCAGATAGGCAAAACAGTAGAGGCATACGTAGAGGATGTGGTCGTCAAGACCAAACACGTCGGAACTCTAGTAGAAGACTTGAGGGTGACATTCGACAACCTCCGAGCATATGACATTAAGCTCAATCCGGAAAAATGCGTCTTCGGCGTACCAGTCGGAAAGCTCTTGGGCTTCATCGTATCCGGTAGAGGAATTGAAGCAAACCCGGCCAAAATCCGAGCTCTGTCACAATTGGATATTCCAAAAGACCTCAAGCAGATACAAAAACTAACCGGATGCATAGCGGCCTTAAGTCGCTTCATCTCCCGTTTGGGAGAAAAGGCTCTGCCCCTCTACCGCCTCCTCCGGCACACCGAACATTTCGAATGGATGGATGCTGCCACAGCCAGACTCGAAGAAATAAAGGCCATACTGGCAACAAATCCGGTTCTGGCCGCGCCCAACCTGGGCGAGCCTATGTTATTATATATCGCAGCAACACATCAAGTTGTTAGCGCGGTACTAAATGAGTTGAACGAGAAGCGAAGGGCACAAATTCCCTCTTCAAAAACCAGTGTACTACGTATCCACCGTTCTAACTCCATGCAAATCCGGTACCCACATTATCAAAAGATAGCGTGTCACGGTGTTCATGGAATCCCGGAAGCTGCGTCACTAGTTTCAAGAGTGTTCAATAATGGTGGCCTCCGAAGTACCTCTCAACGATATTATAAACAATCGCGACGCAACGGGCAGGATTGCAAAATGGGCTATCGAGCTCTTACCATTTGACATAACCTACAAACCACGGCGAGCTATAAAGTCGCAGGTTCTGGCGGACTTCATCGCCGAATGGACCGAAGCCGAACTCCCTAAAGAGTACGGCGCGTACTCCAACTGGATCATGCATTTCGACGGATCCAAAATGTTGGCTGGCTTGGGGGCTGGCGTCGTACTGACGTCCCCAACGGGAGACACAATCCAATACGTACTTCAAATAATGTACATGGACTCCAACAACACAGCCGAATACGAGGCCCTCCTACATGGCCTCCGGATGGCAATCTCCATGGGCATTCAACGCCTAGAGGTGCACGGGGATTCAAACCTCGCAATATCCCAAGTAAATGGAGACTTCGACGCCAAAGATCCAAAAATGGCAGCTTACCGCAACGCCGTCCTAAAAATGTCAGCTCGGTTCGAAGGACTAGAATTCCATCATGTAGCCCGGGATAATAACCAGGCAGCAGACGTGTTAGCATGCATCGGCGCGAAACGAGACGCTGTCCCTCCGAACATCTTCCTGGAACGGCTCTTTAAGCCATCCGTATTATGGGAAGAGGAGTCCGGAAATAACAATCCGGAGCCACCGCATCACCTAACTCGAGACCATTACGACACAATCGGCGGCTCAGCCAACGAAATAACACCTTCAGCTCACGAAATAATGGCAGTAATTGCCCCGTGGACAGAACCATTCCTAGCCTACTAAATGCGGCAGGAACTTCCCGAAGACCAAAATGAGGCCCGCTGCATAGTTCGATGATCTAAAGCCTACAAGGTCCATGAGGGAGAGCTTTATAAGAAAAGCACAACCGGAGTCCTTCAAAGGTGTATCTCCGAAGAGGAAGGGCGAAATCTCCTGGCTGAAATTCACGCCGGACTCGGCGGGCACTACACTGCAGCCCTGGCCCTTGTAGGCAAGGCCTTCCGTACAGGATTTTATTGGCCGAAAGCCCGGGCAGATGCTTAGGATTTAGTCCAACGATGCGTCGGTTGCCAGCTCTTTGCTAATCAGAGCCATATGCCACCCACCGCCCTCAAAACTATACCCATTACCTGGCCGTTTGCGGTCTGGGGGCTTGACATGGTCGGACCCCTTAAAGGGGGAACCCACAAGCACAAATACTTATTGGTCATGGTGGACAAATTCACCAAGTGGATTGAGGCCAAGCCGGTTAAAATGGCAGAATCCGGACCGGTGATAGACTTCATATCCGGGGTTGTACACCGTTTCGGTGACCCCCACAGCATCATCACTGACAACGGCACGAACTTCACGGCCGACGAGGTTAAACTCTGGTGGAAAAACATGGGCATTAAGCTCGATTACGCTTCAGTCTATCATCCCCAAACTAACGGTCAAGTTGAGCGAGCAAATGGTCTAATCATGAGCGGCATCAAACCCAGACTAGTGCGGTCCCTCAAGGAATCTAACACGCACTGGGTAGAGGAGCTCGACTCCATACTCTGGGTGTTGCGGACCACACCAAACCGAACTACCGGATTCACACCATTTTTCATGGTATACGGCGCAAAGGCAGTCCTGCCCTGCGATATAATTCATGACTCACCTCGTGTGCGCATGTACGAAGAAAGATAAGCCAAGCTAGATCGGCAGGACAGTCTGGACGCCTTAGAGGAGGAGCAGGACGTGGCAAAGGCTCGTTCTGCATTTTATCAGCAGCAGGCTCGAAGATATCAAAGGTAGAAGTGCGGGCCAAAACTTACAATGTTGGCGAACTTGTTCTCGCCCACCGGACAAGAAAGAGGACAAACTCAAGCCCAAGTGGGAAGGTCCCTTCATCATCGACCAAGTCCTGACCGGCGGAGCGCATCATTTCACGTAACGCATCGGACAACCGACTCGAGCCGAACCCATGGAACGCAGCCCATCTCCGAAGATTCTACGCCTAATGCCGGACTCGGGTTCGTCTCACTCCCCGTCCACTCCTTGTTTTCTTACCGTCTCCTCCTCCTCCTTCTTCCCAGTTTTTACCTTTTATGGGCTGATTTGCGCTTTGTTCGCACACACTTGATGTGCCCCGGCACTCATTATACCTGGGGCTTCTTTAATGAAGCTTATTCATACGGGCTTCATGCCCAATACATGTGTCATACTTCCGCATGTACCTTTTATTCACCATTATATGCATCGATATGACTTAAGTTTTGGCCAAGCTGGGTTGCCTGGCTCCTGTGCTTACCCCTACGTTCCCGATTGTTCGGCTAGGAGGTAAAGGGAGCAACTCTGCGATTGTTACTGCCGGGTCAGCCGGATGTGTACCTCAGACTGGGTGAACCCGAAAGCTAGCGTTCTTAAGAGAATATTCGGTCGGTGACTTGAAAGATGATTTATTACTTACTTATTTATCTGCCCCGGATGCTTTTTTCTGCTATTTTCGCGATCGGCATTGCACTTGAGGGCATGCCTCCTAGGAAAGGAACCCTTAACGGAACTATTCTCCACGGAAGATGTTTCTTACAAACCATGTAATATAACATAACTAGTTGGGCACTTGTCCGATAAAGCAATTATGACCCCGACGCCTTGTCTCCATGCATGCCCGGTTCTTTTATAACCGTAAGGGTATTCGGACACACCTGCATCGTTAGGTCCCGAGGTTGAAGCGAAACGGTCCGCAAAGACAAACGATCTACAATCCGGCTAGAAGACATTTTACATGTCATTTCAAATTACATCGTCAAACCGACTGATTGTACTCCTCTTCAATCCCATCAAACAGGCAGTCTAATTTACAGTCCTGTTGGTTCGCGGCCAGTTCTACTTGGTCGTACATCAAGCTCACAGGGATCTCCTTCCCATCAGGCCCCGCAGGTCCGACCTCGGCCATGTGGTTTGGGTCAGACTTCCGAATGCGTGTCTTCACCATGGCCCGAGCCTCCCTGGCGCCTGACGGCAGTCGATATCTTCCAAAAACGGAGGCGTCGCCGTGCTCCTGAAGCTTCTCGGCAAGCTCACCAAGGCCCTCGGGTAGGGAGACGGATGGCCATAAAGCATGAACGACGCCACTCATCGCCTGCCGAACACGTTCGAGCAATTGCACTAGCTCGGGAAGTTGGTCACCCGTTAACTCAGGCATTTCCTTCGCAGGGCGACGTGTGAGCACACCTAAAGACATATTTCTGTCAATCGTCTTCCTCGCCGAATTCTTCTTTGCAAAGGAATTCGTTCAAGCACTTACTATAAATGCCACGACGAAGCCGTCGATTCTCCTTCACGGAGCTGCATTTGGGCCCGAACACCTTTCAGCTCTTCTCCTTGCTGGGTGTGGGCATCTTGGAGCTTGTTTCTCTCCTGCTGCACCTTCATAAGCACCCTCTCGCCAGCCTTTAGCTGACGCAGTAGCTGTTGCTTGTCCGGATCTAGTCCGGCGCCCTCTGCAATATTATTGTCAGATTCACGCCACACTTTGCTAAATAATTATCTTTTCAAAGTACGTCTTACCAGCGGGGGTCTCTGTGGCTCCCCCTATGGCGGCTAGTCTTGGCTTCAAGTTGGGCCTTGCACTCTTGGAGCTCACAGGACAGCTGGGTATTCTTCTCCGCAAGACCAAGATAATAACTGATCCTTAAATCAGTTATTTCAACTATTTTAAGTCTCGGGGCCTCTTGGCATATATAACTATTAAAATTACCTACCCGTATGTCTTTCACATACTGCTCCGTGGCTCTGGTTAACCCATCGTGAGCGGCACGGAGGTGCGCACTTCCCGCTTTAAAGGCATTTAACGCCTCCGGGGAGAAACACGCGTCACGAAGAACTGTCCGGCGACGCCTGTGATTCATGGGGCTCTCCACCTCAGACCGGGTGGCGGACAGCCTGTCGGCATCCTCCATCGGAGGAGCGTCCGATTTACGCCTTGTATTCACCTCCCCTCCCGGACCATGCGTTGGAGCATGGCCGACGGAGGCTTGATTGGCAACCTCTCCGGACACTGTCCGGCGAGTACTCTTTCTGGAAAATTATGAGCATTAATATACCTTATGGGGATCCTTCCCTTAAAAATAGCGGTGCTCCGTACCGTTGCGGCGACGTCTCGGTTCGCGCTGCACTCCTCTTCCTCCTACCGGGCCGGAATAATCCTTGTTGGTCGGCCGCCGCGGGTTCGGCTTCCCGCCTTAAAGGCACATCCTGCGATACACCATCAGCATGGGATAGTCAGAATTGAGCGCGGATCAAATGATGGTGTCAAGACCTCGGTCGTAGTCACCAAGGCCGAAACAAATCGGGGTAGTCACCGTAATGGCGACTAAGGCATTGTCTATGCTACGTTGGTGGAACACCCGTCAATCAGCTCCACCTTTATGTCCGGATCCTCTTCGGAGGCGGATCAAGGGATCGTTCGGATCCTCGGGATGTGGAGCTAGGCTTCGTATGCCCTCCACGTCCCAGCGCAGCTCCTGTGCCGAAATCACAGAGTAAGATACTTGACTTTAAAAAAAGGTATGGATCGGGTAGATGAACATCCGCTTACCCAGCTCCGAGGGTTATGCATAGAAAATCCATTCAACGGATTCTTATGGAGGAAGTCCTCCTCCTCTCCCTTGTACAAGCCGGACAGGATCTTTGCCAGATCGGCTGCCGTGCCTAGCCCTTTGCGGCCATGACGGGTGACGTCATCTTCCCCGTTGAAATCCCACATAGGGTGGCCCCTATATTGGAGTGGCTGCATCCCTCGCATAATGCATGTGGCCATGACTCCAATCATGGTCAATCCGAATGGGCGATAACCTAATCCGCCCATCGATAATGGGCGCTCTGTCATCTTCCTGTTGAGGGCTCATGGCGCCAACTCAGGCGTTTCTTCAAGGGAGCATTGTTGAACTCCGGGAGGCCGATCCAGGTGGATCCGGCGGAGGCGTCCTCCATGTAGAACCATTCTGAAGGCCAGCCTTCGGACGCCTTCTTCGGGGTGCCGGATAGATATCCGGTCCCGGCGATGCGCCATATTTCGGCTCCGCCCACTTGGTATATTGACCCCTCATGAGAAAGGGGTACGAAACAAAACAATCTCTTCCACAGGGCAAAATGGGGCTCGACGCCGAAGAACAGCTCGCAAAAAGCTACGAAGCCCGCGATGTGCAAAATGGAGGCTGGCGTGAGGTGGTGAAGTTGGAGTTTGTAGAACTCTAGGAGCCCCCGGAGAAATGGATGTATGGGAAATCCGAGTCCCCTTATTAGATAGGGGACAAAGCATACCCGCTCCCCTTTGGAAGGGTTGGGGATGCTCTCCTCCTGCTTCCCACCCTTGTTGGTGGCCAGTCCGGCTCGAACCGGAACCATGAAAGCTGGGGGAAGATATCCCTCGGTTTGAAGCACCACTAGCTTGCTGTGTGGAACTGAGCATCTCCCCCAATCTCCTGGCTGAGGGCTGGGAGCGCGAGAGGAGGAGCCGCATTGGCTATCCATGATGGAATGGATTTTTGTCGAGGCGCTTGATGAGAACTTGCGGATGGAGGATGGTGTGAGCTGGATCTAGATCCTCGCCTCTCTTGTAGGCGGCTCGTTTACTGCAGCTAGGGGTAAAATGTAAAATATCCCAGCCTTTCGCATTAAATCGACACATGGAAGAAGGCCATTATTGGGCGTAGAAGCCAAGGAGCACAACATTTATAAAGAAGCCGGACACTATTCGACGGGAACATGAAGATTGAAGGAGAACCCGCCTTGCAATGCCGAAGATAACATGCGCGCCGGACTCATCGTCATTGAAGCCTAGTTCAGGGGCTACTGAGGGAGTTCCGGACTAGGGGGTGCCGGATAGCCGAACTATCATCATCGGCCGGACTCCAAGACTATGAAGATACAAGATTGAAGACTTCGTCCCGTGTCCGGATGGGACTTTCCTTGGCGTGGAAGGCAAGCTTGGCGTCTGGATATGTAGATCTCCTACCATTGTAACCGACTCTGTGTAACCCTAACCCTATCCGGTGTCTATATAAACCGGAGGGTTTTAGTCCAGTAACACGAACAACAATCATACCATAGGCTAGCTTCTAGGGTTTAGCCTCTTTGATCTCGTGGTAGATCTACTCTTGTAACACACATCATCAATATTAATCTAGCGGGGCGTAGGTTTTTACCTCCATCGAGAGGGCCCGAACCTGGGTAAAACATCGTGTCCCTTGTCTCCTGTTACCATCCGCCTAGACGCACAGTTCGGGACCCCCTACCCGAGATCCGCCGGTTTTGACACCGACACCCGGCAAGACCCTTGCCGTGGTAGCTAGTCCCACACCTACGGAGCGAATCACCCTTGAGTCCACTGCCCCCATGGGGCAAGGATTCGGGATACATCCCCGTGGTGGCATGCAGATCTTTGTGAAGACATTCAAGATCAGATACACACTATAGAAGATGGCGACCCTTGGCGGGATCCCAGCCAAGGAGGACCACAAGGCCCCCGGCAAGAGCCTTGCCGGGGATGACAGCAGGCGCCACGGCAAGACCCTTGCCGGGGCCCCGGCAAGACCCTTGCCGGGGCTACGGCGAGGCCCTCGCCAAGAACACCCGTAGGGCCACCATCAGGCCCACGCCAATCAAACCTCCACCACCGTTCGCATGCATTGCCGACCCAACCGGTTGGGCAGGTACTGCGTGGCGGCAAGCGGATCTTCGTGGAGACCCACCATGCGCCACCTCGGTACTGCACCTTTGCCTACATGGCACATTGAACACCGTTGGCCAAAAGCGGCGTGTCGACGAAAGGGAGCGGTGACGGACGAGATAGGGCTCTCCCCGTCCCGATAAAGCAAGGACACCTAAGCAAGACGCATTAAAGGCGCCTTGTCATGTAATGCGAGGATAAACTTCGCATCACTGTACCCTTTCCACCTCACATGTGCCCTTTGTGAAACCCCTTTCCCTATAAAAGGAGGCCCAAGGCGACTAGGAGGAGGATTCGGCTTTTTGGAGCTCCTCATGCCCCATTGCTAGTTCAAGCACACAGATAAACAAACCACCAAAGCAGGAGTAGGGTTTTACGCATCCTCGCGGCCCGAACCTGGATAAAGAAACCGTGTGCTATCTGTTTGATCCGCTCTTCTCACGACCCCACGCCCCGCGACCGTAGTAGGGATTCTTGTGATCCCATAGGTGTCGTTCCCACCGACAAAAGTGAAGATCAAGAAGGTTCGCAGCGACAATGGAACGGAGTTCAAGAACACAAATGTGGACACCTTTCTTGACGAAGAAGGGATTTCACACGAGTTCTCGGCTACGTACACACCTCAACAAAATGGAGTTGTTGAGAGGAAGAACCGGACGTTCATCGAAATGGCAAGAACGATGCTTGATGAGTACAAGACGCCGAAGCACTTTTGGGTAGAAGGGTTGAGACAGCTTGTCATGCAACAAATCGCTTGTATCTTCACAAGCTACTCGGCAAGACGGCATACGAGCTCCTCACCGGTAACAAACCCCAAGTTGGGTACATTCGTGTATTCGGCTCAAAGTGCTACATTCTTGATAAGCATCGTCGTTCTAAATTTGCTCCTAAGTCTCATGAAGGTTTCCTACTAGGTTATGGCTGAAACTCTCACACTTACCGTGTCTACAACAATTTCGCCCGAAAGGTTGAAGAGACGGTAGATGTGAAGTTTGATGAATCTAATGGCTCGCAAATAGAGCAATTGCCAATTGATGTAGGAGACAAAGATCCTTCGGAAGCAATCCAAGACTTGTCTATTGGCAAGGTTAAGTCCAGCGGAGGTGAAGGAGAGTACCTCGTCCGTCCAAGTGGAAGCGTCTACTTCACGACAAGGTGAACCAAGAGTTGATACGGAAGCATCCACAAGTGGGACACACCAAGATGAAGAAAAGCGAGGAAGTGCATCAAGATGAATGTCAACAACCTCCTTCTCCACCACGACAAGAGAACGACAATGCCAACAATGAAGAAGGCCAAGAAGAAGAACAAGATGAAGAAGATGTTCAACGAAGACCCAAGCAAAAAGCTTTCACGAGTTCGAGCAAGAATTGCTAAAGAACATCCCGTCGAGCAAATCTACAATGATATTCAAACCGGGAGAATCACTCACTCTAAAACTCGTTTAGCTAACTTTTGTGAAAACTATTCTTTCATCTCTAGCATTGAACCTATGAAGGTTGAAGAAGCATTGGAAGATCCGGATTGGATAAATTCTATGCATGAAGAGCTACACAACTTTGAGAGGAATCAAGTTTGGACATTGGTTGAGAAGCCCGACAACAACCACAACATCATCAGTACCAAATGGGTGTTTCGCAAGAAGCAAGATGAAGATGGACAAGTAGTTCGCAACAAAGCACGTCTAAATGGCCCAAGGCTACACACAAGTCGAAGGTATGGACTATGGTGAGACTTACGACGCCGTTGCTAGACTTGAGTCCATTCGCATCTTACTTGCCTATGCTAATCATCATGATATCACCTTGTACCAAATGGACATTAAAAGTGCTTTTTTAAATGGTGAAATAGAGGAGGAAGTTTATGTTAAGCAACCTCCCGGCTTTGTCAATCCTAAGAAACCAAATCATGTTTACAAACTTCACAAAGCTCTTTATGGTCTTAAACAAGCTCCTAGAGCATGGTATAAATGTGACCAAGTTCCTTATTGAAAAAGGCTTTGAAATTGGGAAAATTGATTCCACACTTTTTACTAAAAGGGTTAATGGAGAATTATTTGTATGCCAAATTTATGTTGATGATATTATATTTGGTTCAACTAACCCTCATTTAAGTGAAAAGTTTGGGAAGCTAATGTCGGAGAAGTTTGAGATGTCAATGATGAGTGAACTCAAATTCTTTCTTGGGTTGCAAATCAAGAAAACTAAGGAAGGTACTTTTGTCTCTCAAACGAAGTACACCAAGGACTTATTCAAGAAGTTCAATATGCAAGAATGCAAAGGTATGACTACACCCATGCCCACTAGTGGACATCTTGACTTAACCAAAGATGATGAACCGTTGATCAAAAGGTTTATCGCTCTATGATTGGTTCATTGTTATATCTATGTGCTTCACGTCCCGATATCATGCTAAGTGTGTGCATGTCTGCACGATATCAAGCTGCTCCTAAAGAATGTCATCTTCAGGCTGTGAAAAGGATAGTGAGATACTTAATCCATACACCAAATTTTGGCATTTGGTATCCTAAGAGGGCCTCTTTCGATCTTGTTGGCTACTCATTTCGGACTATGCGGTGACAAGGTTGATAGAAAGTCCACTTCGGTGCCTTGCCAATTTCTTGGTAGATCTCTTGTGTCTTTGTCCTCCAAGAAACAAAACTCGGTATCCTTATCCACTGCCGAAGCGGAATACATTGCCGCTGGTTCATGTTGTGCTCAATTACTTTGGATGACCCAAACTCTTAAAGATTATGGGATATATGTGAAACTTGTTCCATTGCTTTGTGACAATGAAAGTGCTATCAAAATTGGTCATAATCCCGTACAACATTCTCGAACTAAGCATATTGAAGTTCGTCATCATTTCATTCGAGATCATGTTGCTAAGGGTGACATTGATCTTAAGCATGTTCACAACGAAAAGCAATTAGTGGATATATTCACTAAAACTCTTGATGAGAAAGTGTTTTGCAGGTTAGGAGGAGAATTGAACATCATTGATGCTTCAAACTTGGAGTAGAAACTCCATTGGATACATGCAAGACATGAGCTTATGCCTAATCCTTGATATCTCTCCTATGATGGAAATCTTATGTCTTGGATATATTTGTATCTTGCATGTTATCTAACTCATGTAGGTACTTGGTTGAATCAAATTCCATGAGGTTGTAACCTACTCATATCTTGAGCAATCTCTACATCACCAAGTCTCTACACAATGTGGTTGAAGCCAAGGAAGCACAAAACCATTTAAACATATCCTTTGACAAATTCTATGTTGAGCTTCATGATTGTCATTGTTGGATACACAAGTGCTCTTCCTTGCACGAACTAACCCATGTAGGTAGATGGACTCAAATTCCAAGTGGTGCTCCAAATTCCTGATGAGCTACATCAACCTTGAGCAACCCACACAAGTTCGACTACATGGACAACACCACCAACCAAGGTATGTTATTCCATCTTAGAGAAGCTTTACTCCAAGTCATGAGTTAAAGCAACTCGACAAGATGTGAAAACATCAGGATGTAAGCGAAAATGGCAACCCCATTTTGAGCTTAAACGATGAGTATGACCTATGATCAAGTGATCTCACTTGACTCCTAAGTCAATATACTCTAACATAGGTGACTTTGTCGCCGACCATCTCTAGATGAATTTATCTTGTGTTCTTTTCTGGGTTTTTGCATTAGTCTCATGCATATGTGTTTCCCCTTTCAAAAAAACTTCATCTAGATTTCTTTCTGTATGCTCTGCATTTTCTGCATTCCAATTCATTGCATATCATTCAGTAAATTCCTTGCAAATCTTTGTGAGATCTTATTAGTCAAGTGAGCTGAGGTGACAAGTGTTTTCTCTGCAATGAACTCAGTTACACCAAGTTGTTATTTTCGGTCCAACCGAAAACTTTCGGTACCACCGAAGCATACCACTCGGTGCCACCGATTTCACAAAAGGAAAATCAGTTTGCCACTTATTCTGTGTTTCTTTTGATCCAGCTCCACTCAATGTATCTTGTCCTCTACAAGCATCACATTTTTATCATTTCTTTATGTTGTGACTCAAGGATCAAACCCATTCACGACAAATTCCAGAGGGGGAGAGAGAGACCACATTTTTTATCAAGCCCTTCTTGGAAATTGATGTCAAAGGGGGAGAGAGAGATCACATCAAAGCTTATCACTTAAAGAGATCACATCAGAGAAGGAGAGAGAGATCCTTCACGGGGAGAGAGAGATCTCCAGGGGGAGAGAATATTAGATAAAAGTATTTCTCAAGGATCCCAGATGCTTGGTGTTCAAGAGGAGAGATGCCACATGTCTTCTTGAGGGGAAAGACATGTTCATATGTGCTTATTTGCATTAGCTTGCATTAGCTTTGTTCATTTATATCTTTCAGCCCTGATTTTCTGTTCCCTATCTTCTCCCAGTATCCCATGCTAGATTCAGGGGGAGCAAGACATCTAAGGGAAATAAATCATCTAAATTCATTGCATATCTTTACTCTTGGGGACATGTCTAATCCAATGTAGTACTTAGTACTCACTCTCTACATGTCATCACAGTCTTGGTATTCTTGTGGTTTCTTTTGTTTGCTCTGGCTAGTAGGTGCATCTGTGTTATCTAACCTTGTTTACGCAGGTTCATTCCATCCTAAGCCAACTCAAGACTACAAGGTAAGTATATGCATCACAATCATGTGTATGAGGAATTCTTGTTGATGTACATATTGTTTGCAAGAAGGACTCATGGGCATGAAGTTATTTTCTTTAATATTCTTTGCTCTGATGCATATGGACAAGATACATGTAACACATTGTCTGCTCTATCATGGTTATGCTATCACATGCTTCTATATTCCATATTCACATGATTGCATACATGTAGGGGGAGCCTATGCTCATTACATGTTTTTCCAAAGCTTTACTTGCTATTCTTTATATCTTTATCTAAAGCTTTGATGTATGTTGTCATCAATTACCAAAAAGGGGGAGATTGAAAGCACAAGTGCTCCCTAGGTGGTTTTGGTAATTAATGTCAACATATCTCTTGTTGAACTAACACTTTTATCTAGTATGTTTCAGATAAGTTCAACAATGGAGTGGCATGGACCAAAGGATGTGGGAACTCCTTCAAGATGCTAAGGACAAAGGATTGGCTCAAACTTCAAGCTCAAGACTCTTCATTTTAAATTTTAGTAATCCAAGATCACATTGAGTCTATAGGAAAAGTCAATACTATCAAGGAGGGATGAGGTGTTGCTTAATGAGCCTCTTGCTTCAAGTGCTTAATGATATGCTCCAAATACCCTCAACTACTTTCCCACTTCCACACATATGTCCTAAAACCTAAAGTCAAACTCATTGCCCCACCGATTCTTCCTATCCGCGCCATCGAGTTTGGATGTCTTAGCCACTGCCACAAACCCTAGGCAAATCGGTCTCACCGATAGGGATCTCGGTCTCACCGAGATGGGATTGTAATCTCTCTGTGTATGTCCATTATCAACATCGGTCTCACTGAGTTTGAGAAATCGGTACTACCGAGATTACAATGCAAACTTTCTGGTTGACTCATTATCAAAATCGGTCCCACCGAGTTTGAGTAATCGGTCCAACCGAGTTTGCCTGACCAACTCTCTGGTTAGCTAATTACCAAAATCGGTCTCACCGAGTTTATGTAATCGGTCTCACCGAGATTACATTATGCCCTAACCCTAACCATATCAGTCCTACCGAGTTGCATTTCGGTCCCACCGAATATCCTAACGGTCACTAGATTTGCTGAATCGGTCCGACCGAGTTTCTCAATTCGGTCCCACCGAGTTTGGAAAATTGAGTGTAACGGTTAGATTTTGTGTGGAGGCTATATATACCCCTCCACCTCCTCTTCATTCGTGGAGAGAGCCATCAGACTGAACCTACACTTCCAGCATCCTATTTCCGAGAAAGAACTACCTACTCATGTGTTGAGGCCAAGATATTCCATTCCTACCATATGAATCTTGATCTCTAGCCTTTCCCAAGTTGCTTTCCACTCAAATCTTTTTTCCATCAGATCCAAATCCTATGAGAGAGAGTTGAGTGTTGGGGGGACTATCATTTTAAGCACAAAAGCAAGGAGTTCATCATCAACACACCATTTGTTACTTCTTGGAGAGTGGTGTCTCCTAGATTAGCTAGGTGTCATTTGGGAGTCTCCGACAAGATTGTGGAGTTGAACCAAGGAGTTTGTAAGGGCAAGGAGATCGCCTACTTCGTGAAGATCTACCGCTAGTGAGGCAAGTCCTTCGTGGGCGACGGCCATGGTGGGATAGACAAGGTTGCTTCTTCGTGGACCCTTCGTGGGTGGAGCCCTCCGTGGACTCACAAGAACTGCTACCCTTCGTGGGTTGAAGTCTCCATCAACGTGGATGTACGATAGCACCACCTATCGGAACCACGACAAAAACATCCGTGTCTCCAATTGCGTTTGAATCCTCCAAACCCTTCCCTTTACTTTCTTGCAAGTTGCATGCTTTACTTTCCGCTGCTCATATACTCTTTGCATGGTTGCTTGTTATGTATTGAAAAAGTTAAACTTGTGCCTAAACTCCACTTAGACTTTAATAAGGTTAAAAACTGCAACTTTGGCTCTTAGTGTCTAGTCACCCCCCTCTAGACACCTCTTCTCAAGGTCCTACACTCTTGCTTTCGCCCGTTAAGCTCTCCACAGTATTGTGCTCACCGTTAAGCGCCCTTGACACGCTTGCTCACTTTCGCATCCGTTAGGCGTGCTCGCGTCCGTCGGCGTCTTTGGGCTTGTGGACAACTTTTCCTTGCGTGTTCAACTGCTATATGTATATATATATATATATATATATATATATATATATATATATATATATATATATATATATATATATGGTTACTGCTGAGGCGATCATGAGCACTCTGCTCGCGTCCCTCCGCGCGCGCTCTGCCAGCGGTTGGGCGTGCGCACGATCACATCGGGGCCCCCATATGCATGCGGTTGCACCGCGCGCGTTGCCACGCAATGCAGTTATGTGCGGCACGATGGAGTTACACGCTACAAAGTAGAACTGCCATCAGGGCCTGCCGATATTCCTGGCCGTCTGGCTTCCCCTTTAATTCTCGCGGCCATTATAACCTTTGTCTCTTCAACCTTTCGATCGCGCCCCACAACACAACAAGCACACCCACGAAGACACATAGAGAGGGGATGTCTAGCGGCGCTCCAATGGAGTTCGGCGAGCATAGAGTGGAGGCCCACGCGGGCGAGACGGATCTCTCAGTGGTGTACACCATTGACCCGGCCGCGGTGGACGACTACATCAATAGCATTTAGCAGTTTCTTGCTCGAGACAAGTACAAGGTGGTCGGCATCGACTTCCAGTACACCGCCGGTTGTCCCGACATAGATTAGAAGGTTGCCATTGCCCAGTTGTGCGTGTGCCATCATGTCCTCATCTACCACTACTGCATGACCATAGAGCCTTGCGACCATTTCAATAGGTTTGTCAATAGTACCGACTACAAGTTCGCCATGGTGCAAACCACCGACGATGTAAAAGCGCTCAGTGTTACAGGATTGGCCTGCAAGAACCTTGTCAAAATCCGTGACCACTATAGGGTCTGGGCAGCACGAAGAAGGAATCCCTAGTCGAACTTGCTTCGGCCATCATCGACCCCTACTATGAAAAGATGAAGCGGGATGCCAAGAGAACAAGTCCCATATCCTGGCACATGGCCTAGATGGGGCAACTGGATGAACCTCCCCTCAGGTTCACGGCCAAGAGCGTGTACACATGCTACGAGATGCACAAGCGGATCGTTGACATGAGGAAGTGCCTCGTTACCCAAATCGACGAGCCTGGATCAAGCCACAAGCAGAGCAAGCGTCACAAGAAGTAGGTGATGATCAGATGATCTTTTATGCTAGTTAATCATGCATGTAATATATAGTTTACTTTATTGGTGTGTGGAAATGTCATGTGTGTAGTAGCCACCTATGTAATTATGCATGTAATAGTTTACTTTGGTGTGTGCCAATGCCATGGTTGTAGTAGCCACCTATGTAAGTGGATGTTTAATTTGGTTATGCAACCATGTACTTATAAGTGTGTATATATATGTTGTTGTTCTGTATGCAATCCCATTGCACAACACACACTTCTTATTAGCAGCAATCGTCTGTGTTATTATCGGTCTTCGCACACATTTCTGATTACATACCTGTTTCCGCGTACACACACATCTTGTTATGTTGAACCATTTCCGTTCTCTTGTCTCAACACAAACAGTTCATCCGAGTGAAACGCATGCCGTATATCGCACACACCTTGATCTGGCTGGCCGTTTCTTTTGTGTTGCCTAATCACAAATAGTTCATCTGAGTGAACCGTATGCTGTATATTGCACACACCTTCATCTGGCTACCCGTTTCTTTTGTTCCTCCTCATCACAAACAGTTAATTGAACTGAACCGTATGCCCTGCATCGCACACGCAACTAAAATATGAACCGTGTTGGATGCATCCTCCATCGCAAATGTTTTTCACCTTTTTTATGTTTTTACACCACCGTTTGCGATTATTGCATCGCACACAGTTTCGTCGAAGGGTCTCTGATCGTAGTGTCGCGTTAGTAGCATCCTACGATAGTGATAGGATGATATTATTCGGAGACCGGAAGTGTTCCGGAGGGTACCGGGTACATATCGGGTCACCAGAAGGGGTTCCGGGCACCCCCGGCAAAGATATGGGCCTTATTGGGCCAAGAGAGGGAACAGACCAACCCACAAGGGGCTGGTGTGCCCCCATATAGGCCGAAATAGGAGGATAAGGAAAGGAGGGGAGGGAGAAGGAAAGGGGAGGATTCGGCCTCCCCCTTTCCTTCCCTCCCCCCTCTCTTTCCTTCCCCCTATGATACTTATGGAAGGGGGGAGGCCGACTTGGACAAGGCGCCCAAGTAGGATGCCTACGCCTCCGGTCATATCTTCGTAGTGCTTAGGCGAAGCCCTGCGTGGATCACTTCACCATCACCGTCACCACACCATCGTGCTGACGAAACTCTCCCTCGACACTTTGTTGGACTAAGAGTTCGAGGGACGTCATCGAGCTGAACGTGTGCATAACTCGGAGGTGTCGTACGTTCGGTGCTTGATCGGCCGGAATGAGATGAAGTTCAACTACATCAACCGCGTTGTCAAACGCTTCCGCTTTCGGTCTACGAGGGTACGTGGACACACTCTCCCCCTCTCGTTGCTATGCATATCCTAGATAGATCTTGCATGAGCGTAGGAATTTTTTTGAAATTGCATGCTACGTTTCGCAATAGTGGCATCATGAGCCAGGTGTATGCGTAGATGATATGCACAAGTAGAACACAAAGAAGTTGTGGGCGGTGATAGTCATACTGCTTACCACCAACGTCTTATTTTGATTCGGCGGTATTGTTGGATGAAGCGGCCTGGATCAACCTTACATGACCACATTCATGAGACCGGTTCCACCGACAGACATGCAACTAGTTTTGCATCAAGGTGGCTGGCGGGTGTCTGTTTCTCCAACTTTAGTTGAATTGAATTTGACTGCGGTCGGTCCTTGTTGAATGTTAAAACAACAAACTTGATGAAACACCGTTGTGTTTTTGATGCGTAGGTAAGAATGGTTCTTGCTAGAAGCCCGTAGCAGCCACGTAGATCTTGCAACAACAAAGTAGAGGATGTCTAACTTGTTTTTGTAGGGCATGTTGTAATGTGATATGGTCAAGACATGATGTGATATACGTTGTTTTTTTTTACCATGAACAGTAGGAAAGGCTCCTACTGTGTTAATATATTAAGATAGTAGTCAAACTGTACAATGGGTATTTACATGGGGGGAGGAGTCAGGTTACAACTTGCCAACTTTGTGACAAGTGAGCTAAGAAAATAGAGAGAAACAACTATAGGGAGTGTACAAAGTTCAGCACAAAGAGCCTATGCTCCTCTTTGACTCTATGTTGAACAAGCCCGAAATCTTTCCTGAATCTGTCCAACCAGGAGTTGAAGGATGGTGTTATTGCTCTAAACTGTTTGTTATTTCTCTCCTTGCAAATGCTCCATGCTGCCACAATGAATTTCTCTAAGAACATAGGAGTGGGATGCCTGTTTTTTTGATCCTCGACAGCTTGCAATCGACCATGGAAAGGTTCCTAGTTAATCCCAAGCTTAATCCAGCAAATCTTACTAAAAGAACAGGTGAAGATCATGTGTTCCACCGTTTCCTCGATATTCATTCCACATAAGAGGCAATTGTGATCATCCCTTATGTTATAGTGCCTCCTTTTCAACATGTTCCTCGTATTGAGCCTGTCATGGAAGAGCAACCAGGCAATGACCTTCAACTTCATCGTGCATTTTGATTTCAAGACCCAGCAGAATATCTGGTGAACCTGGATGTCACTGAAGAAAAATTTATAGTAATACGTTGACTTATAGATGGTCTTGCCCCATGTGTAGTGCCAAATTTCCGAGGACGACATGGAGGGCTGTAGCTCAGCCGCAATTGTTTGCATGTCTCAGACCTTCGCAAGCGCTTGAGGGGTCAAGGGTAGGTGAAACGTTTCTCCCAGCAACGTGATCCCCAAGAAGTCTTTGACAGAAATATCTTCGTCCAAAGAGTGAGAGAAAGCCCGAGGATGGGAGTCTTGAAGAATTTGCCCCGCCCACATATCTTTCTAAAACAGAGTCGTGGTGCCACACACAATATTGACTTGAGAAATCCCTCTAAACTTAGGAGTGAGCTTGAGCACGTCCTTCCACCAGAAGGAGCCAACCGGCTCAGAAGCATGTGGATTTTTTTTTGGCATAATAGGAATCCCATGTGAGTTGCACCAAGGGATATCCAACTTGTTGTAGAATTTATGCAGGAATTTCAAAAGCAATGCTTCATTCTGTATTCGAAGATTGAGAACTCCAAGTCCTCCCTTATTTTTAGGTTTACGGACCATCCAGAGAGTTACATTTATCTCCCGTTCAGTCTTTTTGATCCATAGGCATCTGCGCCTAATCTTGTCTAGAAGTTCAATGAGCTCGGGTGGGAAATGTAACGTGAACATTGCATAGATGAGAAGCAAGGTAACTGTGGAGTTGAGGAGAGTCAGCTTGCGAGCATGGGACATGAGGGACGGTGTTGAGGACAAGCTTCTTTCAACCGTGCTGACTAGGGGCATAAAGTCATGAATGGTAGGTCGAGACGTGCCCAGAGGCAGACCAAGATATGTAAAGGGCATGGTACCAATTGTACACTCGAAGATAGCAGCAAGTGTGCAGCCAGATCCGCGTCCAAGTTTATGGGAATTAATGTGGACTTGTGGAAGTTGATTTTAAGGCCGATGGACTGTGCATATTTGGTGAGAATGTCTTTAATAATCAAGGCTTGATGAGGGCATGCAGGCATGAGCAGAATCGTATCATCGGCGTATTGGACAATTGGGTAGTCCATTTCTCTGGTAGATGAGAAGGGAAGCTGGATTCTACCCTCCCTATAGGCTTCATTAATGGCAGATTGAAGGAGGTCGGCTGCGAGCACGAAAATGAGTGGAGACAGCGGATTGCCCTGTCTGACCCCACGCATACAGTGGAATTGTCGACCCGGAACACCGTTTAGTAGGACTGAGGATCTTCCCGAAGAGAATATTGAATTTATCCAGGGCAACCATTTTTCATTAAAGCATCACCGAAGCTAGCCGATTTGTTCCCCTGCATCTCCGGGAAGATCTCTGCAACACGATTGAAGGCATGCTTCATGAGGCAGGGCTGCACACCACCAAGTCCTCTGACCATCCACTAGGAGTAGGTATGTTTGCCTTCGCTAATTCTTTCATATGCGATACTGCAATCAACACCACTTTCCAGCTTGATGATGAGGATCTAGTGGTCTCTTTTGTGCGTCACAATGCTGCTCTTAATATGCGCAACACAACCTATGGCCCTGAAGTTTGGCTCCTTTACATTGGTTTTCCTGACGATTACTAGACATATTTCTATCTTCAGGGTTCGGTTGATGATTATGGCAGATTAGTCTCTTGGAATAGCCCTAATACTGATCGCTCTATGGTGCTTATTAAAGTCCAAGTCATTCATATGCGCCTGATACATAAAAGCATTGTCATCCGTCAGTTAGGAGGTTATAGGGCTTGCTGGACCACAGCTGTTTACATTCTCCGTGGTGCAGACTTGTCAGGACCCTGATTCCAAGTCACGTCGATCTAGCCGATAACACCTCATATCACTTTGCGGCCTCACGCACGGTATTCCCATGGGTGTCGCCTTACCATGGCCCGGGACCGTTTGCACCTCTTGGCTCACGTATATGATAGTGTCGCTAGCATCCATATGACAGAGAACCCGGGCCGACATGGCTAGTCGTGAACCCAATGCGGCACTAACCCATGGGGACAGGCATACATGAATCAACTTCGAGCATGTCGGTCAGCAGCGTGTGAATCCGGACTGGTGCACTGGGCTAACAGGACTCCGGGAACCCGGGCTGTAGTAGGCTAGGAAGGACTCCGGATGTCACCGCGTGACATTTCCCCGAAGGGACAGAAACAGGAACAAAGTGAAACACATGCCAGCTAGTCAAGCGTCCTAAGCAGTAGTGCTGGGCTAGCAGGACTCCGGCGAACCAGGCTGTAGCGGACTTCTATGGCTCACGGAAGCACTAGACTACATTTCCCCATAAGAGAGGCTACCAAGGATAAACAACTAGATTGTCAGATCCCCCACATACCAAGCATTTCAAACATACACACAATATGCTCGATATGTGTAAATATAACATGGCATCACAACATAACTCTACGACTCAAGTATTTCTTCATTAGGCTCCGAGTAGCGAGATATTACAAACATGGGTCTCATGACCCAACATTCAGAGCATACAAGTCAAAGCACACGTGGAAGCTTAACATGTCTGAGTACAGACATCTACCAATGAAAAAGGCTGAGAAGCCTGACCTAACTACCAGATCCTCCCAAGGGTAGAAGATTGTAGCTGAGGTAACAAGCTAAATGTCGAAGTCCACGCGGAACTACTAGCGAGACTGACGTCTCTCTGCAAAACATAAAATTGGCAAACGTGAGTGAGGGAGTCCTGGACTAGGGGGTGTCCGGATAGCCGAACTATCATCTTTGGCCGGACTCCAAGACTATGAAGATACAAGATTGAAGACTTCGTCCCGTGTCCGGATGGGACTTTCCTTGGCGTGGAAGGCAAGCTTGGCGATACGGATATGTAGATCTCCTACCATTGTACCGACTGTGTAACCCTAACCCTATCCAAAGGTCTATATAAACCGGAGGGTTTTAGTCCGTAGGACGAACAACAATCATACCATAGGCTAGCTTCTAGGGTTTAGCCTCTCTGATCTCGTGGTGGATCTACTCTTGTACTACCCATATCATCAATATTAATCAAGCATGAGTAGGGTATTACCTCCATCGAGAGGGCCCGAACACAGGTAAAAACATCGTGTCCCTTGTCTCCTGTTACCATCCGCCTAGACGCACAGTTCGGGACCCCCTACCCGAGATCCGCCGGTTTTGACACCGACATTGGTGCTTTCATTGAGACTTCCTCTGTGTCGTCACCTATAGGCCCGATGGCTCCTTCGATCATCAACAACGACGCGGTCCAGGGTGAGACTCTTCTCCCCAGACAGATCTTCGTATTCGGAGGCTTTGCACTGCGGGCCAATTCGCTAGGCCATCTGGAGCAGATCGAAAGCTACGCCCCTGGCCATCAGGTCAGATTCGGAAGTTTAAACTACACGGCCGACACTCGCGGAGACTTGATCTTCGACGGATTCAACCCGTAGCCAAGCGCGCCGCACTATCTCGATGGGCATGATCTAACTCTGCCGCCGAATAGTGTCCTGGAGGCCGCACTAGTGTCTGCTCCGAACATTGATTCGGAGCCGATCTCGCCGATCGAGGATGGTTGGTTGGACACCACCTCGGGGGCTGAAATCTCTACAATGATTGAGCCGAACACAATCCCTGTCCTTTGCGAAGACTGTGACTCCAAGGTGCCGTACTCCTCTCCGGACTCCGAACCCCCCGCGCCCTTGCCAATCGAATCCGATTGGGCGCCGGTCATGGAGTTCACTGCCGCGGACATCTTTCAGCACTCGCCCTTTGGCGGCATCCTGAATTCACTAAAGTCTCTCTCTTTATCAGGAGAGCCCTGGTCGGACTATAGTCAGGAAGGTTGGGATGTAGACGACGAAGAAATTCAACGCCCACCCACCACCCACTTCATAGCCACTGTCGAAAACTTACACGACGTGCTCGATTTCGACTCCGAAGACATCGACGGTATGGACGACGATGTAGGAGACAACCATGAACCAGCACCTATAGGATGCTGGACAACAACCTCATCCCATGATGTATACATGGTGGATACACCTAAAGGAAGTGAAGACAAGGAACAACGAGACGCTACGAAGGATAAATCCCCCGAAAAGCAGTCAAAACGGCAACGTAAACGCCGCACCAAGTCCCGCCTCAACAAATACCCAGCCATAGAGCAGGGCGAACCGGTGGACGACGAACATGCTATCGAGCAACCGTCCGAACAGGACAACTTGGGTAAACAACCCGTCCCCGGCGAAGATAACAGTCCGGACGATCTCACGCCGGACGAATTGTTGGAGCAGAAGAACCTCCACAAAAGGCTCGTCGCCACTGCGCGTAGCCTGAAAAAACAGAAGCGGAAGCTCAAAACAGCGGAAGATGCACTCAGAATCAGATGGAGCAAAGTATTCAACAAGAGACAAATACGGCGACAGTCGCCGAACAAAGAGCTACCCAAAGAGAAAACTACTGCCCGAATTTGATGAGGAGGCCTTAGAGCCCCCACAATCAAAAAGTAAGAAGGCCACCCGGTCGGATGGACGACCCCACGGCAAAAAGAGAGCGGCAAATGGCGCCGCACACAAGACGCATAAGGATTCACATCAAAAGGATGGCCCAGTTAGTTCCATCTATGGGCCGAGAAAGCAAGCTCTTCAAAGCAATGCAACACGCCAAATATCCGAACATCACGGCACACCCAAATACAGGGCGCGCACATCCCCTATGTTTCACCGATGAGGTGCCGGATCATGAATTTCCAAAGCAGGATTCAAACCCGTAAACATAGAGGCATACGACGGAACAACAGACCACAGAGTCTAGATTGAGGATTACATCCTCCACATACACATGGCTAGAGGAGATGATCTCCACGCCATAAAATACTTACCCCTCAAACTCAAAGGGCCAGCTCGGCATTGGCTTAAAAGCCTTCCCGAAAATACCATTGGAAGCTGGGAAGAGCTTGAGGATACGTTTCGGCCAAATTTTCAGGGGACCTATGTCTGCCCTCCGAATGCAGACGATCTAAGTCACATAACTCAACAACCCGGAGAGTCAGCCCGGAAATTCTGGAACAAGTTCCTTACTAAAAAGAACCAAATAGTCGACTGTCCGGACACCGAAGCCTTAGCAGCCTTCAAGCACAAAGTCCGAGATGAATGGCTCGCCAGACACCTCGGCCAAGAAAAGCCAAGAACAATGGCCACATTAACAAGCCTCATGACCCGCTTTTGCGCGGGAGAGGATAGCTGGCTAGCAAGATGCAACACCAGCGACCCAAGTACATCCGAAGTCAGGGATGGGAATGGGAAACCACGACGCAACAAGAACCAGCGCCGGATTAAGGGGAACGGTCCAAAGAGCGTGGCAGTCGACGCCGTATTCGAAAGCTCACAGCAGAGCAATAAAAAACTGCCCCTTAAGGACAACAGCGATGAGCTATCCAACTTAAACAAAATCTTGGACAAGATATGTCAAATCCACAGTACTCCCGGGAAGCCTGCAAACCATACCCACAGAGATTGTTGGGTCTTCAAGCAGTCCGGCAGACTCAACGCTGAACACAAGGGGCTCGACACACCAAGTGAGGATGATGACGAACCCCACAAGCAGAGCACCGGAAAACAAAAGAATTTCCCACAAGAGGTTAAAACAGTAAACTCACTTCACGTGATAAAAGGGAAAAAGCAGGCGCCCATTAAGACGCCAGCGCACATACTACCCTAGCGGAGTACCAACACCGTTGTCAAAACCAATCACCTTCGACCATCAGGACTACTCCGAAAGTATCCGGAACGCAGGATGGAGTCCCTTGATATTGGATCCTATAACCGACGGATTCCAATTTACACAAGTCCTCATGGATGGCGGCAGTGACATAAACCTGATATATCAGGACACAATCCGCAGGATAGGGATAGACCCAACCAAAATTCGCCATAGCAACACCCCCTTCAAAGGGGTAATGCCAGGCCTGTATGCCCATTGTAAGTGCTCCCTACTGCTAGAAGTTGTGTTCGGCTCATCCGACAACTTCCGCCGTGAAAAGTTAACCTTCCGCATCGCCCATTCGAAAGTAGCTATCAAGCACTACTGGGGCGAGAAGCTTTCGCCTGCTTTAACGCAATACCGCATTATGCATCTCTTACACTTAAAATGCCCGGTCCACGCGGCATCATCCCATTAAAAGGGAGTATTAAGTGTTACTCGAGCACGGAAGAATGCGAGGCTGCCTTGACAACCCCACACCAATCCGGCTCCGCTAACCAAAGCACCTGAATAGGTAATTCGAACCCCGGACACGGCTAGACGAGTCCGGCGCCTACTAGCGGCATACCCCCGTACAAGGGGCTGCACGCATGTACAGCAGAGACAATAAAGCTCAATTTTATTCACTTTTTTGAATCGTACTCTGTTTATTTAATATAAAGTACATTTTCGCACGATCTTTTTTTCTTTTCAACGAAGTTCCTCTCTTTTACAGATGAACAACGTGCTACACCCGTCCAGGATACGGCACAACGGAGACACAAAGCAGACGCAAGAGGGACCCATTGCAAGGATTCTTTTCAGATTAAGACCCTGCGTAAACCTTTTTTCCTGTCTCTTGTTGATACACATCCCTTGGTTTCTAGCTATAACCAAGGAGGAGGCTGGCGTTTTGGCATCGGCCACACCAAAAATTTTGCACGTACCTGGACACCAGGGGCTTAGGGCATTATTCTGCCCGTTTTTATAAAGACAGAACACCTTAGGGAGTGTTCGGCGTCTCGGGTTAGGCCTTATATGCATCAGTTCCGAATCATGTCTTTGGTCAAATGTTGGGTTTGCCCGGCTCCTGTGTTTTGCTGCCTTACGTTCCGCTCTATCGGCTAACACGGCACCATGAGAACTACTGCGATTGTGCCCGGGTTCGGCCGGGCGAGCACCTCAGGAGAGAAAGCCGAAAACTGACTGTCATGATATAGCGAGAGACAGGTCAACCACTCGATGACTCACCGGAATGTTTAGAATTCCTCCACATTAACGAAGGACCGCTTTTGATCGGGGCACATATGCACCCCGATTCGGAGAGTGCGGTGCCCTGTGGGCTATATAGTAGCCCCACCCTCGAACTCCTATGGCTAAGTGAAAGTGATAAAGCATTATAGTCCGGTTGCCTAGTTTGCTACGCTATCACCTCCTTCACAGGACCAAGATGTTGGATTAAGTGTGAAAAGCGCCTTCTTTGCAAACACCCCGCAATATGTGCGTGGGGGCTGAAGTCAAGACTGCCATCTTTCAGGTTATATATACATATACATCAACGGCCGCACAGGGAGTAGTTTACTACTTGAACGCACAAGTATAAAAAGCTCTTATATTATATTGAAACATTGTTTCATAAATTATACATGTCATTCAAACATAACATCCTTCGAGCACTGCGTCTCTATTAAACGAAGCGCCTGCAGGACTTCCTCAAAATAGTGCTCGGCGGTACTGCTTCGTCCGAATCACGGAATGCAACGTCGGTGGCCTTCATCTCCGCCCAGTATGTCTTGACACGGGCAAGAGCCATCTGCGCTCCCTCTATGCATGCCGACCGCTTCATTGCGTCGATACGCGGTACCGCACCAAGGAACTGCTGCACTAAGCCAAAATAACTCTTTGGCTGGGGTCCGCCTGGCCACAAATGAGTCATGACATGCTTCATGGAAAATCATGATAATCGATTCAGCTAGGCCCACTCGGCCAACCGATCAGTCAACGGAAGAGTACGCTTTGGAGTATGGAATTGCGACCAATATAGCTCTTCCCTTCTGTGCCCCTTCTGGCCTCGGAAGTGCTCAATCGCGTCCATGGCGCTTCGCCGCTAAGTCCGAGATAAGCATCCTCCAAACTCCACAACTTGTCCAACCGAGCATACTTGGATCCGTGATATTTCCTCCGCAGTAAAGCGGCTTTCCGGCGGAACATCCACACCGACGCAGCTCCTCCTTTGCAGCTCTCATTGCGGAGCGGGCATCCTTGGCGGTGTCCTTTTTAGGTCCTCTTGCTCCGCTTGACGTTCTTTTTCAAGAACCCCGCAGCGGTCGGTAGCATTCTTCAACTTTATGGCCATATCGGCCATTTCCTCTTCTTGGCGATGAGCAGCCCGTTCGCTTTTAGCTCTTCGGCCGCCCTTAAAGCGGCCGCATTACTATTTCTGGCTTGCTCTTTCGCTCGGGCGAGTTCCGCCCGCAGCTCCTCCACAACAGCGGAACCGTCTGCATCAAAAGCATACAAGTAGTAAGGAATGGGCGTCAAGCTCCCTTACCAGGTGTCCGCGGAGAAGTCGCATACCTTGTGACTCGTCAAAGCGTTTATTGACCAGCGCGATGTCCGCATCCGCCTCGTCAAGTTGCTGCTTTAGTTCAGCAAATTCATCAGTCCGGCTGGCCACCGGACGCCCCGCCACCTATTTAGGAGCGGTGATATGTTATAACTGAGATTATGATCCTCGGCACGCTGTCAATTTTGACAACCTACCGAGTCTCAGGGGCTACTATCTACACATGGCGCATTCTATATGCATAACTGTCAGAAGGTACATCATTTTTTGCGTACGTCAAACCCCGTCAGTAAACTTCTGGCGGCTTCATGCAATCCGCTCTCAGCGGATGCAATTCTTTCAATCACCGTACCCACTAGAGCACGGTGATCTTCTGACATAGCCGCTCGCCCGAGCAGATACTTCAGCTCCTCCAACCGCACGCCAGTTGGCGCCAGACCTTTCGGCCGCGCCGGACTCGGGCAAACCCTCCGCGACGACACCTCAGGGGTGTCCGCCTCACATGAAGGTGCGACAGGTGGAGGCGTTTCGCTCTCCATCATCTTCGGAAGAAGATCCCCGGAAGACGAGCTGCTGAGAAGGGCTGACATCCGAACTACAAGGTACAATTTCGGTTATCTTCAGAAATAAATGCAGGGATGTTCCTTATTTACAAGACCCCTTATTTTTACTTACGGCTCACTGGAGGGCTGATCCCCTTGGGGAAATAGTGCGGCTGGGTTACTTCCCAGCGCCGGACTCTCCGATTTAATATTTCTTTCCCCTCTTTGAGGCCTTGACCTCCGCATCTTCCGAAGCGGTCCTCTTCTCTCCTTGGAGGGTGGGACCTTTGATCCCTCTTTCCTCGAAAGTCTCCTTCGTGGAGGCAGTTGCTTCCCCGCTCCCCCCTTCGCCTTCTTTAAAAGGCGTGGCCTTCAACATCTTGGTCAGCATGGGATCCGGCGTGGTCTTTGGGAGGGGAGCCGGACACCTTATTAACTTTGCCTTGGCTATCCACTCCTGTTCAAGAAACGGCTCCTTTAAAGGGCATATATATGATAAATGAATGAACAGCCTGTCCGGTTACAGGACTACTTACTTGAATATCTCAAGCGATTGCAGCTTAGTCCTGCGTCCTCGGCCAGTCCGGACACTTCTCTTGTGATCCAAAGAACAGTTTATACATCTCCACGGGTGTCGCACCCGTAAAATGTTGGAGAGCTCGTGGTCCCTCGGATTGAATTCCCACGCATTTAAGGGCGGCGTTTGCGGCGAGGCGCCGAATCAACATAACCTGCGCCACTGCGACCAGATTGATCTCTCTTTCTTGGAGGTCTCGAATACGGCCCTGCAACAGAGGAATGTGCTTGGATGGCCCCCAGTCAAGCCCCTTGTTGACCCATGACGCCAGCCGCTGTGGTGGACCTGAGCGGAAGGTGGGAAGCGCCACCCGTTTGGTGCCCCTGGGAGCAGTAATATAAAACCACTCCCGTTGCCACAAACCAAGCTCCTCTTGAAAAGAGCCCTCGGGCCACGGAGCATCGGCACACTTGGTTATGACCGCCCCTCCGCACTCTTCTTGTTGCCCCTCGATCATCTTCGGCTCCACCTTGAAGGTATTGAGCCACAATCCGAAGTGAGGGGTAACATGGAGGAATGCCTCACATACGAGAATGAATGACGAGATATGGAGGATGGACTCCGGATTCAAGTCACGGAAATCCAGCCCATAATAAAACATGAGCCCCCGCACAAAGGGATCCGTCGGGAAGCCTAAACCCCGAAGGAAGTGTGACACGAACACCACGCTCTCACCGGGCTCGGGAGTGGGAATGACCTGCCCTGGAGCAGGCAGCCTATGCGAAATCTCGCCGGTTAGGTACCTGGCGTCTCGCAGCTTTAGCACATCTTCTTCTGTGACGGAAGAAGACATCCATCGGCCGTGTTGGTCGGAGCCGGACATCATCGAAGGTCCGAAGCACCTAAATCTGAAGCTTTGGGTGTTAGAACTCGAAGCGCGGGGCAAACTCGATGGAGGGTGTAAAAAAGAAGAGGGCCTTGGTCTCGTTATAAAGAGGTTGAATACCAAGAGCCCTCCCCGTGGTCGATTAGGACTCGCTTTCGATAGAGGAGGCGTGCTAACGCCAGTTGGGTTACCCACGTCCGTATTTGATGAGAATCCGGAATAAGGGGCGCGATCTACACTTTGATAAAGACGCGTGCCAAGGAAACCGCCTCGCTAAACGCGCTTAAGGTGGAACAAAGTAAAACGATTCATATAAAGGCCTGGCCGTGGTGTGATGTCACGCCGTGGAGTACGTCAGCAGATCTGTGCAAAAGTTATTCTCTCTACGGTGGTATGTGGAACTTGTTTTGCAGAGCCGGACACTATCCTTGTATTCAAAACCTACTATGAAGTATTCGGAGGAGGAACCCGCCTTGCAATGCCGAAGACAATATATGCGCCGGACTCGTCGTCATTGAAGCCTGGTTCAGGGGCTACTGAGGGAGTCCTGGACTAGGGGGTGTCCGGATAGCCGAACTATCATCTTTGGCCGGACTCCAAGACTATGAAGATACAAGATTGAAGACTTGTTCCCGTGTCCGGATGGAACTTTCCTTGGCGTGGAAGGCAAGCTTGGCGATACGGATATGTAGATCTCCTACCGTTGTACCGACTCTGTGTAACCCTAACCCTATCCGGTGTCTATATAAACCGGAGGGTTTTAGTCCGTGGGGACTAACAACAATCATACCATAGGCTAGCTTCTAGGGTTTAGCCTCTCGATCTCGTGCTAGATCTACTCTTGTACTACCCATATCATCAATATTAATCAAGCAGGAGTAGGGTATTACCTCCATCGAGAGGGCCCGAACCTGGGTAAAAACATCGTGTCCCTTGTCTCCTGTTACCATCCGCCTAGACGCACAGTTCGGGACCCCCTACCTGAGATCCGCCGGTTTTGACACCGACAGTGAGTACAAATGTACCCAGCAAGACTTACTCAGAACTAGCTACATATGCATCAGTATCAACAAAGGGGGGTGGTGGAGTTTAACTGCAGCAAGCCAGCTTTAACTCAGTGGCTATCCTAAACTACGAATGCAAGTAACTCTTTTGAGGTGGCGCACACGAGTCCACATATTCACCATATCAATACACCACTATGGATCCGCCCCCGTCTCCCTACGAGAACGCCATCCAAAGCACTCACGCTTACCTTGCGCATTTTAGAGTATCCACTTTCAGTTGTCTATGAACTGTACAGGCAACCCAGTCCTTTACATCATGACACGGCTATTCGAATAGATCATTTATAACCCTGCAGGGGTGTACTTCTTCACACACGCTCTCACCACTTATCGCCGTTTACACGACATGTACTCGGCAACCTTCAAGCGGAAGCCCAGCGAGGGTCTCGGCCACGACCTACCTAAATACTTAAGTATCTCGTCTAGATTATCGCCTATTCAGGTTCCATCCGCAGGGAGTCCGGCCAAGGTTTCCACATACGCCCCGAATGATGTGTACAGGGTTCCGCGACACCAAACGGGCGCCTGACATACCCGGCCACGTGCCTACCGCATCACAACCCACCCCTCGGGTCAAGATCGCCCATGGCCTCCAAAGATACTACAAACACCAGAAACTACTTGCAACTCCTGGACAGAGGACAAGGGTGGTTAAGAAGTCGAGAGGGGCACTTAAGCATTCCAATGCGTGGTAGTAACTGGTCATGGATCACAAACACAGAACTCAGTTCCTGAGGACGGCTTCAATGAGACAACCCACCATGTACTACATGGCCTCTCACCGATACCTTTACCAAATCATGTTCACACACTTAGCTCTCTACAGTAGGACATGTTCACACACCTCCGATGAATCAGACCTGACTCAACTCTAAGCAGTAGAAGGCATGAAAAACAAGCATTAATGAGTAGGCACATCAGGGCTCAAACAACTCCTACTCATGCTAGTGGGTTTCATCTATTTATTGTGGCAATGACAGGTCATGCAGAGGATAAATCGTTGTATGTGAACATGTGAAAGATAGCAGGAGCGAGAGACTGGGATTGTATCGGAATGAACAAGGGGGTTTTGCTTTCCTGGCACTCCTGAAGACATTATAGCTCTTCATCGGTGTCATCGAAGTTATCATCGGAAGCATGTCTATCGAGAGGGGACAAATACCGGCAACAGAGAAGGAAAACACAATCAATGCAATGCATAATATGATGCATGATCATGACATGTCAATATGTTGTGTTTTGAGCTAATGCAACTAGCAACATGTTAAATGGAGTTGGTTTGAACCCTAGGTTCAAATGCAAACTCCATATGTGAGGGTTTAAATGCCATTTAATTGAATTGTCCTAAACAGCAACTTTAAGTTGTTCCAACATGCATGAAAATGGTACAGATGGATAGATTGGATTTTTCTGATCATTTTTCATATATAACTTGTTTCATTTGGAGCTATAGATTAATTTCTATGTTTTTTCAAAGTTTTGGATATTTTCTGAAATAAATAAATCATTTAAGATTTACTTAAATTCTAGAAAAGGATTATTGTGTCAGCCTGACATCATCATGACGTCAGCAGGTCAACGGGGCACGGTCCGGGTTAAACCTGACCAGTGGGTCCCGCATGTCAGTGTCATTAGTCTAACTAATTTTTAGTTAGTCCTAATCCTAACTTAATTAGCAGGCGGGTCCCATTTGTCACAGACCCAGAGGGGTCAAACTGGGCCCACCCGGGGTCAACTTGGTCAGCGAGGTCAAACCCGCCGGTGACTCGACGCCGGCGAGGCCCGAGACGGCGGTGCGGCTCGGAAAACGCCCACAGGGCACAGACGAGGCCGTTCTTGGGCTCGTTGGAGAGCTCTTGCAGGCGCGCATCGGGTGATGGTGGAGGCCGGGCCTATGGTGGCCGGAGCCGATGACGGCGAGCTCCAAGGCGGCGGCCGGGGTTCGGGCAACGACGGGTTCGGCACTATGGTGCATGGGAGGAGGAGCTGGCGGGCGCTTCGGGCTCCTGGAGCTGCGGCAAAACGCAGGTGTGCTTTGGCCGAGCCATCAGGCTCGCCACGACGGCGATGAGGCACGGCGGCGATGAGCTCCGGCCGTGGTGGAAGACGGAGCTAGGGGACGGGAATAGAGGGGGCGAGCAAAGGAGAAGCAGCAGGAGCTCACAGCTGATCCGTAGGGATGGTTAGCGGGCTCGGGGACGCTCGGGAGGCGGCGAATCAACGACGACGATCTTCAGTGGCCGACGAGGGAAATGGCGATGGTGGCAGCGTTGCGGCGCGTCCGGGGCCTCGTGGGTCGTCGAGGAGGTCGGGGGCGTCGAGACGGAGCTTGCAGGCACGACGAGGGGTCGAGGGGGAGGTGGTGGCCACGGCAGCAGCAAGCGGCGGCGACGGCAGCATTCGGTGGTGCCGCGAGAAGGTGCAGAGGAGGGGGGAGGTCCAGCGAGAGAGGGGAGAGGTGCAGAGGAGATCGAGGGGGTTGCGTGGCAACGTCCAGGGCGAGGGGAAGCAGCTGCATGGCTAGCAGGAGGTGGACGCGGCTCGGCTGTGCGCGCGCCACGCGCAACGCCAGTAGGTGCGAGGAAAACGACGCCAGGGTTGGGGCCGGGCCTAGCAGGCCGGTGCCCATCGGGCCGCTAGTAGGCTGCTAGGTAAGTTGCACAGGTAACCTATCTCTCTCCTTTTATTTCTGTTTTCTATTTTCTGTCTTTGTTTTTTTGGATTTAGTAAAATACTAAACCACTTTATCAAATCCTGAAATAAATTGTGGGCACTGTTGAAATGTTTTTCAATAGCCCTCAACCATTTTCAGAATTATTTGGGCAATTAAAATATTTATAGTAATTGAATGCCCAAATGCAAATACTTTATGGATTAGTTCAGAAATCCAGATTGGCCTAGAAAAATGTGCACCATTTTTGGCAGAGGTTCTGGACCAATTCAAAAATGATGAACTTTTCCAAAGGCATTTTGGGTTCATTGAATTTTTTTTAGGCTGAACCTATTTGGGTTATTCTGGTGCTAGGGTTTATCATCCCCATTTCATATTTCTTTCAAACTTTAAACATGATGCACACAAGAAGGGCTAGCCTAGTGCATACTAGAACTAGGGATGTGACAACTCACCCCTACTAAACAAGAATCTCATCCCGAGATTCAAGTCGTGAGGTAAGAAGACAGAGGGGTCACAAGCTAACACGATCTTCATGATCCGATTTGCTCTTCTCGAAGATGTTGTTTCATTTCTCCAATTGATCTTGACGTCTTTGCTTTGAAATCTTCTTGCAACTATGATGACGGAAGAGAGGAAACTCGATAGAATTCGATCTTCACAAGGATCAAGCAATACACGATCAACTCATGGAATGAGACGATAGAACGCCTCTTAAGCCGGGACACAATACACACATCAAGACGGATGGAGAGAAACTGATAACAAATGTTCAATTTGGTAGGCAACATTTCCACGCTTAAGAAGATGGTGGATGCGTTTCATGTAACGAGGAGTTAAGTTGCCCTTCATGTCAAATGGGGCACCTTAGAGGAGGTGACTCGTAGAGCTATTCCCTTAAGTGGCAAAAAGAATTACTTTTGATTCAGAGATCATTGAAACTCTTTCTACTAGCCTAAGGCAATTCACAACAATCGTTTGGCGGAGTACAAAGGGATGGCATACCCGGACTAGAATGGATGATTTGCTTATCATCGGAGGTGGAGGGGACCCATGGTAAGTCCACTTTTGAAGATGATACTAGACAACAACTACTGAGGTGCAAGCTGGGAACAAAATGCAAATCTTGGGAATGACTCACAGTAAGCGGGGAAAAACTCAGCGATGAGAGTGTTTCCAATGTTCCAATGGTTATAGAATCATTGAAGAAACTGAGAGCACAAGGATCCCTAAGGAACAACTTCAAGAATAGGTCATGCGAAATCCTCATGGGAGGTGACCAAACGGCTTAATCAAGATACTACAACAATAGTGCTTCCAACTAGGTGCGTCCACTTCACTGGAACCCATATCATAGTTCTCGAAAGAAGTTCCAACCATCATATCTGCCTGAGATTCAGATCGGGTGGGTAACAAGATATTTCAGACAGCATGTATGGAAAAGAAAGTTTGCAACACAAACCGACGAGATGACGTTGCGAGATTCTCGGGAAATGAGCTACGATAGAAAGCTCCAAAACATGAGCTGGTTCTGCTACATACATGTGAACACAATGTCCAAGACAAGCATGACCATGTAGAAGTCTTATAATAAAACACTATCGAGCTCAGGTGGGGAACCATCATCAAGGATATTGAAGTCTCCACGCGTCCAAAGGATTAACCTTAGAACAGACTCCGTGTTTATTGAACAAGTCAATCAGTGGCTTGATGTACTAGGAGATACATATGAAATGAAGGTAGCGAGCTTGTCAAACCATAGCATACTTTGTACATGCATGACTGACTTGGGATGGTACCAGAGGGAACAAAACAATCTTTCTCGAACTCACGGCGGCAACTTGCATCAAGTGCACATGAATTAGAGGAAGTCACGTCTTTCATCCAAACATATGCTTCATGAACGGGACATGAAGATATTGCTCATAAAAGTTTCCAACACTAGCATAATGTCCAACAAATCATGGAGAAGATAGGAATGTTGTCGATGGGCTCAACAACAATTCATCCAGGTTTCCATATAAATGGAATTCCACAATCATGTGAACAAGGTGATAGCATTGGTCATACCCCAAAGATATAATGGTGTATGCTTGAGGAAGCAACCACGAGTAAGACAACATTATGAATATCGTTGGTTCTGAGTTGATTTGAGAATCACCCACACAATCATGTGAACAAGGTGATAGCATTGGTCATACCCAAAAGATATAATGGTGTATGCTTGAGGAAGCAACCACGAGTAAGACAATATTATGAATATCGTTGGTTCTGAGTTGATTTGAGAATAACCCACACTCAAATCAAAGTTTGGGCAAAACAATAGATCCATCATTTGGTCATGGAGATCAATCAATCGTTGAACATACCATCTTTCTTCAGCACACGTATACGAGGTGATATCCCTTTGGAATGAACTAAGTCGGATAAAGCATTTATCTTCCAACTCTCCAAGTTGTTGTTTAGCTTAACCAACTAGCTCAGGGATATCCAACACATATTCTTGGAGAAGGGGTGGTTTGTAAGAAAACCAACTTGATCACGAACTCAACATAGTGGTCAGGTGACAACCTGGTAATACTTCCGAGAAGATATTCGGAACATCACGAACCACCGATATGTTACTAAGCTCCAGAACAATCTTTCTTTTCAGAGCAAGACGATACGATCAAATAAGCAAGGGATTGAATAATCCTAACTTATTAATCAAGGAGTGCACAAAAAATAAGGACTAGGTAGCACAACCTATCTTAGAATGATGATTCAATAACCAACACGCTAAGAATGAGAATATTGTCCATTTACTACCAAGCAACGAGGTTGCAAGGAGTATTGGTTTCACACATCAGAGTTCACTTGTCGGCATTCCGGTTACAACAACACGGGACCGAAGAATGAATAATGATGGCGAGAAGTATCACTGCGTCAAGAATTCATTTGAGGGTGTGTGCAATTCTCACAATACTCTTGTTATGAAAGAGGGTGATACTCCGAGGTAGAAATGTAACAAAAGCTGGATTGGCATTTTGATCTGCGGGATACAACTACTTTGACCCAATCCTAGAAATGGACGAGGTACTTGAGTTTGTTTCTCCTAGTCATTCCGGAATAGAATGGCTTTACGAACCACAAGAATAATAGGCATCGATAACACGAATGCACAACTAGTCCTGATTATCAATTAATAGACAGAGGTCAGAAAACAACTAAAGAGGGACAACTCAAAGGAACATACGATTTTCTGAGTTGTGGGTGCATAGACTAGCATGTCGAATGAGTTCAATATATTTCTTTCGGATAACCCATGCAGAAAGGTAGAACTGGCAGAGTCACAACATAGAATCGAGAACTCATCAAGAGCACTCTTGTGTGATCTTTCGGTTAAACGAGGAACTTCTGCCATAAGTAGTTCATGGTATTTGGAGGAAGGTAATACCACGGACCTCGAGGACTATCGCAAAGGTTACTAATATCCGAAAGGAACGAGCAACACTATCTACACGAATTAAGTAGAGTGAATCTTGGGTTCAAGAACCCAGAAATAGAATGCCTACTAACTAAATGGCATCACGGGATGCTTTCGAGAATAATGGCCAGAATCATCACACTAGGAATATAACGCATGGCTAGATTACTAGGTGACTCCCTAAAACACCTAGGGTCATAATAATAACTCCAACATATATGTCAAGGCAATAGAATACCTCAACTCAGCAATTAGTGTGATTAACCTGGCCCAAAGGAATATCGGGAACGGAAAGAAGGGATTTGCAAATGCATCAGATTGTTTAGAAACCTGGGATGACTCGGATAACATAACGGCTGTAAATGCTCAAAAAGATATGAGACATCTTGCAAAAATGGTGGCATGACCTCTCAACATCATAATATCAAGGTTCTGAGATTAACTAACAACACACGGAAGTAGTAGAAACAGAACTGGGGCTTAAATCCATCAATCCTATAAGTCTCTATCATAGTAACTCGTCATCCTGATAGATAGATGAGAAGGCCTAGTTCTTAATCCCCGTAGAAAAGGAAGAGGATGACTCAGATCAGAAGGGCATAAGGTAAAGGAGTAAAAAGAGCCTTACGTTCCCTTCCACAATCAATTCCCTTATATAACTAAAGCATTTCTAGACTCGACTTCGACCAGTTTGGCTTGGTAATCCTACAGCAACAAAGCTCGATACCAAAGCTGTCAGGACCCCGATTCCAAGTCACATCGATCTAACCGATAACACCTCATATCACTTTGCGGCCTCACGCACGGTATTCCCACGGGTGTCGCCTTACCATGGCCCGGGACCGTTTGCGCCTCTTGGCTCACGTATATGATAGTGTCGCTAGCATCCATATGACAGAGAACCCGGTCCGACATTGCTAGTCGTGAACCCAAAGCGGCACTAACCCATGGGGACAGGCATACATGAATCAACTTCGAGCATGTCGGTCAGCAGCGTGTGAATCCGGGCTGTAGCACTGGCTAACAGACTCCGGGAACCCGGGCTGTAGCAGACTAGGCAGGACTCGGATGTCACCGCGTGACATTTCCCGAAGGGACAGAACCACGAACGAAGTGAAACACATGCCGGCCAATCAGCGTCACGCCGATGAGTCTTTGGGCTAGCGAGGACTCCGATAAACCGGGCTGTAGCGGACTACTATGGCTGATGGAAGCACTAGACTACATTTCCCCATAAGAGAGGCTACCAAGGATAAACAACTAGATTGTCGGATCCCACACATACCAAGCATTTCAAACATACAAACACAATATGCTCGATATGTGTAAATACAACATGGCATCACAACATCTACGACTCAAGTATTTATTCATTAGGCTCCGAGGAGCGAGATATTACAAACATGGGTCTCATTACCCAACATTCAGAGCATACAAGTCAAAGCACACGCGGAAGCTTAACATGTCTGTGTATAGACATCTACAAATGAAAAAGGCTGAGAAGCCTGAGTATCTACCAGATCCTCCCAAGGGTACAAGATCGTAGCTGAGGTAACAAGCTAAACGTCGAAGTCCACGCGGAACTACTAGCGAGACTGACGTCTCTCTGCAAAACATAAAATAGGCAAACGTGAGTACAAATGTACCCAAAGAAGACTTACGTCAGAACTAGCTACATATGCATCAGTATCAACAAAGGGGGGTGGTGGAGTTTAAGTGCAGCAAGCCAGCTTTGACTCGGTGTCTATCCTAAACTACGACTGCAAGTAACTCTTTTGAGGTGGCGCACACGAGTCCACATATTCACCATATCAATACACCACTATGGATCCGCTCCCGTCTCCCTACGAGAACGCCATCCATAGCACTCACGCTTGTCTTGCGCATTTTAGAGTATCCACTTTCACTTGTCTATGAACTGTACAGGCAACCTAGAAGTCCTTTATTGCGAACACGGCTATTCGAATAGATCATTTATAACCCTGCAGGGGTGTACTTCTTCACACACGCTCTCACCCTTATCGCCGTTTACACGACATGTACTCGGCAACCTTCAAGCGGAAGCTTAGCGAGGGTGTCGGCCATGACCTACCTAAACACTCAAGTATCTAGTCCAGGTTATCGCCTATTCAGGTTCCATCCGCAGGGAGTCCGGCCGAGGTTTCCACATACGGCCCCGAACGATGTGTACACGGTTCCGCGACACCAAACGGGCGCCCGGCATACCCGACCACGTGCCTACCGCATCACAGCCCACCCCTCGGGTCAAGATCGCCCACGGTCTCCAAAGATACTACAAACACGAAACTACTTGCAACTCCCGGACAGAGGACAAGGGTGGTTAAGAAGTCGAGAGGGGCACTTAAGCATTCCAATGCGTGGTAGTAACTGGTCATGGATCACAAACACAGAACTCAGTTCCTGAGGACGGCTTCAATGAGACAACCTACCATGTACTCCTACATGGCCTCTCACTGATACCTTCACCAAATCATGTTCACACACTTAGCTCTCAACGGTAGGACATGTTCACACACCTCCGATGAATCTGACCTGACTCAACTCTATGCAGTAGCAGGCATGAGAAACAAGCATTAATGAGTAGGCACATCAGGGCTCAAACAACTCCTACTCATGCTAGTGGGTTTCATCTATTTACTGTGGCAATGACAGGTCATCCAGAGGATAAAGGGGTTCAGCTACCGCAGCAAACAACAGATGAATCGTTGTTGTCCTAATGCAGTAAAAGAGAGCAGGAGCGAGAGACTGGGATTGTATCGGAATGAACAAGGGGGTTTTGCTTGCCTGGCACTCCTGAAGACATTATAGCTCTTCATCGGTGTCATCGAACTCATCGTCGGAAGCATGTCTATCGAGAGGGGACAAATACCGGAAATAGAGAAGGAAAACACAATCAATGCAATGCACAATATGATGCATGATCATGACATATCAATATGTTGTGTTCTAAGCTAATGCAACTAGCAACATGTTAAATGGAGTTGGTTTGAACCCTAGGTTCATATGCAAACTCCATATGTGAGGATTTAAACGCAATTTAATTGAATTGTCCTAAACAGCAACTTTAAGTTGTTCCAACATGCATGAAAATGTTACATATGGATAGATTGGATTTTTCTGATTATTTTTCATATATAACTTGTTTCATTTGGAGCTATAGATTAATTTCTATGATTTTTCAAAGTTTTGGATATTTTCTGAAACAAATAAATCATTTAAGATTTATTTAAATTCCAGAAAAGGATTATCACGTCGACCGACATCATCATGACGTCAGCAGGTCAACGGGGCACGGTCCGGGTCAAACCTGATCAGTGGGTCCCACGTGTCAGTGTTATTAGTCTAACTAATTTTTAGTTAGTCCTAATCCTAACTTAATTAGCAGGCGGGTCCCATTTGTCATAGACAGAGGGGTCAAACTGGGCCCACCCGGGGTCAACTTGGTCAGCGAGGTCAAACCCGCAGGCGACTCGACGCCGGCGAGGCCCGAGACAGCGGTGCAGCTCGGAAAACGCCCACAGGGCACATACGAGGCCGTTCTTGGGCTCGTTGGAGAGCTCTTGCAGGCGCGCATCGGGTGATGGTGGAGGCCGGGCCTATGGTGGCCGGAGCCCATGACGGCGAGCTCCAAGGCGGCGGCCGGGGTTCGGGCAACGATGGGTTCGGCACTATGGTGCATGGGAGGAGGAGCTGGCGGGCGCTTCGGGCTCCTGGAGCTGCACTGAGCACGACAGTGTGCTAGGTTTTGAGCCACGGCGGCGATGAGGCACGGCGGCGGTGAGCTACGGCCGTGGTGGAAGACGGAGCTAGGGGACGGGAATGGAGGGGGCGAGCAAAGGAGAAGCAGCAGGAGCTCACAACGGGTCCGTAGGGATGGTTAGCAAGCTCGGGGACGCTCGGGAGGAGGCGAATCGACGACGATGATCTTCAGTGGCCGACGAGGGAAATTGCGACGGTGGCGGCGTTGCAGCGCGTCCGGGGCCTTGTGGGTCATCGAGGAGGTCGGGGACGTCGAGACGGAGCTTGCAGGCACAACGAGGGGTCGAGGGGGAGGCGGTGGCCGCGGCAGCAGCAAGCGGCGGCGATGGCAGCGTTCGGTGGCGCCGCGGGAAGGTGCAGAGGAGGGGGGAGGTCCAGCGAGAGAGGGGAGAGGTGCAGAGGAGATCGAGGAGGTCGCGTGGCAACGTCCAAGGCGAGGGGGAGCAACTGCGTGGCTAGTAGGAGGGGGCCGCGGCTCGGCTGTGCGCGCGCCACGCGCAACGCTAGTAGGCACGAGGAAGACGACACGCGAGGGGCTGGGCTGGGCCTAGCAGGCCGGCTGTCTACTTGGCCACTAGTAAGCTGCTAGGTAAGTTTCACACGTAACCTCTCTCTCCTTTTATTTCTGTTTTCTATTTTCTGTCTTTGTTTTTTTGGATTTAGTAAAAAATACTAAACCACTTTATAAAATCCTGAAATAAATTGTGGGCACTATTGGAATGTTTTTCAATAGCCCTCAACCATTTTCAGAATTATTTGGGCAATTAAAATATTTATAGTAATTAAATGCCCAAATGCAAATACTTTATGGATTAATTCAGAAATCCAGATTGGCCTAGAAAAATGTGCACCATTTTTGGCACAGGTTCTGGACCAATTCAAAAATGATGAACTTTTCCAAAGGCATTTTGGGTTCATTGAATTTTTTTTGAGGTTGAACCTATTTGGGTTATTCTGGTGCTAGGGTTTATCATCCCCATTTCATATTTCTTTCAAACTTTAAACATGATGCACACAAGAAGGGCTAGCCTAGTGCATAGTAGAACTAGGGATGTGATAAGACTGGAATGCACATGACCCTGAGGTCCCAACAGCTGATGAAGAACCACCAATAGCCAATGGTGTCCCGCATCCCATGTTTGGGGATGGCCTCACGGTGGAGCAGCTCTATCAGCAGCAACTTCAGAACTGGCTGCTTCAGAATGGGATTGGTAATGATCAGGCCCCTCACCTGGCTCTTCAGCACGATGGACCGCAAGATGTCCAATGGGACCCATGGCCGCAGCCTCCTGTTCCACAAATGCCAGATGCTCTGGTTAACTTCCAAGTGTGGCTTGCTGCTCGGAGTCTACGTGTGCAAGATGGAATCTTACCTGAAGAAAATGTCACTGACAGCCTGAATTCGGTCTGGTATGAAACTAGCTCTTCTGCAAGTACTCAAGGCTCTTCTCTTGGATCCAACATTCAAATCAACACTCTTTTTGTGGCTCCCTCTGTGATCCATAATGTCATCAACGTGGATGTTGCTATTTCCGCTGCAACTATGAATGTCAGTATTTCTGTTGAAGGAAATGAGCTTGCTACAACGTTAACTTCAGACTTGATCCCGAGGAATGTCTTCACTGTTTATCTCTCCAGGTCCATCCTCTCTGTGGTTGCTGCTTTTGGGCCCTGGAGCTCTGGATATGGTTTGCCTCCACTGGAGTTTCAGGCAGCTTCTCCTCGTAGCATTCTTCAGGTGGCAGACCAGGAGACCACCTACCTGCTGTGCTTCTCTGCGCGTATCCTGCATGCCGCTCCGACTTCTAGCTCGGTGCAAATAAGTGAATTGGCACCGGAAGAGGAGGTTCCTGCTGCAATGCCCTCTGAGCACCTTGGCACTCTCTCAACTGAAACTGCAGGTGATACTGCAATGAACACTCTGTCGCCAGATACTGCTGCTCTCTTTGATGCTATGCTCAGCTTGGCGCCAAATACTGTTTCAATGGATGGGCCTCCAATTGTCTCTCATGGCCCGTTGGAGGATGATTCTGACTTGGGCCTAGCCCAAGTCCTGTCTGATGTGCCTGGCCCTTCTGCAGCCCGCCCACGCCGCTCGAAATAAAAGGCTCCTGTGGTCACCACTGAAGTCAGGCACATCACCAGATCGACACGTTTTGATGGATTCAGAGTGCCACAAACTTCTAATGTGCGCCCTACTGTATCCAAAGTAAAGCCCAAGGTGATACCCTCTGCTGCTCCCAGCTCCAGCACTGCGATCATGGATCAGGCCCCTCCACCAACACCTCTCCGAACCATGCAGGACATTGGCATCATCCGCTGTGCCATCCCGCCCCAGGAACTCACTGAAGCTGCTCTACTTGCTACGGATGACACGGCTACCATCCACAATAGCCCGGCAGATGGATCCTCTTCTTCTTCAGATTAAGTTTGCTGCCCCTAATGCCACTTTTGCATAGCTGGAAGGTGCTATGTTGGAATGTGTGTGGGTTGAAATCAGAGAAAAAAATTACTAGCGCTGTCAAACGCGATCTCTGTTAGTGGCTGTGGCATCGTGTGTTTACAGGAGACTAAAAAACATGTTATCGATCTAGCGTTTATTAAAACTTGCTGTCCTAAATGTTTTGATAAATTTGCTTACATTCCTTCTCGCTGGGCTTCGGGAGGTTTACTTATAGTGTGGAACAGTTCCATATTCTCTGGATCTATAGTTGTCCAGGAAAATTTTGCGTTGGGAATTCAATTCACCAGCACGATATGTGCCCAAGCGTGGACACTCTTCAACATCTATGGCCCCTTTACAGGGCCTGATCGGGACACTTTTACTCAATGGCTCTATGACAAGGATATCCAGGCAAATGAAGATTGTTTATTTCTTGGGGATTTTAATTATATTATAGGGCTAGAAAATCGCAACAAGCCAGGGGGTGATTTCAATGATATGTCCACCTTCAATGACATTATACACAAACATAATCTAGTGGAATTACCTATTAAAGGCAGATTATACACATGGAACAACATGCAACAATATCCACTCCTTGAGCAACTAGACTGGTTTTTTAGCTCTACGCACTGGACAAGTGTTTACCCCAATACAATGGTCAAACCTCTTTGCAAGCCCACCTCAGATCACACACCCTGTGTTGTAACCATTGAGACAAAAATCCCTCCTGCCAAGTTATTCAGGTTTGAATCATATTGGCTTCTGCAACCTGGCTTCATGGAGGTGGTTAAAAGAGTTTGGGATAAACCTATTGTTGTGAACAATGTGGCAACCGTTCTCTATCGTAAATTCAAACATCTCCGACAGGAGCTCAAAGCTTGGACTAAAAGCATTTCACGGCTCTCGGTGGCCATTGAGAATACGAATAAAACCCTTGCAGACTTGGATGAGCTGGAAAATCAGCAGCCTCTCACCCTCCCCGAGAATAATTTCCGCAAGATTATCAAAAATCACCTCCTTCGGTTATTGGATTATCAGAAAAAGATTGGAAGAAACGTTGCACCGTTCGATGGGTTAAGTTTGGTGACGAAAACACAAAGTTTTTTCAGGCTGTGGCTACTGATAGATATCACAAAAACAACATTGCTAACCTGCAAACTCCTGATGGCCTAGTGATGGAAGATCATAACAGCAAAGAGGCGCTCCTTTTCCATGCTTATTCGGAAAGACTAGGCACCTCTAGCCCCACTCAAATGCATTTTGATCTCCTGTCTTTAATCAGACCTAATGCAAACCTGGATCACCTCACTCTTCCATTCACGCATGAGGAAATTGACTTGGTCATTAAAGAAATGCCAGGTGACAGGGCACCTGGTCGGGATGGTTTTAGTGGTCTTTTCCTTAAAGCGTGTTGTCGGGGAGGCTGATCGGACCCACGAACACCTATGGGGCCGGCGGACCAGGCCCCTTATGGTTCGGAGGGGGCGGAGATCGCACGAAGAGCGGATCGAGGCGAAGCACACGAGCAGTTTTACCCAGCTTCGGAGCTCTCCGGAGAGATAATACTCCTACTGCTGCTTGTCTGATTTGTATTGTGTTCTCTGGTTACGTATGAGTCGAACGGACCGAACCCCCTCTACGTTGCGCATGGGCCTCCTCTTATATGCTCAAGGGGTCTCCGACAGGTGGCAACATAGATGAGGGTACAAATGGAAAAACAGTAGTTGGTACACCTACTTGAACATTATGCGATGCAATATACCTAACTCGACGGCAAGGGACAAAAGCATTAAATGCCCGTCCTGTCGCCCTAAACATCTGTGAGGGACCGTCGGGGCGCCACCGTTTGCCACGACGGTAGGCTTGTCAGCCGCTTATCGCTGCTCCCCAGGCTGCACAGCCTCTTGACACGCGCGCATGGAATGGTCCCATGGCGACACGTTGATGGATGAGCTGGAGCGAAGATGAAGAGAGGTTGCCTGCTGCGGCAAGTGCCGCCGCGGCTGAATCCTTGTCGCGTCCGGAGGCTTGTCGCGCTCCGAGCCTTCCCGGCAAGCTCCTCTTGCCGGGGTCTTGTCTTTTGCGTGCCTTGAGTGGCTTTCCCGGCAAGCTCCTCTTGCCGGGGCCTTGTCTTCTTGGTCAAATACTTTGTTCTTGAATGGCTCCAAAGGAACCACGGAGGATCTTGGCGGTGACCAGGCAAACCCGCCTGGTGCTGAATCGCCCGTGCATCGAGTTCGGGATACTAGGGTACCCCTACTCTAGTACACCGACAGGAGCCCCCGGCCTGGGCCGCTTTATGGTGCCAAGCTGTCGGGCCAGGCCCAAAAACAAGTGCAGTCACACGCGGCCTTGATCACGCCGTAACTCACCCGGACCCACCACGTCCCCACTAACGGCACGCCGAGCGTGGCGTCATGTGAGAGATCGTGGGGCAGGTCGTGGGGGTTTCTTTATTAGGAAAAGCGGAACGTCCGCCCCCTCTCCCTCCTTATAAACAGGGGAAACAGGGGCAGGTCGCCCACCTCGCCATTGCTGTCTTGTCCTGAAAACCACCGCCGCTCCCCCCTTCTTCTCTAGTGCGAAGAGAGCAGCGCTCCGCCCCCTTTCGACACAGCGCCATCAACGCCGTCGGTCTCCTCCACCGCCTCCGCCATGGCTCCGAAAGCCGACAAGGGGAAGGGCATGAAGTCGTCCAAGGCGCAGCGGCTCGCTGCGCTGCGGAAGGAGCGGGCCATCTTCTCCCCCCAGCTCGACGCAAAGGAGCTAAGGGAGGGCTTCTACCACTTCTGGTCGACGGAGACGCGTGCGCATCCGCGCACGAAGGTACTCCCCGCCACCGCTTCGGAATTAGCCCCAACTGGGTATCCTTTCTTTGCCCTTTTCTTCTATTGCGGGCTCTGCCCGCCTTTTCCGAATTCTTTTGCGACATTATGAACACCTACGGGTTCCGCCTCCTTGATTTCACCCCCAACGCCATTCTGACCATGGCAGTTCGCACACCTTTGCGAAAACTTTGTCGGGATCCACCCCAACGTAGCCCTCTTCCGCCACTTCTTCATGCCCCGAGTTGAGAGAGGGAGCCGCTTGCGGAGGGATTGCTTGGGTCTCGTGGTCGGCAAGAAGGAGGCCTGTCTGGAAGGAGAGTTCCGCAGCAAGTGGGAGGAGTGGAGAGCCAATTGGTGTTGGATCGTAGAGGAGAACCCGCAGCCCTTCACTGCGGTGCGCCAAGCCCCAATAGTGCGCGGCAACGATTGGAGCAGCTTGGCGCCGGAAGATGCTAGGTTGAAGATAGCTGTGTCACATCCCAGATAGACCATGCATTAGGGTGTGCATCATGTTTAAATTTCATTTGAATTTGAAATGGGGACGGCAGGAAACCCCAGAACACCCCCCCCCCTTTTAACAACTAGGGTTTACTAAAAATTATTTCAATGAACACAGAAATGCCCTTCAAAATGTTCATCCTCTTTGCCTTGGTTCGAACCCATGTCAAAGGAGGTGTGTCATTTTCTAGGTCATCTAAGGGTTCTAGAATTAATCCACAAGTTTTTGAAATGGGCATTTTAAATTATATAAAATATTTTAAATGTTCAAAAATTTCCAAACCAAAATGTTTCATGTTAGGAATATTCTAACGGTGACGAGGAGCATTTTGGTGATTTTTAAAATAGTTTTGGTATTTTTAAAACCCCACAAAGTTGCAGAAAATTAGAAAAGAGTAAAAATTAGAAAACCCTTACTCGACGCCGTCCACTGTGCCCACTGCCGGCCAGCCCGGCCAGCGCCAGCCGCTTAGCTCGGCCAGCGAGTATCCAGTGCCCGACGGCGAGCACCGGGCGCGCCACGCAGCTGGCCGTCGCCCTGCTTCACCTCCTCGCCGCCTCGCCGCCCTGGATGGCCTCCACGTCGTCGCCCGACCCCCCTGGACACGCCATGCGCCCCCGCCTCTCTCTCGCTCTTCCCCAACCTGGCCGACGCCATCGCCGACGCCATCACCGTCGACGCCGTGCTCCCCGCCGTCCATGCTCCTCCCCACCATGTCCAGCAGCTCCGCCGCACCCCACTACCCCTAGCTAGCCGAGTCCCGCCGCTCTAAGCACCCAAGCCTCTACACCGACCTCGACCGAAGCTCGAAGCCGCCGGAGATCCCCATCGCTGCCGCCGCATCGAACCGCCCCGACCCAGCGAGGCTCTCTACGGGTTCACCTTTGTGAGCTCTGGCTACTCCCGTCCTCTCCGCTCTCTTCCTCTTGCACCACAACGAAGCGCACGTCGATCACCCGAACGCACCGCTGCGGAGCTCGTCGCCCGAAGCTCCGCCAACCAACGGCCACGCCACCACATCCATCGCACTCACCGAGTTGCGCTGGGCCTAACTATACTTCAGCGCCTCGCCGAGCCTCTAACACCAAACCCGACATCACCCGAGCCCGGCCGCCGACTTCGTCGCCGCCCACTCCGCCACCCCTAACCCAATCGGCCCACCAAACACCGCGGCTCACTTCCAGCTCCACGTAGATGCTCCCAGCGCTCCATTTGGTGCCGAAAGTGCAAAAGCACTTTGCTCACGCCCTTTGGCCTCGGCCCGTGACTAGACGCCAGCGAGTTGACCATCGACCCACCGTGGGCCCCTGATCGCTTCCGAGTCAATGACAGTGGACCCCGGTTAACTAATTAGGATTAGTTCTAATTAATTTAATTAGTTAAACTAACTGACATGCGGGTCCCACTGGTCGGTTTGACTGGATGACCCCGTTGACCCTGACGTCACGCCGACCTCATCTTTGACGCATTAACTCAAATTCTGGATTTATTTTATATAATAAATTCCAGAATATAAATCAAATTTCAAATGCTTATAACTTTTATTCTATAACTCCAAATGCAAAGATTTATATATGAAAATTATCAGAAAAATCCACTCTATCCATTGGTACAGGTTTTGATGCATGTTAAAACAAGTTAACTATGCTGTTTAACCAGAATAAGATAATGCACCTTTAGGACTAACTCAAATGAGCTATCATTTGAATCCTTGATTCAAATGAGTTCATCCCCTGTTATTTCAGCTTGCATTAGGCCAACACACATCCACATTGCCATGTCATAGCATGCATCATATATGTGCATTGCATTGATTGTGTTCTTCCTCAGTTGCCGGTGTTTGTCCCCTCTCGGTAGACGATGTTCCGACGATTGTTCGATGACACCGATGAAGAACTATATTATCTTCAGAAGTGCCAGGCAAGCAAAACCCCCTTGTTCATTCCAATACAATCCCATTCTCTCGCTCCTGCTCTATTTTACTGCATTAGGACAACAACGACTCATGTGTTATTTGCTGCGGTAGCTGAACCCCTTGATCCTTTGCATGACCTGTCATTCCACAGTAATTAGATGAAACCCACTAGCATGAGTAGGAATTGTTTGAGCCATGTTGTGCCTACTCATTTATGCTTGTTTGTCATGCCTGCTCTTGCTTAGAGTTGAGTCGGTCTGATTCATCGGGAATGAATTGGAATTGTTATGAACATGTCCTATTGTGTGTGAGCTAAGTGTGTGAACATGATTTGGTAAAGGTAGCGGTGAGAGGCCATGTAGGAGTACATGGTGGGTTGTCTCATTGCAGCCGTCCTCAGGAACTGAGTTCTGTGTTTGTGATCCATGAAACAGTTACTACCACGCATTGGGCCCGAAACCAATGGACCCTCTCGGCTTCTTGACCACCCTTGTCCTCAGTCCGGGAGTTGCAAGTAGTTTCTGGTGTTTGTAGCATCTTTGGGGCCGCACGCAACGCTGACCTTAGGGGTGGGTTGTGTTGCGGTAGGCACCGTGGTCTGATGTACCGAGTGCCCGTTTGGTATCTCGGGAACCCCGCACACATCGTTCGGGGCTGTATGGGAAACCTCGGCGGACTCCTGCGGATGGAACCCGAATAGGCGATAAACCTAGACTAGGGACTTGAGTGTTTAGGTAGGCCGTGGCCGACACCCACGTTGGGCTTCCGCTTGAAGGTTGCCGAGTACATGTCGTGTAAACGGCGGTAAGTGGTGAGAGCGTGTGAAGAAGTACACCCTGCAGGGTTTTAATATGATCTATTCGAATAGCCGTGTCCACGGAGAAGGACTTCTGGATTGCCTATATCGGTTCATAGACAAGTGAAAGTGGATACCCTAAAATGCGCAAGATAAGTGTGAGTGCTATGGATGGCGTTCTCGTGGGAAGACGGAGCGGGTCCATAGTGGTGTATTGATATGGTGAATATGTGGACTCGTGTGCGCCACCTCAAAGAGTTACTTGCGATCGTAGTTCGGGATAGCCACCGAGTCAAAGCTGGCTTGCTGCAACAAACTCCACCACCCCTTTTGATAATGATGCATATGTAGTTAGTTACGATGTAAGTCTTGCTGAGTACAATTGTACTCACGTTTGCTTATTTTATGTTTTGCGAGAGACGTCGGTCTCGCTTAGTAGTTCCACGTGGACTTGACGTTTAGCTTGTTACCTCATTTCGATCTTGTGCCTTGGCGGGATCGGTAGATAGTCGGGCTTCTCGGCCCTTTTCATTTATAGTTATGCGTACTCGGACATGATTAGCTTCCGCTTGTGCTTTGACTTGTATGCTCACGAGTGTTGGGTCATGAGACCCATGTTTGTAATATCTCGCTCTTGAGCCTAATGAATAATATTTGAGTCGTAGAGAGTTATGTTGTGATGCCATGTTGTATCTACGCATATTGAGCATAATGTGTGTATGTTTGAAATGCTTGGTATGTGTGGGATCCGACCAACTAGTTGTTTATCCTTGGCAGCCTCTCATATGGGGAAATGTAGTCTCGTGATTACGGCGATAGTAGTCCGCTTCTGTTCTCACCGAGTCCTGCTAGCCCAAAGCACTACTGCTTGGACACTTGACTGGCGGCATGTGTTTCACTTCGTTCCTATATGTCTCGCTTCGGGAAATGTCACGGTGTTATTCGAGTCCTGCCTAGCTCGCTACAGCCCGGGATACCGGAGTCCTGTTAGCCCAGTGCTACAGCCCGAATACATACGTTGATGACCGACATGCTCGATGTGATTCATGTATGCCTGTCCCCATAGGTTAAGCGCCGCTTTGGGTTCACGACTAGCCATGTCGGCCCGGGTTCTTTGTCATATGGATGCTAGCGACACTATCATATACATGAGCCAAAAGACGCAAACGGTCCCGGGACATGGTAAGGCGACACCGTGGGAATACCGTGCGTGAGGCCGCAAAGTGATATGATGTGTTACATGCTAGGTCGGTGTGACTTAGGATCGGGGTCTGACAGCGTTGGTATCGAGCTTTGTTGCTGTGGGATTACCAAGCCAAATCGGTGTCAAGTTGTGTCTAGAAATGCTTTAGTTATGTAAGGGAATTGATTGTGGAAGGGAACGTAAGGCTCTTTTTACTCCTTATACCTCATGGCCTTCGATCCGAGTCATCCTCTTCTCTTCTACGGGGTTTAAGAACTAGGCTTCTCATCTATCTATCGAGGATGACGTGTTACTAATCCCTAGACTTTTAAGATTGTTGGTTTTAATCCCGATTCAGTTCCTACTATTTACGTATGATAACCGTTGATCCCGTAATCTTGCTATGATGTTGTTGAGTGGTTATGCCACCATTTCTGCAGGATGTCTCAAATCATTTTGAGCATTTACAGCCGTTATGTCGTCCGAGTCATCCTGTGTCTCTAAATAGCTTGATGCATTTGCAAATCCTTTCTTTCCGTTTCCGATGTCCTTTTGGTCAGAATAAGCACACTAATTAGTATGTTGAGGTACTCCGCTGCCTCGGCATATATGTTGGAGCTATTATTATGAACCTAGGTGTTTTAGGGAGTCACCTAGCAATTTAGCAATGCCTTTGTATCCCCAGTGTGATGATTCTGGCCATCATTTTCGAAAGCATCCCGTGATGCCATTTAGTAGTAGGTATTCTACTCACTGGGTTCTTGAACCGAGATTCATCCTACTTCATGTTGTTAGTATTTGCTAGTGCCTTTAGGATATTAGTAACCTTGCGATAGTCCTCAAGGTCCGTGGTATATCCTTCTTCCAAATACCATGAACCACTTATGGCGAAGTTTGTTGAACCAAAAGATCACAACTAGAGTGCTCTTGAGGAGTTCTCCGTTCATAATTGTGACTCGCCGGTTCTACTTTTCTCGCATGGATTATCCGGAAGAAATGTTGAGCTTAGATTCGACATACTAATCGCATCCACAACTCGAGGAAGTTATATGTTCCTCTCGAGTTGCTCTCTTGATTGCATTCGACCTTCATCTATCAATTGATAGCCAAGGGTATGTGTGCATTTGTGTTCATCGATGCATTTTGTCCTTGTGGTCCGTCAAGCCATTCTATTCGGAATGACTAGGAGAAACAAACTCGATACCTCATCCATATCCGAGGATTGGGTCAAAGTAGTTGTATCCCGCAGATCAAAATGCCAATTCAGCTTTTGTTCTGTTCTACCTTGGAGTGTTACCATCTTTATGTTAAGAGTGTCATGAGAATTGCACAACCTCTTAGGAATTCTTGACGCAGTGATACTCTCGCTATCATTATTCATTCCTCGGTTCCGTGTTGTTGTAACCGGAATGCCGACAAGTGAATTGGGATGTGCGAAATCAATACTCCGAGCCACTCGTTGCTTGGTGGTAAATGGACAATACTCCCATTCTTGGCGTGTTGGTTATTTAAATCATCATTCTAAGATTGATCGTGCTACCTTGTCCTTATTTTCGGTGCACTCTTCGATCCATGAGTTAGGATTTTGTCAAGTCCTCACTCCCTTAATCATATCATCTTGCCTTGAAAAGCAAGATTATTCTCGAGCTTAGTGACATACCGGTGGTTCGTGACTTTCCAAATATCTTCTTGGAAGTGTTGCAGGTTGTTTCTGTTGTTATGTTGGGCTCGTGATCAAGTTGGTTTTCCTGTGAACCACCCTTCTCCAAGAATCTGTGTTGGATACCCCTGAGCTAGTTGGTTAAGCTAGACAATAACTTGGAGAGTTGGAAGATAAAATCTTGCCTAACTTAGTTCAATCCAAAGGGATATTCTTGTGTAGTGTGTGTTGAGGAAAGATGATATCTTCATCGATTGGTCCTCGTGATCGATTGCTTGGATCTATTGTCATATCAACCCTTTGACTTGAGTGTGGGCAATCGTCAAGTCAAATCGTAACCAACGATATGCGTGATCTGTCTTACTCGTGGTTGATCCCATGAGCATACACCATTACATCTTTGGTCCGACCAATGCTATCAACGTGTTCACATGATGGTGGAAGTCCAAAGGATATGGAAATTCCGATGAGTTCTTTGTTGAGCCCATCAAGAGCATTTTGTCTCCCCCATGAGTCGTGTTGAACATCAACCTAGTGTTGGAAATTGTGTAAGCATTTCTTCGTGTGCCGTTCATGAAGCCTATGCTTGGATGGAAGAAGTGACTTCCTCGAACTCACGTGCATTTGATGTAAGTTGTCGCCGTGGATTCAAGAAAGCTTGTTGCCTCCTGTGGAATCATCCCAAGTCAGTCATGCATGTGCAAAGTATTCTATGGTTTGATAGACTGATCATCTTCATTTCATATGAATTCCATAGCACACCAAGCCACTGATTGATTTGTTCAAGGAAAGGAAGTTCCTTCTTAAGAGCATGCCTTATGCAAGGACTTAAATATCCTCGATTATGCTTCCCCACCTGAACTCGGTAGTGTTTTATCATAAGACTACCATGTGGTCATGCTTATGCAGGACAATGTGTTCAATTGTTTGTAGCAAAACCAGCTCATGTTGTGGAGCTTGCTATCGTAGTTCATATCCCGAGAATCTCGCAACGCCATCTCGTCGAATTGTGTTGCAACCCTTCCTTTTCGGACATGATGAGTCTGAAATATCCTAACACCAACCAGATCTGAATCTCAGGCGGATATGATGGTTGGAACATTCCAACAGCTGCATTTCGTTCCCAGCTTGCACCGTCCTTATGCCATTTCACTATGGGCTGCCTTCGTAGTAATTTCTGTTCAAGATCATCCTCAACAGTGGACTTACCATGGGTCCCCTCCACCTCCGATGATAAGCAAAAATCATCCATTGCGTTGTCTTCAACAAGGTAGTCTACATCATCCATTTTAGTCCGGGTGTACCATTCCTTTGCACTCCGCCAAACGATCATTGTGAATTGCCTTAGGCTAGTATGAAGAGTTTCAATGATCTTTGTATCAAAAGTAATTCTTTTTGCCACTTAAGGGAATAGTTCCTCGCGTCACCTCCCCTGAGGTGCCCCGCTATTGAATCATGGCAAATATTTTCTCACCACCTTGACACCATCCACCATCTTTCTAAGCGTGGAATTGTTGCCACCAATCAAACCCCGTTGTTGTTCCTCCATCCCTCTCGATGTATTTTGTGTCTCAACTCGAGATGTGTCACCGTCTCAGTCCGTGAGTCGATCATATTTGCTTGATCTCCGTGAAGATCGAATCATGCAGGGTTTTCCCCTTTCTTTACATTGTCGTGTCGGCGAAGATCTTGAAAGCAAGGCGTCAAGACTAAGATGATGGAATGAATCAACGTCTTCGAGAAAGGCAATTGGATCATGAAGATTGTGATAGTTCGTGACTTCCCTTTTTCCTCCTACCTCACGTCTTGAATCTCGGGGCGAGATTCTTGTTTAGTGGGGGTGAGTTGTCACATCCCAGATAGACCATGCATTAGGGTGTGCATCATGTTTAAATTTCATTTGAATTTGAAATGGGGAAGGCAGGAAACCCCAGAACACCCCCCCCCTTTTTAACAACTAGGGTTTACTAAAAAATTATTTCAATGAACCTGAAATGCCCTTCAAAATGTTCATCCTCTTTGCCTTGGTTCAGAACCCATGTCAAAGGAGGTGTGTCATTTTCTAGGTCATCTATGGGTTCTAGAATTAATCCACAAGTTTTTGAAATGGGCATTTTAAATTATATAAAATATTTTAAATGTTCAAAAATTTCCAAACCAAAATGTTTCATGTTAGGAATATTCTAACAGGTGACCAGGAGCATTTTGGTGATTTTTAAAATAGTTTTGGTATTTTTAAAAACCCCACAAAGTTGCAGAAAATTAGAAAAGAGTAAAATTAGAAAACCCTTACTCGACGCCGTCCACTGTGCCCACCGCTGCCCAGCCCAGCAGCGCCAGCTGCTTGCTGGCTTGACGAGCATCCAGGTGCCCGACGGCGAGCACCGGGCGCGCCACGCAGCTGGCCGTCGCCCTGCTTCACCTCCTCGCCGCCTCGCCGCCCTGGATGGCCTCCACGTCGTCGCCCGAACCCCCTGGACACGCCATTCGCCCCCCTGCCTCTCTCTCGCTCTTCCCCAACCTGGCCGACGCCATCGCCGACGCGCCACCGTCGACGCCGTGCTCCCCGCCGTCCATGCTCCTCCCCACCATGTCCGGCAGCTCACTTGCACCCCACTACCCCTAGCTAGCCGAGTCCCGCTCGCTCTAAGCACCAAGCCTCTACACCGACCTCGTAGAAGCTCGAAGCCGCCGGAGATCCCCATCGCCCGTCGCCGCCGCATCGAACCGCCCCGACCCGACGAGGCTCTCTACGGGTTCACTGTGAGCTGGCTACTCCCCGTCCTCTCCGCTCTCTTCCTCTTGCACCACAACGAAGCGCCGTCGATCACCCGAGCACGCACCGCCCTTGAGCTCGTCAGCCGACGAAGCTCCGGCCACCCAACGGCCACGCCACCTGTCCATCGCACTCACCGAGTTCTGCTGGGCCTAACTATGTACTTCCCAGCGCCTCGCCGAGCCCTCTAACACCAAACCCGACATCACCCGAGCCCGGCCGCCGCCCGACTTCGTCATGGCGCCCTCGCCACCCCTAACCCAATCGACCCCACCAAACACCATGGCTCACTTCCAGCTCCACGTAGATGCTCCCAGCTCCATTTGGTGCCAGAAAGTGCAAAAGCACTTTGCTCCGCCCTTTGGCCTCGCCCGGCTGAGCGCCAGCGAGTTGACCATCGACCATCAGTGGGCCCTGTTGGATCGCTCTGAGTCAATGGCGGGTGGACCCCGGTTAACTAATTAGGATTAGTTCTAATTAATTTAATTAGTTAAACTAACACGACATGCGGGTCCCACTGGTCAGTTTGACACAGATGACCCGTTGACCCCTGACGTCACACTGACCTCATCTTGGCCGACATTAACTCAAATTCTGGATTTATTTTTATATAATAAATTCCAGAATATAAATCAAATTTCAAATGCTTATAACTTTTATTCTATAACTCCAAATGCAAAGATTTATATATGAAAAATTATCAGAAAAATCCACTCTATCCATTGGTACAGGTTTTGATGCATGTTAAAACAAGTTAACTATGCTGTTTAACCAGAATAAGATAATGCACCTTTAGGACTAACTCAAATGAGCTATCATTTGAATCCTTGATTCAAATGAGTTCATCCCTATTATTTCAGCTTGCATTAGGCCAACACACATCCACATTGCCATGTCATAGCATGCATCATATATGTGCATTGCATTGATTGTGTTCTTCCTCGATTGCGGTGTTTGTCCCCTCTCGGTGAGACGATGTTCCGACGATTGTTCGATGACACCGATGAAGAACTATATTATCTTCGAAGTGCCGGGCAAGCAAAACCCCGTTTTTCATTCCGATACAATCCCAATCTCTCGCTCCTGCTATATTTTTTTGCTTTATTAAAAAAACGACTCATGTGTTATTTGCTGCGTAGCTGAACCCCTTGATCCTTTGCATGACCTGTCATTCCACGATAATTAGATGAAACCCACTAGCATGAGTAGGAATTGTTTGAGCCATGTTGTGCCTACTCATTTATGCTTGTTTGTCATGCCTGCTCTTTGCTTAGAGTTGAGTCGGGTCTGATTCATCGGGAATGAATTGGAATTGTTATGAACATGTCCTATTGTGTGTGAGCTAAGTGTGTGAACACGATTTGGTAAAAGGTAGCGGTGAGAGGCCATGTAGGAGTACATGGTGGGTTGTCTCATTGCAGCCGTCCTCGAGAACTGAGTTACGTGTTTGTGATCCATGAAACAGTTACTACCACGCATTGGGCCCGAAACCAATGGACCCTCTCGGCTTCTTGACCACCCTTGTCCTCGGTCAAGGGAGTTGCAAGTAGTTTACGGTGTTTGTAGCATCTTTGGGGCCGCATAGCGCTGACCTTAGGGGTGGGTTGTGTTGCGGTAGGCACACCGTGTTGATGTACCGAAGTGCCCGTTTGGTATCTCGGGAACCCTGCACACATCGTTCGGGGCTGTATGGGAAACCTCGGCCGGACTCCTGCGGATGGAACCCGAATAGGCGATAAACCTGGACTAGGGACTTGAGTGTTTAGGTAGGCCGTGGCCGACACCCACGTTGGGCTTCCGCTTGAAGGTTGCCGAGTACATGTCGTGTAAACGGCGGTAAGTGGTGAGAGCGTGTGTGAAGAAGTACACCCCTGCAGGGTTTTAATATGATCTATTCGAATAGCCGTGTCCACGGAGAAGGACTTCTGGATTGCCTATATCAGTTCATAGACAAGTGAAAGTGGATACCCTAAAATGCGCAAGATAAGTGTGAGTGCTATGGATGGCGTTCTCGTAGGGAAGGCGGAGCGGGTCCATAGTGGTGTATTGATATGGTGAATATGTGGACTGCGTGCGCCACCTCAAAGAGTTACTTGCAATGTAGTTCGGGATAGCCACCGAGTCAAAGCTGGCTTCTTGATCAAACTCCACCACCCCCTTTTGATAATGATGCATATGTAGTTAGTTACGATGTAAGTCTTGCTGAGTACAATTGTACTCACGTTTGCTTATTTTATGTTTTTGCGAGAGGCGTCGGTCTCGCTAGTAGTTCCACGTGGACTTGACGTTTAGCTTGTTACCTCGGCTACGATCTTGTGCCTTGGCGGGATCTGGTAGATAGTCGGGCTTCTCAGCCCTTTTCATTTATAGTTGTCGTACTCGAGACATGATTAGCTTCCGCTTGTGCTTTGACTTGTATGCTTTCGAGTGTTGGGTCATGAGACCCATGTTTGTAATATCTCGCTCTTGAGCCTAATGAATAATATTTGAGTCGTAGAGTTATGTTGTGATGCCATGTTGTATCTCGCATATTGAGCATAATGTGTGTATGTTTGAAATGCTTGGTATGTGTGGGATCCGACAAACTAGTTGTTTATCCTTGGCAGCCTCTCATATGGGGAAATGTAGTCTCGTGATTACGGCGATAGTAGTCCGCTTCTGACCGGTTCACCGGAGTCCTGCTAGCCCAGCACTACTGCTTGGACACTTGACTGGCGGCATGTGTTTCACTTCGTTCCTATGTCTCGCCCCTTCGAAATGTCACGCGGTGTTATTGAGTCCTGCCTAGCCTGCTACAGCCGGGATACCGGAGTCCTGTTAGCCAGTGCTACAGCCCGAATACATACGTTGATGACCGACATGCTCGATGTGATTCATGTATGCCTGTCCCCATAGGTTAAGCGCCGCTTTGGGTTCACGACTAGCCATGTCGGCCCGGGTTCTTTGTCATATGGATGCTAGCGACACTATCATATACGTGAGCCAAAAGACGCAAACGGTCCCGGGACATGGTAAGGCGACACCCGTGGGAATACCGTGCGTGAGGCCGCAAAGTGATATGATGTGTTACATGCTAGGTCGGTGTGACTTAGGATCGGGGTCCTGACAAGCTGTGACCCGGATTTTGCGCCTCAGGCTTGCCGGACTCACCGTAGGCGCAGTTGGCGCAGATTTCCTTCGCCGCCGCATCGCTCCCTTGCAGGAGAGGAGGAGGCCTGCTTGGGAGTTCCAAAACGCAGAGACATCATGAGGCTGCGCCCGGGCCTTAACTGGAATTTCACCGTCTTGGAGTTGGATGCGATGCTGCTAGAGCTGTTCAAGAACGACCCCGATCACCCCGAGTGGTTTAGGTTGCCGAGGGGGGTCGTCCCATTGTGCAACAACTCTGCGCTCGACCGCATCCGCGCCATGATGCCGTTGTGCGATTCCCATGGGATCGTTCCAACCTGGCAAGAGCCTTCCGACGACATCGTGCAGCAGTTCTTCGACAGCTTGGAAGAAGTGCCGATCCGCTCCGACGAAAGCGAAGAGGCTCACCGCGACACCACCGACGAAGAGATGGTGCGCATTGCCACCGGTGGAGGAGGCGGCAGATTGCCATTGGCGTCTTCGGCTACACCATGGAGGAGGCTGATGCAGCAGAGGCGGCAAGCCTTGCGGAGCAAAGGGAGTTTGCCGGTGAGGAAGAGCTTGCCGAACCCGAGGCCGAGTCGAGCGAACCAGCCGAGGGCGCTTCTTCCCCACCATCCAGCGGCTTGCGCAGCGGAGCCCCGGCTCCGCCAAAGCGTCTTCGCAAGGCGGAGGCGAGGCAGAGGCAGACGGGCCTGGCCGCAGCGCCAGCGTGGCCAGCGCTCTACCGCGGCAAGCGATGTTGCCGCGGGAGCACCCCACACTGCTGCGACAACTGGGGCGGGACCCTCCCAGGCCACCGCCGACACCTCCGCCAAGCGGCCAAGAGAGCCCACTCCTCCGCCTCGTCGCACTGGAGGCGAGCCGGAGTTTGATTTCTCTTCGCTCAGCTCCGAGGAGGAAGAAGAGTAAGCTTCAATATTGTGCTTGTATTTCTTCATTTTTGTTGCTTCATCTTGAATCTGATTTGCTTCGTTCTGAACTCTTTCCTTTTCGTGGCCTTCTAGCCCAGAGCGTCGAAGAGAGCCAAGACCCCGGTGGTCGTCGTTGAGGACGATCCACCCGTGGCAACAGGAGGCGCTGCTGAGACCCCTTGCGGACCTGGCAACCCTTCCTCAGAGCAGCCCCCTGACAGCCCCAGGTAAGTATGCAGTTTTCTCCCTTCTTGTTAGGTGTGCATGGGTGCTCCTTCTTCGTTGATATCATTTGTTGGTTTGTGTAGGAGCAGAGCAGCCTCATCAGGAGGGCTCGGAAGCCGCCCCTGAGATTCTATCTGCTTCGACTACCCCGCCAAGGGAGGATTCTCCGGCAAGGGAGCGTCCTCCGGCAAGGGAGCGTCCTCCGGCAAGGGAGGCTACTCCGGCAAGGGACAGCACCAGTGACCCTCCAGTGGTCGAGACCATGGCTGCAGATCCCATTGCAGGTAATCCTCTTCTTGTGAAATTTCCCTTGGGCTTGTTTTCTTCTGTTTTTCTTTGAATATTTGCTTGACTTTCTTTCTCCGTCCGCCACAGAGCCGATGGAGACTGAGGTCGCCGGCGAGGAGGATGCGCGCGGCAACACTGAAGAAGCCGCCGTCGTGGAAGAAGAGGCCGGCGCCGACGAGCCTGTCAGCGAGGAGGCCACCGAGGCTGCCGCCGCAGAAGCTGGTGAGGGGTCTGGCGATCGCCTTGGGACGCCACAGGGCCGCAGGAGCGCCAGCGCCACACCCACCCTCCCCCGCCGCTGTTGCAGCCAGTTCGAGGAGCCCCAGCCCGGCGCCTACTTGAAGACCGGCGACGGCGTCTTCATCAAACTCCCCTGGGAGTCGAGCTCCTGGGCGCCGGTCGAAGGAGAGACCTTTGACGGAGAGCTGCTCGCCTCTGCTGGCCGACACTCGGTGGACGCCAAGCATGGCAAGCAGCGGCGAAGTTCTGAGGAGGAGCAGCTGCTGAAGAAGCTGTTGTCGCTCTACCACGCCCGGCAAGCCAAGTTGGAGTCCCGGGAAGCACTTGTTGCAAGGGCGGGAGCAGACATGGAGAAGCGCGCGGAGGAGCTCCATGGCCGCAACCAGGAAGCTCTCCGGTCCTTGGCGGAGGAGCGGGAGCAACTCGCCGAGGAGCGCACGGCCTTCATCGTCGAGAAGGCCGCAGCTGAGGAGGAGCAACGGCTTGCCGCCGAGAAGCTGTCCGCAGAAAGCGGTGGCGTGGCGGAAGGTCAACTGGACAGCCACGAGGAAGAGCACTGCCATCGCGAGAGTCACTTGGCGGGGCTCTTAAGGAAGCGAAGGATGCTGCCGCAGCCGCCGAGGCCGCCAAGAAAGAGTTGGAGGCGAAGGTGGCGCGGCTGGGGCCGATCTCGGAAGAGTGGCGAGGAGCTTGCAGCGCTCAAGCACGGCGCCGAGAAGGACGCCTACACTCTTGGCGAGCTGCGAGGCCGTCTCGTGATAGAGCAAGGAGCTCGGCGCCGCCAAGGATTCCAAGGCAGATCTTCACCAAGCCGACCACTCAAAGCGATCCGTATCACGAAGTTCCGTGGGAGAACTGCCTCTGCTCCATAGACTAGAGCGAAGGTGTCGGCGGTGGCTCGATTTGGCATCGCCCCGATCGACCAAGAACCACCGGCAGCTCCTCAATCCAGTTTCTTCCGCACTTGTGCAGCCTGTCGAAAGTTACGGTCTTGAGCCCGCGAAGCCTTCAGCATTGCCCTCTCGCTTGACCGTTGCTTCTCGGATGAGCAACGGAAGCAAAGCAGACCTTGGCGCCAAGATCTTGGACGTCTTGCATGAAGGTGCGACTTCGTAAATTGTGTGCCGTTAGCCGGTGATGATCCTGTTAGGGATTACGAAGCGGCAAACAATCGACTGAAGAACTTGATCGCCGATCACGGTCACCTTCCTCATCGCTTCCACTTCCGGCCACTTTGTGAACTTGTCGATTACGGCGCATAAGTACTCAAAGCCCCGACAGCTTCGGGGAAGGGGCCGAGGATGTCGAGCCCCGGACGAAAATGGCCGAGGATAAAGGGATCGTCTCGAGAGCTTGAGTTGGCTGGTGTATCTGTTTGGAATGGGCAGCACGCTTCACACTTGGTTACTTGTGCAGTTGCATCCTGGAGGGCTGTCGGCCAGAAGAAACCTTGCCGGAAAGCTTTTCCCGCAAGTGCTCTTGCGCCAATGTGGTGACCACATATGCCTCCATGTATCTCTGCCAATAGCTTTTGTCCATCTTCCCGGCAAATACACTTCAATTTCACACCGTTGAGTCTCCTTACATGCAGTGTCTTTGTCGACAAACTGGTACATACTTGACTGCCGGGCTACTCTTTCCGCTTCTTCTTGATCTTCGGGAAGTTCTCCTGTCTGAAGGAAATGGACAATCTGCTGCGCCCATGCTGGAGCTTGTGGCTCGACAACGAGGACTAAAGGCACATCTGCTGCTGCGGGAACATCAGCTTCCACGGCAAGAACCTGCGGCTCAGTCGGAGCTTGACGTTCCCCGGCAAGCTTGCCGGAGCAAAACTTGTCGGGAGCGTCTGCTTCAACGAAACAAACCCTGGGGCTTGTCGGAGCAGACTGCTCCTCAGCTCTGTTGGTGTCGATCTTGGGAAACTTCCTCTTCTTGTTCTGTCCAGTTGATGGTGTTACGGTTGGTTGAGTTAGCTTGAGCACAAAAATCCCTGGTTCCACAGGCAACTTGAGTGCAGCGCACTTTGACGAACCATCGGCAATATCATTACGAGCTCTTGGAACATGTTCCATTTGTAGGCCGTCAAAGTGTTCTTCTAGCTTTCTCACTTCATCAACGTAGGCTTCCATCAACAGACTCTGATAATCTTTGTTCACTTGGCGGACGACAAGTTGTGAGTCACCCCTGACAATGAGCTTCTTGATCCCAAGGTCTACCGCGATCCTGAGACCGGCAAGCAAACCTTCATACTCTGTAGTATTGTTTGTTGCTTGCTCCTTGGGAAAGTGCATCTGGACTACGTACTTGAGGTGCTCTCCGGTGGGTGCGACAAGCACGCCGGCAAGACCGGCGCTGCAGCGAGAAGGCACCATCGAAGTACATCAGCCACTCTTTGTTGCTTCTTTGGCGGGAATGCTCGTCTGGAATTTCTTCATCCGGTGTTGGCGTCCATTCTGCTATGAATTCTGCCAATGCTCTGCTTTGGATAGTTGAAGTGCTTTCAAACTTGAGGCCAAAGCTTGGCAGTTCGATGCCCACCGACAATCCTGCCACGCTTCACGGATTCTGCAGTATCCTCTTCAGCGGAAAGCGAGTGACAACTGTGATCTCATGTGCCTGAAAGTAATGGCGCAGCTTTCTTGAGGCCATGAGAAGGCCGAAAAGCAATTTCTGCACACCAGAGTACCTTGACCTAGCCCCCTGCAGAAGGGAACTGACAAAGTAAACTGGGCGCTGCACCATCCTTTTCTGCATCTGCTCATGCATCTGCGCAGATCCGTCCTTGTCGGGACCAGAGCTTGTCGGCGAAGCCCCCTGCTTGTCGCTGGATGTGTCTGCCGTGGTTGCTAGCTCATCATCCGCCTCCCTCTCCGCTAGTAATGCAGCACTAACCACTTGATTGGTTGCTGCTATATATAGCAGCAACTTCTCTTGTGGCCTAGGTGCGACAAGTGTTGGAGTGGAGGACAGGTATCTCTTCAAGTCCTGCAGCGCAGCCTCCGCTTCGGGAGTCCATTTCATTGGACCTGCCTTTTTCAAAATCTTGAAAAATGGCGGGCGCGTTCAGCAGAACCTAGAGATAAACTCTTTGAGAGCGGCCACGCATAACCGTCAAGTCTTCGTGACATCCTTGGCCGCTTTGGTGCTTCAATCTGCTCAATGGCCTTGATCTTGTCGGGATTGGCTTCAATCCCCATTTGGGACCTGAAGAACCCGAGAAGCTTGCGGAAGGGACTCCAAACACGCACTTCTCGGGGTTGAGCTTGAGGTTGATCTTGCGCAGATTTGCAAAGGTCTCATCCAAATCTTGAACCAGAGTTGCTTTTTAATTGCTAATTACTACTATTTCATCAATGTAGGCTTCTACATTTATTTTCATTTGCGGCTCAAAAGCGTCATGGACTACTCTTGCAAGCGTTGAACCAGCATTCTTCAAACCGAAAGGCATCCGTATGAAACGATGTGCCACATGGAGTAATGAATGCGGTCTTCTCCTCATCTTCTTACTGCCATGAAGATCTGATGATATCCACGAGTATGCATCAAGAAATGAAAGCAAATCACATCCGGCCGTGGAGTCAACAATCTGGTAGATGCGCGGCAAGGTATATGGATCTTTGTGACAAGCTTTATTTACATCCGTGAAGTCAATACAAAGTCTCCATTTCCCATTTGCCTTCTTGCGCACAACTACTGAGATTGGCCAACCACGTAGGATGGAGCACTCCTCGACAAGGACTGCTGCATCCAATTTCCTGATATCTTCTGCGATGAATTCTTGGCGCTCCTTTGCTGTTTCCTGATTTTACGCTTGACGGGCGCGCATGAGGGCAAGCGGCAAGGCGGTGCTCAATTAATTTCCTAGGAACACCGGGATGTCGGGACGGTTGCCATGCAAACACGTCGACGTTCGCCCGCAGGAAAGCAACGAGCGCGCCTTCCTATTTAGGGTCGAGAGAGGCACTAATGGTGAATGTACCACCAGTGCCGTCCTCCTTGGCGGACACCTTCTTGGTCTTTGGCGGAGATGTCATCGTCTTCTTGCACTTGCCGGTGGAGCTCGATGGTGCGTCCTCGACGGTAGCGCAGCACTCCGAAGAGGTGCGCTTGCCGGAGTGGGCATCGAGCTCTTGCGGACTTGGTCTTCTTCTTCCCTCCGGAGCTTGATGACAAGTGTTTTGCTTTACATTGCAGCTGCTTCCGGTAGATCTTGTCGGCACAGATAAGAGCATCCTTCTTGTCGCCATGGACAGAGATGATGCTTATCGAGCCTGGCATCTTGAGTAAGTTGTATGCATAATGAGAGGCTGCCATGAACTTGGCGAGTCTTTGGCTGACCAAGTATCCCATTGTAAGGCAATGGGAAATCAACAACGTCGGATGTGACCCTCTCGGTCCTAAAGTTCAGCTTCGCTGCCAAATGTCACGAAACAACGTGATCTTCCCTTGACTTGCTCCTTCCCGGATTGATTCCTTGGAATGTGCCGGTCTCTCTGAGCTTCATTGTCGAGGATCTGAAGCTTTTGGATCACCGCGGAGGAGATCAGGTTTAAGCCGGCCCCGCCGTCAACTAGCATCTTGGTGACCTTGAGGTTGCGGATAGTTGGTGAGACCAACATCGGCAAGCACCCGACCGCATGATTATGCGATCAGGGTGGTCCTCAATATCAAAGATGATAGGCGTCTTTGGACCACTTTAGAGGCGTGCGTGACTCTACGGATGGTTCAGTTGCATTAACTTCCTGCATCCACTGCTTGAGTTGGCGGTGGGAAGTATGCAGGGAAGCACCTCCGTCAACGCAAAGGACCTCTGTAGCTTTCTGAAACTCCTGCTCATCGGCGTTGTCGTCTTCCATATCTTCATCGTCGTCTTCGTCTTCACCCTTGTCGCGGCCGCGGGGAGGCCTGTCTCCTTGCCGCTGCTTGGCCTTGCCGCAATGCCCTCCCCGGCCAGGACGTTTCTTGCTGGCCCCTCCAGCACCTTCCTGGGCCTTCTCCTTGTCGCGCCGCTCGTACTCAGCCTTCTGTTGTTCAACAAGCTGCTCGACCTTCTTGCAGCTCTGGAGGTCATGGCCCTTGGTGCGGTGGATCTTGCAGTACTGCTTGCCGGAGCCGTCCTGCTTGTCGGCGGCCGCCACAGGCTGGTGGTTGGCGTCAGCGGCAACCTCCTTGCCGGAGCCACCAGCCTTGGCGTTCTTGTCGCCACCTCCGTTGCGGACTGCTCAACAGCTAGCACTTCTCTGCCTTTCTTCTTCATGTTGCCCCTTGTGGCTCTTCTTTGCCGGGGCGGTCTCCTCACTGTCAGATCCTGCTTCTGCATTCTCTCCTGGGAGTCTCCTCCCCTCCTCAGCACGTGCGCATTTGTCGGCCAGGGCGTATAGCTCACTGAAGTCCTTGACTTTGCACATCGCCATCTCCTCCCTCATCCTGCGGTTCCGCATGTTACGATGAAACGCGCCGATCACCTTGGCGGGGTGGACATACGGGATGTTGTAGTGCACACGGCTGAATCTCTGAATGAACTTGCGGGGACTCTCCTTTCTTACAGGCGGCAGATGAAGGTCACTTTCTTGGCCATGAGGCTTATGGCCGCTTGTGAAGGCGCCAACAAACTGATGGCATAGATCTGCCCAAGAAGATATGGAGTTGTCCGGCAAGTGCATGAGCCAGGACCTGACGTTGGGCTTGAGCACCAGCAGGAACTAGTTGGCGAGGATCTTGTCGTCTCGTCCCCCCGCAGCCTGCACCGCAATGGTGTAGATGCTGAGGAACTCCGACGGATGCGTCCTGCCATCGTACTTCTCTGGCACGTCTGGCTTGAAGTTTTTCTTGCTGGGCCACTGGACTTGCCGCAGCTCACGAGTGAACGCAGGGCAACCTACCGCGTACGGCAAGTCGCCTGGTTCCTCTGGCGCGTGCGTGTCAACAGAGGGCCCGGCGCGCTTGTCGGATTGACGTCGCGCTTCTCTTCGGCGCTCGATGCAAGTTCGAGCATCCTCTTGCTATCGTTCATGAAGAACTTGGCGCTGATCGCGGCGAGATCGTGGATCCGATGACGCGGTAGAGTCGCTGCCGAGGTGGATCCGGCGAGTCGGTGATCTTGGCCTTCGGGGTGGAGAGTGCATGGTGGTTGCACCTCCACAAGTCTCATCGCCACTGGCTCGTGCCTTGTCGTCTTGCCGCGGCAGCGATGCGCTCGGTTGCCGCGGAGCGTCGCCGTTGGCGAAGCCAATGAGACTCTGTATGGTGGCCCTCCATACGTCGACCTTGTCGGCCGTTGGAGGGTAATCGAGGAGCAGTTGAGCTCTCGCCAGAGCTTCTGCTGGAGTGGTGGGTGGCAATGGTGAACGGTGCGAGGAGCGGGATACGCTCGGACTTCTAACTATGTTAGAAGGAGCAGCATCTCGTCTAGGCGACCGTACCTCGCTCGTGCCAGCATGTTGGCGTGCACGCTGGTCTTGAGGGTCTCGAGATCCTCCAGCTCGGTCTTGATCCAACGAGCGTATGGTATTGTGAATACCATGACGCTGTTGGTCCCGTCTCTGAGATGGGCGCGGGGCATGTGCGGACGCCGAGGTTTGCGCGACCTTGTCCTTGGACTTGGCAGCGTCACGAACTCCTTTGCCGGCGCCCATTCTTCCGCCAGCGTCTGCTCCACCACCCGTTTGCTCCGCTGATGGTGGGTACGACGTGGACGGCTCGGCTGCCGCTGAAGCCTTCTTCTTCGGTGGCATGTTGATGAAGATGTTGCTCATGTGAATGCCGGATCAGGTTCACACAGCCTCGACGCACCCCTACCTGGCGCGCCAAAGATGTCGGGGAGGCTGATCGGACCCACGAACACCTATGGGGCCGGCGGACCAGGCCCCTTCTGGTTTGGAGGGGGGAGGAGATCGCACGAAGAGCGGATCGAGGCGAAGCACACGAGCAGTTTTACCGAGCTTCGGAGCTCTCCGGAGAGATATACTCCTACTGCTGCTTGTCTGATTTGTATTGTGTTCTCACAGTTACGTATGAGTCGAGCGGACCGAACCCCTCTCGTTGCACATGGGCCTCCTCTTATATGCTCAAGGGGTCTCGGACAGTGGCAACGTAGATGAGGGTACAAATGGAAAAACGATGGTTGGTACACCTACTTGAACAAAGGTATGCGATTGCAATATACCTAACTCGGCGGCAAGGGACAAAAGCATTAAATGCCCGTCCTCGCCGCCTAAACAAAGGCAACAGGGACCGTCGGGGCGCCACCGTTTGCCACGACGGTAGGCTTGTCAGCCGCTTATCGCTGCTCCCTCCGGTTGCACAGCCTCTTGACACGCGTGCATGGAATGGTCCCATGGCGACACGTTGATGGATGAGCTGGAGCGGAGATGAAGAGAGGTTGCCTGCCGCAGCAAGTGCCTTGCCGCGGCTGAATCCTTGTCGCGTCCGGAGGCTTGTCGCGCTCCGAGCCTTCCCGGCAAGCTCCTCTTGCCAGGGTCTTGTCTTCTACGTGCCTTGAGTGGCTTTCCCAGCAAGCTCCTCTTGCCGGGGCCTTGTCTTCTTGGTCAAATACTTTGTTCTTGAATGGATCCAAAGGAACCACGAAGGATCTTGGCGGTGACCAGGCAAACCCTGCCGCGGGGTGCTGCAACTGCCTGTGCACGAGTTCGGGATACTAGGGTACCCCTACTCTAGTACACCGACACGTGTTGGCCAATCATCAAGGATGACTTCTACTCGCTGTGTGATCAATTCCATGCAGGAACACTTAACCTCCAGAGCATGAATGATGGACTGATTACTCTAATCCCGAAGAATGTGTCTCCATCCACAGTTAATGTTTACAGGCCAATCACATTACTAAATTGCTGCCTTAAACTCATTACTAAGCTTCTGGCCAACCGTCTGCAGAAGGTCATTCTGAAAATTATTCATCGTAACCAATATGGATTCATACATGGAAGATCTATACAAGATTTCCTTGCATGGGCATTTCAATACATTCACCAATGCCAACTTCCAAGCGACCGATCGTTCTGCTAAAGCTGGATTTCGCCAAAGCATTCGACACCATCGAGCATGACCCCGTGATATACGTTGTTGTATGAGATGATCATGTTTTGTAAAAGTTATCGGCAACTGGCAGGAGTCTTATGGTTGTCGGTTTATTTTATGAAATGCAAACTCCATGTAATTGATTTACTTTATCACTATGCGTTAGCAATAGTTGTAGAAGCAATAGTTAGCGAGACGACCACGACGCTACGATGGAGATCAAGGTGTTGAGCCGGTGATGATGGAGATCATGGAGATGCTTTGGAGATGGAGATAAAAAACACAAGATGATGATGGCCATATCATGTCACATATTTTGATTGCATGTGATGTTTATGTTTTTTGCATCCTATTTTGCTTAGTATGGCGGTAGCATTATAAGATGATCCCTTAACTATATTTCAAGGAATAAGTGTTCTCCCTGAGTATGCATCATTGCGATAGTTCTTCGTGTTGAGACACCACGTGATGATCGGGTGTGATAGGCTCTGCGTTCACATACAACGGGTGCAAGACAATTTTGCACATGCGGAATAATCAGGTTAAACTTGACGAGCCTAGCATGTACAGACATGGCCTCGGAACACTGGAGACCGAATGGTCGAACGTGAATCATATAGTAGATAAGATCAACATAGAGATCTTCACCATTGATGACTACTCCATCTCACATGATGATCGGACATGGTTTAGTTGATTTGGATCACGTTACACTTAGATGACTTGAGGTATGCCAGTTTAAGTGGGAGTTCTTAAGTAATTGGATTAATTAAACTTTAATTTATCATGAACTTAGTCCTGATAGTATTTGCAAATTATGTTGTAGATCAATAGCTCGTGTTGTAGCTCCCCTATGGTTTTTGATATATTCCTAGAGAAAATTAAGTTGAAAGATGATAGTAGCAATGATGCGGACTAGGTCCATGATCTGAGGATTATCCTCATTGCTCCACAGAAGAATTATGTCCTTGATGCACCGCTAGGTGACAGACCTATTGCAAGAGCAGATGCAAACGTTATGAACGTTTTGGCAAGCTCGATATGATGACTACTTGATAGTTTAGTGCGCCATGTTTTACGGCTTAGAATCAGGGCTTCAAAGACGTTTTGAATGCCACGGAGCATATGAGATGTTCCAAGAGCTGAAATTGGTATTTTAGACTCATGCCCGTGTCGAGAGGTATGAGACCTCTGACAAGTACTTTGCCTACAAGATGGAGGAGAATAGCTTAGCTAGTGAGCAAGTGCTCAGAATGTCTGGGCACTACAATCGCTTGAATCAAGTGGGAGTTAATCTTCCAGATAGGATAGTGATTGACAGAGTTCTCTAGTCACTATCACCAAGCTACTAGAACTTCATGATGAACTATTATGTGCGAGGGATAACGAAAAAGATTCTCGAACTCTTCGCGATGCTGAAATGGCGAAGGTAGAAATCAAGAAAGAGCATCAAGTGTTGAGTTAACAAGACCACTAGTTTCAAGAAAAAAAGGCAAAGGAAAAGAAAGGGAACTTCAAGAAGAATGACAAGCAAGTTGCCACTCCCGTTAAGAATCCCAAAGCTAGACCTAAGCCTGAAACTGAGTGCTTCTACTGCAAAGGAAATGGTCACTAGAAGTGGAACTACCCCAAATAATTGGTGGATAAGAAGGATGGCAAAGTGAGCAAAGGTATATTTGATATACATGTTATTGATGTGTACTTTACTAGTGTTCATAGTAACCCATGGGTATTTGATACCGGTTCAGTTGCTAAGATTAGTAACTCGAAACATTAGTTGCAAAATGAACAGAGACTAGTTAAGGGTGAGGTGACGATGTGTGTTGGAAGTGATTCCAAGGTTGATAAGGTCACCATCGCACACTCTCTCTACCTTCGGGATTAGTGTTGGACCTAAGTAAATGTTATTTGGTGTTTGTGTTGAGCATGAATATGATTGGATCATGTTTATTGCGATAAGGTTATTCATTTAAGTCAGAGAATAATTGTTGTTCCGTTTACATGAATAAGACTTCTGTGGTCATACACCATGTAAATGGTTTATTGAATCCCGATCGTGGTGATACACATATTCATAATATTGATGACAGAAGATGCAAAGTTGATAATGATAGTGCAACATACTTGTGACACTGCCATTTAGGTCATATTGGAGTAAAGCGCATGAAGAAACTCCATGCAGATGTACTTTTGGAATCACTTGATTATGAATCATTTGATACTTGCGAACCATGCCTCATGGGCAAGATGACTAAAACTCCGTTCCCAAGAACAATGGAGCGGGCCAATGACTTATTGAAAATAATACATACCGATGTATGCGGTCCAATGAGTGTTGAGACACGGGGTGGGTATCGTTATTTTCTAACCTTCACAGATGATTTGAGCAGATATGGATATATCTACTTAAGGAAACACAAGTCTGAAACATTTGAAAAGTTCAAAGAATTTCATAGTGAAGTGGAGAATCATCGTAATAAGAAAATAAAGTTTCTATGATCTGATCGCGGAGGCGGATATTTAAGTTAAGAGTTTGGCCTTCATTTAAAATAATGTGGAATAGTTTAACAACCCACGCCACCTGGAACACCAGAGCGTAATGGTGTGTCCGAACGTCGCAACTGCAGTTTATTAGATAGGGTGCGATCTATGATGTCTTTTATCGATTTACCACTATCATTTTGGGAGTATGCATTAGAGACAGCTGCATTCATTTAAATAGGGCACCGTCTAAATCTGTTGAGACGACACCGTATGAACTATGGTTTGGCAAGAAACCTAAGTTGTCGTTTCTTAAAGTTTGGGGTTGCGACACTTATATCAAAAGGCTTCAATCCGATAAGCTCGAACCCAAATCGGAGAAGTGCACCCTAAGGAAACAATTGGGTACACCTTCTACCACAAATCCGAAGGCAAGATATTTGTTGCCAAGAATGGAAACTTTCTGGAGAAAGAGTTTCTCTCAAAAGAAGTGAGTGGGAGGAAACTAGAACTTGATGAGGTAATTGTACCTTCTCTCGAATTGGAAAGTAGCTCATCACAGAAAACGTTCCAGTGATGCCTACACCAACTAAAGAGGAAGCTAATAATGATGAATATGAAACTTCGGATCAGGTTACTACTGGACCTCGTAGGTCGAACAGATCACGTTCCGCACCAAAGTGGTACGGTAATCCTGCTCTAGAAGTCATGTTACTAGACCATGGCGAACCTATGAACTATGAAGAAGTTATGATGAGCCCAGATTCCAATAAATCTCTTGAGGCCATGAAATCTGAGATTGGATCCATGTATGAGAACAAAGTGTGGACTTTGGTGGACTTGCCCGATGATCAGTAAGCCATTGCGAATAAATGGATCTTCAAGAGGAAGACGAACGCTGATGGTAGTGTTACTATCTACAAAGCTCGACTTGCCGCAAAAGGTTTTCGAGAAGTTCAAGGTGTTGACTACGATGAGATTCTCTCACTCGTAGCGATGCTTAAGTCCGTCCGAATCATGTTAGCAATTGCCGTATTTTATGAAATTTGGCAAATGGATGTGAAAACTGCATTCCTTAATAGATTTATTAAAGAAGAGTTGTATATGATACAACCAGAAGGTTTTTTCGAACCTAAAGGTGCTCACAAAGTGTGCAAGCTCCAGCGATCCATCTATGGACTGGTCCAAGCATCTCGGAGCTGGAATATACACTTTGATGAGGTGATCAAAGCATAGGGTTTTATACAAACTTTCGGAGTAGCCTGTATTTACAAGAAAGTGAGTGGGAGCCCTATAGCATTTCTAATATTATACGTGGATGACATATTGTTGATTGGAAATGATGTAGAATTTCTGGATAGCATAAAAGGATACTTGAATAACAGTTTTTCAATAAAAGATCTCGGTGAAGCCACTTACATATTGGGCATCAAGATCTATAGAGATAGATCAAGACGCTTGATAATACTTTTAACAAAATACATACCTGGACAAGTTTTTGAAAGAGTTCAAAATGGATCAGTCAAAGAAGGATTTCTTGCCTGTATTGTAAGGTGTGAAGTTGAGTAGTCTCAAAGCCCGACCACGGTAGAAGATAGAGAGAGAATAAAAGTCATTCCCTATGCCTCAGCCATAGGTTCTATAAAGTATGCCATGATGTGTACCAGACCTGTTGTGTGCCTTGCCATGAGTTTAGCAAGGGAGTACAATAGTGATCTAGGAGTAGATCACTCGACAATGGTCAAAATTATCCTAAGAGGATTAGGAAATATTTCTCGGTTATGGAGGTGATAAAGAGTTCGTCGTAAAGAGTTACGTCGATGCAAGCTTTTACACCAATTCAGATGGCTCTGGGTCTCAATCTGGATACATATTAAAAGTGGGAGCAATTAGCTAGAGTAGCTCCATGCAGAGCATTGTAGACATAGAAATTTGCAAAATACATACGGATCTGAATGTGGCGTAACCCGTTGACTAAACTTCTCTCACAAGCAAAACATGATCACACCTTAGTACTCTTTGGGTGTTAATCACATAGCGATGTGAACTAGATTATTGACTCTAGTAAACCCTTTGGGTGTTGGTCACATGGCGGTGTGAACTATGGGTGTTAATCACATAAATATGTTAACTATTGGTGTTAAATCACATGGCGATGTGAACTAGATTATTGACTCTAGTGCAAGTGGGAGACATGTGTTGTCTTTTGATGAACGGGATCACATCATTAGGAGAATGATGTAAGACCCATCCGTTAGCTTAGCATATTGATGATACATCTCCAATGAATCTATAATTTTTGATTGTTCCATGCTATTATATTATCCATCTAGGATGTTTTATATGCATTTATATGCTATTTTATATGATTTTTGAGACTAACCTATTAACCTAGAGCCCAGTGCAAGTTTTTGTTTTTCCTTGTTTTTGAGTATCGCAGAAAAGGAAAACCAAATGGAGTCCAATTGACCTGAAACTTCGCGGAACTTATTTTTGGACCAGAAGAAGGCCATGGAGTAAAAGAGTTGGGCCAGAAGAGTCCCGGGCTGCATGCGAGGGTGGGGGGCGCGCCCACCCCCCTGGGCACGCCTCCCTACCTCGTGGACAGCGCGGAGACCCCCCTCACTTGTTCTCGACGCCAACATCTCTTATATATACCCAAACTTCTAGAAAGAAACCTAGATCGGGAGTTCCGCTGCCACAAGCCTCTGTAGCCACCGGAAACCAATCTAGACCCGTTCCGACACCCTACCGGAGGGGGGAACCCTCACCGGTGGCCATCTTCATCATCCCGGCGCTTTCCATGACGAGGATGGAGTAGTTTACCCTCGGGGCTGAGGGTATGTAACAGTAGCTATGTGTTTCATCTCTCTCTCTCGTGTTCTTGAGGTGTTACGATCTTGATGTATCGCGAGCTTTGCTGTTATAGTTGGATCTTATGATGTTTCTCCCCCTCTACTCTCTTGTAATGGATTGAGTTTTCCCTTTGAAGTTATCTTATCGGCTTGAGTCTTTAAATATTTGAGAACACTTGATGTATGTCTTGCATGTGCTTATCTATGGAGACAATGGGATATCACGTGATTCACTTGATGTATGTTTTGGTGATCAACTTGCGGGTTCAATTGAACTTATGTATAGGGGTTGGCACACGTTTTCGTCTTGACTCTCCGGTAGAAACTTTGGGGCACTCTTTGAAGTTCTTTGTGCTGGTTTAGATGAATCTGAGATTGTGTGATGCATATCGTATAATCATACCCACGGATACTTGAGGTGACATTGGAGTATCTAGGTGACATTAGGGTTTTGGTTGATTTGTGTCTTAAGGTGTTATTCTAGTACGAACTCCATGATAGATCGAGCGGAAAGAATAGCTTCGTGTTATTTTACTACGGACTCTTGAATAGATCGATCAGAAACGATAACTTTGACGTGGTTTCGTACCCTACCATAATCTCTTCGTTTGTTCTCCGCTATTAGTGACTTTGGAGTGACTCTTTGTTGCATGTTGAAGGATATTTATATGATACAATTATGTTATTATTGTTGAGAGAACTTGCACTAGTGAAAGTATGAACCCTAGGCCTTGTTTCATTGCATTGCAATACCGTTTACGCTCACTTTTATTACTTGTTACCTTGCTGTTTTTATACTTTCATATTACAAAAACCTATATCTACTATCTGTATTGCACTTGTATCACCATCTCTTCGCCGAACTAGTGCACCTATACAATTTACCATTGTATTGCGTGTGTTGGGGACACAACATACTCTTTGTTATTTGGTTGTAGGGTTGTTTGAGAGAGACCATATTCATCCTACGCCTCCCACGGATTGATAAACCTTAGGTCATCCACTTGAGGGAAATTTTCTACTGTCCTACAAACCTCTGCACTTGGAGGCCCAACAACGTCTAGAAGAAGAAGGTTGCGTAGTGGACATCAAGCAGTTTCTGGTGCCGTTGCCTGGGAGGTTAGTTCTTGAAGGTATATCTTTAGATCTTGCAATAGAATCTTTTAGTTTCTTGTTTTATCACTAGTTTAATCTATAAAAGAAAAGTACAAAAAATGGAATTGAGGGTACCTCATATGCTTCATCTTTTTAATGTCTTTCATGAAAATGATGGGAAGGAAAATTGTGCTCAAGTACTACAAGAAGAACTACATAGAATGCTTGGCATAAAATATGTGAATAATGAGCATGATTGCAATGTTGTTAGTATGAATTCCTTGAATATCCATGATGCCAATGATATGCAAAGCCACAAGCTTGGGGAAGCTATGTTTGATGAAGATTATATTTTTTGTCCCCCATGTTTTGATGAGCAAATTTATTATGATGATAGCATGCCTCCTATTTATGATGATTATATTGATGAAAGTGGGTTTGGAAGAGTGTAACCTTTAGGAAGTAATGACCCCACTATTTTGGAGGGTGTTGAATCTTATTGTGATAATTATGAAAGTGGATTTGGAGAGGTCATGACTTTATTTAGTGATGAATCCACTATTTCGGAAGAGGTTCCAATTGATTATGAGAACAAAGTTGCTATCTATGATGATTATGGTGATGACTTGTATGCTATTCAGAATAATGATAACCATGAAACTTGTCATCATGATTTTAGTTTTCAATTGGATTATTCCTCACATGATAATTATTCTGTTGAGTGTGCTCCCACTATTATTCATGAGAAGAGTTTTGCTTATGTGGAGAGTAGTAAATTTTCTATGCTTGTAGATCATGAAAAGAATGCTTTATGTGATGGTTATATTGTTGAATTCATTCATTATGCTACAGAAAATTATTATGAGGGAGGAACATATGCTTGTAGGAATTGCAATAATACCAAGTTTCCTTTCTATGTGTTGAAAATCTTGCAGCTATGCTTGTTTTGCCTTCCTATGCTAGTTGATTATTGTTCCCATAAGTTGTTTTCTCACAAAATCCCTATGCATAGGAAGTGGGTTAGAATTAAATGTGCTAGTCATATTATTCATGATTCTCTCTTTATGTTTCAATTCTTATCTTTTATGTGAGCATCATTGAAATCATCATGCCTAGCTAGGGGCGTTAAACGATAGCGCTTGTTGGGAGGCAACCCAATTTTATTTTGTTCTCTGCTTTTGTTCCTATTTAGTAATAAATAATTCATCTAGCCTCTGTTTAGATGTGGTTTTATGTTTTAATTAGTGTTTGTGCCAAGTAGAACCTTTGGGAAGACTTGGGTGAAGTCTTTGTGATCTTGCTGCAAAAAACAGAAACTTTAGCGCTCACGAGATTAGCTACAAGTTTTTACTGGAGAGTGGTATTAGGTTGATTATTTTTTCAGATTATTAATAGAAAAATTCCTCAGGTCCAACAATTTATTTCAGAATTTTTGGAGTTACAGAAGTATATGTTTGATACAGATTACTACAGACTGTTCTATTTTTGACAGATTCAATTTTCATTGTGTTGTTTGCTTATTTTGATGAATCTATGAGTAGTATCAGAGGGTATGAACCATAGAGAAGTTGGAATATAGTAGATATTACACCAATATGAATTTAGAATGAGTTCACAACAGTACCAAAAGTGGTGATTTATTTTCTTATACTAACAGAGCTTACGAGTTTTCTGTTGAGTTTTGTGTTGTGAAGTTTTCAAGTTTTGGGTAAAGATTCGATGGACTATGGAATAAGGAGTGGCAAGAGCCAAAGATTGGTGATTCCCAAGGCACCCCAAGGTAATATTCAAGGACAACTGAGGGAGTCCTGGATTAGGGGGTGTCCGGATGGCCGGACTATGACCTTTGGCCGGACTCCTGGACTATGAAGATACAAGATTGAAGTCTTCATCCCGTGTCCGGATGGGACTTTCCTTGGCGTGGAAGGCAAGCTTGGCGATACGGATATGTAGATCTATTTCCATTGTAACCGAATCTGTGTAACCCTAATCCTCTCCGGTGTCTATATAAACCGGAAGGTTTTAGTCCGTAGGACGAACAACAATCATACCATAGGCTAGTTTCTAGGGTTTAGCCTCTCTGATCTCGTGGTAGATCTACTCTTGTACTACCCATATCATCAATATTAATCAAGAAGGAGTAGGGTTTTACCTCCATCGAGAGGGCCCGAACCTGGGTAAAAACATTGTGTCCCTTGTCTCCTGTTACCATCCGGCTAGACGCACAGTTCGGGACCCCCTACCCGAGATCCGCCGGTTTTGACACCGACATTGGTGCTTTCATTGAGAGATCCCCTGTGCCGTCACCTTTAGGCCCGATGGCTCCTTCGATCATCAACAACGACACGGTCCAGGGTGAGACTTTTCTCCCCGGACATATCTTCGTATTCAGCGGCTTTTCACTGCGGGCCAATTCGCTTGGCCATCTGGAGCAGATTGAATGCTACGCCCCTGGCCATCAGGTCAGATTTGGAAGTTTGAACTACACGACCGACGTCCGCGGAGACTTGATCTTCGACGGGTTCGAGCCACGGCCAAGCGCGTCGCACTGTTACAATGGGCATGATCTAGCTCTGCCGCCGAACAGTGTCCTGGAGGCCGCACCCGTGTCCGCTCCGACCCTTAGCTCGGGCCGATTGCTTAATCGAGGATGGGTGGCTGGACACCGCCTCGGGGGCTGCAATCTCTATGGTGATCGAGCCGAACACCATACCCGTCCTTTGCGACGCTCGTGACTCCAAGGTGCCGGACTCCTTTCCGGACTCCGAACCTTCTGCGCCCCTGCTAATCGAATCTGATTGGGAGCTGATAATGGAGTTCACCGCCGCAGACATCTTTCAGCACTACCCTTTCGGCGACATTCTGAATTCATAAAGTCTCTCTCTTTATCAGGAGAGCCCCGGCCGGAATATGGTCAGGAAGGTTGGGATGCGGACGACGAAGAAATTCAATACCCACCCACCACCCACTTTGTAGCCACTGTCGATGATTTAACCGACAGGCTTAACTCCGACTCCGAAGACATCGACGGTATGGACGATGATGTAGGAGACAAATAGGAACCAGCGCCTATAGGCCACTGGACAACCACCCCATCTCACGATGTATACATGGTTGATACACCTAAAGGAAACGACAACGAGGAACAAAGGGACGCAACGAGGGACCGTTCCCTCGAAAAGCAATCAAAGCGGCGGCGTAAGCGCCGCTCCAAACCCCACCTCGCCAGGGAAAACAGCCATACAGACCCAGCCATAGAGCAGGGCGAACCGGCGGACGAAGAACATGTCGTCGAGCAACCGCCCGAACAGGGCAACTTGGATAAACAACCCGTCCACGGCGAAGACAACAGTCCGGACGACGTCACGCCGGAAAAGTTGCTGGAGCAAAAGAACCTCCAAAAAAGGCTCGTCGCCACTGTGCGTAGCCTGAAAAAGTAGAAGCGGAAGCTCAAAACAGCGGAAGATGCACTCAGAATTAGATGGAGCAAAGTACTCAACACCGCAGACACATACGGCGACAGTCGCCACACAAAGAGTTATCCGAAGCGAAAATTATTGCCGGAATTTGATGATGAGGCCTTAGAGCCTCCGCAATCAAAAAATAATAAGGAAGCCACCCGGTCGGACAAACGACCCCATGGCCAACATAGTGCGGCAAAGGACGCCGCACACAAGCCAGCACGCGATCCTCACAAGGATTCGCATCAAAATGATGGCCCAGCCAGATCTATTTATGGGCCAAGAAAACAAGCAACTATCAAGCACTACTGGGACGCGAAGCTTTCGCCCGCTTTAACGCAATACCGCATTATGCATCCCTTATACTTAAAATGCCCGGTCCACGAGGCATCATCTCATTAAAGGGAAATATCGAGTGTTCCTCGAGACGGAAGATTGTGCGGCTGCATTAACAGCCACATACTAAACCGGCCTCATTAGGCAAAGCACCTAAAACAGGTCGTTCAGACCCCGGACATGGCTAGACGAGTCCAGCGTAAGGGCTTACTAGCCGCACGCGCCCGTTCAAGGGGCTCGGCACATGCACAACAAGAGACAATAAAGCTCAATCTTATTCATTTAAAAAAAACATACTTTGTTTATTTAAAGTAACGTACATTTTCGCACGATCTTTTTCAACTAAGTTCCTCTATTTTACAGATGAACACCGTGCTACACCCGTCCAGGATACGGCTGACTGTGAGGCACATGCGCAGACGCGTGCAGGGACCCGTTGCAAGGATTCTTTTCAGATTAAGACCCTGCGTAAACCTTTTTTACTGTCTCTTGTTGATACACATCCCCCCGGTTTCTTGCTATAACCGAGGTGGAGGCTGGCGTCTTGGCATCGACCACGTCAGAACTTTGCGCATACCTGGACACCAGGGGGTTATTAATAAGGGCGTTGTTCAGCCTGTTTTTATAAAGACCGAATACCTTAGGGAGTGTTCAGCGTTGCAAGTTTGGCCTTATATGCATAAGCTCCGAATCATGTCTTTGGTCAAATGTTGGGTTTGCCCGGCTCCTGTGTTTTGCTGCCTTACGTTTCGCTCTATCGGCTAAGGCGGCACCAGGAGAACTACTGCGATTGTGCCCCGGTTCGGCCAGGCGAGCACCTCGAGAGAAAGCCGGACCTCATGATGTAGCGTGAGACCTGGTCAACCACTTTCGATGACCCACCGGAGTCTTTAGGATTCCTCCGCATTAATGAAGGGCTGTTTCCCGGTCAGGCACACACGCGCCCCGAATTCGGGCGAGCGCGGTGCCCCTAGGGGCTATATAGTAGCCCCACTATCAAGCTCCTATGGCTAAGTGAAAGTGATAAAGCATTATAGTCCGGTTTCCTAGTTCGCTACGCTATCACCTCCTTTATAGGACCAAGACGTTGGATCAAGTGTGAAAATGCGCCTTTTGCGAACACCCCTGCATTATATGCGTGGGGGCTGAAGCCAAAGACTGCTATCTTTCAGGTTATATACACATATACATTAACGGCCGCATAGGAGGTATTTTAATTCTTGCAGGCACAAGTATAAAAAGCTTTTATATTCCATTGAAACATTGTCTTACAATTATACATGTTATTCGAACATGATGTCCTTCGAGCACCACGTCTCTATTAAGCGGCGCCATGCGAACTTCACGAAAATAGTGCTCGGCGGTACTCGGCTCCTGTCCGAATCTTGGGATGCAACGTCGGTGGTCTTCATCTCCGCCCAAGATGTCTTGACACGGGCTAGAGCCATCCGCGCACCCTCTATGCATCTTGACCTCTTCATTGCATTGATATCGGGCACCGCACCAAGGAAGGCTGCACCAAACCAAAATAACTCTTTGGCTCAGGCCCCTCGGCCACAGATGACTCACGACTTCCTTCATGGCGAGTCCGGATAACCTATTCAGCTCCGCCCATTATTGTCGCCAATCGGGTAATGGAAGTGGGCGCTCTGGATTGTGGAACTGCGACCAAAAAAGCTTTTCCACTTCGTGATCCTTCTGATCTCGGAAGTGTTTGGCCGCGTCCGGGACACTTGCTGCCAAATCCAGATAAGTATCCGCCGCACTCCACAGCTGGTCCAACTGAGCATACTTAGGATCCCCGAACTTCATCCGCGGCATAAAGGGCTTTCCAGCCGCGATATCTCCGGCCTGACGTAGCTCCTGCTTCATGGCTCTTATTGCAGAGCGAGCATCCTTGGCCTCGGTAGTTGCCATCTCTAGGTCCTTTTGTTCCGCCCGATCTTCTTTTTCAAGAAGCTTGCAGCGGTCGGCAGCATCCTTCAACTTCACTGCCATCTCGGCCATTTCCTTCCTGCTTCGGCAGTGAGCAGCCTATTCGGCTTTCAGCTCTTCGGCCGCCTTCAAGGCAACCGCATCACTTTTTCTGGCCTGCTCCTTGGCTCGGGCGAGTTCCGCCTGAAGGTTCTCCATGGCAGCGGCACCATCTACATCAAGCATACATGTTGTAAGGCAAGGTTATCAAGCCCCCTTACCACGTGTCCGCGGAGAAAATTTCATACCTTGCGACTCGTCCAACCGCTTGTTGACAAGCGCGATGTCGGCATCCGCCACGTCAAGTTGCCTCTTTAGCTCGGCAAATTCATTAGTCCGGCTAGCCACCGGACACTTCACCACCTACATAGGAAGAGCGACATGTTATACCTGGGAATATGATCCTCGGCGCGCTGTCATCTTTGACTACGCATCGAGTCTCAGGGGCTACTATCTATACAGGGCGCATCTTTTTATATGCGGAACTGTCAAAAGGTACATCATTTCGCGTACCTCAAAACCTGTCGATAAACTCTGACGGCCTCGTGCAACCCGCTCTCCGCTGATGAAATCCTTTCAATCACTTTGTGCCCGATCAATGCACGATGTTCTTACGAGATAGACGCCGCCAAGCAGATCCTTCAAATCCTCCGACCGTGCACCGGACGGTTGGACTCGTCTGATGGCCTTTTTCGAAGGTCGGGCACGGAGGGCTTTGGGGAGCCATACGGCTGCTTTCCGGCCCTGCCGGATTCGGAGAAACCCTCCGTGACGACACCTCAGGGTCGCCCTCCTCGAAAGGTGGTACGGCAGGAGGGGGCGTTCCGCTCTCCATCATCTCCGGGCGAAGATCCCCTGAAGATGAGCTCGGCTGCGAAGGGCGGAGATCCAAACTAGAAGGTAAAAATTCAGTTGTCTTAGGAATAAAATAGGGATGTCTCTTATTTGGAAACTCCCCTCTCTACTTACGGCTCGCTGGAGGGTTGATCCCCTTGAGGGCACAATGCGGCCGAGGCACTTCCCGGCGCAGGACCCTCTGACGAAGATCTCTTCCCCCGCTTTGAGACCATGGTCTCCGGGTCTTCAGAGGCGGTCCTCTTCTTTCCCTGGATGGAGGGATTCTTGATCCCTCCTTTCCGGATAGCCTCCTTCGAGGAGACGGTAGCTTCCTTGTTCCCCCCTTCGCCTTCTTCCAAAGGCGCAACCTCCAGCATCCTGGTTAACACGGGATCCGGCGTGGTCTCGGGGAGGGGGGCCGGACACCTGATCAGCTTTGCTTTCGCTATCCACTCATGTTTAAAGGGACAACTCCTTTATGGGCAATTTTATGACGAATATATGGATAACATGTCCGGGTACAGGGCTACTTACTTGAGTATCCGGGTGAATGCAGCATAGCCCTGCGTCCTCGGTCAAGTCCGGTCAAGTCCGGACACATAGCATAGCCCATAAAGTGTTGGAGAGCTCGTGGTCCCTCTGGATTAAACTCCCACAGGCATAGGGGGCGGCGTTTGCAGGGCAAAGTGCGGCGAATAAACATGACCTGCGCCACTACGGCCAGGTTGATGTCTCTTTCCAGGAGATCTTGAAAGCGGCCCCGCAACAAGGGCACGTCCTTGGATGGCCCCCAGTCGAGACCTTTATTGACCCATGACAACAGCCGTGGGGGAGGACCCGAGCGAAAGACAGGAGGCGCCACCCACTTGGTGCCCCTGGGCGCTGTGATATAAAACCACTCTCGTTGCCATAAGCTGAACTCCTCTTGAAAAGAGCCCTCGGGCCAGGGAGCGTCAGCATTCTTGCTTATAACAGCCCCTCCGCACTCCGCTTGCCACCCCTTGATCATCTTCGGCTCTACTTTGAAGGTCCTGAGCCACAATCCGAAGTGAGGGGTAATGCGGAGGAAGGCTTCGTACACGACGATGAATGATGAGATGTGGAGGATGGACTCCGGATCCAAGTCGTGAAATTCTAACCCATAATAAAACATGAGCCCCCTCACGAAGTGGTCCGTCGGGATGCCTAACTCCCGAAGGAAGTGAGACGTGAACACCACGCTCTCACCAGGGTTGGGAGTGGGAGTAAGCTGCCCTTGAGCAGGCAGCCTATGCGAGATTTTGTCGGTTAAATACCTGGCACCTCTCAGCTTTAGCACATCTTCTTCCGTAATGGAGGAAGGCATCCACCGGCCTTGAAGGTCGGAGCTGGACATCATCGAAGGTCAGAAGCGCCTAAATCTGGAGCTTTGGGTGTTGGAACTCGAGGCGAGGGGCGGATTCGATTGAGATTGAAAGAAAGGAGTAGAGCCTTGGTCTCTTTATAAAGAGGTTGAATACCAAGAGCCCTCCCCCGTGACTATTTGGGACTCGCCTTCGATAGAGGAGACGTACCAACGGGCGCGATTGGGTTACCCACGCCCGTATTGATAAGAATCCCGGAATAAGGGGACACGATCTCTGCTTTAACAAGACGTGCCAAGGAAACCCCCTCGCTAAACGCGCTGAGGTGGGACAGTAAAAACGATTTGAATAAAAGCTTGGCCGTGGTGTGATGACACGCTGCAGAATACGTCAACAGATGGGATTTTTGTAAATATTATTCTCTCTACGGTATTATGTGGAAATTATTTTTTAGAGCCGGACACTATCCTTGTGTTCAAAATCGGAGGAGGAACCCGCCTTGCAATGCCGGAGACAAACTGCACGCCAGACTCCTCGTCATTGAAGCCTGGTTCAGGGGCTACTAAGGGAGTCCTGGATTAGGGGGTGTCCGGATGGCCGGACTATGACCTTTGGTCGGACTCCTGGACTATGAAGATACAAGATTGAAGACTTCGTCCCGTGTCCGGATGGGACTTTCCTTGGCGTGGAAGGCAAGCTTGGCGATTCGGATATGTAGATCTCCTTCCATTGTAACCGACTCTGTGTAACCCTAACCCTCTCCGGTGTCTATATAAACCGGAAGGTTTTAGTCCGTAGGACGAACAACAATCATACCATAGGCTAGCTTCTAGGGTTTAGCCTCTCTGTTCTCGTGATAGATCTACTCTTGTACTACCCATATCATCAATATTAATCAAGCAGGAGTAGGGTTTTACCTCCATCGAGAGGGCCCGAACCTGGGTAAAAACATTGTGTCCCTTGTCTCCTGTTACCATCCGCCTAGACGCACAATTTGGGACCCCCTACCCGAGATCCGCCGGTTTTGACACCGACAACAACCAAGTGCCTACGCTTGGGGATACCCTAGATGGCATCCCCTCTTTCGTCTTCGTTCATCGGTAACTTTATTTGGAGCTATATTTTTATTCACCATATGATATGTGTTTTGCTTGGAGCGTCATTTTATTTTCTTTTGTTTTGCTTGCTGTTTGAATAAAATACCAAGATCTGACATTCTTAAATGTTATAGAGTCTTCACATAGTTGCATAACTATTCAACTACTCATTGATCTTCACTTATATCTTTCGGAGTAGTTTGTCATTTGCTCTGTGCTTCACTTATATCTTTTTAGAGCACGACGGTGGTTTTATTTTTAGATGAACTCTCATGCTTCACTTATATTATTTTTAGAGCCTTTAGAAAAGCATGGTAATTTGCTTTGGTTATGAATTTAGTCCTAATATGATGGGCATCCAAGATGGATATAATAAAAACTTTCATATAGAGTGCATTGAATACTATGAGAAGTTTGATACTTGATGATGTTTTGAGATATGAAGATGGTGATATTAGAGTCATGCTAGTTGAGTAGTTGTGAATTTGAGAAATACTTGTGTGGAAGTTTGCAAGTCCTGTATCATGCACGTATGGTAAACGTCGTGTGACAAATTTGAAACATGAGGTATTCTTTGATTGTCATCCTTATGAGTGGTGGTTGGGGACGAGAGATGGTCTTTTCCTACCAATCTATCCCCATAGGAGCATGCACCTACTGCTTCGTTTTTGATGACTTGTAGATTTTTGCAATAAGTATGTGAGTTCTTTATGACTAATGTTGAGTCCATGGATTATACGCACTCTCACTCTTCCATCATTGCTAGCCTCTTGATTGCGTGCATTGCCCTTTCTCACCTTGAGAGTTGGTGCAAACTTCACGGTGCATCCAAACCCCGTGATATGATACGCTCTATCACACATAAGCCTCCTTATATCTTCCTCAAAACAGCCACCATACCTACCTATTATGGCATTTCCATAGCCATTCCGAGATATATTGCCATGCAACTTTCCACCATTCCGTTTATTATGTCACGCATTATCATTGTCATATTGCCTTGCATGATCATGTAGTTGACATCGTATTTGTGGCAACGCCACCATGAATATTATTTCATACATGTCACTATTGATTCATTGCTCATCCCAGTACACCGCCGGAGGCATTCATATAGAGTCATACTTTGTTGTAGTATTGAGTTGTAATCTTTGAGTTGTAAATAAATAGAAGTGCGATGATCATCATTAATAGAGCATTGTCCTGGAAAAAAAGAAAAAAAAGAAAGGCCCAAAAAAGGACAAAAAAAGAAAGGCCAAATAAAATAAAATAAGAAAAGAGAAATAAAAGGGACAATGCTACTAGCCTTTTTCCACAATTGTGCTTCAAAGTAGCACCATGATCTTCATGACAGAGAGTCTCATATATTGTCACTTTAATTTACTAGTGGGAATTTTTTATTATAGAACTTGGCTTGTATATTCCAACGTTGGGCTTCCTCAAATGCCCTAGGTCTTTGCGAGCAAGCAAGTGGGATGCTCACCCACTTAGTGTCATTTGTTGAGCTTTCGTACATTTATAGCTCTAGTGCATCCGTTGCATGGTAATCCCTACTCCTTGCATTGACATCAATTGATGGGCATCTCCATAGCCCGTTGATTAGTCGCGTCGATTTGAGACTTTCTCCTTTTTTTTCTTCTCCACACAACCTCCATCATCATATTCTATTCCACCCATACTGCTATCTCCATGGCTCACGCTCATGTATTGTGTGAAAGTTGAAAAAAATTGAGAATACTGAAGTATGAAACAATTGCTTGGCTTGTCATCGGCGTTGTGCATGATGAGAGTATTTTTGTGTGACGAAAATGAAGCCTGGCCAAACTGTCGGGTTTAGGGTTCCGGCAGACCCTCTAGGCTCGAACTCTGGGGTGCACCCGGAGATCTCACCTCCTACCTACCTACACCTCATCGCCTCGCAAGGATCTAAAACTACACAAAGAGCAACACAAGGGACACAAGGTTTATACTGGTTCGGGCCACCATTGTGGTGTAATACCCTAATCCAGTGTGTGGTGTGGTGGATTGCCTCAAGGGCTGATGATGAACAATACAAGGAAGAACAACCTCACGAGGGTCTGTTCTTGGCCGGTGCGACGAACTGCTAGGGGAGTTCGGTCGCTCTCTCTCTCTCTCTCTCTCTCTCTCTCTCTCTCTCTAGATTGCTTGATCTGTAGCTATGTTCTGGATTCCGGATCCCAGATCCCTCTACCCTGTGGGTGGCTAGTCCTATTTATAGGCAAAGGCCCTGGGCCTCTTCCCAAATATTGAGCGGGAAGGGCGCCAACAATTGGCCATTTTGAAGGGGAACATCTAGTACACTTATCCTGACTAAAGTTGGTCCTCGCCTATCAAAGGCTCTGACGATGACGCCGGCTTGGGCTCCACGATGACCTCCTTCCTGCCGTTGTGTCGGTCTTGGTCTTGTTGCACCGAAATGGTTGCCTTTGCTTGATACTCACCTGCGCTTGCCTCCTTTGCACCAAAGAGGAAAGCGAGGACCTTTGCCGCAGTGGCGCCCGCTGGCGCCTTGGTCGTCATGGCTTGCGTCATGGGCACCTCGTGAGGTACCCGCCTTGATCTCTCCGCCTCCTCGCGAGCCAGCCCCGGACGAGGCCGTGCTCGAGGAAGCTTCACAGTTCCGCCCATGAGGCTTGGCCTCCCGAGGGTCTTGAGCTTGTCTTGATGAAGATGGGCCATCTTGGGCCACCCCTTGAGCCACGCCCGCGGGCAGTGCGAGCAAGTCTGGGTACACCTGTTCCCAGAACGCCGACAGTAGCCCCCGGGCCCAAGGCGCGCCTGGACTTCGCTTTAGCAGAGAAGCAAAGGGGCAAGTGCGAAGCGCCGCGGGCCCTAACTGCCTGCGGCCTTGGGTGCCGCGTGGCGGTTGATTGGACGTGGGCGTCTCTGCTTCCCCATGACGCCTCGGCGACTGCACGAATCGACAAGTCCCTGCATGCAAAGCGGGTCATGATTACCTGTGATCGTGGAGGTCGACGGTTGGCCTTCCCCTGCTATAATTACGGGACGGCACGTGCCCTTCCAGTCCATCTCTTCTTGCTTCTCCTTCTTCTCCATCCCTTGCTCCACATTGCGGCAATGGCTCCGATCCACCGGTTCTCCGCAAAAGAGAAAGGAAAGGCCCCCCGAGAGGGTCCTGATCCACTGCCGCCGAAGAAACGGCTAGCCCTCTGCCGCCAAGATGAGGGCGCCCGGCAGGAGGTGTCAAGGCCCTGGTACGAGCGGCCGCCACCAGGGTTCCCGCTGCCCTTGTATGCCCGCATTGAGGGCCCAGAAGGAGTTGTCGCCGAGCGCCATGGTCGACGCCGCCGTCGGCGCCGGCGGGTCACGGCGATGCGCGTTGTTCCCCCTGGAGTCCATGTTGAGGGCTCCTCCCGAGAGTTTGTGCTCCACGCCGCCGTGCCTCCTAAGTCTTGGATTCTCCTTCCTCCCTCCTTCGCCTTCGCGATTCCGCAGAGAGGATCTCTGGAGCTCTGGCTGCAGCACCCTTGCGACCGGAGCGGAGGTCGTGGTCGTCGCCTCGGGCAAGGTCTTCATGACTCGAGGCTGGGGCGAGATTGCCCGGGTCTGCAGAACGAGGGGCGCCCTCGCGATCCACCTCGAGTACGATGGCGCTTCCGTGATGCTCTTCAAGGTCTTCGACTCGGAAGGGCGCCGGCTGGAGTGCTGCCCCGAGAGAGGTGGTCGGGGCCCTGCCGCGGCTAGGACTGGGCTTGCCGACCACTCCCCCGGCAGCTCCTCAGGCGGCGGAGGCGTCGGAGGATCCAGCAACTCCGCCGAGTTCCTCGCGACTTCGGAGACGAGCGACGACAGCTACGAGCCCTCGATCTTGCGTCACTCTCATAGCAGGGCGGGCTTGTCAGGCCGCCGCCGCCACTGATCTGGATGAGGTTGGCGTCGGCGCCTGACGGGGCACTGTTCATGATGGCGTCTTTTGCAGAGGCGCGTGTAGTTAGCATTCTTTAGGATCTGCTCCCTTTGTTCCCTGCGAGGAGTCGAAAAACGCACCCCGTGGGGGCTTGTAAGGCGCCTGCGGTTCTGTTTGTTAATATGATCCTTGTCGTGAAGTAGTGCGAGATGCTCATCCCATCTTAGCTTAGTTCCTCCTTTCGAACCTCACGAGGGCTTGATGCTCTCGCCGGCTGTGTCCCGGTCCCAAGGCAGGCTTCAGCCGCTGGTATGCCAGTCGCGATGCCGTGGTCAAGGCCAGGAGGTGAGCGGCCCGGGGTCCAGTAAGAGCCCCTGAGTCGCGATGCTCAGGAGGTTCCCTTTAGCGCTCAAGCAGCCATCGTTCGGTGAGAAAGGAGCGTGACGTTGCTAACACGGGATTGCCTTAGGTGAGAGGTCGGTGCTGCGATAGCTAGTGTTTCCGGAGGATGACTTATCTCGGGAGTCGGGGAGGCGCTTCACAGTGCGGCGTTAGGTCCGTGCATCGGCAGATTAGGAGTTGCTTGGCGAGGTCCCCCCGTGCCTCTTCCCTCTCGCCTATACTCCCCTTTCTGCTCTACGTCCTAGGGTCCCGGCCCTCGAGCGGGTCTCAGCCGTCGCTGGTATGCCAGGTCGCGATGCCGTGGACAAGGCCAGAGGGTGAGGGCTGGAGAGCCAGTAAGAGCCCATGAGTCGCGATTCTCAGGTACCCCCCCCTTTAACGTGCAAGTGGTTTGTGCGGGCGAGAGTGAAGGAGACGCCGTGAAGGCCTCGCCTGATGCTGCTCCTTGAAGAGATCCCGCAGGCTCATCACAAAAAGAACAAAGAGTTCGCCATGACAATTGACAGTCAGCCATTGGTTGCTCTGGAGGGGTGACGAGGCACTGAAGGCTTGACGAGGTGGCGCCATGCGGGGCTGCCGCGGCCAGAGCTCAGCCATTCAGGTTTGTCAGTGTTGCAGGGACGGACCCATGCTCAAGCGTCGTGCCGTTAGGGAGCAGCTCCATTAGTTGGTGTCAATCGAGCGGGCGACTAGGTCAAACACGTTAATCATGAAGGAGCAAGTTCATTTAGATAAGTGCAGGGAAGGCAGACATCGCTGGGTCTGGCCCGAGCGACTTGGGGATGATGCAGCCCGAGGGGCGCCCCCAATAAAGTAAACTAGAGACATGAATCAAAAGGGATACATGCCGCAGGGACGGACCCACGCGGCCTAGGAATGATGCAGCCCTGGGGGGCGCTCCTAGCTGAAAATGAAACTCGAAGGATATCACCTGATAACGTTGAAGATGAAGGGATGCTGAAGTAGCGGACGTCGTGCGCTGCGGAAGCCGATCTTCATGAGCCCCCAGGCCCAGAAGCCTCGGGAGGCTCCGGAGGCGCTAGTGGCTCCTCGTGGACCATCTCCATCTCCGCCAGGACTGCAGAACGCCTGGCCTCTTGAGCCTCCAGGATGCTCCTCATGAGGCGCTGGCGTGTGGCAGCCGCGTTCGGCAAACCGTAAGGCATGCGAACGTAGCTGTGGGGTGGACCTTCACAATGCCCCACGCGTGAGGGCCAGAGGCGCTCCTGAGAGGCGGCTCGGTTGAGCCCTGGTAGGTTGATGCAGACCCGCAGCCCACCATCCTCGCCTGGATGGGGAGCTACAGCGGGTAAGCGGCGGCCGCCACTGATGACTCTTGACTCTTGCAGCTCCTGAATGATCTTGCTGATGAACTCCTGAGGGTTTGGCCCTCCTTGCCTTGCTCCTTCCTGAGGGAAACATGATTTGAAACATGCCTCCAAGTGGTGCCCAAGCGCCTCCCTCGTGATCTTAGCAAGGTCGGTGGCCCTCCAGGAGAGAGCCCCCGAGCCTTGCTCGAGGAGGGCGCCGGGCGCACCTTCCTATGAGACAGAAGGAGGTGCCCCCTGAACAGGCGCGGACCCTGAGGGGCCTGCCTCCCGAGGGTTAGTGCCAGGCGATGTCTTCTTCTTCTTGGGAGCAGCCTCGGGGAGCTTCCCGCTCCTGTGATCTGGGTCTTCAAGTGATGCGGCTTGAAAAGCACGCTCCAGGGAACACACTACGTCTCTCTCTTCACAAGGCACCGTGATGACTCCACCGCTTCTTGGCATCTTGAGGACATTGTAGCCGTGATGAGTCACGGCCATGAATTTGGCCAGAGCTGGGTACCCGAGGATGGCATTGTATGGCAGGCAAATGTGGGCGACGTCGAAGTCAATGAGCTCGGTGCGGTAGTTGTCGCGCGCCCCGAAGGTGACAGGAAGGCGGACCTGCCCAATCGGAACTGTGGAGCCATCAGTGACTCCGGAGAAAGGCTTGGTTGGCTGAAGGTGATTGTAAGGCACTTGGAGATTGTTGAATGTCTCTACGGACAGGACATTAAGCCCTGCTCCGCCATCGATGAGGGTCCTGGTGACTTGCACGTTGCTGATGATTGGGGAACAAAGCATCGGGAGGACTCCGGCTGTGGCTGCGCACTTGAGCTGATCCGCTGAGCTGAACGTGATGGCGCATGCTGACCACCTGAGAGGGCGCATGGCTTCGAGCTTGGGGAGGACTGCATTCACTTCGCGAGTGAACTACTTGAAGATGCACGGAGAGGCTGGGGCTTGAGCTCCGCCCAGGATGCAAGCGATCGCGCGCGGCTCCTGGAAGCCCCTAGCCCCCTCGTCCTGATGATGGTCTTCATTTCTCCTTGGCTGCGGTGGCAGAGGAGGGAGGCCTGCGTTGCCTTGCGGGCGATCCTCGCGAGGCTGATCCCTCCAGCCTCCCTCGCGAGGCTGATCCCTCCAGCCTCCCTCGCGAGGCTGATCCCTCCAGCCTCCCTCGCGAGGCTGATCCTGCCAGCGGTCCTCGCGAGGTGGGTCATGCCACCCTTGGCGAGGGCCACGGTCTTCCCAACGTCCTGCATTTCTTCCTCCTCCTTGGCCGTAGCCTCGATCACTGTGGTCGGGGCGTCGACCGATTCGCCCTTCTCGCACGGCTCTGCGCTCTTGACATTCGTTGGTGTTGTGGGTGTGGAGGTCGTGGTGCACATAGTACCGGCTGCCCTTGGGAGACTCGGGCTGATCCCTGCCTCGCTTGGTGTCTGGTTCTGCCCGAGCACGGCAGCCCCCTTGTGCTTCACGTCCTTGACCTTGGGCTTCTTTTCTTCTGGGTCAGCAGCCAGCAGCTCGAGGAGGGAAATGCGTCCTTCCTCAGCCCTGGCGCACTTGGTCGCCAAGTTGAACAATCCAAGGATGTGCATAGGTCTTCATGCATCGCCAGCTCCTCCTTCATCTTGACGTCATGCACACAGTCGGAGAAGGCTGAGATGATGGCCTCCTTGGTCACCTTGGGAATCTTGAGGCATGCGTTGTTAAAGTCTTTGGATGTACTTCTAGGTCTCTCCCGGCTGCTGCTTGGCCAGCGGCGCATGTCGCTCACGGCAGGAGGCCGGTCGCAAGTGCCTTGGAAGTTGGCGATGAAGCGGGTGCGCATCTCGTCCCAGGAGGAGATCGTGCCAGGAGGCAGGTTCAGGAGCCAGGTGCGGGCACCGTCCTTGAGCGCCATGGGAAACCAGTTCGGCATGACCTTCTCGTCCCCGTTGGCAGCTTCGATGCCCAGCTCGTAGAGCTGGAGGAACTCCGCAGGGTCGGCCGTGCCGTCGTAGCGGGGAGGTAGGTCTGGGTTGAACTTGCCGGGCCACGCGACGCTGCGTAGCTCGGCGGTGAAGGCGCGGCAGCCTGCAGTGGGCTACAGGAGGCCTTTGGTGACGAAGGGCTTTGTCTTGCGGGTCCCCGTCTTGCTGCCGCTGGAAGCAGCGAAGTCTTGTCGTCTTGGGAGCAGGAGCCTTGATCGTGGCGGGCGGTGCGAGGAGCACTCGGGCAGCTTCGTGGGGGCGAGGACCTCTTGGCAGCTCTGCACTTGTTGCTGTGGGTCTTTGGAGCCGGAGCGGAGTTCCGCCCAGGCAGCGCGCCTTGGGGCCAAGGCGCCTTCTTGAGGGGGAGGCGGTGAGGCACCCCGGAGCTTCATCGCTGCGCAAAGGCGGGCGCGGTGCAGATGAGAAGGGACGGCAGAGGAGCCCCCTGCGGCGCGGAAGCTCGGCGGACGCGGTCGAGCCACTCCTCGTGAACATCGTCGGCCAGGCGATGCGCGCAGAGCTCGTTTGCCGCGATGGCGCACGAGCCTCCATGGAGTCTTGTGAGCCTTGTGAGGCGAAAGAACCAGCCGGGCGGCGAGGAGTAGCGGTGCGGCCGTCTCGCCTCACGGATGGATCTTTGTGGCGACGCTTGCTGCTCGTTTCCCAGGGCGGTGGCGGCGTTGGCGACAAGCGACGGGAAGAAGCGGGGCGCCGCCGACGGGGCCGTCTGACGCGAGTGGCGAGCGGCTCGGCGCTGCGCGTGCCCGAGCGTCGACATGGGTGCGAGGCGGCGAAGAACAGGCGGCGGAAGGCGGATTCTGGCGCACTTTACCTGGCGCGCCAAATGTCGGATTTCGGGTTCCGTCAGACCCTCTAGGTTCGAACTCTGGGGTGCACGCGGAGATCTCACCTCCTACCTACCTATACCTCGTCGCCTCGCAAGGATCTAAAACTACACAAAGATCAACACAAGGGACACAAGGTTTATACTGGTTTGGGCCACCATTGTGGTGTAATACCCTACTCCAGTGTGTGGTGTGGTGGATTGCCTCAGGGGCTGATGATGAACAATACAAGGAAGAACAGCCTCGCGAGTGTCAGTTCTTGGCGGTGCATTTAACTGCTAGGGGAGTTCGGTCGCTCTCTCTCTCTCTCTAGATTGCTTGATCTCTAGCTCGTTACGGATTCCGGATCCCGGATCCCTCTACCACAATGGTGGCTAGTCCTATTTATAGGCAAAGGCCCTGGGCCTCTTCCCAAATATTGAGCGGGAAGGGCGCCAACAATTGGCCATTTTGAAGGGGAACATTTAGTAATCCTGACTAAAGTTGGTCCTCGCCTGTCAAAGGCTCTGATGATGACGCCGGCTTGGGCTCCACGATGACCTCCTTCCTGCCGTTGCATTGGTCTTGGTCTTGTTGCACCGAAATGGCTCCTTTGCTTGATACTCTCACCTGCGCTTGCCTCCTTTTCACCAAAGAGGAAACGAGGACACTGCGCGGGCTGGCGCCCACCTGGCGCCCTTGGTCGTCATGGCTTGCGTCATGGGCACCTTGTGAGGTACCCCGCCTTGATCTCTCCACCTCCTCGCGAGCCAGCCTGACGAGGCTGTGCCTGAGGAAGCTTCCTGTCGTCCGCCTCGCGAGGCTTGGCGCCTCCCGAGGGTCTTGAGCTAGTGCTGATGAAGATGGGCCGTACTGGGCCAACCCTTGAGCCACGCCGCAGGCAGGCAACTCTGGGTACCCCCCCGTTCCCAGAACACCGACACAAACTATATGATTTTGTAGGGATGAGCTTTCTTTGGCTATGTTATTTTGAGAAGACATAATTGCTTGGTTACTATGCTTGAAGTATTATTATTTTTATGTCAGTATTAAACTTTTGTCTTGAATCTTATGGATCTGAATATTCTTGCCACAATAAAGAAGATTACATTGATAAATATGTTAGGTAGCATTCCACATCAAAAATTCTGTTTTTATCATTTACCTACTCAAGGACGAGCATGAAGTAAGCTTGGGGATGCTTGGTACGTCTCCAATGTATCTATAACTTTTGATTATTCCATGCTATTATATTATCCATCTAGGATGTTTTATGTGCATTTATATGATATTTTATATGATTTTTGGGACTAACCTGTTAACCTAGAGCCGAGTGCCAGTTTCTGTTTTTTCCTTGTTTTTGAGTATCGCAGAAAAGGAAAACCAAACGGAGTCCAATTGACCTGAAACTTCACGGAACTTATTTTTGGACCAGAACAAGGCCATGGAGTAAACGAGTTGGGCCAGAAGAGTCCCGGGCTGCCCACGAGGGTGGGGGCGCGCCTCCCTACCTCATGGACAGCCCGGAGACCCCCTTGACTTGTTCTCGGCGCCAACATGTCTTATATATACCCAAACTTCTAGAAACAAACCTAGATCAGGAGTTCCGCCGCCGCAAGCCTCTGTAGCCACCGAAAACGAATCTAGACCCGTTTCGGCACCCTGGCGTAGGGGGGAACCCTCACCGGTGGCCATCTTCATCATCCCGACACTTTCCATGACGAGAAGGGAGTAGTTCACCCTCGGGGCTGAGGGTATGTACCAGTAGCTACGTGTTTGATCTCTCTCTCCCTCGTGTTCTTGAGGTGGTACAATCTAGATGTATCGCGAGCTTTGCTATTATAGTAGGATCTTATGATGTTTCTCCCACTCTACTCTCTTGTAATGGATTGTGTTTTCCCTTTGAAGTTATCTTATCGGATTGAGTCTTTAAAGATTTGAGAACACTTGATGTATGTCTTGCAAGTGCTTATCTGTGGTGACCATGGGATATCACGTGATTCACTTGATGTATGTTTTGGTGATCAACTTGTGGGTTCAGTTGAACTTATGCATAGGGGTTGGCACACGTTTTCGTCTTGATTCTCCGGTACAAACTCTGGGGCACTCTTTTAAGTTCTTTGTGTTAGTTGAATAGATGCATCTGAGATTGTGTGATGCATATCGTATTATCATACCCACGGATACTTGAGGTGACATTGGAGTATCTAGGTGACATTAGGGTTTTGGTTGATTTGTGTCTTAAGGTGTTATTCTGGTACGAACTCTATGATAGATCGAACGGAAAGAATATCTTCGTGTTATTTTACTACAAACTCTTGAATAGATCGATCAGAAAGGATAACTTTGAGGTGGTTTCGTACACTACCATAATCTCTTCGGTTGTTCTCCGCTATTAGTGACTTTGGAGTGACTCTTTGTTGCATGTTGAGGGATAGTTATCTGATCCAATTATGTTATTATTGTTGAGAGAACCTGCACTAGTGAAAGTATGAACCCTAGGCCTTGTTTCAACGCATTAAAATACCATTTACGCTCACTTTTATTACTTGTTACCTTGCTGTTTTTATATTTTTCATATTACAAAAACATATATCTACTTTCCATATTGCACTTGTATCACCATCTCTTCGCCGAACTAGTGCACCTATACAATTTGCCATTCTATTGGGTGTGTTGGGGACACAACAGACTCTTTGTTATTTGGTCGCAGGGTTGTTTGAGAGAGACCATCTTCATCCTACGCCTCCCACGGATTGATAAACCTTAGGTCATCCACTTGAGGGAAATTTTCTACTGTCCTACAAACCTCTGCACTTGGATGCCCAACAATGTCTACAAGAAGAAGGTTGCGTAGTGTACATCAAGCAGTTTCTGGCGCCGTTGCCTGGGAGGTTAGTGCTTGAAGGTATATCTTTAGATCTTACAATCGAATCTTTTAGTTTCTTGTTTTATCACTAGTTTAATCTATAAAAGAAAACTGCAAAAAATGGAATTGAGGGTACCTCATATGCTTCATCTTTTTAATGTCTTTCGTGAAAATGATGGGAAGGAAAATTGTGCTCAAGTACTAGAAGAAGAACTACATAGAATGCTTGGCATAAAATATGTGAATGATGAGCATGGTTGCAACGTTGTTATATGAATTCCTTGAATATCCATGATCCTAATGATATGCAAAGCCACAAGCTTGGGGAAGCTATGTTTGATGAAGATGATATTTTTTCCCCCAAGTTTTGATGAGCAAATTTATTATGATGATAGCATGCCTCCTATTTATGATGATTATATTGATGAAAGTGGGTTTGGAAGAGTGTCAACTTTAGGAAGTAATGATCCCACTATTTTGGAGGGTGTTGAATCTTATTGTGATAATTATGAAAGTGGATTTGGAGAGGTCATGACTTTATTTAGTGACGAATCCACTATTTCGGAAGAGGTTCCAATTGATTATGAGAACAAAGTTGCTATCTATGATGATTATAGTGTTGACTTGTATGCTATACAGAATAATGATAACCATGAAACTTTTCACCATGATTTTAGATTTCAATTGTAATATGCCTCACATGATAATTATTTTGTTGAGTCTACTCCCACTATTATTCATGAGAAGAATTTTGCTTATGTGGAGAGTAGTAAATTTTCTTGCTTGTATATCATGAAAAGAATGCTTTATGTGATGGTTATATTGTTGAATTCATTCATGATGCTACTGAAAATTATTATGAGGGAGGAACATATGCTTCTAGGAATTGCAATGATACCAAGTTTCGTCTCTATGTGTTGAAAATCCTAAAGCTATGCTTGTTTTGCCTTCCTACGCTAGTTGATTATTGTTACCATAAGTTGTTTGCTCAAAAAATATCTATGCATAGGAAGTGGGTTAGACTTAAATGTGCTAGTCATATTCTTCATGATGCTCTCTTTATGTTTCAATTCTTATCTTTTATGTGAGCATCATTGAAATCATCATGCCTAGCTAGGGGCGTTAAACGATAGCGCTTGTTGGGAGGCAACCCAATTTTATTTTGTTCTTTGATTTTGTTCCTGTTTAGTAATAAATAATTCATCTAGCCTATGTTTAGATGTGGTTTTATGTTTTAATTAGTGTTTGTGCCAAGTAGAACCTTTGGGAAGACTTGGGTGAAGTCTTTGTGATCTTGCTGTAAAAAACAGAAACTTTAGCGCTCACGAGATTAGCTACAATTTTTTAATGGAGAGTGCTATTAGGTTGATTATTTTTACAGAATATTAATTAAAAAATTCCTCAGGTCCACCAATTTATTTCATAATTTTTGGAGTTACAAAAGTGTACGTTTGATACAGATTACTATAGACTGTTCTATTTTTGACATATTCAGTTTTCATTGTGTTGTTTGCTTATTTTGATGAATCTATGAGTAGTATCGGAGGGCATGAACCATAGATAAGTTGGAATACAGTTGATATTACACCAATATGAATTTAGAATGTGTTCACAACAGTACCAAAAGTGGTGATTTATTTTCTTATACTAACGGAGCTTACGAGTTTTCTGTCGAGTTTTGTGTTGTGCGGTTTTCAAGTTTTGGGTAAAGATTCGATGGATTATGGAATAAGGAGTGGCAAGAGCCTAAGCTTGGGGATGCCCAAGGAACCCCAAGGTAATATTCAAGGACAACCAAGAGCCTAAGCTTGGGGATGCCCCGGATGGCATCCCCTCTTCTGTCTTCGTTCATCAGTAACTTTACTTGGAGCTATATTTTTATTCACCATATGATATGTGTTTTGCTTGGAGCGTCATTTTATTTTCTTTTGTTTGACTTGCTGGTTGAATAAAATACCAATATATGAAATTCTTAAAGGTTAGAGAGTCTTCACATAGTTGCATAATTATTCAACTACTCATTGATCTTCACATATATCTTTCGGAGTAGTTTGTCATTTGCTCTGTGCTTCACTTATATCTTTTTAGAGCACATCGGTGGGTTTTTTAGATGAAATCTCATGCTTCAGTTATATTATTTTTAGAGCCTTTACAAAAGCATGGTAATTTCCTTTGGTTATGAATTTAGTCCTAATATGATGGGCATCCAAGATGGGTATAATAAAAACTTTCATATAGAGTGCATTGAATACTATGAGAAGTTTGATACTTGATGATTGTTTTGAGATATGAAGATGGTGATATTAGAGTCATACTAGTTGAGTAGTTGTGAATTTGAGAAATACTTGGGTTGAAGTTTGCAAGTCCCGTAGCATGCAACTATGGTAAACGTCGTGTGACAAATTTTAAACATGAGATGTTCTTTGATTGTCATCCTTATGAGTGGCGGTCGAGGACGAGAGATGGTCTTTTCCTACCAATCTATACCCCTAGGAGCATGCAAGTAGTGCTTGGTTTTTGATGACTTGTAGATTTTTGCAATAAGTATGTGAGTTCTTTATGACTAATGTTGAGTCCATGGATTATACGCACTCTCACCCTTCCATCATTGCTAGCCTCTTGATGCACTGCATTGCCCATTCTCACCTTGAGAGTTGGTGCAAACTTTGCTTGCAGCATCCAAACCCCGTGATACGATACGCTCTATCACACATAAGCCTCCTTATATCTTCCTCAAAACAGCCACCATACCTACCTATTATGGCATTTCCATAGCCATTCCGAGATATATTGTCATGCAACTTTCCACCATTCCGTTTACTATGACACGCTTTATCATTGTCATATTGCCTTGCATGATCATATAGTTGACATCATATTTGTGGCAAAGCCACCATGCATATTATTTCATACATGTCACTCTTGATTCATTGCTCATCCCGGTACACCGCCGGAGGCATTCATACAGAGTCATACTTTGTTCTAGTATCGAGTTGTAATCTTTGAGTTGTAAATAAATAGAAGTGTGATGATCATCATTAATAGAGCATTGTCCCGAAAAAAAAGAAAGGCCAAAAAAGGAAAAAAAGAAAGGCCAAATAAAATAAAATAAAAAAGAGAAATAAAAGGGACAATGCTACTATCCTTTTTCCAGAATTGTGCTTCAAAGTAGCACCATGATCTTCATGACAAAGAGTCTCTTATATTGTCACTTTCATTTACTAGTGGGAATTTTTCATTATAGAACTTGGCTTGTATATTCCAACGATGGGCTTCCTCAAATGCCCTAGGTCTTTGTGAGCAAGCAAGTTGGATGCACACCCACTTAGTTTCTTTTGTTGAGCTTTCATACATTTATAGCTCTAGTGCATCCGTTGCATGGCAATCCCTACTCCTTGCATTGACATCAATTGATGGGCATCTCCATAGCTCGTTGATGAGCCGCGTCGATGTGAGACTTTCTCCTTTTTTTTCTTCTCCACACAACCTCCATCATCATATTATATTCCACCCATAGTGCTATGTCCATGGCTCACGCTCATGTATTGCATGAAAGTTGAAAAAGTTTGAGAATAGGAAGTATGAAGCAATTGCTTGGCTTGTCATCGGGGTTGTGCATGATGAGAGCATTTTTGTGTGACGAAAATGAAGCATGGCCAAACTATATGATGTTGTAGGGATGAGCTTTCTTTGACTATGTTATTTTGAGAAGACATAATTGCTTGGTTACTATGCTTGAAGTATTATTATTTTTATGTCAATATTAAACTTTTGTCTTGAATCTTATGGATCTGAATATTCTTGCCACAATAAAGAAGATTACATTGATAAATATGTTAGGTAGCATTCCACATCAAAAATTCGGTTTTTATCATTTACCTACTTGAGGACGAGCATGAATTAAGCTTGGGGATGCTTGATATGTCTCCAACGTATCTATAACTTTTGATTGTTCCATGCTATTATATTATCCATCTAGGTTGTTTTATATGCATTTATATGCTATTTTATATGATTTTTGGGACTAACCTATTAACCTAGAGCCCAGTGCTAGTTTCTGTTTTTTCCTTGTTTTTGAGTATCGCAGAAAAGGAAAACCAAACGGAGTCCAATTGACCTGAAACTTCACGGAACTTATTTTTGGACCAGAAGAAGGCCATGGAGTAAAAGAGTTGGGCCAGAAGAGTCCCGGGCTGCCCACGAGGGTGGGGGCGCGCCCACCCCCTTGGGCGCGCCTCCCTACCTCGTGGACAGCCCGGAGACCCCCCCTAACTTGTTCTCGATGCCAACATCTCTTATATATACCCAAACTCCCAGAAAGAAACATAGATCAGGAGTTCCGCCGCTGCAAGCCTCTGTAGCCACCAAAAACTAATCTTAACCCGTTTCGGCACCCTGGCGGAGGGGGGAACCCTCACCGGTGGCCATCTTCATCATCCCGGCACTTTTCAAGACGAGGAGGGAGTAGTTCACCCTCGGTTCTGAGGGTATGTACCAGTAGCTATGTGTTTGATCTCTCTCTCCCTCGTGTTCTTGAGGTGGTACGATCTTGATGTATCGCGAGCTTTGCTATTATAGTTGGATCTTATGATGTTTCTCCCCCTCTACTCTCTTGTAATGGATTGTGTTTTCCCTTTGAAGTTATCTTATCGGATTGAGTGTTTAAAGATTTGAGAACACTTGATGTATGTCTTGCATGTGCTTATCTGTGGTTACCATGGGATATCACGTGATTCACTTGATGTATGTTTTGGTGATCAACTTGTGGGTTCAGTTGAACTTATGCATAGGGGTTGGCACATGTTTTCGTCTTAACTCTCAGGTAGAAACTTTGGGGCACTCTTTGAAGTTCTTTGTGTTGGTTGAATAGATGAATCTGAGATTGTGTGATGCATATCGTATAATCATACCCACGGATACTTGAGGTGACATTGGAGTATCTAGGTGACATTAGGGTTTTGGTTGATTTGTGTCTTAAGGTGTTATTCTGGTACGAACTCTATGATAGATCGAACGGAAAGAATAGCTTCGTGTTATTTTACTACAAACTCTTGAATAGATCGATCTGAAAGGATAACTTTGAGTTGGTTTCGTACCCTACCATAATCTCTTCGTTTGTTCTCCGCTATTTGTGACTTTGGAGTGACTCTTTGTTGCATGTTGAGGGATAGTTATATGATCCAATTATGTTATTATTGTTGAGAGAACTTGCACTAGTGATAGTATGAACCCTAGGCCTTGTTTCAACGCATTGCAATACTGTTTACGCTCACTTTATTACTTGTTACCTTGCTGTTTTTATATTTTCATATTACAAAAACCTATATCTATTATCCATATTGCACTTGTGTCACCATCTCTTCGCCGAACTAGTGCACCTATACAATTTACCATTGTATTGGGTGTGTTGGGGATACAAGCACTACAAAAAAAAATACACTTCCGTGATGATACGTGTTTGTCACAGTAGGTCACGTTTTCTGTCATGCATGTACATCCATGACAAATTTATGATAGAATCAAGATAGTCTTATCTGTGCTGTCGTAGAAGTGTTCCATGACATTACCAAAATTATCATCATGGAAGCGTCCACTTCCATGACGATAAATCGTCGTCCACAAGTGCTTTAAATCAAGGGTGACCGACACGTGGCACCCACCGTAACGGAACGCCGTTAAGCTATCGGGTCCGGTTTTGGATCCGATAACCCATTAACAGCCCCGACCAATCGGGATTTTCCACGTGTAAAATCATCATTGGCTGGAGGAAACACGTGTCGGCTCACCATTGGGACAAATGTCATCCACTCATTAGACCCTAAAAGTGCTAGTTATCGACTAGTGGGGGGGTGAATAGGCGATTTTTATGGAAGTCTTCAAAACATGAGAGTTTCAAAGACAAACAATAGAAATGAACCTATTGATATGCAGCGGAAGGTAGACTACACTACGCAAGCCATAGTCAAGTATGCAATGAAGAGAAAGCACGAAGACTAATAGCAGCTAGGTAGTAAAGATCAGGATGGAAGATATTATGAAGCCAAACAATGAAAGTATTCACACAGTGAAGTCAAACAGGTAGTGCAAGCAGGCAATGACTTCATGAAGACTAACTGTAAATAAAGAGAGGGAGAGGATAGAACCAGTCACTTGGTGAGGACACAGGATTTGTTGGACCAGTTCCAGTTGCTGTGAGAACTGTACGTCTGGTTAGGGAGGCTGAGATTCAACTCACAAGACCACGTCTTCACCATATGCCCCTTGAGCTAAGGACACCCATTCCTCGCCCAATCACTCTGGTAAGTCTTCAAGGTAGACTTCCAAACCTTCACAGACTTCGTTCACCGGCGATCGACAATGACTCTTGGATGCTCAGAACGCGATGCCTAACTCTTTGGAGGATTCCACAGTCCTCAAGTGTAACAAGTCTTCAGGTCACGCGGACAGAAAGACTTCAGTGATGCCTAACACTCTTTGGCTCTGGGTGTTTGGGCTTTGTCCTCGCAAGGATTTCTCTCTCTCAAAAGCTTCGGAGGTGGGTTGCTCTGAAACGACAAAAGCCATGCACTAACTCTAAGCAGCCACTAGGCAACCCGACATGATTTGTTCGAAATGAACTTGGGTCACTAAGGAACTGACACGTGTTCCAACTGTCAGATTTCAAACACACGCGGCAGCTTGACTTGGGCTACAAGTAAAGCTGACTCATCCAATTCTGGATAAGATTTGCTCTCATTGTCTTTGCTCGAAGACATAGGATTTGGTTGAGCATCACTTGATCACTCGACTTTGTTCATCGGGACCCCACTTAACAGTACGGTGGTTCCTATGACTCAACAAAGAAGAAAAGGAAACAATGAAACAACTAAGTCTTCGCGCTCCATAGTCTTCACGCAATGTCTTCTCTTGTCATAGTCTTCAATGTGAATATCTTCACATACCACCATTGCCTTCAATGTCTTCATACATTTTTAGGGGTCATCTCCGGTAGGTAAACCGAATCAATGAGGGACTACTACTGTGTTATCCTGCAATTCTCACAAACACATTAGTCCCTCAACCAGGTTTGTCGTCAATACTCTAAAACCAACTAGGGGTGGCACTAGATGCACTTACAATCTCCCCCTTTTTGGTGATTGATGACAAACTGGTTGAAGTTTTCAACGGGGATAAAAGTATGTGAAATTGTTGAGGATTTAGGTATTGTTTTCATAAGTAGCAAAAGGCTCCCCCTGAAGATGTGCATATAAGTAATTTGCTTTTGGAATGCAAATGCACATGGCAGGTTGTACTTGTGGAGATCATCTTAAACTTATGAAGACAATTCATCATGCATGATTTGATATAAACAAGATAATGATATGCATAATGAAAAATGGACGTATGCAATATGACTTCGCAAGCGGATTTATCATCGCACATGCGGAATTTATCATCGCATCACAGAATAGCAAACAAGTAGCGCATTTACCATCAAGTTTAAGTGTTACAACTCAAAGAACCAAATGTATCAAAAGCGAGAGTTGTAAACACTAGGCAAAATATAAAGCAACCTCCCATATGGACCCACTTGAAGACTATCAACTCATATGCTTCTCCCCTTTTTGTCAGTAAGGACGAAAAAGGTTTGAAGACATAGAGCCTCTACTCGTTCCCGGAAGGAGTAGGAGAAGACGCAGGGTTGGCGTCGGGGTTTGGCGGTGCAGAAGAACTGGGAGCAATGTCAATATGCGCTGAAGTTGGAGGTGGTGAAGAAGCATCATCTTGATCATCTATCACTCTGGCATTCACCATTGCAGCGGAGGAGGAATAATTAGAGTCTTCAAGAGATGGAGTTCGACGCAAGACATCATTCCTTGGAGGAGTGTAGTCAAACTTGAATCTTTGTTGAAGCCATCGTCTTGAAGATCCGCTTCAGCACTCAGCAATGTCAAACTCTTCCATGACCTCCGACAGGTTTCATGTGTAACAAAGGCATTCTTGGTGGGAAGATTGCGAATGCGATTGACGTCCACCAAGAGGCTTTGCATCTGCCACTTCAGCCAGTAGTGATGCTTATCCTATTTCTGATGCAGGGCAACGAGAAGTTCTTGGTCATTGAGAACACAAGATCGCTTTCGAGGCCTTTCAGCAATAGTGCTTTCAGTGGCTTCAGTTTGAGCACGGTGAGGTAAGCGTGTATTCCCAGCCAAAGGATAAACACAAGTGACTGCCTGGACTCCTTCAATGGGTTGCGTGAAGCTTTGGTGATCAGCATTGTGAAGACAAACAGGCTCCTTGGCAGGCTCTGGGTATATGGCTTCAACTGACGTATCAACCTCTGGCAGAAAGATCAGATGGTTGCGAGCACATGGCTGATAGTTGACAGCTGAATGTAGCTTGATGAGGCGCATGACCCATGGAGCGTAGAACTTCAGTCAAAAGAGATCAGAGCCTGATGCAGCCAAATGCCTGATAAAGAAGTCTTGAGCATTGAAGATGATGCCGTTGAAGATATAAAAGACCAAAGTTGTCGGTGTACTAAAGTAGGGGTACCTTAGTACCCCGAACTTGTGCACGGGCAGTCGCAGCATCCACGCGGCAAGCCTCGCCGGGCGTCCGCCAAGACCCTCCGCAGCCATTCTGAAGGCAAGGCCCCGACAAGAGGAGCTTGTCGGGAAGGCCACCTCGCACGCAGAAGACAAGGCCCCGGCAAGAGGAGCTTGCCGGGAAGGCTCGGGGCGCGACAAGTCTCCGGGCGCGACAAGGATTCGGCTGCGACAAGGCGCTTGCCGCGGCATGCAAATTCTCTCCGTCTCCGCTCCAGCTCACCCAGCGACGTGTCGCCATGGGACCGTTCCATGGGCGCGTGTCGAGCGGCTGTGCAGCAAGCGGAGTGCAGCGATAAGCGGCGCTGACAGGCTCGCCATCGTGGCGAGCGGAGGCGCACCTGACGGTCTCTGTTACACTGTTTGGGCGACAACGACGGGCATTTATTGCTTTTGTCCCTTGCCGTGAGTTAGGTATTTTGCATCACCTTTGTTCAAGTAGGCGTACCAACCCCTGGTTTTACATTTGTACCGCCGCCTATGTTGCCACCTGTCGGAGACCCCTTGAGCATATAAAAGGAGGCCCGAGTGCAACGTAGAGGGGGTTCGAGTCCCGTTCAGTTCAGTTGGCTAGGTTCGTCTCGTTGGGTTCATTCGACCCACTCGAGGCTAGATACACTCACGCTAGGTTTTGTAGCCCGCATTGCTCCCTAGCAAGAACACAATAGATCAAACAAGCAGCAGTAGGAGTTTTATCTCTCCTGAGAGCTCCGAAGCTGGGTAAACTGCTCGTGTGCATCGCCTCGATCCGCTCTTCGTGCGACCTCCGCCCCCCTTCGAACCACAAGGGGCCTGCTCCGCCAGCCCCATAGGTGTCCGTGGGTACGAGCAGCCTCCCCGACATCTCTGGCGCGCGCCCGGTAGAAGCGTCGAGGCCGTGTGAATCCGATCCGGCGTTCACGCGGCGGCGTCATCAACATCTTCCTCAACATGCCACCAAGAAGAAGGCTTCGGCGGCGGCGAAGCCGTCTGCGTCGTACCCACCCTCGCCGCAGCAAGCGGGTGGTGGTGCGAGACTGGCGGAGGAACGGGCGCCGACGAAGGTGCTCGCGACGCTACAAGTCTAAGGACAAGGCACCGCAAACCTCGGCGTCTGCGCATCCCCCGCGCCCATCTCAGGAGACGCGGGACCAACAACGTCATGGCGTTCACAACGCCATACGTTCGTTGGATCGAGACCCTCAAGACCAGCATGCGCGCCAACATGCTGGCACTAGTGAGATACGGTCGCCCGGACGGGGCGCTGCTCCTTCTAACGTGGTTAGAAGTCCGAGCGTGTCCCGCTCCTCGCACCGTTCTCCAATGTCGCCTACTACTCCAGCAAAAGCCCTGGCGAGCTCAATCGCTCTCGATTACCCTCCAACGGCCGACAAGGTCGACGAGTGGAGGGCCACTATCCAGAGCCTCATCGGCTTTGCCAACGGAGACGCTCCGCGGCAACCAACGCCATCGTTGCCGCGGCGATACGACAAGGCACGAGCCGGTGGCGACGAGACTGTCGGAGGTGCAACCACCGTGCACTCTCCGCCAAGAAGGCCAAGATCGCCGACTCACAGGATCCACCTCGATAGCGACTCCACTGCGTCGTCCGGATCCATGAGCTCGCCGCGATCAGCGCCAAGTTCTTCATGAGCGACAACAAGAGGACGCCGAACTCGCATCGGCGCCCGAAGAGAAGCGCGACGTCGATCCGGCAAGCGCGCTGGGCCTTCTGTTGACATGCACGCGCCGGAGGGGCCAGCGACTTGCCGTGACGCGGTAGGTTGCCCTGCGTTCACACGTGAGCTGCGGCAAGTCCGAGCGGCCCAGCGAAAAACTTCAAACCAGACGTGCCGGAGAAGTATGATGGCCGGACGCACCCATCGGAGTTCCTCAGCATCTACACCATCGCGGTGCAGGCTGCGGGGGGACGGGACGACAAGATCCTCGCCAACTACTTCCCGTTCGTGCTCAAGCCCAACGTCAGATCTTGGCTCATGCACTTGCCGGACAGCTCTATATCCTCTTGGGCAGAACTGTGCCATCAGTTTGTTGGCGCCTTCACGGGTGGCCACAAACCTCATGGCCAAGAGAGCGACCTTCACTTGCTCTCCCAGAAGGAAGGAGAATCCTTGCGCAAGTTCATTCAGAGATTCAGCCGTGTGCACTACAACATCCCGGGCGTCCACCCGCCAAGGTGATCAGCGCATTTCATCGTAATGTGCGGAACCGCAGGATGAGGGAGGAGATGGCGATGTGCAAAGTCAAGGACGTCGATGAGCTGTGCATACGGCCGACAAGTGTGCACGCGCAGAGGAAGGGAGGAGACTCCCTGGAGAGAATGCAGAAGCAGGATCTGACAGTGATGACACCGGCCCGACAAAGAAGGGCCGGCGGCGAGGCAACAGGAAGAAGAAAAGCAGAGAAGTGCTAGCTATCGAGCAGTCCGGCAACGGAGGCGGTGACAAGAACGCCAAGGCTTGTGGCTCCGGCAAGGAGGTTGCCGCTGACGCCAACCACCAGTCAATGGCGGCCGCTGACAAGCAGGACGGCTCCGGCAAGCAGTACTGCAAGATCCACCGCACCAAGGCCACGATCTCCAGAGCTGCAAGAAGGTCGAGCAGCTCGTCGAACAGCAGAGAGCTGAGTACGAGCGGCGTGACAAGGAGAAGGCCCAGGAAGGTTCTGGGGGAGCAAGCAAGAAACGTCCCGGCCGGGGAGGACGCCGCGGCAAAGTCAAGCAGCGACAAGGAGATCGACCTCCCCGCGGCCGCGACAAGGATGAAGATGATGATGACGACGAAGATATGGAGGACGACGGCGCCCGATGAGCAAGAGTTTGAAAGCCACGGAGGTTCTCTGCGTTGACGGAGGTGCTTCGCATACCTCCCACCGCCAACTCAAGCAATGGATGCGGAGGTCAATGCAGCGGAACCATCCGTAGAGTCGCCGCAAGCCTCTCAAGTGGTCCAGCACGCCTATCATTTTGATATTGAAGACCACCCTGATCGCATAATCATGCGGTCGGGTGCTTGCCGATGTTGGTCTCTCCAACCATCCGCAACCTCAAGGTCACGAAAATGTTAGTTGGACGGCGGGCCGGGCTTGAATCTGATCTCCTCCGCGGTGCTCCGGAAGCTTCAAATCCACGACAATGAAGCTCGAAGAGACCGGAATCTTCCAAGGAATCAATCCGGGAAGGAGCAAGCCGAAGGGGAAGATTACGTTGCCGGTCACATTTGGCAGCGAGCTGAACTTCGGGACTGAGAGGGTTACTTTTGACGTCGCCGATTTCCCATTGCCTTACAATGGGATACTTGGCCGTCCAGCGCTCTCCAAGTTCATGGCAGCCTCTCACTACGCCTACAACCTACTCAAGATGCCGGGCCCGATAAGCGTCATCTCTGTCCATGGCGACAAGAAGGATGCCCTTATCTGTGCCGACAAGATCTTCCGGATGCAGCAGCCGCGACAGATCGCCCAACACTTGCCGCTGAAGCTCCGGGGAAGAAGACCAAGTCCAAGTCCGGCAAGGGCTCGATGCTCACTCCGGCAAGCGCACCTCTTCGAGTGCTGCGCTACCGTCGAGGACGCACCATCAAGCTCCACCGGCAAGTGCAAGAAGATGGTGGCTCCGCCAAGACCAAGAAGGTGCCCGCCAAAGAGGACGGCGCTGGTGGTACCTTCACCATCGATTGCTCTCTCGACCCCAAATAGGAAGGCGCTTCGTTGCTTTCCTGAGGCGAATGTCGACGTGTTTGCATGGCAACCGTCTGATATCCCCGGTGTTCCTGTGAAAGTGATTGAGCACCGCCTGGCCGTTTGTCCTCATCTTGCGCCCGTCAAGCAAAAAAGTCGGGAAGCAAGCGGTGGGCGCCAAGAATTCATAGCCGAAGAGATCAAGAAACTAGAAGCGGCGGGCCTTGTCGAGGAGTGCTCCATCCCTACGTGGTTGGCCAATCACTGTAGTCGTAAATGCGCCAAGGCAAATGGGAAATGGAGACTTTGTATTGACTTCACGGATGTTAATAAAGCTTGTCCCAAAGATCCATTTCCCTTGCCGCGCATTGACCAGATTGTTGACTCCACGGCGGATGTGATTTGCTTTCGTTTCTTGATGCCTACTCGAGATACCATCAGATCTTCATGGCTGAAGAAGATGAGGAGAAGACCGCATTCATCACACCATGTGGCACATACTGTTTCATCTGGATGCCTTTCGGTTTGAAGAATGCTGGTTCAACATTTGCAAGGGTAGTCCGTGACGCTTTTGAGCCGCAAATGCATAGAAATGTAGAAGCCTACATGGATGACATAGTGGTCAAGAGCAAGGACAAAGCAACTTTGGTTCAAGATTTGGATGAGACCTTTGCAAATCTCCGCAAGATCAACCTCAAGCTCAACCCCGAGAAGTGCGTGTTTGGAGTCCCTTCCGGCAAGCTTCTCGGGTTCTTCGTGTCTCGGCGGGATTGAAGCTAATCCCGACAAGATCAAGGCCATTGAGCAGATTGAAGCACCAAAGCGCGTCAAGGATGTCACGAAGACTTGCGGTTGCGTGGCTGCTCTCAGCGGGTTTATTTCTAGGTCTGCTGAGCGCCTGCCATTTTTCAAGATTTTGAAAAAGGCGGGTCCAAGAAATGGACTCGAAGCGGAGGCTGCGCTGCAGGACTTGAAGAGATACCTGTCCTCCACTCCAACACTTGTCGCACCTAAGCCACAAGAGAAGTTGCTGCTATATATAGCGGCGACCAATCAAGTGGTTAGTGTTGCGTTAGTGGCGGAGAGGGAGGCGGATGACGAGCCAGCAACCGCGGCATGCACGTCCAGCGACGAGCAGGGGGCTTCGCAGACAAGCCCTGGTCCCGACAAGGACGAGTCCGCGAAGACGCATGAGCAGATACAGAAAAGGATGGTGCAGCGCCCAGTCTACTTTGTCAGTTCCCTCCTGCAGGGAGCTAGATCGAGGTACTCTGGCGTACAGAAATTGCTTTTCGGCCTCCTCGTGGCCTCGAGAAAGCTGCGCCATTACTTCCAAGCACATGAGATCACAGTTGTCACTCGCTTTCCGCTGAAGAGGATACTGCGCAGAATCCGTGGCGTGTGCAGGATTGTCGAGTGGGCGCTGGAGCTGTCAAGATTTGGTCTCAAGTTTGAAAGCACATCAACTATCCAAAGCAGAGCCTTGGCAGAATTCATAGCAGAATGGACGCCAACGCCAGATGAAGAGATTCCGGAGACGAGCATTCCCGTCAAAGAAGCCAGCAAAGAGTGGTTGATGTACTTTGATGGTGCCTTCTCGCTGCAAGGCGCCGGTCTTTGGCGTCTTGCTTATCGCACCCACCAAGAGCACCTCAATTACGTCGTCGTATGCACTTTCCCAAGGAGCAAGCGACAAACAATACTGCAGAGTATGAAGGCTTGCTTGCCGGTCTCGTGGATCGCCCGTGGACCTTGGGATCAAGAAGCTTATTGTCGTGGGTGACTCGCAACTCGTCAGTCCGACAAGTGAACAAAGATTATCGAGTCCGTTGATGGAAGCCTACGTTGATGAAGTGAGGAAGCTAGAAGAGTGCTTTGACGGCCTGCAAATGGAACATGTTCCAAGAGCTCAGAATGATATTGCTGACGGCCTGTCAAAGTGCGCTGCGCTTAAGTTACCTGTGGAACCAGGGATCTTTGTGCTCAAGCTGACTCAACCAACCGTAACACCATCAACAGGACAGAGCAAGAAGAGGAAGTTGGCCTCTGGTGACTACTTTCCGACGGAGCTTCCCGAAACCGTCGTTGCAAAGGTCCCCAAGATCAACACCAACAGTGCTGAGGAGCAGTCTGCTCCGACAGACACCAGGGTTTGTTTCGTTGAAGCAAACGCTCCCGACAAGTCTTGCTCCGGCAAGCTTGTCGGGGAGCATCAAGCTCCGGCAGGCCGCAGGTCCTCGCCGTGGAAGCTGATGTTCCGCAGCAGCAGATGTGCCTTTAGTCCTTGTTGTCGAGCCACGAGCTCCGGCATGGGCGCAACAGATTGTCCATTTCCTTCAGACAGAGAACTTCCGAAGAGCGGGAAGAAGCGGAAAGAGTAGCCCGGCAGTCAAGTATGTACCAGTTTGTCGACAACATACATGCATGTAAGAAGACTCAACGGTGTGAAATTGAAGTGTATTCCCGGGAAGATGGACAAGCTGTTGGCGGAGATACATGGAGGCATATGTGGTCACCACATTGGCGCAAGAGCACTTGCCGCAAAGCTTTCCGGCAAGGTTTCTTCCGCCGACAGCCCTCCAGATGCAACTGCACAAGTAACCAAGTGTGAAGCGTGCGGTTCCATTCCAAAGCAGATACACCAGCTCAAGCTCTCCAGACGATCCCTTTATCCTGGCCATTTTCGATTGCAGGGGCTCGACATCCTCGGCCCCTTCCCCGAAGCTGTCGGGGCTTTGAGTACTTGTACGTCGCCATCGACAAGTTCACAAAGTGGCGGAAGTGGAAGCGATGAGGAAGGTGACAACGGTCGGCGATCAAGTTCTTCAGTCGATTGTTTGCCGTTTGGAATCCCTAACAGGATCATCACCGACAATGGCACGCAATTCTGAGTCGCACCTTCATGCGCATCGTCCAAGACCTTGGCGCCAAGGTTACGCCGCTTCCGTTGCTCACCCGAGAAGCAACGGTCAAGCGAAGAGGGCAAATCTTTGAAGTGCTGCGCAGGCTCAAAGACCGAGAACTTTCGACAGGCTGCACAAGTGCGAAAGAAACTGGATCGAGGAGCTGCCGGTGGTTCTTTGGTCGATCAGGACGACGCCAAATCGAGCCACTGGCCAAGCACCCTTTGCTCTAGTCTATGGAGCAGAGGCAGTTCTCCCCACGGAACTCGTATATGGATCGCCCCGAGTACTCGCTTATGATGAGCTTGAGCAAGAGCAGCTGCGACAAGATGATGCGCTGCTCCTCGAGGAGGATCGTCTTCAGGAGCCAGGCGAGCCGCCGCTCGCTACCGACAAGCCCTGCGTCGCTACCATAGCCGCAGGGTTAGTGCCGAAGTCTCGAGGAAGGCGACCTTGTTCTTCTGCGTTCAGTCCACTCAAGAATTCAAACAAGTTGATGCCGAAGTGGGAAGGCCCTTATCGGGTGAAACGAGTCACTAGGCTGGCGCTGTCCGCTTTGAGACCGAAGATGGCATTCGGTGAGCAACTCTGGAACATTGAGCATCTTCGTAAGTTTTACCCATAGAGGCGCGGTTGTCGGAATCTGTTCGGCAACCACCTTTTGTACAAGTCTTGCCATGTTGCATGTAATCCTTCAGACAAAGCCGGGCGCAGACCCCGTGCATCAGTAAAGCTCGTGTGTTGCGCATGACTTGTCAAGTTCATGCTTTCATCAATTTATTGCATGCTTTGGCTAACACTTTGTGCAGCAACCACACCCGGTAAGCAGAATCGAGCCACTAGGCTCCATAACGTTATTTCCTCTTCTTTCTCTTCTCTCAAAGAAAGGAAGGCTCCCTCGCGCACAAGTTAACCAGGGGGGAGGAGGAGATAATACTATGGACCAGGCACCGCTCGAGGAAGTTTCACCCCATCGGGAAGCAAGAAACAGAAAAGCTAAGTTGCCAAAGTTTGAGCAATCAATTTTTAAGTTTTCAAGTTATCTTCCTCGAACGATAGTACTTTGTATGGAAAACCCGTGCGCAGAGGAACCAAATCGTGACTGGTCGCGCCCTTACTTTGTTTCGAGTCCGCTCAACAACTTAAGTGAGCTGCGGCTAGTCCGCGACAAGGTTGCTTGTCGGTAGCGACCCTGCCAGCAGGCTGCTGAAGTTCCGCACTCGGCGCTCGCGGCAAGGGTGCCTGCACCGGCAAGTTTACCTGAAAAGCGTAGGGCAATAGCATACAAAGGAAGGAATCAAGTAGAGGAAATAACATTGCATCGATCGATTCAGATCAGTAATAAATTTTTAAAGTTGTCTTCCTTGAACGACCGCGCTTTGTATGAAAAACCCGTGCGCGGAGGAACCAAATCGTGACTGGTCGCGCCCTTACTTTGTTTCGAGTCCGCTCAACAACTTAAGTGAGCTGCGGCTAGTCCGCGACAAGGTTGCTTGTCGGTAGCGACCCCACCAGCAGGCTGCTGAAGTTCCGCACTCGGCGCTCGCGGCAAGGGTGCCTACACCGGCAAGTTTCCCTGAAAAGCGTAGGGTAATAACATACAAAGCCAAGAGTCGAGTAAAGGAAGTAACGTAGCAGATGTTGCCCAGAATAAAGTTATGTTACAAAAATAACTTATCGCGGCATCGCTAAATCGTTCGAACTGAAATAACAGCGAAGAGGAGAAGAAGGCGCGCGGCACCCAAGCCCCGGCGAGCCGAGTTGCCGAGGGCTGCGGCAAGCCGTAGTTGCCGGGTCCGCGGCAAGCCAGAGTTGCCGGGGGCTGCGGCAAGCCAAAGTTGCCGGGAGCTGCGGCAAGCCAGAGTTTGCGGCAAGCCAGAGTTGCCGGGGCTGAGATATCAGATAAGCCCTTCGTCCTTCTTCAAGCATCCCTTTTTCATTAAAAACATTCTACTCGGATACAATCCGTGGGGAATGAAAAACATGAAAGAGAGGATTACAAGCTTTAAATGCGGATAAGGCCCGAAGGCTTACAAATTAAAAAGATAAGATGCCCGTAATCCCTTTCCTGTCCCTCTTTTCAGGAGGTAGGCCAAGGAGGCGAGAAGGGCAAAAGAAACGCCTAGACGAGCTACAGATGCCAGAAGGCACCAAGAGAACATCCCGGGAGCTCCCCGAGGGCTTGACGGAGATGGCAGCGCCGGAAGCGGGCCTCGAAGACGGGGCGGCAGGACGTCAGCACGCTGTCGAGGGCACTACGCCCTCGTACTCCGACTTGACGGCCTTGTCGCCATCCCTCTTCCCCTTCCGTAGCCTTCCTACGCCAGTCGCCCAAGGAGACGACCCCGGGGAGTTTAGGGAGCCGGCGACGCGGATGATGGGGTCGCCGGTGGCGCACGAAGCGGCGCTCGATAACTAATCGGGCCCGCCAACCTCGTCGTCGCTGTCGCTCTCCTCCTCGTCACTCTCGCTCGAGGGGGAATCTTCGCTGTCGGAGGAGCTATCCACGCAGCACTTCGCCCGAGTACCAAGATCCCCGAAGACCTTGACGGAGAGGAGATCACCCTCCATTAACTTAAAATGGAGGGTAAACCCGCCCTCGTGCTGTGGATGCGGGTGAACGTCTTCCACCCACGATCGAGATACATCACATTAGGGGCTGGGAATACAACACGGACTCGCATGCCGCTGATTCCACAGCCCTCATGTGCAATCTCAAGAGTCTCGGCGGATCCGACTCCATCGCGCCGCAAACGGAGCTGGAAGCCGAGGCGGCGACGAGGCGCTGGCGCAGCCTGACGAAGAACTTCGCAAGGGTCGTCCCGGTATGGACCGCCGCAGGGAGGGGAACCGCCGGCGGAAGCGGAGACGGCACACCGCCCCGTCCACCTCTTCCCCGAGCGCCTCGACCTCGTCCACGACCTCGCCCCCTCCCTCTTCCTCTTGGGGCTGGCTCTGCCGCCCCGGACGTGGGGTTGGGAGGGGAGCGCTGCCTAGCGGCGACCCTCGCCGCCACCGATGAAGAACCAAGGTTCCTTTTCTCCATGGCGGATGAGAGAAAGGGGAGCAGGAACCGAGGAAAGGAGGAGGTGGGAGAGTGCGGATTCTGCGCTCCCCTTCCGCTCTTTTAAGGAAGCAAGGTGGGGCTCAACCGCCCCTTCGACAAATCAGGGCATAGGAAGAGCAGGGAATCGGGGCCGACCTGTTGCCTCTGCTCGTAACGGCCCGGTTTTCCACTTCCACCGTCCGTGACCCCAAGAGCATGGGAACCACGTGGCGGGGATGCAGAACTGAGGCGACGGGTGGAGCGACCCCGCACGCCGCCACTTCCCCCACGACGCCGCAATTGACGCGTGCCGTTACGGGGGGGGGGGGGACGGATACAGAGTGGGTTTGGTTTGGACCCAGGCCGCGCGTGCCCGTGCCCTGTTTTGGGCCTGACCCAACAGCGCTCGGCACCGTGTATGGCCCAGACCCGGGGGCTCCTGTCGGTGTACTAAATTAGGGGTACCTTAGTACCCCGAACTTGTGCACGGGCAGTCGCAGCGTCCCCGCGGCAAGCGTCGCCGGGCGTCCGCCAAGACCCTCCGCGGCCATTCTGAAGGCAAGGCCCCGACAAGAGGAGCTTGTCGGGAAGGCCACTCCAGGCACGCAGAAGACAAGGCCCCGGCAAGAGGAGCTTGCCTGGAAGGCTCGGGGCGCGACAAGTCTCCGGGCGCGACATGGATTCGGCTGCGAAAAGGCGCTTGCCGCGGCATGCAACTTCTCTCCGTCTCCGCTCCAGCTCACCCAGCGACGTGTCGCCATGGGACCGTTCCATGGGCGCGTGTCGAGCGGCTGTGCAGCCAGCGGAGAGCAGCGATAAGCGGCGCTGACAGGCTCGCCATCGTGGCGAGCGGAGGCGCACCTGACGGTCTCTGTTACACTGTTTGGGCGACAACGCCGGGCATTTATTGCATTTGTCCCATGCCGTCAGAGTTAGGTATTTTGCACTGTACACTGTTCAAGTAGGTGTACCAACCCCTGTTTTTACATTTGTACCCCCGCCTATGTTGCCACCTGTCGGAGACCCCTTGAGCATATAAAAGGAGGCCCGAGTGCAACGTAGAGGGGGTTCGAGTCCCGTTCAGTTCAGTTGGCTAGGTTCGTCTCGTTGGGTTCATTCGACCCACTCGAGGCTAGATACACTAACGCTAGGTTTTGTAGCCCGCATTGCTCCCTAGCAAGAACACAATAGATCAAACAAGCAGCAGTAGGAGTTTTATCTCTCCGGAGAGCTCCGAAGCTGGGTAAACCGCTCGTGTGCATCGCCTCGATCCACTCTTCGTGCGACCTCCACGCCCCTCTGAACCACAAGGGGCCTGCTCCGCCAGCCCCATAGGTGTCCGTGGGCTCCTGTCGGTGTACTAAAGTAGGGGTACCTTAGTACCCCAAACTTGTGCACGGGCAGTCGCAGCGTCCCCGCGGCAAGCCTCGCCGGGCGTCCGCCAAGACCCTCTGCAGCCATTCTGAAGGCAAGGCCCCGACAAGAGGAGCTTGTCGGGAAGGCCACTCCAGGCACGCAGAAGAAAAGGCCCCGGCAAGAGGAGCTTGCCGGGAAGGCTCGGGGCGCGACAAGTCTCCGGGCGCGACAAGGATTCGGCTGCGACAAGGCGCTTGCCGCAGCATGCAACTTCTCTCCGTCTCCGCTCCAGCTCACCCAGCGACGTGTCGCCATGGGACCGTTCCATGGGCGCGTGTCGAGCGGGTTGTGCAGCCAGCCGGAGAGCAGCGATAAGCGGCTGACAGGCTCGCCATCGTGGCGAAGCGGAGGCGCACTGACGGTCTCTGTTACCTTTGTTTGGGCGACAACGACGGGCATTTATTGCTTTTGTCCCTTGCCGTCGAGTTAGGTATTTTGTAATCGCATACATCGCTCAAGTAGGTGTACCAACCCCTGTTTTTACATTTGTACCCCCGCCTATGTTGCCACCTGTCGGAGACCCCTTGAGCATATAAAAGGAGGCCCGAGTGCAACGTAGAGGGGGTTCGAGTCCCGTTCAGTTCAGTTGGCTAGGTTCGTCTCGTTGGGTTCATTCGACCCACTCGAGGCTAGATACACTAACGCTAGGTTTTGTAGCCCGCATTGCTCCCTAGCAAGAACACAATAGATCAAACAAGCAGCAGTAGGAGTTTTATCTCTCGAGAGCTCCGGCTGGGTAAACCGCTCGTGTGCATCGCCTCGATCCGCTCTTCGTGCGACCTCCGCCCCCCTCCGAACCACAAGGGGCCTGCTCCGCCGGCCCCATAGGTGTCCGTGGGTACGATCAGCCTCCCCGACAAAAGTCTTCATTGCTCCTTCAAGTTTTGCTGCTGAAGAATGTCATTTGACAGGCCATAGAGTTCGCCTGATGATATGATAAATAGTGCGGGGCAGATACTCTAGGTCTTCGACAAAGAACTCCTTTGGGTAATCAGCGTCATGTGGCAATGGCTTCATCATGCTTAGCATTTGGCTCATGTTGGGCTCTGGCTTCTGAAAGATGCTCTCCAAAGCATTGCGGTGAAGCTGACAACCAGGTTCATATAGTTCACCTGGAGTGGGCATACCAGTGAGCTCAATAATGTCAAAAGCTTTAGCTTCATGGTGTACGTTGCCTGTCGTCCACTCAAGGACCCATGTCTTCGGATCCCTGTTGTAGCCACGAATGTGGAGGGTGGCATAGAATTGGAGCAGAAGCTCTTCATTCCAATGCTCCTTATCGATCCACGTAATTCAGCAATCTAGCATCACGGAAGCAGTCAAGGGCTTCTTCAAGGCATGGCAGTCCAGCAATGGCTTCACAGTCAAGACGCATATGAGGGAAGATGCGCCCTTGATCATAAAGAACACAAGAATAATAACTGCGCTGCTGATAGCTCCAGAACCGATCTGATGAAATCCTTGGCTTGGAATAGGGGTTCTTGGCGCTATCAAAGAAAGTGTTGTGCGCAATGAAGCCATTTGCATTGAAGGACCCTGATGAAGTGGCAGTACCTGGAAACATGGGCAATCTTGGCTTTGGCTTCTGGACCTGAGGCCTGTGCTCGACATGATAATCAAATTGCAGACCAGCAGCAGGAGGAGGAACCAGAATAGGCCATCTGACAGTGACCAGCTAACCATAGTTGTATGCTTGCTCAATAGTATGTGGCCTGGGAGGCATATAGGAGAAGTGGCAGTGGTAGTGACTTCAGGCTGCAGATTTGCATCAGGCGCAGCATTGACTTCAGGTGCTATCACTTCGGGCACCACATTGACTTTAGGCGCCACATTAGCTTCAGCCATGACAACGTCATTGGCATAAGTGTTGGTGTTGGTGGTCGGCTCAATGTTGTTAACCTCCACTTGAGTAGCTGGAGGGTCAGACACGTTCTCCTCGAGAACAACTTGGTTGGTTGGGGGTGTAGCAACACGTTCTTCTTCTTCTCTGGGTTCTTCTTGGTCATCGGCTGATGTAGCTGGAATATCTTCAGCCATGTTGGCTTCAGTCTCGGGGTTGATCACAGTTGGAGAGGCTTCAGGAAAGACTTGGCGTGAAATGGATTGGCACTCTTCTCCTTCTGGAACACTTGACAGAGTGACCTGTGGCCTTGGTCCTTTGGCGGCCTCATGCGAACGCTGGCGACGCTTGTGGAGATGGAGTTGGTTGGGCCACAAAGTCTTAATTTTAAATCACCGGAGTGGTGACTTGAGTTGGGGGAGTAACTGGTGTTTCTGCCTGACGGGGGGAATCTTGTGGGTGATCAACCCATGAGTCATCCTGAGCAATTGGCGTCAATGGACGACCAATGCTGATGAGTTTGCTGTTTGTAAGAACAGGCGATGATACCACATTGTGTTCCATCTGAGGGAGGACTCCATCATCGTCAACATTGTCTTGATGTCCAATGTCTTCAGCTGCGATGGGGTCAACAACTGGAATGTCTTCAGCTTCAGGAGCCTCTGGGGAAGCAGGCTCGTGAACTACCAAACAGCGTTCTTGTTGTGTAGATGGAGGACGAGCAACAGAAATTGGCTCGACGACAAGAGGCTCTATGGGAGCAGCCCGATCTTTCTTCTTGGTCTTGCGCTTCTTGGTGGGTGGAGCATCATCAGTGGTGTTCTTGGTCTTGCGCTTTCTGGCCTTGGCTCCAGCTGCCCTTGTCTTCTGAAGCTCTAAAGCCACTGTGGGGACCTTAGGCTTCACGCCTGTCATACTGGCTGGGAAAACAATGTGAGATTCTTCCCGCCTGGATGGTTCAGCTTGGTCCACAGATGGCTTCTTCTTCTGCTTGGCAGCCATCTTAGGGTCGATGCCGGGACGCCCAAGTGGCTTGCGCTTCTTAGCTTCATTGTAAGCTTGAACACACTTGGCAGCGAGAATCTTCATCCGCTCATGAGAACCTTTGGCTTCATCACGTTTCTTGTGAAACGCTTCCTTGAGCTCATGCAGCATGACCTTGAAGTTTTGGACGTCTGCCACGCTGAGCTTGGCCATGTGCTTCTTGAACTGAGCCTTTTCATAATCGATCTTGTGCTTCAGCTCAACAATTTTCTGAGCAAGAGCCAGCTCAGGAGCAATGGCGCCATGGAAGGAGACGCTTAGGCCAATGGGAAGTTGCAGATCGTCAAAGATGAGATTGGGGGTGTCAAACCACTCATCAATGAAGTTTCTCAATACTTCCACGTCAAAGAGAGGCAAATCATTGAAGATTTCCGCCTCTTGCTTGATCTTTATCAGCTTCTCCAGAGCGCCATCAGCAAGATCATCGTCACTTGACAGATCAATGGCGTCATTCTCATTCCTCAGAACAGCAGCAGGGACAGAGCTGGACCAGTGGTGTGCATGGGCTTCTTCTTCTTTTTCTCAGACTTGGAGATGCGTGAGAGATCTTCAGACTGCACACTTGGTGCAGGAGGAGCAGTGGCCAGAGGCTTCACTCGCGAAGCTTTTGGTGCAGGGGAAGGCTTCGAACCTTTAGGTTTCTTCAGCTTCTTAGGCTTCGGTGGTGCAGGCGCTTCGTCAGAATCAGCGTCATCTGCAGGTTGATCCACGTCTGTCCCTTGGACCATAATATGAGTGATGAGACCGTCCAGATTGTAGAAGGGCCCAACAAGAATGGGTTCAGCTTCGCGTGTGCCATCGGGACCTGGATTGAAGTCTAATCCCCGCGACTTCTTGTTTTCCTTGGACGAGTTCTTGGAAAACTGGAAGTTGCCCTTGAACAGATTGTCATCACGACACCATAGCAATGAAGATGGGTGTCTGTGTAAAAACCGGCGGATCTCGGGTAGGGGGTCCCGATCTGTGTGTCAAGGCTGATGGTAACAGGAAGCAAGGGAAACAGATGTTTACCCAGGTTCGGGCCCTCTCGATGGAGGTAAAACCCTACTTCCTGCTTGATTAATATTGATGATATGGGTAGTAAAGAGTAGATCTACCATGAGATCGTAGAGGCTAAACCCTGAGAGCTAGCCTATGATGGTATGATTGTGATTGTGATCGGCCTTCTAAGGACCAACCTCTCTGGTTTATATAGACATGGGGAGGGCTAGGGTTTACATGGAGTCGGTTACAAGGAAGGAAATATAATATCCGAATCGCCAAGCTTGCCTTCCACGCCAAGGAAAGTCCCATCCGGACACGGGTCAAAATCTTGAGTCTCCTATCTTCACGCTTCAATAGTCCGGATGTTGTACACAGTCCGGTAGTCCGGATACCGCCTAATCCAGGACTCCCTTAGTAGCCCCTGAACCAGGCTTCAATGACGATGAGTCCGGCGCGCAGTATTGTCTTGCGCACCAAGTTTTCACTTCGTCGGCTGTGAAATTTGAGCCGTTATCAGTGATGATGCTGTGGGGGACACCGTATCGGTGTACGACCACGGATATGAAGTCTATTACTGGTCCGGATTCAGCCGTTTTGACTGGTTTAGCTTCTATCCATCTGGTGAATTTGTCCACCATGAACAATAAGTATTTTTTCCTATGGCTTCCCCCTTTAAGTGGTCCGACCATATCCAGCCCCCAGACTGCACAGGGCCAAGTTATGGGGATCGTTTGGAGAGCGGTAGGGGGCATATGACTCTGATTGGCAAAGAGCTGGCAACCGACGCAATGTTGGGCAAGGTCTTGTGCGTCTGCTCGGGCCGCTGGCCAATAGAAACATGTATGGAAGGCCTTGCTGATTAATGCCTGAGCCACGGCGTGGTGCCCGCCCAGGCCGGCATGGATTTTAGCCAAGAGCTGCCGCCCTTCCTCTTCGGAGATGCATCTTTGGAGTACTTCGGTAGCGCTTTTCTTTTAGAGTTCCCCTTCATAGACTTTGTAAGCTTTAGAACGCCGGACAATGCAGCATGCTTCATTTTGGTCTTCTGGGAGCTCCTGCCTATTTAGGTAGGCCAAGAAGGGCTCGGTCCACGGGGCGATTACAGCCATGATTTCGTGGGCCGAGGACGTTATTTCGGGGGTATAACCTCCGACTATGTCTGATGGTTCGGAATCTAGGGTGTATTCAGATCCGTGCTAGTATTGCCGGACTCCCCTTCCCATAATACGGATGGCTTGAACAGCCATTCCAAGAATATGTTAGGTGGGACAGGGTCGCTCGTTTAGCGCCGATGCGAGCAAGGACATCCACCGCTTGATTGTTTTCTCGAGCCACATGGTGGAATTCGAGCCCCTCGAACCGAGCTGACATTTTGAGGACGGCATTACTGAGGGTCGCCATTTTCGGGTCCTTGGCATCAAAATCTCCGTTTATCTGTGATATTGCGAGGTTTGAGTCCTCGCCAGCACTTCTAGGCGTTGAATGCCCATGGAGACCGCCATCCAAGACCGTGCAATGTGAGCCTCGTATTCGGCTGCATTCTTGGAGTCTGTGTATAATATTTGGAGGACGTACTGGACCGTGTCTCCGGTGGGAGATGTCAGGACTACACCTGCTCCCAATCCTGCCAGCATTTTAGAGCCGTCGAAGTGCATGATCCACTTTGAGTATGCGCCGTACTCTTTAGGGAGTTCAGCTTCTGTCCATTCGGCGACGAAGTCATCCAACACTTGCGACTTGATGGCCCACCGTGGTTTGTACGTTATGTCGAACAGATGGAGCTCAATGGCCCATTTGGCAATCCGGCCCGTAGCATCGCGGTTATTTATTATGTCATTGAGTGGTACTTCGGAGGCCACCGTGTCGAACACTCTTGAAAGTAGTGTCGTAGCTTCCGGGATGCCATGAACACCGCGTATGCTATTTTTGATAGTGTGGGTATCGGGATTTGCATGGGGTTAGGACTGTGGACACGTAGTAGACCGGCTTCTGGAGCGGGTATTTGTATCCTTCTGCCTCTCGTTCCACAACGAGCACTACGCTTACAACTTGACGCGTTGCAGCTATGTACAACAGCATAGGTTCGTCGATATTTGGCGCTGTTAGTACTGGATTACTGGCCAATAAGGTCTTTATTTCATCCAGTCCGGCCGCGGCTGCATCCGTCCATACAAAGTGTTCGGTGCGCCGAAGAAGGCGGTAAAGCGGTAGTGCCTTTTCTCCTAACCTGGAGATAAAGCGGATGAGAGCAGCCACGCATCCGACTAGTTTTTGGATGTGCCTGAGGTCTGTTGATATAGCCAACTGTGACAGAGCTCGGATCTTTGTCGGATTCTCTTCAATTCCTCTATTGGAAACGATGAAGCCAAGTAGCTTCCCCGAGGGGACGCCAAAAATGCATTTTCCGGATTCAGCCTGATGTCGTATGTCCGGAGATTGTCGAATGTAAGCCTCAAGTCATCTATTAGGGTTTCGACGTGTCTTGTTTTTATAACCACGTCGTCTACGTATGCCTCCACTGTTTTGCCGATTTGCTTTTCTAGGCATGTTTGAATCATGCGTTGGTAGGTTGCACCGGTGTTCTTGAGCCCGAAAGGCATAGTGTTGAAGCAGAAAGGGCCATATGGCGTTATGAAAGATGTTGCGGCTTGGTCGACTACGCCATCTTTATTTGATGGTATCCAGAGTATGCGTCGAGGAAACACGATGAATCGTGTCCTCTTTGTGGCATCAATGATTTGATCGATGCGAGGGAGGAAAGGGATCCTTGGGGCAAGCCTTGTTGAGGTCTTTAAAGTCGACACATAGGCGCCAGGATTTGTCCTTCTTTGGTACCATTACCAGGTTTGCCAGCCAATCCAGATGCTTAATATCTCTGATGAATCCGACCTCGAGTAGTTTGGCTAGTTCTTCCCCCATGGCCTGCCGTTTGGGCTCTGAAAACCGTCTTAGAGTTTGCTTGACCGGTTTGTATCCTTTTAGTATATTGAGGCTGTGTTCGGCCAATCCGCGTGGGATGCCTAGCATGTCCGATGGGTGCCAGGCGAAGATGTCCCAATTCTCGCGTAAGAAGTCTCGCAGTGTGGCGTCCATCGCGGGGCTTGGCTGTGTCCCGACGGAAGTTGTCTTCGTGGTGGCTGTTGGATGGACTTGGAATTTGATTATCTCGTATGCGGGATTTAAATAAGGTGGACTTGTGTCGCTTGTCGAGTATCACGTCATCCCTGTCCATGGTGGCCCACAGTGTTGTTAATTCTTCGGCTGCTAGGGCCTCGGATAATGCTTCCAAGGCTAGTGCTGCGGTTCTGTTTTCGACGCGAAGTGCGACGTCCGGATCACTGACTAGAGTGATGATTCCATTGGGCCCGGGCATTTTAAGCTTCATGTACCCGTAATGGGGTATAGCTTGAAACCTTGCAAACGCGTCCCGCCCTAAAAGGGCGTGGTATCCGCTGCTGAAAGGGGCCAATTGGGATGTGGTTTCTTCGGACCTATAATTCTCCGGGGTGCCAAATACCACGTCAAGTGTGATTTTTCCCGCACACCATGCTTCCCGACTAGGGATAATTCCCCTGAAGGTTGTGCCGCTTTGTTCAATTCGGCCTTTGTCAATTTCCATCTTGTTGAGTGTCTCTTCATAGATCAGATTTAATCCGCTTCCACCATCCATGAGCACTTTGGTGAGCTAAAATCCGTCCACGATTGGGCTAAGAACCAGAGCGGCTGGTGCCCGGACAGTCCGATGTCGAGGTTAAATCTGGCATTAAAAGTTATAGCAGTGTCGTTCCAAGGGTTTATTTATGCCACATGGTAAATTTCAGCGGAGCTTCGACAAGCTCGCTTGCGCCTATTGTTCGAGGCAAAATTCTCGAAGACTGTTAGTACCGTATTGTGTTCGCTGGCAGGATGTTGTTCCGCTTTATGGCCCATAAGAAGATCCTCGCCACTTTTTGCCACCTGCCGGAGTATCCAACATTCCTTAAGGCTATGAGTAGGTGTTGTATCCGGAGTACTGTGGAGCTTACATGGCCCGTCGAGCCATTCTTCCAATACGGATCTCCGCCCTGGAGTGGGCTTTGGTTTCTTGGGGGTTGGGTCGGACGACTTATGAGAGTTCGTCCGTTTAGTTCGGACAAAGGTTTTGGCGAGAGCAGTACTATCCCAAAATTCTGTTTGGGTCTTCCAAGTGCTCTCCATCGCACAGTACTCTCGTACTATGGTTGCCAAGTCCGCGAAGCGTACTATGTCACGCCGGCTTATAGCATTGAGGAGTCCTTCGTCCGTGTAGTTTTTGCAGAAAAGTGAGACCATATTCTCTTTGTGGCAGTCCTTGACCTTGTTAAGCGCAAGGAGGAATCTATCCCAGTAGTGATGTACGGATTCCTGGGGCTCTTGCCTGATGCGGGAGAGACAGTTTAGGTCCGTGCAGGTGTTGTCAGCAGAATCCGGATTTTTATCCGATCTGACGCCCAAGGGCGCGGGCGGTCCCGAGCTCAATAACTCAGAATCCGGAGTGCCCAATTCCTTCGGCCCCATGCCCGATTCTAAGTCCGAGACCTGGGTCAGGTGTTCCTTTGAGCAGGTTTTTGGCTCAAGGAGTTCGGTGATCCGAACACAACTTGTCCTCAAAGTTGAGTGGCGGTCCGCGTGTGGTTCCTCCAGTATCACTATCTCATGGGTGGCCGGCGGGGATCTGATGTCCCTTTGGTCGGGTTTAAGCCCAATCCGGTCGTAGTCTGTAGCGACTCCCAGAGCGGCGATGCAATACAAGAGTTCGTTAAGGGAGGAGAGCTCCATTGGATCCATCTGTTCGGCAAGTTCCGCACTGACGCGACGGTCATGATTGATGACCCGAGAGGTCATCGTCGGCGCCATCGCCGATGGGGCGGCTGAAAGTGCTAGTTATCGACTAGAGGGGGGGTGAATAGGCGATTTTTAGGAAAGTCTTCAAAACACGAATGTTTCGAAGACAAACAATAGAAATGACCTAATTGATATGCAGCGGAAGATAAACTACAACAAGCAAGCCATAGTCAAGTATGCAATAATGTGAACGGACAAGACTAATAGCAGCTATGTGGTAAGGATCAGGATGGAAGAAAGTATGAAGCCAAACAACGATATTAGTCAAGCAATGAAGTCAAACAGATAAGACATATAAGCAATGACTTCACGAAGACAAACTCAGGGTAAAGGAGGGAAGGGATAGAACTAGTCACTTGTTGAAGACACAGGATTTGTTGGACCAGTTCCCAGCTTTGTGACAACTGTACATCTGGTTAGGGAGGCTGAGATTCAACTCAGAAGACCGCGTCTTCACCTTATTCCCCTTGAGCTAAGGACACACAGTCCTCTCCCAATCACTCTGGTAAGTCTTCAAGGTAGACTTCCGAACCTTCACAGACTGCGTTCACCGACAATCCACAATGACTCTTGGATGCTCAGAACGCGACGCCTAACCGGCTGGAGGATTCACAGTCCTCAAGTGTAATAAGTCTTCAGGTCACACAGACAGAAAGACTTCAGTGATGCCTAACACTCTTTGGTTGTGGGTGTTTGGGCTTTGTCCTCGCAAGGATTTCTCTCTTTCAAAGGCTTCAAGGTGGGTTGCTCTCAAATGAAAAAAGCCGTGCACTAACTCTGAGCAGTCACCAATTTATGGTGTAGGGGGTGGGCTATTTATAGCCACTAGGCAACCCGACCTGTTATGTCTGAAATGACCCTGGGTCACTAAGTAACTGACACGTGTTCCAACGGTCAGATTTCAAACACACACGGCAACATTACTTGGGCTACAAGCAAAGCTGACTCATCCAGCTCTGGACAAGTTTTGCTCTCATTGTCTTCGCTCGAAGACATAGGATTTGGGTTGAGCATCACTTGATCATTCTCGACTATGATCACTTGGACCCCACTTAACGAAGCGGTGGTTCCTACGACTCAACAAAGAAGAAAAGGAAACAACGAAATGACACGATCTTCAAGGCTCCATAGTCTTCACTCAATGTCTTCTCATGTCATAGTCTTCAATGTGAATATCTTCACATACCACCATTGTCGTCAATGTCTTCATACATTTTTAGGGGTCATCTCCGGTAGGTAAACCCGAATCAATGAGGGACACTACTGCGTTATCCTGCAATTCTCACAAACGCATTAGTTCCTCAACCACATTTGTCGTCAATACTCCAAAACCAACTAGGGGTGGCACTAGATGCACTTACAATCTCCCTTTTTGGTGATTGATGACAAACTGGTTGAAGTTTTCAACGGGATAAAATATGTGAAATTGTAAAGGATAGGAATTGTCTTCATAAGTGGCAAAGGCTCCCCCACGAAGATGTGCATATAAGTAGTTTGCTTTTGGAATGCAAATGCACATGGCAGGTTGTACTTGTGGAGATCCTCTTCAACTTATGAAGATAATTCATCATGCATGAAATGATATAACTAAGAGAATGACATGCATAATGAAAAATAGACGTCTGAGAATGATCTAAGTGCGGAAGTTATAAATGCACATGCGGAATTTATCATCGCACTAGACTAAAGCAAATAAGTAGCAGACGACCATCGAGTTTAAGTGTTACAACTCAAAGAACCAAATGTATCAAAAGCGAGAGTTGTAAACACTAGGCAAAATATTTATGCAATGGCCCTTATGAACCCGCTTGAAGACTATCAAACTCATATGCTTCTCCCCCTTTTGTCAGTAAGGACCAAAAAGGTTTGAAGACATAGAGCATCTACTCGTCCTCTTCTGAAGAAGAAGATGTAGTAGGGTTGTCGTTGTCGGTTGGCGGTGCAGACGAGCTTGGCGCAGTGTCGATTCGTGTAGAAGTAGGGGGCGGTGAAGTAGCATCGGCTTCATCATCGATCACTCTGGCATTGACAGTTGCCGCGGAGGAAGAATAGTCAGAGTCTTCAAGTTATGGAGTTCGTCGTAGGACTGCATTCCGTGGAGGAGTGGAGTCAAACTTGAAGCTTTCAGTGAAGCCATCATCGTGAAGATCTGCTTCAGCACTGAGGAGGGTCAAACTCTTCCATGATCGCCGACAGGTCTCGTGAGTGACAAAAGCATTCTTGGTGGCTAGGTTTCGAATGCGATTGACGTCCACCAAGAGGCTTTGCATTTGACGCTTGAGCCAGGAGTGATGCTTATCTTTCTTTTGATGCAGCGCCACAAGAAGTTCTCGATCATTGAGGACGCGAGAGCGCTTCCGAGGCCTTTGGCCAATTGTGCTCTCAGTGGCTTCAGTCCGTGCATGATGAGGCAGACGTGTGTTCCCAGCCAGGGGATATACACGGGATATTGCTGGGATGCCTTCCATAGGTTGAGAGAAGCTATGGTGATCTGCATTCTGAAGACTTAGTGGCGTTTTTGCAGGCTCAGGGTATATGGCTTCAACAGACATATCAACCTCTGGTAGAAAGATCAGATGATTGCGGCGAGAGGGTTGATAGTTGATAGCAGAGTGCATCTTGATGAGGCGCATGACCCATGGAGCATATAACTTCAGACCAAACAGATCAGATCCAGACGCAGCCAGTTGTCGGATGAAGAATTCTTGCGTGTTGAAGCTGATGCCATTGAGGATGTAGAAGACCAATGTCTTCATTTCTCCTTCCAGTTTTGAAGATGATGAATGCCCTTTGATTGGCCATAGAGTTCGCCTGGTGATGTGATATATGGTACAAGGCAGATACTCAAGGTCATCAACAAAGAAGTGCTGAGGGTATTCAGCTTCGTGTGGCTGTGGCTTCATCATGCTCAACATTTGACTCATGTCGGGTTCTCGCTTATGAAATATGCTCTCCAGTGCATCGCGGTGGAGTTGACATCCAGGTTCAAACAGCTCTCCGGGAGTGGGTAGGCCTGTGAGCTTAATGAGGTCAAGACCTTTGGCTTCATGATGAACATTTCCAGTCATCCACTCGAGAACCCATGTCTTTGTGTCTCTGTTGTAGCCGCAGATGTGGAGGGTAGCATAGAATTGAAGAACAAGTTCTTCATTCCAGTGCTCTTTGTCTGTAACGAAACCAAGCATACCTGCATCATGAAAGCAATCAAGTGCTTCTTCTAAGCATGGCAGTCCGGCAATGGCTTTAGTGTCGAGGAGCATATGAGGGAAAATGCGGCCTTGATCATACAGAACACAGGAGTAGTAGCTTATTTGCTGATAGCTGCAGAATCGGTCAGATGAGATCCTTGGCCTTGTGTAGGGGTTCTTTGCATTGTCAAAAAAAGTGTTGTGGGCTTTGAAGCCATTTGCATTGAAAGAACCTGTTGAGGTGGCAGTGCCTGGAAACCTTGGCAGTCTTGGCTTCGTCTTCTGGACCTGAGGCCTATGCTCAGTATGATAGTCGAACTGAGGACCAGAGGCATGAGGCAGAGGGACCGTAATGTGCCATCTTACCGTGACTAGCTCACCATAGTTGTATGCTTGCTCAATTGTGTACGGCCTTGGTGGCGGAACCGGAGCAAAGTGGCAACAAGCGAGGCTTCGTGCTGGTCAAAGACATGCTTGGGAGCAGTTGCCTCATTGGCTTGAGCACAGTTCCTTCATTGGCTTGAGGCTGTTGGTGCAGGCCCACATTTGCTTCAGCCATGACCACGTCATTGGCTTCATTGGTGTTGGAGGTGGTAGCCTCAATGTTTTCAACCTCCACTTGAGGAGCTGGAGGGTCGGGCACTGGCACGTTGATATCGGGTATAACTTCTTCAGTTACTAGGGGTGTAGGGACACGTTCTTCTTCTTCTTGGGTGTCTGCGGCTGATGCAGCCTGATTGTCTTCAGCAGCTTTAGCTTCAGACACAGAGACATTCACAGTTGGAGTGGCTTCTGAGAACAGTTGTCGTGCAACAGGTTGGTGTTGCACTTCTCCTTCTGGAACGCTCGAGAGAGGCACTTGAGGCCTTTGACCTTGCGAAGCTCTCAAACGCAATGGCGACGCCTTTGGAGATGGGGTTGCCTAGGCCTCAAAGTCTTCCTCTTCTTCTTGCTGTTGTTGTTGGGGAGTGACTTGTTGTTGGGGAGTGACTTGATGTTGGGGAGTACTGGGGGAGTCTTGTTGTTGCGGGCGGTCAGCCCATGAAGCATCCTGAGCAATTGGCGTCAAAGGACGACCAATGCTGATGAGTTCGCTGTTAAATTTAACAGGCGATGATACCACATTGTACTCGATTTGAGGAATAACTTCATCATCTTCAACATTGTCATGGTGACCAATGTCTTCAGCAGTGATGGGATCAGCTGCTGGAATCTCTTCAGCTTCACTCAGCTTCCTGGGGTCGATGCCAGGACGGCCAAGAGCCTTGCACTTCTCAGCCTCATTGTAGGCAAGCACGCACTTGTCAGCCAGAGCCTTCATGCGCTCACGAGAGCCTCTGGCGTCTTCACGCTTCTTGACAAAGGCTTCCTTGAGGTCGTGCAGCATGACCTTGAAGTTTTTGACGTCCTGCACGCTGAGTGCAGCCATATGCTTCTTGAACTGAGCCTTCTCATAGTCAATCTTATGCTTCAGTTCAACAATGCGCTGAGCTAGAGCTAGCTCAGAAGCAATGGCGCCATTGAAGGAGACGCAGAGGCCAATTGGAAGTTGCAGATCTTCAAAGCTGATGTTTGGGGTATCAAACCACTCATCAATGAAGTGATGGATGATTGCCACATCAAAGAGAGGCAAGTTGTTGAAGATTTCTGCTTCTTCTTTGCTCTTGATAAGTTGCTCAAGAGCATCATCTGCAAGATCGTCATCACTTGACAGATCAATGTGCTCTTCACGCAAAATGGCAGCAGGGGTCAGTGTCAGTTCAGTGTTCTTGACAATTTTCTTTCTCTTCTCCATCTTCTTGGAGATACGGGATTGATCTTCAGACTGTGCACTGGCTTCAGGAGGTGCAGTGGCCAGTGGCTTCACACGTGAAGCTTTTGGAGGAGCAGCTGACTTTGGAGCCTTGACTTTCTTAAGCTTCTGCGGCTTTGGAGCAGGAGCAGGAGCTGGAGTTGGGGCTTCATCAGACTCAGCATCGTCATCAGAGTGATCCACTTTGGCACCTTGGACCAGGATGTAGGTGATGAGGCCATCAAGGTTTGAAAAGGGACCGATGACATTGGGTTCAGCATCACGTGAGCCGTCGGCCGACGGGGAAGCGAGAGGGACCAGGGTTGAAGTCTAATCCCAATGACTTACTGTTTTCCTTTGCAGAAGCCTTTGCGTGCTGGAAGTTGCGCTTGAAGAGATTATCGTCACGACACCAGAGCAAAGACGTTGGGTCGGCATTCTCAGGCTGAGGTCCATAGACCATGCAAGGATAGAAACCTTGTGCAATAGCTTCAGCCATGTACTTGGGAGGAAGTCCTCGAAAGAGAATATCACCCCAAGGGCTTCTGATAGCATTCTTCTCGGCATATTCCTGTGTGACGAAATTGTACTTGAACCATTGTTCAGCCCAATATCGACGAATCCATTGGATTCGCATCTTGCGCTGATTGTAAGTCTCTTCGGGATCTGTTTTGTACAGCTCTGCGAGGTCATCAGGCAGATCTTTTGAGGTTCCCTCACGACGCTGCCTGCCGCCCTTCCTGACTGATTTCTCTGAAGCCATGAATTTCAAACTGAATGGCTTCAAGTTCAAAGGCTTCAAAGGCTTGCGTTTGCTGAACAGACATGAACTGGCTTCGGGAGAGTTGGTTTGATGCTGTAATTCTGCAAATGAATGCAGACTATGAGAACCAAGGGATTCTCCCACGGACATGTACCTGTGACAGCATTAGAGATGCGAGGGAAGGGGAAGAGGTCATATGCATTCTCAGAAGATTTTGAAGATAAATCGGTTTGAAGACATTGACCTCATGATGCGAAGACATTCACTTATACTGTTGAGAGTTGGTTCCAGATTTGTACGAATCCGTGAATAAGTACAAGTGAGGAATCTAACTAGTTGTGAAGCTTAAGTGAATATACTAGGCGATCTGAGATGCGCATGGATAGATCTAACATTGTATAGGCAGAAACCAATTTTGGCAAGTAGGATGAATCTTGAAGATAAAAAAGATGGTAAAAATAGAGTTATATTTACCGCTTCAAAGAACTGCTAGACGGGAGGAAAGGAGGCCGAGCAGTTCAATCCACCGTGCCCCAACTTGGCGACGAAGGACACCTACGGCGGCGGCGGAGATGAAGATGTTCGCGGCCGGCGTGAAGATGGCGTCGGAGAGTTCGCGGCAGCTAAGCGCTTCGTCGCCGGCGTCGTCGAGAGCTACCGGTGGAGCTAGGGTTTTGACGAGGTGGAGAGGTGGAAGAAGATTTTATTTACCGCAGGGGACAGGTATTTATAAGGGAGGTGTGCGGCACAGCGCAATTACACAGGTGCCCCTGGCGGTTCACATCTGAGGGGCACGTGGCAAGCATGCAAGATGCTCTGAGTTGTCCCACGTTCCCACGCTCGCCAGGTTTGTCGGATGGTCGTTTCGGCTTCTCCGGAATTCAACAGTAAGGATGAATCATTTAAAACGGACTTAAAGTTTGTCTCTGTGTCTTCTGCTGACAAGGACGCAGAGAAGACATTCGACAGTTTCAATAGAATGCATGTGGTTTGGACAGATAGAGTTTGAGATAGAAAGCATAGAGAGATTAGGGTCCGATCACATTCACTTAGTTCAAAAGATTCAACTTGAAGACATAGCTATAAGTGAATGCTGTAGAGGACAGAACAATATATATATATCAGACAGCAACCAAATCAACATAGTGAAGAAAATCATGAAGATAAGTTGAAGTTGAAGACAAATCAAATGCGAAGATATTGCAGAAATAACGCCATGAGTGAAACACTTCAAACAAAGAATTTTGGTGGTGGCGTTACCCACTGTATAGGAAGTATTAGACCCAGACACGGCGCACAATTATCGTGGTGCTCCGAAGTCAAATTCCACGTTAATGTATTCACACTCAGAATGTAAGTCTTCATTGATTGAAGATATACGTTACTTCGTGTGTTGCACATCTAAGTCATCAACATGCATAAGTGTTAGGATGTGTGCTTGATCACAGGACATTTTAGGATTCCAAGATATTTATCTCACACCGTAACTTGCAAAACCTTTTCTCATCCAAGGGCTTTGTGAAGATATCTGCCAGTTGCTCTTCAGTGTTGACGTGAATGATGTCAATATCTTTCTTCATGACATGATCCAAGAGAAAATGATGACGAATTTCAATGTGCTTTGTCTTCGAGTGCTGGACTGGATTGTTGGCAATCTTGATGGCGCCTTCGTTGTCGCAGAAGAGAGGTACTTGTTTCAGATTGATGCCATAGTCCTTGAGAGTTTGCTTCATCCATAGAAGCTGAGCACAGCAAGATCCAGCAGCAATATATTCAGATTCTGCAGTTGAGAGTGACACACAGTTCTGCTTCTTCGAAGACCAACAGACGAGTGATCGTCCCAGAAAGTGACATGTGCCTGATGTAGACTTGCGATCCACCTTGTCACCAGCATAATCAGCATCCGAAAATCCAACCAAATCAAATTTTGAGCCCTTTGGATACCATAATCCGAGTGTTGGGGTGTGAGCCAAATATCGAAGAATTCGCTTCACAGCTAAGTGATGCGATTCCTTTGGTGCCGCTTGGAATCGAGCACACATGCAAACACTAAGCATAATATCTGGCCTAGATGCACATAGGTAAAGTAAGGAACCAATCATGGAGCGGTATACCTTTTGATCGAACTCTTTACCATTATCGCCGGGACCCAAGTGGTGTTTGGCTGGCATTGGTGTCGTGTATCCTTTGCACTCTTGCATTCCAAACTTCTTCAGACAATCTTGGAGGTATTTTTCTTGAGATATAAAGATGCCATTTCTTTGCTGACGAATTTGGAGACTGTCGTGGAATTAACACGTCAGATGTCCTTAGTGTCAGGACTTAGTCGCGAGGCCAACGCATCTATGTGGTATCTTGTGAGGGGTTGAGCGGAATCAAAAGACACAACACAAGACAGGGATTTAGACAGCTTCGGGCCCCGGGAAACATCATCCGGTAAAAACCCTACATGTTGTTTGAGGCTAGATCTCATTATCATCACGAGGGAGTCGCCGTAAACCGGCTCTCCTCTAGTTGTGTCTAGCCCTAGAGATTGTTTCTTCTTGCTTGTAGCTTGTCCCTCTTTGGGGAGCCCTGCCCCTCCTTATATATGTTGAAGGGGCGGTTACATGTGGAGTCCTATTAGGATTAGGACTAGTCTATCTCTAATACAAACCGGATACAAGTCCAGGTCTTAACTCCTTGTAAGACAAATATTCCTTATTCCTTTCCTCTTAAACCGCCCACCATAGTATGAACTGCCTTCATGAACCGCCCGTTGGGCCACCAGGTCTTGTCGTTCCTCGCACCCTTTGCCGGATTACCAATGAGTCGTGAACCGCCAAGTCTCAGCGGGGTCTCAAATAAACCGCCAAGTCCGGCCGGGCTAACTTCCGGCCTGTTTACACCGCGGGGTATATCCCCGACATTAGCCCCCAAGTTTAGCTTGGATTTATCCATGGTAAACTTATGCTGCAAAATAAACACCAGAACAAATTTGGCAGGTTGTGCTCCGGGTTAAGAATTCTTGTAGATCGGCTCATGATCGTCCTTAAGTCCATTGTCATTTCCTCCTTCTAGAAAATCCGGGTCAATAACCAGCTTCATACTCAAATTGCTGATGTTGGCTTCTTATAGAAAAAATATTGTGAAGAATAATCCACTTGAGTCGGCTTCCAAAGCGCCGGTTTAAGAAATATTGGTCTTAAAATACTCATCTGATATTCAACCGGTTTGAAGATGCAGAACTTGCCAGTTTTATCATTACCAAAGACTGTTGGGTTATAAAACTTGATAATTTCGAGTCATGATTGTTGCAGACACCGGTTCATGATTGTTGCCAACGCCGGTTCATGATTATTTATGACGCCGGGTTGCAGCCATAGGGTCATAATGATTGGTGACGCCGGGTCAACCTAGTTTGCTCAATCAGAGAATTTGACAATATTTCTTCGATAATAATATAATACCTGTAGCCCCCAAGTCTTTGAGCAGAACAAAGTGGTGGCTTAAGGCTTTGTTTCAATATAAATACTGCCACTTTCAAAGAAATCCATGTTGTTCATCCCAGTAACTAGTAAAAACTGAATACTCCATACTATATAGCCTCAAGTGCCGGGTTGTCATGCTTGCGACAACACAGGACTTGTAATTGTCTTATACTCATAAAAACTTCAACCAGTGTAGCCCCCAAGGGCTGGGTCATTATGCAATAATCAGCAGGGACTTTGTAGGTATAATCATGTAGATTTGAGCAATGATGTGTAGCCCCCAAGGGCCGGCTCAGTAAGATAATATTGAGTTGGGACTTAATATACTTCAATGAGAATAACATCATATGATGTAACCCCCATCATGGGACTTGAATCCACGTCCACAAGGTTAAGAGCCTTGTGTTTTACCAACTGAGCAGTGGACCCTTCAATATAATGAATAAAAAGCTTTGTACCTTCAAGCTGTTGGCAGGAGCAATTGGTAGCCCCAAGTGCCGACTCATTATAATGTGATGAGTCGGGTCTTCAATAATATGAGCAAAAAATTACTTTGCATTAGCCCCCAAGTGTCATGGTGCATGCTTGCAGCGACATGAGACTTGCATATTTGATATAATCTCAACTTAAATAATGTAGCCCCCAAGTGCCGGGTTGTAAGCCTGTAGCAACTCGGGACTATGCCTTCAATTGTAGAATAAATCATATCCTATTGACAATATGATAGCCATTGCGCTAAAGCGACTTTGAAAACCTTAACCATAATACTGGTTATTGATAACCATAATAGAAATCCAGCCATGTTGGCTATTTGAAGATTTGAATAATATAACCGATTGATTTATAAGCGCATGATTCCAATGGCGCAATCCAAATATGTACTGGCGACTTATAGTCCAAAGCCAGGCCGGTTTAATAAACGTCGGATAATTTATCATCATGCTTTATTCAACATGTCTCTGCATACAACAAGTTTAAAGTGTCCTGGCGGTTTACCATCAGACGGGTCATAATGCCCAACATATAACCCAGGTTTATAAGCAAGGCTGCACTTTAAGAATAATCAATGAGATATATCATACATGTGACATTGAATCACATCATTGGTTTACCAATTTTCTGTAGTAAGGGTGATAACCCCAATCTTGAGTAATGATAACTCCTTTCATACTGTGCCAGTTTATGATGAAACCGTACCGGGTTGTGATAAACACCGGTTTAACCATATATAATACTAGCGACTCGTAGTCGAACCAGACCGGGCGGATAGTCTCCAGATTATGATTTGATCATGTACTGACAACTTGTAATTGAAAGTCAAGCCGGGTTAATGAACACCGGTTTACTCCATAATAAGATGGTAACATAAATCAAACCGGGCAGATAGTCCCCGGATTAAGATTTGACCGTGTTCCGCCAATTTGTAATTGACAGTTTGAACCGGATTAACAATGTCGGTTTAAAAACACAATGTAAGTAAAAGTTCTTTAGCAAAAAGAATAGAATTCAAGCAAAGGCAAAATAAAACCATTGCAAATGAGGCTTTTCTTGAGCCGATCGGTGAGTGTTACCATGGTCGGACCACGACCAAGCTCCCAATAAGGTGTAGCTATGGTTCAAGTCAGCCAGGTCCCCAACTGAAACCGTGGCATTATGCCGATCAAGTGGCGTGGCAATGGTTCAGGTTCGACCAAGCCCCCAAGTGACTCTATGGCCTTAGGCCGATCAAGAGGCGTGGTGGTTCGAGACTTGACCATGTCCCCAAGTGATCTGGTGGCTTTCGCCTATCAAAAGGTGTTGCATTGGTTCGGACACGACCAAGCCCCCAAGTGATATTGTGGCACTAGGCCTATCAAGAGGCGTGGCTATGGTTCGGATACGACCAAGCCCCCAAGTGATCAATAATATGATAAGCCAATAAGGCATGATAACCATGTTTGAACCGCGCATCATGGCAGCAGGTCCTCTTTGGCACCTTTAACTTTTTGCAAGAGATAAATCCTTCTTGAACCGGATGTTAAACCGGATATTGAGAGCTTCAAAGCTTTGTGGGAGACATCTTTCCCTTGAACCGGATTTTAAACCGGAATCTTCATTTTCAGCCGGAAATTTTCTGACGGCCTTTAAACTCGAACTTACGAGAAGTTAATTCCTTTTTGAACCGGACATTTTTAAACTGGATTTGAGTCCTACATTAGAGAACTTGCAAGCCAAAGTAATTGCTTTAAAAAAAGCAATATGTAATATAAAAATATACTCAATGGATTTCACCGATATCTTTGAGCGATTATCCACCACGGAGTTGATGATCGCCACGGTGAAGCTGAAATCAATCCGGCCGAGTCGGCCGCGGGAGCAGACAGATGAATCGTCCATGACGTTGTAAGCCACGCGGACGGCCGAGTCAATCGCAGGCGCGATAAGCCGTGTGGACGGGAGAGTCGGCCGCAGGGGCGGACGGGTAAGTTGTCCGTCACATTGTAAGCCGGCGCAGACGTGTGAGCCGGCGAGGGTGGATGGGCAAGTCGTCCATGGCGCTGTAATGCGGCGCAGATGGGCAAGTTGGCTGGCGCGTTGATGTAGACCGGACCGCAGGGGCGGCGGCTTATACGCGTGTCTGTGAAGTTGCACGACACAGACGAACGCCAATAAAAATGACGCTGGCGCATGCTCCATATCCGCCGTATAACAACACTTTGTAATGAATAATTTACCTGCATATAAAACACCATAGGGCAGTGTAATGGTGCTCACAGGAATTAAAATATATACTGACAAAATATATAGAAAGGATAACACCTGATTTATTTAGGCGACAGCTCCATATGCGAACCAGTAGCCTCATAGCATTTGACTAGATTTGTTGGCGGCGTTGTTTTTGTCTTTATATGCAACTGCTGGAGCGTGGTTCGTGTATCCGCATGCGGCATGATGTAGACAGACGCTTTGTTGAAATTTCATATGGACCACACCGAATTGCTGGCATTTTTGTATACTTGCACTCTGCTTTGATCTTCATGCAATCTTGTCATCTTATGGAGTCACGGATTGAACCGTACAAGACATGCAGTACCACGAGACTTGATCTCCTTTTCTTTTTACTTTGTTATAATCACTGTCGACCTTTGTTCTCTTTCAACAAGAGGCCATGTGGACAAACACACACGCTTGAGACTTCCATTATTACTCACAATGTGTCCTGCATGGGAGCAGCTTGTATCCTTCTTCCTTTAACGGTCGTGCTAGAAATATCACCGATGTCGGCTTTGGACAACTGCGTGAGGCCACGGCAATGAGTGTGGCGAGTCACACGGGCAGCCGACAGGTTGGTACAATGATTTTGAATGCAGCGGCGAGTTGGCCTTATGGTTCAGAGGCAAAGACAACTCAACACGCAGTGAATCATGGCACAGTGGAAAGGGAGATAGGCAGCGGCTCATGGCATAGCAGAAGAGGCGGTCGACGGGCTGCTCTGCCTGTGGTGGTGGGTCGCGGGAGCCCAGCGGGTAAACGGCGACGGGCAACTTGACAGCCAGCAGAAGCGGAGCCAGCGAGCCGGAAGCACCGTGAAGGGGATAATCATGCAGCTCAAAGCGGAAACAACAGCGGGCGCAGGCACGGCACCGTAATCCGAGGCAGCCGGGGGGAGCTGAGCTGGCTCGAAGCGAGGCGACAATGGGCGGCCGCTCACGAGGGAATAGAGGGCCGGTCCGATGACTCAAAGACGGACGGCAGCGGTGGAAGCGGTGGGCGGTCCTGGCAACTCAGCGAGGGCCGCGGCGGTTTGTGGGGTGTATTGCAGCGGAAGCGTTCCGTGAGCAGAATGCGACCAGCGTGAAGTGGAAGCGGAGCGGAGCGAATGCTGGCAGGCGAGGTTGGAAACGGCACGGGGTGGATTTGGCGGCTAGTGGTGCAGCACCGGCTTGAAGGCGAGGCGCCCATAATCAGAACTTCGTTCCGGTTCATGGCCTTTGCTTTATCTTTTCTTAGCGAGATGACTGGTAGGACTGCAAAACTGCATATAAACTCAGAGGAATCATCCGATGGCAGCTTATCTAAACATCTCCGGCGGTCACCCTTCCCAGATACAGTACTTAGTAGCCATGCATTTGATTATTCCATCAAAACTGCCAATGCATATGTCCTGACAATATAACTAACCTTTTGACTTTCCTTCGTGTAAATATTTTGATGTATTGCTAGATGCACCAAGTATATGTTTGGTTTGGTTGCCTATCTCCGGCTCATCCATGGGGAGTTGCGCCCCGGCGACTTGGCGCACTCATAGAAACTGGCGGCTCAGCAGCTCATATTCTCCTTTGGCCCTTTACGTGAGCAGTAACACACACTTTTACTAGAAGTAGAACCATTACTATCCATAAATAGTAGCAGTGGCTTAGTAGATATTTATAGAGCCGCCTCGGGACTACTCACGCGTGTTTTGACAGAATTCCTTTCGGTCTCGCCACGGCAAAGAAGCAGCGATGGGATTTGATCCGCTCAAATCTGACCGGCCGGTTACCTTGGTAGTATACCATAATTATTGGGTTTGATGCAAACAACGATGTATCCTTGTAATATCCCCTCGGGACTTGATCCGGCAGTAGCAGCGACAACGGATGGCCCGTGACTGTAGTGTGATGATTTGTGGCAGATTCCAATCCGGTCTCGACTGTAGGGAAAACGATCCGCCCTAGAATTCGATGGGTCGCCAGAGACGGTAGCAGCAGTGAATAAACCCTTAAAAAAACTCTCCTTCTCCAAAGTAAACCACAATTCTGATTTCCCAACGACAATTTTACCGGCTCTGCCCATGGTTGTCCGGCGGCTCACGTGATTGTTCCGTGCCAGCTCTTTTTCATCTGATCAATTTTGAGCTTCTCGATCCCTAGAAAATATCCCTTCAAGAACTCAACACCACCGTGCGCGAGCCCCACGGTGGGCGCCAACTGTCGTGGAATTAACACGTCAGATGTCCTTAGTGTCAGGACTTAGTCGCGAGGCCAACGCATCTATGTGGTAGCTTGAGAGGGGTTGAGCGGAATCGAAAGACACAACACAAGGCAGGGATGTAGAAAGCTTCGGGCCCCGGGAAACATCATCCGGTAAAAACCCTACATGCTGTTTGAGGCTAGATCTCATTATCATCATGAGGGAGTCGCCGTAAACCGGCTCTCCTCTAGTTGTGTCTAGCCCTAGAGATTGTTTCTTCTTGCTTGTAGCTTGTCCCTCTTTGGGGAGCCCTGCCCCTCCTTATATATGTTGAAGGGGCGGGTTACATGTGGAGTCCTATTAGGATTAGGACTAGTCTATCTCTAATACAAACCGGATACAAGTCCAGGTCTTAACTCCTTGTAAGACAAATATTCCTTATTCCTTTCCTCTTAAACCGGCCCACCATAGTATGAACCGGCCTTCATGAACCGCCCGTTGGGCCACCAGGTCTTGTCGTTCCTCGCACCTTTGCCCGGATTACCAATGAGTCGTGAACCGCCAAGTCTCAGCGGGGTCTCAAATAAACCGCCAAGTCCGGCCGGGTTAACTTCCGGCCGGTTTACACCGTGGGGTATATCCCCGACAGAGACCAAGGAAGAACTTGAGCTCTCCCATCATGGACATCTGATATTGTTCTTGCATCATGTATCCAAATTCATCACTATACTTCTGGTTGGTGCAGCCGAAGATAATGTCATCCACATATATTTGGCATACAAACAGTTCACCATCATATGTCTTCGTGAAGAGTGTGGGATCAAGGGATCCAGGTTTGAAGCCTTTGCTCTTCGTGAAGTCTTTGATTGTATCATACCGGTAGCGAGGAGCTTGTTTGAGGCCATACGATTGCTTTATTTAGCTTGTACACCATATCAGGATGTTTTGGATCTTCAAAGCCAGGTGGTTGAGCGACATATACTTCTTCGTCAATCTTGCCGTTGAGAAATGCACTCTTCACATCCATTTGATAGAGCAAGATGTTGTGGTGGTTAGCATAGGCTAGTAGTATGCGAATGGCTTCAAGCCTAGCTACAAGAGCAAATGTTTCATCGAAGTCAATTCCTTCAACTTGAGTATATCCTTGAGCCACAAGCCGTGCTTTGTTTCTGACGACTTGACCATGCTCATCTTGCTTGTTTCGATATATCCATTTGGTCCGAATAATTTTATGCTTGCGAGGGTCAGGGCGCTTGACAAGTTCCCAAACATTATTCAGCTTGAACTGTTGAAGTTCTTCTTGCGTAGCTTGAATCCATTCTAGTTCCATAAAAGCTTCAGCAACTTTCTTGGGTTCTGATATTGACACAAATGAAAAGTGCCCACAGAAATTTGCTAGCTGTGTTGCTCTTGATAGAGTAAGCGGACCAGGTGCATTGATGCTATCGATTATCTTCTCAATCTGTACTTCATTTGCAACTCGAGGATGAACTGGGCGAAGACTTTGCTCATGCTGATCATTGTGTTCATTGGGAGGATTGTCTTCAGGCTGAGCATTGTCTTCAGGTTGGTTAGGTGCAGAAATGATAAGTTCCTCTTCAGGCTGTGATTCATTTGGCATGATTTCCCCAGTTCCCATCAGCTTGATAGATTCGCTGGGCGGAGCTTCGTCTAGTGTACCTGGCAGGAACTGTCTTTGTGAACCATTGGTTTCATCAAATCGCACATCTACAGTTTCGACGATTTTGTAGAGATAGAGATTGAAGACTACTGAAGAGTGTGAGTCCTTTCGTATCCGAGCATGAAGCCTTCGTGAGCTTTGGGTTCAAATTTTGACTTGTGATGGGGATCCTTGATCCGACTTAGCCCCAAATACTCTGAAGTAGGCGGCGTTTGGCTTCTTGCCAAGAAGGAGCTCATAGGATGTTTTGTTCGTAAGCTTATGGATATAAACACGGTTGATGACGTGACAAGCTGTATCAATGGCTTTAGGCCAGAACTTTCTTGGTGTCTTGTATTCGTCGAGCATTGTTCGAGCCATCTCAATGAGGGTTCTGTTCTTGCGCTCCACGATGCCATTTTGCTGAGGTGTGTATGGAGCTGAGAACTCATGAGTGATTTCCAAGGTATCCAGATAAAGATCAAGTCCGGTGTTCTTGAATTCAGTGCCGTTATCACTTCTGATATGCTTGATCTTGACGCCATAATTGTTCATTGCTCGATTGGCGAAGCGTCTGAAGACATCTTGCACTTCAGTCTTGTAGAGAATTATGTGCACCCATGTGTATCTTGAGTAGTCATCAACAATGCCGAAGCCATAGAGACAAGTATTTTTTGTGATGGTAGAGTAATGAGTAGGGCCAAACAAATCCATGTGTAGCAGCTCGAAGGGTTGAGATGTCGTCATGATTGTCTTCGAGGGGTGCTTTGCCCTAGTCATCTTTCCGACTTCACGGGCACCACACAAATGATCCTTCTTGAACTTGACACCTTGATGCCTATGACATGCTTCTTCTTGGCGAGTGTGTGTAAGTTCCTCATGCCAAGATGCCCCAGCCTTCGATGCCGAGCCAAGATTCTCAAGCTTTTGCAAGAAGACATACGGCAAGCTGTGGACCTGCCGAGAAATCTACCATGTATAGATCATCTTTCCTATACCCTTCAAAGACTAGAGACTTGTCAGATTCCATTAGTACAAGGCAACGATATTTTCCAAATATCACAATCATGTTCAAGTCACAAAGCATTGAGACAAACATCAAGTTGAAACCAAGGGATTCAACAAGCATCACTTTATCCATGTGTTGATCCTTTGAGATTGCAACTCTACCTAGACCCAATACCTTGCTTTTACCAAGTGTCAAGAATGTGATGTGACTCTTGTCCGATGGACGTAAGGTTGAGTCCATGAGAAGACTTCGATCACCAGTCATATGATTAGTGCATCCACTGTCCATAATCCATTCTGAAGCATGAGGTGTCATACCCTATGGTACAGTGAGGGGGATAGGCTTCACCAAGAGCATTGTGAAGCATAAACATTTGACAGGCAAGTGGATTATTGAAGCTTAAATCAAGATTAGGACTGATAGGATGAATGGCAAACGATTCAGGAACAAAATACATAGTGAGACCATTTGGGCATTTGATCTTGTGCCCTACAAGATATTTTAGGTCCCCAGCAATATCATCAGACGCCTTTGATTTTTGGCTGGAGACCCTTTCCTGCAAAAGAGAGTTAATTCTTCTTAACCACCCACATCTTCAGGGGTGGCTTAGAAGCAATGAGTCTAAGTGCAGCATCTGAGAATTTCGGTTTTGGAACCCTAGCAAATAGCCTTGCAGGAGATGAATGATACTCATGTGAATAAGCAGAAAAGTTCTTAGTTCTATGAACATAGCGGTTTGAAGAAACACGCTCATATTCATAAATTTGAGTACGGTTTCCCTGCAAAACATTGGCGTTAGGGTGACTCAGGTGAGTCCTCTGTCTATATGAAGCCTTTGGACCATATGACGCCTTAGGTCTGGGGTTTGTCTTCTTCCCAGGTGGTGTCATGATGACATTCACTGGAAGATTCTCAAGACAGCTTTTGGGAACCCAGATCTTCTTCATAGGTGGTCCATTCCTGCAGTTAGTACCAATATACTTGGCAAACACATCACCATTCTCGATTCTTGAACAGCTTATAGTTTGCATCAAAGGATTCATCAATGATAATAGGGTTAGCACAGGTAAAGCCAGATAAGGTGGATGGATCCACCGAAGGTCCCTTTGCAAGAACCCATGTGGTTTTGGGATCTTGCTCGGGCTTCCGATAGGAACCATCAACATTCATTTTCCTTTCAGACCCAACACCCTCTTTCCTAGGGTTTCGGTTCGAATCTGCTTTTGAGGACATCGCAGTGTCTCGATGCCCTTTCGCACTTTTATACATCCTTGTTTCAAGCAATGTCTTCTACCTAGCATTTTCATCGGCAATAGCAAGTGGTATCCTCCACAGAGGGGTTAGTTACCACATTAGTAGTTGAAGACAATGCAACAGATGGCAGCAGTTGAACATTCAGCAACAGAGGTAGCTATATCACGCTCAAGGCATTTTAGACATGGTGGTTCAAATCCATCCTGAGCGGAACTGATCTGTTGAGCGTGAAGTGACTCATTCTCTTTTTGAAGATCTTCATGAGCCATTCTCAATTTTTGAAGCTCTTGCTTCCTTTGAAGATAATCATAGGAGAGCTTTTCATGAGTAGTTGAGAGCGTTTCATGATGACTTTCAAGTTCTTGGTACTTAGCATGAAGATTTTTAATGTCTTCAACTAAGGACTGTGGACGTGTCATTTCCGCGTCCAACAGGTCATCACTTTTGTCTAACAGTTTTTGAGTATGTTCCATAGCTCTTTGTTGTTCGGTTGCAATTTTAGCAAGTGTTTTGTAGCTGGGTTTGGATTCACAATCAGAGTCATCTTCACTTGATGTTTAAAAGTAAGCATCACGTGATTTTACCTTGGTAACTGCGTGCCATGAAGCGATAGGGTGGGAGCAGGGTCGTCCTTGTCATCGCCGGTATTTGGTGTAGAAGTCATTGTCTTGATGTTGAAGATGGACTTGGCAACATAGGCTGTGGCTAAAGCCAGACTTGCAACGCCAGGGTCGGACTCCTCTTCAGACTCCACCTCCACCTCCTCAGAAGCAGACTCCTCCTCAGAATCCATTTCCTTTCCAACAAAAGCAAGAGCCTTGCCAGATGAGCTCTTCTTATGCAATGAAGACTTTGATGAGGACTTGGAAGAAGACTTTGAAGATTTCTTCTTCTTATTGTCATCAGAATCATATTCTTTGCTCTTCTTCTTCTTCTTCTCATTGTCCCACTATGGACACTCAGAGATATAGTGTCCAGTTTTCTTGCACTTATGACAGGTTCTCTTATTGTAGTCATGAGTGGAAGCTTCATCATTTCTTGAGCTGGATCGTGAAGACTTTCTGAAGCCTTTCTTCCTAGAGAACTTCTGGAACATCTTCACAAGCATAGCAAGTTCCTTTCCAATGTCTTCAGGATCATCAGAACCGCATGATCAGATTTTTCTTCAGATGAGGAAACAACTTTTTGCCTTCAAAGCGCCGAGTTCGGCCATAGTTGGGACAATAGATATCTCTTTTCTCGTAAAGTCGAACTCATGTGTGTTGAGCCTCTCAAGTATATCAGACGGATCGAGTGTCTTGTAGTCAGGACGTTCTTGTATCATGAGGGCAAGGGTGTCAAAAGAGCTGTCAAGTGATCTCAGTAGTGTCTTGACGATTTCATGCTTGGTGATCTCATTGGCGCCGAGAGCATGAAGCTCATTTGTGATGTCAGTGAGGCGATCAAACATGAGCTGTACATTTTCATTGTCGTTTCTCTTGAAGCGGTTGAAGAGGTTGCGAAGAACACTGATTCTTTGATCTCTCTGTGTTGAGACGCCTTCGTTGACCTTGGATAGCCAGTCCCAGACTAGCTTCGACATTTCTAGAGCACTCACACGGCCATACTGTCCTTTGGTCAGATGACCATAGATGATGTTTTTTGTAGTGGAGTCTAGTTGAATGAACTTCTTGACATCAGCAGGGGTGACACCTTCACCAGATTTAGGAACGCCGTTCTTGACGACATACCAGAGGTCGACATCAATGGCTTCAAGATGCATGCGCATCTTATTCTTCTAGTAGGGATAGTCAGTTCCATCAAACACGGGGCAAGCAGGGGAGACTTTAATTATCCCTGCAGTGGACATAGCTAAAACTCCAGGTGGTTAAACCGAATCACAAATAACTAGGGAGTACCTTGCTCTGATACCAATTGAAAGTGCTAGTTATCAACTAGAGGGGGGGTGAATAGGCGATTTTTAGGAAAGTCTTCAAAACACGAATGTTTCGAAGACAAACAATAGAAATGACCTAATTGATATGCAGCGGAAGATAAACTACAACAAGCAAGCCATAGTCAAGTATGCAATAATGTGAACAGACAAGACTAATAGCAGCCATGTGGTAAGGATCAGGATGGAAGATAGTATGAAGCCAAACAACGATAGTAGTCAAGCAATGAAGTCAAACAGATAAGACATATAAGCAATGACTTCACGAAGACAAACTCAGGGTAAAGGAGGGAAGGGATAGAACCAGTCACTTGTTGAAGACACAGGATTTGTTGGACCAGTTCCAGTTGCTGTGACAACTGTACATCTGGTTAGGGAGGCTGAGATTCAACTCAGAAGACCGCATCTTCACCTTATTCCCCTTGAGCTAAGGACACACAGTCCTCGCCCAATCACTCTGGTAAGTCTTCAAGGTAGACTTCCGAACCTTCACAGACGACGTTCACCCGGCAATCCACAATGACTCTTGGATGCTCAGAGCCGCGACGCCTAACCGGCCGGAGGATTCACAGTCCTCAAGTGTAATAAGTCTTCAGGTCACACAGACGGAAAGACTTCGTGATGCCTCACACTCTTTGGTTACAGGTGTTTGGGCTTTGTCCTCGCAAGGATTTCTCTCTCTCAAAGGCTTCGAGGTGGGTTGCTCTCAAAGCGACAAAAGTCGTGCACTAACTCTGAGCAGCCACCAATTTATGGTGTAGGGGTGGGCTATTTATAGCCACTAGGCAACCCGACCTGTTATGTCCGAAATGACCCTGGGTCACTAAGGAACTGACACGTGTTCCAACGGTCAGATTTCAAACACACACGGCAACTTTACTTGGGCTACAAGCAAAGCTGACTCATCCAGCTCTGGACAAGTTTTGCTCTCATTGTCTTCGCTCGAAGACATAGGATGTGACGACCGGATAATTAAGCTACAGTAATCCCACGCTAATGATGCCAGGTCACCGTAATAAAAAATTTGCTAAACCTCGCTCATTTCAAAATTAGTTCGAATACAAATTTAAATAACAAATAAAATTATAGTTTCATAAAACAATGAATTAAAAATGTTCATTAGGTTGTAATTATTCCTTAGATAATTGTCGTGCATCAATCAGCATTTTTCTAAAGGTTTAAAATGCCCCTAGATATAAAAACGGTAACCAAGACCGCCGCATTTAGATTATTTCCATTTAATAAAAGTACGAAGAACAACTACTAATCACTCCCAAACTTTTAGTGACAGGGAGGTATGTTGAATGCTAAATATTAAGACCAGCCACATAGTTTAAAAAAATGGATTATTGTTAAAAGTGCAACAAAAAAACAAAAAAGGGGGGAAGCCCCCCTGGACCAGGCGGCCCAGCTCAAACCAGCCACAGCCCCACCTCCACTGGACCGCAACCAGCACAGTCGGCCCAGCCCAGCTCCTCGCACCGCACCCCTTCCTGTTCCTCGGGCCTTCTGGCCACAGGCGCGGTCGCCACCGGACCCGCTCGCCGGCGACGGGGGAGGATAAGGCCGCCACGGCCCCCTCTCGGCCTCGTCAGATCCCCCTCCCCCTGCAGATATTTTCTCCGCCCCTCCAGATCCACCGCGCCTCTCCCCCTCATTCCCCTCCGCATCCGGACGCCACCAGCGCCATGGCTCCGCCTAACCGCGACCACCGCCACCCAGCGCCTGCCGGACGTCCACGAGGCAGCCGACGACCTCTACCTCAACTACGCCTCGCCATCGAGCTCGAGGAGCACCGCAGGCCACGGATCGAGTCGTCTTCTTCCTCGACGGCCGCCGGCGATCCCCTTCCTCCCCGGCGAGCTCTGCTGCTCCTAAGCCACCAAGGGTATTTCTTTGACCGCTCGGTGAGCTCCACTCCGTCCTCTCCCCTCTGCTTCCTCGCCTCACCGCGCCCCTAGCCATAGCTACCGTCCTGGCCGTAGCGCACCTCCGCCACCGTGCTCGTCACTGTCGTCCTCGTCGATGTCGTGCTCACCCGACCTCTCCACCGTGATCTGGGACTCGCCAGGACCCCGTAGAGCCTCCCCAGTAGTCCTCCCGTGCCCTCCAGCCGCAGTTCGCGCAAGGGCCGAACTCCGGCGTCCGCTCCGCCGCTCGCCGCCGTAGCTTCCGGCCGTTTACGGCCGCACCGCTCCCGTAGATGGATGTGGCGTTGAACGCTCGTCCAAACGAGCATAAGCACGCCCCGAACGGAGCGCCGTAGCGTTCTTCCGGCCAAGTCCGGCGAGCTCCGCCGCGTTTTTGGTCGCCGGAGTTGTCTCCGGCGTTGATGCCGACGTGGCTCAGTGGGCCCCACCCCTGGGTCACTGCCAGTGGGCCATGGGGGCCCCGTTGACTGGGTTGACCCAGTCAACGTGCTGACTGGGCAGCCCAATGGCACTGACATGCGGGCCCCGTTCCATAAAACAAATAAATACAAATATATAAACTGATAATTAGTTAAGCTAATTAACTAAAACCTAATTAGTCACTGACTACTCGGCCCCACCCTCTAATTAACCTGTTTAGTTAGTCTAAAACCCCCTGTTAGTGACCCTGACAATGACATGTGGGTCCCACTAGACCCACCTGTCTGGTTTGACTGGTCAACCGACCAGTTGACCTGCTGACATCACTCTGATGTCATGCCTACATCATCATTCACTGTTTTGGATAATGTTGGAATTAAATAAATAACTAAAATCAAAAAATGATTTAAATCTTTAGAAAATCATATCTTTTAATCCGTAACTCGGATGAAAATATTTTCAGCATGAAAGTTGCTCAGAATGACGGGACGAACCCGGATACGCAGCCCGTTCGTCCACCACACACCCCTAACATATCAAACACGCAACTTTCCCCCTCCGGTTCATCTGTCCGAAAACGCGAAACACCGGGAATACTTTCTCGGATGTTTTCCCCCCTTCACTGGTATCACCTCATACCGCGTTAGGGCACGCCTAACATCACATATTGCTTTGTCACGCATCGATATGCATCTGTTTGCATGGTATTCATTGTTTCTTCCCCCCTGTTCTCTCCGGTAGACTACGAGACCGACGCTGCTGCTGCCAAGTTCGACTACGGAGTTGACGACCCCTCTCTCTTGCTAGAGCAACCAGGCAAGCCCCCCCCTTGATCACCAGATATCGCCTATTCTACTCTATACTGCTTGCATTAGAGTAGTGTAGCATGTTACTGCTTTCCGTTATACCTATCCTGATGCATAGCCTGTCCTTGCTACTACTGTTGTTACCTTTACCTGCAATCCTACATGCTTAGTATAGGATGCTAGTATTCCATCTGTGGCCCTACATTCTTGTCCGTCTGCTGTGCTATACTATCGGGCCGTGATCACTCGGGAGGTGATCACGGCTATATACTATATACTTATACATGATACATGTGGAGACTAAAGTCGGGTCGGCTGGTGGAGCACCCGTGAGTGGATCTTTGTGGCGGAGCGACAGGGCAGGTTGAGACCGCCTAGGAGAGAGGTGGGCCTGGCCCTGTTCGGCGTTCGCGGATACTTAACACGCTTAACGAGATCTTGGTATTTGATCTGAGTCTGGCCATTTGGTCTATACGCACTAACCAACTACGTGGAAAAGATATGGGCACTCGGCGTCGTGGTATCAACCGAAGCACTTCGTGACGTCAGCGACTGAGCGGCGCGCGCCGGATTGGAATGTAGGCCTGCTCTTGTATTAAGGGGGCTAGTTATGCTTCCGGCCGCCCACGCAACGTGCAGGTGTGCTCAGGGCGATGGGCCCAGACCCTTGTGCGCTTAGGTTTAGACCAACGTGTTGACCTCTCTGTTGAGCCTAGGTGGGGCTGCGACGTGTTGATCTTCCGCGGCCGGGCATGACCCAGAAAAGTGTGTCCGGCCAAATGGGATCAAGCGTGTTGGGTTATGTGGTGCACCCCTGCAGGAACTTAATCTATTCGAATAGTCGTGATCTTGATAGCAGGACGACTTGGAGTTGTACCTTGACCTTATGACAAATAGAACCGGATACTTAATAAAACACACCCTTCCAATTGCGGATGCAACCCGGTGGTCGCTCTCTCTCGTGGTTACGAGGAGGATCGCGGGTAGGATTATTGCTATGTGATGCTACTTGGAGGACTTCATTCTACTCTACGCTACATGCTGCAAGGCGGAGGCTGCGAGCGTAGTCTTGACGTGATTAGCTATCCCCTCTTATTCGGCATTCTGCGATTCAGTCCGATATGGCCCTTTACACATATATCCATGCATATGTAGTGTAGCTCCTTGCTTGCAAGTACTTTGGATGAGTACTCACGGTTGCCTTGTTCCCCCTTTTCCCCTATCTCTACTCGATTGCTGCGACCAGACGATGGAGCCCAGGAGCCAGACGCCACCGTGGATGACTACTACTACCCCGGAGGAGCCTACTACTACGTGCAGCCCGCTGACGACGACCAGGAGTAGTTTAGGAGGATCCCAGGCAGGAGGCCTGCGCCTCTTTCGATCTGTATCCCAGTTTGTGCTAGCCTTCTTAAGGCAAACTTTCTTAACTTATGTCTATACTCAGATATTGTTGCTTCCGCTAACTCGTCTATGATTGAACACTTGTATTCGAGCCCTCGAGGCCCCTGGCTTGTATTATGATGCTTGTATGTCTTATTTTATTTTTAGAGTTGTGTTGTGATATCTTCCGTGAGTCCACGATCTTGATCGTATTGCGTTTGCGTGTATGATTAGTGTCTGATTGAATCGGGCGTCGGAAGTTGGTATCGAGCCGACTGCTGTAGGAATCCCCTTCTATACTCCTTGGCGAAGTCGAGTCTAGTCAATACAAAACTTCTACTAACATGGTTGTGTGTCTTACGGGCTGCGTTGCCATTAATTGGTAGTAGGATCTTTTATTCCTCGACCTATACTGGGGACTCGACATCTCTTCTATTCGGGTTAAATGAATTTTGCTAAATCTAACATTAGGATCTCATTATCACTTTCACCGGAGAGCCCCTTATTCTTGATGATAAATGCGCTACACATGAAGACCCTGAAGATACTCTCCGCTGTTAACACGAGAACTTGTGTTCATCGCGTTTGCAATTCCCCTTCCACCGTCAACCCTTATGGATAACTACTTGCAGTTGTTATTCTTACATTAATCCCCAGTTGGTCTTGTTATTCCAAGATACCCCGAAACACTCGTCGTTGTTTCGATAATCCTTTGAGCTTGCTGCCTTGCTGTTCTTTGTCACATGAATACCCCTACAGATAATTTCTCGCCCTTATCGAGTATCCGCTCATCCCCAGTTGTTCAGGTGTTTCACAAAAGTCTTCGAAATACTATTCGATCCTTTAAAATCCTTAGCAGCTTATTGCTCTACAAACATTTGTCTGCTTGCATTATCGATGCTTCCCATATGTCTGGCAATATCCATTAGTCTCCTTTTGACACCGTCATCTTCAACCTATTGATTCAACATGAGTGCGAGTGCACGCAATCATCAGTTGGTCCTTTTAAATTATCTTTCCAGCTCAGATGTCATTTTGAACATGAGCTGGTTATCGACCCATCAAATTGCCGTCGATTGTACCCCCAAGTCTATTCAACTTATTCATTTTTAATCAATAGTCTGCTTCTGATCCTTTGTTTCGGAAATCATAATTCCTTGGTTATCTAAGCATTGAATTATTCAGATGTTCTATAATCTGACGCCCTTGCATTATTTCTTCCTCTGATTGAGTACCGATACTCACATCAGCTCCATTATGGACCGGCAGATCCTTTGTTGGATTTTATCCAACAGCGTCCTTCATATTCAATAACCTTGTGAGCCTTCCCTCAGATACATAATGCCTTTGGTAAATTCTATCCTCTGCTTTCTCAACCATGCTCAGCTTTCGAGCTGGTGGTATTTACTATTGAAGCTTGTGGTATATATTTCCACGATACCCTGATGGGTTGATGCCTTCCTTAATATGTGTGAACTCGGGGGTTTTCACGAGTCATACTCATCTGGTATTTCACCAGGTAAAACTTTCAACACTAATGCCTTTATCAAAGCGAGAAGTGAATGGAAGGTTATACATTGAAGAAGTGGGAGTCGACCTTGAACCTTGCGTTCATGCCCATGGACACTATGTATAACTTATCATGGAAGGTGCTCGTAAAAGTAATTACCCCCTTGTTATAAGTTCATCTTGTATCCGTGGTTCGATCCTTTATGATTGTGGTTTTCGACCATGTTTTTCTTAAATACCATTTCTCGTGCAAGTTTAAGCACTTGTCTTCTGCAGAGTAATACCCCAGTCCAACCTCTACTTTGATTTGTCGTCGAGTATTACCCCCCTGGTATCTCAAGATTATCACGGAACTGCATAACTTCTTATGAGTTCTTCATCAAGTGTTACATTCTCATTGATTCCAATTTTTCACGGGCTCTGAGTTATTAAACACTCAAGACACCGATAACTAACTCGAGTCCGCATCGTGATTAAGCAACTCTTGGTAACCTTCATTACTTACGAGTTTGAACTCAATCACGTCATTCCTAGCCTGTTTGGCTATATCCTTGTCGTGCCGATTTTAAGCATGCTACCTGGTCCTTCTTCACAGAGCATATTTTTTTTATGATGAGCTAAGCTTACGTCGATCTTTCCTCATCATATCATTTCGCTTTGGACAGCAAGCTTGCTTTGGAGTATGTGTCGTACCCTCGGTTTCATTAACCTTTCGCTTCATCATTCCTTTGACTTGATGTCATCGCCGATCGATAACAACTTCGTGAAATATCTCGACAAATGTGTCGTGATCATCATCAGTATTCCAAGCTTTTCCAAGATATCAATTGAATTCATGATGAGAAATACCATCCTTGCCTCGATGATTTTTGTTGTCATCGACCACTTTATTGCCTTCCCTCCAACATAAACTTGTTCGTGTTCTGTGTTATTCCTTGAGTTCCTTGCTATCCAGCCTGAGTTCTTCTTTACCTTGGAGTATTACCATATTTTATGTCAGGAATATCTTGAGATTGCCCCACCTCTTAAGGATTCTTGGCATAGTGATGCTCCTCCCCATCATCATTCTTTCTTGGTCCCCGTGTTGGTTCTAACCGGGGTACCAACAAGTGAACGGTGTTGTTTGGATTATGCTCTTCTAGCAACCCTATTGCTTTGAAATTAATGATCGATAGTTCATTCTTAGCCTATCGGTTATGGAATCACTAGTCTAAACATTGATCGTGCAACCTAGCCCATATTTCGGGTGCACCTTTCAACCAATGTTTAACTGTGTATGTTTTCTTCCAGCACACCTCATTATATCATTTGATCTGACAAATGATATCTTCTTGTTCACATAGTTGTGGAAATCCACCCTTTCCGGAAATGTCAATGGATTGTTGCTGAGTCAATCAGCCATCTCCTCACCTCTTCTTGATTTAATGATGAACTCTTGTTTCGGAACTCGCTTCCATAGTTCAATTCCCGAGAATCTTACAATGTCATCTCGACAATTTGTGTCACACCTTTTCTCCTCGGGCCTCTTGAGTCTGAGTTATCCTGACACCAATCAGATCTGAATCTCGGACAGATATGATGGTTGGAACATATTTCCAAGAGTTATAACAATGGTCTTATGTGACCCGGTAAGGTGATGTCGTGCCTAGGACACCTGGCCGGTTGACCCTATTGTTATAGTATCCTCTTTAATAATGTTACCCATTCTTCCATGAGGAAAATTGTAAGACTTATTCTATAAGTTGTTCCTGATGAATCCTTTGAGTATTCAAAATCCGACCTTTGCTTGAAAACCATGTAAATGCTATCTCCAAGCATGTCCGTGGAACGCCGATTTTAAACAGAAACATTTGAAGCCCAATGCTAAATGATTCTAGCTCAATTATCCAAACACCATTGTATGGGTAACGTCATGAAATTTCTCTCCCCTTACCTAAAGGGTTTTCTACATTATATCTTGTCACGGATATCATGCTCTGTTTGTCCTTGGAAAGGATATACCCTTGAAATATGTGTTTAAACACATGTTCCTTTCCATTGCTCTGCTTAAATCTGGTAATCATATCCTCCTTTCCATTGTTTGGTTTAACCTTTCTTGAGGTTTATATGATCTAAGAAGTAATATTCTCCTGCTTTTGTAAACACCTCAGTGTACAATCTGTCAGAAAGACCCTGTTACTTTTGTTGATGACATCCCGGTAACCGCCGATGGACGAGAACTTTGCCTACTCGTCCGCCTCGTTCAACGAGCAGGAAAATGGTTCTCTTCGTCCCTCGCCCTTGGTACCGATGTTGTTGCCGACATAACTGATAGGCTACCCTCTGACATGTATTGCTATCATGACCGTGCAAGATATCATCGCTTTTCCTACTTTTAACCACATGGTGGGCCCATAACCCACGGTTCCACTGGATCGAAACCTGACTCTTCTGTACACCCCCGGTTTCCAAAGTTATTCCTCGCGCTTGACTTCTTATGTAACTCACGGGCCACCTTCCTAGTGTTCTATTCTGGTATCAGACCCAATCCTTACTCTCGTTGCTTTGAACCCCTTTCTCACCCTGGTTCAGACCTCGAGCAACTATCTATCCGCTTGGAACCTCTTATTGTACCTTCGTACCTTACTCTCGATGTATTTTATATGTTCAACTCAAGAGATACTCTTATGCTCATTCTTGGGTTAAGCCCCAGATTGTTCCCTCGTAAGCCTTTTTGTCGTAGCCGAGTTGCTCCTTATTGATTCGTTAATACATTGGAGATCCCGAAGAAAGGATGACGGCTCCATCATGATGACCTGGAGCAGAGAAATGAAGACTTCAACGTAATGGATCCACCTCTTCGAGAAGAGCAACCAAAGACGAGAAGATTCATTAGGATTTCGTAACCAGACCTTTCCCCCTAGTCCCCCTCTTAAATCTCGGGACGAGATTTCTTGTAGTGGAGGAGATTTGTGAAGACCGGATAATTAAGCTACACTAATCCTACGCTAATGATGCCAGGTCACCGTAATTAAAATTTTGCTAAACCTCGCTCGTTTCAAAATTAGTTCAAATACAAATTTAAATAACAAATCAAATTATAGTTTCATAAAACAATGAATTAAAAATGTTCATTAGGTTGTAATTATTCCTTATATAATTGTCGTGCATCAATCAGCATTTTTCTAAAGGTTTAAAACGCCCCTGGATATAAAAACGGTAACCAAGACCGCCGCATTTAGATTATTTCCATTTAATAAAAGTACGAAGAACAACTACTAATCACTCCCAAACTTTTAGTGACAGGGAGGTATGTTGAATGCTAAATATTAAGACCAACCACATAGTTTACAAAAATGGATTATTGTTAAAAGTGCAACAAAAAAACAAAAAAAGGGCGGGAAGCCCCCCTGGACCAGGCGGCCCAGCTCAAACCGGCCACAGCCCGTGCCTCCTTGGACCGCAACCAGCCTGGTCGGCCCAGCCGGCCCAGCTCCTCGCACCGCACCCCACCTTCCTGTTCCTCGGGCCTTGACGCCTTCTGAGGCGTATGGTCGCCACCGGACCCGCTCGTCGACGACGGGGGAGGATAAGGCCGCCACGGCCCCCTCTCGGCCTCGTCAGATCCCCCCTCCCCCTGCAGATATTTTCTCCGCCCCTCCAGATCCACCGCGCCTCTCCCCCTCGTTCCCCTCCGCATCCGGACGCCACCGATGCCATGGCTCCGGCCTAACCGCGGCCACCGGCCACCCCGCGCCTCGCCAGCACGTCCACGAGACGCGCCGACGACCTCTACCTCGACTACGCCTCGCCATCGAGCTCGAGGAGCACCGCAGGCCACGGATCGAGTCGTCTTCTTCCTCGACGGCCGCCGGCGATCCCCTTCCTCCCCAGCGAGCTCTGCTGCTCCTAAGCCACCAAGGGTCTTTCTTGACCGCTTAGTGAGCTCCACTCCGTCCTCTCCCCTCTGCTTCCTCGCCTCACCGCGCCCCTAGCCATAGCTACCGTCCTGGCCGTAGCGCACCTCCGCCGCCGTGCTCGTCACCGTCGTCCTCGTCGATGTCGTGCTCACCCGACCTCTCCACCGTGCTCTGGGACTCGCCAGGACCCCGTAGATCTTCCCCAGTAGTCCTCCCGTGCCCTCCAGCCGCAGTTCGCGCGAGGGCCGAACTTCGGCGTCCGCTCCGCTGCTCGCCGTCGTAGCTTTCGGCCGTTTACGGCCGCACCGCTCCCGTAGATGGATGCGGTGTTGAACGCTCATCCAAACGAGCCTAAGCACGCCCCGAACGGAGCGCCGTAGCGTTCTTCCGGCCAAGTCCGGCGAGCTCCACCGCGTTTTTGGTTGCCGGAGTTGTCTCCGGCGCCGACGCCGACGTGGCTCAGTGGGCCCCACCCACAGGTCATCGCCCGGTGAGCCATGGGGGCCCCGTTGGAGTTGACCCGGTCAACGTCTTTGTCTGGCAGCCAGTGGCACTGACATGCGGGCCCCGTGCCATAAAAAAATTAATACAAATATATAAACTGCTAATTAGTTAAGCTAATTAACTAAAACCTAATTAGTCACTGACTACTGGGCCCCACCCTCTAATTAACCTGTTTAGTTAGTCTAAAACCCCGTTATTCGCCTTTCGACAATGACATGTGGGTCCCATCGACCCACACATGCAGTTTGATCGGTCAACCGACGATTGACCTGCTGACATCACTCTAATGTCATGCCTGCGTCATCATTCACTGTTTTGGATAATGTTGGAATTAAATAAATAACTAAAATCAAAAAATGATTTAAATCTTTAGAAAATCATATCTTTTAATCCCTAACTCGCATGAAAATATTTTCAACATGAAAGTTGCTCAGAACGACGGGACGAACCCGGATACGCAACCCGTTTGTCCACCACACACCCCTAACATATCAAACACGCAACTTTCCCCCTCCGGTTCATCTGTCCGAAAATGTGAAACACCGGGAATACTTTCCCGGATGTTTTCCCCCTTCACCGGTATCACGTCATACCGCGTTAGGGCATGCCTAGCATCACATATTGCTTTGTCATCCATCGATATGCATCTGTTTGCATGGTATTCATTGTTTCTTCCCCCCTCTTCTCTCCGGTAGACTACGAGACCGACGCTGCTGCCCAGTTCGACGACGGAGTTGACGACCCTCTCTCTTGCCGTGAGTAACCAGGAAAGCCCCCCCCCCTTGATCACCAGATATCGCCTATTCTACTCTATACTGCTTGGAGTAGAGTAGTGTAGCATGTTACTACTTTCCGATATACCTATCCTGATGCATAGCCTGTCCTTGCTACTCTCATTGTTACCTTTACCTGCAATCCTACATGCTTAGTATAGGATGCTACTATTCCATCTGTGGCCCTACATTCTTGTCCGTCTGCTGTGCTATACTATCGGGCCGTCATCACTCGAGAGGTGATCACGGGTATATACTATATACTTTATACATGATACATGTGGTGACTAAAGTCGGGTCGGCTTGTGGAGCACCCGCGAGTGGATCTTTGTGGCGGAGCGACAGGGCAGGTTGAGACCGCCTAGGAGAGAGGTGGGCCTGGCCCTGTTCGGCGTTCACGGATACTTAACACGCTTAACGAGATCTTGGTATTTGATCTGAGTCTGGCCATTTGGTCTATACGCACTAACCAACTACGTGGGAAAGATATGGGCACTCGCCGTCGTGGTATCAGCCGAAGCACTTCGTGACGTCAGCGACTGAGCGGCGCGCGCCGGATTGGAACGTAGGCCTGCTCTTGTATTAAGGGGGCTAGTTCTGCTTCCGGCCGCCCACGCAATGTGCAGGTGTGCTCAGGGCGATGGGCCCAGACCCCTGTGCGCTTAGGTTTAGACCGGCGTGCTGACCTCTCTGTTGAGCCTAGGTGGGGCTGCGAATGTTGATCTCCGGCGGCCGGGCATGACCCAGAAAAGTGTGTCCGGCCAAATGGGATCAAGCATGTTGGGTTATGTGGTGCACCCCTGTAGGGAAGTTAATCTATTCGAATAGTCGTGATCTTCGGTAACAGGACGACTTGGATTTGTACCTTGACCTTATGACAACTAGAACCGGATACTTAATAAAACACACCCTTCCAAGTGCGGATACAACCCGGTGGTCGCTCTCTCTCGTGGTTACGAGGAGGGATTGCGGGTTGGATTATTGCTATGTAATGCTACTTGGAGGACTTGATCTACTCTACGCTACATGCTGCAAAGCGGAGGCTGCGTGCGTAGTCTTGACGGGATTAGCTATCCCCTCTTATTCGGCATTCTCAGATTCACCCACCGATATGTCCCTTTACACATATATCCATGCATATGTAGTGTAGCTCCTTGCTTGCAGTACTTTGGATGAGTACTCATGGTTGCCTTGTTCCCCTTTTCCCCTATCTCTACTCGATTGCTGCGACGAGACGATGGAGCCGAGGAGCGACGCATACCGTCGATGGCGACTACTACCCGGAGGTGCCTACTACTACGTGCAGCCCGGCGGCGGCGACCGAGTAGTTTAGGAGGATCCCGGGCGGGAGGCCTGCGCCTCTTTCGATCTGTATCCCGGTTTGTGCTAGCCTTCTTAAGGCAAACTTGCTTAAGTTATGTCTCAGACTCGAGATATTGTTGCTTCACGACTTCGTCTATGATCGAGCACTTGCATTTGAGCCCTCGAGGCCCTGGCTTGTATTATGATGCTTGTATGACTTATTTTATTTTTAGAGTTGTGTTGTGATATCTTCCCGTGAGTCCCTGATCTTGATCGTACACGTTTGCGTGTATGATTAGTGTACGATTGAATCGGGGGCGTCACATAGGATTTGGGTTGAGCATCACTTCAGTCATTCTGACTATGATCACTTGGACCCCACTTAACAGTACGGTGGTTCTTGCGACTCAACAAAGAAGAAAAGGAAACAACGAAATGACAGTCTTCGCGCTCCATAGTCTTCACTCAATGTCTTCTCATGTCATAGTCTTCAATGTGAATATCTTCACATACCACCATTGTCGTCAATGTCTTCATACATTTTTAGGGGTCATCTCCGGTAGGTAAACCGAATCAATGAGGGACACTACCTGCGTTATCTTGCAATTCTCACAAACGCATTAGTCCCTCAGCCACATTTTTCGTCAATACTCCAAAACCAACTAGGGGTAGCACTAGATGCACTAACAGCAGCCATGATAAAGCCGCCTAGCCGGAGCGTCTGGCCTACAGCCAGAGCCCCCTCCGAGGTAATGTCGTCCTTGACAATGAGACGAGCCATCGAGCCTTGTGGCGAAGACACAAAGGAACTCTCAATGAAAGGACCAATGTCGGTGTCAAAACCAGCGGATCTCGGGTAGGGGGTCCCGATCTGTGCATCAAGGCTGATGGTAACAGGAAGCAAGGGACACAAATGTTTACCCAGGTTCGGGCCCTCTCGATGGAGGTAAAATCCTACTTCCTGCTTGATTAATATTGATGACATGGGTAGTACAAGAGTAGATCTACCATGAGATCGTAGAGGCTAAACCCTAAGAGCTAGCCTATGATGGTATGATTATAATTGTGATCGTCCTACTAAGGACCAACCTCTCCGGTTTATATAGACCCGGGAGGAAGATTTTTGTACAAGATGTTTCCCCAGGGTCGCTTGAAGGCATTCTTCTCAGCATATTCCTGGGTCATGAACCTGTACTTGTACCATTGTTCTGCCCAATATCTTCGAATCCATTGGATTCGGGTTTTTCGCTGATTGTAGTCCTCCTCTGGATCTATCTTGTACAGCTCATAGAGGCTAGGAGGCAAATCTCTTGATGTGTTCCCACGGCGCTGTCTGCCACCCTTCCTTGTAGACGTCTCTATTGCCATGAGGTTCAGACTGAATGGCTTCAACACTGTCAAAGGCTTTCGTCTGCTGGTCAGACAGGAACTGGCTTCGGGAGAGTTGATGTGATGCTGTAAGAATTCTGCAAATGAATGCAGACTATGAGAACCAAGGGATTCTCCCACGGACATGTACCTGTGATAAAGATTAGAGATGCGAGGGAAGGGGAAGAGGTCATATGCATTCTTATAAGATTTTGAAGATAAATCAGTTTAGAAGACATTGACCTCATAGCGCGAAGACATTCACTTATATGTTGAGAGTTGGTTCCAGATTTGTACGAATCCAAGAATAAGTAGAAGTGAGGAATCTAACTACGTGTGAAGCATAAGTGAATATACTAGGCATCATATGAGATGCAGACATGATAGATCCAAATTTGTGGAGGCAGAAACCACTTTTGGTAGAAAGGATGAATCTATAGGATCAAAAAGACGGTAAGAAGAGGCTTTTAATTTACCACACGATGAACTGCTAGACGGAGTAGAATATGAGGCCGAGCAGTTCGATCTTCCGTGCCCTAACTTGGCGACGGAGGACACCTACGGCGGCGGCGGAGAAGACAATTTCCGCAACCGGCATGAAGATGGCGTCGGAAAGGTAGCGGCAGCTAAGCGCTTCGTCGCCAGTGAGGGAGTCCTGGATTAGGGGGTATCCGGACAGCCGGACTGTGTACAACGTCCGGACTATTGAAGCGTGAAGATACAAGACTCAAGACTTGACCCGTGTCCGGATGGGACTTTCCTTGGCGTGGAAGGCAAGCTTGGCGATCCGGATATTATATTTCCTTCCTTGTAACCGACTCCATGTAAACCCTAGCCCTCTCCCGTGTCTATATAAACCGGAGAGGTTGGTCCTTAGAAGGCCGATCACAATTACAATCATACCATCATAGGCTAGCTCTTAGGGTTTAGCCTCTATGATCTCGTGGTAGATCAACTCCTGTACTACCCATATCATCAATATTAATCAAGCAGGAAGTAGGGTTTTACCTCCATCGAGAGGGCCCGAACACAGGTAAACATCTGTGTCCCTTGCTTCCTGTTACCATTAGCCTTGACGCACAGATCGGGACCCCCTACCCGAGATCCGCCGGTTTTGACACCAACATTGGTGCTTTCATTGAGAGTCCCTCTGTGTCGTTGCCGTTAGGCTCGATGGCTCGTCTCAGTGTCAAGGACGACATTACCTCGGAGGGGGCTCTGGCTGTTGGCCAGACGCTCTGGCTCGGCGGCTTTATCATGGCCGCCCCATCGGCGGTGGCGCCGACGATGACTTCTCGGGTCATCGATCATAACCTTCGCGTCAGTTCGGAACTTGCGGAACAAATGGATCCACCCTTAACGAACTCTTGGATCACATCGCCACTCTGGGAGTCGCTATGGACTACGACCGGATTGGGCTTAAACCCGACCAAAGGGACATCAGGTCCCTGCCGGCCACCCATGAGATAGCGATAGTGGAGGAACCACACGCGGATTGCCCCTCAACTTTGAGGACAAGTTGTGTTCGGATCACCGAACTCCTTGAGCCAAAGACCTGCTCAAAGGAAAACCTGACCCAGGTCCCGGACTTCAAATCGGGCATCGGGCCGAAGAAATTGCGCACCCAGGATTCTGAGTTGTTTAGCTCAGGACCGCCCGCGCCCTTGGGCGTTAGATCGGATCAAAATCCGGACTCTAAACTGGACCTAAACTGTCTCTCCCGCATCAGGCAAGAGCCCCAGGAAACCGTACATTGCTACTGGGCCAGATTCCTCCTTGCGCTTAACAAGGTCAGGGATTGCCGCAAAGAGGACATGGTCTCACTTTTCAGCAAAAACTGCACGGATGAAGGACTCCTCAATGCTATAAGCCGCCACGACATAGAATGCTTCGCGGACCTGGCAACCATAGTGCAGAAGTACTCTGCAATGGAGAGCGCTTGGAAGACCCAAACAGAATTTTGGGATAGTACTGCTCTCGCCAAAACCTTTGTCCGAACTCAACGGATGAACTCTCGTAAGTCGTCTGACCCAACCCCCAAGAAACCAAAGCCCGCTCCAAGGCAGAGATCCGTATTGGAAGAATGGCTCGACGGACCACGTAAGCTCCACAGTACTCCGGATACAACACCTACTCATAGCCTTAAGGCATGTTGGATACTCCGGCAGGTGGCAAAAAGTGGCGAGGACCTTCTTGTGGGCCATAAAGCGGAACTACACCCCGCCAGCGAACACGATACGGTACTAACAGTCTTCGAGACTCTCTCCTCAAACAATAGGCGCAAGCGAGCTCGTCGAAGCTCCGCTGAAATTTACCGTGTCGCAAAAATAAACCCTTGGAACGACACTGCTATAACTTTTAATGCCAGTGATGAACCTCGATTCCGGGCTGTCCGGGCACCAGCCGCTCTGGTCCTTAGTCCGATCGTAGATGGCTTTCGGCTCACTAAAGTACTCATGGATGGAGGAAGCAGATTAAATCTAATTTATGAAGAAACACTCAGCAAGATGGAGACATTGAACAAAGCGGCACGACCTTCAGGGGAATTATCCCTATTCGGGAAGCGCGGTGTGCGGGAAAAATCACACTCGATGTGGTATTCGGTACCCCAGAGAATTATAGGTCCGAGGAAATCACATTCCAGGTGGATCCTTTTAGCAGCGGATACCACGCCCTTCTAGGGCAGGACGCGTTTACAAGCTTTCAAGTTGTACGCCATTATGGGTACATGAAGCTTAAAATGCCCAGACCCAATGGAATCATCACTCTAGCCAGTGATCCGGACATTGCGCTTCGCGCCAAAAATAAAACCGCAGCTCTAGCCTTGGAAGCATTATCAGAAGCCCTAGCAGCCGAAGAGTTAACAACACTACGGGCGACTGTGGACAGGGACGACGTGATACTACACAAATGACCCAAGTCCACCTCATTCAAACCTGCAGACGAGATAGTCAAATTCTAGGTCCACCCAACGGACCCCAAAAAGACAGCTTCCATCGGGACACAGCTGAGCCCCGCGATTGAGACTGCAATACGAGATTTCTTATGCGAGAATTGGGACATTTTCGCCTGGCACCCATCGGATATGTCGGGCATCCCACGCAGACTGGCCGAACACAGCCTCAACATTCTAAAAGGATATAAACCAGTCAAGCAGACCCTAAGGCGATTCTCAGAGCCCAAACGACAGGCAATGGGGGAAGAGTTAGCCAAGCTACTTGAGGCCGGATTTATCAGAGATATCAAACATCCGGATTGGCTGGCAAATTTGGTGATGGTGCCAAAGAAGGATAAATCCTGGCGCCTATGCGTCGATTTCAAAGACCTCAACAGGGCTTGCCCCAAGGATCCCTTTCCCCTCCCTCACATCGATCAAATCATCGATGCCACAGCTGGACACGACTCACTGTGTTTCCTCGACGCATACTCTGTATACCATCAAATAAAGATGGCAAAGTCTGACCAAGTTGGAACAGCTTTCATAACGCCATATGGCCCTTTTTGCTTCAACACTATGCCTTTCGGGCTTAAGAACGCCGGTGCAACCTACCAACGCATGATTCAAACATGCCTGGAAAAACAAATCGGCAAAATAGTGGAGGCATACGTGGACGACGTGGTCATAAAAACAAGACATGTCGAAACCCTAATAGATGACTTGAGACTTACATTCGACAATCTCCGGACATACGACATCAAGCTGAATCCGGAAAAATGCGTTTTTGGCGTCCCCTCGGGGAAGCTACTCGGCTTCATCGTTTCCAATAGAGGAATTGAGGCGAATCCGGCAAAAATCCGAGCTCTGTCATAGTTGGCAATACCAACAGACCTCAAGCACATCCAAAAGCTAGCCAGATGCGTGGCTGCTCTCAGCCGCTTTATCTCCAGGTTAGGAGAAAAGGCACTACCACTTTATCACCTTCTTGGTATGCCGAACACTTCGTATGGACGGAGGCAGCCGCGGCCGGACTGGATGAAATAAAGACCTTATTGGACAGTAATCCAGTATTAACAGCGCTGAATATCGACGAACCTACGCTGTTGTACATAGCCGCAACGCATCAAGTCGTAAGCGTAGTGGTCGTCGTCGAACGAGAGGCCGATGGATACAAATACCCGCTCCAGAAGCCGGTGTACTATGTGTCCACGGTCCTAACCCCATGCAAATCCCGATACCCACACTATCAAAAATAGCATACGCGGTGTTCATGGCATCCCGGAAGCTACGACACTACTTTCAAGAGTGTTCGATTACGGTGGCCTCCGAAGTACCGCTCAATGACATAATAAATAACCGCGATGCTATGGGCCGGATTGCCAAGTGGGCTATTTAGCTCCTTCCGTTCGACATAACGTACAAACCACGGCGGGCCATCAAGTCACAAGTGTTGTCTCACTTCGTCGCCAAATGGACAGAAGCCGAACTCTCTAAAGAGTACGACGCATACTCAAACTGGATCATGCACTTTGACGGCTCTAAAATGCTGGCCGGATTGGGAGCAGGGTAGTCCTGACATCTCCCACCGGCGACACGGTCCAGTACGTCCTCCAAATATTATACACAGACTCCAACAATGCAGCTGAATATGAGGCTCTATTGGACGGTCTTTGGATGGCAGTCTCTATGGGCATTCAATGCCTAGAAGTGTGTGGGGACTCGAACCTTGCAATATCATAGATAAATGGAAATTTTGATGCCAAGGACCCAAAAATGGCGGCCTACCGTAATTCCGTCCTCAAAATATCAACTCAGTTCGAGGGGCTCAAATTCCACCATGTAGCTCGAGAAAACAATCAAGCGGTCGATGTCCTCGCTCGCATCGGCGCTAAACGCGACCCTGTCCCACCTAACATATTCTTGGAATGGTTGTTCAAGCCATCCGTAGTATGGGAAGGGGAGTCCGGCAATACTAGCACATACCCGAATACATCCCCGGATTCCGAACCATCAGACATAGTCGGAGGTTCTACCCCCGAAATAATGTCCTCAGCCCATGAAATCATGGCTGCAATCGCCCCATGGACCGAGCCCTTCTTGGCCTACCTAAATAGGAAGGAGCTGCCCGAAGACCAAAATGAAGCACGCTGCATTGTCCGACGCTCTAAAGCTTACAAAGTCTACGAAGGGGAACTCTACAAGAAAAGCGTTACCGGAGTGCTACAAAGATGCATCTCCAAAGAGGAAGGGCGGCAGCTCTTGGCTGAAATCCATGCCAGCCTGGGCGGGCACCACGCCACGGCTCGGGCATTAGTCAGCAAGGCCTTCCGTACAGGTTTCTATTAGCCGACGACCTGAGCGGACGCACAAGACCTTGTCCAACATTGCGTCGGTTGATAGCTCTTTGTCAATCAGAGTCACATCCCCCTACCGCTCTCCAAACAATCCCCATAACGTGGCCCTTTGTGGTCTGGGGGCTGGATATGGTCGGACCTCTTAAAGGGGGAAGCCATAAGAAGAAATACTTATTGGTCATGGTGGACAAATTCACCAAATGGATAGAAGCTAAACCAGTCAAAACGGCTGAATCCGGACCAGTAATAGACTTCATATCTGGGGTGCATTACACCGATACGGTGTCCCCACAAAGATCATCATCGATAATGGCTCAAATTTCACGGTGGACGAAGTGAAAATTTGGTGCGCAAAAATGGGCATCAAGCTCGATTACGCTTCCGTCTACCATCCACAAACTAACGGCCAGGTAGAGCGGGCAAATGGTCTCATTATGAGCGGTATCAAACCAGCTAGTGCGATCCTTGTGAGTCGGATACGCCTTTGGGTGGAGGAGCTCGACTTCGTACTCTGGGGGCTACGGACCACGCCAAATCGCACCATTGGATACACACCATTTTTATGGTGTACGGCGCGGAAGCAGTATTACCTTGCGACATAATACATGATTCGCCACGCGTATGCATGTACGAAGAGAAGGAAGCCGAGTTATGTAGCGACCTGACCCAATATCGGTCAAGTCTCTGTGTCTGTACCATCCCAAGATCATGCTGGTACTCACAGTACATTGATAAAGTAATCAAAGTTCAATCACACCTGAATTTTATTACACGATTCTCATATAGAGTCTTTATTACAAGGGAATAAATTCGGCTCAAGGCCAACTCATGAGAAATAAACTACTAATGCCGCGAAGCGTCGAGGTAAAGCGAGTCCATCCGACTCCAAAGGGCAATCGCCAAGCGCGTAGCCTCACTCCTCTGATCGAATATACCTACGCAACATAAGAAGTTGCATCCATGTAGGTCAGCTTTTGGAATAAGCTGGCAAGTCATGAAGAATAACAATAATAAAGTTACTACACTATATGCATTTTGTCTGTGGAGCTCTAAGTTTCATCAATTTGCGTAAAGCCAATTTTATCCTACTACAAAGGACTTATTTGCAAATTACTACAAATTGTTGGTAGTTATTGAGATGGTTCCGCCAACCAATATCTCGTTCCCAATTATTAAGTCATAAACCCTCAAATTAATTCATTAGTTTTAGTGTTGAGATATCCGAATACTTCCAAGTTCCAGAGGCTCAAATGTTCGTGAATCGGGGACACGGCTAATCGATTAGGTTATAACTCTCTGCAGAGGTTTGCACTTTCCCATAAGAATCATTCCCTCCTTTAGAGTCTTCGCACTTCATGGTGTTTGAAGACAGGGACCAGATGAAACAGGTCTTCCAAAGAGTTCTTACGGCCCTTTGCCGTACCCATCCAATCCTCTTGTTCGTCTACTTCTCGTAGTACCGTCCAGCCAAATCACTACTAGGTTCAACCCAGCGAGCCCATAATGGCTTGCGGCTGCAGGTAAGCTTCCGGTCATGGGGCATCCATCCTTCTCTTCGTGGCTGGGTGAAGCTTTCCATGAGGATGTCATGGCGCTTCTCCATGCATCCCGGCCACCACTGGGTGCTCCAGGTGCCGTCAACCGTCCTCCACCCAGAGTGATTTTCAAGTCCATCTTGATCATTGTAGTTCATGGGGTTATCATCATCATTGACTCTCACATCTTGCTTATGAATATCACTCATACCAAATCCGTCTACGAGCATAGCAAAATAACTACTACGTCCCGGGGTCATGGTAACAAGGGATTGGTTCATCCTACCACATGATACTACTCAAGTTTAATGACTTCAAGATTTCACTACTGCATGCATGGTGGGGTGGTGACAACTACTAATGCACAAAAACATAGGTATAGAAATAACATGATCAAAACTTGCCTTGCTGATGATCCTCGTAAGCTAAAGAGTCGTACTAGCAAGCTTAGCACTCAAAACTCTACCAAGACAAACAATAACACAATAAGCACAAAGCAAGAGGATCACACAAGATAACAATAGTAACATAGCACAACAAAACAATCAAAACCAAATCCAAAAGAAAAACTCAAAGAAACCAATTCAAAGTTTTTTCCTACTCCAAACAATAACAAAAATAGTTTTTATATAACAAAAATTCCTTAATATAACCTAATCATGGTTTTAGGTTAACTTAACAGAAAAGGATTCACTAAGCAACTAGGAGCAAAAAGAATTAATTAAAAAGCTATTATAAAACTCATTCTAGGCCTAATCCAATTTCTATTAAGAAAATAATTTAAAACTTTTATTAATTATAAATAAAAGTTCATCTACTAGAATGACAGAAACTAACCTAGAATAACTAATCACAAGTTAAAAATAAATTAATTTACTAATTAATTTAATAGGAAAACAGGAACTAGTTAATTAATTAGGATTAATAGGATTCTGCTTAGAACTAATTATTTATTAATCCTAAAATACCCAAATTAATTTCTAGGGTTTGGCAATGTCAAAATAAAGTGGTGACAAAAGAATCATGCAAAAATAATTTTTCTAACTAAAGTTATAGCAGATTTACTATTCTGGCTAAAACAATATTAAAGCATTTTTAATTATTTTTAACATGGCTAAATATATAATCTACAGAAACTACACAAAATTTGCAATCCAACAAAAAAAGAATCATCAAAAAATATTAAACAGAATAAAAGATATACATTTTTGAAAACAGAAACTATTCTGTAAAACAGAAAATCAAAATAAAAAGAAAAAGGCCTAATGGGCCTATCGTATACTGTCGTTAGATAGCCTAAACGGGCCCTAGGTTTAAACTAAACGAACCGCCTAAAAAAACCTAAACTAAAACTAAACCGATCGGAACCGGCCGGTTTTATAAATAAAACCTAACCCTTCGTTTCTAATCCTAGCCCTAGATCTAGGATCGGACGGGGAGGGCGATGCTGGGCTTACTGGGACTCCCGGCGACGGCGGCCGGCGAGAGTGCGTCAGGCGTCCCAAGGCGTCAGCGAGCTCCGTGAGTCGTCGGGAAGACGCGCACGAGGTCGGGAGGGGTTCGGTGGTGTCGGGGTTGGTCGGGGGCTAGGGTGGCGTCGTGGCGGCTTTGGCGGCGGTGGCGAGCTCGGGACTCCGGTGAGCTCGGGAGAGAGAGGGAGAGGGGGTCCGGCGAGGCTAGGGGGGGAATGGGGTGCGGAGGGGCTCGGCTTTATAGCCTGGGCCTCGGGCTCGCTTCGGAAGGGGATCGGGTGGTCGGGGATCCGAGATCCTTGAGGATCCGGTGGATCTCCCATGAGCGGCGAAGCGTGGGCGAGGGAAGAAGACGGCGGGGCCCATGGTCAGCGAGAGGGCGGGAGCGGCGAGGGGGTGGGGTGGCCGAGGCCTAAGGGAAACGGGCGCGGGGGCGAGGTGAGGCGAGCTGGCTCAAGGCGCCTGGCTGGCCACAATGGCTTGGCTCAAGCTGGGCTGGTGAGGGGGGCCGGTGGCTGGGCCTAGGTTTGGCGCTTGAGGGTTTTTCTTTATTTTTTTAAATAAAACAAAAACAAAAATAAAACCAAATCCATAAATATTTTATATAGGGTATATATATACCAAAATGACCAGGGGAATATTCCCTTTCATTTGAACATTTTTCCAAAAGCAAAATCCAAACTTCATAAAAATCTATTTTTCAAATTCAAATAAATTTCAGATTTGAATCCAAATCTTTTGGCAATGTTTCCTCTGATATTTTTGGAGTGTCATGTTTGCTCCTCTCATACTTTTGATCAAGTATTTATCGAGGCTTGGTTTTTTGAAATGATTCCCACATGCCAAGTTTGAAATTCAAATTCAAAACTCAAAATTCTCTGAAGCTTCAAATGGCATTCAAATTCAAACAGGATGCATAGGATGCTTAGCTATAATTGTAAAACATTCCAAATAGGAAATTTGGGATGTTACAAGTTAGATCAGCAGGATAATTTGGATGCCCTGGAGGAGGAGCGCGATGTCACAAAAGCCCGTTCCGCATTCTATCAGCAGCAGGCTCGACGATACCAAAGCACAGAAGTGCGGGCCAAAACTTACAATATTGGCGAGCTCGTTCTACGACTACCGGAGAAGAAGAAGGACAAACTCAAACCCAAGTGGGAGGGTCCCTTCGTCATTGACAAAGTTCTCACCGGAGGAGCATACCGCTTACGTAATGCATCCGATAACAGACTCGAGCCGAACCCATGGAACGTGGCAAGACTATGGAGATTATACGCCTAGCGCCGAACACAGTGTTCGTCTCCTAACCCCTCCCTTTTAATTATGCCCCATCCCCTTTTCCTTTCTCGACTTTTTTCTATCTTCACACAAAGTATTCAATACAGTGCGGATTTCCGGATCGCTCCGGCCGCACTAAGTGTGTAAGTAATACCTGGAGGCTTCCTATACGGAAGCTTAAAATGATTACTCACATGGCTTTTTGCCCGTCGCATATGCATTCTTTTTCCATATGTGCCTCTTCTTCACCATTATATGCATCGGTATGACTTAAGATGTTGCCAAGCTGGGTTGCCTGGCTCTTGTGTTTATGCCCTACGTTCCCGTTAATTCGGCTAGGGCAAAAGGGGAGCACCTCTGTGATTCTTACTGTCGGTTCAGCCGGATGTGTACCTCAGACTGGGTGAAGCCGAAAGCTAGCTTCCTTAAGAGAATATTCGGTCGGTGAACAAAAGATGTATTCGTTTATCATAACATAAATCCCCAGAAGTCTTGTATCCCGCACCATCATTCGTAGTCCGGACATGCGCATCGTCGCATGCGTACCCAGGGAAAGGAACCCCTAACGGAACAATTCTCTCTGGAAGATGTTTCTTACTATCCATGTAATATAATATAACTAGTTGGGTAATTGTCTATTCAAGCACTTATGACCCCTACGCCTTGTGTCCACGCATACCCCGGTTTTGTATAGCTGAGCGGGTATTCGGACACAAGCCGGACTATAGGACCCGGGGGCTGAAGCGAAAAGGTCCGCCATGACAAATGATTTTAATCCGGCTAGGGGCTAATCATGCCCATTAATTTACACAGTCATTTGGACTGATTACATTCCTCTTCTATACCGTCCAACAGGCTATCTATCTTACAATCCTGTTGAGAATACTTAGCGGCTAATGCTGCCTGGTCATACACCAGACTAACGAGAATTTCTTGCCCATCGGGCCCCGCCGGTCCCACTTCGGCCATATGGTTCGGGTCCAGCTTGGTGTAGCGTGTCTTCACCATTGCTCAGGCTTCTCTTGCTCCTTCTTGCGGCATGCTGATATCTTCCATAGACGGAGCGCCGCCGGGATCCTTGAAGCAGGTCCACAAGTTCCCCAGGCCATTCGGCGGTGAAGCTTGATGGCCACAAAGCACAAACAACACCTTGCATCACTTTCCGAGCTCGCTCGTGCAGTCGCGAAAGGTCTTGCAGTAAATCATTTGCAGATGAGGGCATCTCCTCCTCGGGGCGACCCGTTAACATTCCTGCAAGCAAAATTCTTTTAATATACTTCCTCGCCGAACTATACAACAGTTCGTCTAGGCACTTACTGTAAATGCCGCGTCGAAGCCTCTTGTTCTCGTTCATGGAGTCCACCAGCTGAGCACGGAGATCTTTTAACTCCACGTCCAACTGGACTTTGGCATCTTGAAGATCGTTTTCTCCCGCCTAACTCGCGTAAGAATGCGCCCGCCAGCCTCTAGCTTCTTTTTTAGATGCGATGCATCCTCTCCTACGCCCTCCGGCTTCACCCCGGGATTGTCTGCAGAATTTTCTGTTAGACTTGTCATATTATCCATTGACTAACTGGTGCATCTTCGCACAATTGTGATAATTGTTACCAGATGAGGGCCTTTGTGGTTCCTCTAACTTGGCAACTGCGGCCCTCAGTTCGGCCTTGCAGTCCTCTAGCTCCCGAAACAATTGCGCGTTCTTCTCTACAAGGACATGTACATAAATTGATCCTTAAAACTTTTGTTTCAACCGTTTCAAGTCTCAGGGGCTACTGCTATACATACTTATCAAAATTTCTCACCCGTATGTCTTTGGTATACTGGTTTGTCGCTTGGGCAAGCCCGCCCCGAGCAGCTTGGGCGTTGTCATATTTTAAATTCTATAATTACATGACAGGTTATTGTTTTACCTCTGTAGCGGTGTGTCAACCCTCACCGCCTTCCTCTTGAGCCTGCCCGATCTGGGCGCTTGCGTGGTTGTGAGTCCCTAGGGGCTCGGCCCCTCGCTCCGGCCGTCGTTTCTGCAAATAGAACGACGCCTCAAAGGTAAATAATAACACCTGGGGGGAGTCCTCTTCGAAGGATAGGGCTTTCTATTTCGTCTTACACACGAGGCGGGGAGCAGTCCAGGCTAGTCGGCCGTAATGGCCACTAGGGTGCCATCCCAGCTCGCCTGATAAAATGCCCAGTTGACGAGCTCCATAGTGATATCCCGATCCACTTTAAGTCCCGGATCTAGGGCCCTTCCAGAGTCCTCTGGTTGTGGGGAGGGGCTGAAGATTCCTTCTACGGCCCTCCTTAATTCCTGCCCAGAAGCATTGATGCAAGTAATCTTAGCAGAAGAACGCTAGAGCAAAGCGGGGAAAAAGAATGGCAACTTACCCACGCTTAGGGGTTGTACATAGTGAATCCTTCCAGCGTTTTTTATGCGAAGAATTCCTCCTCTTCCCTTTGTACAGATCGGACAATATCCTTGCGAGGCGGCGTGAGTCCAAGTTCTTTACAGCCGCAGCGGGTGGCGTCGTCTTCACCGTTGAAATGCCACATGGGCTTCACCCGATATTGGAGCGGTTGCACTCCCCGTATTATACATATCGCCATAACCTCAACTGGCGTCAGTCCGGATTTGGCCAGTAACTTTATCCTGTCCATCAGGAGGAATATTTCCCTCTTGTCCTCTTCTTGAGGGCCCCGGGGGCGCCAGCTTAGGCGTGCCCTCGGCGGGGCGTTGCTAAACTTGCAGAGACCTGTCCGGACTGGATCCGGAAGGGGGACGTCATTTATATAGAACCACTCCGAAGGCCAGTTTTCTGGTGCCTTCTTAGGAGTGCCGGACAGGTATCCGGTCTCGGCAATGCTCCATACTTCGGCCACACCCACTTGGCATAGGGACTCCCCTGGGTGCGGGGGACGAGGCAGAACAACTTCTGCCATAATCCGAAGTGTGGTTCGCAGCCTAAAAACAGCTCGCACAGGGCAACATACCCCGCTATGTGCAGAATAGAGCCAGGGGTAAGGTCATATAACTGGAGGCCGTAGAACTCCGAGGCCCAAGAAAGCGGGTGGATAGGGAACCGCGCCCCTCGGCGGATGAGGGATCGACAGATCGCTCCTCAGGAGATGGGTTAGGGATCCCTCGGCTGGTCTCCTCCGTCATAGGTGGCTATACCAGCTCGGACAGAGACCATGAACACCGGCGGGAGAAACCCTTGGGTTTGTAACTTTGTCAAACGGCTATGAGGAACTGAACACTCTCCCCATTCCCCTGACTTGGAACGAGAAGGGCAAGCAGAAGAGCTGCACGGCCGGCCATGTTGGAATGGCTTTTTGCGGAGCGCTCTGTTGGATGCTGGCTCTGGGAGGGAGAGTGAGGTTTGGATCTGAGAATCCCCGTCCCTTCAAATAGACGGTTCGCCCGGAGGATCGAGGGTGGCAAATGCAAAAATTCCTCGACTCCTCGCATTCGCTCGACACGTGGAGATGGTCATTACTGAGGCACCGAAGCCGAGGAGCACAACATTGATTGGAGGCCGGACACTATTCGTTGTAACAAGCACTTTGGAGTATTCGGAGAAGGAACCCGCCTTGCAATGCCGAAGATAATACTGCGCGCCGGACACATCGTCATTGAAGCCTGGTTCAGGGGCTACTGAGGGAGTCCTGACTTAGGGGGTATCCGGATAGCCGGACTATGTACAACGTCCGGACTATTGAAGCGTGAAGATACAAGACTCAAGACTTCGGCCCGTGTACGAATGGGACTTTCCTTGGCGTGTAAGGCAAACTTGGCGATCCGGATATTATATTTCCTTCCTTGTAACCGACTCCATGTAAACCCTAGCCCTCTCCGGTGTCTATATAAATCGAAGAAGTTGGTCCTTAGAAGGCCAATCACAATTACAATCATACCATCATAGGCTAGCTCTTAGGGTTTAGCCTCTATGATCTTGTGGTAGATCTACTCCTATACTACCCATATCATCAATATTAATCAAGCAGGAAGTAGGGTTTTACCTCCATCGAGAGGGCCCGAACCTGGGTAAACATCTGTGTCCCTTGCTTCCTGTTACCATCAGCCTTGACGCACAGATCGGGACCCCCTACCCGAGATCCGCCGGTTTTGGCACCGACAGCCGGCGTCGTCAAGAGCTAGCGGTGGCGCTATGGTTTGTCGAGGTGGAGAGGTGGAAGAAAGATTTTGACCGCGATTGGATGTGTATTTATAGGGAAAGGGATGGCACGACGCAATTACGCAGGTGCCCCTGGCGGTTCACATCTGAGGGACACGTTGCGGACATGCAACACATTGAGAGTTGTCCCATGTTCCCACGCCCGCCTGGATTGTCGGATGGTTGTTCCGGCTTCTCCGGGTTTCAAGCAATAAGAATTAAACATTTAAAACAGATTTAATGTTTGTCTCTGTATCTTCTGCTGACAAGGACGCAGAGAAGACATTCGATAGTTTCAACAGAATGCATATGATTCGGATAGATATAGTTTGAGGTAGAAAGCATAGAGAGGTTAGGGTTCGATCACATTCACTAGCTATAAGTGAATGCTGCAGAGGATAGAACACTAATGTATGTATATATCAGAATACAACCAAATCAACATAGTGAAGATAAACCAAATGCGAAGACATAGCAAATGTAACGCCATGAGAAAAACACTTCAAACAGAAGAATTTGGTGGTGGCATTACCCACCGTATAGGAAGTATTAGACCCAGACACGGCGCACAATTATCGTGGCTCTCCGAAGTAATCACACTTAGAATGTAAATCTTCATTGATTGAAGATATACTTTACTTTGTGTGTTGCACATCTAAGTCATCAACATGCATAAGTGTTAGGATGTGTGCCTGGTCACAGGACATTTGAGGATTCCAAGAGATTTATCTCACACCACAACTTGCAAAACCTTTTCTGATCCAAGGGCTTTGTGAAGATATCTGTCAGTTTGTCTTCAGTGTTGACGTGTATGATATCAATATCTTCCTTCATGACATGATCTCTGAGAAAGTGATGACGAATTTCAATGTGCTTTGTCTTCGAGTTCTGAACTGGGTTGTTGGCAATCTTGATGGCGCTTTCGTTGTCGCAGTAGAATGGTACTTGTTTCATATGGATGCCATAGTCCTTGAGTGTTTGCTTCATCCATAGAAGCTAAGCGCAGCAAGATCCAGCAGCAATGTATTCAGATTCAGCAGTGGAGAGTGATACACAGTTCTGCTTCTTTGAAGACCAACAGACAAGTGATTGTCCCAGAAAGTGACATGTGCCTGATGTATACTTGCGATCCACCTTGTCACCAGCATAATCAGCATACGAGAATCTAACTAGATCATATTCTGAGCCCTTTGGATACCATAATCCTAATGTTGGGGTGTAAGCCAAATATCGAAGAATTCGCTTCACAGCTAAGTGATGCGATTCCTTTGGTGCCGCTTGGAATCAAGCACACATGCAAACACTAAGCATAATATCTGGCCTAGATGCACATAAATAAAGTAAGGAACCAATCATGGAGCGATTTACCTTTTGATCGAACTCTTTACCATTGGCGTCAGGACCCAGATGACTCTTGGTTGACATTGGCGTCGTGTAACCTTTGCAGTCTTGCATTCCAAACTTCTTCAGGCAATCTTTGAGTTATTTCTCTTGAGATATGAAGATGCCATTTCTTTGTTGATGAATTTGAAGACCAAGGAAGAACTTTAACTCACCCATCATGGACATCTGATATTGCTCTTGCATCATGTGTCCAAACTCATCACTGTATTTCTGGTTGGTGCAGCCGAAGATAATGTCATCCACATATATTTGGCACACAAACAGTTCACCATCATATGTCTTCATGAAGAGTGTGAGATCTAGGGAACCAGGTTTGGAGCCTTTGCTCTTCAGGAAGTCTTTGAGTGTGTCATACCAAGCGCGAGGGGCTTGTTTGAGGCCATACAGTTCCTTGTCTAGCTTGTACACCATATCAGGATGTTTTGGATCTTCAAAGCCAGGAGGTTGTGCAACATACACTTCTTCTTCAATCTTGCCGTTGAGAAATGCACTCTTCAGATCCATTTGATACAGTAAGATATTGTGATAGTTTGCATAGGCTAGCAATATGCGAATAGCTTCAAGCCTAGCCACAGGAGAAAATGTTTCATCGAAGTCAATCCCTTCAAATTGAGTGTATCCTTGAGCAACGAGACGAGCTTTGTTTCTGAAAACTTGACCATGCTCATCTTGTTTGTTACGATATATCCATTTTTTGCCTATTATGTTGTGCTTGTGGGGGTCAGGACGCTTGACAAGTTCCCATACATTCTTCAGCTTGAACTGTTGAAGCTCTTCTTGGATACCTTGAATCCATTCAGGTTCCGTGAAGGCTTCAACAACTTTCTTGGGTTTCAGATATTGAGACAAATGCAAAGTGCCCACAGAAATTTGCTAGTTGTGTTGCTCTTGAACGAGTGAGTGGACCAGGCGCATTGATGCTATCAATTATCTTCTCAATTTGTACTTCATTTGCAACACGAGGATGAACTGGACGAAGATTTTGCTCTTGCTGATCATTGTCATCGTTGGGAGAATTGTCTTCAGGCTGAGCATTGTCTTCAGGTTGATTAGGTGCAGAAATGATAAGTACCTCTTTTGGTTGTGCTTCAGACGGTTTGATTTCTCCAGTTCCCATTAGCTTGATGGATTCACTAGGTGGAACTTCATCTAGCACATTTGGCAGGTGCTCTCTTTGCGACCCATTAGTCTCATCGAACCGCACATCCATAGTTTCAACCACTTTATAGTGAAAGAGGTTGAAGACTCTGTAGGAGTGCGAATTCTTTCCGTAACCGAGCATAAAACCTTCATGTGCTTTCAGTGCAAATTTTGAAGTGTGATGTGGATCCTTGATCCAGCACCTAGCACCAAATACTCTGAAGTAACTGACATTTGGCTTCTTACCAGTGAGGAGTTCATAGGATGTTTTCTTCGGAACCTTGTGAAGATAAACACGGTTGATGACATGGCATGCAATATCAATAGCTTCAGGCCAGAACTTTCTTGGTGTCTTGTATTCATCGAGCATCGTCCGAGCCATCTCAATGGGTGTTCTGTTCTTGCGCTCCCCGATGCCATTCTATTGAGGTGTGTACGGAGCTAAGAAATCACGAGTGATGCCTAATGTATCCATGTATAGATCGAGCCCGGCGTTCTTGAACTCTGTGCTGTTGTCACTCCTGATATGCTTGATCTTGATGCCATAGTTTTTCATGGCATGGTTGGCGAAGCGTCTGAAGACATCTTGCACTTCAGTCTTGTAGAGAATTATGTGCACCCATGTATATCTTGAATAATCATCAACAATGACGAAGCCATAGAGACAAGCAGTAGTAGTGAGAGTAGAGTAGTGAGTAGGGCTAAGTCCATGTGTAGTAGCTCGAAGGGTTGAGATGTCGTCATGATTGTCTTCGAGGGATGCTTGGCCCTTGTCATCTTTCCGACAGCGAGCCTTTGCGAGTGATCCTTCTTGAACTTGACGCCCTCGATGCCTATGACATGCTTCTTCTTTGCGAGAGTGTGTAAGTTCCTCATGCCAGCATGCCCTAGCCTCCGATGCCAGAGCTAGCACTCTGAAGCTTTTGCAAGAAGACATATGGCAAGTTGTGGTCCTGCTCACAAATCTACCATGTACAGATCATCTTTCCGGTACCCTTCAAAGACTAGAGACTTGTCAGATTCCAATATTACAAGGCAACGATATTTTCCAAATATCACAATCATGTTCAAGTCACAAATCATTAAGACAGACATTAAGTTGAAACCGAGGGATTCAACAAGCATCACTTTATCCATGTGCTGATCCTTTTAGATTGCAACTCTACCTAGACCCAATACCTTGCTTTTACTAGTGTTAGCAAATTTTATGTGACTCTTGTCAGATAGACGTAAGGTTGATTCCATAAGAAGACTTCGATCACCAGTCATATGATTAGTACATCCGCTGTCCATAATCCATTATGAAGCATGAGGTGTCATACCCTAGAGTACAGTTAGGGGGATAGGCTTCACCAAGAGTATTGTGAAGCATAAATATTTGACGGGCAAGAGGATCATCAAAGCTCAGATCAATATTAGGACTGATAGGATGATTGGCAAACAATTCAAGAATAAAATACATAGTGAGACTATTTGGGCATTTGACCTTGCGCCCTACAAGATGTTTTAGGTCCCCAGTAATAGCATCAGACGCCTTTGATTTCCATCTGGTGACCTTTCCATGCAAAAGAAAGTTAATTCTTCTTAACCACCCACATCTTCAGGGGTGGCTTAGAAGGAATGAGTCTAAGTGCAACATCTGAGAACTTTGGCTTTGGAGCCCTAGCAAATAGCCTTGTAGGAGATGAATGATACTCATATGGATAAGCAGAAAAGTTCTTAGTTTTATGAACATAGCGGTTTGAAGAAACATGCTCATATTCATAAGTCTGAGTCTGATTTCCCTGCAAAGCATTGGCGTTAGGGTTACTCAGGTGAGTCCTCTGTCTGTATGAAGCCTTTGGACCATATGAAGCCTTAAGTCTGGGATTTGTCTTCTTCCTAGGTGGTGTCATGACGACATTCACAGGAAGATTCTCCAGACAACTTTTGGGAACACAGATCTTCTTCATAGGTGGCCCATTCCTACAGTTAGTACAAATATACCTGGCAAACACTTCACCATTCTGATTCTTAAACAGTTTATAGTTTGCATCAAAGGATTCATCAATGATAATAGGGTTAGCACAAGTGAAGCGAGATAAGGTGGATGGATCCTTTGAAGGTCCCTTTGCAAAGAACCCATGTGGTTTTGGGGTACCTTGCTCAGCTTCCGTGGAGCCATCAACATTCATTTTCCTCTCGAACCCAACACCCTCTTTCCTAGGGTTTCGGTTCAGAATCTGCTTTTTGAGGACATCGCACAATGTCTGATGCCCTTTGACACTTTTGTACATCCCTGTTTCAAGCAATGTCTTCAACCTAGAATTTTCATCAGCAATAGTAGTGGTATCCTCAGCAGAGGGGTTAGTTACCACATCAGCAGTTGAAGATATTGCAACAAGAGCATCAAGATAACATTCAACAGCAGTAAGCGTTATCACGCTCAAGGCATTTTAGACAAGGTGGTTCAAATCCTTCCCGAGCAGAACTTATCTCATTGGCCTTGAAGTGACTCATTCTCTTTTTGAAGATCTTCATGAGTCGCTCTCAATTTCCCAAGCTCTTGCTTCCTTTGGAGATAATCATAGGAGAGCTTTCCATGAGTAGTTGAGAGCGTTTCATGACGACTTTCAAGTTCCTGGTACTTAACATGAAGATTTTTTATGTCTTCAATTAAGGACTGAGAACGGGTCATTTCGGCGTCCAACAGGTCATCGCTTTTGTCTAACAGTTTTTGAGTATGTTCCATAGCTTTCTGTTGTTCAGTTGCAATTTTAGCAAGTGTTTTGTAGCTGGGTTTGGATTCACAATCAGCGTCATCTTCACTTGATGTTTGAATGTAAGCATCGCGTGATTTTACCTTGGCACCACGTGCCATGAAGCAGTAGGTGGGAGCAGAGTCATCCTTGTCATTAGCTTCAGCGTTGGTGACGGGGCCATTGTCTTCAGTGTTGAAGATGGACTTGGCAATGTAGGATGTAGCTAGAGCCAGACTTAAAACGCCAGGGTCGGACTCCTCCTCAGACTCCACCTCCGCCTCGTCAGAAGCAGACTCCTCCTTTGAATCCATCTCCTTGCCAACAAAATCATGAGCCTTGCCAGATGAGCTCTTCTTATGAGATGAAGACTTGGAAGAAGACTTTGAGGATTTCTTCTTCTTCTTGTCATCAGAATCATATTCCTTGATCTTCTTCTTCTTCTTGTTCGCATTGTCCCACTGTGGACATTCAGAGATGTAGTGTCCAGGTTTCTTGCACTTGTGACATGTTCTATTCTTGTAGTCATGAGTGGAAGCTTCATCATTTCTTGAGCTGGATCGTGAAGACTTTCTGAAGCCCTTTTTCTTAGTGAACTTATGGAACTTCTTCACAAGCATAGCAAGTTCCTTTCCAATGTCTTCAGGATCCTCAGAACTGCAGCCAGATTCTTCTTGAGATGAGGAAACAACTTTTGCCTTCAAAGCACGAGTTCGGCCGTAGTTGGGACCATATATATCTCTTTTCTCAGATAGCTGGAACTCATGTGTGTTGAGCCTCTCAGGTATATCAGACGGATCGAGTGTCTTGAAGTCAGGGCGTTCTTGTATCATCAGGGAAAGGGTGTCGAACGAGTTGTCAAGTGATCTCAGTAATGTCTTGAAGATTTCATGCTTGGCGATCTCAGTGGTGCCGAGAGCACGAAGTTCATTTGTGATGTCAGTGAGGCGATCAAACGTGAGCTGGACATTCTCATTATCATTTCTCTTGAAGCAGTTGAAGAGGTTGCGAAGAACACTGATCCTTTGATCTCTCTGGGTTAAGACGCCTTTGTTGACCTTGGAGAGCCAGTCCCAGACTAGCTTAGACGTTTCCAGAGCACTCACACGACCATACTGTCCTTTGGTCAGATGACCATAGATGATGTACTTGGCAGTAGAATCCAGTTGAATGAAGTTCTTGACATCAGCAGGGGTGACACCTTCACAAGTCTTGGGAACGCCATTCTTGACGACATACCGGAGGTCGATATCAATGGCATCAAGATGCATGCGCATCTTATTCTTCTAGTAGGGATATTCAGTCCACCGAAGATGGGGCAAGCAGCGGAGATTTTGATTATCCCTGCAGTCGACATAGCTAAAACTCTAGGTGGTTAAACCGAATCACACAGAACAAGGGAGTACCTTGCTCTGATACCAACTAAAAGTGCTAGTTATCAACTAGAGGGGGGTGAATAGGCGATTTTTATGGAAGTGTTCAAAACATGAGAGTTTCAAAGACAGATAATAGAAATGAACCTATTGATATGAAGCGGAAGGTAGACTACACTACGCAAGCCATAGTCAAGTATGCAATGAAGAGAAAGCACGAAGACTAATAGCAGCTAGGTAGTAAAGATCAGGATGGAAGATAGTATGAAGCCAAACAATGATAGTAGTCACACAGTGAAGTCAAACAGGTAGTGCAAGCAGGCAATGACTTCACGAAGACTAACTGTAAATAAAGAGAGGGAGAGAATAGAACCAGTCACTTCGTGAGGACACAAGATTTGTTGGACCAGTTCCAGTTGCTGTGACAACTGTACGGCTGGTTCAGGAGGCTGAGATTCAACTATGAAGACCACGTCTTCACCTTATTCCCCTTGAGCTAAGGACACCTAGTCCTCGCCCAATCACTCTGGTAAGTATTCAAGGTAGACTTCCAAACCTACACAGACTTTGTTCACCGGCGATCCACAATGACTCTTGGATGCTCAGAATGCGACGCCTAACCGTCTGGAGGATTCATAGTCCTCAAGTGTGACAAGTCTTCAGGTCACGCGGACAGAAAGACTTCAGTTTTGCCTAACACTCTTTGGCTCTTGGTGTTTGGGCTTTGTCCTCGCAAGGATTTCTCTCTCTCAAAAGCTTGAATGGGTTGCTCTCAAGCGATAAAAGTGGTGCACTAACTCGAAAGCGAGACACCAATTTATGGTGTAGGGGGTGGGCTATTTATAGCCACTAGGCAACCTGACCTGATTTGTCCGAAATGACCCTGGGTCACTAATGAACTGACACGTGTTCCAACGGTCAGATTTCAAACACACGTGGCAGCTTGATTTGGGCTACAAGTAAAGCTAACTCATCCAACTCTGGATAAGATGCTCTCATTGCCTTCGCTCGAAGACATAGTATTTGGTTGAGCATTACTTCAATCACTCTGACTTTGTTCATTGGGACCCCACTTAACAGTACAGTGGTTCCTATAACTCAACAAAGAAGAAAAGGAAACAACGAAACAACTAAGTCTTCGCGCTCCATAGTCTTCACGCAATGTCTTCTCTTGTCATAGTCTTCAATGTGAATATCTTCACATACCACCATTGCCTTCAATGTCTTCATACATTTTTAGGGGTCATCTCCCGTAGGTAAACCGAATCAATGAGGGACTACTTCCTGTGTTATCCTGCAATTCTCACGAACACATTAGTCCCTCAACCAGGTTTGTCGTCAGTACTCCAAAACCAACCAGGGGTGGCACTAGATGCACTTATAGACTCAAAGATCCTATGATACATCGACACGTGGCACGACCCAACAGAGGCCCATTCCTGTGAAAAGGCCGGCCCATTTGACTTGGTCAAAAGGTGGCGGGACGGCCCACGGCAAGCCTGTGAACGGCCTGTTCACATATAGCCCATTTACAGCCCGCTAACCAGGGCCCGTTTATGGACTATCTGAATTAGGCCCAGTAGCGTCATCTGGGCCGTCCAATATAATTCCAGCCCGTTTTAACTTCCGGCCCATGTATGGCCCATGATGTCTTTCGGCCCATATGAGGCCCTTATTACTCTCGACCCATTAACGGCCCATGGTAAAACTAGCCAGTAATGAACAGTGTATCACTTTATACCCATTAACGGCACGTGGTGAAACTGGGCCGTAATGAACAGTGTATCACTTTATACCCATTAACGGCCCATTATTTCGTTGGGCCGTTTCTAGCCCATGTTATCTTTCGGCCTTCTCGGGGACCATTTATTCTTCGGCTCATTTCCACATTCGTTTACTTACAGCCCGTTACGGTCATTTTCTGCTTGTGGGCCAAATTCAGCCCGTGGTTACAGTCGGCCAGTTTGTGGCCCGTTAATACGTTGGGCCGTTTTCATGTCAAAAAAACCCGTTGGGCTGTTTTCATAGAGTTATCAAATACGGCGTATTAACGGCCCGTTATTGTCCATGAATAGTACGGCCCATGATTGGCGAAATGATGATACGCCCCGTAGAAGGTCCATGGATGCTATGGCCCGTAAAAGGCCCATGAATCGTACGGCCCGTAGAAGGCTCATGGATCCTACGACCCGTATAGAAGGCCAATGGATCCTACGGCCCGTAGAAGGCCCATTGATCATACGGCCCGCACGAGGCCCATGGTTACAACAGTCTGTGTGTTGCCATGATTATTTTGTCCTAGTTTCCAAAGATAGGTTATTGTGGCCACTAAAAAACATAGAAAAGAACTGCAGTGACTACAAGCAAACAACTAAACAAGACAATAAGGAAATAAATAAGCAAGCAATTAACGCTAGCCTATTATCGCTATTACACATATTACATCCACTGGGCATGAAAGTTCGCCACTGGTGCAAATATAGGGAACAAAGCAGCATATTACATACACTGGCCGTCAAAATTGGCCACCCGTGCAAATAAACGCAGCAGCAAAACAAGAGCATAACTGAAACAACTTCAGAAAGCTCAAGAAACGTGGTATCCACCATGCTGGCAATAATCTTAGCAAGATTATTAGCTTTGTCCTTGGCGCTAAAATCCTCCAACGCTTGCTGTTGCACCAGAAATTATGCATCTGAATGCTCTAGGGACTTCCGTAGTCCTTCCACTTCTTGTCGCAGCACGGCTGATCGATGTCTTTCAGCTTGTAGTTGATACTCAAGAAACCGAACTGATTCGCATACGGTGAGTTTGAATAGCTTGTGGAAGCGATGGTGGCGATGCTTTCGAACACTAAACCAAGACAGGACTTTGGGGTTGTCTCACTATCATCAAGATAGTCTTCCTTAGCTGTTTTATCAGCTTTGTTACAGACCAACAAGGATGTGTCACTATCCTGAACCTTATCTGCATTACTTCCTTTACCATTTCTTAATAAGGCACTCTTCCCCAATATGCTGTTAGCATTCTAAAAGAAGAAACAAGCAGACACATAACGGGTTTTGCATGTACTAGTATATGAAACTCATTTCGGTGAACCAGTTCATTAGTAAGGTGGACAGGATTAAACTACCAAGTCTTCTATTGCCAAGTACTAGTACATAATAAAATCATCAAACAAACATATATCTATGTCCTATGGTCACTGCATTGTCTTGCCAAATCAAAATAGAGACACGGTTCAAATCATATCAGTTCAAGACAAAGCAGCAGTGAAAGAATACAAAGCATGGGAAACTACACGGCACAACAAGATTTCATATGGGTACCATGGGTCTACATGTACAACAACACTATTTGATCTGTTGTGATGCTAGTAATGTGAATGATATGAGAAGCCAATTGTATACACAATTGAAATTGAAATCAACAGAGCTATTGATAAGAGCAAGCATGTTAAAGAAACATGCATGAACATACCTGCTGTGCCATTGGAGTTTCGATTGGATCCTTCAATTTAAAAATAAGTTTGTATGAGTAAATACAGTGATACAAGAGTAAAGCAGTATGCACGATAGCAATCATAGTTAAAAAAGGAGCGCCAAAGCGAGCACTTAAGGGCGCCTAGGCTCTAGGTGTTGGTGAAACGCATTGCGCATAACTACGCTTAATCTGTGCATAACTGCGCATAACCATGCGCTTTGGTCAGTAAAGCGCAAGGCGGTGGCAAAACACACAATTAACGCCTAGCGATTTTTGGAACTATGATAGCAATGGAATCTTCAATTAGAACAGTTGTTCTTTAGGTTTAGGCACTTGTTCTACATGAACAGAGTACAGTAAGACGCAAGAATATAGTACTTAAAAATAGAAAATGAGCTCATAGACCTTACCACACTCTTGGCTTGCGACAAGTACAGAACAAGGCGTTCCCAGTCATCGTCCAGTAAATGCGTCTCAGGAGAACGTAAGGGAATTTGATGAGTTTCTTTGCCGGTGAAGTACGTTTTCTTCAGGTAATTTCGATACTACCACCAAGCATTCTTGAAGATAGCAGAGGTATTAGCACAGGTTACTGTCGGTGTCAAAACCGGCGGATCTCGGGTAGGAGGTCCCAAACTGTGCGTCTAGGATCGATGGTAACAGGAGACGGGGGACACGATGTTTACCCAGGTTCAGGCCCTCTCTATGGAGGTAATACCCTACTTCCTGCTTGATTGATCTTGATGAATATGAGTATTACAAGAGTTGATCTACCACGAGATCGTAATGGCTAAACCCTAGAAGTCCAGCCTGTATGACTATGTGTCGGTGTACTAAAGTAGGGGTACCTTAGTACCCCGAACTTCGTCTGCAGGCGATCGCAGCGTCCCGCTGCAAGCCTCGCTGGCGTCGCCAAGACCCTCTGCAGCCATTACGAAGACAAGACCCCGGCAAGAGGAGCTTGCCGGGAAGGCCTCTCTAGGCACAGACAAGGTCCCGACAAGAGGAGCTTGTCGGGAAGGCCACTCCAGGCACGCAGAAGACAAGGCCCCGGCAAGAGGAGCTTGCCGGGAAGGCTCGGAGCGCGACAAGTCTTGGTAGCGACAAGGATTCGCCACGGCAAAGGCGCTTGCCGCGGCATGCAACTTCTCTCCGTCTCCGCTCCAGCTCACCCAGCGACGTGTCGCCATGGGAACGCGTTCCATGGGCGGCGTGTCGGCGGTCATGCAGCCAGCGGAGCAGCGATAAGCGGCGGTGACGGGCTCGCCATCGTGACGGCGGAGTCTCACCTGACGGTCTCTGTTACCTGTTTGGGCGACAACGACGGGCATTTATTGCTTTTGTCCCTTGCCGTCGAGTTAGGTATTTGGCAGCATACCTTTGTTCAAGTAGGTGTACCAACTCCTGTTTTTACATTTGTACCCCCGCCTATGTTGCCACCTGTCGGAGACCCCATGAGCATATAAAAGGAGGCCCGAGTGCAACGTAGAGGGGGTTCGGTTCGTGTCTTTCGCAAGGTTCGGTTCATTCGACTGGCCATAGACTAGATACACTCGTGCTAGGTTTTGTAGCTCACATTGCTCCCTAGCAAGAACACAATAGATCAAACAAGCAGCAGTAGGAGTTTTATCTCTCCGGAGAGCTCCGAAGCTGGGTAAACCGCTCGTGTGCATCGCCTCGATCCGCTCTTCGTGCGATCTCCGCCCTCCGAACCACAAGGGCCCGGTCCGCCGCCCCATAGGTGTCCGTGGGTACGATCAGCCTCCCGACATCTCTGGCGCGCCCGGTAGAAGCGTCGAGGCCGTGTGAATCTGATCCGGCGTTCACGCGATCAGCGTCATCAACATCTTCCTCAACATGCCACCGAAGAAGAAGGCTTCGGCGGCGGCAGAGCCGTCCGCGTCGTACCCACCCTCACCGCAGCAAACGGGTGGTGGGGCAGACGCTGGCGGAGGAACGGGCGCCAACGAAGGTGCTCGCGACGTTGCCAAGTCCAAGGACAAGGCACCGCAGACCTCGGCGTCCGCGCATCCCCCGCGCCCATCTCAGGAGACGCGAGACCAACAATGTCATGGCGTTCACAACGCCATACGTTCATTGGATCGAGACCCTCAAGACCAGCATGCGCGGCAACATGCTGGCACTAGTGAGATACGGTCGCCCGGACGGGGCGCTGCTCCTTCTAACGTAGTTAGAAGTCCGGCGTGTCCGCTCCTCGCACCGCTTCTCCAATACCGCCTACTACTCCAGCGAAGCTCTGGCGAGCTCGGCTGCTCTGGACTACCCTCCAATGGCCGACAAAAGGTCGACGAGTGGAGGGCCACTATCGAGCCTCATCGGCTTTGCTAACGGCGGCGCTCGCGGCAACCAACGCCATCTTTGCCGCGGCGAGGCGACAAAGGCACGAGCCGGTGGCGGCAGACTGTCGGAGGTGCAACCACCGTGCACTCTCCGCCAAGAAGGCCAAGATCGCCGACTCACCGGATCCACCTCGACAGTGACTCCACTACGTCGTCGGATCCGCGAGCTCGCCGCGATCAGCGCCAAATTCTTCATGAGCGACAACAAGAGGACGCTCGAACTCTCATCGAGCACCGAAGAGAAGCGCGACGTCAATCCGACAAGCGCACTGGGCCTTCTGTTGACATGCACGCGCCGGAGGGGCCAGGCAACTTGCCGTACGCGGTAGGTTTCCCTGCATTCACTCATGAGCTACGGCAAGTCCAGTGGCCTAGCCAGAAAAACTTCAAACCAGACGTGCCGGAGAAGTATGATGGCAGGACGCATCCGTCGGAGTTCCTCAGCATCTGCACCATCGCGGTGCAGGCTGCGGGGGGACGGGACGACAAGATCCTCGCCAACTACTTCCGCTCGTGCTCAAGCCCAACGTCGGATCTTGGCTCATGCACTTGCGGACAGCTCCATATCCTCTTAGGCGGATCATGCCATCAGTTTGTTGGCGCCTTCACGGTGACCACAAACCTCATGGCCAAGAGAGCGACCTTCACTTGCTCGCCCGGAAGGAAGGAGAGTCCCTGCGCCAAGTTCATTCAGAGATTCAGCCGTGTGCACTACAACATCCCGAGACGTCCACCTGCCGCGGTGATCAGCGCATTTCATCGTAATGTGCGGAACCGCAGGATGAGGAGGAGATGGCGATGTGCAAAGTCAAGGGCGTCGTGAGCTGTACGCCTTGGCCGACAAGTGTGCACGCCACCGAGGAAGGAGGAGACTCCCTGGAGAGAATGCAGAAGCAAGATCTGACAGTGATGACACCGCCCCGGCAAAGAAGGGCCAGCGGCGAGGCAACAGGAAGAAGAAAAGCAGAGAAGTGCTAGCTGTCGAGCAGTCCGGCAACGGAGGCGGCGACAAGAACGCCAAGGCTGGTTGCTCCGGCAAGGAGGTTGCCGCTGACGCCAACCACCAGTCGGTGGCAGCCGCCGACAAGCAGGACGGCTCCAGCAAGCAGTACTGCAAGATCCACCGCACCAAGGGCCACGATCTCTAGAGCTGCAAGAAGGTCGAGCAGCTCGTCGAACATCGAAGAGCTGAGTACTGGCGGCGAGACAAGGAGAAGGCCCGGGAAGGTGCTTTGGGGAGCAAGCAAGAAACGCGTCCGGCGGGGAGGGCGCCGCGGCAAAGTCAAGCAGCGACAAGGAGATCGACCTCCCAGCGGCGCGACAAGGATGAAGAGGATGATGACGACGAAGATATGGAGGACGGCGGCAGCTGATGAGCAGGAGTTTGAAAGCCACGGAGGTTCTCTGCGTTGACGGAGGTGCTTCCTGCATACCTCCCACCGCCAATTCAAGCAATTGATGCGGGAGGTCAATGCAGATGGAACCATCCGTGAAGTCGCGCAGGCCTCTGAAGTGGTCCAGCACGCCTATCATTTTTGATATTGAGGACCACCCTGATCGCATAACTGCGGTCGGGTGCTTGACGATGTTGGTCTCTCCAACCATCCGCAACCTCAAGGTCACAAAAATGTTAGTTGACGGCGGGGCCGGCTTGAATCTGATCTCCGCGGTGCTCCGAAGCTTCAAATCCTGACAGCGAGCTCGAAGAGACCGGAACCTTCCAAGGAATCAACCGGGAAGGAGCAAGCGAAGGGAAGATTACGTTGCGGTCACATTTGGCAGTGAGCTGAACTTCAGGATCGAGAGGGTTACATTTGGCGTTGCCGATTTCCCATTGCCTTACAATGGGTTACTTGGCCAGCCCAAGACTCGCCAAGTTCATGGCAGCCTCTCACTACGCTTACAACCTGCTCAAGATGCCAGGCCCGATAAGCGTCATCTCTGTCGATGGCGACAAGAAGGATGCCCTTATCTGTGCCGACAAGATCTACCGGGATGCAGCAGCCGCGGCAGACTGCCCAACACTTGCCGCTGAAGCTCCCGGGGGGAAGAAGACCAAGTCCAAGTCCGGCAAGGGCTCGATGCTCACTCCGGCAAGCGCACCTCTTGGTGCTGCGCTACCGTCAAGGACGCACCATCGAGCTCCACCGGCAAGTGCAAGAAGATGGTGGCTCCGCGAAGACCAAGAAGGTGCCCGCCAAGGAGGACGGCGCTGGTGGTACCTTCACCATCGGTGCCTCTCTCGACCCCAAATAGGAAGGCGCTTCGTTGCTTTCCTGCGGGCGAATGTCGGCGTGTTTGCATGGCAACCGTCGATATCCCGGTGTTCCTAGGAAAGTGATTGAGCACCGCCTGGCCGTTTGTCCTCATCGCGACCCGTCAAGCAAAAAGTCGGGAAAGCAAGCGGTGGGCGCCAAGAATTCATAGCGAAGAGATCAAGAAAGCTGGAAGCGGTAGGCCTTGTCGAGGAGTGCTCCATCCTACGTGGTTGGACAATCCTGTAGTCGTGCGCAAGGCAAATTGGAAATGGAGACTTTGTATTGACTTCACGGATGTTAATAAAGCTTGTCCCAAAGATCCATTTCCCTTGCCGAGAATTGACCAGATTGTTGACTCCACGGCGGATGTGATTTGCTTCGTTTCTTGATGCATACTCGAGATACCATCGGATCTTCATGGCTGAAGAAGATGAAGAAGACCGCATTCATCACACCATGTGGCACATACTGTTTCATACGGATGCCTTTCGGTTTGAAGAATGCTGGTTCGACATTTGCAAGGGTAGTCCATGACGCTTTTGAGCCGCAAGTGCACAGAAATGTAGAAGCCTACATGGATGACATAGTGGTCAAGAGCAAGGACAAAGCAACTTTGGTTCAAGATTTGGACGAGACCTTTGCAAATCTCTGCAAGATCAACCTCAAGCTCAACCCCGAGAAGTGCGTGTTTGGAGTCCCTTCCGGCAAGCTTCTCGGGTTCTTCGTGTCTCGGCGAGGAATTGAAGCTAATCCCTACAAGATCAAGGCCATTGAGCAAATTGAAGCACCAAAGCGCGTCAAGGATGTACGAAGACTTGCCGGTTGCGTGGCTGCTCTCAGCAGGTTTGTTTCTAGGTCTGCTGAGCGCGCCCTGCCATTTTTCAAGATTTTGAAAAAGGCGGGTCCAGTAAAATGGACTCCTGAAGCGGAGGCTGCGCTGCAGGACTTGAAGAGATACCTGTCCTCCACTCCAACACTTGTCGCACCTAGGCCACAAGAGAAGTTGCTGCTATATATAGCGGCAACCAATCAAGTGGTTAGTGCTGCGTTAGTGGCGGAGAGGGAGGCGGATGATGAGCCAGCGACCACGGCAAACACATCCAGCAACAAGCAGGGGGCTTCGCCGACAAGCTCTGGTCCCGACAAGGATGAGCCCGCGCAGACACGTGAACAGATGCAGAAAAGGATGGTGCAGCGCCTAGTCTACTTTGTCAGTTCCCTTCTGCAGGGGGCTAGGTCAAGGTACTCTGGTGTGCAAAAATTGCTTTTCGGCCTCCTCATGGCCTCGAGAAAGCTGCGCCATTACTTCCAAGCAAATGAGATCACAGTTGTCACTCGCTTTCCGCTGAAGAGGATACTGCATAATCCGTAAGCAGCAGGCGGGATTGTCGAGTGGGCACTTTGGAGCTGTCAAGCTTTGGTCTCAAGTTTGAAAGCACATCAACTATCCAAAGCGAGCCTTGGCAGAATTCATAGCAGAATGGACGCCAACGCCGGATGAAGAGATTCCGAGAGGCAGGCATTCCCGTCAAAGAAGCAAGCAAAGAGTGGCTGATGTACTTTGATGGTGCCTTCTCGTTGCAAAGGCGCCCGGTGCGGCGTCGCTTATCGCACCCACCGGAGAGCACCTCAAATCGTCGTCCAGATGCACTTTCCCAAGGAGCAAGTGACAAACAATACTGCAGAGTATGAAGGTTTGCTTGCCGATCTCAGGATCGCAGTGGACCTTGGGATCAAGAAGCTTATTGTCAGGGGTGACTCGCAACTCGTCGTCCGCCAAGTCAACAAAGATTACCAAAGTCCGTTGATGGAAGCCTACGTTGATGAAGTGAGGAAGCTAGAAGAGCACTTTGACGGCCTGCAAATGGAACATGTTCCAAGAGCTCGAATGATATTGCCGACGGCTTTGTCAAAGTGCAGCTGCGCTTAAGTTACACAATGGAACCAGGGATTTTCGTGCTCAAGCTGACTCGATAACCGTAACACCATCGACTAGACAGAGCAAGAAGAGGAAGTTGGCCTCTGGTGACTACTTTCCGACAGAGCTTCCCGAAGCCGTCGTTGCAAAGGTCCCCAAGATCAACACCAACAATCTTTGAGGGCGGTCTGCTCAAGCGGACCCGAGGTTTGTTCCGTTGAAGCGGGCGCTCCGACATGTCTTGCCCGGCAAGGTTGTCGGGAGCATCAAGCTCGGCGAACGCGGAGTCCTCGCCGTGGAAGCTGATGTTCCCGACAACAGATGTGCCTTTAGTCCTTGTTGTCGAGCCACAAGCTCCGGCATGGGCGTAGCAGATTGTCCATTTCCTTGAGACAGAGAACTTCCGAAGAGCAGGAAGAAGCGGAAAGAAGTAGCCCGGCGATAAAGTATGTACCGGTTTGTCGACTGACATCTTTATGTAAGAAGACTCAACGGTGTGAAATTGAAGTGTATTCCCTGGAAGATGGGGACAAGCTGTTGGCGAGAGATACATGAGGCATATGTGGTCACCACATTGGCGCAAGAAGAGCACTTAAGCAAAGCTTTCCGGCAAGGTTTCTTCTGGCCGACAGCCCTCCGGGATGCAACTGCACAAGTAACCAAGTGTGAAGCGTGCGGTTCCATTCCAAATGGATACACCAGCCAGCTCAAGCTCTCCAGGCGATCCCTTTATCCACGGCCTTTTTGGTCAGGGGCTCGACATCCTCGGCCCCTTCCCCGAGCTGTCGGGGCTTTGAGTACTTATGCGTCGCCATCGACAAGTTCACAAAGTGGCGGAAGTGGAAGCGATGAGGAAGGCGGCAGCACGGTCGTGATCAAGTTCTTCAGTCGATTGTTTGCCGTTTGAGAATCCCTAACAGGATCATCACCGACAACGGCACGCAATTTCTGAGTCGCACCTTCATGCGATGCGTCCAAGACCTTGGCGCCAAGGTCTGCTTTGCTTCCGTTGCTCACCCGAGAAGCAACGGTCAAGCGAAGAGGGCAAATGCTGAAGTGCTGCACGGCTCAAGACCGAACTTTCGACGGGCTGCACAAGTCGCGGAAGAAACTAGATCGAGGAGCTGCCGGTGGTTCTTTGGTCGATCGGGACGACGCCAAATCGAGCCAGCGGCGGGCACCCTTTGCTCTAGTCTATGGAGCGAGGCAGTTCTCCCCTCGGATCTCGTATACGGATCGCCTCGAGTACTCGCTTATGATGAGCTTAAGCAAGAGCAGCTGCGACAAGATGACGCGCTGCTCCTCGAGGAGGATCGTCTTCAGGCTGCTGTGCGAGCCGCTCGCTACCAGCAAGCCCTGCGTCGCTACCATAGCCGCAGGGTTAGTGCCAGAAGTCTCGAGGAAGGTGACCTTGTTCTTCGGCGCGTTCAGTCCGCCAAGAATTCAAACAAGTTGACGCCGAAGTGGGAAGGCCCTTATCGGGTGAAACGAGTCACTAGGCCTGGCGCTGTCCGCCTTGAGACCGAAGATGGAATTCCGGTGAGCAACTCCTGGAACATTGAGCATCTTCGTAAGTTTTACCCATAGGGCGCGGTTGTCGGAATCCGTTCCGGCAACCACCTTTGGTACAAGTCTTGCCGATGTTGCATATATCCTTCGTACAAAGCCGGGCGCAGACCCCGTGCATCAGTAAAGCTCGTGTGTTGCGCACAGCTTGCCAACTTCATGCTTTCATCAATTTATTGCATGTTTTGGCTAACACTTTGTGCAGCAACCACACCCGGTAAGCAGAATCGAGCCGCTAGGCTCCATAACGTTATTTCCTCTTCTTTTTCTTCTCTCAAAGAAAGGAAGGCTCCCTCGCGCACAAGTTAACCAGGGGGGAGGAGGAGATAATACTATGGACCAGGAACCGCTCGAGGAAGTTTCACCTCATCGGGAAGCAAGAAACAGAAAAGCTAAGTTGCCAAAGTTTGAGCAATCAATTTTTAAATTTTCGTTATCTTCCTCGAGCGATAGTACTTTGTATGGAAAAACTGTGCAGAGGAACCAAATCGTGACTGGTCGCGCCCTTACTTTGTTTCGAGTCCGCTCAACAACTTAAGTGAGCTGCGGCTAGTCCGCGACAAGGTTGCTTGTCGGTGGCGACCCGCCTTGAAGCTGCTGAAGTTCCGCACTTTTCGGCGCGGCAAGGGTGCCTGCACCGGCAAGTTTCCCTGAAAAGCGTAGGGCAATAACGTACAAAGGAAGGAATCAAGTAGAGGAAATAACATTGCATCGATCGATTCAGATCAGTAATAAATTTTTAAAGTTGTCTTCCTTGAACGACCGCGCTTTGTATGAAAAACCCGTGCGCGGAGGAACCAAATCGTGACTGGTCGCGCCCTTACTTTGTTTCGAGTCCGCTCAACAACTTAAGTGAGCTGCGCCTAGTCCGCGACAAGGTTGCTTGTCGGTAGCGACCCCGGCCAAAGCTGCTGAAGTTCCGCACTTTTCGGCGCTTCGCGACAAGGGTGCCTGCACCGGCAAGTTTCCACTGAAAGCGAGGGCAATAACATACAAAGCCAAGAGTCGAGTAAAGGAAGTAACGTAGCAGATGTTTCCCTGAATAAAGTTATGTTACAAAAATAACTTATCGGGGCCTTTGGCTTCATCGTTCTCGAGAACTGAAATAACAGCGAAGAGGAGAAGAAGGCGTATTTGGTACCCAAGCCCGGCAAGCCGGAGTTGCTTAGGGGCTGCGGCAAGCCAGAGTTGCCGGGGCTGCGGCAAGCCGAGTTGTCGGGAGCTGCGGCAAGCCGAGAGTTGCAGCTGAGATATCAGATAAGCCCTTCGTCCTTTTCAAGCATCCTTTTTCATTAAAAACATTCTACTCGGATACAATCCGTGGGGAATGAAAAACATGAAAGAGAGGATTACAAGCTTTAAATGCGGATAAGGCCCGAAGGCTTACAAATTAAAAACATAAGATGCCCGTAATCCCTTTCCTGTCCCTCTTTTCAGGAGGTAGGTCAAGGGGGCGAGAAGGCTACGGGTGCCAGAAGGCACCAAGGGAACATCCCGGGAGCTCCCCGAGGGCTTGACGGAGATGGCAGCGCCGGAAACGAGGCTCGAAGGCAGGCGGCGGGGCGTCGACGCTGTCGAGGCACTACGCCCTCGTACTCCGACTTGACGGCCTTGTCGCCATCCTCTTTCCCTTCCGCAGCCTCCCACGCCGATCGCCCAAGGAGACGACCCGGGAGTTCAGGAGGCGGCGCGGGATGATGGGGGTCGCCGGTGGACGCCTGAGCGGCGCCCGACAACTAATCGGGCCCGCCAACCTCGTCGTCATGTCGCTCTCCTCCTCGTCACTCTTGCTCGAGGGGGAATCTTCGCTGTCGGAGGAGCTATCCACGCAGCACTTCGCCCGAGTACCAAGATCCCCGAAGACCTTGACGGAGAGGAGATCACCATCCATTAACTTAAAATGGAGGGTAAACCCCGCCTCAGTGCTGTGGATGCGGGTGAACGCGTCTTCCACCCACGATCGAGATACATCACATTAGGGGCTGGGAATACAACACGGACTCGCATGCCGCTGATTCCACAGCCCCTCATGTGCAATCTCAGTGTCTCGGGCGGATCCGACTCCATCGCGCTCGCAAACGGAGCTGGAAGCCGGAGGCGGCGACGAGGCGCCCGGTGCACCCTGATGAAGAACTCGCAAGGGTCGTCCCCGGTATGGACCGCCCGTGGGAGGAACCGCCGGCGGAAGCGGAGACGGCGCGCCGCCCCGTCCGCCTCTTCCCCGAGCGCCTCGACCTCGTCCACGACCTCGCCCCCTCCCTCTTCCTCTTGGGGCTGGCTCTACCGCGTCGGGCGTGGGGTTGGGAGGGGAGCGCTATCTAGCGGCGACCCTCGCCGCCACCGATGAAGAACCAAGGTTCCCTTTCTCCATGGCGAATGAGAGAAAGGGGAACAGAAACTGAGGAAAGAAGGAGATGGGAGAGTGCGGGCTTCTGCGCTCCCTTCCGCTCTTTTTAAGGAAGCAAGGTGGGGGCTCGACCGCCTTTCGACAAATCAGGGCATAGGAAGAGCAGGGAATCGGGGCCGACCTGCTGCCTCTGCTCATCTTGACCCAGCTTCCCACTTCCACCGTCCGTGACCCCAAGAGCATGGGAACCACGTGGCGGGGATGCAGAATCGAGGTGACGGGTGGAGCGATCCATACGCCGCCCACTTCCCCATGACGCCGCAATTGACGCGTGCCATCTTTGGGGGACGCGCGGATCTGGAGTGGGTTTGGTTTGGACCCAGGGCAGCGTGCCCGTGCCTGTTTTGGGCCTGGCCCAACAGCGCTTCGGCACCGTGTATGGCCTGCACCGGGGGCTCCTGTCGGTGTACTAAAGTAGGGGTACCTTAGTACCCCGAACTTCGTCTGCACGGGCAGCGTCCAGCGGCAAGCCTCGCCAAGGCGTCTGCCAAGACCCTCCGCAGCCATTCAAGGCAAGACCCGACAAGAGGAGCTTGCGGGAAGGCCTCTCTGAGGCACAGACAAGGTCCCGACAAGAGGAGCTTGTCGGGAAGGCCACCTCGAGCACGCAGAAGACAAGGCCCCGGCAAGAGGAGCTTGCCGGGAAGGCTCAGCGCCGACAAGTCTCCGGGCGCGACAAGGATTCTGCTGCGGCAAAGGCGCTTGCCGCGGCATGCAACTTCTCTCCGTCTCCGCTCCAGCTCACCCAGCGACGTGTCGCCATGGGACCGTTCCATGGGCGGCGTGTCGGCGGCCAGGCAGCCAACGGAGAGCAGCGATAAGCGGCGCTGACAGGCTCGCCATCGTGGCGGCGGAGGCGCACTGACGGTCTCTGTTACCTTTGTTTGGGCGACAACGACGGGCATTTATTGCTTTTTGTCCCTTGCCGTCGAGTTAGGTATTTGGCACTGCACCTTTGTTCAAGTAGGTGTACCAACTCCTGTTTTACATTTGTACCCCGCCTATGTTGCCACCTGCCGGAGACCCCTTGAGCATATAAAAGGAGGCCCGAGTGCAACATAGAGGGGTTCGATTCCTGCCTTTTCGCAAGGTTCGGTTCATTCGACCGGCCATAGACTAGATACACTCGCTTAGGTTTTGTAGCTCACATTGCTCTCTAGAAAGAACAGACTAGATCAATCAAGCAGCAGTAGCATTTTTATCTCTCCGGAGAGCTCCGAATATGGGTAAACCGCTCGTGTGCATCGCCTCGATCCGCTCTTCGTGCGATCTCCGCCCCCCTCCGAACCACAAGGGGCCCGGTCCGCCGGCCCCATAGGTGTCCGTGGGTACGATCAGCCTCCCCGACACTATGGTAATGAATGTATCCTATCCAGAAAATAATTATTCCTCCACCTGACAGCAGGGACCCACCAGACAGGCCACCGTATTTGGCGAAAAAAACGTTTCCCCCTGACTTCTGGGACCCATCGAACGGGCCACCGTATTTCACGAAAAAAAGTTCCCCCCGCTGTCAGCTCGGACCACCAGAAGTGCCTCCTTATTACGCACAAAAAAATGAATGCTCCCCCTGCTAGTTGGGACCCACCTTGGTGGGAGGCTGACTTGTGGGCCTACTAAGTTGACGGGGACAGAGTGCTTTGTCAACTTAGTCAATATGAACGATTCTAGCTCCAGTGACCGTACGATGTCCATCCAACGGCCATAGTGCTTCTTCAACCTCTGGTCTTCTTGCTCCAGCCGCCCAAAGCAGCACTGGTCGTGCCGCATGCTCCTACCTCCCGTGGCCGGCTATGCTGTCGTGGAGGCCTCACCGCCCCCTACTATTCCCACCATCGCCAGTTCTCGCGGTGACAACCTCACACCGCACTGTAACCAGTGAACCCTCAGACTTCTCTCCAGCGCTGGCTTGCATCGCCGCGTCTTCCCCTGTCAGGTCGCCCTTCCTAGGCCTCTCCGTCGTACATCGCCCTGGTGCTCTCGGCGCGGCATGGTCAACGTGGTCAAGGAACGACTTCCATCGGAAGAATACTGTACATGGAGAGGCTGACAGCTGGGTCCACGGCTGCAGCAAGGAAGTGCCTCCTTATTACGTGCAAAATAATTATTCATCCACCTGACAGCGGGGACCCACCGAATGGGCCACCGTATTTTGCGAAAAAAACATTTCCCCCTGACTGCTGGGACCCACCAGCCACATCTTTGTACGCAAGGAAGTGCGTCTGAAAAAAAACCGATTCGCCCCCCTGACTGCTGGGACCCACCAGCTACATCTTCGCATGCAAGGAAGTGCCTGACAGTCGGGACCCACCTGGTCGAAGCGTACGTACCATTGTCATTCTGGTTGCGAACGTATACGTACATATTGGTCGATGAGGTGCGCACGTGTCGTAGTAAAGGCACGCACGTAGCATGTACACGTACGTACAGCGGCCAGGGTGCAAGAAAGTAAATACGGCCATGTACGTACATACGGGCGGGGTCTCGAACGCCTGCTCGTGCGTACGTATGGCCAGGGCTCGTGTACATGGCTGGGTCAGAATGGAGAAACAACGTATGGCCAGGGCTCGTGTACAGGGCTCGTGTACCGCAAAACGGGACTCCACGGGATACTGTTCATCTCCAGCGTCGACCCCCTCCAGCCCCCACGGGCTACTATTCATCCACCGTCGACCTCCTCCAGCCTCCACTTGCGACTATTCATCCACGGGCTCCTGTTCATCCAGCCTCCACCGCGCGCTACTCCACCGGCTACTGTTCAACCAACCCTCTCCACCGGCTCCTGTTCAACCACCCCTCCACGGGCTACTGTTCATCCAGCCCTCCACCATCTACTGTTCATCCAGCCCTCCACGGGGTGGTCCAGTTCATCCAGCCCTTCACGGGGTCCTGTTCATCCAGCCCCAACCGGTTCGATCGATCGGGGTCCTGTTCATCCAGAGGCAACACCATGGGGTCCTGTTCATCCACCACCACCGGGAACTGTTCATCCAAATCCCCCAGCAACGCTCACTGTTCATCCAGAGGCAGCATCGATCGGCTTCAGTTAGCAGCAGTAGCGAAGGAATGCTCGATCGGGTTCAGTTAACAGCCATCGATCGATCGCTCGGGTTCAGTAACGCGTAGCCTGCAGTGCAATCTCTCGGGTTCAGTTAGAGCCCAACGCCTCGCTCGGGTTCAGTTAGAGCCCAACGCCTCGCACCCACGCTCTTGCGTGTACGAGAGAAACGCGCACCGCTCGGCCCTGACCACCCACCGTAACCGGGAACACCCCGATATTTTCCTCGCCCTCGCTTTTACCATGGTTTTTTCCGTCATGGACGACCCAAAGAATGTCATGCAACTGCGTCTCCGGCCCGCCCAGGACGAAAAGCCCATTTTCTGTCATGATTTTTTATCATAGAAGTAGGACCCCACCACATCTATGATGATACCGGGTTTTGTCAGAATTATCTTCATAGAAGTGTCATAAGTATGACAGAAAAAAAATTGTTCGGCCCAAAAATGTCACAGATGTGACTTTTTTTTGTAGTGAAGAGACTTTTTGTTATTTGGTGCAGGGTTGTTTGAGAGAGACCATCTTCTTCCTACTCCTCCCACGGATTGATAAACCTTACGTCATCCACTTGAGGGAAATTTGCTAGTGTCCTACAAACCTCTGCACTTGGAGGCCCAACAACGTCTACAAGAAGAAGGTTGCATGGTAGACATAAATTGATCGTTCAATTTTACTGCTATTGCTTTCTTCATGTCAAATACATATTCCTTCGACTATGAGATTATGCAACTGCCGGATACCGAAGGAATGCCTTGTGTGCTATCAAATGTCACAACGTAACTAGGTGATTATAAAGATGTTGTACAGGTATCTCCGAAGGTGTTTCTTGGGTTGGCATAGATCGAGATTAGGATTTGTCACTCCGAGTATGGGAGAGGTATCTCTGGGCCCTCTCAATAATGCACATCATAAGAAGCCTTGCAAGCAATGTGACTAATGAGTTAGTTGCGGGATGATGCATTACAGTACGAGTAAAGAAGGCTTGCCGGTAACGAGATTGAACTCGGTATGAAGATACTGAGGATCAAATCTCGGGCAAGTAACAACCAATGACAAAGGGAATAACGTATGTTGTCATTCGGTACGACCTATAAAGATCTTCGTAGAATATGTAGGAACCAATATGAGCATCCAAGTTCCACTGTTGGTTCCGCTGTTGGTTATTGACCAGAGAGGTGTTTGGTCATGTCTACATAGTTCTCGAACCTGGAGGGACCGCACGCTTAATGTTTGATGATGATTTTGTATTATATGAGTTATGTGATTTGGTGACCGAATATTGTTCGGAGTCCCGGATGAGATCACGGACATGACGAGGAGTCTCGAAATGGTTGAGAGGTAAATATTGATATATAGGACGATAGTATTCGGACAACGAAAATGTTTCGGAGGGTACCAGGTACATATGAGGTCACCGGAAGGGGTTCCGGGCTCCCCCGACAAAGATATAGGCCTTACCGGGCCAAGAGAGGGACAGACCAGCCCACAAGGGGCTGGTGTGCCCCCATATAGGCCGAAATAGGAGGATAAGGAAAGGAGGGAAGGGAGAAGGAAAGGTGAGGATTCGGCCTCCCCCTTTCCTTCCCCCATCTCTTTCTTTCCCCCTCTGATACTTACGGAAGGTGGGGAGGCCGACTTCGAGGAGGCGCCCAAGTAGGATCCCTCCTACTTCGGGCACCCCTTGCTTCGCCCCTCCCTCTCCCACCTCTATATATGTGGCGGCACTGCTAGAACACACAACATTGGTTCCTAGCCATGTACGGCGCCCTCCCTCCACAGTTTACGCCTCCGGTCATATCTTCATAGTGCTTAGGCGAAGCCCTGCGCAGATCACTTCACCATCACCGTCACGACACCATCATGCTTACGGAACTCTCCCTCGACACTTTGATGGATCGAGAGTTTGAGGGACGTCATCGAGCTGAATGTGTGCATAACTCGAAGGTGTCGTACGTTCGGTGCTTGATCGGTCAAAACGAGAAGAAGTTCGACTACATCAACTGCGTTGTCAAACACTTCCAGTTTCAGTCTACGAGGGCACATGGACACACTCTCGCCCTCTCTTTGCTATGTATCTCCTAGATAGATCTTGCATGAGAGTAGGAATTTGTTTGAAATTGCATTCTACGTTTCCCAACAGTGGCATCATGAGCCAGGTCTATGTGTAGATGATACGCACGAGTAGAACACAAAGAAGTTGTGGGCGATTATAGTCATACTGCTTACCACCAACATCTTATTTTTATGCGGCGATATTGTTGGATGAAGCGGCCCGGACCAACCTTACATGACCACATTCATGAGACCGGTTCCACCGACAGACATGCAACTAGTTTTGCATAAATGTGGCTAGCGGGTGTCTATTTATTCAACTTTAGTTCAATCGAAATAGACTGCGGCCGAGCCTTGTTGAAGGTTAAAACAGCAAACTTGACGAAACACCGTTGTGGTTTTGATGTGTAGGTAAGAACGGTTCTTGCTAGAAGCCCGTAGTAGCCATGTAAAACTTGCAACAACAAAGTAGAGGACGTCCAACTTGTTTTTGCAGGGCATGTTGTGATGTGATATGGTCAAGACATGATATGATATACATTGTTGTATGAGATGATTATGTTTTGTAAAAGTTATTGGCAACTGGCAGGAGCCTTATGGTTGTCTCTCTATTGTATGAAATGCAAACGCCATGTAATCGCTTTACTTTATCACTATGCGTTAGCGATAGTTGTAGAAGCAATAGTTGGCGACACGACCACGACGGTACGATGGAGATCAAGGTGTTGAGCCGGTGATGATGGAGATCATGATATTGCTTTGGAGATGGAGATCAAAAGCACAAGATGATGATGGCCATATCATGTCACATATTTTGATTGCATGTAATGTTTATCTTTTATGCATCTTTTTTTCTTAGTACGGCGGTAGCATTAAAGATGATCCCTTAACTAAATTTCAAGGTATAAGTGTTCTCCCTGAGTATGGACTATTGCGACAGGTCTTCGTGCTGAGACACCACATGATGATCGGGTGTGATAGGCTCTAAGTTCACATACAACGGGTGCAAGACAGTTTTGCACATGCGGAAAACTCGGGTTAAACTTGACGAGCCTAGCATGTACAGACATGGCCTCAGAACACTAGAGACCGAAAGGTCGAACGTGAATCATATAGTAGATATGATCAACATAGAGATCTTCAACATTGATGACTACTCCATCTCACGTGATGATCGGACATGGTTTAGTTGATTTGGATCACGTTACAATTAGATGACTTGAGGGATGTCAGTTTAAGTGGGAGTTCTTAAGTAATTTTATTAGTTGAACTTTAATTTATGATGAACTTAGTCCTGATAGTATTTGCAAATTATGTTGTATATCAATAGCTCGCGTTGTAGCTCCCCTATGGTTTTTGATATATTCCTAGAGAAAATTAAGTTGAAAGATGATAGTAGCAATGATGCGGGCTGGGTCTGTGATCTGAGGATTATCCTCATTGCTGCACAGAAGAATTATGTCCTTGATGCACCGCTAGGTGACACACCTATTGCAGGAGCAGATGCAGACGTTATGAACGCCTGGCAAGCTCGATATGATGACTACTTGATAGTTTAGTGCTCCATGCTTTACGGCTTAGAATCGGGGCTTCAAAGACGTTTTGAACGCCACGGAGCATATGAGATGTTCCAAGAGCTGAAATTGGTATTTCAGATTCATGCCCGTGTCGAGAGGTATGAGACCTCTGACAAGTACTTTGCCTACAAGATGGAGGAGAATAGCTCAGCTAGTGAGCATGTGCTCAGAATGTCTGGGCACTACAATCATTTGAACCAAGTGGGAGTTAATCTTCCAGATAAGATAATGAATGACAGAGTTCTCTAGTCACTATCACCAAGCTACTAGAACTTCGTGATGAACTATAATGTGCAAGGGATAACGAAAATGATTCCCGAACTCTTCGCGATGCTGAAATCGGCAAAGATAGAAATCAAGAAAGAGCATCAAGTGTTGATGGTTAACAAGACCACTAGTTTCAAGAAAAAAGCAAAGGAAAGGAAAGGGAACTGCAAGAAGAATGAAAAGCAGGTTGTCACTCCCATGAAGAAGCCCAAAGCTAGACCTAATCCTGAAAGTGAGTGCTTCTACTACAAAGGAAATGGTTACTCGAAGCGGAACTACCCCAAATACTTGGCGGATAAAAAGGATGGCAAAGTGAACAAAGGTATATTTGATATACATGTTATTGATGTGTACTTTACTAGTGTTCATAGTAGCCCCTGGGTATTTGATACCGGTTCAGCTGCTAAGATTAGTAACTCGAAACAGGAGTTGCAAAATAAATAGAGACTAGTAAGGGTGAGGTGATGATGTGTGTTGGAAGTGATTCCAAGGTTGATAATATCACCATCGCACACTCCCTCTAAATTCGGGATTAGTATTGGACCTAGGTAAATGTTATTTGGTGTTTGCGTTCAGCATGAATATGATTGGATCATGTTTATTGCGATAAGGTTATTCATTTAAGTCAGAGAATAATTGATGTTCTGTTTACATGAATAAAACCTTCTAGGGTCATACACCATGTAAATGGTTTATTGAATCTCGGTCGTAGTGATACACATAATCATAATATTAATGCCAAAAGATGCAAAGTTGATAATTATAGTGCAATATACTTGTGGCACTGCCGTTTAGGTCATATTGGAGTAAAGCACATGAAGAAACTGCATGCAGATGGACTTTTGGAATCACTTGATACTTGCGAACCATGCCTCATGGGCAAGATGACTAAAACTCCGTTCTCCAGAACAATGGAGCGGGCCAATGACTTATTGGAAATAATACATACCGATGTATGCGGTCCAATGAGTGTTGAGACACGCGGCGAGTATCGTTATTTTCTGACCTTCCAAGATGATTTGAGCAGAGATGGGTATATCTACTTAATGAAACACAAGTCTGAAACATTTGACAAGTTCAAAGAATTTCAGAGTGAAGTGGAGAATCATCGTAATAAGAAAATAAAGTTTCTATGATCTCATCGCTGAGGTGAATATTTGAGTTACGAGTTTGGCCTTCATTTAAAACACTGTGGAATAGTTTAACCACTCACGCCACCTAGAACACCATAGCATAATGGCGTGTCCGAACATCGTAACTACACTTTATTAGATACGGTGCGATCTATGATGTCTCTTACCGATTTACCACTATCATTTTAGGATTATGCATTTGAGACAGCTGCATTCACATTAAATAGGGCATAGTCTAAATCCGTTGAGACGACATCGTATTAACTATGGTTTGGGAAGAAACCTAAGCCATCGTTTCTTAAAGTTTGGGGTTGTGACACTTATGTCAAAAGGCTTCAGCCTGATAAGCTCGAACCCAAATCGGAAAAGTGCGTCTTCATAGGATACCCTGAAACAATTGGGTACACCTTCTATCACAAATCCGAAGGCAAGATATTTGTTGCCAAGAATGGAAACTTTTTGGAGAAGGAGTTTCTCTCGAAAGAAGTGAGTGGGAGGAAAGTAGAACTTGATGACGTAATTGTACCTTCTCTCGAATTGGAAAGTCGCTCATCACATAAAACTGTTCTAGTGATGCCTACCCCAACTAGAGAGGAAGCTAATAATGATGATCATGAAACTTCAGATCAAGTTACTACTGGACCTCGTAGGTCGAACAAAGCACGTTCCGCACGAGAGTGGTACGAGAATCCTGTTCTGGAAGTCATGTTATTAGACCATGGCAAACCTACGAACTATGAAGAAGCTATGATGAGCCCAGATTCCAATAAATGGCCTGAGGCCATGAAATCTGAGAGAGGATCCATGTATGAGAACAAAGTGTGGACTTTGTTGGACTTGCCCGATGATCGGCAAGCCATTGAGAATAAATGGATCTTCAAGAGGAAGACGAATGCTGAAGGTAGTGTTACTATCTACAAATATCGACTTGTCGCAAAAGGTTTTCAACAAGTTCAAGGTGTTGACTACGATGAGATTGTCTCACTTGTAGCGATGCTTAAGACCGTCCGAATCATGTTAGCAATTGCTGCATTTTATGAAATTTGGCAAATGGATGTCAAAACTGCATTCCTTAATGGATTTCTTAAATAAAAGTTGTATATGATACAACCAGAAGGTTTTTCGATCCTAAAGGTGCTAACAAAGTGTGAAAGCTCCAGCGATGCATCCATGGACTGGTGCAAGCATCTCGGAGCTGGAATATACGCTTTGATGAGGTGATCAAAGCATATGGTTTTATACAGACTTTCGGAGAAGCCTGTATTTACATTAAAGTGAGTGGGAGCTCTATAGCATTTCTAATATTATATGTGGATGACATATTGTTGATTGGAAATGATGTAGATTTTCTGGATAGCATAAAAGGATACTTGAATAAAAGTTTTTCAATAAAAGACCTCGGTGAAGCCACTTACATATTGGGAATCAAGATCTATAGAGATAGATCAAGATGCTTGATAAGACTTTCAACAAAATACATACCTGCACAAGTTTTTGAACGAGTTCAAAATGTATCAGTCAAAGAAGGAGTTCTTGCCTGTATTGTAATGTGTGAAGTTGAGTAAGACTCAAAGCCCGACCACGGCAGAAGATAGTGAGAGAATGAAAGTCATTCCCTATGCCTTAGCCATAGGTTCTATAAAGTATGCCATGTTGTGTACCAGACCTGTTGTGTGTCTTGCCATGAGTTTAGCAAGGGGGTACAAGAGTGATCCATGAGTAGACTACTGGACAATTGTCAAAATTATGCTTAGAGGACTAAGGAAATATTTCTCGGTTATGGAGGTGATAAAGAGTTTGTCGTAAAGAGTTACGTCGATGCAAGCTTTTACACCTATCCAGATGACTCTGAGTCTCAATCTGGATACGTATTAAAAGTGGGAGCAATTAGCTAGAGTATCTCCATGCAGAGCACTATAGACATAGAAATCTGCAAAATACATACGGATCTGAATGTGGCAGACCCGTTGACTAAACTTCTCTCACAAGCAAAACATGATCACACCTTAGTACTCTTTGGGTGTTGGTCACATGGAAGTGTGAACTATGTGTGTTAAGCACATAAAGATGTGAACTATTGGTGTTAAATCACATGGCGATGTGAACTAGATTATTGACTCTAGTGCAAGTGGGAGACTGAAGCAAATATGCCCTAGAGGCAATAATGAAGTTGTTATTTTATATTTCTGAAATTTCAACTATCCCTGGGTGCTTTTGGTAATTACTAACAACATATAGCTCATTGAACTAATGCTACTTCAAGATGGTTATTTCAGGAAGTTCAATGATTGGCATGGCATGGATTAGAAACGTGGACCCCTCAAAATGCTAAGGAAACATATTGGCTCAAGCTCAAGACTCTACATTTTCACTTTAGTGATCCAAGACCACATTGAGTCCATAGGAAAAGCCAATACTATTAAAACAGGATAAGGTGTTGCTTAATGGCTTGCTTGCTCAAAATGCTTAGTGATATGCTCCAAAGCCCTCAACATCTTTCTCATATCCACATATGTCCCAAACCAAAAGTCAAACTCGGCCCTACCGATTTGATCAATCCGGCGTCACCGAGTTCATTTGACATAGCCACTCCCAGAAACCCTAGTCACTTCCGTCTCACCGATAGGGATCTCGGTCACATCGAGATGGGATTGCAAACTCTCTGTTTCCCTTCATCATGTTTTCGGTCAAACCGAAATGAGCGATCAGTCCCACCGAGTTCGCAATGCAAACTCTCTGTTTCCCCTTCGTAACGTTCCGGTCCAACGGAGATGAGCGAATCGGTCCCATCGAGTTAGCCTAACCAACTCTCTGGTTAGCTTATTACTGTCGGATTTCGGATTCCGGCAGACCCTCTAGATTCGAACTCTGGGGTGCGCGCGGAGATCTCACCCCCTACCAACCTACACCTCGTCGCCTCGCAAGGATCTAAACTACACAAATAGCAATACAAGGGACACAATGTTTATACTGGTTCAGGCCACCATTGTGGTGTAATACCCTACTCCAGTGTGTGGTGTGGTTGATTGCCTCAGGGGCTGATGATGAACAATACAAGGGAGAACAACCTTGTGAGGGTCTGTTCTTGGCCGGTGCGACGAACTGCTAGGGGGAGTTCGTTCGCTCTCTCTCTCTCTGGATTCCAGATGCCTCTACCCTGTGGGTGGCTAATCCTATTTATAGGCAGAGGCCTTGGGCCTCTTCCCAAATATTGAGCGGGAAGGGCGCCAACAGTTGGCCATTTTGAAGGGGAACATCTAGTACACTTATCCTGACTAAAGTTGGTCCTCGCCTGCCAAAGGCTCTGATGATGACGCCGGCTTCGGTTCCACGATGACCTCCTTCCTGCCATTGTGTTGGTCTTGGTCTTGTTGCACCGAATTGGCTGCCTTTGCTTGATGCTCTTGCCTGCGCTTGCCTCCTTTGCACCAAGGAGGAAATGAGGACACTGCGTGGGCTGGCGCCCGCCTGTCGCCCTTGGTCGTCATGGCTTGCGTCATGGGCACCTCGTGAGGTACCCCACCTTGATCTCTCTGCTTCCTCGCGAACCAGCCTGACGAGGCCGTGCCTGAGGAAGCTTCCTGTCGTCCGCCCCGTGAGGCTTGGTCCCTCGCGAGGGTCTTGAGCTTGTGCTGATGAAGATGGGCTGTACTAGGCCACCCCTTGAGCCACGCCACAGACTGCAGGCAGGCAAGTCTGGGTACCCCCGTTCCCAGAATGCCGATAGTAGCCCCCGGGCCCAAGGCGCGCATGGACTTGGCTTAGCGGAGAAGCGAAGGGGCAAGTGCGAAGCGCCACGGGCCCTAACAGCCTGCGACCTTGGGTGCCGCGTGGCGGTTGATTGGACGTGGGCGTCCCTGTCCCCCCACGCCTCCTTATTTTGCACCCAGCTAGGCGGACCCATGGTTGCACACAGTCATCCCTCTTCTCGCCGCTCGTGCGTCTCCTGCTCTTCCTTCTCTCGAGCTCCAGTCTTCGCTTCCAATCCAATCTCGAATCCTCCCCCTTCCTGTCGCCATGGCTCCGATGAAGAAGGGGAAAGGGAAAAAGCCTGTGCCTCCATCCCTCTCGCCGTCGCCGACGGTTCCTGCTGTCGGTTGGTCGATCATACTCAACCGAGAAGGCTTGGACAAGGTCAGTTCTGCCCTCGCCACTATCTTCAATGAGTGCGGGAGGACGACGGTCTGGCCCGCGTCTCACTTCTCCATTGACAGAATAGTCACCGAGGTCCGGTACTTCGCCGATGCCCTGTGGGCGGGACTGGTTCCCCCTTTTCCAATTTCTTCAACATTGTGCTTTCCCATTACCAGATCCATATGATGCATTTGGGTCCCGAATCCATTACTCTTCTTGTCATTTTCGCCTTTGTCTGTGAGGCGATGATGGGCATCCCTCCTTCCGTTGCCTTGCTGCGCCACTTCTTCTCTTTGCACCTCAAATGACCTCACCCAACGCCGGGCGCCATGAAGCTTCATTGCTGCACCGTAAACAACGGCTTGTGGATTGATTTCAGCCTTCCTCCGCCCGCGCCTGGGTTCCGCGAGCGGTGGCTGTATGTGGATGTCGGGGTGCCCAGCCCCCTGCTTGCGAAGCCAACATTACCCGCTATCCCCAATTCGGGTTGGGGCCAGGAGACGCTCACGAGCCCCCGACTCGTCTTCCTCTGGCATCACTTTACGTACTTGAGGGCGCTCGGCATTGTCGGTGTTCTGGGAACGGGGGTCCCCAGACTTGCCTGCCTGCGGCCTGCGGCGTGGCTCAAGGGGTGGCCCATCAAGGCCCATCTTCATCAGCACAAGCTCAAGACCCTCGCGAGGGGCCAAGCCTCATGAGGCGGGGCGACGAGGAGCTTCCTCAGGCACGGCCTCGTCAGGCTGGCTCGCGAGGAGGCGGAGAGATCAAGGCGGGGTACCTCACGAGGTGCCCATGAAGTTAGCCATGACGACCAAGGGCGCCAGGCGGGCGCCAGGCGGGCGCCAGCCCGCACAGTGTCCTCCTTTCCTCTTTGGTGCAAAGGGAGCAAGCGCGGGCAAGAGTATCAAGCAAAGGCATCCGTTTCGGTGCAACAAGACCAAGATCGTCACAACGGCAGGAAGGAAGTCATTGTGGAGCCCAAGCCGGCGTCACCACCAGAGCCTTTGACAAAGCGAGGACCAACTTTAGTCAGATAAGTGTACTAGATGTTCCCCTTCAAAATGGCCAATTGTTGGCGCCCTTCCCGCTCAATATTTGGGGAGAGGCCCAGTGCCTTTGCCTATAAATAGCACTAGCCACCCACAAGGTAGAGGCATCGAGAAATCTAGAGAGAGGATCCAGTATCTGGGATCAGCAGAGAGAGAGCGACTGAACTCCTCCTAGCAGTTCATCGCAGCAGCCAAGAACAGACCCTCGCGAGGTTGTTCTTCTTTGTATTGTTCATCATCGTCAGCCCAAGAGGCAATCCACCACACCGCAAACTAGAGTATGGTATTACACCACAATGGTGGCCCGAACTAGTATAAACCCTGTGTCTCTTGTGTTGTTCCTTTCATAGATTAGATCTTAGCGAGGCGGCGAGGCGCGGGAAGGCAGAGGGAGAAATCTCCGCGCACACCCCAGTGTTCGAACCTAGAGGGTCTGCCGGAACCCGAAATCCGACATTTGGCGCGCCAGGTAGGGGTGCGATGGAACCAGCCTTCTGCCGCTTCGCGTCACCGTCGCATCGTCATCATCATCATGTCCGGCGAACAGGCGGGCAACCCCGATCCTCGGGCGGCCTGCCCGCCCATCGCAGAGCCGCTTCCCAGGCGACCCCATGCCCCACGCAGCTCACGGCTCAGTAGGGCGCCAGGCCGCGGGCGACGCGACGATCGACAACAGCTCTCACGCCGCAGCGCGCGGTCGGGCGGCGAGGGCCTCCAACCACGCCATGTCAGCGACGCCAGACACCCAACGGGAGCAGGCAAACTCAAGGGTCGTGCTCACGGTGGCCCGAGAGTTACTGGAATGTAGGCTGCTGGAGGGCAGCCGCGACGCGTCTTTGGAGCGGGTGGCGAGCTCCTGGCTCCGCCGCCAGACGGGGCTCACCCCTTCGCACCCAACTCCCACCTCAGGTCCAGCGCGCACGTGCGGAGGCTCCACGACGCCTGCAGCTCCAAGCGGACTCCAAGGCCGCCCAACACCAGCCAAAGCCGTCGGCACCGGGCCAGCAGCGCTACCTCCGCCACCGGCCAGCGAAGAAGGACTCGCCATGGCCCATCGCCCCAGTGGGCCAGCATTACCCCTGTGTGGGCGCCTCAAGCAGAATCAAGGTGGCACACGGAGCACTACGGCGCAGCCTACGGGATGGGGGCCCCAGAAGAGTACGTGCCCCACATGATGGACCAAGGGCACGCACATGAGGACGAACAAGGCTCGCTCCTCGGCCCAAGCTGGGGGGACGAGGCACCAGAAGCTGAGTTCTTCCAGGAGCCCCGGGAAAACCCCGTCAGCCACGCTGGAAGCAACGATTATCGGGTACCGCTAATTCCTCAGGAGCAGGCATACGCTAACCAGGGATCGCAGGAGGTGCAGATAGCCACAGTGGGTGGCTGCCCCGCTCCAGCAGTTTCCTACCCCTCAGGAGGAGGGTGCAGGGGGCTGCAGGAGAGGGGCCGAGATCCGGCATCACCACCGCGGCGTTTGGAGCAAGGCGTCCTCAGGAGGTAGGACCTCAGCCGGGGAGGTGCCTCAGGGCCTGCCCCTGGCGGAGGACCTGTGGTTGTCGTGGGAACCGCTGGCGACCGCTCTACCCCATCGGCGGCGTCCTGGTTTCTGGTCGTCGTCGGTGGCACTAGAGTGTGGCCCAAGGACGGGGCCCTCGTCTGGCGATATGAAGCAAGGCCGGTACCTGTGAAGAAGGCCCAGTGCCTGTGAAGCTCGCCGCCCTGTGACACTCTCACGTAATAATGAGTGGGGCTGTACATGCCCCGAGTCTCGGTGCCGGCCTCAGCCACCTGGGCTCCCTCCCACGCCCAGTGGCACTTAGCTCACTGGTGAGAAGACGTCCAAGACTAGACTAGGTGCCGGACGCGGCCTTTTTTCTGCTTTCGTTGCTTTTTCCCTTGGCTGTCATTTTCTCCCGTTGGATTTAAGTTGGATTTGAGCTTAAGATTTGCGTGTGTCTGGGTAAGGGGTGTTTAGTCTCATTCGAGCAATCTCTCGCGTTCTGGTTACCACTTTGCCTCAGCTGCCTCCCCTCGTGAGCCCCTCGCGAGCCGGGTGAGGCCTAGCTTACGTGCAGCCCAGAGTGCCGTCGCCGCGCCCTCTCAGGAGGTTTTTATTACAGGTCCTATGGGCTCGATCAGGAGACACTCGAGACACCGCAGCCCTCTGCAGGCTATCTCAGGGCCCACGTAGGTCGAAGGTAAACTAGCCAGCCAGCTCGTCGCAAAGCCGGCCACTTGGCGCAGGCGTACGAGAGATATCGCATCTACTAATACGCTGAATGCAAGTTTTTACATGAGGGGCTCCCCCTCCCAAAATGCTCTTACAACCTTCAGGGCAAAGCCCGAACTCTATCTGCGCAGGGTAAGGAAGCAAGGACAACACACGTCAGTCGGATAAATCCCCCAATGCATCCTCAGGGGCACCTCCTGAATCGTCGCTGGCGTCGCTGGCCTCGCCATCGCTCTCCGCATCGCCGTCAGCGGCGTTAGGGCCGTTCACCACACCGCCTTCATCAGAGGCGAAGGCCCTGACGAGGGCATCCACGTTGTCTTCAACCCAGTGCGCCAGGTCATCCCGGACGGCCTAGGGTACTGGGGCGATGGCGGCGTCGAAGTCGAAGTTGGGGTCCATGTTTCGAAGATGGCTGAAGACACGAGAAAAGGCGCGCCTGAGCTGGGCGTGGCTCCTCTCCTCCACCAACCTGTTGGCCCTGACCGACCGCACCTCCAGCTGCGTCACCATGTCGGTGAAGAACTGAAGGTTGCCGGTGTAGTTGACTACGTGGGGCTCGCCAACGGCCGCCTCGCAGATGTTACCCAAGGCCGTGTTGGCTCTCTCCCGGAGCATGGTGAGCATGGGGCCGTGCTCATGCTCCAGGATCCGCCACTGGCGTATCTCGTCCTCGTTCTGCCGCGCGACGACCTCAGCCTCGTCCACCCGTTGGCGGAGAAGAAGCACCTCCGCGCAGGAGGTAGTCAGCTCCTCCTGCGCCACGCCAAGGGCGGCCCAGGAAGCATCGGCCCACCGCGTCACTTCGTCCAGCTTGGCCCTCAGGGCAGCGGTCCTGCCTTCAGCCTCGACCCGGATCAACCCCAGCCTCTCCTCGAACTCGCGCTCCAGGTTCAAGCGGGCCGTCGCCACCCGACGTCCGACCTCTTCCAGGACGCGGGCTTCCCGCGCAGCGACGTCATCCTCCGCCTGCGTCACCAAGCGCTCCCTCGTCTCCAGACGCTCAAGATCGCGCGCTCGTTCGGCAGCTTCCAGCGTCAGTGCCTCCTCGCGCCTCTGGAGCTCTGCCTGGTCGACCGAAGCCACCTTCATCGACACAAGGGCCATCTCAGGAAGCTCCACCTGCTGCTCCAGGGAATGGCACCGGGCCAGGAGTTCCCGCGCCCGCTCCTCCGCCACCGCACGCCGTCGGTCAGCCTCTCGGGCCTCCTCGACGACCCGGGAACGGGCCTCCCGAGAGGCCGCCAGCGACGCCTCGGCTTCCTCATTGTCGAGGTCACGCTGGTGGCGCGCGAGGGCAACAGCCGCCTTTAGCTCGCGCCTTTCTTGAGCCAGGCGCAGGCCCTCAGCCTCAAGGCACGCGTCTTCGTCAGTGAGCTCCTCACCAAGCAGGCTCACCGCGTCAGCCGCCCTCCGGAGAAACCCTTGGCGAAAAGCGCGACGCTCCCGAGCGCGCTCGAGCATGTCTTCTGTGCCGTCATCCACCCCAAGTAAGCGCGGAGGGCCACGAATCAGCACTCCCCCTCTGGGCAGGGGGCTGGGGGCTGGCGCCCTCGCGATGGCCGGGCACGCCTCGCCAGAAGCCCGGCCTGGAGCCAGCCCATCCCCAAATGAAGAGCGCAGGGCTGACCTCAGCCAATCGCCATCCACGACCAGTCGAGAAACCCAGGGCAGGCTGGCTATGCCCCGAGAAGGCTCACGAAGGAGGGTCGCGAGGCGCGTAAAGCCGTGGTGCACCACAGGATGGCTCACCTCTCCGACCGGCCTCGCCACAAGGGCTCTGCTTGAGCACGGGGCGCTTGAAGGCGGTGGAGAGGGCGAAGCCTAGGGGGATGGCTCCTCAGCCATCTCCACAAGCTCGGCAGGAAGGGCCCTGCGAAGCAAGGATCAGCCAAAGCAACAGAAGGACCAGGAGCTAGGAAGGGGGAAGGCTTACTCATCAATGGCGAAATACTTCCTGCGCTCAAGAGGGCGGCAAGGGTAATCGTCACCCAAGGCCTCCCTTCTCTCCGGAGAGCCTCAAGTCCACGCGAAGCAGTCCAGAGTTGGGCGCAGGGTCGGCCTGCGACGAGGAAGAAGCATCGAGGTGACCAGCGTCCAGGCGTCGCCTCGATGCACGCCACGGTCGCCTCACCAAGAAGGGTAGCCGGGCCTCGGGGCCTCAACTGCGGGTGCCCTTGGCGACTCGGCATGCTTTCGGCCCTTGAGCAGATGCGGGCCTCGAGCTGCCCCTCAGGTGCCGCCTGCATCATCCCGGCGGGGGCCCCCTCAGCCTCCAGCGGCTCATGTCTCCCTGCTCCGCCACTTGAGGAAGGACCGCCGTGGGCAACTGGAAGGGCGGTCACCACCACTGGGTTCTCGCGAGGCCCCGTGAGGCCTGCGGGGCGCAGCCCCCATTCGTCGAAGCTGGGCATCTGATTCACAAAGTCGCCTGCTCGAAAGCAAAAATACAGCAAAGCCCCCCTTGCCGGATGCTGCCGGGGGTGGGGTCCCCAGTCAAGACCAAGAGCACTTTCCTCAATGCTTCAGGCGTCAGGTCCTCCTCCTCGAGCCTCATGCGATCCTCACGCCCGCTGAAGGTCCACATCCGGCGGGAGTGAGGCTGGAGAGGAGCAACGCGGCATAGCAGGAACTCCTTCACCACCTTGGGCGCTGTCACGTCGAGCGCCCTCAGGAACGCGAAGCGACGCCAGACGAAGACGAGCAGGGGGCTCGTGAGAGTCTCCTGGCCCCAGCCTGAATTGGGGATAGCGGGAGATGTTGGCTCCGAAAGCAGGGGGCTGGGCACCCCGACATCCACGTACAGCCACCGTCATGGAACCCATGCGCGACTGAGGAAGAATGAAATCAATCCCCGAAGCTGCTGTTTCTGGTGCGGCAATGAAGCTCACGCACCCCGAGCATTGGGCGGGGTCGACGAGGCGCAGAGAGAAAAAGTGACGTAGCAAGGCAATGGAAGGAGGGATGCCCATCATCGCCTCACAGACAAAAGCGAAGACGGCAACAAGAGTAATGGATTCAGGACCCAGATGCATCATATGGATCTGGTAATGGGAAAGCACAGCATTGAAGAAATTGGAAAAGGGGGGAACCAGTCCCGCCCACAGGGTGTCGGCAAAGTACCGGACCTCGGTGGCTATACTGTCGATGGAGAAGTGAGACGCGGGCCAGGACGTCGTCCTCCCGCACTCGTTGAAGATAGTGGCCAGAGCAGAGCTGACTTTGCTTAAGCCTTCTCGGTTGAGTATGATCGACCGGTCGATGGCAGGAGCCGCCGACGACGGCGAGCGAGGTGGAGGCACGGGTTTCTTCCCTTTCCCCTTCTTCGTTGGAGCCATGGCGACGGAAGGGGGGAGGATTTGAGATTAGATTGGAAGCGGAGGCTGGAGCTCGAGCGGAGGAAGTGCAGGGGACGGTCCAGCAACGAAAAAGGGAACGACTGTGTGTAACCGCGGGTCCGCCTAGCTGGGCGCAAAATAAGGAGGCGTGGGGGAACAGTGCCGCCCACGTCCAATCAACCGCCATGCGACAACCAAGGCCGCAGGCTGTTAGGGCACGTGGCGCTTCGCACTTGCCCCTTCGCTTCTTTGCTCACCCAAGCTCGCGCGCGCCTTGGGCCCTGGGGCTACTGTCGGCGTTCTGGGAACGGGGGTCCCAAGACTTGCCTGCCTGCGGCCTGCGGCGTGGCTCAAGGGGTGGCCCATCAAGGACCATCTTCATCAGCACAATCTCAAGACCCTCGCGAGGGGCCAAGCCTCGCGGGGCGGACGACAGGGAGCTTCCTCAGGCACGGCCTCGTCAGGCTGGCTCGCGAGGAGGCGGAGAGATCAAGGTGGGGTACCTCACAAGGTGCCCATGACGCAAGCCATGACGACCAAGGGCACCAGGCGGGCGCCAGCCCGTGCAGTGTCCCCCTTTCCTCTTTGGTGCAAAGGGAGCAAGCGCGGGCAAGAGTATCAAGCAAAGGCATCCGTTTCGGTGCAACAAGACCAAGACCGTCGCAACGGCAGGAAGGAAGTCATTGTGGAGCCCAAGCCGGCGTCACCACCAGAGCCTTTGACAGGCGAGGACCAACTTTAGTCCGGAAAAGTGTACTAGATGTTCCCCTTCAAAATGGCCAATTGTTGGCGCCCTTCCCGCTCAATATTTGGGGAGACGCCCAGGTCCTTTGCCTATAAATAGGACTAGCCATCCACAAGGTAGAGGCATCGAGAAATCTAGAGAGAGGATCCAGCATCTGGGATCAAGAGAGAGAGAGCGATCGAACTCCTCCTAGCAGTTCATTGCACCAGCCAAGAATGCACCCTGCAAAGCTGTTCTTCTTTGTATTGTTCATCATCACAGCCCAAGAGGCAATCCACCACACCACAAACTAGAGTAGGGTATTACACCACAATGGTGGCCCGAACTAGTATAAACCCTGTGTCTCTTGTGTTGTTCCTTTCATAGCTTAGATCTTAGCGAGGCGGCGAGGCGCAAGAAGGCAGAGGGTGAAATCTCCACGCGCACCCCAGTGTTCGAACCTAGAGGGTCTGCCGGAACCCGAAATCCGACAGGCGTGACGGTGCCCAAGGTGGTGAATGAGTTCCTCCTATGCTGCATTGCCCCTCTCCAGTGCCATTCCCGCCGGATATGGGCCTTCGGTGGGCGTGAGGACCGCATCAGGCTCCAGGAGGAGGATCTGACGCCCGAAGTGCTGAGGAAGGTTCTCAAGATCCTGACTAGGGACCCTTCCCCCGGCAACATCCGACAAGGGTGTGCTCTGCTGTACCTTTTCTCGAACAGGTGTGATTTCGTGAAGCAGATGCCCAGCTTCGACGAATGGGGGCTGCGCCCTTGAGCCTCATGGGACCTCGTGAGAACCAGCCAGGTGATCGCCCTTCCAGTTGCCCACGGCGGTCCTTCCTCGAGTGGTGGAGCAGGGAGGCAAGAGCCACCGGAGGCAGAGGTGGCCTCCGCTGGGATGACGATGCCAGACGTCACTCCTGAGGCGGCAGCACCTAAGGCCCGCACTGCTGCGGCTGAAGGCGTTGAGCCGTGGACCGCGGCTCCCGAGGCAGAGGCTTCTGAGGCCCCGGCTACCCTTCTTGGTGAGGCGACTGGCGGCGTGCGCCAGGACGACGCCCCTGACGCTGGTCACCTTGGTGCTTCTCCCTCGTCGCAGGCTGACCCCTGCGCCGAGCTCCTGGGCCGCTTCCGTGTGGACTTCGAGGCTCACCGGAAGAGAAAGGAGGCCTTGGGTGATGATTACCCTTGCCGCCTGCTGAAGCGCAGGAAGTATTTCGCCATTGCTGAGTAAGCCTTCTCCCTTCCTAGTTCCTTACTTTCCCGTTGCTTCAGCTGATCCTTGCTCTGCAGGGCCCTTCCTGCCGAGCTCACGGAGATGGCTGAGGAGCCATCCCCCCAGGCCTTGCCCTCTCCACCGTCCCCAAGCTCAAGCACTGCCCTCGTGGTGAGGCATGTTGGAGAGGTGAGCCATCCTATGGTGCATCATGGTTCTGCGCAACTTGCGACCCTCCTTCGCGAGCCTTCCCGGGGTATAGCCAGCCTGCCTTGGGCTCTTCGACTGGTCGTGGATAGCGATTGGCTGAGGTCGGCCCTTCGTTCTTCATTTGGGGATGAGCCAGCTCTAGGCCGGGCTTCTGGCGAGGCGTGCCCGGCCATCGCGAGGGTGCCAGCCCCCAGCCCCCTGCCCAGAGGGGGAGTGCTGATTCGCGGCCCACCGCGCACACCTGGGGCGGAGGACGACGCGGAAGATCTGCTCGAGCGCGCGCGGGAGCACCGTGCCCTTCGCCAAGGGTTTCTCTAGAGGGCGGCTGACGCAGTGAGCCAGCTTGGTGTAGAGCTCGCTGACGAAGACGCGTGCCTTGAAGATGAGGGCTCGCGCCTACCTGAAGAGAGGCGCAAGATGAAGGTGGCCGTTGCCCTTGCGCGCCACCAGCGTGACCTCGACAATGAGAAAGCCAAGGTGTCACTGGCGGCCTCACGGGAGGCCCGTTCCCGGGTCGTCGAGGAGGCCCGGGAGGCTGACCGGCGGCTTGAGGCGGTGGAGGAGCAGGCGCTAAAGCTCCAGGCCTGGAGCAATTCCCTGGAGCAGCAGGTGGAGCTGCGTGAGACGGCCCTTGCGTCGATGAAGGGGGCTTACCGACCAGCGGAGCTCCGGAGACGTGAGGAGGCACTGACGCTGGAAGCTGCCGAGCGCGCCCGCGATCTCGAGCAGCTGGAGACGAGGGAGCGCTTGGTGACGCAGGCGGAGGACGATGTTGCTGCGTGGGAGGCCCGAGTCCTAGAAGAGGCTGATCGCCGGGTGGAGGCGGCCCACTTGAACCTCGAGCGCGAGTTCGAGGAGAGGCTGGGGTTGATCAGGGCCGAAGCGGAAGGCAGGACCGCCGCCCTTAGGGCCAAGCTGGGTGAAGAGACTCGGTGGACTAACGCTTCCCGGGCCACCCTTGGCGTGGCGCAGAAGGAGCTGACTTCCTCCCGCGCCGAGGTGCTTCTTCTACGTCAGCGGGTGGATGCAGCCGAGGCCGTCGCGCGGCGGAACGAGGACGAGATACGCCAGCGGCAGATCCTGGAGCACGAGCATGGCCCTATGCTCCACACGCTCCGGGAAAGAGCTAACACGGCCTTGGGCAACATCTGCGAGGCGGCCGTTGGCGAGCCTCAAGCAGTCAACTATGCTGGTAACCTCCAGTTCTTCACTGATGTGGTGACGCGGCTGGAAGTGCGGTCGGGCATAGCCAACAGGTTGGTGGAGGAGAGGAGTCGCGCCCTGCTCGGGCGTGCCTTTTCTCGCGTCTTCAGCCATCTTCGGGACATGGATCCCAACTTCGACTTTGATGTCGCTTATTGCCCGCATTCTGTGCCGTCCGAGACGACCTGGCGCATTGGGTGGAAGACAACGTGGATGCCCTCGTCAGGGCCTTCGCTACTGACGACGACGATGTGGTCGTGGCCGCTGATAAAGGCGGCGTGGTGAACGGCCCTGACGATGCTGACGGCGACACGGAGGGCGATGGCGAGGCCAGCGACGCCAGCGACGATTCAGGAGGTGACCTTGAGCATGCATTGGGGGATTTGTCCGATTGACCGCGTGCTGCCCCTGCTTTCTTATCCTGCACAAATCGAGTTTGGACTTGGCCCTGAAGGTTGTAAGAGCATTTTGGGAGGGGGAGCCCCTCGTGTAAAAACTTGCAGTTTAGCATATTAGTAGATGTGATATCACCCGTACGCCTGCGCCAAGGGGCTGGCCTTGCGACGAGCTGGCTGGCTTGTTTACCTTCGACCCGCGTGGGTCCCAAGATAGCCTGCGGAGGGCCGTGGTGTTTCGAGTGCTCCCTGAACGAGCCCATTGAACCTATGATGAGGACCTCCTGAGAGGGCGTGGTGATGGAGGTCCTGGCTGCACACATGCTAGGCCTGGCCCGGCTTGCGAGGGGCTCACGAGGGGAGGCAGCTGAGTCAAAGTGGTAACCAGAACGCGAGAGATTGCTCGAACGAGACTAAACAGCCCTTCCCCGAACACACGCAAATCGCAATCTCAAATCCAACTTAAATCCAAACGGGGGAAGAAGCGACAGCCAAGGGGAAAAGCAAGAAAAGCAGAAAAAGTCGCGTCCGGCACCTAGTCTAGTCTTGGACGTCTTCTCACCAGCGCGGAGCTAAGTGCTGCCACTGGGCATGGGAGGGAGCCCCAGGGCCTGAGGCCGGCGCTCCTGAGACTCTGGGGTGTGTACAACCCCACTCATTATTACGTGAGAGTGTCACAGGGCAGCGAGCTTCACAGGCACTGGGCCTTCTTCACAGGCACCGGCCTTGCTTCATATCGCCAGACAAGGGCCCCGCCTTGCGCCACACTCTAGTGCCATCAACGACGGTCGGAGACCGAGGACGCCGCCGACGGGGTAGAGCGGTCGCCAGCGGTTCCCCCGACGACCACGGGTCCTCTGCCGTGGGTAGGCCCTGAGGCACCTCCCCGGCAGAGGGCTACCTCCTGAGGACACCTTGCTCCGAATGCCGCGGTGGTGATGCCGGGTCTCGGCCCCTCTCCTGCAGCCCCCGGCGCCCTCCTCCTGAGGGGTAGGAAACTGCAGGATTGGGGTAGCCGTCCGCTGCGACGACCTATACCTCCTGCGATCCATGGTTAGCGTATGCCTGCTCCTGAGGAATTAGCGGTACCCGATAATCGTTGCTTCCGATGCGGTCGACTGGGCTTTCACGGGGCTCCTGGAAGAGCTCAGCTTCGGGTGCCTCGTCCCCCAGCTTGGTCCGAGGAGCGAGCCATGTTCGCCCTCTCCCGCGTGCCCTTGATCCATCATGTGGGGCACGTACTCTTCCGGGGCCGCCATCCCAAATGCTTCACCGTAGTGCCCCGTGTGCCACTCAGCCCTGCTTGAGGCACCCACCTGGGGGTGGTAGCGCGGTGGCCCACTAGGGCCGTGGGCTGGTGCAAGTCCTCCTTCGCTAGCCGGGGGTGGAGGCAGCGCCGCTGCTAGCCCGGTGCTGACGGCCTGGTTGGCGTTGGAGTGGCCTTGGAGTCCGCTTGGAGTTGCGCGGGCGTGCGTGGGGCCTCCGCGTGGCCCGCCCTGGACCTGTGGTGGCAGTTGGGTGCAGAAGGGGTGAGCCCCCGATGCAGCGAAGCCCAGGAGCTCAGCCACCCGCTCCAGCTGCACGTCGCGGCTGCCCTCCAGCAGCCTGCATTGCAGTATCTCTCGGGCCACCGTGAGCGCGGCCCTTGAGTTCGCCTGCTCCCGTCGGGTGTACGGCGCCGTGGCTACGGCGTGGTGCGAGGCCCTCACCGCCGACCGCGCCTGCCGTGGCGTGAGAGCTGACGTTGCCTGACCGCATTGCCCGCGGCCCGCAGCACCCTGTGGACCGCGAGCTACCTTGGGCATGGGGTCGCCCGGGGCAAGCGGCTCTGCGTGGGCGTGCCAGGCCGCCTAGGGATCAAGGTTGCCCGCTGGGTCACCGGGCATGATGATGACGATGCGACGGGGCGCGAAGCGGCAGAAGGCGGATTCCGGCGCACCCCTACCTGGCGCGCCAAATGTCGGATTTCGGGTTCCGGCAGACCCTCTAGGTTCGAACTCTGCGGTGCGCACGGAGATCTCACCCCCTACCAACTTGCACCTCGTCGTCTCGCAAGGATCTAAACTACACACAGAGCAAGACAAGGGACACAATGTTTATACTGATTCGGGCCACCATTGTGGTGTAATACCCTACTCCAGTGTGTGGTGTGGTGGATTGCCTCAGGGGCTGATGATGAACAATACAAGGGAGAAGAGCCTCGCGAGGGTCTGTTCTTGGCCGGTGCAACGAACTGCTAGGGGGAGTTCGGTCGCTCTCTCTCTCTGGATTACAGATGCCTCTACCCTGTGGGTTGCTAATCCTATTTATAGACAGAGGCCTTGGGCCTCTTCCCAAATATTGAGCGGGAAGGGCGCCAACAGTTGGCCATTTTGAAGGGGAACATCTAGTACACTTATCCTGACTAAAGTTGGTCCTCGCCTGCCAAAGGCTCTGACGATGACGCCGGCTTGGGCTCCACGATGACCTCCTTCCTGCCGTTGCGACGGTCTTGGTCTTGTTGCACCGAATTGGCTGCCTTTGCTTGACGCTCTCGCCCGCGCTTGCCTCCTTTGCACCAAAGAGGAAACGAGGACACTGCATGGGCTGGCGCCCGCCTGGCACCCTTGGTCGTCATGGCTTGCGTCATGGGCACCTCGTGAGGTACCACGCCTTGATCTCTCCGCCTCCTCGCGAGCCACTGGACGAGGCCGTGCTCGAGGAAGCTTCCCTGTCGCCCCGCCTCATGAGGCTTGGTCCCTCGCGAGGGTCTTGAGCTTGTGCTGATGAAGATGGGCCGTACTGGGCCACCCCTTGAGCCACGCTGCAGGCCGCAGGCAGGCAAGTCTGGGTACCCCCGTTCCCAGAACGCCGAAAATTACCAATATCGGTCCCACCCAGTTTGTGTAATCGGTCTCACCGAGATTACGTTATGCCCTAACCCTAATGAAATCGGTCCCACCGAGTTGACATGTCGGTCCCACCGAAAAGCCTAAAGTTCACATTTTGAACTAAATCGGTCGGACCGAGTTTTCTGATTCGGTCCCACCGAGTTTGGTAAATTGTGTGTAATGGTTAGATTTTGTGTGGAGGCTATATGTACCCCTCCACCCACTCTTCACTCACGGGTAGAGTCATCAGAACGTGCCTACACTTCCAGCATACATTTTCTGAGAGAGAACCACCTACTCGTGTGTTGAGACCAAGATATTCCATTCCAACCACATAGATCTTTATCTCTAGCCTCCCCCAAGTTGCTTTCACTCAAATCATCTTTCCACCAAATCCAAATCCCTGAGAGAGAGTTGAGTGTTGGGAGACTGTGATTTGAAGCACAAGAGCAAGGAGATCATCATCAACACACCATCTATTACATTTTGGAGAGTGGTGTCTCCTAGATTGGTTAGGTGTCATTTGGCAGCCTCCGTCAAGATTGTGGAGTTGAACCAAGGAGTTTGTATGGGCAAGGAGATCGCCTACTTCATGAAAATCTACCCTAGTGAGGCAAGTTCTTCGTGGGCGATGGCCATGGTGGGATAGACAAGGTTGCTTCTTCGTGGACCCTTCATGGGTGAAGCCCTCCGTGGACTCACGCAACCGTTACCCCTTCGTGGGTTGAAGTCTTCATCAACATGGATGTACGATAGCACCATCTAACGGAACGACGCAAAATATCTCCGTCTCTACATTGCTTTTGCTCCCTCCAAACTCCTCCCTTTACCTTCATGTGCAATGTTTTACATTCCGCTGCTATACTCTTAGACTTGCATGTGTAGGTTGATTGCTTGACTTGTGCGAAGTTGGTAAAATCTGCTAAGACTTAAAATTGGGAAAAGGATAGATTTTTATTTGGTCAAGTAGTCTAATCACCCCCCTCTAGACATACTTTCGATCCTACAAGTGGTGTCAGAGATTTGGTCTCCATTTGCCCTGATTTCCACAGCCTTTGGTGATCATAGCCTTGGTTTCACAACCTAGGAGAGTATGGCATCGAGCAAGGGAAATTACCACCGTAGAGGTCCTTACTTTGATGGTACTAATTTTGCTAGTTGGAAGCATAAGATGAAAATGCATATTCTTTGACATAACCCCGCCGTTTGGGTTATTATGTGTATTGGCTTGCAAGGTGAATTCTTTGATGGGAGAGAACCGAACCGTGAAGCTACCGCGGAAGAGTTGAAGATGCTACAATACAATGCTCAAGCTTGCGATATCCTCTTCAACGGATTATGCCCCGAAGAATTCAACAAAATCAGCCATCTTGAGAATGCAAATGAAATTTAGGATACTTTGATTGGTATGCACGAGGGTACCGACTCCGTCAAGGAATCCAAATTGGATGTGCTTCAAAGTCAACTTGACAAGTTCAAAATGAAGGATGGTGAAGGTGTCGCTAAAATGTACTCTAGGCTTGCTCTCATCACAAATAAGATTGTCGGCTTAGGAAGTGCAGAGATGACCAGTAGATTCATCATCAAGAAGATCCTAAGATCCTTGGATGGAAAATATGATACCGTGTGCACATTGATCCAAATGATGCCCAATTACAAAGATCTCAAGCCTACGGAAGTCATTGGAAGAATTGTTGCTCATGAGATGTCACTCAAGGATAAGGAAGAGCTTCACAACAAGTCAAGTGGTTCTTACAAATCCTCATGTGATGATCCTACATCATCAAGTGAGAAACAAACCTTCAAAGAGGAATTGAGCCTAATGGTGAAGAATTTCAACAAGTTCTACAAGAGTAGAAGCAAGGAAAGAAGTTCCAAGTCAAGGGCCTGCAATGAAAAAAGATCTTCTAGTTGTGAGCATAATTGCTGCAATTGTGGAAGACCCGGACACTACTCCAATGAGTGTACGGCTCCCTACAAAAGAAGAGAAGACTCAAATAAAAGGAGAAGTAGAAGAGAAGAATCACCTCCAAGAGAGAGAAGGAGTAGAGATGATCGCTATGAACGAAGAACCTCTTGGAGAAGCAAGGATTCGGAAAGGAAGGACAAGTCATCAAGGAGCTACACAAAACTAAGACATCAAGCTCACATTGGTGAATGGGTATCTGACTCTGACTCCGACCACCACTCCGAAAGAAGTTATCACTCCGACTCCGAATATACTCAAGATGAAGGTGTTGCCTGTCTAGCACTTGTGTCAACCAACTCCTATTACATATTTGACTCGCCAAATCAAGGAATTGGAAGATGCTTCATGGCTAAAGGCCCAAAGGTATCACACCCCGAGTATGTTGATTTCAATAGTGATGAAGATGATTTGCTAGGTGATGATGATTTATTTGTTGATAACTCTAGTGATGAAAACTATGATGAACTTGCTATTAATCATGCTAATCAAGATAAAACAAATGATGATGATAAGAAGGAGATTGAGCGCCTAACTAAAGAACTAATCACTCTTAAGTTAGCTCATGAGACTACCTTGGATGATCATCGAGAACTTTTAAAGACTCATGAGAAGTTAGGCTTTGAAAAGCTCAACCTTGAGCAAGAGCATGGGTTCTTAAAGGCAATCAATGATGATCTTCGCAAGAAAAGTTCTTCTTACATTACCAAGCAGTTACTCTTGTCTACTTACATGCCACAAGTTAAATCTAGCAACAAGAGTAAGAAAGATTCTTCTTCTAGTAGTAACAATAATCATGCTAAATCCAATGTTGTTGCTTCTAGTAGTTCTCTTGATTGCACTAACGATTCTCTTAGCCAAGTTACACTTGAGCAAGAAAATAGCTTATTGAAGGGAATTATAGAGAAAGGTGTTTACAAGAGCCTTGCCGGGAGTAAGCAATTTGAGGAAATTGTAGGCAAGCTAGGAAGGCACCGGAAGAATCAAGGTGTTCGTTTTGAATGAAAGTTCAATGACAATGGAGTTGAGTGGGATGAAGATCAATGCCCCAAGACGAAGTTTGTTCCTCAACAAAAGAAGTATGATCCTACTTCCTTCGAGGGGACACAAGCGCAAGATGATCTTTCACCACAAGACCACAAGCAAAAAGGCATGGACAAGCTTCAAGAGGAGATTGATGCATTTGAAGAAGCCCCTAAGGCCTTGGTCAAGTGGGTTCCCAAGACTACATCAAGTTCTATTTCATCAAGTACGACTACAACTCCAAGGATTCCCATCAAGATGATGTGGATCCCAAAGAAGAAGAACTAGAGAGTTCTTGAGGGTGACTCTGCCAACATACTTCACTCATGTCATTTTGGCAAGGACAAGTGCAAACAACTTCCACATCATGCACTAGCTCAAGGAGTCACAAACCCTCTTGTTGGTAAGACAAGGGACAAGGTAACTTAATGCTTTCACGGACATCATCTTGTGTGAACATCACTCTATGTCTATGGATATCCTTGTTTGTTCCTTGTGGGACTAACCCGTGTAGGTATTGAAAGTGCAACTCACTCCAATGGACTGCTCCAAATGATCTACATCAAGAATGAGCATCCACATCTTTCAACATCCACATGAAGTCATCATCGACAAAACCCAAGGTTAGTTCATCCCTCTTAGGGGGGATATCACATCTAGGGGGAGCTTTACTGTAATCAATTGAGCTAAAGCAACTCTAATGGTGTGAACACAACAATGCTTTATGTAAAAGTGGTAACCCCGCTTGTGCTTAAATGATGAGTATGACCTATGATCAAATGTTCTCATTTGACTGCTAAGTCAATATACTCATATATAGATGACCTAGTCATCACCAATTGCTTGATAGATGATAGAGTGTTTGTGCATGCTTTGCCACATGTTTCATCTGTCATCTTATTGTGTGAGCATGTTGATTGCATATTTTGCTCATTCGAGGACATCCACTTGTTGTTTTGATTGATTGGCTCTTTCTATTTTGCCAAGTGGATGGACAAGAATGACTAAGAACCTCCTCTAGCTATCTATGCTTTTCTCATCTCAAACTCTATTCGTGCTACATCACAAAGTTTGATCAAGTCAGATTCGAACCACTCTGTGTGAGGAGAACCGGGAGTCCCCGATTCGTCATAGAATTAAACTTTCAAAACCTCTCTATGCATTTGGGTCTGACCGATTCATCCACTTCAGTCACACCGAGTTCACTGAGTTGATCTAGGTTTTCAATATCGGTGCAACCGATTTGAACTTTTCAATCACACTGAGTTGCAGTAACTGCTTGCGATTCTGCATCTCGGTGCCACCGAGTTGTTCCACCCGGTCACACCGATAATGTCAGGATATATAAACCCACTGGTGAGATCTTGGAAATTTCTTCAAAACTCCTCAGCCCACGCGTGTTCTTCTTTGCCTCCTCGGGTCTCCGGATCGTCTTCAAATCGCCAGCGACCTCCCGCCGCTGGTTTCTGTCGCCATCACGGGATTCTGCCCCGCCGTTGCCGCCGTAGCAAACTCACCGCTGAACTAGGGTATGACTTCGATCTTTTGTGATAATTCCTTACTCCGATTCTTAGCACAATGCAATGCCATGTTCTTTACCACGTATGAGATCAATCTATCCAGATAAAACTTTCTTTAGGTTAGGTTTGATTCAAAAATTTAGGGTTAGGTTTCCGCCGAACTCATCTTGGACCGACCGAGTTGTAGAAATTGGTCTCACCGATTTGGCTTAGGCCATTGCACTTGCACTTTTCGGTCTGACCAAAAGTTGCAAATCGTTGCGACTGAGTTCAACTCTCAGTGAAACCCTAGCAATCTCAGAGCCACCAAACTATGACTTGGTCTGACCGAGTTCACTAGTTTAGACTCCAAAAGTTGCTTATGTGTCACCGAGTTCAACAAATCGGTAGCTCCAAAATGCTTTCTGTGGAGAACTAAAACTAAGTTTTTAACTCATCTGCCTTGCAAAAACTCTTCACTTTGTGATGCTCATCCACTCTACCTCATCTATATCTATTCACAAGGTTTGCTGTCAGTTTGCTTGCCAGAATGTCTGACCAGAGTGATAGCCAGAACAAATCAGAAGAGCAAGTGCATATGAGTGAGGGTACTAGTCCCTCAAGCAGCTATGATGAGGGCAGCAGGAGCACTCCAAGTAATTTTCCCAAGGCAGCCACTAGATCAAGGAAGAAGAGAACCTCGGATTCTGAGGATGAGGACTATGTGGCTACTGAGGAGGAAGTGAGCTCCAAGAAGAAAGTGCTGAAGAAGGAATATGCTGCAGCTCCATCAACTAAACCAGGACTGAACAAGAAGGCACTTGCCAAGAGTGTGCCCATGTCAAAGCCAAGGAAAGTTCCAACAGGAGAAACCATGAAATTCATAGTAGAATCTGATGATGGTGAGGCAGTTGGAGACGGGAAGAAGAGGAAGAAGGCTAGAACAACTTCTGCCAAAGTTCTTGGACATCCTTCTATGAGAAGAAGTGATGATTAAGCTGAAGAAGAAGATGTTGCACCCCCTCCCAAGTCACAGAAGCTCATGGGTGATGCAATCAGGTCTGGGGCAGCTCCTTCAAAGCCCAAGGCAACTCCAAAGCCTTTAGCTCAAGCCCGAAAGCTAGCTCAAACTTCCAAGACAACTCCAAAGGGAAGCACTAGGAACATTCCAGCTGCAGAGAAGAACAAGGCCCCAGTGTTAGAGATGGAAGAAGAAGATGTTGAAGCCCAAGTGCTAAGGAAACTGAAACCAAAGATACTAGACCATAATGAAATCCATCCAATGGCAGAGGATATGAGCATCAGGAAGGATGCAGGTCTGAGACTTTGGAGATAGAGTGACCCATATGCTGTGAGAAGGAAGACTACTGTGGACTACAGGTTCCACACCAAAGAACAACAAAATTTCTATGAAACCATTCTGCTGGACAAGAAGCCCATAGGTTCTGATATGAAGTGGGTTGATTGGGAATTCATTGATGAGAATGAAGACTACTTTCCAGGTGTACATAAAAGCTTCAAAGCATGTGGTGTTGACAAGTTTGTGGGACAGAAGCTTACCAAATGGAATGATGAGCTCATCATGCAATTCTACTCCACAGCTCATTTTTATCCATATGGTAGAATTGTATGGATGTCTAAGGGTACTAGGTACCAGTCAACTATTGATGAGTGGGAAAAATTGATCAAAGCCCCTGAAGAGCGGATGACTTGGAAGTCTATGCCAACAAGAAGAAAGACCACAACTCAATGGCCGACATGTACAAAGATATCCCAGACAAAGCATTGGAAACTCACAAGTTTGTATCGATACATTATTTGTTGTCAGGTCTAGATACAATCAACATAATCTTGAGGCATACATTGTTGCCCAAATCTGGAGAACACAAGATGATCAGAGACCATTCAATCAACTTGCTGCAGATATTGGATGTGCCACAGAATTCAAGGTCATGAGCCTGATTTTTGAAACAATCAAAAGGACAACAGCAGATTAGAAGAGATCTTGTGGGTATGCTCCACATATTCAGGTGCTCATCAACTCTAAGATGGGCACAACCACTTATTTGTTGGACAAGGAGCATTTACCTTTGAGACCAGAATTTGAGGACAACACTTTTGTGATGAATGAAGAGGATCCCACATCTGTGCAAGCACAAGAAAAGAGAGAGAAGGCAAAGGCAGAAAAAGCTGGAAAGATGCCAAGTGTTGAGGAGGCATCTCAAGTGTTCTTAAAGTCAAAACAAGATCAGCTTGCTTATCTAATTCAAGCAACCTTGAGGATTGAGAAGGGCTTGGCCACCCTGACTCAAAATCTGGAGAGCTTGGAGAGGATCATTGAAACCAAGTTATATGATCTTGATCTCAAAGTAACAGAGATGGAGACTGCTGTTGAGCAGCTTTAGGAGGAGCAGAGGAGAAGAAAGGGAAGGCTACCACAGATGCCTTTCAGAGAGTGCCTAGAGGACAGAGGTCTGTTGTAGTGCCCATGGCTGATACTAGAGCAACTACTTCAACACCAGCGGCAAAAATTTTAGTGCCACCTCCAGTTGCCACTCCACCAGATCCAACAACATCTACAGATGCCTTCGTCCTTGGAGTCCTCTCTACACCACCTCTCGAAGACCAAGCCTGGAGAGACGCATAGCACTATGCATTTTCAAACTTTTGGTAACTTGTTGCAAAAGGGGGAGAAATGAATAGATCATAGGCTTTGAGAGAGAGTGTCTTGCTATTTCTTTTGTCTCTCTTGCTATTTACTTGATACTTTTGTGTGTCCTTGTTTAATACTCTTTATGTCTGTGTGTGAGATACTTGTATGATCATGTGTTTTATCATATCATACTTTAATGTTTGCTTGGATGATATTATCTGTTCTATCCCATATATGATCATTCACTTTGCTTGGTGATCAGTGCATGCTTTTAACTTCTATCATTTTGAGCGCTCCACCAAGATGAATGTGACATGGAAGAGTAAACCATGATCCTAATCGATTGTGCATTTGCATTGAAAAGCAAATTTTAAATAATGCACAAATTTAGGGGGAGCTCTTGCTTATCACATACTTCTCAAAGAGACGATGTATGTCGGTGTACTAGAGTAGGGGTACCCTAGTATCCCGAACTTATGCACGGGCAGTTGCAGCCCTCCACGGCAGGGCTTACCGGGTGACCGCCAAGGTCCTCCGTGGTTCCTTTGGAGCCATTCAAGAACAAAGTATTCAAGCCTAGGAGACAAGGCCCCGGCAAGAGGAGCTTGCCGGGAAGGCCACCCAAGGCACCTAGGAGTCAAGACCCGGCAAGAGGAGCTTGCCGGAAGGCCCGTGAGCGACAAGCTTCCAGACGCGACAAGACAACAACCATGCAAGGCGCTTGGCGCGCAGACCACCACTCAGACTGCGCCCAAAGACATCCACTAACGTGTCGCCTCAACCTTTCCAGGCGCGCGTGGCAAGAGGTCGTGCGGCCAGCGGAGCGCGGTGGCAAGCGGCACTGACAAGATTGCCATGGTGGCAAGCGGTGGCGCCCCTGACGGTCCCTTTCTGAACTATAGGTCGACGTAGACGGGCATTTAATGCCTTTGTCCCCTGCCGTCAGGGTTAGCTATGGTACACTGTACAAGTAGCTGTACCAACCACTCCTTTTCCATTTTTACCCTTGTCTACGTTGCCACCTGTCGGAGACCCCTTTAGCATATAAAAGGAGGCCCATGTGCAACGTAGGGGGGAGGAGAGATGGAGAGAGAGGTCCAAGAGGTTCGAAGCCAGACAACACTCACGCTCGGTCTCGTTAGCATCTTGTGTGCACTATAGCACTCAGCGCTCCTGAGCAAGAACTCAATACACTCAGACATGCAGCAATAGGAGTTTTATCTCTCCGGAGAGCTCCGAAGCTGGGTAAACCGCTCATGTGCTTCGCCTCGATCTGCTCTTCGCGGCGATTCCGCCTCCGCCGAACCGAAGGGGCTCGGTCCGCCGTCCCATAGGTGTTCAGAGGCCAGATCAGCCTCCCGACATCTTTGGCGCGCTGTAGGGCGCCGAGATTGTGTGAACCTGATCCGCATCCACACGAAGCTAGATCTTCATCATCTTCATCGACATGCCACCGAAGAAGAAGGCTTCGCGGCAGATGTTCCGTCGCGTCGAACCCACCACTACCGGAGCAAACGGGTGGTGGGGTAGACGCCGCGAAGAATGGACGTCGACGGGGAGCCCACGGTGCTGCCAAGTCCAAGGACAAGGCTGCGCAGACCTCGGCGTCCAGACATGCACCGCGCCCATCTCAGGAGGCGCGGGACCGACAGCGTCATGGTATTCACAACGCCATACGCTCGTTGGACCAAGATCGAGCTGGTGGATCTCGGGATGTTCAAGACCAGCATGCACGCCAACATGCTGGCGCGAGCGAGGCATGGTCGCCTGGATGGGATACTGCTCCTTCTAACATAGTTAGAAGTCCGAGCATATCCCGCTCCTCGCGCCGCTCGCCACTGCCACCCACCACTCCAGCAGAAGCTTTGGCGAGAGCTCAACTGCTCCTGGATTACCCTCCAACAGCCGACAAGGTCGATGAATGGAGGGCCACTATTCAGAGTCTCATCGGCTTTGCCAACGGCGACGTTCCGCGGCAGCCGAGTGCATCGCTTCCACGGCAGGACTGCCAAACACGAGCCGGTGGCGACGAAACCGGTGGGGGTGCAACCACCATGCACTCTCCGCCCCGAAGGCAAAGATCGCCGACTCGCCGGATCCACCTCGACAGCGACTCCACCGCATCATCGGATCCATGAGCTCGTCGCGATCAGCGCCAAGCTCTTCACGAACGATAGCAAGAAGACGCTCGAACTCGCATCGAGCGCCGAAGAGAAGCGCCAAGGCCAATCCGACCAGCGCTACCGGGCCCTCCGTCGACATGCATGCTCCAGGAACCAGCGACTTTGTCAGACGGGGTAGGTTGCCCTGCGTTCACTGTGAGCTGCGGCAAGTCCAAAGGCCCAAAGAAGAAGAATTTCAAGCCGACGTACCAGAGAAGTAAGACGGCAAGACGATCCGTCGGAGTTCCTCAAGATCTACACCATCGCGGTGCAAGCTGCCGGGGCGAGACGACAAGATCCTCGCCAACTACTTCACCGGTGCTCAAGCCCAATGTCAGATCCTGGCTCATGCACTTGCCGGACAACTCCATATCCTCTTGGGCAGATCTATGCTATCAGTTTGTCAGCGCCTTTACAGGAGGCCACAAGCCCCATGGCCAAGAAAGCGACCTTCATCTGCTCGCCCAGAAGGAAGGAGAGCCCATGCGCAAGTACATTCGGAGATTCAGCCGCGTATAGCACAACATCCCAGATGTCCACCCCGCCATGATAATCAAGCTGCTCCATCTGAACGTGCGAAACCGCAGGATGCGGGAGGAGATGGCGATGTGCAAGATCAGAGACGTCAGTGAGCTATATGCCCTGGCCGAAATGTGTGCACGTGTTGAGGAAGGGAGGAGATTCCCCGTAGAGAATACTGAAGCAGGAGGATCTGATAGTGAGGAGACCGCCCCGGCAAGTGTTGAGGAGCAGTCTGCTCCGGCAAGCCCTAGGGTTTGTTCCGTTGAAGCAGACGCTCCAAGTCCGGCAAGAGCTCTGATGCCCACTCTGGCAAACGCACCTCTTCGGAGTGCTGCGCTACCGTCGAGGACGCACCATCGAGCTCCACCGGCAAGTGCTGAGGAGCAGTCTGCTCCGGCAAGCCCTAGGGTTTGTTCCGCTGAAGCGGGCGCCCAAGTTCGCAAGAGCTCGATGCCCACTCCGGCAAGCGCACCTCTTCGGAGTGCTGCGCTACCGCCGAGGACGCACCATCGAGCTCCATCGGCAAGTGCCGAGGAGCAGTCTGCTCCGCAAGCCTTAGGGTTTGTTCCGTTGAAGCGAGACGCCCAAGTCCGCAAGAGCTCGATGCCCACTCCGGCAAGCGCACCTCTTCGAGTGTTGCGCTACCGCCGAGGACGCACCATCGAAGCTCCACCGGCAAGTGCCGAGGAGCAGTCTACTCCGGCAAGCCCTAGGCTTTGTTCCGCTGAAGCGAGACGCCCAAGTCCGGTAAGAGCTCGATGCCCACTCCGCAAGCGCACCTCTTCGGAGTGCTGCGCTACCGCCGAGGACGCACCATCGAGCCCCACCGGCAAGTGCCGAGGAGCAGTCTGCTCCGCAAGCCCTAGGGTTTGTTCCGTTGAAGCTGCACGCTCCCGACAAGTTTTGCTCGGCAAGCTTGCCGGGAACGCCAAGCTCCGGCTGAGCCGCAGGTTCTCGCCAGGAAGCAGATGTTCCCGCAGCAGCAGATGTGCCGGTGGTTCTTTGGTCGATCAGACGACGCCAAATCGAGCCACCGCCGCATACACCTTTCGCTCTAGTCTATGGAGCAGAGGCGCTTCTCCTCACGGAACTCAGATACGGATCACCTCGAGTGCTCGCTATGATGAGCTTGAGCAAGAGCAGCTATGCGACAAGATGACGCGCTGCTCGTTGAGGAGGATCGCCTTCAGTCGTCAGACGAGCTGCTCGATACCAAGAAGCTTTGCGCCGCTACCATAGCCGCAGTTAATGCCGGAAGTCTCGAGGAAGGCGACCTTGTTCTTCGCTGCGTTCACCGCCAAGAATTCCAACAAGTTGACGCCAAGTGGGAAGGCCTTACCGGGTGAAACGAGTCACTAGGCCTGGCGCTGTCCGCTTTGAGACCGAAGATGGCATTCCGGTGAGCAACTCCTGGAACATTGAGCATCTTCGTAAGTTTTACCCATAGAGCGGCGGTTGCGGAACCTGCTCCGCAACCACCTTTTGTACAAGTCTTGCCGATGTTGCATGTAATCCTTTGTACAAAGCTGGGCACAGACCCCGTGCATAATGTGCTTCGCACATCTTGTCAATTTCATGCTTTATACTTCTATTTTGCATGCGTTATCTGACACTTTGTGCAGCACCTACCCCCGGTAAGCAATAACGAGCCATAAGGCTCCATATCTTTATTTTCTCTTCTTTCTCTTTCTCAAAGAAAGGTAGATTCCTCGCCCACAAGTTTGCGGGGGAAGGAGAAGATAATGGTGTGGACCAAGCGTCGCTCAAGGAAGTCTAGACTTACCAGGAAGCAAACGACAGAAAATTTAAGTTGCCAAAGTTTGAGCAATCAGTTTTAAAATTTTTAAGTTATCTTCCTCGAACGAATCGCATTTTTGTATGGAAAACCTGTGCGCGGAGGAACCACCTCGTAGCTAGTTGCACCCTTACTTTGTTTCGAGTCCGCTCAACAACTTAAGTGAGCTGCGATTGCGCCCTTACTTTGTTTCGAGTCCGCTCAACAACTTAAGTGAGCTGCGATTTCGCCCTTACTTTGTTTCGAGTCCGCTCAACAACTTAAGTGAGCTGCGACTAGTTGCGAAAAGGTTTCTTGTCGGTAGCAGCACCGCCAAGATGGCTGTCGACTTCCTCAAGACTTCAATGACCCAGTGTGCCTCAATGACAAGTTCCCTAAAAGTGTAGGGCAAAAACATACAAAGGAAGGAATCAAGTAAAGGAAATAACATAGCAATTGCTACCCGAAATAGAGTTATATTACAAGATAGCTTGTCGCAGCTCTAATAGATTGTTCTCATAACATGACCAGTAGCGGCAAGAAAAAGAGAAAGCGGGCGGCCTAATTCCACGCTGATCACGGGGCTCTCAAGGAAGCAAAGGATGCTGCCGCAGCTGCCGAGGGATCGGCGGTCGGCGAGCGCCTGGCGCCTCCCGCGCCTCAGGCCGTCAAGGCGATCACGGACCCTCGCCAGCCAAGGGCGGCAGCTTTAGCGGCCTCTTCACCGGGCGGGCTCGTCGGCGCCAGCTTCTTCTCCGATGGCAGCGGGCGTTGTCAGTATTGCCGCAAGGCCTCTCCTCGCCGGCGGCCTCGGTCTCCATTGGCTCTGTGGCAGATGGATCTGACGACCGGAAAATGAAGAAAAGTCAAGCAAATATTCAAAAATAAAATCAAAAGAATAAGAACACAAGGGAAGTGTTCAAGCAAGAGGATTACCTGTGCTAGGGTCTGCAGTCATGGTCTCCGCCGCCAGGGGACCGCTGCTGCTATCCCTTGCCGGAGAGCTGTCCCTTGCCGGAGAACTGCCCCATGCCGGAGAAGTCTCCCTTGCCGGAGAACGCTCCCTTGCCGGGGAATCCTCCCTTGGCGGTGTAGTTGAAGCAGAAGGCATGTCAGGAGCGGCTTCAGGGCACTCCTGGTAAGGCTGCTCTACTCCTACACAAATCAGCAGTCAGATATCAGCAAAGAAAGGGCACCCATGCACGCCTAACAGCAGGAAGTAAACCATATACTTACACTGGGGGCTGCGCGTGCCCGTGCCCTGTTTTGGGCCTGGCCCAACAGCGCTCGGCACCGTGTGTGGCCCAGGCCCGGGGGCTCCTGTCGGTGTACTAGAGTAGGGGTACCCTAGTATCCCGAACTTGTGCATCAGGCGATTTGCAGCCTCCGCGGTGGCTTACCGGGTGACCGCCAAGGTCCTCCGTGGTTCCTTTGGAGCCATTCAAGAACAAAGTATTCAAGCCTAGGAGACAAGGCCCCTGCAAGAGGAGCTTGCCGGGAAGGCCACCCAAGGCACCTAGGAGTCAAGACCCCGGCAAGAGGAGCTTGCCGGGAAGGCCCGGTGAGCGACAAGCTTCCAGACGCGACAAGACAACAACCGCGGCAAGGCGCTTGGCGCGGCAGACCACCACTCAGACTGCGCCCAAAGACATCCACTAACGTGTCGCCTCGACCTTCCCAGCGTGCGTGGCAAGAGGCCGTGCCGGCTGGAGCGCTGGTGGCAAGCGGCGCCGACAAGATTGCCATCGTGGCAAGCGGTGGCGCCCGACGGTCCCTTTCTCGCATCAGAGGGCGTGAGACGGGCATTTAATGCCTTTGTCCCATGCCGTCAGGGTTAGGTATGGTACACTGTACAAGTAGCTGTACCAACCACTCCTTTTCCATTTTTACCCTTGTCTACGTTGCCACCTGTGGGAGACCCCTTTAGCATACAAAAGGAGGCCCATGTGCAACGTAAGGGGGGAGGAGAGATGGAGAGAGAGGTTCGAAGCCAGACAACACTCACGCTCGGTCTCGTTAGCAGCTTGTGTGTACTGTAGCACTCAACACTCCTGAGCAAGAACTCAATACACTCAGACATGCAGCAGTAGGAGTGTTATCTCTCCGGAGAGCTCCGGTTGGGTAAACCGCTCAGGTGCTTCGCCTCGATCTGCTCTTCGTGCGACCTCCGCCACCCGCCGAACCGAAAGGGGCTCGGTCCGCCGGTCCCATAGGTGTTCGTGGGCCAGATCAGCCTCCCCGACAATGCATTTCAATCTTATTATCATTTGTTGAAACTTTGATCTATATGTTATCAATTACCAAAATTGGGGAGATTGAAAGTGCAACTATCCCTGGGTGGTTTTGGTAATTACTAACAGCATACAACTCATTAAACTAATGCTACTTCAAGATGATTATTTCAGGAAGTTCAATGATTTGCATGGCATGGATTTGAAATGTGGACCCCTCAAAATGCTAAGGACACATATTGGCTCAAGCTCAAGACTCTACATTTTCACTTTAGTTATCCAAGATCACATTCAGTCCATAGGAAAAGCCAATATTATTAAAAGGGGATAAGGTGTTGCTTAATGGCTTGCTTGCTCAAAATGCTTAGTGATATGCTCCAAAGCCCTCAACCACTTTCTCATATCCACATATGTCCCAAACCAAAAGTCAAACTCGTCCCTACCGATTTGATCTATCCGGCGCCACTGAGTTCATTTGACATAGCCACTACCAGAAACCCTAGTCACTTCGGTCTCACCGATAGGGATCTCGGTCACACCGAGATGGGATTGCAAACTCTCTGTTTCCCTTCGTAACATTTCGGTCAAACTGAAATGAGCGATCAGTCCCACTGAGTTCACAATGCAAACTCTATGTTTCCCCTTCGTAACTTTCGGTCCAACCGAGATGAGCGAATCGGTCCCACCGAGTTTTCCTGACCAACTCTCTGGTTAGCTTATTACCAAAATCGGTCCCACTGAGTTTGTGTAATCGGTCTCACTGAGATTACGTTATGCCCTAACCCTAATGAAATCGGTCCCACCGAGTTGACATGTCGGTCCCACCGAAAAGCCTAACGTTCACATTTTGAATTAAATTGGTCTGACCGAGTTTTCTGATTCGGTCCCACCGAGTTTGGAGAATTGTGTGTAATGGTTAGATTTTGTGTGGAGGCTATATATACCCCTCTACCCACTCTTCACTCATGGAGAGAGCCATCAGAACGTGCCTACAGTTCCAGCATACATTTTTTGAGAGAGAATCACCTACTCGTGTGTTGAGACCAAGATATTCCATTCCAACCACATAAATCTTTATCTCTAGCCTTCCCAAGTTGCTTTCCACTCAAATCATCTTTCCACCAAATCCAAATCCGTGAGAGAGAGTTGAGTGTTGGGGAGACTATGATTTGAAGCACAGGAGCAAGGAGATCATCATCAACACACCATCTATTACCTTTTGGAGAGTGGTGTCTCCTAGATTGGTTAGGTGTCACTTGGGAGCCTCCGTCAAGATTGTGGAGTTGAACCAAGGAGTTTGTACGGGCAAGGAGATCGCCTACTTCGTGAAGATCTACCCTAGTGAGGCAAGTCCTTCGTGGGCGATGGCCATGGTGGGATAGACAAGGTTCCTTCTTCGTGGACCCTTCGTGGGTGGAGCTCTCCGTGTACTCAGGCAACCGTTACCCTTCGTGGGTTGAAGTCTCCATCAACGTTGATGTACGATAGCACCATCTAAAGGAACCACGCCAAAAATCTCCATCTCTACATTGTGTTTGCTCCCTCCAAACTCCTCCCTTTACCTTCATGTGCTATGGTTTACATTCCGCTGCTATACTCTTAGACTTGCATGTGTAGGTTGATTGCTTGACTTGTGCTAAGTTGCTAAAATCTGCCAAGACTTAAAATTGGGAAAAGGATAGATTTTTATTTTGTCAAGTAGTCTAATCACCCCCCTCTAGACATACTTTCGATCCTACAATTTCCTTATATCATGATAAATGTTTATTATTCATGCTAGAACTATAATAACCAGAAACTTGATACATGTGTGGATACATAGACAAAACACCGTGCCCCTAGTAAGCCTCTACTAGACTAGCTCGTTAATCAAAGATGGTGAAGTTTCTGTAACGCCCGGATAATTAAGCTACAGCGAAACTCTGCTAATGATGCCACGTCACCTTCGTTACTGTTGCTAATCTCTCGTTAGTTCAAAAACTGGTTCAAAAATTCAAATTCAAAATATGGCAAACAACAAAAGTTTTCAATCATAAAAACTAAAATGTTCGGAGTGCGCCAAATAATGCCTAGGTATTTAAGGTGAAGGTACCACACTTTTACATGATGCCTAAATATTTTAAAGTGATTTAAAACGGAAAGGATAATAAATCAAAGAAAAGGAATAAAAATAGAAAAAAAAGAGGAAACAAAAGGTAGAGTCCCCCCCCACTGGGCCATCTGTGGCCCAGCTGGCCAGCCAAACTGGGCAAAGGCCCAGCCGGCCGGCCCACCCCACACCCCACTGCCTTATCCCCACTCCCTCCCGAAACCCTAAACCGTCGCCCCCACTTCCCCCACTCCCTCTCGCTTCCGCCCCTCCCGATCTGATCTGGATCGGGGCTGTGACCCCGCCGGCCCGACGACCCGCTAACGCCTGCCGCTGGACTGCCCGACGCCGCCCCACCGCTGGACCTCGCCGGAGGCCACCTCGACGGACCTCCCCATCGGACTGCCTCCCGGCCGCCCGGTCGTCCCCGTCGACCTCCACGCGCCCCACTGCCACTCCCCTACAGCCACCGTGACCAAGCGCCCCTCCTTCTCCTATGCCCCGCTCCGCCGACCGCACCGCTGGCCTCCCGCAGCCACTGCCGCACGCCCGCTGGTGCCTTGATACGTCCATTTTGCATCATGCTTTTATATCAATATTTATTGCATTATGGGCTGTTATTACACGTTATGTCACAATACTTATGTCTATTCTCTCTTATTTTACAAGGTTTACATAAGGAGGGAGAATGCAGGCAGCTGGAATTCAGGGCTGGAAAAGGAGCAAATATTAGAGACCTATTCTGCACAACTCCAAAAGTCCTAAAACTCCACGGAAGTTATTTTTGGAAATAAAAAATACTGAGCGGAAGAAATATGCAGGGGGGCCACCACCTGTCCACGAGGGTGAGGGGCGCGCCCCCTGCCTCATGGGCCCCCTGTTGGCTCTCCGGTGGCCATCTTCTGCTATATGAAGTCTTTCGTCCAGGAAAAAATCATAAGCAACCTTTCGGTACGAGACTCCGGCGCCACGAGGCGGAACCTTGGCGGAACCAATCTAGGGCTCCGGCAGAGCTGTACTGCCTAGGACACTTCCCTCCGGGAGGGGAAATCATCGCCATCGTCATCACCAATGCGCCTCTCATCGGGAGAGGGCAATCTCCATCAACATCTTCACCAGCACCATCTCCTCTCAAACCCTAGTTCATCTCTTGTATCCAATTCTTTTCTCCAAGTCTGGGATTGGTACTTGTGGGTTGCTAGTAGTGTTGATTACTCCTTGTAGTTGATGCTAGTTGGTTTATTTGGTGGAAGATCATATGTTCAGATCCTATATGCATATTAATACTCCTTTGATTGTGAACATGAATATGCTTTGTGAGTAGTTGCGTTTGTTCCTGAGGACATGCGAGAAGTCTTGCTATTAGTAGTCATGTAAATTTGGTATTCGTTCGACATTTTTATGAGATGTATGTTGTCTCTCCTCTAGTGGTGTTATGTGAACGTCGACTACATGACACTTCACCACTATTTGGGCCTAGAGGAAGGCATTGGGAAGTAATAAGTAGATGATGGGTTGCTAGAGTGATGTGCTTAAACCCCAGTTTATGCGTTGCTTCGTAAGGGGCTGATTTGGATCCATATGTTTCATGCTATGGTTAGGTTTACCTTAATACTTCTTTTGTAGTTGCGGATGCTTGCAATAGGGGTTAATCATAAGTTGGATGCTTGTCCAAGTAAGGACAGCACCCAAGCACCAGTCCACCCACATATCAAATTGTCAAATTACCAAACGTGAATCATATGAACGTGATGAAAACTAGCTTGACGATAATTCCCATGTGTCCTCAGGAGCGTTTTTCTCTATATAAGAGTTTGTCCAGACTTTTCCTTTGCTACAAAAAGGATTGGCCCACCTTGCTGCACTTTATTTACTTTTGTTACTTGTTGCTTGTTACAAATTATCTTATCACAAAACTATCTGTTACCTACTATTTCAGTGCTTGCAGAGAATACCTTGCTGAAAACCGCTTATCATTTCCTTCTGCTCCTCGTTAGGTTTGACACCCTGACTTATCGAAAGGACTATGATAGATCCCCTATACTTGTGGGTCATCAAGACTCTTTTCTGGCGCCGTTGCCGTGGAGTGAAGCGCCTTTGGTAGGTGGAATTTGGTAAGGAAAAATTTATATAGTGTGCTGAAATTTACTGTCACTTGTTACTACGGAAAGTAATCCTATGAGGGGCTTGTTCGGGGTATCTTCACCCCGACTAGTAGAGAAAAGAGTTGCTCCTCAACCTACTGAACCTACTGAAAATGAAAATATTCACTTTGAGATTCCTTCGGGTATGTTAGAAAAACTGCTAGCTAATCCCTTTACAGGAGATGGAACAAAGCATCCTGATGAGCACCTAATATTTGTGGATGAAGTTTGTGCATTATTTAAGCTTGCAGGTATACCCGGTGATTTTATTAAGAAGAAGGTATTCCCTTTATCTTTGAAGGGATATGCATCGACATGGTATAGGCTATGTGATGATACGGGGTCATGGAAGTACAAACGATTGAAATTGGAATTTCATCAAAAGTTTTATCCTATGCATCTTGTTCATCGCGATCGCAATTATATATATAAGTTTTTGCCTCGCGAAGGAGAAAGCATTGCTCAAGCTTGGGGAGGCTTAAAACAATGTTATATTCATGCCCCAATCATGAGCTCTCAAGAGACATAATTATTCAAAAAAATTATGCTCGGCTTTCTGATAACAATTGCACCATGCTCGATACTTATTGTGCTGGCTCTTTTATGATGAAGACTATTAAATTCAAATGGGATTTATTGGATAGAATTAAACACAACTCTGAAGATTGGGATCTCGACGAAGGTAAGGAGTCAGGTATGACACCTAAGTTTGATTGTGTTAAGTCTTTTATGGATACCGATGTTCTCCGTAAATTTAGCACTAAATATGGACTTGACTCTGAGATAGTAGCTTCATTCTGTGAATCTTTTGCTACTTATGTTGATCTCCCCAAGGAGAAGTGGTTTAAATATCATCCTCCCATAGAAGTAAAAGTAGCTGCACCTACTAAAGTTGAAGAAAAGACTATCACTTATAATGATCCTATTGTTCCTACTTCTTATGTTGAGAAACCACCTTTCCCTGTTAGGATAAAGGATCATGCTAAAGCTTCAACTGTGGTTCGTAAAAGCAATATTAGAACTTATACACCTCCTGAGCAAATTAAAGTTGAACCTAATATTGCTATTGTTAAAGATCTCTTGTCTGATAATATTGATGGGCATGTTATTTATTTCTGTGAGGAAACTGCTTGAATTGCCAAACCTTGGGCTAAAGATAAACATAGACCTATGGTAGGCATGCCCGTTATTTCTGTTAAAATAGGAGATCATTGTTATCATGGCTTATGTGATATGGGTGCTAGTTCTAGTGCCATACCTATTGATTTATACAAAGAAATTAAGCATGATATTGCACCTGCTGAGTTAGAAGATATTGATGTCACAATTAAACTTGCCAGTAGAGATACTATTTCACCAATTGGAATTGTTAGAGATGTTGAAGTATTGTGTGGGAAAACTAAATATCCTGCTGATTTTCTTGTTCTTGGTTCCCCACAAGATAACTTTTGTCCCATTATATTTGGTAGATCCTTCTTGAACACCGTTAATGCTAAGATAGACTGCGAAAAGGATGTTGTTACTATTGGTCTAGCTGATATGTTTCATGAGTTTAATTTTTCTAAATTTCGTAGACAACACCGTGAAGAGGAATTACCTAGTAAGGATGAAATTATTGGTCTTGCTTCTATTGTCGTGCATCCTAGTGATTCTTTAGAACAATATTTGCTAGACCATGAAAACGACATGTTTATGAATGAAAGAAGGGAAATAGATGAAGTATTCTTTAAACAGGAACCCATTCTAAAAGACAATTTGCCTGTTGAAATCCTAGGGGATCCTCCTCCACCCAAGGGTGATCCTGTGTTTGAGCTCAAACCGTTACCTGATACTCTTAAATATGCTTATCCTGATAAGAAAAAGATATATCCTGTTATTATTAGTGCTAACCTTTCAGAGCATGAAGAAGAGAGATTATTGAAAACTCTGAAGAAGCACTGTGATGCTATTGGATATACTCTTGATGATCTTAAGGGCATTAGTCCCACTCTATGTCAACATAAAATAAATTTGGAGGAAGATGCGAAACCAGTTCGTGATCATTAACAATGGCTGAATCCTAAGACGAAGGAAGTGGTAAGAAAAAGAAATACTAGAGCTCCTTGAGGCAGGTATAATTTATCCCGTTGCTGATAGTCAGTGGGTAAGTCCTGTCCAATCTATCCCTAAGAAGGGAGGTATTACCGTCGTTCCTAATGATAAAGATGAGTTGATTCCGCAAAGAATTATTACAGTTTATAGGATGGTAATTGATTTCCGCAAATTAAATAAGGCTACTAAAAAAGATCATTACCCCTTACCTTTTATCAATCAAATGCTAGAAAGATTATCCAAACATACACATTTTTGCTTTCTAGATGGTTATTCCGGTTTCTCTCAAATACCTTTGTCAGCCAAGGATCAATCAAAAACTACTTCTACTTACCCTTTTGGTACTTTTGCTTATAGACGTATGCCTTTTGGTTTATTTAATGCACCTGCTACCTTTCAAAGATGCATGATGGCTATATTCTCTGACTTTTGTGAAAAGATTTGTGAGGTTTTCATGGACGATTTGTCCGTCTATGGTTCCTCTTTGATGATTGCTTGAGCAACCTTGATCGAGTTTTGCAGAGATGTGAAGAAACTAATCTTGTCTTGAATTGGGAAAAGTGCCACTTTATGGTTAATGAAGGTATTATCTTGGGGCATAAAGTTTCTGAAAGAGGTATTGAGGTTGATAAAGCCAAGGTTGATGCTATTGAAAAGATGCCATGTCCCAAGGACATCAAAGGTATAAGAAGTTTCCTCGGTCATGCCGGATTTTATAGGAGGTTCATTAAGGACTTCTCAAAAATTTCTCGGCCTCTGACTAGTTTATTACAAAAAGATATACCATTTGTCTTTGATGATGATTGTGTAGAAGCATTTGAAATACTTAAGAAAGCATTGATCTCTGCACCTATTGTTCAGCCACCTGATTGGAATTTACCTTTTGAAATTATGTGTGACGCTAGTGATTATTCTGTAGGTGTTGTTCTAGGGCAAAGAGTTGATAAGAAATTAAATGTTATTCAATATGCTCGTAAAACTCTAGATAATGCCCAGAGAAATTATGCTACTACTGAAAAGGAATTCTTAGCAGTCGTATTTGCTTGTGATAAGTTCAGACCTTATATTGTCGATTCTAAAGTAACTATTCACACGGATCATGCTGCTATTAAATATCTTATGGAAAAGAAAGATGCTAAACCTAGACTTATTAGATGGTTTCTCTTGCTACAAGAATTTGATTTGCATATTGTTGATAGAAAAAGAGCTGAGAACCCCGTTGCATACAAGTTGTCTAGGTTAGAGAATGTTCTTGATGACCCACTACCTATTGATGATAGCTTTCCTGATGAACAATTAAATGCCATAAATGCTTCCCCTAGTGCTCCATGGTATGCTGATTATGCTAATTACGTTGTTGCTAAATTTATACCACCTAGTTTCACATACCAGCAAAAGAACAAGTTTTTCTATGATTTGAGACAATACTTTTGGGATGACCCACATCTTTATAAAGAAGGAGTAGATGGTGTTATTAGACGTTGTGTAACTGAGCATGAACAGGAACAGATCCTATGCAAGTGTCACTCCGAAGCTTATGGAGGACACCACGCTGGAGATAGAACTCCACATAAGGTATTGCAATCCGGTTTTTATTGGCCTACTCTCTTCAAGGATGCCCGTAAGTTCGTCTTATCTTGTGATGAATGTCAAAGAATTGGTAATATTAGTAGACGTCAAGAAATGCCTATGAATTATTCACTTGTTATTGAACCATTTGATGTTTGGGGGTTTGATTATATGGGACCTTTTCCTGCCTCTAATGGTTATACACATCTTTTAGTTGTTGTTGATTACGTTACTAAGTGGTAGAAGCTATTCCAACTAGTAGTGCTGATCACAACACTTCTATTAAAATGCTTAAAGAAGTTATTTTTCCGAGGTTTGGAGTCCCTAGATATTTAATGACTAACGGTGGTTCATATTTTATTCATGGTGCTTTCCGTAAAATGCTTGCTAAGTATGATGTTAATCATAGAATTGCATCTCCTTATCACCTGCAGTCTAGTGGTCAAGTAGAATTGGGTAATATAGAACTCAAATTAATTTTGCAAAAGACTGTCAATAGATCTAGAAAGAATTGGTCCAAAAAACTTGATGATGCATTATGGGCCTATAGAACTACATATAAAAATCCTATGGGTATGTCTCCGTATAAATGGTTTATGGAAAAGCATGTCACTTACCTCTCGAACTAGAACATAAGGCTTATTGGGCTATTAAAGAACTCAATTATGATTTCAAACTTTCCGGTGAGAAGAGGTTATTTGACATTAGCTGACTTGATGAATGGAGAACCCAAGCTTATGAAAATGCCAAGTTGTTTAAAGAAAAAGTTAAGAGATGGCATGAAAAAAGAATACAAAAGCGTGAGTTTAATGTAGGTGATTATGTATTGCTATACAACTCTCGTTTAAGATTCTTTGCAGGAAAACTTCTCTCTAAATGGGAAGGCCCTTACGTTATCGAGGAGGTCTATCGTTCTAGTGCCATAAAAATCAACAACTTCGAAGGCACAAACCCGAAGGTGGTGAACGGTCAAAGAATCAAACATTATATCTTAGGTAATCCCATAAATGTTGAAACCAATGTTATTGAAACCGTAACCCCGAAGGAATACATAAGGGACACTTTCCGGAATGTTTCAAACTCTGAAAAGGAATAGGTATGTGGTACGGTAAGTAAACCGACTCCAAAACAGTTCTGAAGGCAATATTTCTCCGTTTTGGAATATTTCGAAAAATAGAAAAATAAGAAGCAGTCCGGGAAGGACACAAGGCCTCCACGAGGGTGGAGGGCGCGCCCTACCCCCCTGGGCGCACTCCCCAACCTCGTGGGCACCTCGTGTGCTCTTCGGACTCCGTTTTCTTGCACAATACGTATTTTGATCGGTAAAAATTCATTATATAGTCTCCCGAAGGTTTTGACTCCTGTATCATGCAAATATTCTCTGTTCTTGTTTCGAGCTGTTGCTCCTGCAGATTAGAACAAGATGTCTTCTCAAGAGTCAGTCGGGGAGAGCTGGGTGTCTCATCCGGCATCGAGACCAAGGACAAACAGTGATGCTGACCACTTTGGGCCAGCAACAGAGGAAGGGATGGAGGCTGATTTGATGAGGATAGATGCCATGGAGGATCAAGAATTCACTTCTCGCTTCCGAGTTGGGTTCACGATGGGAGAACTACAGAGCTCTGCCATTCCAAATTCGGTTATCCCTTCCAATGTTAGATTTCGTTCTTATGAAAATATGAAGAAGAGTGTCACTTGTTCTCCCGCAGCTATGCAACACCCTTGGGTGCAAGGAGCTTTAGCCGTTACAGGAAAGCTTCGTAAGGAGATAATGGATCTCAAGCGGCAACTCAATAAGCTCGAGGAAGAGAATCGTATCCTGAGGGGCATTATCGCCAAGAATATCACATCACCATCCCCGAAGAAGGAGACATAATCACATGGGTATGGGCTCTCCCCTTGGCAACTGCCAAGCTTGGGGGAGATGCCACGGTATCGTATCACCATCACACTCCTATCTTTAACGTTTTTCTTAGTTCGATCCTTTTAGAAGTATCTTGATCTAGTAGAATAAAGTTTTGGTATGATCTAATTTGGCTTGATTATTTTGCCATGATCTTGAGTGAATAAAAGAAGAGAGAAAAATAATAAAAAGAAATAAAGATATCATATTGATCTTATTGAGAGTAATGACTTCACATAGAAAGAGTATGATGATTAAAATTTGTTGAGGATTAGCAAACATAGCTTTGGTCATCGTTGCAATTAATAGGAAGTACTAAAGAAAGAGAGGTTTCACATATAAATATACTATCTTGGACATCTTTTATGATTGGGAGCACTCATTTAAATATGACGTGCTAAAGAGTTGATGTTGGACAAGGAAGACAACATAATGGGTTATGTTTTCTTATATCTGAGATAAAATATATTGTCATGGATCATCCAACATGTTGAGCTTGCCTTTCCCCCTCATGCTAGCCAAATTCTTTGCACCAAGTAGAGATACTACTTGTGCTTCCAAAAACCATTAAACCAGTTTTGCCATGAGAGTCCACCATATCTACCTATGGATTGAGTAAGATCCTTCAAGTAAGTTGTCATCGGTGCAAGCAATAAAAATTTCTCTCTAAATATGTATGATTGATTGGTTTGGAGGAAATAAGCTTTATACGATCTTGTGATGTGGAAGAAATAAAAACGACGGACTGCATAATAAAGGTTCATATCACAAGTGGCAATATAAAGTGACGTTCTTTCGCATTAAGATTTTGTGCATCCAACCCTGAAAGCGCATGGCAACCTCTACTTCCCTCTGCGAAGGGCTTATCTTTTGATTATTATCTTCTACATTATGCAAGAGTCATGGTGATCTTCAGCTTTCCTTTTTATATTTTATCCTTTGGCAAGCACAGGATGTTGGAAAGATCATATATATATATATATATATATATATATATATATATATATATATATATATATATATCTAATTGGATGTGGGTTAGCATGAATTATTATTGTTGACATTACCCTTGAGGTAAAAGGTTGGGAGACGGAACTATAAGCCTCTATCTTTCTCTGTGTCTGACTAAAACTTTGTAACCACAGGTATTGCGTGAGTGTTAGCAATTATGAAAGACTAGATGATAGTTGAGTATGTGGACATGCTAGAAAGCTCTGACATAGACTCTTTATGATGTTATGATAAATTGCAATTGCTTCAATTACTGAGATTATAGTTTGTTAGTTCTCAATAAAGTTTCTGATTCATACTTTGCATTGTGAATAGATTATTACTTGAGCATAAGAAATCATATGACAATATCCATATATGTTGATGCTATGAGAATAATCATGATGCCCTCATGTCTGTATTTTATTTTTATCGACACCTCTACCTCTAAATATGTGGACATATTTATCGTTATCGGCTTTCTCTTGAGGACAAGCGAGGTATAAGCTTGGGGGAGTTGATACGTCCATTTTGCATCATGCTTTTATATCGATATTTATTGCATTATGGGCTGTTATATTACACATTATGTCACAATACTTATGTCTATTCTCTCTTATTTTACAAGGTTTACATAAGGAGGGAGAATGCCGGCAAATTTGGAATTCTGGGCTGGAAAATGAGCAAATATTAGAGACCTATTCTGCACAACTCCGAAAGTCCTGAAACTCCACAAAAGTTATTTTTGGAAATAATAAGAAATACTGAGCGGAAGAAATACGTCAGGGGGGCCACCACCTGTCCACGAGGGTGGGGGCGCGCCCTACCCCCAGGGCGCGCCCCCCTGCCTCGTGGGCCCCCTGTTGGCTCTCTGGTGGCCATCTTCTGCTATATGAAGTCTTTCGTCCAGGAAAAAATCATAAGCAACCTTTCGAGATGAGACTCCGCCGCCACGAGGCGGAACCTTGGTGGAACCAATCTAGGGCTCCGGCAGAGCTGTTCTGCCGGGGACACTTCCCTCCGGGGGGGGGGGGGTCATCGCCATCGTCATCACCAACGCTCCTCTCATCGGGAGAGCGCAGTCTCCCTCAACATCTTCACCAGCACCATCTCCTCTCAAACCCTAGTTCATCTCTTGTATGCAATTCTTGTCTTCAAGTCCGGGATTGGTACCTCTCGGTTGCTAGTAGTGATGATTACTCCTTGTAGTTGATGCTAGTTGGTTTATTTGGTGGAAGATCATATGTTCAGAGCCTATATGCATATTAATACTCCTTTGATTATGAACATGAATATGCTTTGTGAGTAGTTACGTTTGTTCCTGAGGACATGGGAGAAGTCTTGCTATTAGTAGTCATGTGAATTTGGTATTCGTACGATATTCTGATGAGATGTATGTTGTATATCCTCTAGTGGTGTTATGCGAACGTCGACTACATGACACTTCACCATTATTTGGGCCTAGAGGAAGGCATTGGGAAGTAATAAGTAGATGATGGGTTGCTAGAGTGAAAGAAGCTTAAACCCTAGTTTATGCGTTGCTTCGTAAGGGGAAGATTTGGATCCATATGTTTCATGCTATGGTTAGGTTTACCTTAATACTTTTGTTATAGTTGCGGATGCTTGCAATAGAGGTTAGTCATAAGTGGGATGCTTGTTCAAGTAAGAACAGCACCCAAGCACCGGTCCACCCACATATCAAATTATCAATGTACCGAACGCGAATCATATGAACGTGATGAAAACTAGCTTGACTATAATTCCAACATGTCCTCGGGAGCGCTTTTCTCTATATAAGAGTTTGTCCAGGCTGACCTTTGCTACTAAAAGGATTGGGCCACCTTGCTGCAATTTATTTACTTTTGTTACTTGTTGCTCGTTACAAATTATCCAATCACAAAACTATCTGTTACCTCTTATTTCAGTACTTGCAGAGAATACCTTGCTGAAAACCGCTTATCATTTCCTTCTGCTCCTCGTTGGCTTCGACACTCTTACTTATCGAAAGGACTACGATAGATCCCCTATACTTGTGGGTCATCATGCCTCACCACGCGCGCACACGAAGCGCCATCCGTGCCTCGCGCGTGGCCGCCTCTGCCCCCCTCGACGCGCTCACCGAGCCCCCCGCACCGGCCCTCGCCGCCCCCTGCTCGCGCACGCGGCCGCTCAGCCACTCCTACTCCTGCTGCTCGCCGTAGGCTCCCAAGCCGCGCCCGCTACTGCCCTCCACACCGTGCTTACCCCGCCGCGAACCTCTGGTGCCTCGCGCCCGCCGTTGCCGGCCTGTGCCCGCCCCTGACCTCGCCTCCAACTACCGCTACCGCGCGCTGGCTCGTCGTGGCCGTGCGTGCGCCACCGCGGCCTGACCTCCCCTACGCTCATGCCCCGCCTTCGCCTCCTTCACCGCGTGGCCTCGCCCGGCTATCCGCCATAGTGGCCGCGCCCCCTCACGCTGCCTCCGTTCGCGCCGCTGCCTCCTTGCTGCTCCGCTCTCTGTCACCGTGCTGCTCGTCGCCGGCCTCGCGCTGCTCCACCACCGTAGCGCCCCGCTGCTCCTCTGCCGCCTGGCCTGCTGCCACATCGACACCCGTTCGGGCTGGGCACTACCAAGGCCACAGCACTCACAAGACTCCGCTTAGCCCCAGGGGGCCACAAAGTCGGCCCCCGCCTGCACCTATGACAAACGCGACCCAGCCCCAGAACGTTTTTATAAAAAAAATTGAAAAATAATAATAATAAATATTAATTAATTATCTTAACTAATTATAATTAGATTAATCTAATCACTAATTAACCTAATTAACTGTTAGTTAATTAATTAGTCAATGACATGCGGGACCCTCATGTCAGTTTGACCAGTCAGCACCTTTGTCGACTGCTGACGTCATGCTGATGCAATAATACTAATTTCGAATTAATTTAATAATAATAGTTTAGAAAATTAGTTAAAACTTTAAAAATTAATATAAAATAAACCGTAGCTCAGATGGAAAACCGTTGTACCTGAAAGTTGCTCAGAACAACGAGACGAATCCTGATACGCAGCCCGTTCGTCCGCCACACATCCCTAGCATAGATAACGCACAACTTTCCCCCTTCGGTTCATCTGTCTGAAAACGCAAAACACCGGGGATACTTCCCCGGATGTTTCCCCCCTTCGCAGGTATCACCTACTACCACGTTAGGGCACACCTAGCACTGCTCGTTGTCATGTCATGCATCGTCATGCATTTGTTTGCATTGTATTTATTGTTTCTTCCCCCTACTCTCTCGCTAGACACCGAGACCGACGCCGCTGCTACCCAGTACGACTACGGTGTCGACGACCCCTCCTTCTTGCCAGAGCAACCAGGCAAGCCCCCCCCCTTGATCACCAGATATCGCCTATTCTTCTCTCTACTGCTTGCATTAGAGTAGTGTAGCATGTTATTGCTTTCTGATTATCCTATCCTGATGCATAGCATGTCCTTGCTACTACTGTTGTTACCTTTACCTACAGTCCTAAATGCTTAGTATAGGATGCTAGTATTCCATCGGTGGCCCTACATTCTTGTCCGTCTGCTATGCTATACTATCGGGCCGTGATCACTCGGGAGGTGATCACGGGTATATACTATATACTTTATACATGATACATGTGGTGACTAAAGTCGGGTCGGCTCGTAGAGTACCTGCGAGTGATTCACGGATTGGGGGCTGAAAGGACATTTGTCCCGACGGCCCTCTGTGTGGATCTTTGTGGCAGAGCGACATGGCAGGTTGAGACCACCTAGGTGAGAGGTGGGCCTGGCCCTGGTCGGCGTCCGCGGTTACTTCAAAATAACACGCTTAATGAGATCTTGGTATTTGATCTGAGTTGGGTCGTTGACCTTATATGCACTAACCGCCACGTGGGACAAGATATGGGCAACTGGCGTCGTGGTATCAACCGAAGCTCTTTTTGACGTCAGCGACTGAGCGGCGCGCGCCGGATTGGATAGTAAGCCCGCACTTGTATTAAGGGGGCTAGGTCTGCTTCCGGCCGCGTTCGCAACGTGCATGTGTGCAATGGGCGATGGGCCCAGACCCCTGCATGCATTGGATTTAGACCAACGTGCTGACCTCTCTGTTGAGCCTAGGTAGGGCTGCGACGTGTAAATCTCCCGAGGCCGGACATGACCCAGGAAAGTGTGCCAGGCCAGAGGGATCGAGCATGTTGGGTAATGTGGTGCACCCCTGCAGGGAAGTTGATCTATTCGAATAGCCGTGTCCACACTAACAGGCGAACCAGAGTTGTACCTTGACCTTATGACAACTAGAACCAGATACTTAATAAAACACACCCTTGCAAGTGCAAGATATAACCCGGTGACCGCTCTCTAACAGGGCAATGAGGAGAGGATCTCTGGGTAGGAGTATGCTAAACGATGATACTTGTTGAACTTACCATCTACTCTCTTCTACATGCTGCAAGATGGAGGCTGCCAGGAGCGTAGTCTTCGATAGGATTAGCTATCCCCCTCTTATTCTGGCATTCTGCAGTTCAGTCCACCAATATTGCCCCTTTACACAGATACCCATGCATAAGTAGTGTAGATCCTTGCTTGCGAGTACATTGGATGAGTACTCACGGTTGCTTTTCTCCCTCTTTTCCCCCTACCCATTCTACCTGGTTGTCGCAACCAGATGCTGGAGCCCAGGAGCCAGACGCCACCGTCGACGATGACTCCTAGTACACCGGGGGTGCCTACTACTACGTGCAGGCCGCTGACGACGACCAAGAGTAGTTTAGGAGGATCACAGGCAGGAGGCATGCGCCTCTTTCGATCTGTATCCCAGTTTGTGCTAGCCATCTTATGGCAACTTGCTTAACTTATGTCTGTACTCAGATATTGTTGCTTCCGCTGACTCGTCTATAATCAAGCACTTGTATTCGAGCCCTCGAGTCCCCATGCTTGTATTATGATACTTGTATGACTTATTTATGTTTCTAGAGTTGTGTTGTGATATCTTCCCGTGAGTCCCTGATCTTGATCGTACACGTTTGCGTGCATGATTAGTGTACGATTGAATCGGGGGCATCACAAGTTGGTATCAGAGCCGACTGCCTGTAGGAATCCCCCTTCCACACTCCTTGGCCGAAGTCGAGTCTAGACATTGCAAAACTTTTTACTAACATGGTTGTGTGTCTTACGGGCCCACATCGCCATTGGGTGGTACTAGGATCTTTTACTCCTCGATCTTTACTTCGGGACTCTGAACTCTCTTCTACTCGGGTTAAACGAATTTACTAACTCTAACATTAGGAGCCCGTGACCACATTCACCCCAAAGTTGGATAAGCCATAGTTATTCCTTAGAATACTATTTTGAACAATTCCCGCACTGTCATTTGACTCCTTTGAAACATCTTTGCTTTCAGATGGAACCCATGAGGCAGGTTGTGCGCAACATGACGGCCATTGGTGTCCCAGGTTCACCTGCTGTGCTAGATGAGATGATGACCTATCTGGGTTATCGCTGGCACCATGAGTACACCGTCTACGAGGAGTACCAGGACTTTAACCAGGAGCAGTATCGTGCCATCGTCCACCTCTACTCTAGGGAGTATGACTCCACTACTGTGGTGCACACTTGTCATGGTGTTGGGGTGACTATCGATATGGCAGTCCATGATGCTGCTTATGCTGCTCTGACACGTCTTCGTGGGGAGTATCGGGAGTTGGACACCTCCCCTTTCAGGCACATTACTATCGCATACGATGTTGGTGCGGAGGGATACTACACTGTTGCCTACTCCACTGTCACCCGAGAGCCCTTCTACCATCAGAACTTGGTTCTGCATGCTGATGGGCTAGATCGAGCTAACCGAGCTCTTCGCCACGAGTTGTACACCACTCGTCAGCACCTTTATCGTGCTCTGACGATGTTGCACCCCCTTGTCCGATCTAATGATCTGCCGCGTTCTGCGATCTACCCAGCCAGGACCGTGATGCCCCATGGTGTCGGTTAGCCAGATGTGGGAGGCTACACTCCCGCACTTGGTCCTCTTATGCCACCTGAGCGTCGTGTTCTGCACCAGAATATCCACAGACCCCAGGTTACTGACGTGGAGTTCCCGATGCGACACTACCAGCTTTCAGGCTACACCTACCTCCACAGTTCCTCCTGGGACTGATGTAGTCTTGCTTGTTAGTATTAGATGCATTCGCCACGAGCCTGTGTGCCGCCTATGATGTCCTTAGTCTATGTACTGAACTCTGTGTACTGAACTCTATGCATGATCCATTTTGTAAGATATGCCGACTACTATGTAGTATCAATCGTGCTCCTTCTATTATGCATGTTTCATCCTGAATGATTCTTGTCTTTGCAAATTTCTCAATGCTGAACTACCCCTGTTATATATTAGCAGGATGGTTAGACCAGGTGATCGTGGTCATGGTGGCAACGCCTCACCACCGCCTGAGTACATGGCTGGTATGATCCAACAGCTTGAGATGAATCGTCAGTTCATGGAGAATATGATGGCTCTATTCCCTCGCCCCAATATGAACCAACAACTAGCCCAAGTGACTCTGCAGAATTTCATGCGCCTCAACCCAACCATCTACCGCAGCTCAACTCAGCTTCTGGATGCTGATGACTGGCTCCGTGATATCACCTATGAGATGGAATCTGCTGATGTAGCCCCTGCCCGCTATGTCACCTTTGCTTCCTTCTTTCTGAAGGGACCCGCTGCTCAATGGTGGGACAGCCACTAGCGTACTCTGCCGGTTGGAACAATCATCACCTGGCCAGATTTCCAAGCCGCTTTCCGTGCCCGCTTCTTTCCTAAGGGAGTCATGGGCCGGAAGAAGCGTGAGTTCCGCAACCTCACCCAAGGCAACAAAACTGTGGAAGCTTATCAGTGGGAGTTTCTGGACTTATCCTGCTATGCTGAAGAAGACATTGCAACTGATGCACGTAGACAGGAGAAGTTCCATGATGGCCTTCAAGCTGACATCAAGCTCGCACTACTAGTGCATGACTTTGTCGATTTCACCACCTTGGTGAACAAGGCCATCAATGTCGAAACTGGTCTGCAGGAACACCGGAGCTCTCATAGGCGCAACCATGACACGGGCTCATCTTCGGGCCTGCCCTCGCAGAAGCGTAAGATATGGATTCCCAACAGCATGTACCAGCCAACTGCACCTGCTCCAAGGCAGTCCTATGCTGCACCGCGTCTGCCTCCTCCACCATCTAGGCAGCCAAGGCTTCCAGCTCCACCACCCCGAGCTCCTGTTCCCACTCCCAATAATGGTCTGTGCTACAAGTGTGGTCAACCAGGTCACCGTGCCAGGGACTGCAACCAAAATCAGAATCAACTGGCCTTTCCCGCAGCTGGGAGTGGAAACAACAAGCCCCGCAACAACAATGCCAAGTGCCCAAGTCTTATGGTTGTGTTCATGCCAACCACATTGATCTCAATGAAGCTCAAGACGAGCCTGCTACTGTGATGGGTACACTTCTCGTAAATTCAGTACCAGCATCCATTTTATTTGATACAGGAGTATCGCATTCGTTCATATCAGCAGAGTTTGCATTCATACATGTCATTAAATACGAAGAGATGAAAACTCCGCTAGTGGTACACACCCCTGCGGGCCAATGTCAAACCTCTATGGTTAGTCATGACGTTCCCATTGAAATCGAAGGACTGGAATTCCTTGTCTCTCCCATCGTACTGAAGTCCTGTAGCATTGATTTCATTCTGGGAATGGATTGGTTGAAAGCGCATACTGCTTCTATAGTTTGCGCCACTAAGACCGTCCATCTGGTACACCCTTCCGATGAAATAATAAGCTACAATGCTCGTCTGGTTCAGAATGCCGAGGCAAGGCTTTATGCCTTGAACGCATTGAACGCTGCACCCCTCGAGGGCATTGATAACATTCCCGTTGTTCACGAATTCCAAGACGTCTTTCTTGAAGAACTTCTAGGAATTCCCCCTGCTAGAGCTGTCGAATTCATCATCGACATGAAACCAGGCACCACTCCTATAGCCAAACGACCCTACAAGATGCCACCGCATGAGCTCATTGAGCTTAAGGAGGAAATCGACAAATCTCTTCGCAAAGGTTTCATTCGCCCAAGTTGCTCTCCTTGGGGAGTACCTTCTCTCTTTGTCAAGAAGAAGGATGGGACAAACAGATTAGTTCAAGACTACCGTCCTATAAACCAAGCTACCATTCAGAATAAATATCATCTTCCTCGGATCAATGATCTGTATGATCAACTGGCTGGTTCATCAGTGTTCTCTAAACTCGACCTGAGGTTGGGTTACCACCAGATCTGTGTTCGTGAAGAGGATATCCCAAAGACCGCCTTCATGACTCAATATGGTTCATACGATTACACCGTCATGTCTTTCGGCGTAACCAATGCTCCAACCACCTTCTCTCGCAAGATGAACTATATATTCATGGATTACCTCGACAAGTTCGTCGTGGTTTATCTGGATGATATACTGGTATTTTCCAAGAACGAAGAAGAACATGCTGAACATCTTCGTCTTGTGCTGGAAAAGCTACGAGAGCATCAACTATATGCCAAGTTCTCCAAATGTGACCCGAAGTAACCTATCTTGGGCATGTCATCTCTAAGGAAGGTATTGCCATCAACCCTGAATGAGTCAAAGCTATTCTCGAATGGACTCCTCCAAAGAATGTCAAGCAAGTCATAAGTTTGCTCGATCCCGCCAGCTATTTCCGTCGATTCGTCGAGAACTTCTCCAAGATTGCCAGGCCTCTGACTAACCTGTTGCATAAGGTCGTCAAGTTCCAATGGACAGACAAATGTCAGGAAAGTTTCCAGGCACTGAAAGACAAGTTGACTTCTGCCCCATTGCTAGCTCCACCTGATACTAAGAAGGACTTCATCATTTACTGTGACGCTTCCCGTCAAGCATTAGGCTGTGTACTAATGCAAGACCGCAAGGTGATTGCTTATGCCTCTCGCCAATTGCGCCCTCATGAAGAGAACTACCCAGTTCACGACCTCGAGCTTGCTGCTGTCATTCATGCACTAAAGTAGTGGCGACATTACCTTCTTGGTAATCGTTGCGAGATCTTCATTGACCACCAAAGTCTGAAATATCTTTTTACTCAGCCAGACCTGAACCTCCGTCAGCAGAGATGGATGGAGATTGTTGCAGACTTTGACTTGGGTATTTCCTGTACACCAGGCAAGGCTAATGTAATGGCTGATGCCTTGAGCCGCAAGTCTTACGCAACCACCTCCGTGTTCACAAAGTTCAGGCCTCGCTTGTTGAAGAATTCAGAAAGCTGAACCTCCATATTGTTCCTCCGGGTGCACTCGCTCCCCCTCCCGAAGATTTCCCCAAACTGAACTTCCATGTTGTTCCCGAGGTTTCTCTCAATACCCTGGTTGCGAAACCAGATCTTGTGGACACCGTCAAATGGATACAGAAATGTGACAATGAACTGGAGAGGATTAAACGTTATTTCGCAGAAGGAAAGCCCTCATTCTTCACTATTGCTGATGATGGCACTTTACTCTTCAAAGGTCGCCTAGTGGTTCCGAGTAAGAGGGAAAACCTGGATATGACTCAGAAAGTTATGAAAGAAGCTCATGATACGCCTCTGTCTATCCATCCTGGTAGTACAAAGATGTACCAAGACACCCATTAGAGATTCTGGTGGTCTAATATGAAGTAAGACATTGCTCGTTATGTTGCTGAATGTGATGTTGCCGTAGTATCAAAGCAGAACATCAAAGGCCTACTGGAACTCTGCAACCTATCTCTATTCCTGAATAGAAATGGGACCATGTTGAAATGGACTTCATCACTGGATTTCCCAAGTCGCAGAAAGGTAATAATGCTATTCTTGTCATCATTGACCGGCTTTCTAAAGTTGCACATTTTCTAGCGGTCAAAGAAACGATCACTGCTAGTTAGCTTGCAACTCTCAACATGTCCAAAATTGTTTCACTTCACGGTATTCCACTGGTTATCAGTTCGGACCGTGGCAGCTTGTTCACTTCAAGATTCTGGGCAAGTTTCCAAGAAGCTATGGGAACTCATCTGTCATTCAGTACTGCATTTCATCCTCAGTCGCAAGGGCAAGTTGAACGTGTCAACCAAGTTCTCGAAGACATGCTTAGACCTTGTGTTATTTCCTTCGGCAAGAAATGGGAGGAATCTCTCCCATATGCTGAGTTCTCTTATAATAATAGCTATCAAGCTAGTATGAAGATGGCCCCCTTCGAAGTGTTATATGGACGAAAGTGCCGAACCCCTTTGATCTGGTCAGAAACTGGGGAACGTTCACTCTTTGGTCAGGATATTATCCAACATGCCGAAGAACAAGTCTGCATTATTCACGAGAATCTCAAGACTTCTCAGTCGCGTCATAAGATTCAGTATGACCGTCATCATAAAGACATGGCCTATCAACCTGGCGAAAAGGCCTATCTTCGAGTTACACCAATGAAAGGTGCTCACCACTTCGGGATCAAGGGCAAGCTAACTCTTCGCCATATTGGCCCATTCACTATTCTGGAAAGGCGTGGAAAAGTGGTATATCAACTGGAGCTTCCGCCGAACCTTTCTCAGGTTCACGATGTGTTCCACGTGTCACAGCACCGCCAATGCTTCAAGGACCGAATCCGAGTAGTGGATCATGAAGTGCTCGAATTGCAACAGGACCTCTCCTATAAAGAGCATCCGATCCGCATTCTCGACCAAGCTGAACGCCGCACACGTCAGAAGGCAATCAAGTTCTTCAAGGTCGAGTGGTCGCACCCTTCTGAAGATGAAGCCACTTGGGAACGCAAGGATCGCCTGCGTGATGAATACCCCGTGCTATTTGCTTCTACCTCCTAAATCTCGGGACGAGAGTTCTTGTAGTGGAGGAGATTTGTAACGCCCGGATAATTAAGCGATAGCGAAACTCTGCTAATGATGCCACGTCACCTTCATTACTGTTGCTCATCTCTCGTTAGTTCGAAAACCGGTCCAAAATCAAATTCAAAACACGGCAAACAACAAAAGGTCATCTGACAAGATTCAGTTGTTACCTCAAATTAGAGCACATCCAGGCAGCCAGCCCCGCCTCTTCTCCCAAAGAAGCAGTGGCCTCCATCACACGATGGAGTAGGCCCTGTGCCATCCATCGTTCCGAGCAACATGGGGAAAGTCTAACGCTGACTCCTGTAATGGACGTCGTCGACAGACCCGGGCACCAGCGGCGGCGGCAGGACTTCGATTGATGGATTGACCACTTCTTCGACATGCACGAACACTCGATACAGGTACATCTCTAACGTGGTCCGCGACGGCCTAGGTGGCGACGAATAGTACAACCCCGGTTCCTGCACCGGTATCTCAACACGAATCACCTTTGGTATGGTGGACGGCTTCTTCATCCACGCCATAACCGTCAGAGCCCAGCTGTCTGGAGGAACAAACATACTTACGAGCTCACCTCCAAGGTCGTTGATAAGCTCATTCATAGACTCACTGTTCCAAGCACGTCGAGGCATGCCATGGAAGGTAATCTTTGTTAAAAACTCAAGCTCAGAGGGCACTGATCCCCATCCTGGGTGCCACCGATCAAAGCTCACCAATGCGCCATCGCAGAACAAACGCCGGGAAGATCCAAACACATGACTGCAGTCGAAATTTGTCCGGAACCTGACGAAGAAATCAGCCGGTGGCGGACAGACTTCGACGAGCAAGTCACTTATTTGGATTCCGTGCGCAATGGCAAGAGCTTTAACAAGGTCGTCCGGCGAGGCAGAGGCGATCGCCGTTGATGGTTACCATCAGCACTTTGCCGGCAAACTGGTCGTCAAGCGCCGCCATGCCACTGTTGAGCGACATCACGCAGCGCCCGACGGCAGGACGGACCTCAGGATCTCTCGCTCGGAGATCCGTGTTGACCAGCGACATGATAGTGCGCTTGAGTACAGGGATTACATAAGGGGGCATTGGGGGAACTGGAGTAGGAATTTAGATTCCAGAGGTGGGGGAGGGGCGGTTGATTGGGGATGAAAAGGTAGCATGAATTTCGAACACGTGCCAATATGCTCTCGGCGCGCAAGCGCACAAAAACATCGGTGGCGCCCACATGTCAACCTAAGAGTCCCTATTCTTTTTTTTGAGAGCACGGACTTTTTTGAGGATCTTTTGAGAGCCCAGCCTGAGTGTCATAATTGACCTATTTGGCATTGCGTTACTACTCGGCCCATATTCAACGACACCTCACTGGCCCAAGCAAGTGTACATCATCGAAAAGACACTGAGCTCATAATATAACTTGAAAAAAGGAGATATACTCTGAACACTAGAGAATGGTGATGCCCTCATTTAGCCCACCAGCAGTTCGGGACAATAAACAGTTCGAAACAACGATATATACAACTTTCAAACACTGACTAGTGACTACTACTGATATAAACAGCAAGACATGATAGTTCATAAGAAGTCTTGGTACACCACCAAAATGCACCCATCTGCAGCGCTCACACTCTCGTGATCCGCATTTAGAATGACATTCTAAATAGAGGCAACTATTACATAGTAAGAGTGACATAGACGAGGATGACCAAATGACAAGGAATATGCATAACAAAAGAGAGGACTACCCATCCAGAACAAGCAGCAAAGACAACAAGTCATTCGAAGAGGGATGATCCAACACCATAATAATTTGCAGCCCCGGTTCAGCCACCAATGATCCGTAGACACATGTACTCCTCCCTTTCGTTACAACAGCCCGATTACCTATCAACCTGAAGGCTTGAACCACATCACTGCTTTTCGTACTCGACACATCCAAGGATCAAAGTTAATCCAGATGCCTTTGTCATTCTCAGCTTCTTTTGGCTGCAGACTATATCGTTGACAATCAGGGGAGTTTGCTCCCAAACTCCTAGGGCTCGCTATGTAGACACAGATTTCCATAGCAAACAGAGCCTCTCTGCCATCAAGGCCCTTGCCAACGGTGATCTCCTGGTTAATCGGATAATTAAGTCCGAGAAACAGAGAGTATGAACCAAGGCTGTTTACCCGCCCCCAACTCAAAAATCTTGCATGCCCCAACAAGCTGGTATCCTGCTCATAGACGTAACAACCACTATCCGGATACTCATGTATTTCATGGTGCTTGCATACAGTGGGGTTTTTGCAATATAACTTTGCTGGCTCATGTGTCCGAATGATCATCAGCCTTTTGTCGTCCTCTGATCAAGTGAGGAACCAGTTGTGCTTCCCTATTTTTGGCAAAGGTGGTGTGATTACAAAGGGCAGTAACTATAGGGACATTGCATCATATAAAAAAGGACATGCATTGTTAATGTAAGATCAGCATTGTTCAGAGTATGAGTAGGATAATGCAAGAAACAACTTTGATATGTCATTGTTGGAACTAGGAGGAAAATACAGGGAAATGTATACTGCGTTCAAAAATATAGAAGTGCCATTCATGGTTATACTCATGTTATCTCACAATCGATCTCTTCACAGGAAACTACCATGTCATGCATGTTATGTAATCATGTCCTGTCCTCACAAACAAAGTCTTCAAGGAAACTAACAGACCATACATTGTTATATACTCATGTTCTGTGGGCAAAATTTTTGTGAGCATATTATTCTAGCTATTGATTGCTGAAGGGCGAACATAGGTATGTACACATGGTAAGCATTACAGGATTTCACTACTTCAAAATATAGAGTTCTCCATATGCACATTTGCTTCCCTAATGTATGGTTAGATGAAATCAACAGTGTGATGCATGTTTCTACATCATCAAAATGAGGAAACTAACATGGACATTGATAGACACTCATATTTAGTAGTATATAGATTACTATAAAATAAGGAGAATATCAATATCTTCCTAATAGTTTGATTATTCAAGGGTACAAATTGGCTGTAATGACATGGTCACAATCGCATGCATTAACTCATTCCAAATATAGCTGATTTACAGCGTCTCTACTACATTGCCTTAGTTCTACTCAAATTCTGCTCAAACAGGGATATGCCAAACGAAGACGTTGTGCTCCTTTCTAACCGCATCTTCGTACTCGTACGGCAACAAATTGACCGTAGATAGCATCAACCACCTTTGGCCGCCATGTGCAAGGTTCGTGCTATCTTCTTCAATCTCATCGTGGTTCCATCGTACCAATTCAGGAGGTGGCCTGCTGCATGGCTGATCCCAATGTTGGACAAAGGTTCTACGGGAACGGTGTCACCGTTGTAAATGTTGTGCAAATTGATGTTGGTACCCTCCCGTACATATGCAAGCCAATCTCCACTCGCACCGAGCCTAACCTATGAAACAGTGGGCAGGGGAGAATTAGGAAATGAAGACAGAAGTAGTCTTTAGAATGCATTTACTACATGATCAAACTCATCTTACCAGCTCATCGGACAAAATCCGAGTGCCCCTCAACGTCGGCATCTCAAGGGGCGTCAACTTGCAACTATGGCCACGCCGCGCTGGAGAGACCCCCAAGGAGATATCCTCGTACGTTGCACAGAACATCAAGATGCATTTGTATGAGTAGTTTATCTTGTGAGAGAAAATGATGAGCGAGGGAAGGCCTTATTTGCAAATGTCGAGAGGGGTGTAGGTTTTTTTGCAAAATTGCCACATTTTTCTTCCTATCCATCATATATAAATCGGACGGCCTATAAAAAAGCAGAGTTGGTGATGATGGTGTGCCTGCCGTCCTGCAATATGGGCCGTCCAATCTATATCTAACGGATAGGAAGGAAACTATGACAATTTACACGCACTCCTGTCCACATTTGCAGATAAGGCCTTCCTTCGTTCATCCTTTTCTCCCACAAGATCTTGATGTTCTGTGCAATGCACGGGCATCTTGCTACTACAAGAGGGGTGTGGGTATTTTTTTTGCAAAATTGCCATAATTTCCTTCCTATCCGTCAGATATAAATCAGACAACCTATACTGCAGGATGGCAGGCACACCATCATCAACAACTCTGTTTTTTATGAGTAGAGTAGAGATAGAGATAGAGACTACTACTACCAATGTGCTGGCCTGTGCGTTGCAATGGATCCAAAGTAGTAGAATAATACTTGTTCACGGGCTTGAAATGTAAACACTCTAGTTTTGATATAGATATATCAGTAAAAGTAAATCATGCTTCACTCAAAATATATTCCTCGGGCTGTTTTGATGGTTTGAAGATTTCAGGTTTTAAAATATTTGGAGCTATTTTTTAAACATTTTTTAGTGTGGCACTCCATCCGGTGCACCTAATCGTCTGAAAAGAAAATTGAAGTTTTGTTCGGTGGCACAACCTGCGGCAAGATGCCCGTGTGGCCTTGTTCTATAACTAGCAAGATACCCGTGCATTGCAGGGAACATCAAGATGCATTTTTCTACAAAACACCTGTTGTGATTGACCCTTGCAGGTGTAATCCCATGTGTAAAAACTAGTGATATCTTGAGAATTTTATTGGAAAAATGGTATTTTTGGAACAAATTTTCTCCACTAGTGCTCCTTGCACTGAGCGGTATGCAATGCGTGTGTCAGCAGACATGACAGCTTGTCCATGGAAGTTGAACCACGGCGACCATCACGTTCTTGTTTCTACCGCTGCCACACCCACACGTGATTCCCACGACGCCGCTTCAACCCACGGCACGACGTCCCCCGACGTGCGCCTCATCCCTCTCGGCCCCACCGCTCCTCTGCCTTTGTGTGCATGACATGCGGGCCAGCTGAACAACGGCGACCATCAACTTTCTACCACAGCCACACCCGATTGGACGCGGTTTGCCTGCTCCGATCCGTAGTCCCGCACCATCGAATTTTCATCCAGCGGCTGTGACACATTTCGTACCGGGCATCAATCCTCGGCTGGAGTACGTCTGTAGTACAGTTAGTACCCGCCGGTGTGGCCATCTACGGCTCATAACGCGTCGACGCCCAGCTGTGGCACCCTCGCCACGGCCACGCCACCACCAGCCGGTTCATCTTGAACAAGTGAGTCACGAACCACGCCACCACCATGAGAATGAGATGTGGGCCAGCCGCATTTAAGGTCCACATGTCATTGACTCATAGGCCGGTGCACTAAGCCACTGAAGCTCGGTCTCATGGGCCCCGAGAGGGAAATGTGCCCGTGCGTTGCGACGGATAGGAAGACCTTGTGGTGCTCCCGCAGTACGAGCTCGTGCCAAACCCGGATGAGATTTGGTAACCAACTAGTAAGCTACACGTGCATTGCACGCATGAGATTTGGTAACCAAATCTCTACTCTCTATATCTATATCTATCTATATCTATATCTATATCTATATCTATATCTATATCTATATCTATATCTATATCTATATCTATATCTATATCTATACTCTTATAAAAAATAGAGTTGGGGATGATGGTGTGCCTGCCATCCTGCAATATAGGCCATCCGATTTATATCTGACGGATAGGAAGGAAACTATGGCAATTTTGTAAAAATATGCGCACACCCCTATCCACATTTTGCGAATAATGCCTTCTCTTGTTCATCCTTTTCTCCCACAACATAAACTACTCATACAAATGCATCTTGATTTTCCATGCAACGCATGGGCATCTTGCTAGTTATGAATAAACTAGCGAAAGAATCAACCAGAGGGGGCCACCCACCATCCACGAGGGTGGGGGCGCGCCCTACCCCTTTGAGCGCGCCCCCTGCCTCGTGGGCCCCCTGGCAGGCCTCCGGGGCCAATCTTCTTCTATATGAAGTCTTTCGCCCTGGAAAAATCAAGAGGAAGCTTTCGGGACGAAACACCGCCGCCACGAGGCGAAACCTTGGCGGAACCAATCTAGGGCTCCGGCAGAGCTGTTCTGCCAGGGAAACATCCCTCCGGGAGGGGGAAATCATCACCATCGATCCTCTCAGTGGGAAGAGGTCAATCTCCATCAACATCTTCGCCAGCACCATCTCCTCTAAAACCCTAGTTCATCTCTTGTATCCAATCTTTATCCCAAAACCTCAGATTGGTACCTGTGGGTTGCTAGTAGTGTTGATTACTGCTTTTAGTTGATGCTAGTTGGTTTATTTGGTGGAAGATCATATGTTCAGATCCTTAATGCATATTAATACCCCTCTGATTATGAGCATGAATATGATTTTTGAGTAGTTACGTTTGTTCCTGAGGAAATGGGAGAAGTCTTGCTATAAGTAGTCATGTGAATTTTGTATTCGTTCGATATTTTGATGAGATGTATGTTGTCTTTCCTCTAGTGGTGTTATGTGAACGTCGACTACATGACACTTCACCATTGTTTGGGCCTAGAGGAAGGCATTGGGAAGTAATAAGTAGATGATGGGTTGCTAGAGTGATGTAAGCTTAAAACCCTAGTTTATGCGTTGCTTCGTAAGGGGCTGATTTGGATCCATATGTTTCATGCTATGGTTAGGTTTACCTTAATACTTCTTTTGTAGTTGCGGATGCTTGCGATCGGGTTAATCATAAGTGGGATGCTTGTCCAAGGAAGGGCAGTATCCAAGCACCGGTCCACCCACATATCAAATTATCAAAGTAACGAACGCGAATCATATCAGCATGATGAAAACTAGCTTGACGATAATTCCCATGTGTCCTCAGGAGCGCTTTCCTTCATATAAGAGTTTGTCAAGGCTTGTCATTTGCTACAAAAAGGATTGCGCCATCTTGCTGCACCTTATTTACTTTCATTACTTGTTGCCCGTAACAAATTACCTTATCACAAAACTATCTGCTACCGATAATTTCAGTGCTTGCAGAGAATACCTTACTAAAAACTGCTTGCCATTTCCTTCTGCTCCTCGTGGGGTTCGACACTCTTACTTACCGAAAGGATTATGATAGATCCCCTACACTTGTGGGTCATCAGTGGCTACAGTGCAGCCTGCCACCCCCGAATCCAGTGCAGAACGTGTCCATAGTGTAACATACCAGGCGGACACCCCATGCCCGGCGCGGCACTGTTGCCATGCAGCCCGTGACATCATCCATGGCAGAGGGAGCCATGCTCCCACGACGGGCTATCGGTACGGCTAGGCGGCGGGCCATACCTGTCAGTGAGATACCAGAAGGCGGCGGGCCCTGACCAGGCGGCGCAGGGCCGGGCCGACTTCTAGCAGGCGGCCCTCCCCCTCAATTGGAGTTTGTGGGCCATTAACCAGATAAGACGGGAAGTGGCTACAGTGAGCGCCCGCTAGGCGGCGGGACTGTAGCTGCGCTCCCCTCGACAAAGCCTCCGTCATGAGGGGTGAGGCTACAGTACATAGCAGCCGACATGACCCGCAGGCGGCGGGCCCTACCTGTTGGCCGAGAGCACGGCAGTCGGCGGGCCCCAGCAGCCGGCGGAGAAGCCGACGATCAGAGACACTGACGGCCGGGTCCTACACCCGTCCGAATTACCATTGTACCCCTAGGGGGTAGGCCTATATAACCCCCCCAGGTCAACCATTCAAAGGGTTCAGAACCTTAGTGGCCACACACCCACGTAGAGAGAGTGAAACCGGGCTAGCCTTGCTCTTCTTCCTCCTCTAGCCAAACAGCTCAAGGAGCAAGTTTGTAGCTACCTTGTTGAGATAGTGATCATGCGGAGACCCCGCAAAGCAGGACTAGGGGTGTTATCTCTTAGGAGAGCCCCGAACCTGGGTAAGACTCGCCGGCGCAGGCAATCTCGCTCACTCCCACTTCTAGGCACCGGCGACGTACTCTTGTCCCCCTCCATGATAAGCCACCCCCTGGCATATGTCACTAGATATCCCCGACACTGCCGGAGGGGGGAATCACCTCCGGTGGCCATCTTCATCATCCCGGCGGCCACCACGATGAGGAGGGAGTAGTCCACCCTCGGGGATGAGGGTTTGTACCAGTAGCTATGTGTTTAATCTCTCTCTCTCTCTCGTGTTCTTGAGATGTCACGATCTTGATGTATCGCGGGCTTTGTTAATATAGTCATATCTTATGGTGTTTTCCCCTCTCTATCTTGTTGTGATGAATTGAGTTTTTCCCTTTGAGATTTCGTTGTTATCGGATTGAATACTTCTATGGATTTGAGAACACTTGATATATGTCTTGCAATTGAATACTCGTGGTGACAATGGGGTATTGTATTGATTCACTTGATATATGTTTTGGCACTCAACTCGCAGATTCCCGAGGTGTCATTGGGGTAATCTATGCATAGGGGTTGATGCACGTTCTTGGCTTTGTTTCTCTGATAGAAATCTTGGGGCACTCTTTGAAATTCTTTGTGTTGGATTGAGTATTATGAATACTAGTTGACCCGTTGCGCCAAATGGCACAGAGACCCGCTAAAGACATGTTGTCGATGAAAATATTTTCATTTTGCAAGGACATATTCGATACTAGTAGTAGAAAGGCCATGTGTTAAATCATACTATATTGAGACCATGTTTGTTCCATGTGCGTGATGAAAAGATATTCAAGGTTTAGTTGTGGGCAAGCACATATGGAAACAAATTTAATCTCTTTTAGTCTGGATAAACGGTAGCTTGTTGTCTACAATGAAATGCATATACACATAAGTCCCATTTTAAACAATATCTATGTAAATCTATGTTTTACTTTGTTTAGTTATGGGCAAGCACATATGGTAACAAATCTAATACCCTTTAGCAGCAAAAAACGATGGATTGTTATCTACAATGAGATGTATGTACACATTATAATTTGGTAGCACAAAGTCCCATTCAAAATCATGGTATGTTGAAAATATTTCCATTTTCAGCAACTCCGTGCTTTAGAAACTACACCCAGGAAGAATTTACATATTAGTCACATTGGATACTGTACGGCGTTAGTTATGTTGTTTACAGAGACAAACGTTGCAGGCACAAGGGACTTTTAATAGAATCATCACCAGCTCTCACAACCTGGGTAAGTCTCAGTTCTGCATCTACTCTAAACAAAAATATCATAATAAATTGAGGCTAAACCTCTATCCCTATGGTAAACAAAAGGAGGGAAACACACCATAATTCTTAAAGGACCTATCCTAGGATGCATTTGACCGCGGTACCATCCTAAAAGTCCTTCCTGATGCTTCTTAGCTGATCGCCCTGCGTATGAGATTTTGTGCCACCTTCTCAACGCTTATAAGAGTTCCATTGATAAGCTGATATATGGGTTCAGTACCCATCAAAGTCAAGAGAAAAAGATCATGTGATGCGTCTCAACTGATTGATTGTTTCATCTCTGCTAAGGTTGTGGAGCTCTAAACTTCTCTGGAATAGCTGCAACACAAAAGAATAAACCATACCATACTCAAGTTGCTCAGTGCAAAACTATTTCTAAAACGGGAACTTCAAAGGCCATATAAGGTAATATGTTTATAGGATTTAGTAAACAATGGCTGAGGGAGTCCTGGATTAGGGGGTCCTCGGACGGTCGAACTATATCCTTTGGCCGGACTGTTGGACTATGAAGATACAAGACTGAAGACTTCGACTCGTGTCCGGATGGGACTCTCCTTGGCGTTGAAGGAAAGCTTGGCAATACGGATATGTAGATCTCCTCCCTTGTAACCGACTCTGTGTAACCCTAGCCCCCTCCGGTGTCTATATAAACCGAAGGGTTTAGTCCGTAGGACAACAACAATCATACCATAGGCTAGCTTCTAGGGTTTAGCCTCTATGATCTCGTGGTAGATCAACTCTTGTAATACTCATATCATGAAGATCAATCAAGCAGGAAGTAGGGTATTACCTCCATCGAGAGGGCCCGAACCTGGGTAAACATCGTGTCCCCCTCCTCCTGTTACCATCCTCCTTAGACGCACAGTTCGGGACCCCCTACCCGAGACCCGCCGGTTTTGACACCGACATTGGTGCTTTCATTGAGAGTTCCACAGTGCCGTCATCATAAGGAAGGATGGCTCATCTCGTTGTCAGGGACAACATCACCTCTGGGGGAGCCCTGGTTGTAGGCCAAACTCTCCTACTAGGCGGCTTCGTAATGACCGCCCGTTCGGCCGCTGCGCCGACGATGACTTCTCGGGTCATCGAAAACAGTCTCCACATCGGCTCGGAACTTATCGGGCGGATGAATCCAATGGATATCTCCTATTTGAATGAGCTCTTGGATCTCATCGCCGCTTTGGGAGTTGATGTCTACTACGCAACCTTCTTCTTGTAGACGTTGTTGGGCCTCCAAGTGCAGAGGTTTGTAGGACAGTAGCAAATTTCCCTCAAGTGGATGACCTATGGTTTATCAATTCGTGGGAGGCGTAGGATGAAGATGGTCTCTCTCAAGCAACCCTGCAACCATATAACAAAGAGTCTCTTGTGTCCCCAACACACCCAATACAATGGTAAATTGTATAGGTGCACTAGTTCGGCGAAGAGATGGTGATACAAGTGCAATATGGATGGTAGATATATGTTTTTGTAATCTGAAAATATAAAAACAGCAAGGTAACAAGTGGTAAAAGTGAGCGTAAACGGTATTGCAATGCTAGGAAACTAGGCCTAGGGTTCATACTTTCACTAGTGTAAGTTCTCTCAACAATAATAACATAATTGGATCATATAACTATCCCTCGACATGCAATAAAGAGTCACTCCAAAGACACTAATAGAGGAGAACAAACGAGGAGATTATGGTAGGGTATGAAACCACCTCAAAGTTATTCTTTCCAATCAATCCGTTGGGCTATTCCTATAAATGTCACAAACAACCCTAGAGTTCATACTAGAATAACACCTTAAGACACAAATCAACCAAAACCCTAAAGTCACCTAGATACTCCATTGTCACCTCAAGTATCCGTGGGTATGATTATCAGATATGCATCACACAATCTCAGATTCATCTATTCAACCAACACAAAGTACTTCAAATAGTGCCCCAAAGTTTCTACCGGAGAGTCAAGACGAAAACGTGTTCCAACCCCTATGCATAGGCTCATGGGCGGAACCCGCAAGTTGATCACCAAAACATACATCAAGTGAATCACGTGATATCCCATTGTCACCACAGATACGCACGGGAAGACATACATCAAGTGTTCTCAAATCCTTAAAGACTCAATCCGATAAGATAACTTCAAAGGGAAAACTCAATCCATTACACGAGAGTAGAGGGGGAGAAACAACATAAGATCCAACTATAATAGAAAAGCTCGTGATACATCAAGGTCGTGCCAAATCAAGAACACGAGAGAGAGAGAGAGAGAGAGAGATCAAACACATAGCTACTGGTACATACCCTCAGCCCCGAGGGTGAACTACTCCCTCCTCGTCGTGGAGAGCACCGGGATGATGAAGATGGCCACCGGTGAGGGTTCCCCTCCGTGAGGTGCTTGAGCAGGTCCCGATTGGTTTTTGGTGGCTACAGAGGCTTGCGGCGGCGGAACTCCCGATCTCTTCTTTTCTCTGATAGTTTTAGGGTATATGGATATATATAGGCGGAATAAATACGTCAAGGGAGCCAGGAGGGGCCCACGAGGGTGGAGGGCGCGCCCTAGGGGGGTGGGTGCACCCCCTACCTTGTGGCTCCCTCGTTTCTTTCCTGACGTGCACTCCAAGTCTATCAGGTTGCTTTCCTTCCAAAAATAACTTCTCCAGAAGGTTTCATTCCGTTTCGACTCCATTTGATATTCCTTTTCTTCAAAACATCAAACAAGGGAAAAACAGAACTGCACGGGCTCGGGTCAATAGGTTAGTCCCGAAAATAATATAAAAGTGCATAGTAAAGCCCATTAAACATCCAAGATGGATAATATAATAGCATGAATACTTCATAAATTATAGATACATTGGAGACGTATCAGCATCCCCAAGCTTAATTCCTGCTCGTCCTCCAGTAGGTAAATGATAAAAGAAATAATTTATGAAGTGTGAATGCTAGCAGGTGCACAAGTTTGATCAATGATAATTTCAATCACCGTTTCTAGCATCATTATATGTCATAACAGTAGCTCAACTCATAAAACTCTTCATGATCGAGTAACAAGCTATTCACATGTTAAAGTATAGATCATAAATTTTCTTGAAAACTAACAAACTATGTTCTCAGTCATCAAAAAATTACAATTCATCTTATTTTTAGAAGAGTCTATGTCATAGCTTTGATTTAGCAAACTTCACATACTCAACTATCATTTAGTCTTCCATGATTGCTACCACTCAAAGCATATTTTTAGAACAAATAGTATTCATCGAACACAGAGAAAGATAGGGGCTTAATGTTTCGCCTCCCAACCTTTTACCTCAAGGGTAATGTCAACAATAATAACTCATGCTCAAGTATATTTGAATGGCCATATATGCTTAGATGTTTCCATCACATGATGCTTGCCAACTAAAGAGTAGGTTGGAATGAGAAGGAATACTACTGACTCTTGCATAAAAGTAAAAGATAGGCCCTTCGCAGAGGGAAGCAGGGATTTGCAGAGGTGCCAGAGCTCGAAGCAAAAACAGAGATGAAAATAATTTTGAGGGTTATGCTTTCATTGTCAACATAACGACCAAGAGTTCCCAATATCTTCCATACTACATACATTATAGGCGGTTCCCAAACAGAAAGGTAAAGATTTTACTCCCCATCCACCAACAATCATCAATCCAGGGCTTGCCCGAAACAACGGGTGCCTCCAACTAACATCAATCCTGGGGGAGTTTTGTTTGCAATTATTTTTGATTTGATTTCGATCTTTTGATCATGGGATTGGGCATCCCAGTTACCAGCCATTTTTCTCGTGAATGATGAGTGGAGTCCACTCATCTTGATAATAACCCACCTAGCATGGAAGATACTGACAGCCCCTAGTCGCTACATGAGCGATTCGGGCATACAAAACAGATTATTATTTGAAGGTTTAGAGTTTGGCACATGCAAATTTACTTAGAACGACAGGTAAATACCGCATATAGGTAGGTATGGTGGACAATCATGAAAGAAACTTGGTTCAAGGGATTTTGATGCACAAGCAGTATTCCCGCTTAGTACAGATATTTTGGCTAGCAAAGGATTCTAAATAGCAGGCACCACATGTTAGAGAATCCATAACAATATAACTTCTATACAAATATACCCAAGCATAACTCATTATGTTGTCTTCCTTGTCCAACTTCAACTAATTTGCTCAGGTTAAAAATAATTAATGGGGATCACAATCATAGAAGATGTCCAGGATAGTATATTTATATGTGAAATCTCTCTTCCTTCAATATTCTTTCATGAATTGTTCAAGTGACCAATACAATGTTTGCTAACCTTCAATAAATTACCACCTCTACTTCTTATATGTAAAATCATTACACCCCATGGGATAAGCATATGAAACATATATAATTTCAGATTTATGACATTTAATTCATTCAACCATTTACTCATAGGATATAAGTGAAGCACACGAGTAAATGACAAACTACTCCAAAAAGATATAAGTGAAGATTAATGAGTAGTTAAATAATTATATAGCTATGTGAAGACTCTCTCCCATTTAATAATTTCAGATCTTGGTATTTTATTCAAACAGCAAGCAAAGCTAAAGAAACTAAAACGACGCTCCAAGCAAAACACATATCATGTGGTGAATAAAAATATAGCTCCAAGTAAAGTTACCGATAAACGAAGACGAAAGAGGGGAAGCCATCCGGGGCATCCCCAACCTTAGGCTCTTGGTTGTCCTTGAATATTACCTTGGGGTGCCTTGGGCATCCCCAAGCTTAGGCTCTTGCCACTCCTTATTCCATAGTCCATCGAATCTTTGCCCAAAACTTGAAAACTTCACAACACAAAACTTAACAGAAAATCTCGTGAGCTCAGTTAGCGAAACAAAACAAAACACTACTTCATGTTACTGTAATGAACTCATTCTTTATTTATATTGGTGTTAAACCTACTGTATTCCAACTTATCTATGGTTTATAAACTACTTTACTAGCCATAGATTCATCAAAATAAGCAAACAACACACGAAAAACAGAATCTGTCAAAAACAGAACAGTCTTTAGTAATCTGTGACTAACGCAAACTTATGTAACTCCAAAAATTCTAAAATAAATTGGTGGACCTGAGTAATTTATCTAGTAATAGTCTACAAAAAGAATCAAATAAATAGCACTCTCCAGTAAAAAGTTGAAGCTAATCTCGTGAGCGCTAAAGTTTCTGTTTTTACAGCATGATCATAAAGACTTCACCCGAGTCTTCCCAAAGGTTCTACTTGGCACAAACACTAATTAAAACATAAAACCACATCTAAACAGAAGCTAGATGGATTAGTTAGTACTAAACAGAACCAAAAAGCAAGAAACTAAAATAATATTGGGTTGTCTCCCAACAAGCGCTAACGTTTAATGCCCCTAGCTAGGCATGATGATTTTAATGATGCTCACATAAAAGATAAGAATTGAAACACAAAGAGAGCATCCTGAAGAATATGACTAGCACTTTTAAGTCTAACCCACTTCCTATGCATAGGGATTTTGTGAGCAAACAACTTATGGGAACAATAATCAACTAGCATATGAAGGCAAAACAAGCATAACCTTAAAATTTTAAGCACAAAGAGAGGAAAATTGATATTATTGCAATTCCTACAAGCATATATTCCTCCCTCATAATAATTTTCAGTAGCATCATGAATGAATTCAACAATATAACCATCACCTAAAGCATTATTTTCGTGATCTACAATCATAGAAATTTTATTACTCTCTGCATAAGCAAATTTGTTCTCATGAATAGTAGTGGGAGAAAACTCAACAAAATAATTATCATGTGAGGCATGATCCAATTGAAAACTAAAATAATGATGACAAGTTTCATGGTTATCATTATTCTTAATAGAATACAATTCATCACAATAGTCATCATAGGTAGCAACTTTGTTCCCATAATCAATTGGAACCTCTTCCGAAATAGTGGATTCATCACTAAATAAAGTCATGACCTCTCCAAATCCACTTTCATAATTATCACAATAATATTCAACATAATCCAAAATAGTGGGATCATTACTTCCTAAAGTTGACACTCTTCCAAACCAACTTTCATCAATATAATCATCGTAAATAGGAGGCATGCTTTCATCATAATAAATATTCTCATCAAAACTTGGGGGACTAAACATATCATCCTCATCAAACATAGCATCCCCAAGCTTGTGGCTTTGCATATCATTAGCATCATGGGTATTCAAAGAATTCATACTAACAATATTGCAATCATGCTCATCATTCACATATTTTATGCCAAGCATTCTATGTAATTCTTCTTCTAGCACTTGAGCACAATTTTCCTTCCCATCATTTTCATGAAAGACATTAAAAAGATGAAGCATATGAGGCACCATTAATTCCATTTTTTTGTAGTTTTATTTTATAAACTAAACTAGTGATAAAACAAGAAAAAAAAGATTCGATTGCAAGATCTAAAGATATACCTTGAAGCAATCACCTCCCCAGCAACAGCACCAGGAAAGAGCTTAGTTGACGGGGTGTGAGTGCCGCTTACCTAGCCTCCCCGGCAACGGCGCCAGAAAAGAGCTTGATGTCTACTATGCAACCTTCTTCTTGTAGAAGTTGTTGGGCCTCCAAGTGTAGAGGTTTGTAGGACAGTAGCAAATTTCCCTCAATTGGATGACCTAAGGTTTATCAATCCGTGGGAGGCGTCGGATGAAGATGGTCTCTCTCAAGCAACCCTGCAACCAAATAACGAAGAGTCTCTTGTGTCCCCAACACACCCAATACAATGGTAAATTGTATAGGTGCACTAGTTCGGCGAAGAGATGGTGATACAAGTGCAATATGGATGGTAGATATATGTTTTTGTAATCTGAAACTATAAAAACAGCAAGGTAACAAGTGGTAAAAGTGAGCGTAAACGGAATTGCAATGCTAGGAACCAAGGCCTAGGGTTCATACTTCCACTAGTGCAAGTTCTCTCAACAATAATAACACAATTGGATCATATAACTATCCCTCGACATGCAATAAAGAGTCACTCCAAAGACACTAATAGAGGAGAACAAATGAAGAGATTATGGTAGGGTACGAAACCACCTCAAAGTTATTCTTTCCAATCAATCTGTTGGGCTATTCCTATAAGTGTCACAAACAGCCCTAGAGTTCGTACTAGAATAACACCTTAAGACACAAATCAACCAAAACCCTAATGTGAACTAGATACTCAATTGTCACCTCAAGTATCTGTTGGTATGATTATACGATATGCATCACACAATCTCAGATTCATCTATTCAGCCAACACAAAGTACTTCAAAGAGTGCCCCAAAGTTTCTACCGGAGAGTCAAGATGAAAACGTGTGCCAACCCCTATGCATAGGTTCATGGGCGGAACTCGCAAGTTGATCACCAAAACATACATCAAGTGAATCACGTGATATCCCATTGTCACCACAGATACGCACGGCAAGACATACATCACGTGTTCTCAAATCCTTAAAGACTCAATCCGATAAGATAACTTCAATGGGAAAACTCAATCCATTACAAGAGAGTAGAGGGGGAGAAGCAACATAAGATCCAACTATAATAGCAAAGCTCGCGATACATCAAGATCATGCCAAATCAAGAACACGAGAGAGAGAGAGAGATCAAACACATAGCTACTGGTGCATACCCTCAGCCCCGAGGGTGAACTACTACCTCCTCGTCATGGAGAGCGCCAGGATTATGAAGATGGCCACCGGTGAGGGTTCCCCCCTCCGACAGGGTGCAGGAACAGGGTCCCGATTGGCTTTTTGTGGCTACAGAGGCTTGCGGCGGCGGAACTCCCGATCTCTTCTGTTCTCCGATCGTTTTAGGGTATATGGATATATACAGGCGGAAGAAATACGTCAGGGGAGCCACGAGGGGCCCACGAGGGTGGAGGGCGCGCCCCCTACCTCGTGGCTCCCTCGTTTCTTTCCTGACGTGCACTCCAAGTCTATCAGGTTGCTTTCCTTCCAAAAATAACTTCTCCAGAAGGTTTCATTCCGTTTCGACTCCGTTTGATATTCCTTTTCTTCGAAACACTGAAACAAGGGAAAAAACAGGAACTGGCACCGGGCTATGGGTCAATAGGTTAGTCCCAAAAATAATATTAAAGTGCATAGTAAAGCCCATTAAACATCCAAGATGGATAATATAATAGCATGAATACTTCATAAATTATAGATACGTTGGAGACGTATCAGGAGTCGCTACGGACTATGATCGGATAGGGCTTAAACCCGACCAAAGGGAGATTAACTCTCCGCCGGTCACCCATCAGATAGCGGTGGTGGAGGAGCAATGAGGCGATTCTTCCTATATCTTGAGGACAAACTATGTTCGGATTCCCGAGCTCTCTGAGCCGGATACCCGTCTATGGGAGGACATCGCCCAAACTCTGAACCTAGAATCAGGCAGCAGGCCAAACCTACCGGGCAACATCCCAGAGCCCGAACTTCCAAGATCGGAAACTCCTCCGCCCCTGGGTCTTAGATCGGGTCAAGGTCCGGACTTAAGTCCACCCACCCACCCAGATATAAACGTTCTTTCCCACATTAGGCAAGAGCCCCAGGAGACAGTACATCACTATTGGGCCAGATTCCTCCTTGTAATGAACAAGGTCAAGGACTGTCGCGAGGAAGACCCAATTTCATTCTTTTGCAATAATTGCACAGACAAGGGAGTCCTCAACGCCATAAGTCACCGTGACATAGCACCCTTTGCTGACTTGGCGGCCATAGTACGGAAGTACTGTGCGATGGAAAGTGCCTGGAAAACCGAAATAAAATTTTGGGATAATCCGGCTTCGACTAAACCCCCAGCCCGAACTAAAAGGGTGCACTCTCATAAGTCGCCCGACTCAATTAGAAAGAAGCAAAAGCCCACTACAGGGCGTGGAACCGTATTGGAGGGATGGCTTAATGGGCCATGCAAAATTCACTGTACAGCGGATACCATACCAACACACAGCCTTAGAGCATGTTGGGTACTCCGGCTGGTGGCCAAGAGCGGTGAGGATCTCCTCATTAAAAATACCACAGAGCACCATCCTGTGGATAACAACAATACAGTATTGACAGTCTTCAAGACCTTCGCCCCAAATAATAGGCATAAGCGAGCACTCCGCAGCCTTGCCGAAGTCTGCCACGTGGCAGCAATAAATCCATGGAGCAACACGGCTATGACCTTCAATGCCATGACGAACCTAAATTCCGAACAGCCCGAGCACCAGCCGCCTTGGTCCTTACTCCAATTGTGGACGGCTTTCGGCTTACTAAAGTGCTCATGGACGGCGGCAGTGGATTAAACCTCATTTATGAGGAGACTCTTAAAAATTTGGAAATAGACAGAAACCGCATTGAGAAAAGCAGCACGACCTTCAGAGGAATCATCCCTAGTCGGGAGGCATGATGCTCTGGGAAAATCACACTAGAAGCCTCTGGATGAACAGGAACCTGTGGTGTGGAGGGCTGGATGAACAGTAGATGGTGGAGGGGTGGCCGTGGAGGGGTGGTTGAACAGGACCCCGTGGTGTGGAGGGCTGGATGAACAGTAGACGGTGGAGGGGTGGCCGTGGAGGGGTGGTTGAACAGTAGCCGGTGGAGTAGCGCACGGCGGAGGCTGGATGAACAGGAGCCCGTGGAGGCTGGAGGAGGTCGACGGTAGCCCGTGGAGGCCGGAGGAGGTCGATCAGGAGATGAACAGATCTCGTGGAGTCCGTTTTGCGGTACTCCACACCCTCCCATTTCGACCAGTGGCGCTCCAACACAAGTCCGTTTCGTCCATTTTGCGGCACGCCACACCTCCCGATCAACAGGACCCCGTTTCGACCGTAGGAGGTCCGTTTAAATCGTTGCTTTGTGGTACGCCACACCCCTCCCGATCAACAGACCCCGTTTCGACCGTGGGAGGTCTGCTTCCTCCGTTTTGCGGTATGCCGAGCCCTCCCGATCAACAGGACCCCGTTTCAAACGTGGCCGGTCGAACACAAGGCCGTTTCCTCCGTTGTGCGGTACGCCAGGCCTCGTTTCCATCGCCTGTTCCGTCCAAGACCTCCCGATGAACACGACCACGCATTCCATTCCGACCCAGCCGATTGGCTCCCCATGAACACGACGACGACGTTGTTTCTCCGTTCCGACCCAACCATGTACGTATGCGCGATAGGCGTTAGAGACCCTGCCCATATGTACGTATGTGGCCGTATTTTCTTTATTGCAGCCTCGCCGTTGTACGTAAGTGTACATGCTACATGCACGCCTCTACTACGACACGTGCGCTCCTCTACATCCACCAGTATATATGTACGTACACGTTCACGACCAGAATGACAACGCTACGTACGCTTCGACCAGGTGGGTCCCGACTGTCAGGCACTTCCTTGCGTGCGAAGATGTAGCTGGTGGGTCCCAGCAGTCAGGGGGGCGAATCGTTTTGGTTTTTTTTGCCCGGACGCACTTCCTTGCGTGCGAAGATGTAGCTGGTGGGTCCCAGCAGTCAGGGGGCGAATCGTTTTTTCGGACGCACTTCCTTGCGTGCGAAGATGTAGCTGGTGGGTCCCAGCAGTCAGGGGGGCGAATTGTTTTTTTGCCCGGACGCACTTCCTTGCGTGCGAAGGTGTAGCTGGTGGGTCCCAGCAGTCAGGGGGAAACGTTTTTTCGCTAAATATGGTGGCCCGTCCGGTGGGTCCCCGCTATCAGGTGGAGGAATAATTATTTTGCGCGTAATAAGGAGGCACTTCCTTGCTGCGGCCGTGGACCGAGCTGTCAGCCTCTCCACGTACAGTCCACGTCCGTTGGAAGCCGTTCCTTGACCATGTTGACCACGCCGCACCGAGAGCACCAGGGCGGTGGACGACGGCGAGGCCTTGGAAGGGGACGACGCGGAGCCGGGGAAGACGTGGCAGTGGATGCCCACGCGTAGAGGAGTACGAGGATTCACTGGTTCGTTGCGGTGTGAGGCTGCCGTCGCCACAGAATACAGGGGGTGTGGGTGAGTAGAGAGATGGCCTGGCCAGCGGTGGGAGTAGTAGGGGCGGTGAGGCCTCCGCCGCATCGCAGCCGGCCACGGGAGGCAGGAGCACGAGGCACAACCGGCGCTGGTTTGGGCGGCTGGAGCAAGAAGACCAGAGGTTGAAGAAGAACTACGGTCGTTGGATGGACATCGTACGGTCACTGGAGCTAGAATTTTGCATATTGACTAAGTTGACAAAGCCCTCCGTCCCCGTCGACTTAGTAGGCCCTAAGTCAGCACCTGCCACTGTCTTTGGGTCCTAGCTAACAGGGGGAGTATTCATTTGTTTGTGCGTAATAAGGAGGCACTTCCTTGCGTACGAAGATATAACTGATGGGCCCGAGCTGTCAGAGCCGGCCGCGGGGAGGAGGGAGCAGGCAGTCCCGCCGGCGCTTGTTTGAGCGGCTGGAGCAGGAAGAGCAGAGATTGAAGAAGCACGACGGCCGTTGGATGGCCATCCAACAGTCATTGCTTGTGCGTCAACCTTTTTTTTAGGAAAGCCTCAAATCTGTGGAAAACAGCATACAGCCCATCTGCCATTATTTTTAATAATTTACAACCCATTTGCTAATTCTTAAGGTTTTTTTGGAGCCCATATTCTTTTTGTTAGCATTACAGCCCATATCGTGGCCACGGTTAAAAACTTATACGAAATTTTGCATATTTCGGTGCGGTCCGAACTGTTTTTAATCCCGAAATTTCGACTCACATTCTAACTGATTTTAAAAATAAATGTATATCAATATAAAATCTAACAAATTCTCCACGCATAAAAATTAATGTAATTTAAAATCTCGAAATAAAAAAAAGATATTTGAAACTAACTGCCGGTTTGATGTGTTTTAAAAATGTACAACCCATTTCTCATTACTAATGGGCCATTTTCTCGGCCAGCCGAATGAAAGCTCTCCTCGTCTTGAAAGATTTGCAGCCCAATAGGCCTGACAAAGCGACTTACTTGGCAAATCACAAAAAAACTGGGCTGTGGCGATGGACCCAGCTGTCAGCCTCTACACGTACAGTACTCTCCCGATGGAATGTCGATGATCACATTGACCATGCCGCGCCGAGAGCACCAAGGCGGTGGACGACGGTGAGGCCTAGGAAGGGCACTACGCGGAGCCGGGGAAGACGCGGCAGTGGATGCCCACGCGGAGAGGAGTACCAGGGTTCACTGGTTCGACTGCGGTGTGAGGCTGTCACGCCGCAGGCCTCAACTAGCGGTGGGAGTAGTAGGGGCGATGAGGCCTCAACGGCAGACAACCCGGCCACTAGAGGCGAGGCGAGCAGTCTCCCCGGCGCTGGTTTGGGTGGCTGGTGCAAAAAGAGCAGCGATTGAAGAAGCAGCAGGACCGTTCAATTCAAATCCAACGGTTACTACTGCTAGAATCGTTTGTTGACTAAGTTGACAAGCCCTGCGTACGCGTCAACGTAGTAGGCCCACAGGTCAGCCTCCCAACCGGTGCGGCCCAGATGTCAGTGGGAGGAATCATTTTTTTCGCGTAATAAGGAGGCAGATGATTGCGTGCGGCCAGGCCAGCGGAGGGAGTAGGATGGGTCGGGGAAGCCTGCCCGGCATCACAGCGGGCCACAAGAGGAGGGAGCAGGCAGTGCCGGCGGTGCTAGTTTAGGCGGCTGGAGCAGGAAGATCAGAGATTGAAGAAGCACGGCGGCTAGAATCGTGTGTTCACTGACAAAGCCTTGCGTAAACAAGTCAGCCTCGAAATCTGTGGCGTGTACAGCCCATTTGCTATTATTTTTATAATTTTTACTCATTTTCTAATTCATATGGAATTTATTGCAGCCCGTTTTCCATTTTAGAATTGCGGCCATTTTTTGGTCGATTGTGGTCAAAAATTAACTAAATATGTGGGAAATATTTCTTTGAGGAACGAAATATTCTTAATACAAAAATTAATAGCCATACTAAAACAAATTTAAAAATAAGTTAGTACTATGTCATGTTAAATCCAATGAAATATGTATAAGATATCAGTGAAGAACAAAATTAAAAAAAAAACTAATATCCCATTTGCTCGTCTTGAAAGATTTGCAGCCCAGTAATTCAGTGAAAACAAATAGGCCTAGCTTGGGTATTCTTCAAAAAGAAATACTGGGCTACCTATTTTCCCAAAGAATTGGTGCATGAGCATTTAGCTTTATTTATTTATTTACATATTTATGTTTAGGGGACCATGAGCATGTACCTGGGCCGGATTCATGTGAGAGCGTCCCTTCCAGTTAATTATGGGCTTCTCTATTGGGCCTTCATTAGTGGGCTGCATGTTATCAACAAGTGGATAACGGTACGGGGCACTAAAGGATCGAACCGTGCAACGACTTCCAAAACATTGTGTTTGTCGTTCTAACAACACATTTATATTCAACCAATAGACGAAATATACTACTGATTGTACATTGAAAACAGCAGCGGCGACAACCAGGCTGGGGTGCAATGTAAAGCGATAAGCGAGGCGGAAGAGTGAAGACGCAGTTCTCTCTTCCAAACCAAACGTCGGCCATCATTACAAAAGGGCTACCAAAAAAGAACAAGTGTATGCATCAAACTAAATAAAGATCCTACTACACCAAGTGTACGCATCTAACTAACTGGCTTAGTTAGACTTTACTATTTATTAAGCAGTGGAGATTGGCTGAAGGCTTGAACCAGATGGGTGCCTGACGGGGGAAACTCCAGCCAGCAGGTCGAAGTCTGATACTTGCGACCCTCTCTCCTACTTTGGGCTGCAGAGCGTGGCGGCAAATATCAGGGTATGGTGCATGCAGAGAAGCATGGTACGCTGTGTACACACAGTTTTGCCTGATGAATGAAACCGCGCTGCCATCATGATCCTTGTAGTCGGTTATCTCCTGGTTAATCGGATAATTCAGTCCGACAAACAGAGAGCGTGTGCCAAGGCTACTTACCAGCCTCCATTCAAAAATTCCTGAAGGCCCAGAGAAGCTGGGATCCTGCTCAAAGACCTTGAAGTGACTGTGATTGTATTCCGCGAAACAACACGTCCGGTACGTGCGAATGATCATCAATCTTTCGCCGTTGTCTGATCGAGCCAGGAACCACTTGCAACTGCCATGCCGCTTTTCTTTGAAAGGTTCTGGGATTAGGAAGGGCAGGGATACCAGGCGGCCTACAACATCATATCAAGTTGGAGTCAAATAAAAAAGGGCTCTTGATTTAGTCAATCTTATGAACAGCATGTTATGAGCATGAATATTTTTTCAAAGAATGTTGATGAATATAAGCAAGCAATCATGATATCATAGGAAAGTAACATACTCTTTGTAACAGCCGTTTGTAGCGATATTTGGAGTAGGCCAGCAATACGTCCAGCCATAGAAGGAGTCGACAACGTAAATGAAGCCCTTGTGTTCAATGGCATCAGAGAACCATGGAGGATGTATGATCCTGCGATGGACGTGCAGATTTATCCACTTACCGCAGTGACCTGTCAGATAGGCGAGACCGCGGTTGAAGAACGCAATTAGCCTGAAATCTTTATAATTCCCAGATCTTGTGGGCACTTGGCAGATTACAACCTTGAGCAAATCAAACATGGTATCATGGTGGCTACTGTAAGATTCAGAGTATTCTGGGCCGCGGTGCCAAAGCAGTGCAGTGTTAATCGAAGGAAGGGGAATCCATCGCCGGGTGTAGACCTCCACAAGCATCCAGCTGCCGCGACCGTCGACGAGCACCATCCAAGACGTGTTCATGCTGACCCAGTACATACCGTTAATGTAGCTGAAACTGACGGGGATCGGATCGCAGTGAAGGGGGTTGATGCTCGCCACCCTACGATCCTTATGCTGTGTGACATGCCGTTTCTGAATATCAGGCGGCATCAGCAAGCAAGGAGCTGGCTTAAAAAGCTCCGGCCTGAGGGCTTTGAGTAAACGGTACAGCCCCGACGAGCACGCGGCGAGCGACATGGTATTGAGATTGTCCACACGTGAAACAATGAGCTTGATTACCTCTGTGGGGAGCGAATTACAGCCACTCTTTCGGCGGACGCTGCTCGGTTCTGCCATTGTTAGTGCTTGGGTTTCGGACGAGGGGGGGAGGCGCCTTAGCGGGGATGGAAGCTTGGACGATATTATGTGCGGACAAAGATGGAGAAGCGAATATGTGCTGCGGGAAGTGGACAGGTGATGATGACTATATACGCCGCTTGACTTACGAGAAACATACCAAAGCAGCGTAGGATCATATAGATGCGGACAACTTGCTTGAGTGATCACGATCGGTACTCCCTACAGTACCTACTATAGTACTATGCCCTAGCTTGCTAGAGTAGAGTAGTAGAGTAGGACTCTGCTCTACTACTAGCACCGGAGGAGTAGTATCTTCTAATCTAAAATAGTTACAAACTTCGATGCCCGATCGTGGAACGACTATGAATCATGCTCAAAGACCGTGTCTACGTGGTGTTTGGACTTATATGCAAAAAAAAATAGCAAGATACCCGTGCATTGCACGGCACACCATTATCACCAACTCGGTTTTTTCTCTACTCCTACTCCTATAAAAGACTCAGTTGGTGATGATGGAGGCGAGGAGGCGTGTTCAGCCGGGCGTGCAGCAGATGGCGCAGCACTATTCGATTTGTTATAAAAATAAGTACTTGTAGAGATAGAGACATAGGGAGGAGCACGAGGTAAGGCCTTATCTGTAAATGTGGAGAGAGGTGAGGGTATGTTTTCTAAAATTTTCATAGTTGGCTTTATATCCGTCAGATATAGATCGGACGGTCTATATTACAAGATGGCAGGCAAACCATCATCACCAATTCGGTTTTCTATAATAGATATAGATATAGATATATATATATATATATATATATATATATATAGAGAGAGAGAGAGAGAGAGAGAGACTAGGGAGTACTAGTAAGGACACCATCTACTGCTTCGTGTGCTACTCCTGCGCTCCATTCGGCGGCCGCAACGTCCCCTACAGCCACTCCCTCCTGCGCTCCATTCGGCGGGCGCTGTTGAAATCTGGGGAGCGCACTCTCGCGACTGCTGGCAGCCACGACTTCACCGACGACGACTTCTTCCCCGACCTCGGCAACCTCTTCCTCAACGACATGGGCGACAACCTCAACACCAACGGTGCTGCTCCCGTTGCATCGTATGTGTTTCTGTCCTTCCTGTTAGAGATCGTGGTAGAATTCATGTTTCTACTATGTATCCTACTACTATGCTAGTACACATGATTAGTTTCATCTCTGTTATAGCCGTCATGATTTATTTTGTGCTTATTCGGATTAAATCTCGTAGTAACTTGCTCACATATTGAACTGGCGCAACGTCCCCTACAGCCACTCCAGTTTCATGGATGGCCTGGTCGATGCCTCCAAGGAGCCCTTTGTCCACTGCTATGAGTGCCCGATGCCGTTTTGTGGCTCGCCGGCGGACATGGTGCATCACCTCACGGATGCATGCAGCGGTCACTGCTGGCCCTTGGCTGAGAACATCAAGTACGACACGTGCTACCGGTTCACCATGCCGGAGTCGCTGGAGGATCACCGCCACCTGCTAGTCTCGGAGGAGGACGACAGCGTCTTCCTCTAGATCGTGGGCACCGGCGAGGCCCGCGCAGTCTGCCGCCCTGTCTTTGTAGCATGCGTCAGGGGCGTCGCTGCTGACGCTGACACTGACGCAAGGCAGATGTATGGGTGCAAGGTCAATGTTACTACCCCTCCGGGTCACGTGGGCGGCGAAACCGGCCTCATCGGACATACTTGGAATCTGGGAGCTGGGACTATCCCGCCAATGTGGACTTGGAAAACCTGTGGCATCCGTTCTATCCTTTACCCGCCGACTCGGTGCACGGGGACTCCAAGGAGGTTCACCTAGACATATGCCTTATCAAGTGCACTTAGAAAACATGTAGTGTGTGTGGGCGCTTATGGCCCGTGTCTTTGCCGCTTTTGATTCTGTAAGCTTGTCGTTAAACTTGAGTGGCTTTCACCACAGTCCTTCCTTTGAACTGCTCCTCTCAGTGAGCTGATGTAAGACACTTTGGGTTTCATTTGATAATGGAACCGGGGAGGAGCCTCCCTGTTCTTCTAAAAAAAATACGCATTATCAAGTTAAATGTTGATCATTAGTCTTCGCTCAATGTAATCCGCTGTCTAAGCATGTGGAGACTTCCATGCAGGATCTTTCTCTATTGGAGCATCGCGCATGAATAAAAGTGTACCCATTTATGGTTTAGTCTAGAATCTTCCATGTATGAATTTTTACTACGATCTTGGTGAAAGACTTACGATGAACCATTTCTTACATCTCCTCTGCCCCCTTGCAAGTCATCCTGATTTAATCCATCCGTCTAGGTGTATAAGGGCATGGTTAATATTACTTAATAGTATAGCCAACTGTTGACTATAAGAAAGTGCCATGTCATCTGTAGCCAACATGTATATCAATCGATACTCAAAAACTAATTCTTAAAGATCATTTCTTGCAAAGCACAATAAGTGTTATTTCTTCACAAGTTTTGGATGCAGGTTGAACAGTTGAACGCTTTTGTTTGCAAAAGATACCTTTTATCTATTTCACCCGGATGTTTGTGAGCTCTAGAGATGAGATAATATCCAAGATACCTATCGATACCGTTACACATGAGATGACCCCACATCCTTTGTCAAAATAAACAACTCCCCGATCAATGCATTTCACTCTTCGGTGCAACTCACGGGAACCTTACTACTATAGATTAGTACAACCAAAAATTGAACTAACATTATATATAGTATGATAAATACTGATGCATGTCACCTAAAATTATATCATTCAAAACTATGTTCAAATACGAATCCAACGATATAGTTTTTGTTGACATGCACTAACATTTTGTCAGTTAAATCTTCAGTCAAATTCAACGGGGGACTAATAAACCACGACCGATGTAGTACAAGTGTAGACGGCGGTGCTGCACGGGAGTCTCACCTCTCACCCCGCTCGTGGCGCTGGCAAGAAGCCGTCATATCACAAAACCCAACCACTCCCAGTAATAAATGGCCTGGTAAAATAAATGGACAAGCAACCATCACATCCCTCCGTCTTTTTTGCATTTCATCTCTCTGCATTTACTTTCTCCGGTTCATCTCCGACGCTCGATCCCTAGCTACTACTCCTAGGGCCAGTTTTTTGGCGGTTGTCGGTGTCAAAACCGGCGGATCTCGGGTAGGGGGTCCCGAACTGTGCGTCTAGGCGGATGGTAACAGGAGACAAGGGACACGATGTTTTTACCCAGGTTCGGGCCCTCTCGGCGGAGGTAAAACCCTACTCCTGCTTGATTAATATTGATGATACGGGTAGCACAAGAGTAGATCTACCACGAAATCAGAGAGAGGCTAAACCCTAGAAGCTAGCCTATGGTATGATTGTTGTTCGTCCTACGGACTAAAACCCTCCGGTTTATATAGACACCGGATAGGGTTAGGGTTACACAGAGTCGGTTTACAACGGTAGGAGATCTACATATCCGTATTGCCAAGCTTGCCTTCCACGCCAAGGAAAGTCCCATCCGGACACGGGACGAAGTCTTCAATCTTGTATCTTCATAGTCCAGGAGTCCTGCCAACAGTGATAGTTCGGCTATCCGGACACCCCCTAATCCAGACTCCTCAAGAGTCCCCTGAACCAGGCTTCAATGACGAGTCCGGCGCGCATATTGTCTTCGTCATTGCAAGGCGGGTTCCTCCTCCGAATACTTCATAGAAGATTTTGAACACAAGGATTGTGTCCGGCTCTGCAAAAAAAGTTCCACATACCACCGTAGAGAGAATAACCTTTGCACATATCTGCTTATGTATTCCGCGGCTTGACATCACACCATGGCCAGGCCTTTATACGAATCGTTTTTACTGTTCCACCTCAGCGCGTTTAGCGAGGCGGTTTCCTTGGCACGTCTTATCAAAGCGGAGATCGTGCCCCCTTATTCCGGGATTCCCATCAATACGGACGTGGGTAAGCCAACCGCGCCATTGATTATGGCGCTTGGGAGATAAGCGAGTTTTACCAGGCTGGCGGGGGACGCATAGCTTCATCCGCCCATATAAGGGGATAAGGATCCACCTTTTAACCTACGCCTTCTTCCTCCTTTGCTCATCCATTTCCGCGCACTCGAGCTCCAGCGCCCAAGTCCGCACATCCCTCCTCAACCTTCTCCAGCCATGTCCGGAGTGGGAGGCAAGTGGATGGTCTCCTCCGTCACGGAGGGACAAGTCAAAAGCTGCGGAAGGCTGGATACTTGTCCAAATGACATCGCCAAGACCGGCTCCCCGACGAGGGCAGCTCATTCCCACCCCTAGGCCCCATGAGAGGGTGGTGTTCCTCACCCACTTCCTCCGCGGACTAGGTTTTCCACTTCACCCATTTATCTGGGGGCTCATGTTCTACTACGGCCTGGATTTCCATGATCTGGCCCCGAACTTCATCCTCAACATCTCGGCGTTTATCGTCGTGTGCGAGGCCTTTTTCTGCATCCAGCCCCACTTCGGCTTATGGCTGAAGACCTTCAATGTCAAGCCGAACGTAGTGGGCGGCCGCCAAGCGGAGTGCGGAGGTGCCATGGTTGGCAAAATGTCCAAAGTCCTATGGCTCGAGGGCTCCTTTGTGGAGACCGTGAAGGGGTGGCAATCGCGGTGGTTATACATCACCGAGCCGCGCGACTCTCAATGGGCGGCGGCCCCTGAATTCCGATCTGGCTTCCCCACACGGCTCACATCATGGAAAGAGACGGGCCTGACGTGGGGTGATTCGGAAGAGCTGTCCGGACTCGAAACCTGCGTCCGAAACTTGGTGGACAAGAATCTCAAGCTTGTCAACGTAATCCGTGTGATGCTCATCCGCCAGATTCTCCCATGCCAAAGAACGGGCCTTCAATTTGTGGAAGTTTGATCCAGCCTGACACCGAACCTTGAGTCGGCTCTTCGACACCACGTCACGAAGATGCACGGAAGGTGTCTTTGTTCAAGCGCCAGCTCCCGCATCCGCTACCGAAGATCGCGGATTCAGCTCAGCGTCAAGCCGAGAGGTAAGTTATTTTACCCTTTATGGGACTCTTTTTCATAGTTTGACTCTATCACGGGATCTAAAACTCCCTAACCTTTGACAGACTGGCGGAAGACGTCCGACAGATTGACCGTCTGCCCCTTGCCAAAAGACCCAGCGGACGCCCGATTGACGGGGCTGCTGGCTCCGGCACCTCACGTGGTGCCGGAGAAGAAGGCCAAGAAGAAGGCCACGGGAACTCGAAGGAGCTCCCGGTGCCAGGTGTTGTTGGGCTCATCGTCGACGACTCTGAGGCGGAATCCTCCCATCAGGACGAGGAGGAGGGAAAACAAGCCTCTCCCCCAGCGGGGGGAGAGAAAAAAAGGAAGGCCGCCCCGACTGGGGAGGCTGGAGGGTCCAAGAAAGGAAGGACCCTTCCTCCAGACTTCTCCACCAATGACGACAACGACGAGGAGGAGTGGCCACCAAGAGCCAATCCCCTGGCGAGATCGTAAGTGTCCGGACTCCGGAATAGCTCATGACTTTTTATTTGTCGCATAGTATCTTCTAACGCCGAATATAACCATGTATCCCGCCCAAGGACGAGCTCGCCGCTTCGTCGAGCGGCTCCCTGGATTCGTCGGATGTGAACAGCACTTCACTTCCGACCGCCTCCTCTCCTCGTGACGCACACGACACCGCGGTGGAGTCCCAAAAGGGGCCCAGCCGGGAGGAGGTGGTCCTGGAGGCGCCGCAAGGCGACCTCCCGGACTCCGGGCGCAAAGGCGAGACCCCGAGGGCTCGAGTCCGCCCTGTGCGGACTTTGTACCGAACCTTCATGGTTCGAAGTCCGCAAGCGGCCCTTCGTGAAGAAGGGCAAGATCATGACGCGGTGACCTCCGGCCCATCCGGAGGCACCGGATATCTAGCTAGAGGCGCTTAACGGCGCCTCCATCGACGAAAGAGCACCGCCTTTGTTATGAGTGTGGTGATCCGGAAGAAGTTCGATCCGCCAAGAGTGGGCTGACTGAAGCCTATACCAGCCTTCTAACAGGCTTTGAGGTAAGTTTAGAATATGTAAAAATATTACCGCATAGACAAGAGCCCTGATGCTTAGTTCGGTGTTCGGAAAGAAAAGCGGATCGAGGATCTAAAAGATATACGCAGGTTGCGCTGGCCGACCTCTGCCAGACCGATCAAGGAGGTCAATGCATTGAAGCAGAGCCTTGAGCGGTCCGAGAACGAGCTCGGCCTTGCCAAGAAGCATCTCGAGGACAAGGAAGGTAAGTAATACCTTATTAAAGTAATACCTTATAGAAAGGATTTGGTTGCAAAATGACAGGACTAACGTGGGTATTGTAGGGGCCACGAACGAGGTGGCGACCACTGAAGGAAGCGGTGTCCACGGCCCGAAAGCAAAGTGGCCGCAGAGTGCACCGGCGAGAGAAGCAGGAGGCGCGGGTGGCGGAGGTCTGGCAAGAGCTCCGTGCTCTCGTGGAACCACACGAGTTTGGAGCATGACTCAAGACTCGAGAGTCCGTGCTCGCCTCGGCTCTTGAGAGTGCCAATGCCGCTAAGGCGAAGCCCAAAAAGCCCTCCAGAAATTGAATCATTAAAGAAGATAGCGGCGGGTAAGGAATTCTTTATGCAAAGCAAGCATGTGAAAGTGAATTATCTGTTACTTACCCGAATCCGGAGCTCTCCAGGAGCATTCGCAGATCTGCCCCGTAGTGTGTCTGATGCTGCCGCGTTCTACCGCGTCGAGGAGGGGAGCTCGACGAAAAAGGTGTTCTGGTCTCAATATGCTGAGGCCGGACATCCGGTGCCCCTGAGCGACCAGCTGAAGCAGCTGGTCGAGCTCCACAAGGTCGCCGAACAGGCCATGAAGGGCCTCGTAATTCGGCTGTGGCCTAAGGAAGCCATGCCTGGGAGCTACTTCGGGCTAGTGCGGCGGCTGGTGGACGCCTTTGTCCATGGATTGAAGTCATCAAGCGCTCGTCTGCATTGATGGTGCCCGTCGGGCCTTGCCCGTGCTAAAGTGCACTTTGGGGGCAAGATGGATGCTTTGAGAAGCTTGTGACGGACGGGCCACCGCGGGCAAGGAGCATCGCAAGCCTGAAATGTACTATGAGGGCGTCTCAAGGGTGCCCGCCTTATAGCGGTGAATGCTCCAAAGACGTAATTTTTAATAGACTCGCATTTGTTATCCCAGACGCTGAAAACTTGTTCATATGCGCTAAGCAACGCTTGTGAATTTAAAATATTACCTTCAGGCGGCCGTTTATCAAATTTGAGAGATGGCAAGTCATTGGCTTCAGCCCCCATGCCACGAGTGCTGGGGTGTTCGGGATAAACTTGAGCGCTCTTGTTCCCATTCTTTGGTCCTTCGAGGGAGGCGCTCAACGCAATGAACAAGGCAACTGGACTATAGTGCTTGAACACTCTCACTTATCCATAGAATTCTTTAATTTTAAATTTCGGCGAAGCCCCTAGTATTCGGAAGACCGAGTTCGGGGCGCTATCCACGCCTTGGCCGGACAATGCCGACTCCTCGCTCTAAGCGGCATAAGTCTTTAGGGACCCGAAAAAACCTCTCGAACAGCGACCGGCTCTCGCCTATCATGACGGTCAGTTTTAGCTTTCTCCACCGAGGTGCTCCACCCAGCTCAACCGAGGCACAATCGCAGTGGTTCTCCCAGCTACCTTAGCCGATATAACGGAACGTAAGGTACCAAAACATGGGAGCCCAAACCCAACTATTGACCCAAGACATGATTCGGAGCCATGCATATAATGCTATAAGTTCGAGGTGCCGCACTTGTGAAAGTGTTCGACTTATCACACCATATTTTTGGGGTACTAAAGCCCTGGTCTATTGGCCGTACCAAACTGTATGGGTGCAACATGTCATGAATGAACATATATATAGATAAAGAAAGGAGTGCAATAATAGGCAAAAGCTATGTATTGTTTATTCAAAAAGGTACTGCAATGAAAGCAAAACGATACAAATAGTGCAATAAGCAAGGGATGGGACTATTTAACATGTCCCCCTCCAGGGGTAAGCTGCGTGATGGTATGTAAAACAGGTATAATGCTTGTACTAGAGACCACCTGGACACTCGACGTAGCTTTCTGCTTCCCTGGCTGTTGCATCGTGAGTTCGGCAATTCTAGTGCGGACAGGGCTTCCTGGAAACGGAGTCCTGAAAGTAAGAGAAAAGAAGAAAGAAAAAGAATGACACAATCGGGAGCCCCAGTGCGATTGAGCCGCGATTCAGGCGTGCGTGGTCGTGCCCCTCCCCTTATGCCCATGGTATCTCCAGAGCGTAGTTATGTACGCGTAGTACTGGCTTTGCAATTTCGTGAGGGCTGGGGTTGGGGCCGGATTGCTACGCGTGCTCGGATCATGCCAGGCGGTCTTGTTGTAGGTTACTCCGGGCGCGCTTTTGACGGTGTCCGGACATTTAATAGCCGGACTCGAGAATTTCTGTGAGAGGCTGCTTTGCACCTCCGCCGCGAGGGCTGCCATGTGCTCCTCCGTTCGGAGAGAGCGTTCGGTGTTTCCATTGACCGTGATTACTCCTCGAGGGCGTGGCATCTTGAGCTTGAGGTATGCGTAGTGCGGCACCGCATTGAATTTTGCAAATGTGGTTCGTCCAAGCGATCGCGTGATAGCCGCCGGAAGGGACTATGTCAAAGATTAACTCTTCGCTTTGGAAGTTATCTGGGATCCAAGACCACTTGAGTGTAATCGAGCTTTGTACAATTGGCCTCTACACCCGGTATGACGCCTTTAAAGGTCGTCTTTGTGGGTTTAATCCTTGAGGGGTCTATGCCCATTTTGCGCACTGTATCCTGATATAGAAGGTTCAGGCTGCTACCGCCGTCCATCAGGGCTCTAGTGAGGTGAAATCCGTCGATGATTGGGTCAAGAACCAATGCGGCGAATCCGCCGTGGCGGATGCTAGTGGGGTGGTCCCTTCGATCAAAGGTGATCGGGCAGGAGGACCATGGGTTGAACTTCAGGGCGACTGGCTCCATCGCATATACGTCCCTTAGTGCACGCTTCAGCTCCCTTTTGGGTATGTGGGTTGCGTATATCATGTTCACCGTCCGCACTTGTGGGGGGAAGCCCTTCTGTCCTCTATTGTTCGGTGGCCGGGGCTCCTCCTCGTCATTGCTATGCAGCCCCTTGTCATTGAGTTCGCATTTAACTTGCTCTGCTGTTTGAAGACCCAACAATCCCTGTTGGTGTGGTTGGCTGGTTTTTCGGGGTGCCATGTATTTGGCACGAAGCGATCAGTATTCGGTCCAGATTGGACGAGCCGTGAGTATTTCTTTTGAACGGCTTTTTCCATTGACCGGGTTTAGAGCCTCTGAATCCACGGCATTGACTACCGTATCTTCAGCATTATCGCCGTTAATGCGCGGCGCTTTGTGCTTGTTCGCGGCCGACCTGCCATTGCTGTCCTTGGTATCCAAACTACCAGGGTTTTTGGTCAAGTTGTTACTACGAGCTAGCCAACTGTCCTCTCCCGCGCAAAAGAGGGTCATGAGCGTTGTGAGGGCTGCCATGGATTTCGGCTTTTCCTGTCCTAGGTGCCGGGCAAGCCACTCGTCGTGGATGTTATGTTTGAAGGCTGCAAGGGCCTCTGCATCCGGACAGTCAACAATTTGATTTTTCTTGGTTAGGAACCGTGTCCAGATTTGTCTGGCCGATTCTTCTGGCTGCTGAGTTATGTGGCTGAGGTCATCGGCATCTGTTGGTCGCACATATGTGCCCTGGAAGTTATCAAGGAATGCGGCTTCCAGGTCCTCCCAACAACCAATTGATTCTGCTGGCAGGCTATTAAGCCAATGCCGAGCTGGTCCTTTAAGCTTGAGTGGGAGGTATTTGATGGCGTGTAGATCATCACCGCGGGCCATGTGGATATGGAGGAGGTAGTCCTCGATCCAAACCGCAGGATCTGTTGTGCCATCGTATGATTCGATGTTTACGGGTTTGAAACCCTCGGGATTTGATGATCCATCACTTACGTCAGTGAAGCATAGTGGGTGTCTTGGCGCCTCTGTATTGAGCTATATCACGACGCAGCTCAAATGAGCTTTGTCTACTGTGTTCGGCCCGGCCGGAATTGCTGTATCGGGCATGACGGTTATCGTCGCGTGTCGTGGGGCGCCCACGCGATCCGTAGATCGATCTTGTTTGCTTTTCCTTGTCCTCCAATATGTCTCGCAGGTCTGGCGCGTTTCCCCGTGCCTTGGTACTTTTCGAGTGACGCTGGGGTGCGGCTTGAATGGAGGGTCTAGAGGCCTCTCTGTCGCGACCACGGGGTTTCCGGTCGGCCGCATCATGCGCTGGTGATGTAGGTTTGGGTGCTGCTTCCTCTAATTGGGGTAGTAGCCTGCGTTTTGGGTATCTCTTGGAGGGGCGTTCGAGTTCGTACTCTTCGGCTGCAAGGACTTCAGTCCATCTGTCAGCTAGCAAGTCTTGGTCAGCTCTGAGCTGTTGCTGCTTTCCTGAGGCTGCTTGCCGTCGCCATAAGCCTGCGTTTGAAATGCTCCTGTTCGGTGGGATCCTCAGGCACGACAAATTCATCGTCGTCGAGGCTTGCCTCATCTTCGGAGGGAGGCATATAATTATCATCCTCCACCTCCCTGTCTGCCGCTCTATCATGAGGGCTGGCTTCTCCCTCCACCTGTGCTGAATCCTGTTGGAGGGGGTTGTCGTCGGCACTGTCCGGGGTGTTATTATCTCCCGTGTCGGAATCACCGTTTTTGCTGTGGCAGGATTTAGAGCGGCGCCGCTGACGCCGGCGCTTGGGCTGTTTCTTGGAGGGGTCATCCTCCGCTGTTCCATCGCTGTTCCCATCTTTTGGGATGTCCACCATGTATATGTCGTATGACGAGGTGGCCTTCCAGTGCCCTGTAGGCGCTGGTTCTTGGTAAATCTCGGCATCGTCGTCCATACCGTCGATGTCTTCAGAGTCGAAGTCGAGCATGTCGGTTAAATCATCGACAGTGGCTACAAAGTGGGTGGTGGGTGGGCGTTGAATTTCTTCGTCATCCGCATCCCAACCTTCCTGACCGTAGTTTGGCCAGGGCTCTCCTGATAAAGAGAGAGTTTTTAGTGAATTCAGGATGTCGCCAAAGGGCGAGTGTTGAAAGATGTCTGCGGAAGTGAACTCCATGACCGATGCCCAATCGGATTCGATTGGCCGGGGCGCAGGAGGATCGGAGTCCGGAGAGGAGTCCGGCATCTTGGAGTCACGGGATTCGCAAAGGGCAGGGATGGTGTTCGGCTCAATCGCTGTAGAGATTGTAGCCCCCGAGGCGGTGTCCAGCCACTCGTCCTCGATCGGCGGAGTCGGCTCTGAGCTAAGGGTCGAAGCGGACGCTGGTGCGGCCTGCAGGGCACTGTTTGGCGGCAGAGCTAGATTGTGCCCATCGAGGAGGCAGGCGGGCAGCTTGGCGTGGCTCGAATCCGTTGAAGATCAAGTCTCCATGACTTCGGCCGTATAATTCAAACTCCCAAACCTGACACGATGGCCGGGCGTAGCTTCGATCTGCCCCGGATGGCCAAGTGAATTAGCCCGCGGCGCAAAAGCCGCCCGAATCTGAAGATCTGTCCGGGAGAAAAGTCTCACCTGGACCACGTCGTTGTTGAAGATAGAAGGAGCCATCAGGCCTAAAGATGACGACAGGAGGAACTCTCAATGAAAGCACCAATGTCGGTATCAAAACCGGCGGATCTCGGTAGGGGTCCCGAGGCTGTGCGTCTAGGCGGATGGTAACAGGAGACAAGGGACACGATGTTTTTACCTGTGTTCGGGCCCCTCTCGATGGAGGTAAAACCCTACTCCTGCTTGATTAATATTGATGATATGGGTAGTACAAGAGTGGATCTACCACGAGATCGTGAGAGGCTAAACCCTAGAAGCTAGCCTATGGTATGATTGTTGTTAGTCCTCTGGGACTAAAACCCTCCGGGTTTATGTAGACACGGATAGGGTTAGGGTTACACAGAGTCGGTTTACAACGGTAGGAGATCTACATTTCCGTATGCCAAGCTTGCCTTCCACGCCAAGGAAAGTCCCATCCGGACACGGGACGAAGTCTTCAATCTTGTATCTTCATAGTCCAGGAGTCCGGCCAACGGTGATAGTTCGGCTATCCGGACACCCCCTAATCCAGGACTCCCTCAGCGGCTTCCCTAGCTTTTCCCACAAGACTAGTCACAGTGGAGACTAACAATAAGGCGCCTCACTCATTTATTTGGGCTTCTAAACTACTACTCCGTCCTAGTTTATTCCTCACCATTGTAATTTGTGCTAAATTTTGACCAAAGATTTAACTGATAAAATGTTACTCAAAACACTTAGGCGCGGTGCATCTAGGTGTGTAAGTCATCTTACGAAAAACAAATAATCCGAAAACACTTAGGCGCGGTGCATTAACTTCTACCTCGTTTCTTGTTTCTTGACATATCAACCAATAAGAGATAAAGAGTGTGCATGCTTTTAATCCCTTGAGATATCAAACACGACATGCAGTGGTTAGTTCATTGCATGTAGTACTATTAATTAGCAAATAAACATTAACGTTTCTCGTTTTCTCCTCTTCCTTGGTCACGGTGCACAGAGAAATAACCTCAAAGAAGGAAGCTAAAAGTAAACAATCAAACGAGCATTTTTGCATTTGTTTTGCATTGAATCGTTTCACAAGCTTGACTAGTGCGGATTTTCCACTTTTACAAAAACCGCATCGTAATGTTCAAACGTGCATTTGCACGTACATAAGTAATAGTAGTACTCCCTCCGTCTAGGTGTACAAGTCTTCCCTCCTTCTTGGTCACCGTGCACAACCAAAGATGACTTATTGACCTGGACGGAGGGAGTAGCACAGTCTGCAAGCATATATCGAGAGAGACGTGTAGTCCGATAGTATATAGTAAAGTTTGTGCTATATGCAAGTACTTGCAAAATGTGTAATAATACACAATGTTTCCAAACTTTCCCTTTTACATACTTAATTAAGGACGCTAAAAATTCCTGAACATTCGGGATTTATCATTTGCATCCCAAAACTAATGAGATCGCCTTACGAATCAAAAATTATACTCCTCCTAAAAGCCACGGCGCTCGCAGGAGCGCTTGCGGCGCGCCACGAGTGCCCTGGTGCGCGGCCGTTTCCCAGCGCGCCGACACAACGCCTCTTCCTCAGCCTCGCAACTTGCAAGGTGATGATTGGCGGCTTGTCGGCGGGCGAGAGCGATCTTACGGGTGTGGTGATCCGGCGCCAACAGGTACTCCTCCTGGCTGGAAGCGTGCACCCGGTCCATGTACCGCCAAGCATAGATGAGGCGCTTGGGCCCGACTGCACTCAGGGCTTTGGCACGGGCGTCCTCCGCCACCCTCACGGCCCTCGCACGAGCCTTCTGCCAAAGAACCAATTGCTTGACTCTCTCGGACGCGACATAGATCTCCCAGGAAGCTTGTTGCGCGGTGCTCTTCTCTTCCTCAGCCTTCTTCTCCGCCTCTATTTTGGCGCGCTCTGCTGGAGGCAAAGCCTCCCACAAGGCGACATCCATTTCTTTCCAAAGCTCCTCAAGGCTGGGGGGCTCGGCGGGCGACGCATCATTCTCCTCATAGCGGGGAGCCGAGGCGTCCTCTGACGCGCGTGCCGGCAAGATTGAGAACGCCGACGCGTCCACCTCGACGCGTCGCGACGAGGAGCGGAACACCGATGCGTCCTCCTCGACTAGTGGCCGCGAGGAACGGAAAAGCGACACGTCGCGTCGCGGCGAGGAGCGGAACGCCAACGCGTCCTCCTCGACTAGTGGCGGCGAGGAACGGAACGGGCGACGCGTCAGATAGCAGCGAGGAGCGGAACACCGGACGTCCTCCTCGACTAGTGGCGGCGAGAATGGAAAGGCGACGCGTGGCGATCCAGCGCGTGCAGCGAGGGGCTCCTAGGGCTTGGGAGGGGAGATGCCATGGTGGTCGATGTAAGAGGGACGGGGAGGAGATAGCGATGAATGTGAACGTGAGGGGGAGGAGATAGCGATGTCGTGGGAGACGCAGTATTTATAGCGAGCAATGGCACACCTGCGTAAGATATGGATCGAAGCTGCATCGACTTAATCAAGGTCCTGTTGCGTCATCGACATGTGGGCCAAGACACTCGGGCCCGTATGTCGCTGACCCAATGCACCGGAAGTTAAGTAAAAGCTACGTGGGCATGTTTGTTGGAGTAAATTACGGGGGAGCGAAGGGGTGGAAATATTGCTGGTCACAACGGATTGGACGAGCGTGGGGGGAGGAGAGTCATGCATGCAGATTTTTTAACACGGGGTGGAGTGGTGGGACCACCGGAGGGAGAAGGAGAGTTTGGCAGGCATATTGTTTCCACACATGGACAGGAAAAGATTTGGAGATGAACGGGTTTCCTGCAGGTATGGGGAACGGTGCATAATAAGTCATCTTGCATGACGGGCTAGGTATAGTCTCAAATCATTAAAAACATACACACCCCACACATGTTCATATTTCAAGGTGCACTAAATTATTGCATGCGATGATTAAGGTTGGCCATCATGGTGGTATCTTAGCTGGTACACGGGAATAGCAAACATGCTGATGTGGCAAAGAATTAAAGAAGAGAGGGGGGTTATACTAACTAGTGTTCATCCATGCATTGGTAAACACATTTTTTTGTGAAGAATGACAGCATTAGTTGAGTACTTTTGCAGACTTCAAAAACTATTCCACCGCCTCTACTATCTTGCTAAGAGTAGGTGAAATTTTTGAGTCGAGCCCTTTAAACTAGAAGGGAGGTAGTGGTACTCTAATAGCTAGGTGTGTAAGTCATCTTAAAACCAAATAATCCCAAAACACATAGGCGCGGTGCATTAACTTCTACCTCGTTTCTTGTTTCTTGACATATCAACCAATAAGAGATGAGGGTGTGCATGCTTTTAATGACCTGAGACTATCAAACATGACATGCAGTGGTTAGTTCATTGCATGCAATAATATTTAATTAGCAAATAAACATTAATGTCTCTCGTTTCCCCCTCCTCCTTGGTCACGGTGCACAGCCTAAGATGACTTACTTGTCGGCGTTCTGGGAACGGGGGTACCCAGACTTGCCTGCCTGCGGCCTGCGGCGTGGCTCAACGGGTGGCCCATCAAGGCCCATCTTCATCAGCACAAGCTCAAGACCCTCGCGAGGGGCCAAACCTCACGGGGCGGACGACAGGAAGCTTCCTCAGGCACGGCCTCATCAGGCTGGCTCACGAGGAGGCGAAGAGATCAAGGCGGGGTACCTCACGAGGTGCCCCTGAAGCAAGCCATGACGACCAAGGGCGCTAGGCGGGTGCCAGCCCGCGCAGTGTCCTCCTTTCCTCTTTGGTGCAAAGGGGGCAAGCGCAGGCGAGAGTATCAAGCAAAGGCATCTGTTTCGGTGCAACAAGACCAAGACCGTCGCAACGGTAGGATGGAAGTCATCGTGGAGCCCAAGCCGGCGTCACCACCAGAGCCTTTGACAGGCGAGGACCAACTTTAGTCAGGATAAGTGTACTAGATGTTCCCCTTCAAAATGGCCAGTTGTTGGCTGTCGGATTTCGGGTTCCGGCAGACCCTTGAGGTTCGAACACTGGGGTGCGCGCGGAGATCTCGCCCTCTACCTACCTGCACCCCGCCGCCTCGCTAGGACCTAAACTACGAAAGGAACAACACAAGAGACGCAAGGTTTATACTAGTTCGGGCCACCATTGTGGTGTAATACCCTACTCTAGTTTGTTGTGTGGTGGATTGCCTCTTGGGCTGATGGTGATGAACAATACAAGGAAGAACATCCTCGCGAGGGTCTGTTCTTGGCCGGGCGATGAACTGCTAGGAGGAGTTCAGCCACCTTTCTCTCTCCCTCTCTCTTTGAGATGCTACTTGATCCGATTCTCAATCTTCTCCTCCTCCTCTCTCTTTTTCTCCTCCTTCTATCCTGTGGGTGGCTAGTCCTATTTATAGGCAAAGGCCCTGGGCCTCTCCCCAAATATTGAGCGGGAAGGGCGCCAACAATTGGCCATTTTGAAGGGGAACATCTGGTACACTTATCCTGACTAAAGTTGGTCCTCGCTTTGTCAAAGGCTCTGGTGATGGCCTTTGCTTGGGCTCCACAATGACTTCCTTCTGCTGTTGGGCTGGTCTTGGTCTTGCTGCACGAAATGGATGCCTTTGCTTGATGCTCTCGCTTTCGCGCTTGCTCCCTTTGCAATCAAGAGGAAAGGAGGACATCATGCTTGCTGCCGGGCGCTCACCGGGCGCCCTTGGTCGTCATGGCTTGCGTCATGGGCACCTCGTGAGGTACCCCGCCTTGATCTCTCCGCCTCCTCACGAGCCAGCCTGATGAGGCCGTGCCTGAGGAAGCTCCCTGTCGTCCGTCCCGCGAGGCTTGGCCCCTCACAAGGGTCTTGAGCTTGTGTTGATGAGGATGGGTCGTGCTGGGCCCCCCTTTGAGCCACGTCGCAGGCCGCAGGCAGGCAAGTCTGGGGACCCCCGTTCCCAGAACACCGACAGAGTAGCCCCGGGCCCAAAGCGCCGCCGGACTTGGCCGAGCAGAGAAGCGAAGGGCAAGTCTGCGAAGCACCGCTGTGAGCCCCTAACAGCCTTCTTGACCTTAGGCAGCGTGGTGGTTGATTGGACGTGGGTGTCCCCACTTCCCCAAGACGCCTCGGCAACTGCACGAACTGACAAGTCCCTACATGCAAAGCGGGTCATGATTACCTACGACCGTGGAGGTCGGCGGTTGGCCTCCCCTGGCTTTAAGTACAGAACAGTGAGCGCTCCTCTGGTCCGTTTCTTCTTGCTTCTCCTTCTTCCCGGTTCTTGCTCCGTCTTGCTGCAATGGCTTCGATCCACCAGTTCTCCGCGGCAGAGAAGGGAAAGGCTCCCCGAGAGGGTCCTGACCCGCTTCTGCCGAAGAAACGGCTAGCCCTCTACCACCGGAATGAGGGTGCCCACCAGGTGGTGTCGAGGCCCTGGTGCGAGCGGCCACCACCAGGTTTCCCGCTTCCCTTGTACGCCCACATCGAGGGCTCTGAAGGAGTTGATGCCGAACGCCACGAGCGACGCCGCCGTCGGCGCCAGGTCACGAAGGTGTGTGTCGTTCCCCACAGAGTCCATGTCGAGGCTCCTCCCGAGTTCGTGCTCCACGCCGCCTTGTCTCCTCGGCCTTGGATTCGCCTTCCTCCTTCTTCGTCTCCGCGATTCCGCGGGAGGATCCTGAGCTCTGGGCTGCGGCACCCTTTGCGGCCCAGGCGAGAGGTTGCGGTCGTTGCCCGGGCGAGGTCTTCATGACTTCGAGGCTGGGGCGAGATCGCCGGTCTGCAGGACAAGGCGCCCTCGCGATCCACAGTAATGCAGCGGAACTTCGGTCATGCTCTTCAAGGTCTTCGATGCGGAAGGGCGCCGGCTGGAGTGCTGCCCCGGGAGAGGTGATCGATGCCCTGCCGTGGCGAGGGCTAGGCTCGCCGACCGCTCCCCTCGGCAGCTCCTCATGAGGTGGAGGCGTCGGAGGATCCAGCGACTCTGCCGAGCTCTTCACGACTCCTGAGACAAGCGACGACAGCTACGAGCCCCCGAGCCTGCGCCGCTCTTGGAGAAGGGCGGGCTCATCAGGCCGTCGCCGCCTCTGATCTAGATGGGGTTGGCGCCGGTGCCCGACGGCCCACTGTTGATGATGGCGTCTTTTGCAGGGGCGCGTGTAGTTAGCGTTCTTTAGGATCTGCTCCCTGCGAGGAATCAAAAGCGCGCCCCGTGGGGGCTTGTAAGGTGCATGTGGTCCTGTTTGTTAATATGATCCTTGTCGTGAAGCGGTCACGAGTTGCTCATTCCTTCTTAGCTCAGTTCTCCTTCCGAACCTTGCGAGGGCTTGACGCCTGCTACCGGAGGTCCTAGTCCCAAGGCAGGCTTCAACCGTCATTTGGTATGCCCGGTCGCGATGCCGTGGTCAAGGCCAGGAGGTGAGTGGCCCGAGGTCCGATAAGAGCCCCGAGTCGCGCGATGCTCAAGAGGTCCCCCTTAGCGCTCAAGCAGCCAAGCTGCTCGTTCGGTGAAAGGAGAGCGACGTTGCTAACACGGGATTGCGTTGGGTGCGGGGACGTTGCCGTGTTAGCTAGTGCTTCCGGGGGGTGACTTATCTCGAGAATCAGGAACCTCTTCCTGGTGTGTTGCCGGGTCCGTGCATCGGTAGGCGAGGGGTCGCTTGGCGAGGTCCTCGCGTGTCCCTCCCCTCTCGCCTTTGCTCCCCTTTCTGCTCTACGTCCTCGGGTCCTGACCCTCGAGAGAGTCTCAGCCGTCACTGGTATGCCAGGTCGCGATGCCGTGGTCAAGGCCAGAGGGTGATGGCTGGAGAGCTAGTAGGAGCCCTGAGTCGCGATGCTCAGGCACCCCCCCTTTAACGTGCAAGCGGTTCGCGCGGATGAGAGTGAAGGAGACACCGTGAGGGCCTCGCCTGATGCTGCTCCTTGAAGAGATCCTGCAGGCTCATCACAGAAAGAACGAAAGTTCGCCGTGACAATCGACGGTCACCGTTAGTTGCTCCGTGAGGGTGACGAGGCGAAAGGCACCAAGCGAGGTGGCGCTATGTGGGGCTGCCGCGGCCAGAGCTCAGCCATTCAGGTTTGTCAGCGTTGCAGGGACGGACCCATGCGCAAGCTCGTGCCGTTGTGGAGCAGCTCCATTAGTTGGTGTCAGTTGAGCGGGCAACTAGGTCAAGCATGTTAATCACGAAGGAGCAAGTCCATTTAGATAAGCGCAAAGAAGACGAACATCACCGGGTCGGGCCCGAGCGACCTGGGGATGATGCAGCCTGGCGCGCCCAACAAGGTAAGCTAGGAACATAAAGTAAAAGGGATACACGTCGCAGGGACGGACCCACGCGGCCTGGGAATAATGCAGCCCTGGGGGGAGCTCCCAGCTGGAAATGAAACTTGAAAGATGTCACCTGATAGCGTTGAAGACGAAAGGGTGTTGGTGCAGCAGACTCGATGGGCTGCGGGAGCCGATCCTCACGAGCCCCCAGGCTCAGGGGCCTCGGGAGGCTCCGGAGGCGCTGGTGGCTCCTCGTGGACCATCTCCATCTCTGCCAGGGCTGCGGAACGCCTGGCCTCTTGAGCCTCCAGGGTGCTCCTCATGGGGCGCTGGCGCGTGGCAGCCGCGTTCGGCAAGCCGTAAGGCATGCGAACGTAGCTGTGGGGTGGACCTTCATAGCGCCCCACGCGAGAAGGCCAGAGGCACTCCTGAGAGGCGGCTCGTTTGAGCCCTGGTATGTCGAAGCAGATGCGCAGCCCACCATCCTTGCCTGGATGGGGAGCTACGGCAGGTAAGCGGCGGCTCCCACTCATGACTCTTGACTCCTGCAGCTCCGGAATGATCTTGCTACCGAACTCCTGAGGGTTTGGCCCTCCTTGCCTTGCTCCTTCTTGAGGGAAACGTGCTTCGAAACACGCCTCCAAGTGGTGCCCAAGCGCCTCCCTCATGACCTTAGCAAGGTCGGTGGCCCTCCAAGGGGGAGCCCCTGAGCCCTGCCTGAGGAGGGATCCGGGCGCGCTTTCCCATGCGATAGAAGGAGGTTCCCCCTGAGCAGGTGCGGACCCTGAGGGGCCTGCCTCCTGAGGGGCCGGGCCGGACGATGTCTTCTTCTTCTTGGGGCGGTCTCGGGAAGCCTCCTGCTTCCGCGATCCGGTTCTTCCAGTGATGCGGCCTGAAAGGCTCGCTCCAGGGAGCACACCGCGTCTTTCTCTTTGCAGGGCACCGTGATGACTCCGCCACTTCCACGGCATCTTGAGGACGTTGTAGCCGTGGTGGAGTTACGGCCATGAACTTGGCCAGCGCTGGGTACCCGAGGATGGCGTTGTATGGCAGGCGAATGTGGGCGACGTCGAATTCGATGAGCTCGGTGCGGTAGTTGTCGCGCGCGCCGAAGGTGACAGGGAGGCGAACCTGCCCAATCGGGACCGGGGAGCCGTCGGCGACCCCAGAGAAAGGCTTCGTCGGCTGAAGCTGATTGTAAGGCACTTGGAGATTGTTGAACGTTTCCACGGACAGGACGTTGAGCCCTGCCCTGCCATCGATGAGGGTCTTGGTGACTAGCACGTTACTAATGATTGGGGGGCAAAGCATCGGGAGGACTCCGGCTGTGGCCGCACACTTGAGCTGATCTGCTCAGCTGAACGTGATGGCGCACGCCGACCACCGGAGGGGGCGTGTGGCTTCGAGCTTGGGGAGGACTGCATTCACTTCACGGGCGAACTGCTTGAAGATGCGCTGAGAGGTGGGGCTTGAGCTCCGCCCAGATGCAGGCGCGCCTTGGCTGCTGCTCGGAAGCCCCCAGCCCCCTCGTCCTTATGATGGTCTCCATTTCTCCTTGGCTGCTGTGGCAGAGGAGGGAGGCATGCGTTGCCTTGCGGGTGATCCTCGCGAGGCTGATCCCTCGAGCCTCCCTCGCGAAGCGGGTCCCGCCAGCGATCCTCGCGAGGTTGGTCGCGCCACCCTTGGTGAGGGCCACGGTCTCCCCAGCGTCCTGCGTTCCTTCCTCCTCCTCGGCCGTAGCCCTAGTCGCTGCGGTCGAGACGTCGGCCGATCCTCCCTTCTCGCACGGCTCGGAGCTCTTGACATTCGTTGGTGTTGTGGGTGTGGAGGTCATTGTACATGCAGTACCGGCTGCCCTTGGAAGACTCGGGCTGATCTCTGCCCTGCTTGGTGTCGGCGTTCTGCTGAGCACGGCAGGCCCCTTGCGCTTCACATCCTTGGCCTTGGGTTTCTTCTCTTCTGGGTCTGAGGCAGGCAGCTCGAGGAGGGAGAGACGCCCTTCCTTGGCCCTGGCGCACTTGGTCGCCAAGTTGAACAGCTCCAAGTAAGTGCACAACTCTTCATGCATCGCCAGCTCCTCCTTCATCTTCACGTCGCGCACACCGTCGGAGAAGGCGGAGATGATGGCCTCCTCGTCACCTTGGGAATCTTGAGGCGTGCGTTGTTGAAGCGCTGGATGTATTTCTCGGGGTCTCCCCAGTTGCTGCTTGATGCGCGCGATGTCGCTCACGGCGGGTGGCGGTCCACGAAGTAGCTTGGAAGTTGGCGATGAAGCGGGTCGCATCTCGTCGAGGAGGAGATCGTGCCTGGAGCCAGGTTCAGGAGCCAGGTGCGGGCCCCGTCCTTGAGCGCCATGGGAAACTAGTTCGCCATGACCTTCTCGTCTCCGTTGGCAGCTTCGATGCCCATCTCGTAGAGCTGCAGGAACTCTGCAGGGTCGGTCGTACTGTCATAGCGAGGAGGCAGGTCTGGCTTGAACTTGCCAGGCCACGCGAAGCTGCGCAGCTCGGTGGTGAAGGCACGACAGCCTGCTGTGGCCACGGGAGGCCTTGGGTGATGAAGAGCTTGGTCTTGCAGGTCCCCATGCGCCTGTTTGGGAGCGCAGCTGAGGTATTGACGTCTTTGGAGCAGGGCGTGATCGCGATTTGTGAGGCTGAGTGGGAGCACTTTCGGGCAGCTTCTTGCGGGCGAGGCACTTCTCGGCAGCTCTGCTCTTGCTACCGGGCGCGGACGGAGCAGGTTCGCCCGAGACCACGCGCCTTGGGGCCAGCGCCTTCTTGAGGGGGAGGTGGCGCCCACGGCGCCCGAGTTTCGCCCGCGCGAAGGCGAGTGCGGTGCAATGGGGCCGAGACGGCGTGGGGAGCCCCCTGCGGCGCGGAAGGCACCGGCGGCGGCCGAGCCACTCTTCATAGACGTCGTCGATCGATGATAGCCCGCGAAGCTTCGTTTGCCGCGATGGCGCAGCTTCGAGCCTCCATGGCGCGCCGGAGCAGGCGAAAACCAAATTTCCGGTAGAGGCGAGTGAGGGTATCGATCACACGTCTTGCCTCACGGAGGGATGCTCCGGGGCGATGCTTGCTGCTCATTCCTCTCCGGGCGATGGCGGCGTTGGCCGGCGGCAACGGGAATAGCGAGGCGCCCGCAAGCAGGGAGCCGTCTGTGCGGCGATGGGAAGCGAGGCGGCTCGGCCTTGGCGGGCCCGACGAGCATCGGACATGGATGCGGTTTCATTTGATAACAGGTGAAGGCGAAGATTTAATTCCTGGCGCACCCCTACCGGGCGCGCCAAATGTCGGTTCGGGTTCCGGCAGACCCTTGAGGTTCAACCTGGATGCAGCGCGAGATCTCGCCCTCTACCTACCCGCACTCGCCTCGCTAGGATCTAAACCTACGTAAAGGAACAACACAAAGAGGCGCAAGTTTTATACTAGTTCGGGCCACCATTGTGGTGTAATACCCTACTCTAGTTTGTGGTGTGGTGGATTGCCTCTTGGGCTGATGGTGATGCACAATACAAGGAAGAACAGCCTCGCGAGGGTCTGTTCTTGGTCGGACAATGAACTGCTAGGAGGAGTTCAGCCACCTTTCTCTCTCTCTCTTTGAGATGCTACTTGATCCGATTCTCAATCTTCTCCTCCTCCTGTCTCTTTTTCTCCTCCTTCTATCCTGTGGGTGGCTAGTCCTATTTATAGGCAAAGGCCTGGGCCTCTCCCCCAAATATTGAGCGGGAAGGGCGCCAACAATTGGGCCATTTTGAAGGGGAACATCTGGTACACTTATCCTGACTAAAGTTGGTCCTCGCCTGTCAAAGGCTCTGGTGGTGACGCCTGCTTGGGCTCCACAATGACTTCATTCCTGCCGTTGGGCTGGTCTTGGTCTTGTTGCACCGAAATGGATGCCTTTGCTTGATGCTCTCGCCTGCGCTTTCTCCCTTTGCACCAAAGAGGAAAGGAGCACACTGCGCGACTGGCGCCCTCCTGGCGCCCTTGGTCGTCATGGCTTGCGTCATGGGCACCTCGTGAGGTACCCCGCCTTGATCTCTTCGCCTCCTCGCGAGCCAGCCTGATGAGGCTGTGCCTGAGGAAGCTCCATGTCGCCCGCCCGAAATCTATTGGCCTCGCGAGGTCTTGAGCTTGTGTTGATGAAGATGGGCCGTGCTGGGCCCCTTTGAGCCACGCCGCAGGCGCATGAGCCGAGCAAGTCTGGGGACCCCCGTTCCTAGAACGCTGACATTGGCACCCTTCCCACTCAATATTTGGGGAGAGGCCCAGGGCCTTTCCCTATAAATAGGACTAGCCACCCACAGGGTAGAGACATCTGGATTCATTTAGGAGGATCCAAGCAGTGAGAGAGAGCGACTGAACTCCCCCTTGCAGTTCATCGCACCAGCCAAGAACAGACCCTCGCGAGGCTGTTCTTCCTTGTATTGTTCATCATCAGCCCAAGAGGCAATCCACCACACCACAAACTAGAGTAGGGTATTACACCACAATGGTGGCCCGAACTAGTATAAACCCGGTGTCTCTTGTGTTGTTCCTTTCATAGCTTAGATTCTAGCGAGGCGGCGAGGTGCAGGTAGGTAGAGGGCGAGATCTCCGCGTGCACCCCATTGTTCGAACCTAGAGGGTTTGCCGGAACCCGGAATCCGACATTTGGCGCGCCAGGTAGGGGTGCGCCGGAATTCGTCTTCCACCGCCCTGTTCTTCGCCGACCATCGCATCCATGTCAGACGTGCCGCCTGCCGGCGCCGAGCCGCTCTCGCTTCGCGTCGCCCTGATCGCCCCGTTGGTTAGTGGCCGCCTCGCCATTCCCGTCTTTGCCGTCAACACTGCCCCGGCGGGGAAATGAGCAGCAAGCATTGTCCCAACATCCGTCCATGAGGCAAGACGGCCTTTCGCCACTCCTTCACTGGCCCGGTTCTTCGTCCGCCGCTCAGCGCGCCATGGAGGCTCGAGCTGCACTCATCGCGCAACGAAGCTCTGCGCTATTGTTACCAGCGTCTGACGGAAGTGGCTCGACCAGCTGTCGCCGAAGCTCGCTCCGGCGCCGCTGAAGGGGTTTCCGCGCCCGTCCTTCTCGCCGCGCACCGCACTTCGAGCGATGAGCTCGGGCGGCGAAGCTCGGGCGCCTCCCCCTCAATAAAGCGCGCTTAGGCTCCCCAATACAGCCCCTCAAGGAACCTAATCCGTCCGGTGCCCGCCAAGAGCAAGAAGCAGGCAGCTATGAAGAGGCCCTCGCCCCAAGAAGCTGCCCGAGTGCTCCTGCACTTGGGCTCGTCCACGACCACGCCTCGCTGCTCCAAGACGCCAAGACCTCGCTACCGCTCCCAGCTAGCGCAAGGGGACCTTCAAGACCAGGCTCTTCGTCACTCAAAGGCCTCCGGCAATATAGTAGGCTGCCGCCATTCACCACCGGAAGCTCAGCGCCGCGTGGCAGGGACAAGTTCAAGCCAGACCCTGCCTCCCTCGCGCTACAATGGCACGGCCGAGCCTTGCGGAGTTCCTCCATCTTCTTTTACGAGCTAGGCATCGAGGGCCGCCAACGGGATTAGAGAAGGTCATGGCGAACTGGTTTCCCACTTGTAGGCACTCAGGCGGAGCCCGCGATTTGGCTCCTGAACACAGCTCCTATACCGATCTCCTCCTGGGCGAGATGCGCACCCGCTTTCATCGTAACTTCTGCAAGGTACCATGACCGGTCTCCTGCCGTGAGCGACTTTATCGCATCAAGACGGCAACTAGGGAGACCTGTGAAGGTTACATCCGGTGCATTTCAAATAACGCACGCCTCAAGACTCCCAATGATCGAGAGGCCATCATCTTCGGGCCCGGTGTGCGTGGCGTCAAGATGAAGGAGGAGTTGGCGTGCATGAAAATCTGTGCACTTCCTTGGAGCTGTTCAACTTGGCGACCAAGTGCTGCCCGAGGGCTGAGGGGCTGGTGGCCTTTCCCTCCTCGAGGCCACAGTGCAGCCAGTACTCCGGAAGAAGAAATCCAAGGCCAAGGGCGTGGGCGCCTGGGGGCTGCCGTGCTCGTGGCAGCAACCGTACACCTGTGAGCGGGCAGATCCAGCCCGAGTCTTTCCAAGGGCATAAATGCTTGTAACGCGACCTCCACACCCACAACGCACCAGATGTCAAGAGCTCCGAGTCGTGCGAGAAGGGAGGATTTTACGGCCGGCGCCTTACCGCAACGATCGAGGCTCACGACCAAGGAGGAGGAAGGGAACCAGGGACAGCTGGAAGACCGTGGCCCTCGCCAAGGTGTGTGATCGACCTTTTGTGAGGATCATTGGCGGGGATCGGCCCTCGCCCGAGATCTTTGGAGGGATCAGCCTCGCGGAGGACCGCTGCGGCTAGCAAACGTGAGCCTCCACTTCTCTGCCGGCCGCAGCCAGGGAAAGCGAGGACCACTCATCGTGGGCGAGGGGCTGGGGCTTCCAGGGGCTGCCAGCGATCGCCCAGCTGAGCATCTGAGGCGGGCTCAAGCCTGACCTCTCAAAGCATCTTTCAAGAAGTTCGCGCCGAAGTGAACGTAGTCCTCCCAAGCTCGAGAGCCACGCGCCCTCTTAGGTGGTCCGGCGTCTTTCCTCGCCCATCGCGTTCAGATCAGCGGATCCAGCTCAAAATCTTGTGGCCGAGCGAGTCACTCCCGATGCTTTGTTCCCCAATCATCAGACAACGTGCAAGTCACCGTGACCCTCTCATTGGTGGATCGGATCAGGCTCAACGTGATGTCCCTAGAGACATTCAACAATCTCCAAGTTCCTCACAATCAGCCTCAACCAACCAACCTTCCTTTCTCCGGAGTCAGCGATGGCTCCACGGTTCCGATTGGGCAGAGTCCGCCTCCTGTCACCAGCGACAACTACCGCACCAGAGCTCATCGACTTTGATGTCACCCACATTCTCCTGCCATACAATGCCATCTCGGTATCCATCTCTGGCCAAGTTCATATGGCCGTGACTCATCCACGGCCTAGCAACGCTTCCTCAAGATAGCCGAGAGCGGCGGAGCTCATCACGGTGCCTTGTGAAGAGAGAGATGGCAGTGTGCTCCACATGGCAGAGCCTTTCAAGCCAAGCATCACTTGAAGCACCCGGATCGCAGGGAGCGTGAGGCTCCTTGAGACCGCTCCCAAGAAGAAGAAGACATCGCCGGCCCGGACTCCCTCGTGAGGCAAGCCCCTCGAGGTCAGCGCCCGCTCAGGGCACCTTCTTCCTCGTCAAGCATAAGAAGGCGCGCCCGGCACCCTCCTCAAGCAAGGGTTTGGGGCTCTCTCTGGAGGGCCCACCGACCTTCCCACTAAGGTCCTGAGGAGTGCTTGGGCACCACTTGAGGCGTGCTTCAAAGCGTTTCCCTCAGGAAAGAGCAAGGAGGGCAAGGAGGCTGACCCTCCCGGAGCCTTGTCGGTCACATCCACCTTGGGAGTTGCGTGGAGTCAAGAGTCATGAGTGGCAGCCGCATCATTACCCGCCGTAGCTCCCCATCCGAGGAGAGGATAGTGGAGGCTGCGTGTCTGCATCGACATATCGAGTGGCTCAACCGGGCCGCCGTGTCAGAGGCGCTTGGCCCTCTGTCGCCGCTTGGTGGGCGCCACGGAAGCCCACCCACAGCTACGTTCGCCAGATGCCCTACGGCACGCCGAACGCTGTCGCAGTATACGTACCCGGCACCGCGCGAGGGAGCATCACGGAGGCTCAAGAGGCGAGGCGTTCGCGATCTGGCGAGAAGATGGAGATGGTCACGAGGAGCCACCGGCGCCTCCGAGAGCTCTCCTTCGAGGCTCCCCAGGCACAGGGGAGCTTGTGAAGATAAACGGCTTCGCAGCCCACGGCGTCTGCTACTTCAACATCGCTTTTGTCTTCAATGTTGTCGGGTGACATCCTTCAAGTTTCATTTCTGTTGGGGCGCCTTCCAGGCCTGCATTGTTCCCGAACGCGTGGGTCCGTCACTGGCGGCGTGTATCCCCTTTTTACTTTGTGTTCTTAGCTTACTTTGTTGAGGGGTGCCCTCGGGCTGCATCATCCCCAAGTCGCTCGAGGCGCGGACCCGGCGATGTCCCGCCTTCCACTGCATCTATCTAAATGAACTTGCTACTTACGTGATTAACGTGCGACCAAGCGTTGCCCGCTTCAAGCGACACTAAAGCGATGGAGTTGCCTCCAATCCCATGCGGCATGGCAGCTGCGCATGTGTCCAGATCCCCTGCGGCGCGGAAACAAACCTGAATGGCCGGAGCTCATGCCGTGGCAGCTCTTTCGCGACAGCGCCACCTCGTCGGGCCTTGATTGCCTCGTCACCTCTCCAAAGCAAATCCAACTTGGGCCGACCATACGCTTGTTGTAGCGGACTCTGTTTTTCTTTTTGTAGGTGAGCCTGCAGGATCCTTTTCGGCGAAAGCGCAAGCGTACCAAGCGAAGCCCTGTCGCGACGCTCTTTCTTCTTCCTCTCGCCCTAACCGCCGAACCCGCAGTACCCGTTAAAGGGGGGTACACGAGCATCAGCGACTCGCTGGAGCTCTCTCATGGCTCTCCGTAGCCCTCACCCTCTGGCCTTGTCCACGGCATCCAGCGACCCTGGCATACCACCGACGAAACAGAGACCCAGCTCGAGGGCGGGACCCGAGGCGTGGGGCGAAGCAAGGGGAGCAAAAGGCGAGAGGAAGAGGCATGCATGAGGGGACCTCGGCCAAGCAGCCCTGCTTCTGCCGATGCAGCGGACCCTAAGCGTCGCCGCATTCAGGAAGCGGTTCCTGCTCTCGAGATAAAGTCACCCTCACGAAAACACTAGCCTATCGCAGCACTTCGTCACGCACCACTGCAGTCCCGTGTTAGCAGTTACCATCATGCCTCCTTTCTCACAGAACAATGGCTGCTTGGCGCTAAGGGGGACCTCCCGAGCATGCGACTCGGGGGCTCTTATTGGACTCCCGGGCCGCTCACCTCCAGCCTTGGACCACGGCATCGCGATTCACAGCATACCAAATGATGGCTGATCAAGCTTGCACCCAGGGACGGGACCCGTCAGCGGCTGAGCACCAAGCCCTCGTGAGGTCTGGAAAGGAAGAACCCCTAAGATAAGACGGAATGAGCATCTCTGCACTTTTCGCTTCATGGCAAAAGGACTATATTAGGCAAAAGCAGAGACCACGGGCGCCACAAGCCCCCACAGGCGCCCACTTTTCATTCGGGATTCGCAGGAATGTGGGAACAGGGGAACAGATCCTAGAGAGCGCCCTTAACTACGCCAGTGCCTCTTCAAGAAGACGCCATCATCAGCAGTGGGCCGTCAGCTAATCGGGCGCCCAACCCTCATCCTAGGATCGTGAGGCGCGGGCTGGCAGCGACGAGCCCGTCTGCCTGGGTTCAGAGCGGCCTTGAGCGCAGTTCGGGGGTTCGTGGCGCCGTCGCCTGCGTCTCCCGGTTTCAAGTGAAGAGCTCGCTGAGGTCGCTGGATCCTCCGTCACGCCCAGAAATGCCGCCCGAGGAGCTGCCAAGGAGGCGGTCGGCCAATGAAAGCCTGGTCCTCTCGGGGTACATGACAGGTCTTCGACCACCTCTCTCGAGGCAGCACTCTACCGGCGTCCCGTCTGCTGTCGAAGACTTTTTTGAAGAGCATCAAGTGGAGCTGCCATCGTACTCCGGTGGATCATAGGGCGCCCCTCATCCTGCAACCCGAGGCGATCTGCGCCCCATCCTCAGGGTCATGAAAGACCATGCACTGCGGCGACCCGCAAGAACCTCCGCCCCATTCGCGAGGGAGTTGCAGCCGGGCGTGCTGCGACCGTAGGCTTCCAAAGTATCCCCCTAGGCATCAACAAAAGGCTAAGGAGGAAGAAGGCGTAATCCAAGGCCGAGGAGGCATGGCGGCGATATGTGAGCACAAACTCTCGGGAGGAGCCCTCGACATGGGACTCCCTGGGAGGGACAACGTATTACCGCCATGATTCGCCCGGACCATGCACTTGTGCGATCGTGACGTCGTCCATAGGCGCTCGGCATCAACTCCCGGCCAGGACCCTCAAAGGTGGGCGTATAAGGGCAAGGGAACCGGGCGGCGGGGTTGCCGCTGGGACCAAGGCCTCGACACCTCTCTGCCGGGCGCCATACTCGTCTCGTGACGCGCCATAGGGCTTGAAGCCGTTTCTTCATGCCGGAAGCGGGTCTCGGACCCTCTCGAGGAGCTCTTTCCCTTCTTCTTCGGGCTTGGAGAAGCATGGATCCCGGGGCCGATATGAAGCAAGGTGGAAGCAAGGGCGAAGAAGAAGGGAGAAGCAAGGAGATGGACTGAAGGGCACGCTGCTGTTCGTGCCTAGGCTGGAAGGCCAACCGCGGCCTCCATGATCGCGTAGGTAATCATGACCCGCTTGTACGCATCGCGAGGAACTTGTCAATTGCATGCGGTCGCCCGGCGTCATTAGAGGCAGCGAGGGCCGCCTGCGTCCAATCAATCACGCCCACTGTGGCGCCCAAAACCCGCAGGCTAGTTAGGCTCATGCACTTGGCCTTCTTGCCTGCCCAACTTCGGGCCATTTTGCTCTGCTCGCCACCAGAGTAAAGATGCGCCTTGGGCCGGGGGGCTACCGTCATCGTTGTTCGCACGGGCAGAGTACCTGGAGCTTACTGCTACTGACTTCGCGTTTAGCAAAAAGATAGCTCATAAGGTGGCCATCAAGGCCCATCTTCATCGGCACAAGCTCCAAGACTCGCGAGGAGCCAAGCCTCATGAGGCGACGGCGACATGAAGCCTTCCTGGGAAGCCTGCGGCCTCGCCAGGCTGGCTCGCGAAGTTGGCCGGAGAAGATCGGCAGGGGTAACCTCACGAGGTGCCCATGACGCGCAAAAGCCCGGGACGACCAAGGAAGCGCCCGGCCCGCAGCAAATGCAGTGTCCTCCTTTCCTCTTTAGTTGCAAAGAAATGGGCAAGCGTGAAATGAGAGTATCAAGCAAATATGCATCCGTTTAGGTGCAACAAGACTCAAAAGACCGTTACAGTAACGGCAGGAAGGAAGTGTCATCATGGAGCCCAAGCAGGCGTCACCACTAGAAACCAGCACTGAGCATGCAGCGAGGACCAACTTTAGTCGGGATAAGTGTACTAGATGTTCCCCTTCAGGAAAATGGCTGCTTGTTGGCGCCCTTCCCGCTCAATATTTGGGGAGAGGCCTGGGGCCTTTACGCTCTATAAATAGGGACTAGCCACCCAGCTGAGTAGTGAAGACATCTGAATTCATCTAGGAGGATCCTAAGCAGAGAGAGAGAGTAGCGTGATCAAACTCCCCCTAGCAGTTCATCGCACTTCAGCCAAGAAGCAGGACCTTCTCATGATTTGTTCTTCGCTTGTATGTGTTCATCATCAGCCCAAGAGGGCAATCCACCATGCTGACCACAAATCTAGAGTAGGTGGGTATTATACCACAATGGTGGCCCGAACTAGTATAAACCCTGTGGTCTCTTGTGTTGTTCCTTTCATAGCTTAGATCCTAGCCAGGCGGCGAGTCTTGCAGGTAGGTAGAAGGCGCAGATGTCCGCTGGCTGCACCCAGGTGTTCGAACTCTAGAGGGTCTGCCGGAACCCCAAATCCGACTATTTACTCACCTATGAGACCGGAGGGAGTAGCCAACAATCACAAATGTCAAATCCAATATTTTTACACTCATTATAAAACATAGTTCATTATACTCATTATAATCGAGATTGTAGATATTGATATTTTTAGTATAAATTTTGGTCGTTGAGATTTCATTGATGCCTATCAAAGCATGGAGGAAGTGGAGCTTCTAGGGCTTGCATTGCCGGTTTGGCCTCTACATAGGTATTTCTCTTCATAATCACTCAGAGACCGATTGGCAAGCTTTTCTTGTGTGGTAGCATCTCTTGCATCGAGGGGACTATGATAGGTCTGCTATCATTGACACTGAAGATGAAAGCGTTGAGCATCTCAGTTGATCAACAATCTTCAATTGTCAAAGATTAGCCGTTCGGCCAATAAGGTGGCACACTAATACGCTAAGTATAGCTTTTGACAATAGATTAGATGGTATTCTTGTAAATAACATACCGCCACAATGTGGTGAATATTATGTCGAATGAGTGTCTTGGTGTGGCTGGTTAATTAATATAAGGTGGTGTTTAAAAAGTATATATTTGGTCGAACACTTTTGCAAGCTAATGTTGTGAGGAGTAAAAAGGACCAGAGGGAGTATCATGCACGCTGAGTAGGCAAAAAATTGCTCATTTTAGCGGTCGAAGTCTCAAAGTGTTACCCACGGCGAGGGAAAGCGAAGATGGTCGTGGGGAGTAGCTGACGATTGGCGGGAATTAAGTGAAGTTACCATCCGCACCGCGACAGCGTGCTTAACAAAACGGCCAGCTTACACTGCGTCTGAGGCCTACGAGTATGGGTCTAGTAGACATGAGCATCAGTGGGTCCCGCATGGTTCTCGAGAACTGCTTTGAGGGCTTGCATGCCGCGTTTATCCACCGGGCAAGCCGGTGACCTTACATCACTGCTCGTTCGCCACGGCCTACCTGGAATCCCGTCTTCTACTCTCACAACAGCTCACTCCCTGGATCGTCCCGTCCTTTCACATACTAGTTCGCTCCCGATTTTGCGAAAGGTATACAACGATTCAACTTCTCCCTAACCCTCCTCCAAAATCCATGGCCTCCCAAATCTCCGCATGGTCACCATCGAAAGTACCAAGTTAGAGCCATCACCGGTGATCGGTTCATCGTCATCTACACACGTGATCACTTCACGGTGAAAGCACTGGCTTGCTCTGGGCTTCCTACACATGTTCAACAGCTTCAACTTATTGAGTGGAGGTCACAATAGATGTTGAGTACACCATACCCGGGATGTAGAGAAGGATCCAAAGGATGACGAGAGGAAGAAGCCCGCCGTGATCCAGGTTTGCCTATGATATAACGTTTTGTCATATTCTAATACATATGCTATGCCAACTTTGAGTGCCAGGATTTTAAGAACTTCCTCAAGGACAAAAGACTGAAATTCGCTATTGTAGGCTTTCAAGAACCATAAAGTAAACCCTCAAGGCCTGATAGGGTCTCATGTAGGCCAACCCTTCTATCTCCGTATGCGAAGTTCGGAAACCTCCTCTCAACCTTCACGTCGACCCCGCAGCAGCCATGATTGATCCTTCGCACGCTTAAACCTAAGAAACCTCATCACGAAGTTTCATAACGCCGGATTCAAGATATTTTAGATGAAGATCATCCCTGCAGTACGCAGGAATGGATGCCTACCTTTGTTTAAATATCTACATGGGTTGGATGAAGAAGCAGAGTTCAAAGGTCCGTTCATGCAAAAAAGAAGTCACGGCGAAGAGGAAGAGGAAGAGGGATGAGGACGGTTGCACGTGGACTGTGACCGCAGTAGGTGGCAGGCTGTCAGTCAACAGCCGGTTCTAATCACAAAGGTTTCATGCTTAATAGTTGCTTAGTTGGGCTACCAAGGGTGTGTGCCAGTCGAGGTCTGCTATATCTATGCTTATGTTCTTTCTCGTTATTTGAACTGCTTTAGCACGAGAGTAGCATTTTACTAGTACTGCGTCTTATCATCGTTTCTTCTTGCAGCTTGGTACTACCGTCAGCATTTTCGTGTTCTACCCACCGCACTTAATACATTCAGACATTTAGTAGTATAATTTAATCACTGATTTGTGAAAGCATTTTGATTTGAAAGCGAAGGAAGAAGATTTGCAAGAAGAGGTGGAAGAAGCCCTTCTAGCCATCCATGTTGCATGAAATAGCTCACATGAGCCTATCGACCCAGCTTGTTTTTCTTTATTGTGCATTCAATGGCAGCCAAGGTCGAAGTGACTTTCCACCTGTCGATTTGCCAACGGTCGCCATGACCACCAGCGCTTTCCTCCGTTGGCGGAGATTAAGAATACGCTTAGTTCTCCTCGCCGGCATGTTGGAGCACGTCAGTCTCTCTCTTCTTATGTCATGCATAGACGCAGGTATTCCATCAATGCCTACCGCATGTCAAAAGCGGGCGTACGGCGAGGAGGGACCGCAGACGACGTG